>OY992784.1:15287883-16580061 GCA_963921375.1 Tiliacea citrago
AATATGCTACTCCTGCGGGCTTTAGTCCAGACATCTTCGCGGACATCTTCTGAATCGATAAAATCGACATTAATTGAATTCAAAAAACGCGTGTTCATTGACATTAATTAGATTCAAACTCTAAAATGTCGCGAGTGTTAGCGATGCTACGTGGAAAAAAAAGGCAGGCGTGACATAATGAAATGTTTCAAAACACTACACGCCTAAGAAACTAAATCTAGGTATCTAAAATGTGGCAACCAAAAATACATTTTTAACAAAACATGTCTGCAGCCATGTAACTTATTAGTATTTCGTTGTTCCACGTCACATTTCTGTTCCCATGTTTCTGCAAAACACGGCTCATATCATGTCATCGCAATTCGGTACAATTGCCTTTTTTGCGACAGCACCGCGGATGCTACATCAGAAACTCTTTATTATAACGCGAATCGCATTACAAAACGTTAACGTCGCGCCAGGCTCCACGCTTAATGAACCTGTTTACGGCTACCATTTAAATGAAACGACAATCTTAATTAAACGATCCAAAATCATATGAAACTCAACGTTATAGTCAACATTCATAATATTTTGTATGGTTGTTTTCCAAAGCGCCTGCAATTAACGCGTTGTTAATGAATATTTACAAGATTGTGTTCACGCCTCACCCGTACAAGGTTGTGCTAAGTCACGAATCGCAAATAGTATCGTAGCAATCATCGTGAAAACACCGCAAACACTTCAATTAACTGTGCTCGTGAATTCACAAATGAATATCAACGATACGAGTATCACGGTTGAATTCAACGCTTTGCCGGCGCATTCATTACTGTCAGTCGCATCGCAGCCGTGCCGAACTGGCGATGTAATTAACAACGAATTCCGTGAAACAGAGCCCTATTTATCACCTTCTAGATAAGCATTCGTAGTGCTTGGGCTTGTAAGTTATCGTGAGAACTAGTCTTATTTCGTTCGCAACGATTTGCATTTGCGTCTGTCAGTATAATGTTTGCGAGCAAGGAACCGGCAAATGTCTGTAGGGGATAACGCTATATCGGCACTTCGCAACGGCAGGGGTTGGGTGGGCGAAGCCAAAATGGTGAATTTCGATGGCCGCCGCGTCGTTATCGTGTCGTAGACGATTTATTATAAAGGCACTGCTAAACTAGGAGCTTTGCAAGGGACCTCTTTTTTGAGCGGGATCTCCGCACCCTCTGCATAGCTTTTAGTTTTACATAGACACGCCAGTTTATGTCGACTTTATGTTAGGACTGAAACTTTCTTGAATTCAGTGTTTCATTAAAAATATAGCGGTTAGAGGTAATAGAGGAGCACGAGCTCCTCTATTCCCTCTAACTGCTATATTTGCCTCTTATTAGCCTCTTTGTCCATTATACCTCACAGACGAAGGGTTCCGCGTAATTAGATACTAGCTTTAATTAATATTACTTTGATATACAACCCACATCACTTGAAAGAGCGGGATTTATACAAAAACATGAAACATCTGTTGGTGTTAGGAAGTCTTCTTTGTAAATTGTAGGTAATTTAAAAATTCCAAGAAGGATTCTTTCTAGTTTTCTATTTTACATTTCCAGTATTATTTTTACTGACTGATCCTTAGATAAGGGTTTGACCTTGGCTTTGATGCGCACATCACTTGATAAAGAGCTTGACGAGGAGCTCGGGACTAAGTAATAGCCACACGAGTCGATCCATCAGGTTAAGGTACGTTTACCAGGGTTGGTCCGTGGATTGGTGACCATCTTTACATACCGAGACTCCTCTGTGTCTCGGAAAGCACGTTAAGCTGTTGGTCCCTGGCTGTCATTCGTGGATCTTTGACAGTGGTTACGGGTCATCAGAAGCCATAAAGTCTGACAATCAGTTTTACCAAGGGGTATGATATTACCCAGTTACTGGGTTGGTCAGATAGGCAGTCGCTGCATGTAAAATATTATTTATATGAAGCCGACCCCTACATAGTTGAAAAGGCTAGGCAGATTCATTGATTAAAAATATGGCAGTTTGCTCGTTTTATTTTTCACTAAATTCAGCCCCAAGTTGAAATAAAACTGAATTTAAATAACTGAGCTTGCATTTATAATGGTTAGATTCATATTTTCCTAGCTTTCAATTCTACGAGGAGCATAGTGGAAAATAAATCGTATTCACGTCGGTAAAATAATTGCCATCTCCGTATGATATTTGAAAACATAAAAGTATTAATGGAAATAAGACGTCTCTTGATTTAATAAGACCGACTTCCATTGTTCACATTATTATGTTAGATTTGATCCTGTGTTCGCTAATAGCACGGAAGAAATAGACATTGATGAAGAACATTTCGGTTTATTTTTAGGAGTTTATAATACAGGGGTAGACCTTTTTATGTAATAGAAAAAGGCATTTTAAAGAACGGTCTAGGTAAATTGACCCGAATAGTGTATCTATACAAACGATTGGTTCTTACTACATGTTTTGGAAGTAATCGCGGAATTGGGAACGTAACCTGCGGAGTTGCGGACGTGCCTATAATACACATACATACATTGAACGAAACTATGTCGGAACGCGGTCTCCCCGGCTTCGAGCTACTTCGTCGGTCGCCCACCAGTGATGTAATAATTCCTCTTCCCGTGGCCCCGGCCAAAATACTTCGCCGACTTTTTATTACAGTCACACAATCGAAGATATTTGTAATTTTGACTTTTCAGCATTTTGGTCAATATCGAGGACTCGTGTTATACGGGAAACTTTTATTTTATCGAGTTTTCACCAACCACTGAACGCCTGAAACGTTTCAAGACAAATATTTTCGAACGGCAGTTTCTTCTTTTACGCAATTTTGCAACTAAACTTTAGTTTGTTTTAAGGACAAGAGAGTTTTATTTCAGCTTTCTTTTCCCAAATCCAATATCGAATGCTTGTAATAAGTAGACAGTATATTTTCTATAAACAGGGTAGTGAAACTGAATATTGAAAATGTAGAGTATTTCTCGCAGGTGGTGTGCATCGTCACGGCGAGAGCACATTGGACATATCGGCGGATCTGAACGAGCTGGGACGTGGCAACACACTCGTCGTGTGCAGTGGCGTTAAGTCCATATTAGACATCGGACGAACTCTCGAGTACTTGGTAACTATATATTTGCTGCCACTTCTACATTATTACTTTGAAGTACAGCTCTCCAACTTCGTGCCTGATCAGTTTTCGAACTTAAGAATTCACAGTATCCGACCTATACAAATAAATGAAACTGAAGTGTCTGTTTGTAGTGTCAAAATAGCTTAGCTTTTTACTAAATACAAGTATAAACGGTACTTATAACAAAAAATAAATTTCTGTCTGTTTCCGTTGTTCCGGCTAATCTCCGAAAAGGCTGGACCGCTTTTGACGGGACTTTCACTTACTTAGGCTTACTTTTATTTTAGAAAAAGCCACGTGGGCGAAGCCACCGGCAGCAGCTCGTCTCATATAAAGATAAGAGATTCTTGTCTTTTATGTTTTTCGACGCCAGAACATTACAATGTAGATAAATAATTGAAGAACATAAAATACGTCGTCATTTTTACGTCGGCGATCCCCACTTGACTGTCCTTTTGTCGACCGTGTGGTGCTCAAGGCGCTTTTAGATTCAAAAGCAGAACGTACCGAACAAAGTAAATTCTAGTACCTTCATATTATTACTGTATTAGTTAGTGAAAGAAAAACAGAACTAACCAGGTCGTTAGGTTACCGCACAAGTTCTGAGGAGTGCCCGGGGGAGGTTGGTTACTAAGCAAGTAACTTTGGTGTTTCCAGAGAGAAACAAGATCTATGTTGCAATTGTGTACTCAATGAGAATACGCTGAATGTAACTTCAAAGAGCGCTTTGATTACATCGGGGACCGCCGAGTGATGTCATTTCATATTTTATTACATTTGACTCGAAGAGTGTACACGTAGTTTATTTTTAGATTATCATTTGTGTTGTGTGCCAAGTATAGAAAACCCTACCGCCCTTTTTTTTTGTTCCCGGGTCGTCCACCGCCCTGGGGCGGGCAGAGGGGTCTGTCAGACTCTTACTGACTAAAAACTACCCTAGTGTTCCCATTCCCACACTTGCATCGGGGTTCATGGGGTCATGTGCCACTGTCCCATAAAAAATATTTATTGAATTCAATATTATGCATTTGTATTTGACCTTCATTTTCTCGTAGCAGTTTACGAAAAACATCTTCGTAACGGCCTACGAGGAAGATCTTTATAGCGGTCTACGAGAGAGATCTTCGTAGCAGTCTACGAGAAAGACCTTCGTAGTAGTCTACGAGAAAGACCTTCGTAGTTGTCTACGAGATTTTTTTTCGTAGCAATGTGACTTAAAACTAATACAATATTTTTGTGCAGGAGACGCAAGGTGTATGCGTATGTGCGTTCGGAGAGACATCAGACTTTCCAGCGTTCTACACGCCGCGATCGGGCTATACCGCGCCGCACCGCGTCGGTGACGCACTGCAAGCCGCGCGGCTGTTGCATGCGGCACGTGAGCTGCAGCTTACATCCGGAACTGTTGTTGCCGTGCCGATACCGCAGGAGTATGCTATGGATGGTAAGAACCCGTAAATAATTTATTCTCGACGTTCATCGTGCAGTCAGTCGATGTATGGACTGAGTCACGGTCAATTTTGTACTATTTTCACTCATGCATTTATAACAAGAACCTTATCAGCATGTCTGTTGCTTCTGTCCAGTAGTTAAACCTTTCTCTCTTAAACAAACTGCGATATAGCCACGGGTAACTGGCCAGCCCATTCCTAAAAACAATACTTACAACAAAACATTTTTAGCAGACTAATACGACGAATAGTCGGCAAACGGTTATGGTCCGTTTACTACTTAACTAATTCCTACCTAGTCCATAATGTATTTCATTATTGCTCAGTTTTCCGTGAAACTATAAAAAATCAAAAGAATACTCGTGTAATATTCACAAAGTGCAAACATTCTTTAAATTATGCGTCAAGAAATTACTACTGCAATGTTTTAAAGATTTTATCGACATTATTCAAAAGCTTCATTTCGTAGTATGCGCTATTTCGATTATGCAGCTCCGAACTATAAAACGTATAAATTAAATTCCTTTGCTAACGGGAAAGAGAAAACTTTAATTACTATTTTAATTATTAAAAAAATAATTAAAATAACCTGAGAGCGTTCATAGGAAGGTTGACAGTAAAAGTTTTACACCTAAAGACTTTATTAGATGCTGCGACATAATCTGATTTCAGGGTAATCGAATTTATCATACATAAGTCAAGTTCTTTTTGTTGCCTTGATATATTTAATAAAATGTTTCAGACCAATATGTACTTGTAGAGAATAAAATAAAATAAAATTGGACCATCTTACTTAAGTATTGATTTATGAAACTTCTAGATTTAAAATATTTGAGCATTAGATTCTTAAGTAACATAGGTCTGAGTAAGATTTACTCCACATAAGCTTGGTTAACCTTACAGATACTCAAGTTTGCTAACAAACGACATACCAGTATTTACAATACATTCCTTATTATTTCCATGTCGGTAGTTTTTCCTTTCTTTGCTATAGATAGTAAATATTATGTGTTTTTACAGAGAAAATTATTGAAGAAGCCATTACTAGTGCGCTGAAAGATGCTGAACAAAAAGGGATTTTCGGTAAAGAAGTGACGCCGTTCATTCTATCTGCGGTTGCCAAGGCGACCGGTGGCGCATCTCTTAATGCCAGTATCCTTTTCTATATAAATATAATTTTTTCAAAAACTCCTTTATTGTTATTATTAGTTGAAGAATGTGAATACAGAATTGGTTGAATTCTAGCTATCTATATCTGAAGGCCTAAAACGGACGCTTTCGCTGAATCATAATATAATAAAATAAAATGAATAAACAATTATATAATCATAATAAAATTCGTAAAATGGTCACAAACTGACAATTCATAATATGATCTGCGTACAATTCATAACCCGCAATTAATCTGTTTGACAGCTGCTGTTTGACATTAGACTTCAGTAGAGCAATTCATAATTTGTGGACCATTTTACGAATCTTCATACAAAACTGTCAAACAGATGAATTGCGGGATATGAATTGTACGCAGATCATATTATGAACTGTCAGTTTGTGACCATTTTACGAATTTTAGATTCATAATATTATCATATTATAATTCTGCCAAAGCGTCCATTTTAGGCCCCAGACCATGCTCATAAGTCTAATGAATCGTATCTTCCCAGTCATTAATCCACTCATGCCCCCGTAAGCTTGGCTCTTATCAGAATAATTACGAGACCATTAAAATACTTAATAAGACTTTAGCAACTGCTTAATTCCGTCGTAAATTAAATGTGTTAGAAACGCCAACGGTCTATAAAGTACTGAAGCTAATTGCCACAATATCTTTCTTTAACGAGTCACAGACATCGCTCTCATAAAGAACAACGCGAAAGTTGGTGCCGATATTGCAGTCGAGTTTAAAAAACTCAAGAATGGCGACAACTCGAAGAATGCGTCTAATATTGGATTGTCGAAGGGCGCTGGGAAATGTACGACCGATTCTTTGAGACATTTTCACACTTCGTGCAGCAACCGGTCTGATGAAGTGCCATTGTTTTCTGAGAAGAATTGTAAGGGCGACGTGTTGGTGATCGGCGGAGCGAACGTCGACCGCGCCTACAGGCTGAAAGAAGATGGCGTGGAGGTGAGTCAGTGATTACCTGCATGTGAATACTAACAAGGACAGTTGTGTTATTTTGCAAGGTCGTTCGGATCTTGTATCTTTTTTGCATTTGGAAATATTTGAAGAAGGTGTGGAAATGTAAAGAGAAGAAATGTAATAAGTATTGAGGCATCGTGCACGAAAAAAGCTAAACCATTCGTGTCAGTCACGGCTCACTGATGACTAAACAAAACGACTGTTACAAAGATATTCCAAAATGCTATTATGTAGGATGAATTTAAATTTGTTTGGCTATTAAATAAAAAACCCCAACATTTAACAAACTCTTTAATTAATGCATTTATTATGATAATATTAGCTTTCAGTCGCCTAGTGCGTACCTTCGGAAAGTTGTAACAACTCTACTGCTCGTATAATAATGAAACACACTGAACGAGGAAAACACTCAAAGTATAGTGACAGTCGAGAATTCAAAAGATTACGTACAGTGTACCATCCGAATGTTAATATTGTGAACAGATTTACATCGGGGCGTTTCACACACGTCTTGTACTATGTCGAATTCTATCAACATCTGTACATTTATTTTTTATCAAATAGTACAGTAGTGAAATTTGAGTGAACAAAACAGATAGACAATAAGCGTAGTCTAAAGGAAAACAAGGAAACAATACGCACATTGTTTCCACAGAGTGGTCGAGTCGAACCACAACACACAGTCGAGAGTACAGTGTACGTACGTATGTCGGAAGGTGTAGGCAGCACATCAGACACGAGCTCGTGTTTACTTCATATCCATTAATTTACAATAAACGTAACATCAGTTATACATTTTATAAGCCAAGGCACATGTTATTTAAACCGTTTTTTTTTTTTGGAAGAAATTCAGGATTTAGATTGGATCCTAGCTACAAATTATTCAACTTTCCGAATATAGGTACAAATTTTTATAAGATTGGTACATTCATGTGACAACAATATTAAAAAACTATTTTTCTGCATAAATTCACAAAATATTATACCTACTCTAAGCGAACATAACTTCGTACTCGTCATTACAATATATCTATAAAGTTAGTTCGTAAAAGTACAAATATGTATGAATGTAGGTAGGTGGTCGTACGTCGGTCTAGCCGCGAGCGTGAAGCTGCGCGCGCGCCGCTGCAGTGAACAGGCCCGCTCCACCGGCAGCTATGACATCAAATCGTGACGGCTCTACACACGGCATGAATAGGTTTTACCTATATTTGACACAGCCATTAATAAATTTTACCTAATCCTTACACCATGAGATTATTGCAATATTTTATATGCGCAGTCTAGATTCATAGCGCGATCTCTTTAAATGTTTAGCAAAAACGTCTGCACTCTGTCAAGATAATGATAAAATGTAGTACATACGAAACATTTTAAATTCTTCTGCCATAAAATAAAATGTTATTAAAAGTGTTTTCTTCCACTTTATACTGTTTACAAGCATATAATTGTAGGCACTACGTCGTTTAAGCTCATATCAGTACTATGTATTTTGTCAATCTGTCCATGCACAATTACTCGCATACTACACATGTACAAATTTTGTTTATTATTTACATTAACCGACAATATTAGGTATGATTATGAGAACTAGATAAATAGACGATGAGCGAGGAATGTCGTGGCTCACTCTTGTTCGACTCATGTAAGGAAAGCTGTCCAAATGAACGGGTGTGTGGCGGACGAGAACCCAAGTCGTGTTGGTCACGAGATCATTGTCTCGTCTACGCAAGTACTGTCGGGTTAATCGTGCAAGTTATGAACAGGGATAGAGGTACTTATAATAAACTAAGAATTCTATGATAGAGATGAAATATCCTACGGAATAAACTCAGGGTGACAGCAGATATCTTCCGTGCAAGCGAACCATTTGATTTTATAAGTCGGAAAGTATCGATATATCGAAATGTTGCACCAGCATTCATGAAAAGTGACTTTTGCCACTATCATCAGCATAGCTATTCACAACCACTCGATACGCTTCCGTGCCGAATCGGATATCAATCAATGGTATCAAAAAAGTTCTCTAAACGTTGTACACAAATCGAAAACCGAAAATTTTGTGACTTTAAATCAAATAGACGACCGCTATTCTTTTGGCAGCTGTCTGCTGTCTGGAGCTAGGCAAATCAGGTAATCGAAATGTGTAATTTTCGACACGATAGCCTGTCGAATAGTTGTGAATAGCTAAGCAGATATCAAATCAAATGACAGATCTATAATTCGTTAAGTTCATATATTTATATCTAACTGTTTACAATCTTTAAAAGTCTGCTCAAAGTTAAGATGACCTTCTGGTCAAAAATCACTAAACTGAATGAGTCGCTGGTATTACAGACTATGGCAATATATTTTAACATATACATACAATTCTTTAATTGAAGATAATGAGTATAATGACATTGTAAAATACATATTATAATAATTATTTCCGTAACTCTATGGTATACAATCAAAAACTGTTATGTCTTAAGGCTAAACAATCATCGTATTTAATCTTATTGTTGATTCCCGTTATTTACTGCTATAAATATTAAAATCGTATTCGAGTATACAGATACAATAATATGTAGGATGGATTTACTGCGCTCTCCTAGTAGCCAAAGTATGCATCATTATAGTTAGCTCTGCCGGAGACTGCATTTCCTCACATGCTGTACGTGTCGCGATACCTCGGGTATCTCTCTCTTGCCACTGCCCTAGGGACCGTAAAGAAAAACATATTTGTGTGTCCTATACACCTACTGAACGAATATTTAACGGCCAAATTTAGGAACTAAACACAAGCTTTGCTCGAAAATCGATTTCACTTTGTCTAATTACACAGTTTATTATCCTTAGATGCACGTTCTTATTATTATTCATATCTCACAGTTCACAACGTTTTGAACTACATCACTCTAACACTTATTTGCATCGCTCATAAAGTTTTACAACTCTACCACTATGAACATTATACAGTTTAGTCCTACCGAAAATATCGGTAGTTGCAATTGACAGCGCCAATGAATAATTATGTCGAACGCCGCAGCTCGCCGCTGATAAAGGCTCTTGTAGCTTACAACTCGAATTCGGAGCGGGTTTGACGGCGGTAGTCGAGGCGCACGCGCGCGCCCGCTGGCACCCGACGCACGAGTACGGGCGGCGTGCGGCCCGGCGGCTCCAGCTCGCAGCCCGCGCTCGGGAATGAGCGCCAGCGCCGCCCGAACAGCCGCTCCAAGTAACATCTTAGTCAGATTCGAGTCGCTGCGCTGTCCGCCGCTAAAGGTCTGTAATCTCCTCGAGCGAGTTCGCGCATCTCGCAGTTGTTGTTTCCGTTTATCGTTTTAGGACCGAGAGGTTCATCGTGTATGCTCCGACGCGGACACGGATCTGACGCTCGCCCCAGCAGTGCCTCGCGCTCTCCCGCGCGATCAGGGCTTCCGCCGTGTGCTCGGACTCCTCCGTTGGCGTTCACCGCGTTAACTATTATCGTCTGTGACAGTGGTCCACCGTGGATCGGACTACCATCCATCAGCTCACCTGCTCCGAGCTCGGTTCGTAATATTCTAATTTTTTGAATCATCTCCTTTATTTCGTAACGGAGGATTCCGAGGAAGCACAATTTTAAAAATGCTATAACGCAATACCCTAACACGAATAACGCGTCTGCGGTTCGTCGAAGCCAAACAAGTAGTCTCTCTGAGCAGGCGGCTGTGTGCGGCGCACAATGCACCGGAGTGAACGGCGCAGGTGACGTGGCGGTCGTGACAGCCATCAGCGCCGGCGTCACCGATGTCGTATGCGCCGGGATACGACAACAGCTCGCCGGGAGCGTAGTTCTGTTAAACGCTGCGAAGTCCGCCGGCCCAGTCACGCCGCAGCAGCGCTGTTCTCTCTGAAGGCGGTCCCAAGCTTGTGAGAAGTCAATGTCTGTGTCGTAGTCCTTTGCGAGACGAAGCCGCAGCTGAGGCCGGAGCTCGCGACAAACTCGCTCAAATCGGAACGCCCAGTAAACGCCGATAGCTGCGTCCCCTACGAGCAAGGCCAGGAGTGCCAACCAGTAGGCGTTCAGCATCCGTTCGGAAAGTCTCAATGCTGCAAGGCAACCGAGGAGCTGCAGCAGCCCCGCCTGCGCCGGTAGCGCCGCGTACCCGTACAAAAAGCCGGGCTGCGCCACGCCTAGCCCGGGCACCAGCGCGCGCCTGTAGTCGGAGAGCGCGCGCCCCGCGGCCGCGCAGAATGCGAGCGCCCCTAGCAACAGCGCGCCGTTGCACGCGTAGATCCAGATGCGGTAATAGCGCATTGCGCGATGCGCGGCGGGGTGCGCGGGGCGCGCGGGCGGCGGCAGCGTCATGGTGGCGGGCGCCGCGTCATGGCGCCGCCCGCGCCCGCGCCGCCGCCACGCGCCGCGCCCCACGCCTCTGCAATTACCAAAAGACATATTTTAGAAATCAACTACTTTTTTTGCAAGTTTTAGTGAAAATGTACCTGATTGTGCACCGATTCAATTGGATAAAACCATTGTTTTCTATTGTCAGAAACACGCTACGAGAAAGATATTAGCATCTTTGTACTGATAGACTGTTAGTGACACCAAATAAAACTAGCCGCCTGTTTCATTACAGGACCAAATCCGACTCAACTATGCGTATCAACTATTTTAACGAAGCAACAATTTATGAAAACTACGATCCAATGGCCCATGCTACAAAAGTTTCCCTAATTTGATTAGAGTTACAGATTTGCATTTGAGATGTGGACTCGAATCATTCAATTAGATGAAAATATCGAATTGAAACGGCATGTTTCCTCGTAACTTGAGAACATTTTCCAAGTCTAAGTGTAAAAAAATGTAACTTTACGGAAATAGGTGACTAAGAATTATTTTGGCCCTATTCCCAAGTTTTCTGGGTCGACTACATAACGAAATAGGCCAACACTGTAACTAGAATGGATACCATCACTATACCCGTGCCACGCTAGAGTACTACCTACTTAGTCTGTGGACTTTAAAAAGAGACTGTGACCTCTGAGTTTGTTTCGGCCTTTCTTCTCAGAGTAGTCGGATACGAAACGCCGACCTCATCTAGTTTTTTTTAATATGATTGACGTGTAAAAGTGTTTGTACAAACCTACTTACAGAAATAAATCATTTATCATTTATCACCCTAGCTGCGCAGTGAGAGGACGGTTAAAATTGTTAATTTCGAATGCACAAAACAAACAAAATTCCGTTAATTGCCAAAGCTCTGGCTAGTATCTGGAGGGGGAATTCTCAAGAAATATTGTTTGTAATACGCCTACCACGCCGGTGTCTTATGTATAGATAATCCACCGCCCGTGACGTATTGTACTCTGGCTCGTAACAAGAGAAGGCGCGCGACCCTCAGCAGTACGCCTACCACGCCGGTGTCTTATTTATAGTCTAGTCAAGGGTGCAACAAGGTACGAGTAGATGTTTGCTTACAATCCGCCGCCCGTGCCGTGCGCTAGTACTCTGGCTAGTCACAGGAGAGGGCGCGCGACCCTCAGCAGTACGCCTACCACGCCGGTGCGGGGTCTGCAACAAAGAAAAACGAAAATAGTTTATTTTTTTATAACATGCTTCTGTATAATTATTGTACATTAAATACACAGATACACACTACAAACTTATAACACCCTATTTTTAACGAGGTTTAAAAAAATCCAGCCATCCATCAGGGTTTGTACTGAGGATCAGTAACTTTGGCGATCGACTACGTTATGTGAGATTACACTTTCCTTAGGGAAAGAGAGTTTTGCAGGAAGGAATGATTTTTAGGGTGCCGTACCCGAAGGGTGCCAAACTTAACCCTATTACTAAGCCTCTGCTGTCCGTCCATCCGTCCGTCTGTCAGCGGGCTGTATCTCATGAACCGTAATAGGTAGACAGTTGACATTTTCACAGATTCTGTATTTCTATTGCGGCTGTAACGATAAATAATAATAATAAAATAAAGCTAAAAATTAAAGCAGTCCCCATACAAGAAACGTATTTGTCCGGCGGTTTTTGCAAATCAACATTTAGCAAAAAACGCCGAACAAATACGTTTACTGTACGGTGGTACGGAACCCTTCGTGTGCGAGTCCAACTCGCACTTTGCCGGTTTCTACCAACTTCGAATTATTTTATAATGTCGGAAATAATAGTAAAAATATTATATTTAAATTGAGCACCAAAAGTTTTTTTTATAGCTACAAAGGTTTAATTGTAATTAAATATAAATCAGGCTGAATATTACGAAAAAATATATAGGACAGCCCTTTATAATAAAAAAAAATATATTAAAAATAAAACCTTAATGGCGTTACACATTTTGTTCAGCAATATTGACCAGTGCTTGTCAATACTACATTACAGTAATACTACATAGTCATTAAAGTGATGATTCTTTTACGGAGCATTTGTTAAATAAAATAAAATCCTTTCCTTGTTTAATTTAAACAAGTTCTGGGGTAAAATAAAAACATTTTTTTTTTTACGTTTATATTACCATTTTTTCGAAAAAATCGGAAATACCTATTCTTTCCTATTTCTGTTATGTGTGTTAGTTAGCCTGTTTTTTCTAATTAAAGAATAAGAAACATTTTAAATTCTTAAGATTAACTCAATAAGATGATAATTTTGGGGATATATTTTTTTTAAATAATACTAATGTTATGTTTAATATATGTGATTTGAAGTTGCCAAACAAAATATATTACATTTTTTTAATACATGCAACATAGTTCCCAAAACTTTATCGCAATCCATAAATAACGTCCATAGAATCGTCGGCCATCGTCGCTGCTATTGTTGTTGATACGAGAACACGGCCATATTGTTGGCACCAACCGAGGTTGTCGCTGGAACATACTGCAACTTGCCTCCTGCAATCTGTTTCAGTGTAGCGTCATAAACGCACGCGTTGGCGTTGTATGGCCGGTATTTAATCATTATTTAAGCTGTAAGCAGCTGATAGTGTTGTTAAAGACCAATGCATTTTCATAGTTTGGCCAATATTGGTCGATAAAGCGGCCAATAGTAGATGAGAACTCCTTGGTCTTTTCAGCAATTGCAGTTACAACATTTACGTATTTCTGTTTGTCACTGTCTATAATTTGGACCTACCCTACTAAAATACAAGGGACACAGAAAAGCCAGGATAGTCATAAATTCTTATCACCGCTCAGTACCTAATGCTGATAATAAGCTGACCGCCTAATTCCACCTATGACATCGTTTGAACAATTCCTACAAGTTTCGAAATTGAACTGCATAGTGCGGTATTGGATTTAAAAGTTTGGTTGATGGTTCATTGACTTTAGGAACGCCCATGTTATAATTGTATAACCTTTGGCAACAAAACCAGTGCTTTTAAAGGAAAAAAATCCATTATTTCGCAATCTTGTTTCAGTTAAATGATAAATGATTTATTTCTGTAAGTAGGTTTGTGCAAACACTTTTACACGTCAATCATATTTTTAAACGGCCGAAACAAACTCAGAGGTCACAGTCTCTTTTAAAGTCCAGACATAATCTTGGTCAGATCAACTGAAGACCATGTAGATTGGTGCCTGAAATGATCTTTTGATGAAAAAACCACACAGATTGAGGGGACCTGTCCAGTCAGTGCACGCATTTGTCAGTAGTCGTGCAGCCAACTCAGAACTTTAGGAGCTCAACGATTCAACGAACAATACCAAAGAAAGGACATTTGGGTAGGCCGCATAAATTACTCCAACTGCCAGACCATGATGAAAAATAACTGAGTAAAAAAAACAAAAATAAACAACAAGCCACAATGTCTTCACATTTACAATACAAAAAAAAAGCACTGAACACCAAACATTACTATACCTACTTGTACTCTCTTTTATGTACACGTAATACTTGAAGTGTACATAAAATAATATACGAGTAACCCAACGACTAAAAAGACATAGAGCGGTTTAAACTTTATTTCCTTTGAGCACTCAGTGTTATGGAAGTACAAAGGCTGAAACTGACACTCATTTCAAGCTTCGCCGACATCATTGGATAATCCACGTCATGTGTACTTAGAGGGTAAATTCCAAACATATTATATCTTCAACAAACTTCTTCATAGCCCGGATAAAATTAAATTACCTCTTTCGTTTCAGCACTTTGTCTTGCTTCGCATAGTCGATAAAAGGTCACACGCCCTTACTCAAAGAACTGGTGAAGGTGCCATAAGTTAACCTCTACGACGACAACGCATAATAGCCGGCCTGACTCAACACTCTATAAAAATATCACCTCGACATTAAACCAACATAAAAGCACCAACAACTTGACATTTCAGGCCGTCACAGATAATGTAACACCTAACTAGCTAAGGCATTCACTGACCTGACCTAAACCTTCGTTACAATCCTCAAGGCGCTAAAGGTTAACCTCATAAGATTGATAGCCAGGCATTCTTCGTGCCATTCAAAGTAACTGAAGCAGAAAATTGCACGCAATGCTTCATTAAACCTCATGTTCTTTCACTAAAAGCGATTGTTTCCGAAGTTTTACGCGACGCTAACATAAAAATAAATAGTGAAACTGTTACTTTGAGTTTTATTAGTAGGATTCCATTACGACTTTGGTTGTAAGTAGTTACTTCATTGTTTCGAGTTGAGCTATTTTCTAAAACTCGATGAGTTGTTGAAGCATGATAGTGGATTGAGTGGAGCGTGTTCGATTCGGGTCACGTTCCCGCTAATATGTTCTGTAGGCGGTGCAAGTCTGCTGAGCGTGCTGCCAACTACAGCACTAACTGGGACGTCGTTGGTTTGCTTTTCAACGGTCTCTGCTCTTAAACGGGTATTGTGCAGAAGCGAGGGATTTTAGCAGGAAATTGTATCGAAAAGAGAATACATTCACGGATGTTATCACACAAATAGAAATTGTAAACGTGCAGCAGAAGTAATGTAACTTTTCACACCACTTGCTGGCTGATGTCAAACTATATTTCATGCAAACCTAACCTAAAGCAAATCATTTAAGTCCTAGGCTCTAATTAATATTGTTCTGAATTTGATAATGACCCGCTGGTCATTAATGTGTTTTTTTATTTGGACCCTCAACTGATAAAATCGTTTGGAAACTTAGACCAAAAAAAGTTTTTTTAGGGTTCCGTACCTCAAAAGTAAAAAACGGAACCGTTGTCCGTCTATCTGTCTGTCGCGTGGAGATATTGAGTTGAAATTAATATGAAATACGTAGGTCTACGGTCCCTTAAATAGGAGCTCCAAAAAAATCAAGCTTCTAAGTGAAAGCAATAAAAAAATACACATAAGCAGGATACGAAGGTCTAAAAAGTTAGTTAAGAACATTATCGAAATGTCTTATTTAAAAACAGATAACTGGAAATCTCTGTTTCTATGGAAATTTTAAAATCGGTCTAATTCGAAAATGGTCTTAACTAACTTTTTAGACCTTGGTACCCTGCTTAAGTAAATGAAGTTTCATTAAAATCGGTTCAGTAATTTCGAAAAACAAGGGCTTGAAAGTTTTTATGAAATGCGGTACGGCGTATACGCTCTTGACTACATTTATTCAGCAACAAAGTATGTGGGGCCTTAAGTCAGTCAGAATTATCTGTGGTGTAGTTGAGTGACAGCCTTTGCTCAACGGCTGACGCGGGCTGTTCCTAGCTCGGAACGTGTTTTGCCTGTTTTCCCAATTTCCGTATTGAGTGGCAACATTTAGCCTGAGCTGGGTGCGACATCCGTTACTGAACATTTCGTTGGGAATTGTTAATTAGTTCCAATGGATACTCGATGGAAAATGTGTAAGTATGTAGGAACCCTATATCCTTAAATATACGAAAGCAGAGTTTAGAACAAGGATTTAAATAATTAAATTATTTAAAAGCATTAATCCAGCGGTATCTATGTAAGGTTTATTCAACTTTTCACGGACAGAACAAGTTGTAACTATTTACAGATTCAACACAGCACCAACATTTACTAGCACATACGTCTTATCAATTAGCTAATTTGTATACACATTTAGTTCTGAGGGGTTAACTTAAAAAGTGATTGTGTTTACCGCGATGAATAATTCAGTTGTTGACGTAACGTATTACTAGCAATAGCTGAGCTTACGTTCGCGACGTTGGTGACCCGTGTCACCCGTCCGTACGTCCACGATAGTGTCGCTGTCGGGACTGTAAGCAAGCTCCTTGAGATTTGGTGTTTCGTTCTGTCGCATCAGTGTCTATTAACAGTCGCTTAGACGAGCTGTGATTTACGGTACCCCAAATCAGTAGTAAGACGGTTCAACTGTATACAATGACTTTTAAAAAGACCGGTCCATTTTTCAGTCGTTAACGTTTTCAGATATTTTATATCTCGTATTTATTCATGTAACATTTGGAATCCTTTGAAGATACAAGACCAAATATAGACACGAAATAATCATCCAATTCAATTCTAGCGTCCCTTATACTGAGTACATGAATTGAATCCGTTTGATGTCGAGCATGCACACAAATTGACTCTCAGTACCGCGCGACCAATTCAAGGACTCAATACTCGCAATTATGAACGATCAACTGAATCTTTTTGAGCCGTAAAGCCAGGGTTTCACAGACCCTGCACACAAAGATAATGAATCTGTCAACATGCACAGTCAAAGCGAATACTCTGGAATAGTGATGTGATTGTTATTTTACTTTTATAGTCGATGTAAAAATGGAGTATTGTTTTAATGGAATCTAAATTAAATGGGTTAATTGGTTAGAATATAATAGAATAGACTCTTTATTATGTACACCATTAAAATTATAGATATAAATGTCCTCTATAATAAATAAACACATACATATATAAAGCATATACTAATCTATTTCAATATATATACAATAATCAACATGAAACAAGAGCAAGGAACGATGTAATGATGATGTATAAGGAGAGAGGAAGTGTTTTCAACCAGAATTTTAAAAGTGGACAAAGATTGAGGACGCCTTATCGACACGGGCAAGGGATTCCATAACCGTACTGTTATAAAAGACTTGGTTACGTCAAGCGTGTGGAATACCTATTTAACGCATTCATCTATGCACTTCAAGACAGAAATGTTTTTTTGATTACTTATTTAGAAGTACCTAACTTAAAAAGTTAAGATTCAAATGTCAGACATGTATTTTACACTAGGCACCTTTTAAAAGGTATTATACCTAGAGAGAGAGGGAGAGAGAGAGTATTCAGTCCAAGCCTGACCATTGTTGTTGGAATATCTTTGCCAATTTATATACCCAGCTGTTTCAATATCCAGGTTACGGAGAACTGACCTGCCTAACTAACAAGTAGTTATAGCTTACAGCCGTTCGGTAACAAGATAACCAGAAGTACAAACAGCATCCGACACCAATTCTGTTATGAGGTACCCACGTACTCCTGTAGCGTGAATATCGTAACTGTGGATTTTTTTATAAGCTAGCGCATACGAGTATTTCACCATTAGTTTACATAAAAATCGTCAGTAGCAAAAGTTTTTGTTATGAGATTTCGTACCAGGTTGTATGAATGATCATTACAAGCGTTTGTTTTTAAAATTAACCAGGCATTGATAATTTTTCATTGCTGCTTTAATGGTGTGACTAATGCTGTGTTATTATAATAACCATCTAATGATAAGTTCGTGTAACCACAATGGTAATTATTGTCTATTCGTTGTGATATCGATATACAAAATTATCAAACACTGACAAATATTTGAATTCTCTATAATTTCTGTCTCAACGATTTTAGTGGTGTATTGAACCGTCCGTGGCGCGGCGGCGGCGTTGCACGTTGGTATGAACAAAATAAACCATCGAGTGCGCGTATCCGCGCGTCACATCACTAACTGCTCGATTGCTGCACTTCGATATACCGCCGCGCTTTGTTTTCTCACCCATTTCAACTTTTGATCTCTAGTGTCATTGTCTGTTTGTTTTTGATCCAGCCAGCTTGGTTTGTGCTGTTTGCGGAAGTTTCCAATCAGACGCGACATGTTATTTTGTTAGTTTCTCTTATTATCTTTTTGGAGTAAATATTATGGACGTGACGTTCAAAATTTACTGTATGCAATCAGTATTATTAACTTTTTGTCTGCACTGTGAATTTTCAACTTTGCTTTTCGTGTATTCACGCGAATGCACATAAATATGTAGGTAGGTACAAGTTTATAGCAACGTTTAAGAGAGTTGAACAATCATTAAATACTGCTGCTATACATCGGATACCACCATAGAAATATTAAAAACAGGAAAAGTGGCAAGGGGACGTGTCTGTGCCCGCGCAACGTGATCAAAACGCTCATGTCACAGGCAAATGGTCGTTTCTTCGAACTAGTACGGTTTCGACCGCAATCGTGACAACATTTAAGATTGCCGTGTTGTACAGTGGTTTTTTTATAAAAACCGAAGCCAAACTAAAAACTTTATAAACCAAGGAATCACTTATCATAATTATATAAGTAAAAGTATTTGACTATATTTGTCTTTAAAATCATGAAAAACAACAAATCGTAAAATATTTTTTGCTTTTACTACGTTACTTTTGTTTTCATATGTCACAGCGACTGTGCTATTTTGCATGAAATACATTGCTTCTTAACCAATACCTAAGTATGTCGCTAAGTGACTGGACAATCAATGTAAAAATCACAAAACGATAATTTATTGTCGCGGATGCATCGCGTAGTACGGCCGCTGTATCTTGCGACAAGTTAGTGATGTCCTTGTGCTGATCCACAACAACAATGACAACAATGTCGATTGCCTAATGAATATATCGCTATTATAGTTTCTTCTTCAATTTATGAACCGTATTAACCCGATGGGAAGACCATTGTGAAAATAATATTTTGTACTCATTTTGATTTTCTCATATTGTTAATCTTTTTTGATTTACCTACTTAATAATATTTTTTTTAGCTATATTATTGTTTATTTATATTATATTAGTATCAGTATATCATTTATTATTTATTTAAAGACCCCATAACATTTTTAATACAATGATTTAGTCAATCACTACCGTATAGGTATGCTGCCGTATGTGTTATGCTTAGTGTATGTATGTATTTATTGTACATGTAAATAGTTCACCACTGACTACCTGCAGTACTGTCTCTCCTTCTCTTTTTAATCCATCCAAAGGTTGTCTGTAAAAGATCGCTTTTAGCGATAAGACCGCCCATTGTGTCACCCTGTGTAAAATTTCAACATTTATATCTGTAACTTTTATGGTGTACATAATAAAGAGTATTCTATTCTATTCTATTCTATTCTATATGTAAAATAAATGGCTTTTGCACAGCACAACGATAGCGACCGATGTTTTCATGTGAGTAAGTTGTACGGTGCATGGTAAATGCACGCTGTGGTTGACGGGATAAGGTTTAAAATTGATTGTGTAGTACGTTCTGATTTATTAATTGCGAGTGTGTGCGCGGCTTCGTATCTATTGCTTTTACTAAACTGCATGTGTAGTTGTGGCGAGTGGTAGGGACAAACTGGAGACACCTTCAGTGCTATTCTGTAACCATCTCAACGTGAAAACTTAGGTGAAGAGAGCGTGGAGTCAACTGTCAGTAAAGCATTGACACTATTAATAAGTCACTTCAAGCTCACTTCACCTTCGTTTACACGGTGAGATTTTTTCAGAATAGATCGGATGGTTTCGATACATTTTCAACTACAGGGCATATCTCCTCCTTTCTTATATCAATTGCTCAAAGATCTATGAATACCACGAGACTCTAACATACTTCAAACATTTGTGCAACATTGCGCGCCATCTTTGTCTTACAATGTTACAAGATCAGAATTCTGCATAAATTAATTCAGTATATATTGGATCATACTAATTAACCTATCAGGGTAAGCCAACCAGCAAACTGCATGCACTTACGTATGTATCTCCAATAAATAGATCCAGAATAGGATTTCCGTTACGGTAATAAGGTACGATCGTTCTGCCTAGCCTTTTCCCAATTATGTTGGGGTTAGCTTCCAGTCTAACCGGATGCAGCTAAATACCAGTATTTTACATGGAGTGACTGCGTATCTGACCTCCATAACCCTGTTGCTGGGTAACATGCCCTTAGTAAGACTGGTTGCCAAGCAGGTTGTGTTGGAAAGCACGTTAAGTCATTGGCCCTGCGTTCTCTCTCTGGTCGTGTCCGATTGTTGTCCCATCGGACTATGGGAGAGAGTACACCTGTGTCTACGCACACACTTGTGCACTTTATATTATCTCCCGCGCCGAAGGCTGGTCTCCGCTAAGATTGGTCGCCATGACCGAAATTCGATCTGGAGGACTATTATACATCACGGATGTTCGAGCGGCTGAGACACCACTTGTCGCTGTTGAATCGTCATCTGTTGGTTCTCCATCATGGGCGTGCAGGTGTTTGAAAAATTAATAATACTCGCAAAATAACGCACTTAGTTTACTCACAATTGTCGCAACAAAATGTAATCATAAAGAATAAGGATTACAATGATTGTCACTGATTAAGTCAATTCACAAATTTTTTTTAAGGTTGCATTTAGAGCCAATGGATTTGTGCGTTTGCTTCTTCCGCTATGCATGATATGACGCTCTAAATAAAAATACCACTAAAGAAATAAATTCTAAACCACAGAGTAAATATAATCGAACACAACTTTAAAACATTGTTAGTGTATAAAAGACCAAATGCCAAGAAATGTTTAGCGTAGCATTTTGGCTTTTATTCGATACCGATGCTCATAGATTTTTCGAAATTCCGGGGTTAAAGTTTTAAGCGAACGTAGTCGCGACAAAATGCTAGTTATTGTAGAAAAATGTTATTCTATACATATAGAACGGACACGACAAACTAAATAGAAAACTCTGTAGATATCTTTTAGCTTCATCACAAAACGTTTTCTTTCAAAAATAAATTGTTCCGTGTCACAAGTCACAGCGTTCGCGATAAGTATCTTGAGCCATGCTTTTATTAAAATATTTTTATTACGTATTTTTACTCGCTCATAAAGTAGCATTGTATATTGCTCAGTATGAAGGATATTTATTAAATTCTAATGTATGACACGTACCACAGCGAGCGTTCATTCACAGTCCGCTTTCCTTCAAATTGAGTTAACTACTTTAGAAAGATTAAGCAACTCCTACACTCCTTTAAATACCGTGAAACGTGTCCTGAATTCTCGCAAGGAGATTAGAAATGAGATAAGAGGCTGGAAGAAGGTTGTGTGCGGGGGATTGTACACCGTATGTCATTTCAGAAAGTACCTATACAAACAATATATTGTTTTGCATTCAACCGTTTTAGAACTCTACCAAGTTAGTCTAGCTGTTTTTATTTTCCTAACAAACAATATAGGTTCGCGCCGTCGCGCCCTTAGTCGCCACAGGAGGCGCCCCGGGCATCGGGAGTCACAAGCCGATTTCCGGCCACCGTAGGCGCGGGCCTGCGGACGGTGAGCGATGGGTAGCTCGCCGTCCGATAAAGACCAGGCCCGGGTCGACGGCGCGTTGTGTTCCACGCGCGCCTCAAAGAGATGTCAGCACCAACTGATGGGGTCCGTCAGGACCAATGCCTGCCAGGGTTCCGAGTTTGTCCGAAAGGGATATCGTGGCCCCGGCACACAGGCAACGGAAGAAACACGGGTGGGATTTAGTCAGTAAAAGTCTAACACGCCCTCCCGCTCCGCCCAGAGCGGGAGAAGTTATTTGATAATTTCCCACCCAAAAAAAAAAAATGTAGGTACTGGAAAACATTGATCTCTATATAAAATACTTGTTTGTTGTAGGAACACATGCATCGTTCACAAAAACAAAAAAACACTCGCGTATGTATTATCTCATATCCACAAAACCTCTCAGTAAAGCCGATAAACTCATTAAACAAATTAAATTCACATTTTATGGCAAAGCGGATACAGAATCCATGAAAAGGCGTAATTGAAACAAGCCGATCTGTTTGTAATAATGAAACACAATCCGGAAAGCCAATGCACTGTACGTTAGTAAGTTATCCCACCGCCGACGATAAGCGAGAAATGAGTAGAGCTATCAACTAGAAACGAGTCGGCGAGCAGCGAGCAGCGAGTGTGTAGTTCTAATAGTTCTATCACTGGGCTATGAGCGAGTGCGCTAGTGCGACGGGCGATTACTCACCACTCGCTCGGGGTGGCATAGAAGTACTTGCTGGTATGCGTAAGTACCAAGCGAGAGTCTCTCAGCGTGTTTTCTCCTCACAAAGCGAGCGTCGCTGAGCGATTACTCTCTTAGATAGCTCATGTCGCTGCGAAAAACTAGTCGAGAGAGAGTTTGACTTTTCGCCGGCGGATAGAACAGTCAGAGATCAACTATTAATATATCTATCTTAAATAATTACATGGAACCTACAATCTATTGTACGTTTCTTGAGTGAGAAAATCTGTGGCAGCTAGTCGTTTCCTCGTCGTCGGTGGGACAACTGCCTTAGCAGTTTAAACATCGCTCGTTTAACAGGAATGCAATAAAAACTCAAAAGCTTTCGTTTGGTCTTTATAGCAACAACGAATCAAGAGCTAAGTAACGTTCCGAGTCCAAGAAAAACGTTGTAACAATGTGTAAGAGCAGCTGCTGTTGGCGCGTCGCCAGTGCTCGTAAAGACAGCCTACAGCCTCCCTCGTGACCTTCTGCGACCACTATAGCTCAATGAAATATATCCACTATTAGGTATATAAATATTATATGTTACCTACACATTATAAATATCGCGAATAATTGTCAGGAATCGATAAAAATCAATAACCAAGAGATATAAATACAAACATTTCCAGCAAACAAACCTTGCAATAGCCTTGCAACGATCGCTTTATTCAGAAACAATTATGTACAATTGTCTAACACAATTATCCAATAAGACCGTGCAAATTCCGAGAACTCACAAAATCGATGGCCTAGGCCAGCCATACTCAAAGTGTGTTCCGCGGAACCCTAGGGTTCCGCAAAGGCTCTGTGGGGGTTCCGCAAAAATACTGGTCAGAATAAAAAAATAATACTAAAGGAGTGTCTACCTACTATATTTTATTTTACTCTGGTACCTGAGTAACATAATATCAATCTAAATATTTCAACAAAAGTAAAAAAATATGTAAATTTTAATGTCAAGTAATATGATTATTAATGAAGAATACACATAAAACCATTTTTGATTACTTTAGGGCTCCGTCAAATATTTTGTTTTCGAAAAGGGTTCCGTCTCCAAAAAAGTTTGAGAACCACTGGCCTAGGCCAATACGCCAACCTACTCGTTTATGCGGAAAAACAAGGAAAAGGTACAGAAAATGAGAGAGATAATGTATCTTATTACGTTAATTACGTTGATTCACTACGATCACCATAATAAGATAAACAAGTTCGTGCTGAACGCTTGTTCGTGAAAGTAATTCGTGATTATGTCGAAGGGAACGATGACGACCACATGTGAGCTTTATTATATGTAGCCTAGCTCAAATGTCTTATCTGGGCATCGCCAGGATTGCGGAACGGGTATAAAATTCTTGTTATTTCACTAAAAGCATTTCAGCACGGCCGCCGCGCCGTGATACGTGGCCCGTACCAGCTAGCGAGTTTATACGCAAATTATTTTAACAAAATGTTTCACTTCTCTCAAAAATATTTAGAGTCGGTTTACCCTTGCGTCCTCAGTGCGACCTACGTATTATGTATTACGTCGTTAGTTAAATAGTTTAACCAAAACAATTCCGTAGAAAGAACGCCAACTATTATAATTACACCGACTCCATTTACTTCAGAAAACTGTAGTTGTGCAGATTATAGCTTTTTGATGTGAAGTGTAGCCGCACGTAAAACCGATTGTTGGTGGGGCGACGCATGCCGCGTGGCGACGCCTTGCCATTATACAGTCTATAAGTAGTAGTGTGTAAATAATTTCGATGTTTCACATCTGCCAGGCGTCCCGTGACGGCTAATTTGTTTTTGTAAATTTGTTTGTTTAAACATGCATAAAATCACGCCTGTAATCTTCGAAGGTTTAGGCAGAGGTGTACACCCACAATTCGCCAGTTATGTTTAAGTCCCATGTAATAGGAGGCGAGCCTATTACCATCAACCGGGCACAAATCCAGACTCCGGGCTGCTGCTGAGAAATCCCTAATGGAAAATCCCGATAACACTTTGGCCGACTCGGGAATCGAACCCAGGACGTCATGTTCAGCAGGGGCGCTTGCGACCACTGGACCAACGTTGTTTAACACGTTTCAAAATACCTGTCATTAATTAAAATGCCTCTGCCATAATTTATCAAAGATACAAATTGTATTAAGCTGTCTTAAAATTTGATTAAATGAGTGTCACCATCCATCGGATAACGGGAGTGGAATGATGATGGATGATGTTGAGTACCTTTCACAGCGTAATTCACATGTAGGTACAAATATTTACAGCTTGTGACGAGTTCTTTTGGCATTTCCTTATGTTTCCTTTGCCAGAAAACAGGGACTTATTCCCCTCCTCCTGTTCTTATAACAACAGGACAGTGTTTCACTGAAAACATTGATCGATTACGAAGCTTTCACAAAAAAGATCAACAAAAAGTTTATTCTGCGAATAGCACGAAGTACTGGTTTTATGTAAGTCTATTCACTGCCGTGGATGGTGCGGAGAGGATAGCTATTTATCAATGAACGAAAGGCCTGCTTGACGGCTGAGTGTTTGTTTCGTTTTGAGGGTATTTTCTAGTTCTTTCGTGAAGGTCCTTCTAAGAAATAAACAGTTTTTAGTCTCAACATTCTAAAAATATTTATCACTAAAGATTTGTCGTCCAACCTAGATCACATGACAAATATTGACATGAATTTCCTCCGCTTGAATTTAAATATTTTTTTATAAGGATTTTGTTCACTGGACAAGAGAAAAATACACATTTAATAAAAAAAGGAATGTATCAAGTTTTGTGCAAACGTGCTGTTTTTAATTTTTACATGGCATCGCTCAAAGGCTACCAACATACTATTGAATTTTCCTGTTACATCGTTACTCATTAAGCCAGATCCGCTGAAGCTCAGTGGAGCCGATGTGTACATACCTCTATGTATCTATATGTCAACCTGCAGAGTGAGAATTGAACGTAATTTTGAAGCTTCCGTTCGGCAGGTTTGCTGATACCTACTAGGCTTACCTTCGGAAACGTCACCCTTGTAGTCTTTTGAGTCACTTGTGCTGTAACACATCGTCACATCACAAGGGACTCAAAGGCCTGCACATTAAAGATAAACTGCAAAGAAGACAGCAGGAATATATTTGATTTAACTGTTTTACACTTCAGGCAGTTTTGTTCTACCAAGCACTAAAGCTTAACTAAGTTTTCGTCTATAACGAGAAAATCGGGATGTAAATTAAATTCCAGCTTATGGTCCCGCATGGTACGTAGCATAACATTAATCTGTGGCACATAACCAATAACATAATTTGTTAACTGACATCTATGGTTTTCATCACTACGGTTTAAACTAGACTAACGTGCGCAGCCGTTGAAAATATTAAATTCGTGATAGTAATTAGGTAGGCTTTGACATACGTATCGGTCAGCCGCGGTACGATAATTGAAATAAAATAAAATGGATACTCAAAGGAGTGTTTAATAACATTAACAAAGTCATGATACAGATTTAAATTAACAAGCTGCAATTCTGTATTATTCCAATAGCTACAAATGCCTTTGGCTCGTTTCCAGGGACCGTGCAACCAATGCTTTATTTCTCTAAACAGAGAACCGCTACCGAATACCCGTTTTGGACATCGGTATCTCAATTGGAACACAAACAGCTCTATTAACTGACCTAAGCAAACTATTCGCGAGTTCGCTGCGCAAGAAGCCTATAATAACTTGTAGTAGCAACACTTGTTTACTTGTACAATCGAATTAGTACACGAAGGGAAAAAGGCTTCATCGACACCTACTTTGATAACTGCTTTCAGTTAGTTATTTCCATGTTTATGTTATGCTTTACATTTATAATGGTTGTCTGAGTTATTTTGGTGTATTTAAATAAATCGTTTGGCACACAAAATATGAATGACCAATTTTGAAAACATTCAATTATTAGTATTATTAGTAGTTATTGCCTAAAAAAATAATTTTATATTGTCGCCGCCAAATTCTAATATAAAACCGCGAGCTTAACGAAAAAAACCCAACCTAATGTAAAATATCAATAACCGTTTGTTCGATCTAGCACGTAGTTAGAGCTATGTATTAACGACTGCATCGTTTGTGACCACAAGACTTCCATCTAAATTGGCCCAGTTGTGAGACTTATCGGGAAACACTTTGTTCTCATTGTATGAACTGTTGACTTCTTGACACTTCTTTTGAATTATTACGGTCCTTAGATCCAATATAACTATGATTTATATTGTTTTGCGCGATTCCAGCTTATTCATTGTGAATTGTGAGTGAACTTTAACTTCCTTTCTTAGTAAGAACTAGCTTCTGCCCGCGACTACGTTCGCGCCGAAGTCATAAAACACCACAATATTCTAAAACATCAGCCACTTTTTAATAAAACTTCCTGTGCATAAACTATACTACCTAATGGCACAACACTGAAACACGACTGATGCATTCCTGACGAACGGCTATCACTACAATAATACAACGGTAGTTTGTAATCCCACGGGATTTCACATTGACAGTCACCTAACCATAGATATTTATTATTACTATAACCATAGATGGCAGAAGAGGCTTTAACTTCTGTGTACGCTCTACGAATTAATTAAAAAAAAAACAGAAATTATCAATTTGAAAAAAGTTGGGAATCGATCTTACAATTTGCATTATGATTTGCAAAGCAGTCTTGAAACTGCTATTACTTTGCTGCTATTTGCTTTGTAAAAAGTTGAACAAAATAACTGTTCGTATTTTTTTTTCATGATTGACTCTTAGCTCCATAAAGGTATAGCGTGATGATAATCATTTGAATGATACTATCTGCAATATTCTAACCTTTTGGCTCTTCTTTTTGCAATTGCTGTAAACTGTAGAAGAATATGAACATAATGCAATATTGGTCCATCCCCATAGCAAATAGCGTAATATTTTATTAGCCAACAGACTAAATAGAATAGAATACTTATTATTATGTTCATCATAAAAATTACCGATACATACCAGACTTAAAGAGAATATCAGCTATGCAAAATTTGAACTGTGTCTATCCGGTAGTATTTTCGTGAACATACATTCAGACAAACAGACAAAAATTCTAAAAACTATATTCTCGATATCAGAATCGTTCCCAGACCTCGTAGCAATTCCTTTTTTTTTCAAAAATATTCAATGTATTTGATTATGTTATATTATGCAAACAAAATAAAAGGTATTTTCCGACTTTTCCTTTCGCAGAAAATTTTCCATTACAGATACAATGTACGTTATAAAATTGTGGAGGCAGAATAACATTTAATCTTCTCTTGGATTTGGCAAACACGATGCCATATCACTAAGTTCAGGAGGGTTGACTGTGTGTGCAGCACCAACCCTTTACATGAAGAAGCACATAAAAGCACCTTCTAAACATTCACGTACTTCTAATATTTAATTCCCATTGTAAAGCCCACCACAGACGTAGCTATAATATATATTATAGCAAGACATATTACGATATATTTTTCATAGTTATCTTCGAGTGACCTCAGACGGAGCTATAATATATATTTCTAGTACGCTCCAAAAACTACGCAAAAAAAAAACTACGTCTTGGTGATTGCATACATTATACAACTGTACAATTAGTGTTGTTTAATTTAATAATAAATTATTACGAGTTAAACCATGACATCTCAACTTAACTTTTCATTGTTCTGTGCAACAGCATCGCGATCCAACCCGTCTCAATCCAAGCTGAGTTCTGCACAAAATATGAAGACATTTATTTTCAAAACGACTGTAAACTTAACAATGAGAGTTAATAAGTTTATATTTCTTTTTTTTTATTTTGCGAGCTATAAATGCATTCTGGTCACGTTCGAGCGTGTCCTTGGAGCCAGAAATAGCGTGGGTCGCCATTAATTACTGCCCTACCATCACGGCCCGCCCCGCCCGCCGACTTCTGCTAACAATTTATTGTCTGTACGATAAGTGCTATCGATGTTTCTAATGGTTATTTATAATTATCAAATCATATCGAAGTTTATATTAATTAATGTTTCGTTTAAAAGTCCTTTCTTGTATAATTCTGTGAATGTCTCTCAAATCATAATTCTATTTTTAAAAGAGTAATCGTGGAGTTTCTTGCCTGCTCTTCTCCATAGGAAACGACCAATTGGAACCGTGCACCAAGCTTCTGACGTTTCGTAAGTGCTCATGTAGGTTTCATCATTTCAGCCAAAAGACGTCCACTGCTGGACATAGGCCTCCCCCTAAGGGGGGGTCTTTGCCATAATCGCTACGCTTGGCAGGCGGGTTGGCGATCGCAGTATGGTGTTAAAATGCATAGAGAACGCTGCTGCCCATTCTCTAGTAAGTCCCTTAGTCGCCTTTTACGACACCCACGCGGTAAGAAATGGGGCCATACGACCATATAGGTTTATGTATAATATAATAAAATATAATGATTTTGATTTTGATCATAGGGGTTAAAGCCTCGGCGGCGGCGATCTCTCGCGTCCGGCCCTGGTTCAGGCCATGGTTCGGAGCGAGAGTGCATGGGAGGCCGTCACCTCCTTCTGCGAAACAGTGATGCTTGCGAAGGAGGAGGCGGAACGCGTGAGGGTAAGGCAAAATCAACGCCCTCGCGCCCCTAGTCGCCGCAGGAGACGCCCCGGGCGTCGGGAATCGCAGGCCGATTCCCGGCCACCGTAGGCGCGGGCTTGCGGACGGTGAGCGATGGGTAGCTCGCCGTCCGATAAGGACCAAGCCCGGGTCGACGGCGCGTTGTGTTCCACGCGCGCATCAAAGAGACGTCAGCACCAACTGACGGGGTCAGAAAGGGCCAATGCCTGCCAGGGTTACGAGCCTGTCCGAAAGGGATATCGTGGCCCTGGCACACAGGCATCTGAAGGAACACGGTGGGTTTTAGTCAGTAAAAGTCTGACACTCCCTCCCGCTCCACCCAGAGCGGGAGAAGTTATTTGATAATTTCCCACACAAAAAAAAAAAAAAATGGGGTTAAAGCCTGTGACGGGGTCCGCCAATACTTACCTGGTCAGGGGACCGTGACGAACTTCGCAAGTGCTTCAGCACCCCGGCAAAAGGTAGTTGAAAAACACCGTGTGGTTTTAGTCGAAAAATAAAAAAGGCTCTCTATCAAATGATCAATCTGCCTATCCTTTTCCTAACCATGTTGGGTCAGCTTCCAGTTTAACTGGATGCAGCTGAATACCAGTATTTTACATGGAGCGACTACCTATCTGACCTCCACAACCCAGTAACTGGGTAAGACTGGTTGTCAGACTTTCGGGCTTCTGAATACCCGTAACGACTGTTAAAGATCCACGAATGACAGCCGGGACCAACGGCTTAACGTGCTTTCTGTGGCACGGAGGAGTCTCGGTATGTAAAGATGGTCACCCATCCAAGGACCCACCCCGGCAAGCGTAGCTGAACCTGATAGATCGACCAGTGCGGCTGTTATTACTTAGTCACGAGCTCCTCGTCAAGCTCTGTATCAAGTGATGTGCGCATCAAAGCCAAGGTCAAACCCTTATCTAAGGACCAGTCAGAAAAAATAATACTGGAAATGTAAAATAGAAAGCTATAAAGAATCCTTCTTGGAATTTTTAAATTAGCTACAATTTACAAAGAAGACTTCCTAATACCAACATAGATGTTTCATGTTTTTGTATAAATCTCGCTCTTTCAAGTGATGTGGGTTGTATATCAAAGTAATATTAATTAAAGCTAGTATCTAATTACGCGGAACCCTTCGTCTGTGAGGTATAATGGACAAAGAGGCAGACTGTGACTCTGGAGAGGTTTGTGGTCGGCTTAGCAACGGGTTTGAAAGTAATGACTGTACCTTCTCAGTATATTTTTGAAAATCTTTTATATGCCCATAAAAATATAAAATTGTTTAAAAAATACAGTGTTATCTATAATACAAAAAACTAGAAACAAACATAAATTTGTTGTACCTACAACAAGGCTCACGAAAATAGGTGGCTCGTTCCGATGTCAATGTATACGCTTTTATAATAAACTTCCAAGCCACGTTCAAGATCTAAGCCTTAATAAATTCAAATCATTCATTAAACGTAAGTTGTGTCAGAAAGCTTGGGATTGAGCTGCTCCAATTTTTACTTATTGAAGTGGTTTATTTTTATTATTTGATGTTTTTTTTTTGCTAACTTTTATTATTTTATATACGGAACGTAATATATACGTAATGACATGATTATTTACTTGTAAAGTATTATATTATTTTAATTATTGTGAATGTGAAGACTATGTGGGTTATTGCTCTTTTATTTTTATTTTCACTTTGTCTTTTATTCTCAGTTAGTGTTAATCATGGTCTAGCAGTTTGAGTCATTTAAGCGGTCTACCCAAATGTCCTTTCTTTGGTATTGATCGTCGCATCGTTGAGCTCCTTAAGTTCTGAGTAGAGCTGCACGATTACTGACAAATGCGTGCACTGACTGGTCAGGTCCACTCAATCTGTGTGGTTCTTTCCTCAAAAGACCATTTCAGACACCAATCTACATGGCCTTCACATGATCTGACCAAGATTATGTCTGGACTTTAAAAGAGACTGTGACCTCTGAGTTTGTTTCGGCCTTTCTTCTCAGAGTAGTAAGATAGGAAACGCCGACCTCATCTAGTTTTAAAAATATGACTGACGTGTAAAAGTGTTTGTACAAACCTACTTACAGAAATAAAAATCATTTATCATTTATTTATCATTTAAAGGCCAGTATTACTGTGCAGGTTATATTTTAAGAATGGTATTTTACACATTCTGAATAGGTCCATTATAATATTATTCGTCTTGGTGATCGCCATGATCATGATGATCGCCAACGGACTGGATTGCCCTTATCCGGCAATGCTGCAGCAGATATAATTGTTACTTTGTGAGTGTTCGTTTTTGTCTGTGCTTGTTATCCTGCCTGTATCCTTTTATGTATATGTCTTGTTACTTGACATAAACATTTTTTTTTTTGATCGTGCGAATTCAAAACGCAGGTTGGTATTCCTATAGTGACAGGAAGTCAAAAGAAGTATTGGAATTTATTAAAATAAAAAAACGCTTTGTCCTACGGGCACATACAGGCGTCGTAAAAATGAAAATCAGTAAAATAAAAAATAAATACATTCCAATTCCATTTGCTTTATTTACTTTGATTTTACAAATATCTGTCATTACAATCACGGTAACAAACAATCACGGTTGGTCTACGTCCAAATAAAAACATAGGCACGTCAATCAGTTAAATATGAACCTTATGTCCGTTCCGTAATTTACCGAATTCTTTTATGGTGAAATGCACAAACAAAAGACAGTATTAATTTATGGAATGGATGGTTTATATTTACAGACACGGGAAAACTTTAGTAGTGACGATTAATAATGTAAATAAATTAAATGGAGTTGGAATTGTAAACAGCCAAACGAGCTAACGAACAAAACAATGAGTTGATTATATACTAGGTTTTCCCTTCGGCTTTGTTCGCATATATACAAACTCCAACTTCCCGTTTGATCCCCTTATGTACAAATTCTTCATCGAATCAGTTTAACTTAAAAGGGTGTTTTACAGGGTGGTGTCATTCATATATACGTAAGCAATTTTGATGAACAAAACTCATCGCATAAACTTGGTAAATTTTGTTTGCTCAAGTTTCAGTTACTCAGTTCATTATTATCTTGTAAATAAATGGTCCCAAAAATATCTGCCCCTCGTAATGTTAGCCCATTCATTAGAATATAGAATGTCAAACACCCTCACAAAGAAAGGAAACCTTAATATTATACGTGTGCCCTTGACACCGATTTTTCGTCTAGTAGGTACGTCGGTATTTCAAGGGTCGCCCTCGAAAAGTACTGACTAGGCGCGGTTTATAGATACGAAAATAATGAACGCAATTTCCAAATTGTCTCTTTACTAAACATTGTTGGAATGTTTATCGATCAAGGGGTGTCACACATAATCAGGCTACATAATGTTTCCACTGCTGGGACACAGCTCCTCCTCTCTGTGAGAGGGAGTGGTCCGTAATCCACCACGCGGGCCCAGTGCGGGTGTCACATGTCTTCTTTGGTTCTAGGACATGCCGGTTTCCTCACGATGTTTTCCTTCAACGTTTTAAGTGCAGTGGTGATGAAATAATTTACACAAAGTAAAGCACCTGTCAGGGTTCGAACCTACGACCCACAACTCGTAAGTCGAGGTCGTTGCCACTGGGCCACCACTGCTCCAGGGTTCTCATATTAGACCGTGAATATTTAGTGCTGAACATTAAAGAATGCGCAGTATGCAGTCCTGAAAGAATATTATTATTATCACACTTGATATAGAAATTGATGAATATCGTTACATAACTTTAAACTCAAGTGCATGAACTTAGGCATTCTACTAAAGGCATGAAAGTGATTTCAGAGATAAGACATAATGGGTGCACTGTGCACTAACAAAGTTACTGTGCACAAGTATTAAGTTATTAGCGCGCAGAAGCAGCTGCCGCCTTGTCATAATCTCCTGGTAGCCCATTACGATATCCCGGTAAGAGAAGGGATCATACTTTGCCGGTAACAACACTTACCTTAATTACTGTTATTTATCATTAGGATTAATTTCGAGTGCCTTGTTGGTGTATAGTGGTTGCGGCTGTTAAGTCTGAGGTAAGGTAGTGTTATCGGGTTTCCAATTGAAATTTCTATGTCCCTACAGAAAAATTCCATGCCTGTATATAGTCTGGTTTTGTGGTCCCCTGTTAGGTGCAGTGGAACTGTAAAATAGGTGGCGAAATATGGGTGTAGTATACCTACCCCTACCAGGAATGCAGGCGAGATGCAATATTATGATTTGAAATTGACTATTCGACTACCTACGTTCTTAGACCGTGACTTTGTTCGCACCCAAACTTAAATAGCCGTTTGTCCCGTTCTGACAAGGGAATCTTTACACTATTAAAAGAACATGTCTTCAACATTTCATATTTCTAGCTTCAGTGGTTTAGGTTCTATCAATCAGTCATTTACGAAACTGAAATATGTCGACAACATTTTTTACCTAAGCTTGTAAACCGTTCGCCTAGCTCGTGAGCACCGGCTGTTTGTTTACCCACCGCGGCCGTCACAACTTAAAAATTGAAATAAACGAACAAGCTTTCCTTTCCCGTCGCCTCATTTGTAACACAATCCGTCTTTGTTTGTAAATGAAAACTTTTCACATAAATTCTCTTTTATATTTTAAGTTACGATTTTTCGTTGTTTCCTTTCTTTGACCGCATTACTAAGGTAATTTGTCAAGTGGGTAGTAGCAGCGGCGTTGTGTTGACTAAGTTCAGTGGTTTGATAACCAATCTGTATTTCGAGTATCATGCTACGATCATCGTACCTGTCATTGAGAGCGTGATGGTTATTTTACATTATTTCAAAACCTTACCTAGTCTTTTCTTGTACAGGTTGGGGTTGACTTCCATTCAAACTTCATGCAACTGACATCATTATTAACAAAATCTCCAATTTTGTTTGCCAATTACATCATAAATACTAAACTTAGACCTGGAAGCTGGAACTATTTTAATAATAGGTGAATTATCACGTAGCATAAGCACTTCAATATTTTAAACCCCTAGCAATACGTAATATTAGTTAACGAAGACCCAAGTCAAAATATCCTGAGTCAATTGTTGGATACTAATTAAACAAGCCCCTTTACCGCAAGATTGACAGCACAGGGTGTACTAGTAATTAATATCGGTATGACTACGACGTACTGAAGCCGAGTCTTACAATATTCCTGTCGAAATGGATTTAAAGAGAAGCAAGATTGATAGTACCTATACTTGGTTATACGACTGGCATGACGTGAATAAATAAAAATATCGGCCTGTATTGTCCCATTAAAGAGTCCCGTAAAGCCATTCAATGTGTCTCATTCAGGGCAGGAAACATTGATTATACTTCGTACAAAATGTTAAACCAATCCGTGATATTACCGCGTATTATAAACATAAATAAGTTCTTTATTTATAAATGACATGATTGATTGCTATTTTGCATTGTTCAAAAGCGCAGTTAACGGTAACAAACACCACTACATTCCCTTTGAACTAATTGATGTACCCAAGCGGTCACCGCCTGTACCTACCTCCTGAGAGAATCAACATGATTGGTAGGTAGATGGATCAATTTGCATATGGATTAGAACTTCTCATGCCTGTATAGCTGATATGGGTACCTGATAATGCTGTACTTATTCAATTCAATTATATTCACATAGAAAAAAAGGAATTATACAGCATTGGCATCTTTTTGGAACTATCTAAGGCATTCAACACGGTCTCTATCCTTAAAATTTTACCTAAACTTGAGAATATCGGTGTAAGAGGAACTCCACTAAATCTATTTAAAAGCTATCTGACAGAGATAATGCAAAGTATGATTATAAATAGTTTCACAAGCAATAAGCACCCTTTACGTAATTACGCAGTACCACAGGGAAGTATCCTGGGACCGACACTCTTTACAGTCTATTTAAACCAGTTATGCACACTAACTCTCACAAATTGTAATGTTTTTACTTGTGTAGATGACACAGCGCTCATTGTGCATGGCTCAAGTTGGGATGAAACAAAACGTCACGCTCAGAACTGTCTTATCATGGTATCAAACCGGCTCGCTACTAATCTTCTTACTCTTAATCTAGAAAAAACAAAATTTATAACTTTTTCTATAAGCAAGAAGAACCAGCCTCTACAGGACTTTAATATCGAATCCACAGTTGCCACTTAAAGCCTGGCTGTACCTGGCCACATTCGACCAAAGGTTCACACATAAAGTATCTTAGTAACAGGCGAGCGTTTAAATTGGCACAAACAAATTGCATCACTCACATCAGTCACATCTCAAAATAATCTATATCTTTTACTTAGAAACTCAGCAGACATCGACACTGGGGGGGAGAACAACACAAACATCACTTCTACCGCTGGAGAGGGCTCAAAGAGCTGTTCTGAAAGTGATGCTACGCAAACCGTTTAGGTACCCGATTCAACAATTATATCAGGACTGCAAGTTGCTCACCGTCTACAACTCTTTGTTTTCCGCTCCACTCTTCAACTCTGCAAAGATGCCTCTGTCCCACCAAGACAAGTACTCCATACTCGACGTAGGTCTGCTCGAGTATGTCAAGTCGAGCGTAACAGGACCACATTTGCTACCCACCAATATGTTTATCCTAAGTTCTAGAATATACAACAAGCTTTAAAACAAATTAACAATAAATAATCTAAACCATTTCGAATTAAAACGTAAATTGTTAAATTTGCTCTTCTCTCATTAAACTCATTTATTCTACGAATTAATGACTAAAATATTTTTTTTTACTTCCTTAACAGACTGTTTTTTGCTAAGTATACCACACAAACCCCAACCGACCAGTTTAACCCCACATAAACACACTCACACAAACTCTATTTACAATTAACCTTTAAACCCACTCAATAAATATGTTAACATCAGAGGTATTACACAGTTATAAATACTTTTTAAAACGTGTCAATCCCACTAAAGAACACTGTCCTTCAAGGTAAAGGATTTTCCAAGTTTGAAGGGCAGGGTCTTAGTCATTAGTAATAGCCATACCCATCCCCTATTGAAACAAAACTGATGTTACCTAGGCTAAGTTTTTGGTAAATAAATGATTACTTATTTACTTACTTATTTGTCTAGATTGTACTATAGGTACACCTCTGCCTAACCTTTTGGGAATTACAGGCGTGATGTTATGTTATATTGTCATTTACTTACTATGCTTTTTTTAATACAAATATTTCACAGTCCTGCCTTCATTATTATTTCCATAAAAATATTGTACCTATGTAATTAACTTATTAAAACAAGGAAAGCTCGCTAGTTGGCTACTATTACCACAGCTGATATTCTCGTACAAGTAGGTTAGCTAGTAGTTACTAGCTAGCTTTCCGCACGCTAACATTACGTACTACCGGCATTGTAGTAAGTCCTGTTTATAATGTTCATTAAGTATATCGTAAAACGGGTTATACTTTCGTCTCTAGCTAATTACGTGTATAAATAACTGTAACTACTGGAAAAGGAGACACTAATTATACTTATTTTTATAGTAGTCAAAGATTTATTTTCAAACTTAGTGTACATTTTGATGTTATTTTATACTCGTAATGTAGGTACTTAAAACTTAGCGGCCTTTTCCAGGCATCGCAAATCGCAGCGTGATTGGGGGGGAATTTCGCTGGCGTACACACGTCGTCCCTGTTCATCCCAGGAATGCTCGATGGGGTTCAAGTGTGGGCTACGTACTGGCCACTCCATGCGTGTGATAGCGACATCTTCAAGGTAGTCAAACACTATCCAAGCTGTATGGGAACGAGCTTTATCTTGCATAAAGATGGCGTCACCCACGTTTACTAAAACTGGCCAAGTGCGAGTCTGATTCGCGCACGAAGGGTTCCGTACCATTGTCTATAAAAACCGGCCAAGTGCGAGTCGGGCTCGCACACGAAGGGTTCCGTACCATTATCTATAAAAACGGCAAAAAAATCACGTTTGTTGTATGGGAGCTCCCTTAAATATTTATGTTATTCTGGTTTTTAGTATTTGTTGCTATAGCGGCAACAGAAATACATCATCTGTGAAAATTTCAATTGTCTAAATATCACGGTTCATGAGATACAGCCTGGTGACAGACGGACAGACAGACGGTGGAGGCTTAGTAATAGGGTTCTCGTTTTACCCTTTGGGTACGGAACCCTAAAAATGGACCAATATACTCATTTAAGATTTAATTCAGGTATCTTTTTAGTTAAAGTGCCATTTTCTGTTACCACTAACACGGTGCGGCTTTCGGAAGAAACTCCAGTCCACACGTGTATGGAGCCTCCGCTTTCTCTTCAATGCAAGCTTGGTTATAGCGCTCTCCTGATCTTCTATAGACTCTTTTCCTCACGTCGTGTGTCGTGCTCTCGAAAACACTACTCTTGAACAGTCATCCAGAGTCCATTTCATGTGTTCTCCAGCGTAATCTCCAGCGTTACTCAGCCTTGAATTTTGATGCTGCCTTTCGAGTTTTGGACCATTTGCAAGTCTAAAGTGTTTTAAGTTTACTTCAGCAAGACGCCTCATTGTGCACATGCTCGGATTGCTCTCTCCAGCGGTGATTTTTTACTTCAACAGCCGTTTGAAATCGATTTCTCAACACTGTTGACACCATATATCGATCCTCCCGCGCTGTCGTGCACCTTGTTCGGCCTGTTCCTGGTCTGCGAATATTGGATCCAGGCTCATCATATCGCTGGAGCACTCTTTGAACGGTTGATACACCAACAGTTCTTGCCGTATAACGCTGACTGCGCCCGTCTTCAAGCATTGTCAGAATTCTGGTATACTGTTCAGGGGTAAATGGCATGTTTTAATTGAATTTGATCAGGATAATGAATTTTTGCAAAAGAAATGCCGTATTTATAAACAGAAACAAAAGTAAAACAGATGGTTTCAAAGTAGTTTAAATTTTTAAAATCGTCTTTATTTTTTATTTATCGTTTTTAATACAATCACCAAAAAGAAATACTTTAGGTTTTACTTCTTCCTATATTTGTAATTAAATAACCTTTAATTTAGTTTTTATTTTAAAAGGATTGCTCAAATATTTTAAAAGTTATCGCATTTTATATAACCGACCCGCTTTCCTTGCGGCCCAGCGTAAATGAAGAACACATAAAATTCCGTCCCCTGTCTGTTGTTCACGATTCCCGAGGCACAAGACACACGTTATATTTTACTGCACACATAAAAAACAACACTAAAAGTTGTTTCATATTTGTGTTGATTGCATGATTTCGCCAAATTAAAAAAAAAAACTCCGAAAATGTTGACTACCCCCTACGGGAAACGCGATGCTAGGATGCTAAATGGTTTGTGTGATGGCGGTAAAAGTTTTTCAGGATAATACCACACGTTCCGTAGTACAGCAAAAGTTCCATCAAAACAAATAAAATAAAAAAGGTAGATGTTTGGAAGATCGTAGCAGGCAAAAATAACGGGAAACGCTGAAAAATCTCTCTTTTTCTTTCTACCTTATTTTTATTGGAAGAAAGCTGCGTCATAAATACTAGTGTACATAGCGACGAAACAAAATTTCCCCTGTATCTTCCGTATTTTTAAACAGACACAAAAACTGATAACTTAGGCCAAACAAGTATTTTTTCGACGCGGGAATTGAACCTGTGATATAAACCAAGCTGAATTCACAGCCAGCACAAAGCCCTTCGCCAACCGAGTCATCAACTTTTGATTGGTTTAAACCACAGAACGAAAGAATAGTTCTGGTAACTTTCCACCAATTAAAAACTGAAGGTGAGTAGTAAAAATCAATCAGATGGACGTGCCGCGTCTACCGGGCAGTCGAGCACACGTCCCCAACGATTGCTTTGTGCCGCAGGAAATTAGTTTGGAACTTCTGAGTGAGTTTCGTACGTCTAACTATGGGCGTGTTGTGTACAAGTACACAACACGCCTCTGAGCTCCATTTTGAACTGAAAAAGTGGAACATACGCTGCGGTTAATACTCAGTTGACTTGAATACATTCCGTAATGCACTACAATTTTAGTATGAAACATTATGCGTAGTGCTACGTCTCTGTTAGTTAGTACGCTTATAACTCGAAAATCTCTCAATCTTATCTCTTTTACGTGTCTAATATGTCGTTGACATTGTTCATTAGCGAGGTATTTATTTGTTCAAGCTTGCGCAGCCATGGGTATCAAGAGAAGATATAGTCCAGGCTCTGGTAGTCATTATTTAAAAATTACTTATAGTGAGCGGATAATTACTAAAATTACAATAAGTAATTACGGCAATTTGTACAGACGGTGACTGGCTACAAGATGAATTGCTGATGGCTGTTCATTTTAGCAGAGACACATTACACGACTTCCACGTCTTCCCTCACTAGCCCTCGTAACAACTTGTGTTCATACTAAGGTATCAGAACCATTAGTAATTACTTCCACAATATTCCTTTTACATCATAATTTATGCCTTTGAAAGTTTAATTACTATAAAACATCGCAACTAATTAAAGTAATATTCGTAGCACAAACGGTGTAGCAGGCTGCTACGCCGCTACGCGGATTGCTACGCGTTACAAATCACAAGAGAATTTGTTAATTGGCACGTTGTTACTGGCTCGATTCCATTCTCGGAGCACCAAATCCCTCTACTAACTACATTATATAAGTACTATTGTCTGGGTACGTTTAAATACGTGTAATTGATCAGTATGTTTATTTTTTTATTTTTATATACGTCAATTTTATTAAAAACATCCGGGTTTTCTTTAGAACCAATGCAGTTTTATGGGCGTCATAAAACGTCGTCTGCAACGGCAACCTCAGCATCTGATGCTGACTTAAAACTATCCAAACTGTAATGATTGTATTGGATTTTTGTATTCTTGCAAAATATTTTAAAACTATGTATCAAAGAAGTACGAAGAAATTACCCACTAGAAATCAGATACGTATAAGTTGCATAGATGTCGTTAAAGCAAGTTTCAGTGCACGCCACTTTACCCGCGTCTTCTCTAACCCGTCTCATGTATAAAACATGTTGATTACACAACTCCACGTCGTTTGCACGCGTCACAGACTATCAAAGTGCAATACTGACATTTCAGCAGTGCAACGACAGTCCGCAACCGATTTGCACCAAGCACTGCCTTGCACCGTCACATATTTATCAAAACATATGGAAATAGAACTGTTCAACTTCCTCATGCAATAAATACATCGACATGTATTAAAACTGAGCAATTTTCCGAGTGCCTATTAGTTTTATGTTGTAACTGCGGTCATGTTCCCGCGGATAATGTTCTAAATATATCACATATCCGGGTCACTGGCAATTTAATGTATCTGTCACGTTAAATTCATTTATCAGTTCATCTCGCTGGAAGTGTGTTTATAATATTGTATTGTGTTTGTTTACACGAAAAACGGCTTAGATAAAAATTTAAATTCAATATTTTACTTAATATTAAAATTGCGATCCGTCTCATAGATATGGTTAAAGTAAAATGATTGCATATATTATTCAGCAGGTTAAACTGATCAATACTTGTTGACAATGTTTGTTAAAACGTATTTACAGAAACAAATATCTTTTATCATTCAAAAATAAATTTATTTTGGCAAAAATAAGCGTGGTAATCATTAATCTCTGAACCAAAAAGCTTTGTCAAAATAAATTAATAAGAGAAATATTCCTAAGCGCCCAAACAGAAGCAGATAACACTAATTAGGCACCATCAATTCCAAATCCATTGTTGAAAAATAATACGTACTTAAACGTTATTAACGAAACATATATAAAATGGAAGCCAAGTGCAATAGTCCAATACACACCTTACCGAAGAGACCAGTTAGTTCCACTCGATTAATAGTGATAATAAATCTTAGCTGATACCCCCGGTCCCCGGGCCCCTCGGCCCCACAGGCCCCAGCCGTTCTATCGCACATTTAAAACGAAATAAGGTTAAATGTGAAGTGATAAAACTTTCAGGAAAGTTAATGATCGGCGACACGGAACTTAGCAATCTACAAAATTTGTTTAACTACGTTTTTATAAGTTAAACTGGGTCGGCGTATACGTATCTGTTTGGTTTCACTATCTATTTATATATCTGTAGTAGCTATTACCGTGGACTATGCCAAATTGCCTCTTAAATTAAGCAAGGCCAGAGGCTTGGTGAAATAGGTTTCCGGTAATCCTATCATGCGTTTAGGTTTCACTGAATAAGTAGGTGTACCAGGCGTGTTTACGTCGGCGCCTGTTTTTGTTTATTCGCCTCAAACGCGTGTTTCTACGGCCTACTTAAAAAATAATGACTTTATTTAATGTAGCGCCCCAAATAAATAAAAAGTTTATTTACGATTCAAATCGTTTTCAATGTTTGCTGGAAAAATAAGATTTTGGATTTGCACTACTTAACGAACAACTTTGCAATAACTCGAAGAAAAGTCGTTAATTTGTGGAAATCACACAACTACAAAAATAACCATAATAAGAACAGCGAAGTGAAAGCTAAAAGCGGCAATCATACCACAAAATTGCCAAAACAAAATATAAACTTGTGTATTTACTTTGCTGGCAACAAAATGATTAATAATAGTGCACACAGTAATAAAAGTAACAACTCTAGGAACAGCTTACTTCGGTGGCATGATGTTGTAGGTACTCCTACACCTTGGAAAATTCCTGTAACGAAAGAAAACCCAATTACGAGTAATTCTGTTTAACGGCGTCCAATTTAAATTAACGACAATGTTTGAACAATTAACTACATGGGCCTGAATGTTTTCTGATTGGTGGAGAAAATAATGATATAAAAGTCGACATAATGGATGTACAAACAGCTGAAAATAAAACGCAGCGAAATGGAATAAATGACCATATCGATGGTATGTATATCAATGAAACGCATTCAAGTAATAAATGTCAGTGATATAATAAATAGACAGTTGTCTATTTGATTACGCGGTGTCATCGACTGGCGTACGTAGAATCAATGAAGGTTGGATGACGCACGCACGCCGCACGTCGCACGCCGCGTTTATGTGGCGTTCTCGTCATAACCTCCGCTGAATTATGTACAACTCGTCGCTATCTGTCATTTGCAGTGTTACCACGAAATCGACAAAGTTCCCACTCCGACCGAGTGTTGGGAATGTACAAGTGCCAGATTTATTCGCGTCTCATTGTTTTGTTTCGGCTCACGTTGATAACATGACAGCAGGAAATACGCAATAGATTAAAAAAAGTTTCTTTTAAATATTTTATCTCCGCAGTCAAACAAAAATGGTTTAATTACTTAGGTTTAGTTATCAAAAAGCCTTATCTTTCTTTGAAAACCTTTTATCATTTTCTTAGCAGCTCTTTCGATACCATAATCGAATCTTAGCCCTTAAATTCGATAGCAATTTTAACCTAGTAAAAGAACTTATACTTTTGTATTAATTGCTTGAAGTTAACGGGGTCTCAACGGGTCGTTTACACAAAGGAGAGTCTTATAGTTTATTGTGTTTACAAAGTGTTAAATACAGGGTTACTGTAACATAAACATTAATTAAGTGTAAACAATATGGCTTCCTGCAGACAGGTGGCAGTTGTAATTAGGAAAATTAATTCAGGAGAGGCACGCTCTCACTCGTAGCTCTCCCTACATTGGTGAAGCGCCTCATATTCTTGAAGGTCACGTGCTCATAAATCCCTGGCACTCATACAGATTGTTTACTTTGGAATTCATAAAAAATGCAACGCTCTCACTTATTAATATAAGACAGGCACTCGACGAGTAAGATGAATTGCCTGACGTGAAGAAACAATACTGTATCAGAGATATACTTTAGAGTGGAAATATTCCTCGGTGAATTTGGAAACTGCTTATTAACAAGACAGCTGACGGTTTTCGTATGACGCTAAGTTCAGGTTAAGTGAGAGGTTCAGCGAGCGAGGTAAGCCAGCTGTCTCGCGTAATATAATTACCTCCCCGTTATAAGTATATTAGCCGTCACTCTGATAGACATTTATATATAGGGATCGGGAATCTTAAGTTGCGAATATAAAAGGAAGAAAGAATGCATATGTACACTTTTTAGCCGACTTTATACGGATTTAAAATTGTTCGTTTTTATTCAAAAATGACCGCGATTAATTTCATTAATTAAATCTAGGTAGCATGGCTTGGTACTTGGTTAAGTATAGATACCATTAGGTACATATGTGTAATACTCATTATGTAATAGTACCTTGGCACATATTAAGGCTCCCGCTGACAGGCGCGACGTGACGGTGCGTCGCGATTCTGGTAGAACAATTTCCATGAAGTTTTCATAGAAATTGTTCTACTAGAGTCGCGTCGCGCCTGTCTGCAGGAATATTTATTCGAAGTCATCATTTCAGCTGGGTATAGGCCTCCCCCAAAGGATTGCCATAATCGCCTCGCTTGGCAGGCGGGTTGGCGATGGTGTTAAAATGCATAGAGAACGCTGCTGCCCATTCTATATTATGTCTTTTAGTCGCCTTTTACGACACCCACGGGAAGAAATAGGGAGGGGGGATCGAATTACTCGTATATTATTGTCACTAATTCGATTCGATTCAGAACTCGAAGAGATCAGGAGTAAGCACACTCGATAGGAAGCAAGTTAGGATCCAAACTTTAGAACTAGGCACTCTATCCATGTCGCCATTCCAACAATGTACGGCGGGTTCAACTGTTGTATAAATTAAAAATAGTTTAGTCGCCAAACGGCAGCGGCAGCGTGTTCACCTGTTCGGCATTACTTAAATAGTTTCCGCAATGAACGAGCCATTCATTGGTGTGGAGGTACTATGTTCATACAAACTTCATGTTCCGAATTACGGCGTACGTAAGATGATGCATGCATGTGTGCGGCTGTACATTGTCTTACAAGTTATTTATTAGAAAATTATGCGTGTATTCTCGGAAGGAAGCGGGAAAGGGTAAGAGGACGGAATATCTCTTACCATTCAGAGATGTGTCCTTGAGAAGCCAGCGGTTTCATGGGATTTTGAATTAGATTTGTAGTTAGGATATTGGTTGCTCCAAGAATTCTTACTTCATCGGTAAATTAACCGGACAAGGGTGTACCTATTCACAATCCAGGCAGAAGTCAGTTAAATATTATGCGTATAGTACTAAGTTATCACGTTCAAGGATGCCTCCTACGTGTGATGGACCGATGGCAATGACTGAGGAAGATAGCAGCATAATCGCCACGCTTGGCAGGCAGGTTGGAGATCGCATCTATGTTGTTAAAATGCATAGGGAACGCTGCTGCCCATTCTCTAGTAAGTCCCTTGGTCGCCTTTTACGACACCCAGGGGAAGAAACAGGATGGTGCTATTCTTTACGTCACACCCCACGGAACCTTTATTATTATTATTTGAAGTACTTTACTGTAATCTAATAGTAATGTAAAATAATAAGTATTAACAATAATTATACCTAGAAATAGGTAGGTGTTACAATACATTCGTTACCAATATGCTTTAGATAGCTCACAAACTGATTTGTGGAATGCCGATGTAGGTATATTGACAGTATTATTAATTGGTTTGTTATATTTTAGCATTTGTCATGTGGCACAAACAACACGCTCGCTCGGCCGCTCAGTCAGCTCCGATGGGCTATAAACTGGGCCTACGGCTCGTATGTTCATGATCGATAGTCGTATAACGTTATATTAGCTCCAAAACTTGCTACTTAACTTACACAATCCCACTTGGACGTCTTTTAAAGCCGTATTTCGACTGGTCGTAAAACACGGCCTATCTAACAAAGCAGTTGTACGAACATTAATCTTAATCCAATAAATATTTGTTTAGAGAAATCAATTTGTATTCGTGATGTTTCTCCATTTATCTATATATTCATTGAAAGGAGAATTTTCGTAGAATTCTCTGCCTTTACAATTAATGTACATAGTGTTTGTTTTACACAAATACTGTTACTTCTTTACTACGCAATCAATATTATTGACTACGTCAATCTGTTTCTTCCACGGTAGGTATGGCTAATGACGTACAATGAATAGGCAAACGTTTAAGTGACTGTCTGTGCTTTGCAACCTAAAAGCTGAAGCTTCCGTCGATTGTAGAATTTCATGTCAATTTAGTGAAACATTCATATTATACGAATAATATAATGCCAGCACGAGTTTGAATCATCTTATTTTAAGTATTCGGGATTTACAATAGATACGACACCCCAACGAGCATTCGCGCGTTTGACAAAGAATTTTGGGAAACAGAGCGGAACTAATACAGATAAAAACAGAATACATACTGTATTCATGCTAATCCCGGGTCACGGATAAAAAACTAATAAAGTGTACTAACGCGAAGGAAAATAACGTTACTGTAACAAAGCACCCAAGTTTGTTTGCATTAGTCGCATAAATTGTCGGATCACGTTTAAAAATTCTTTTATCGGTAAAATACTTTGAAAACCAGAGACTTTCAATGAATAATGCAGTTTTCAACTCATAAATGTCAATAAAAACTGAGCGGTAATGAATTGGATTTTAATGCTATTAGTGAATTGAATTTTGTTATTCGCCCCTACTTTAAGATATAAAAAATGGTAGTATAATCATTATAGATTCATATTCACACTTACAACATTTATGAGCGCTGCATTTAACATATTGTATGGAATTGAAAGCCTTTGAACATATTTTGACAAGGGTAAGAAAATATTGGGCAGTTTACTTTACTGATCCAACGATATGGGGCCCGGGCCCAAGGCTTTTTGCTGTTAGCTTGAGATAAGTATCTGAGAAACTATGATTATTTCCTCTACTGCATTATCTGAACGTACAAAAGAGGCGACGGTTCTAGGCAAACTTAACTGCCGACTAAGCGACATTTGGCTTTCATTAAAACACTATTCATTTTCTTTTTTTTCAACATCATCTACGAGAGCCCGCGCTTTAAAAGTACTTACTCAATATATGATTAAAATTATTTTCACTTAACTTGCATATAAAAACATAATGCATACTTTATTACATTTATGTAGATAGAATATTGTTAATAAACTAGCTCGAAGTATAAAATTGTTCGTTGTTATGCAAGTTTTTATGAATGAAATAATAACATTTTTAAGTACCGTGTTCGCTGGGTTTTTTCGTAGCAATAAACACAAATAAACTGAGTAATTAAATTCATCCTCTCCGTTGCACTACAGCTGCATATTACAAATTTTAATTACAACAATTTTCGCTGTATCACGTCTGCTTGATAAAACTTTGTGATATTCAATTATTCTCATTGTATTTTTGAAGTGAAAACTTCTTTAGGCACGTTGGGCACTTTTGGGATGGGGAAAAAGCACTGAACACGCGTGGCCGTCACGCTCAGATATACAGATGTTTACAAGTTTTTTGATGTGTAATATCTTCGCTAAACTCTCGCTTTCTGTGGGATAATTTCGTGAAAAGGGGCGGAAGTGTGTAACAGGAAGTGATAGCTTGAGCATGGAATAAATAAGTACTTTTTAATAGCATGGAATTAGTAAATACTATATAGGTCAAGGGGTAAAGAAAGAAAGAAAATACGTTTAGTTGCGGTAAACATAACGCAAAGAAATAAAAACACAAACACGAAAGAACAAGTTGAGGGAAAATATGCGTCACATTCACGCAAAACGGCCATCGCTCAGCATAATGCTGCGACCCTATGCGAGACAGAGCCCCAGCGCTGGTTTTGAGCGACAGCGTGTGTATTAGACAGCGTTGTAGAGCGACATCGTGGCTGTTGAACTGATACATGGATAGTTGACTGATAGATTTGAAAGAGGATGAGTGCGGATTGAGAATAAATGAGTCGCCTGTCAAATGACTTCTCTACACAGATGATCAAGTTCTACTTGCTTCGTCAGCAGAACAGTTGCAAGACATGGAGACTGTGATGGATGAAGCATATAATAGAATAGGGAGGAAAATAAATGTGAATAAGACGAAGGTTATGGTGTTTGAAAGAGAAGAGGATGTATCGGTTTGTGAAAATAAATTATAAGAGTGTGGAGCAAGTAAGTGAGTTTATATATTTGTGGAGTCAGTTTACAAGGGATGGTAAGGGCCTTATCATACTAGCGGATTGCGAGCGTCCTCAAAGCGGAGCGGGTGCGCAACGAATAGGTTACGGGCGCGCAACGAACACGCCGCACATGCGCAGCGAATTTGTTGCGGGCGCGCAACAAGATCGCCGCGAATAGTAGCGTGACCCGCCATTTGTACTTGCTACAAACACCCGACGAAAACGTTACGTATTTGCCACGCATCCGCGACGTCCTCGCTGTGCAGCCGCGCCGTGTTCGCGACGCATTCGCTGCGCGCCCGCCCCGCCCCGCAGCCGTTCGCAAACCGCTAGTATGATAAGGCCCTAAGATTGATGAAGATGTGGAAAGGAGAGTAAATGCGGGAAATAAAGTGAATGGTGCTATACATGCGATTGTGACCAGCCAGTCGTTGCCCAAAAAGGCTCGACTTGCTGTTCACAATGGTGTGAATGATGATGCCTACGCTTATGTATGGCAGCAAATGTTGGGTGTGGCAAAAGAAGTATGAAAGTAGAATAAACGTAGAGGAAATACGTTCCTTGTGAAGTATGTCTGGCTGGCTTGACTATGAATGCAGCTGCGTGATGTGTGCGGCTTGGGTGAAAAATTATGTGATCAAAGTCAAAGTCAAACCGTGCTTCTTATGTGCCTATTTGAAATAAATATTTCAAATAGGCACATAAGAGGCACTTTTGAACGTCAAAAATTTACAAAAAAAAAAGAATTGATTCTAGATGCCCCTTCCAAAAGGTAGTTTCGTATGGAGAAGAATGGGCAAGAAACTCCACCGGTACTCTTTTAAAAATGTTTTACAATATTTTGTTTGATTACATTAATTATATGATTATATGTGAAGACGATGCACCTAGAATAAAATTACTATACCATAATAGGTAAAACGAATTAAAAACTAAGCAATGAAAAATAACTTAATTATTAGATAGATACGTGGTGTTCACATATTTACAAACATCATACAAGTATGTTTTTCTAAAAAAATAAGTCAGTGTGTGAGTATAGGTTATCACAGAATGTAAAATCAATATCATAAAAATAACAGATTTTACCATAAAAATAGCAACCAGTTTGATTTTGTCTAGACTCTAGATTGTCCTATGGAGCTGGACCAGCATGTTTCCAAGCATTCCTGTCCTGGATATAATTCTCTAACTTGTAATATGCTTGTTTACAAAGTGTACTTTTAATATGTGTTTTAAATTTTCTCTCATTTAATTTCAATATATCACAAGGTATTTTGTTGTAACATTTAACACAGTACCCCATAAAAGATGTATGTACTTTAGATAATCTGAAAAATGGTTGATCTATTTTATCTTTATTTCTAGTATTAAAATTATGTCTATCGCTTATCTTGTTAAAAATATGTAGATTTTTCCTTACATACATAATATTTTCATAAATGAATTGGCAAGGTACCGTCATAATTAATCCTTTTAAATAGTTCCCTAAGAGATTAGCGGCGACGGAGATTATAAATTGCTCTGACACCTCTCTTTTGCAAAATAAAGATGGACTCAATGTCAGCAGCCCGACCCCGCAGTAAAATGCCATACGACATAATGCTGTGGAAGTAACTAAAATAAACCAAACGCGCGGTTTCTATATCTGTTAGCTGTCTTATCTTTCTAACAGCATAAGCGGCCGAGCTTAGCCGCCCCGCCAGAGAGGTTATATGTGGTCCCCATTGCAGTTTCTCGTCTATAGTGATTCCTAGGAAAACCGTTTGATTAATAAATTCCAGTTTTTCTCCGTTCAATATGATATCACATTCGCTACTTCTAACATTAGGTAATTTAAATCTAATACATTTGGTTTTTTTTTCATTTAGTACCAAATTATGATAATATATGATAAGGCAATGGTTCAGTTTAAAAGAAGATGTAGTGACAAAAATTTAAAAGAGTTTGATCATGCTGATATGATGAATAAAAGGCGACTAACAAAAGATATTCACAGAGCAGAGGTGAGTGGAAACGCTCAGAGGGACGCCCTAGGAAGACATTATAGTGACCTAATTGGTGATGGTCTTCAGAAAGGTCAGGTGCGTAGTAGGTACTCGCATGCGTGTATGACCAGATGTATGAACGTAGGCGAAGCAAAAGAAGTATGTAAGGAGCGTAGCAGGTGGCGTTCTATAGTTCCTGCCTACCCACATAGGAAGATGGCGTGAGTTTATGTATGTATATAGATTGTAAGTAGAGGGGGTTGAATTTCAACCAGTGGGCGACCATTAGTAATGAATAAATATTTCGCTTTTTTTAAATTTTGAGGTTAATTTCTGTCATTGCTCAGTTGGATGCCTTTTACACATCATATACTACTCGTACTACTGTAAGGCTCACTCGTTTTTTTTTTTGATTGGAATCAATAAAACGGATATTTGGACAAACTCAACTTCACCAATGAGTAAGCAGTACGTGCTCGAACAACGCGAACGTTTTAAAAGCTTACAGTGCGCGTTATTTTAAACAAAAAGCAAAGTAATTTATATTTTATCATTGGCAATTTTTATAATAATAAAAAAATAAATGTTGTTATTCTGAAATAAACTAAACTTTTTATGAGAAAAGGTAACACATTTTTTTTCCCTCGTTCCCACAAATAACGAGAAAACGAAAGTATATTGATGTTCAACATATTGATAACGGCATATCGATTAGAGCACTCTGTTTGATTAAATCATTTAAGTGATTAATTAGTGCTGGCAACACCAGATTAGAAATTAGTTCATGCAATTATTTAATTGCAATTAAGCGTTGTTTTGTTCGTGGGGCCGAGCGACCACCGACACGCGTAGAGGCTTTGTGCCATTAACAACCATCATCTGAGGCTTCATTAGTGTTTACGAACTTAGATTATAGCTTGGGGAACCAGGAAATAACATGACACACCCAGTACTTTGCATTTTAGAGCCATTTCCTCGCATTGGCCTTTACTTTTAGTCAATGAGTGACCAGTCTATTTACAGCACACGCTACGCAAACCACGGTCAATTCATTCAGCGTATTGAAAGGTGGATCTGGAGGAATTGTACCTATGTAAATGTTGGTTCATATTCAAAGCCAAAGTCAAATTATTTATTTCAAATAGGCACATAAGAGGCACTTTTGAACGACAAAATTTACAAAAAAAAGCATTGATTCTAGTTTAGATTTAGATTCTACTTCCAAAAGGTAGTTTCGTATGGAGAAGAATTAGCAAGAAACTCCACCACATATGTTGCACTAGTCCGCCTATGTCTTCTGCAGCCCTAGTAAACCAGCAGTAAAGCCACTATCGTAATGACTAACCACTCAGTTATTGTTTGAGAAAATGGATAATAAAACTAAAACAAGAGTCACAAAATAAACAAGGACTCTGACCATTCATAAAAATTATGATAACAATCAATCATTAATTAATCATTACAAAAGAGACAGACATCGGATCTACAGAGACTACATACCTATACCACGTATCTACAAAAATACTGTGATGAAAACAAGTATAGTGTGTTGGAAACGAAAGGAAAAACAAAATAAATCAGGTGCTTATCGCTCCGTGCAACTTGTGTAGTGCTCACAGGGAGTTGTGCTTAAGCGGGCGGCTATCAACCTTTCAGTGCTGGCATTACGAACTAACCCTTTACGTAGACACGCGTCTGTACGATACATAAGTACCTAGTTTCGTTTGTATGAGTGTAGGCATAGGTTATATCTCACCTCATTATTAAAGCAAAGGAAAATATAAAAACAATTTAATACAGTTCTCAATGGCGTTATGGCGAGTGAATGGTCGTAAAAACTACCAAATTCATAACAGACGCTTTTTATGACCAAGTCTTTTAATATGACCAAGTCGCAAGGAAGCTATAACCGTGCGAAATTGCGGATGTACCGCTGTAAACATTTTTATCCGGACATTATATAAACATTGTCCTAATTATTCATAACAAGTATAGTATTTCTGACCTTATTAAATATTTTCCTGTGGAAACGATCTCTACGGGTATAAATCATGTCTATGGGTGTGTGGAGTACCCGCGGCCCCCGCGCCCCGCTCGTGCCTCCACCCACGCCCCCTGGGATCGGGTAGCTATTGCTTGGAAGGCCACAGAAACGAACCAGATCTATTTTTAACCTAAAACGCCTGTATATTGAGACTTACCGGATATTTCGTTTAGGTATTTTTTTTATCCCCTTATTACTGGGTTACTGGTATTGTTTGAAGATACAAATTTGGGCCTAAGTCGTTACAGAAAGCTGAAAATATATAATCTATAATAATAATAATCTATTGGGCTCAGCTTATTCAAGTATAATGCCTATATTCGATATTACTTCCATTGATACGATCTCATTCTCAATAAAGTTCTGCGATAAAATATTCATTGGGAGGCTTCTCCCGGTCGATATCGAAACTGATTACCGATTCCGTTCCGAAAAGGTGTTGAAGAGCGAATATAATGAGATCACAACAGAACATACATAGTAAAATGTAACTTACCCACCGACGGAAATGCCTTCGTGATCATTTTTGAGAACGGACGGTAAAACAAATTCAGTCAGCAACCGATATCTGAATTTAAAGGAAAGACGGTCCGTCCTATCTTGCTCAGTCATTGCCATCGGTCCATCGCATGCATCCTTGAACGTAATAACTAAGTAATATATAACTATTACTTCTGCCTGGATTTTGAATAGGCACGCTCTTGTCCGGTTAATTTACCTATGAAATAAGAATTCTTTAAGCATCCAATATCCTAACTAAAATGTAATTCAAAATCCCATGAAACCGCTGGCTTCTCAAGGACACATTTCTGAATAGTAAGAGATATTCCGTCCTCTTACCCTTTTCCGCTTCCTTCCGAAAATACAAGCATAATTTTCTAATAAATAATTTGTAAGACAATGTACAGCCACACAAATACAAAAATCATCTTACGTACGCCGTAATTCGGAACATGAAGTTTATATGAACATAGTACCTCCACGCCAATGAATGGCTCGTTCATTGCGGAAACTATTTAAGTAATGCCGAACATGCCGCCGCTGCCGTTTGGCGACTAAACTATTTTTAATTTATACAACAGTTGGACCCGCCGTACATTGTTGGAATGGCGACATGGATAGAGTGCCTAGTTCTCAAGTTTGGATCCTAACGTGCTTCCTATAGCTATGTAGGAGATAGACGAGTGTGCTTACCCCTGATCTCTTCTAGTTCTGAATCGAATCGAATTTGTTTCGAATTAGTGACAATTATATAATTCGATACCCCCTGTTTCTTCCCGTGGTGGTCGTAAAAGGCGACTAAGGGACATAATAGAGAAGGAGCAGCAGCGTTCTCTATGTATTTTAACACCATACTGAGATCGCCAACCCGCCTGCCAAGCGTAGCGATTACGGCAACCCCGGCCTATGTCCAGCAGTGGACGTCTTTCGGCTGAAATTATATAATTCGATTAATACATACAAATATGATTCAAAATGTCGGGAGGTCATATTGAACCACGTGTAAGCATTATCAAAAATAATAATAAATAATACATAGAAAATTTTGAAGTAAATCTGTAGCTGCCCAAACAATATCATTTCAAATGACACGTGCAAAAAGGTAAACATCAATTCCCGAATCGGCCTGTAGACAATTTCGGGCCCACTTTCAATCCCCTGTAATAGATACCTGAGATCATCGAAAACTTGATTCTTGAGATGCCGATGCATTCCACCAGTTTCTATGATAAATCTTTTACAGCGCAAGGAGTACGGCTATGGAATGCCTTGCCCGTGTCGATAAGGCGTGCTCAATCTTTGTCCATTTTATAAATTGTGGTAAAAACACACTATCTCGCTCCTTAAACATATTTTTATTGTTTTTTGCACTTGTTTCATGATTATTATTGAATATATTTATATAGATATGTATTATGTATTTATTGTATATGGTACACCACAGACTACCTATAGCATTGTCTCTCCTTCCCCCTTAATCGATCCAAAGGTTGTCTTTAAAAGATCGCGTTTAGCGATAAACCGCCCATTGTGTCTCCCTATGTCAAATTTCTACATTTATATCTGTATTTTTTAAGGAGTTCATAATAAAGAGTATTCTATTCTATTTCCTCGAGCTATTTTTAGAAAATTAGTCCATAACCACTATAAAAACTCGATGGAATGTAATATGAAGACCTTCTTCGTTGAGTCCCGCGGGATTATGTCCCATCTTCGCGAACTAGTGAGAAAAATCGTGATATCTCGATAAACGACAAAAAGGTGGCAGTTAAGTGTAAAGTGCTAAAAATAGCGAGATCCAATTAGGTGCGGAGTCCCTCTTCGTCTCCGGTATCGCCCGCAGTTTATTTATAGTGAGCTCTCGTTAAATATGCAATTGAGAGCCTGAACTTCGACACTCTGTGACGGTACTTCCATCTACCTTTGTCATCATCAAACATTACAGGCGACCCTTCCGAGTGCTCGGGCGAAGATTTAGCCAATTTACGAGCATATCATAAACCCTGTTAGACGTGCAGTTAAGTAACCTTTTTATTTGATGGATAATAAAATATTATAAAGCCTGTTTAGAAAGACTAGTTTGCTGCTTCATCGTTATTTTAATTTTTACTCTGCAGCTTTTTTATAAAGAGAAAATATGAAATTGATTTAAGTACTTTACTAGGTAGCTTTAGTTAGGTCATCATATCAGCCGAAAGACGTTCACTGCAGCAGTGGACGTCTTTCTCCACTTTGGGGAGGCCTATGTCCAGCGGCTAATAATAATAATCGCCACTCTCTTGGCAGGCGGGTTGGCGATCGCAGTATGGTGTTAAAATGCATAGAGAACGCTGCTGCCCATTCTCTAGTAACTTAGTCCCTTAGTCGCCTTTTACGAAACCCACGGGAAGAAATAGGGTGGTGCTATTCTTTACGTCCGGCACCACACGGTACACATGTATTAGTAGGTACTACATTAGTTAGGTACACATGTATTATAGTCATTCAAATTACATTTTTATAACAACAATCATTAATTAATTTAGGTAAAAAAACTAAATTCGACATACAATGCTAAAAAAACCTAAATAATTATTTTCACAGGTTATTCATACTTTGTCATATTTTTAGGGTTCCGTACCTCAAAAGGAAAAAAACGGAACCCTTATAGGATCACTTCGTTGTCCGTCTGTCTGTCTGTCAGACTGTCAAGACCATTTTTCTCAGGAACGCGTAGAGGTATCAAGTTGAAATTAATATCAAATGCGTAAGTCTATGGTCCCTTGAAGCTCTAAATCAAGCTTCCAAGTCAACGCAATAAAAAATAAAAAATACGGTGATATAATCAAATCAAATCAAATCATTTATTTCAGATAAATCCATAGTAAAATTGTTTATGTCATAATACAAAATAAAAAATCGCAAACATAGAATTAAAATCATAATTAAAAACATATATAGATATAAACATACATAGATATAAGCGACATTATTGCGACATATTTCGATACTCGCAAATAAATCAAAACCTATAGGGTACTTCCCGTTGACTTAGAATCATGATATTTGGACAGAAGCAAGGTCTCACAACACAAGTAAAGGAAAAGGTCCGAAAATTGTTAATTTGTAATTTTATCACATAAAAAAAATTGCGAATATCTCGCACACAAATCAAAACCTATAGGGTACTTCCCGTTGACCTAGAATCATGAAATTTGGACAAAAGCAAGGTCTCACAACACAAGTAAAGGAAAAAGTCCGAAAATTGTTAATTTGTAGTTTATCATATAGAAAAATCATTTTTTGCGATTAAAAAACTTAAATTTTCAGTTGGAAAATTGACCGTGGCGTATATCGATGTATGGGAGAACATGTTTTTCAACTACAATCTTAAGTTTGTTTTAGGGATACATTCATCCTAACTACGGAACCCTTCATTGTGCGTGGTCCGACACGCACTTGGCCGGTTTTTTTTAATATTGTAAGAGCTTTGGTCACATCATCAATTACGTTCGACGCTACTATTATTTACAAAGGCTTTGTGTAATAAACACGCCTTTACATACAGAGCACAGAAACTGGTAAAAAAAGGCTATATTCTACTTAAATAGCTTAGGGTCGGTCCCAAACATGGGCTTTTTACTTCGCGGCTTGCGATATGACATATTTTTATTATCTCCCCTTTCTTGGGAGAATATGATCGGGTATAGAAACACCAAGTTAAGGTGTCATGCATTTATATTATTATGGTTTCTACTTCTTTAACGATATAGGAAAAGGAAATAGAAGAGAAGATATATTTCTTATTTGAAAGTTTCATAACTTGAGCAACGATTTTCACGTATCGTGTAAATTCGCTTTGATTTTTATCACTACTTCTTCTCATTTTAACTTCTTTTTTATAATGTATAATATTATTATTATAACTGATCACGAAAAAAAATCTGATGTTCCATACATTTATGTTCTCATAACTTGTCAAAATGTAGGGAACAGCAGATTTTTTTTTCGTTGTTTCTGGTTTGCTGCCATGGCCAAACCATAAATCGCGAAAAAACAACACACACACAGAAACAAATTTTACTATGGAATAAAAGTTGTTCATAATGCTGAGTACAATGACCCCTTAAGAGGTTGTGCGTTATTTATGTTACACCTTGTATATCTATATAATAATATATTATTGTGAAACATAACATCACGGCTGTAATTCCCCGAAGGGTTAGAGGCAGAGGTGTACATCATGTACACCCACATTTCACCAGTTATGTTTAAGTCCCATGTAATAGGGGGCAAGCCTATTACCATCAACTGGGCACAAATCCAGACTCCGACCTGCTACTGAGAAATTCCTGATAGAAAAACCTAATAACACTTTGCCCGACCTGGGAATCGAACCCAGAACCTCATGGTGGGCAATAGCGCATGCGACCACTAGACCAACGTGTCAGTATTATGTAGTAGTATGCGCTATGACGTTTACATACATACAATATTATTACAAGAGGTATATAGCTTCGAGCGGCCACAATACTCCATTTTAAAATGCAATTTGCAAGCCGGCAGATACCCGTTTCCACTTCACTCTTGCTACTTGTATAGTTCGGGATGAAGCCCACGTTTTATTAAATTTCCCGTACATAGGCTATACTTTTTAGGGGTCCGTACCACAAAAGGAAGAAACTGTCAGTCGTAGGACTGCACGTCAGACGTGAAAACTTCTTAGCTTCACACACTTGTAAAAATCTGTATATGTATCTGAGCATGACGGTCTCGCGAGTTCAGGGCTTTTTCCCCATCCCAAAAGTGCCCAACGTGCCTAAAGTAGTTTTCACTTCAAAAAGGGAACCCTTATAAAATCACTGCGTTGTCCGTCCGTCCGGCCGTCTGTTTGTCTGTCAAAACCCATTTTCTCAGGAACGCGTGGAGGTATCAAGTTCAAATTAATATCAAATACGTAAGTCTACGGTCTCCTGAAGCTCTAAAAAATCAAGCTTCTAAGTCAACGCAATAATAAAATACGGTCATTTATGCGACATATTTCGATACTCGCAAATAAATCAAAACCTATATAGGGTACTTCCCGTTGACCTAGAATCATGAAATTTGGCAAGAAGCAGGTCTCTCAGCACAAGTAAAGGAAAAAGCCGAAAATCGTTCATTTGTAGTTTTATCACATTGAAATAAATGCAATTTCCAACTTACGTTTGCAGTTGAAGAATTGACCGTGACGTTTATCGATGTATGGGAGAAAAAATGATCAACCACAAAGTTAAGTTTGTTCTTGGGATAAATTCGTCCCAATCACGGAACCCTTCATTGTGCGTGGTCTGACACGCGCTTGGCCGATATTATAAAGTTAACTATAGGAACTTGGGAACCAACAGACCCCTATAATAAGATATTTTAACGTAGCGTCTCAAAAAGACCATAATGTAAACGACGTCTCTTAGACAATATTATGCTCCTTCGCGTCGTCAAATTGTGGTTTTTTGATCCACATTCCTAGTATTCCGAAAACTAAAGGCTCGTACAGACTGGCGCGATATCGTGGTCGCGACAATGGTCTCCTTTATCGCTTCTCCAATGCGACTCGTTAAATATGAAAATGGTACATAATCAGGAACGACTGGAACTATGTATTTCCGTGACATCGTCCGTGCAGTCGACTTAATATAAACAAATTTTATTTTCTGGTGTGAATCTGTAACGAACCGTGTTACATTTTATATTTTATACAGTTTAAATACGAACTGTTGCAAATTGTTTTTGATTGAAAGTTTTAACTGTTTGCTTATTTAGAAACACATGTTCATAGTACGAATGTTTACTCAATGAAAAACCGCGTTCGTATTAAATGACATGTCAGAAAGACTGATCATGCGACTTTGATACAGTGCGTTTCATCAAATAGTTCCTATGCCGTAATGTTAGCCACACTGTTAAAGTTTAATAACGGACCTAATAGGTAGCGTATTCCTCACTTTATCGTATAACAGTGGAGCCAACATTACGGCATAGGAACTATTTGATGAAACGCACCATTCCTAGGTAGTGTTGTCAATATTTCGTTTTGCGAAAGAAGATTTCTACGCGTAGGTAAACAAAACATGACTTGAAAGTTCTAAACTACAATACCTACGCTTTGATTATTTATGTCTAGATTGTCGCACTGCAAAAGAACAAAAGACAGGCCAACTTTGATAGGCTGGCATGCGTGACAGCTACGTCTTACACTCGCGCCACGTCATTGTGCAGTCATTATGTTAGTGTGCATGCACTTTGCGGCCAACAGTTGGACGCAATTTTTTCCGACGAGTTTACAGCTTTAACTGTCTATCTAGACATTTTTATATATTTGAACTTATGCTATAGGTACTACATGCTTACTACTGTTTGCTTTGTAAAAGTGCCAACTATGGCGCCATCAAATTAGAGAGATTGATTCATATAGTTCCTAGTGAATTTAATGGCACGGCGAGACTATCGCCGTAATTTTCTCGCCCGTGGAAATGGCGCATATGAGGTTTACGTGTCAGTTTTGTTCTAGAGATAAACTACGGTAACATGGCGCGCCACTCCACATTACTGTTTCAATGTGTGTAGTCACATCCTTACTAATAAATCAATCCTTGGTCATTTTTTTTGGTCGACGACCGTCACACAACATGCGTTGTGAGTCTTGGTGGCGCTTCGTAAATACTTTCACGTATATTTTCAAACATTTTAACATTTGGAGGGGCGGGCTATGCTATCGTAGTTAATCTCTACCGGTCTTAAATATTTTCTTAAAGAAACAGTGACACTTAATTTTGTTTGCAGTATTTTATTCAAAAATTATCATAATTATTAGAGTTCTATACGATTTCACCATCAGACCACAATTCCACTCCCATATGAACGAAAATATCCATCTAACTGCCGGACTGCTTCCCGCAAACACGAGATTTGGTTAATATATTTGTTTATGACAGAGAACCCTTCATGACGTCACAGGACAGCCGGGCGTCATGGCGCTGATTCAGCCTTCGCACAAAAAAACGTGTACTTTGCCAAGTCAGAGACATCGCTCAACAAAAAGAAAGAATAAAAGTATATATTTCGTAATCACATTAATCCTATGTGTACCTATAGTTGCATAATACTGTACACATACCGTTAAATAATACGCAGTTTACTTGTGCTTTTTGGGTGAAACAACAATTTAACTGAATTAAATCGTGCAGACTTAAAAGTGTTCCATTCTATGCCGGGATGTTTTTTCCTTTCTGCACCGTGTACGATATGCATTACATATTCACTAAATAAATAATAGCCATTACAAGTACAGTGCGCAAACGAATACCGTCCACCCTATAACTAGCCACAGTAGTCACAAAGAGTATTAGGAAGTTTGTAAAGTAATCGGCGGAAATACGAAGCAATCATGAGTTGACCAAGTCGCACTTAGCTGGCTTTGAAACCACGTCTACAGATCCATTTACTTTGTTTTTATGGTGATCTTGATAAGTCAATAAATAAGTGTACCATCTGTGTTCTGTGTAAAGTCACCGTAATAATAAAACTGCGGTTGGTTTGAGTAAGATGAGAGGATGTAAAGCTCTCAGTAAGCACGAACATCAAACAAATTAGTAGCTACCTGTAGTCGAGAGATTGTAAGGCCCCGTTCATATGACGATGAGCAGTACGATATTTTAAGGAACAATTTGGGAACTCACGACAACATCCCACTTTTCACACGCTTAATAATAAATGCAGTATGAAACTGCTATGGCATTCAAAAATTATACAGTAAAATATCGTACTGTTATACAGTTATAATATCGTACTGTTATAATTATAAAGTAAAATATCGTACTTTTATACAGTTATAATATCGTACTGTTATAATTATAAAGTAAAATATCGTACTGTTATACAGTTATAATATCGTACTGTTATAATTATAAAGTAAAATATCGTACTTTTATACAGTTATAATATCGTACTGTTATAATTATAAAGTAAAATATCGTACTGTTATACAGTTATAATATCGTACTGTTATAATTATAAAGTAAAATATCGTACTTTTATACAGTTATAATATCGTACTGTTATAATTATAAAGTAAAATATCGTACTTTTATACAGTTATAATATCGTACTGTTATAATTATAAAGTAAAATATCGTACTGTTATACAGTTATAATATCGTACTGTTATAATTATAAAGTAAAATATCGTACTATTATACTGTTATAATTCGTACCTACTGTTATAATTATACAGTAATATATCGTACTATTATAGATTTATAATATCGTACTGTTATAATTGCACAAGCAAGATTGAAAAATTATTCCGATATATGTATGCCTTAACTAGAAATAAGTTAATTAGGGTTATAAAATTCATAATTATTATCTTACGTTACGTTAAATGAGCGGTCAATTACCCAACCATAATGTAATTATGGGTACCTACCACCAGGACCTACCTAGGATAGGTATTATAACATTAAGCAAAAAATCATAAATCTAGGATTATACTAGGTAATGACCTCGTGGCCTACATGTATACGACTTGTTCTATTTTAGAACTAATGTAATTTAGAATACTTCAGACGAACTGTTTTTGTCCATAAATCGGTTTATATAAGTAAACACTTACAGTATTTATACCTCGAATTGAGGAAACAAAGAACAACCGACTTCCAAAAAAAAACACTACAAAGTGAATAAAACTTTAATTTCGAAAGTCGCTGTCTTTAGATCTGTATTTTAGTTTTTTGCCACCGACTTTCGAAATTTAAGTTATTTTTCACTTGTAGTGTTTTTTTTTGGAAGTCGGTTGTTTTTTTGAGTAAAAAGTTTTTTATTTTTCACTTTTAAGTGGGTCAGTTTGTAATTTATCTAAGTTACAATAGCCTAATGTCAAATGCTCATCACCTTTTATAAAATATTGCTTTTCCCGATGCAGGGGTGTTAATTGTTGAGGAGTTATTCTGGTAAAAACCAGGAGAACTGGAACTGATGGTGACTTCACCATATGCATTGTAACGAGCATAAATTGCTTAGCAAAAATATTAAAGTCCCTAATCGAATCGCAACCGTGAAATACTTATTATTAAGTAGTTCCGGTGGCCATCTGTGGTCGTCATCATTAGTTCCACTTCACCAAAACTTGCTTTCCAAGTGCAAATGCATGAGTTACTATATAAAATACCCAAATCGCTATATGTGTGCCTATAAAATTTAAGGAATTCCCTCGATTTCCATGGGATCCCCTCATCAGAATCTGACTAGGTGACCCTTTCGAACAATAAAAGAATTTTGCAAATCAATATATGACGGAGTTGTGCCCTAACATAAAAAAAAACATATAAAAAAATATAAACATACGAATTAATAACCGCATCCTTTTGGAAGTCGGTTATAAAAGCAAATAGGTTTACTGTACCTAATAACTCCCCAGTTAATAAAATATCTACATAAATGCATATTTATACATATTTCAACAACAAGTTCTCCGTAGTTGCAAATAATAAATAAATCCACTTTCATTTACAATTCACAAAGAATTAATCTTTCACATATTATTTGTTCATATTGGAAACGAAATAATTGAATCTACCTGCAAAACTGAAGGATTTATCGTCAACAATGCTGACAATCCTGGAAAAAAAACTGTTAAAAAATATGTGGACATACGTGTACCGTGCTACCGACCCTATATGAACGGCACACAATATATTTTTTACTATTCACAGAACTGCACATATGAATACCACATACCCGAAATTAATCGTTTTCTATTTTTTAATTTCGAGATCCAAATTCCAGATAATTTTGAAACACATTATTTCAGTGGTTACGGTTTTGAATTTCTAGGGATAAAAGGTAATTAAAAGCGGGTGGAACGCGATCATTAGCTGTGTAGGTTCAACCAATTGGCTCCGCAGAATAGACATACCCTGACTTGTATCGTACTCGTATTCCGTCATTGTTAGTATACTAAGTTAACATTAGTAATAATGATTGAACCCAACCGGCTTTAATTATAACTAACATGGAACATGTTTTGTTTACGATTATTCTACCTACATGACGCTCTGAATAAATTAAGACTTACGGTACGGCCGGTAAATTAAGGTTTACTTTGTCTGATCATTCGACCACTTGACAAAGTATTATTTTAGGTTTCCATTTAATTTGCAGACGCAATTATAGCACACTCATTGATCAGAACAACAACTAACCTATTGAACATTAACATCGAAGATAAATCGAGTGTCCCGCCCCCACAGTGTTAATTAAATTTCAATTACCATTTACAACAGTTTCCTGCAAATAAATCAGCAAAAAGGCAATGTTGAGTATTATGTGGCGATGAGTGTCATCAAAGGCTCGTTACACACGTCATGGAAATGTGAGAGCGTCCGGCCTCGGCGCGCTCATTAGTCGCAACGCTTACATAAACGGTCGTGTGCGCTGTACCTACTCGTACATACGCTTAATACATCTGATAAAGGCCGCCACATGGGGCAGGGTTAAAAATAAAATTTTGGGGAGTTGCGTCATTATTTGGTAATAATGACGTTGATAGCTGTCTATCATTGCCAATTTACAAACAGATGTTATGTACAGCCCGATTAAAACTTTATGGCGGCTCGGAACATGAGGCGAGTCGCTGCGAGTAATATATAGTAGTATATAATAGTAGTTTGACGCGTACTTTACCTACTGACAATTGTCTGCTATCATTTTCTATTGTTGACTATCTGGATGGTTAGGAGCCCCAGCCCTTTGTTAACTGTGGCGGGTCCAGCACTTGTAAGACAAGTGTCATCCTGCACTCTCTACTTGGGACGGCGAGAATGGTCGGTGTCGGCTTCCTTGCCAAAAAAAGTACCATCTTTTACATACTAGAGTATTCTGTATTTCATTTTGCCATAGACTGTGAAAGCTTTTAAAGCAGTCTAACTGAAAATATTCTTAGATTGCCAAAAGTTTGGGCGGCCTTATTTTTGGCTTAAATTGGTACTTTTCCAAATTATGAAACACTACTCAGTTATTACTTGTAATTTTTGGAACCTTTTTGTTAAAATTATGAAACAACGAAGTCTACTTAAAATATCAAATAAACAACCAATTCTAATCGATAGCCGTGGTGGTGTAAAACGTTTAATTCGTTTTTAAAGTGTACCGAAAACGGTAGATCGCTGCATCGGTGCTAGCAATGTATCTCCTCTTGTTTGCAACACAAATTCGTTATTCTGTTTCTATTTATTTTAGAAACGGCGACGATTGGTAATACAACTTTTTCCGAAGTTCATGCAAGATTAATTAACTTCGGCCACATCTCGAATATTTCCCGTGACATTGCGTGCCAGAACCATATTTTCCTTGGTCTATTAAAAACTTTTTTTTTAACTTTGTAAATATACCTATCTATTTTAGAACACTCATGACATATTACGTCATATCATATTTACATTTTTAACTCACAACAACGGGAATGCAGTGAAGCGCTCTCAAAAACTTAAGGCGGGGCGTTGATGAACTACAGCTCTTGCAACTCAAACTCTTAACTCCTGCAGCTTCACGTGTTTCGGCGTCACTCATTCTTGCTATGGGATACTGTGTTACAAAATGTTACAACAAAATACCTTGTGATATATTGCAATTAAATGCGAGAAAATTTAAAACACATATTAAAGTACACTTTGTAAACAAGCATATTACAAGTTAGAGGATTATATCCAGGACAGGAATGCTTGCTTGAAATCAAACTGGTTGCTATTTTTATGGTAAAATCTATTAATTTTATGATATTGATTTTGAAAAACTGTGTGATAATAATAACTGTTCTGTGATAACCTATACTCACACACTGACAATTTTTTTTTTTTTTAGAAAAACATACTTGTGTAATATGTAAACATGTGAGCACCATGTATCTATCTAATAATTAAGTTATTTTTCATAGCTTAGTTTTTAATTCTTTTTACCTATTATGGTATAGTAATTTTATTCTAGGTGCATCGTCTTCACATTATTATCATATAATTAATGTACTCAAACAAAATATTGTAAAACATTTTTAAAAGATTAACGGTGGATTTTCTTGCCCATTCTTCTCCATACGAAACTACCTTTTGGAAGGGGCAACTAGAATCAATTCTATTTTTTTGTAAATTTTGACGTTCAAAAGTGTCTCTTATGTGCCTATTTGAAATAAATGGTTTGACTTTGACTTTGACTTTGCAGTAATAAACAGTCTCTTGACGCGAATTTCAATAGAATCTAGAATTAGTCCAACAACACGCAACTATGTAATCCCTAAGTGTACCTCAAGTGACTATTGTAGATTGGTAAGTGACGTTTGTTGGCTACGAGACGACTTCGTAACTTTAACGGCAGTCGTTTGAGGGCACTTGCAGTACAGCAAATTGAATTTAGCTTCGTGTACGTGCACTCTTGTCTTATTAAGATTGTAGTTACATCCTCTGTGCGGTCCGCTGTGATGAACGTGAGATATGGTTTAGTTGGGGACATTTTGCATCGAAATGAAAATCTGTTTGTGTATAACCTACCTATTTTACGACTTTGTAGACTAGAGTATGTGAAAATAAGGAACTGTAATAGATAAAAAATGTACCGATTAATCTTTACTACCTACTGTTTAATTGAGAAAACCCTGTTTTACACTAACACATATAGGCGAGAGTCAAGATAGCGTACGAAACAATGGATGGTAACCCTTTAACCAGCAAAGTGATTGATAAAGTTATATCCTCGATTTAACTATTAATGCTCTTAATAGGGCGGCCCAATAGGTTGAATCGAAAACCTCCCTTTTCGTTATAACTTGCCGAACTTAGGTTCCGAACTATCTCTGGAGAACTGTGCGGCCCTTGTGACGTCATTGAGGATTCGCAAACTTTGTCCACATTAGCATTATGTACCTACGCCATAATAGCGTAGACATAAAATTACTATCGAATTAGATTCACGTTTAGTTTCGTTAGTAATGGCATTGAAAGGTAAAATTTCTTTAAGAACCTTTTTATTCTTATATTGAAAAAAACACATAATTTTGTAGAAAAATACTAACACAAAGAGCTTTGCTTAGAACTTGTCAAAATCTTAATATTCAAGTTGTTAAATTAAAAGCCGATTAATTTACTCAGTCGCACTATTCTGTAAATACATAATACGCTTTTGATATCCTACCGAAAACACGTCCTTCATTAGTCAATACCGTAAACCTTTCATCTCTAGTGTACAATTTAACACCGATACATCTGTACAACTAGATAAACACATGCGTCACGCTCCCATGTACCACTATGTATATAACGTTACAATATTGACGTTAACACGCAGACTTTACTACTAATTATCACGACAAACACGCTTATCGCTCCTAATTAATTTTCCGCTTGTTACCCCAAGATTAGGATCATTCGTGTTTTAATAAAAAGGGATATGCGACTAAGCTATATTATATCTACATGTTGTAAGTATCCTAAATTGTTATGATGGAACAAAAACAAATTACGTCACAAAATTCAAGTATTGTGATAAAAACAATGCGAATCTTAGTTCTGAATTAAATTGTATGCACCGGCATCGCTTTAAACTTTGCAAATTCTCTTTTTTTTATAAAACACGGGTTGATAGTAAAAAGTTAGACAATGAATGTTGTAGCACGAGTACAAAGAGCAGGCAAATATCATTGTAGTAAGTGAAAAATGTAAACTATCTGTGTAAAACATTCCATTTTATAACATAAAGTATGAACATCGCGCTCGCTGACACGCTACAATGGATACAAGTCAAGTCTAGCTACACAGAGTACGTGTGTGTGTACCGAGCTCCGCTTCGTGACAACAAGCGAACATCGAGTAAAGGCTCCTCACAATCGACGGAGATACCACGTAACCCCTTCCCCAGTGAACAGTGTCAACTTATGCCAGACAATATATCACACAAACCCTCCTAGAACTTCATTTGAATACACAAATCTTATGTTTGCTTTACCCACTTTCCGTAAAAGAATAACAAACTCGTATCAGACACTATAAATATCTTAGCATGGAGTGTCGAAAAGGTTGAATCAAGTTTATGTTTTCAAATAGCTTTCACGACCTCCAACCAAACTTTAAAAGCCAACGAAACTAATTATTTATTTTACTATTCATGTTGGCCATTCTATTTCAATGTCACGTGATTAAAATCAATTACAATGTGAAAAGCGAATTCGTTAGCTATTTGTTATTGTGAAGTAGATTGAGGGTAAACAAATATGTTTTGTAAAAGATTGAATCGGGGAGCACAAATGATTCGGCGGATTCCTTTGTTAACATTCAATAGATGTCTAAAACACAGCTGTAATTGTGTGACGCTGTGGCACTCCAGCGGCACTCCAAGCCGTTTGTGCCGCAAGTTACGTTTTAAGTGGATCTGAATGCAAAACAGTGAGGTTCGTTTACCTCAGCGGTTAGCATAGATTATTCCTGTATAAAATTGTATTGCTGCACACGCCACCGGAAACCTGATAACGGAGGCAGTGACGTATGAACATGAATTAGTGGAGCGAAGTGCGGCCCGGCGCAGTGCATCGTGCACCGGTATCGTAGCCCCGGCGCCGGCACGGCACCGCACCGGGCCGGCGCGAGCACGCCGCTGCAGCACGCCACACACACGCCACCGCCCCGCACTGCCTAGTTAAACCATCTGACACGCGATTCAACACCCACACTTAACATAAAACACTCGTAAATAGACTACATAAAACTTTTTATCTGACTCACACCTAGTTCCAAATGGTAATGTAGAAAATGCGGTCGTCGTGATTTTCATACAAATGGTAGAAACAGACAAACACAATGCAATACTGAGATGTTACGTAAGAACTAAGATTTTTACCTACCGGGGAAGACAGAATCAAGTCCCACAGTTATTCAAGTAACGAGAAAATCAATAATTATCTACGTCTAACTACCGCTCGGTCACGCACGCCTGCCGCCGGGAACATGATTGAAAGCTGTTTGAACTGTACAGAATATTTAACATCTCTAACCAAAATTATGTTCATTTTAAATATAATGTTTTGAAATAAGCTCACTTGTGTGTTGCATGAACAAAGTTAAATCTTAACAAAAACAGCAGTTATTTATTTATAATATGTACCTACTTGATTTTTTTTATCAAAAATATTCAGGTATAAAATGTGATTTAATATATTTTGAATATACCGTGTGCCTCTTTGATTTCATAATACGAACGTATGCGCTTCATGAAAACTTAAGTTATATATCATAACTTCAACTTAATATACCATACTCAACTATGAAAACCGTTAATAGTGTTAAACTTCCTAAAATTAATAAATGCCTTTGTTGCTACAGAGTTAGTAGGCACTGAAGATTTAAACCGCGCGTCGCGTCGTAGCAGCACCTCGTAGCGGCGTAGCGCTCGTAGCGTGCATCTACGAATCGCGGAACTCGGCTATATTTAGTGCTACGAGTGATTCGCAGTTAAATGCTTTCGTATGTTTATTTCTTGAGAAAAAATGCCTCGACTGCCATTAGCAGTACTTTTAAACGCTATTTACGAGTTCCTAAGATTACGAGCGTTACTTCAAGAACAATAGGTTATATAAATAAACCTTTTTATTACACCGTCTTAACGAAACTATAAAATATTCAGCTTTAACTCTAGGGCCTAGCTAACAGAACAGTCTTTACGACCTCTTAACCGTTTCTAATTAAAAGATCTTTAGAAGATGAGTTGATACCAGCATCACAAAGTATAGTGGGAATACTTCATTCTCTGTAAAGCTGCCATCTCGTAGGTTGTGAGAGTAATAATTTTGCGAAAACCCAGTATTAGGCCGCGGCAATGTGTCGTGCGACTGTCGACAGCTGGCTTGTGTACAAATCTAGTTGAAAACACATCTTCTTGCTTGAACAACTTTTCTTAGCAATAAGACTGAATAAAGCCGGGTCGAAGATGAATCAGTATAAATTACACTGGAACAGCAAGAATCATGAACAAAGTGTAAACATACAATTCGGATTGATGGTACGTATTTTAATAATACGATACTTTAACGCAAAATTGCAATCCTAATGATGTAACGGGTTATCATCATTTGTATAATAACAACGAGAGCCCACTGCAGTTAATCCTATCCATTCCATATTCATATGAAAATACTATTTAAACCTTCAACCACTGCATAGTACAGCGTATAGCTATTATGTACCTAGACATGTGAATATGTATAATCGGTCTTTTGAAAATAGATAAGTAAACGTCATAAGAGCTTACCGAGGCGCGGTGTAACATAGGTATGCGAGCATGACCGGACCTTTAGATAAAAAGCAATCTCACCGATAGAGGGCACCCGTGTCTTATCGACATCGTAACCCGCACTCGACCTGAGTTTGGGGTAAATGACGCACCTCTGCTAAGTGCGCACAATTACTGGATCCAAAGAACTCCTCCATAGGTAGAAGATACCATCTGTATTGTCTGTAATGATAAAACTATGCACGTGCCAACAAGAAATCGATCAACAATGTTTTACGATTACATTTCGAAGAATAATATGTAAATTGGAATCGAAATTGAAATGTAGGTTGTTTTGTATGCAAGACTTTCAATGCCTTCAAATCGGTTTCCGTCGTTCCAAATAAATTTGTCAAATGCAACCATTGACCTATATTGTATTGCTGACTTTCGAGACTCATTCGAATAGTCGTAGCATTACCGATTTAATGTGCTCGATTTATTTTAGTTCACGATATAATGTAGGTATCATTATTAATAGGCTAGGGACATGTATGATACATCACGCATGAATCTTTTTGAATTTATTTGAATTTAGTTTTTTTTTTTCTTTTTTGTTTGTTACATCTTTTATAGAATATAGTTTAACCTTTTTTATTTTTTTCTCTTTTAACTGGTTTTTTATTAAGTTAGCCCTGCTACAGTTAACGCTTGCTAACGGCTTGTTTTTATTATATAATGTGGTAATCTGTGGAAAATGTTGTGGGTAGTATATTAGTTAAGTTTAATTTTAAGACAACACTGTTTATGCTTAATATACTACTGTTTGTATTCCCAAATGTAATAAATAAATAAAGAATGAAAATAGTAAATACATCGTACAATTCATTAATCCCCGTAAAATTAGTCCGAGTATCTAATAACTAGAGGTCGATGCTCGATACCTATTATCAGTCTATGGAGCGCTAATACCACATAATCCGGTACGTCAGCACGTACCTTGACGACGTAGACGTAAGCTAAGGAAGCAATACTCGGCTAATCCCTGACACGCTGATGGAAAAACCCATAAGTCCGTCTAATGAATCGATCGCCCAGTAACAAGAAACTCCTACATAATATCGTACTTGAACGATCTTCTCAACAAAGTTTACTAATCTACTTAATATTGCCCAACAGGCGCGGAGGCCGTTTTGCCTTTAATTTACCAAGAATTATGTATTTTGCTTACGTACATAATGTGACATAACAAAATTGAGTTCGGAAATAGGGTGCCGAAATAATGAAATATTGTTTAGAAACAAATTGTGCACATAATCTCTTTTCAAATTCCAAAAGATAGGCACTAATAGTTAACAATTAACAAACGTAGGTGATGGTAATTTTTCATAAAAAGTCGTTCACTTTTCTTCATTAACAAAGTTACGGTAAGCTAAGAGAATCAAAATCAGTTTGTGATATAATACTGTATAAGGACGAAACTCCGAATGTCTGTAGTCACCGACATAGGAACGTTACAGCATAGCGTCTATTCCCAAACTATTGATCTGAAGAGGCCGCCACGACACGCATCAGCTGACGTCTAGAATACTACTACCACAGCACCAAACAACCAACACGAACTGTCGTTACACAATCCATTGCGTTATTTTTAGAACTAATTTACTAAGCCTGCCGCTCAAAACCTCAATGGAGAGATATTTCGTAATAGAGCGATAGTGACGTAGGTTTATTTGGAGCGGAGTTTCATTGATGTGAGGGTCATTTGCATGGAAGCGTTGTGTGTAATGTGAAAATAGTTGGCATTAGGGCGCTGTACCTTTCAGTTGGGTGAGTCGGAGCCGGCGCAAGATAATGAGCTCCATTGTGGCGAGCTGCGGGTTCGGTGAGGACAGATGCTGTCTGGAAAAAGGAACAAAAAGAGAATTTACCAACTAGTCATGCAGACAAATAGAATAAAATTGTGAGTGAATAGATAGGTATGCACGTCAGAACATTTTATATTAGGAGCACGACATTCTGAAACACGTTTGGACCGGAGTTTTACGTAGTTACTTATGAATATCAAACATGGTAAAATACATTTTAAACAAATCTAGGTCTAGGTACTGTAGGAATCAAAGCTAATACTAATAACGTTAGCCAACCACAAACAGTAACGGTGAACGCACAGAGTGCTCGTCTAAGTTAATGAATAATTTGAGAGGAGGATAGCGCCCTCCCCCCTCTCTCGGGACTCACTCACTGGGTACACTCAGAACTTGCTCCTTCTATTTGTTCTAGTTCTATAACAGAAATATCTAGTTGCGATGGAATGTTTATACAAACACTGTGTTAATTGTTTTGTGACGTCAGACGTGACAGACGAGCTTGAAGTTTATATACAAAAATAAAAAATGTTTATTTCAATAACTTAAAAATACGTTTACATTAGGTCTTTAGGGAATTTCCATTTAAGTAAGAAATATACTTATGTTAAGAATTTCCGCTCTTCCACTAGTTTCAACTTTTAGTATAAGCTATTGAATAGACATTACATTTTAGTATGTATTAGGAAAAGAGTGATATAAATCCAAAATATAAAGAAAAACAAAAACAAAGTAATCATTAAATATAGACGCGCTGTTGTGTGGAGGTGTGTATGAGTGCGTGCGCACGCGTGCTCGTGCATGAGGGTGAGTTTGTGTGTGTGTGTGTGTGTGCGTGTGTGAGTGAGTGTGAGTGTATATGTATTTAACGATAGTATATAGATACTCGTAGTCTATATATAAATAGCATATGAGTATGTTAATACTTAATGAAAATATATCATCTGAGAAAAATAAATTATGCTTCGTATAGAACGCGTTCAAAATTGTGCGACTAGCCAAATGTTTCGGGGCGTATAATATGAGCTTCACTTCTATAGGAAATATTGTTTCTTTTTCTATGATATCATTTTCAGTTCCACCAACGTGTTATTTGCCGATGATCAAATACTAATTTTCTAACCGGATTTCGGGAGTTCGAAAATGTTTGCTGTAATGTTACAAAGTAACAATTGTGATTATATTACCATCGCTACCACCCTGAATCCACACTGGGTACATTTGGGTCTCAGAGTTGGCGAGTAGATGTCTTATGAAATTTTAAAATGGTTAGTTAACACGTAAAAATATATCATAGCTAAGTCAAAGCTTTCACCACTATGATGGATATTCCAATAATAATATCTCAACCGACTCAAAAGTCATAAAATGACGACACGTCGGCTGCTCCAGATAGATTTACTGGAGCGACCTATAAACTAAGGTACCACTCAAAATTCGTGTGATCGGGATTTCATCTAGGTTAGAAAACATATCAATTTAAAAGGTACTTTTAATATGAAAACAAAACGATACATACTGATTTATCGAGTTCAAAAATAGATCCAAAACCACCTTGATTGATAATCAACTAATAATAATTGAGAATCGTTAAACATTATCGCATATATGTGGTAACAAATATAATAGCTTGAAATTGAAACAGTCGTTGCCTTAATTGACCAATTATCATTTGGATCTGCATCTATGGGCTCTACATAGATTTAGTTGATTTCGTGTAGATATACTGAGTATAGGTACTAGGCGTATTCAGCTACATCCGGTTAGACTAGAAGCTGACACCAACATAGTTCGGAAAAGGCCAGGCAGATGATGGTACTGATTATCTAAGGAACTACAATTTCTACATACACGGTGTGGTCATATTTGTTTTTTATTAATTTAATCAATAACTACCTACTAACTAGCTGCGCCTCACGGTTTTACCCACGTAAGTTTCTATCCTGTGGGAATATCGAGCCTATGTCTTAATCCAGGGTGTCAGCTACCTCCATACAAAATTTTATCAAAATCGGTACAGCCGTTTGAGCGTGAAGAAGTAACAAACATACACACACACACTCACAAACTTTCGCCTTTATAATATTAGTTTGATAAATAATCAATTCTTCAATTCTATACAAATCTTCAATTCTCAATTAATGAAAAAATGTCACTACTCGTTTAACGATTTTCTAAATGACAATGACTTAAATTTATCCTAATGTAAATTTCTAATTTAAGATAGTTATAATATTTTTCTGCAATTTAACGACATACTTAATATCCTATACTAATCAACAATAATAATCAACTTATTTAATTGTACCCGTTTTGACTTAATTCATTAATGTTTGCATGCCTAATCTAAGGTAGATTGTACAAGGATCACAACCGTTTTTTTTAAACCTACAATTTATGCAAATAAATAAATTTTTACTTTACTCACTCGACCCGAATGTATTAATTGATAATTGATAATTTTTTCGCGATTACTATGTTGGTCCCATTGTTCAGTTTCATAGTCTGTAACCACACCCTTAAATATGACCATAACTTTCTGATACCTACATGCGGTATTATAGGATTACTCATGGTAATCTCGGAGTAAATGGTAATCGTATTCAGAATCTGCTGCGGCAGTCAGACGTCATGATTACACTAATCTGATTGTTACCAATTGCTGTGATTATGCACTTCAACGGCAAATTCTCCGAGGATTGTCCAATTAAAGTAATTAGGCAGGTCGTTGTTCTTTGATGACCAACAACTAACATGCACGGGGATAACCACGTAATGCAAAATGTCATGGAGTAACTACTTAATTTGTCAGCATTAACTCATCACGGGCTGGAAGTAAGTAACTGGTGACGTAACTAAACACCGTTTCATTAAACTATTTGTACACAGGTAGGGGTTTATGTTTGTAATTACAGGTGACGGGTCACGGGTCTCGGGTCCCGGTCACATGCAATATGGCCGCTTGGTCCCACGGAGTAATGAGGAAATGGAATGCGCATATTTGTTTCGGAAATAAGGGCATCGTAGGTGCAGATAAAGAAGTGTCTGTCATTAGACAGTCGTCGCGTATCTCATTACATTTTCCATATGAAGATGCACAACTCGTATCGAATCAAAATAACAACAAATAAGTATTTTTCGGAAACAGTGACTTCATGTTTGAAGAAAAACAATTATAAAAATTTGCAGTTGTAGATTATCAGCTCATCTAGGGAGACTAATGTCTACTACGGCAGTATCAGCTCCATTTACTGCCTACTCCATGCCTTGCCTTACCGCCTACAAAATACATTTTACGCCGAAACCGGAGCCGCCCTCATAAATTTTACAACGATACCATGGTCCCAATAAAACTATCTTGACACTTTCATTTCAATTTTATGTTGGTGTGAATTATGCAGATTTATTGGCTAACATTAGTATGCACCGACTTATTTACCTAAAAACAGATCTTATCGTTCTGTTTGTAAAGTTATACTACGATAACATAGCTCGCCCCTCCAAATAACTGTTTCATCCTTACGAAAGAGTTAGTATGTAGTAGTAAGTACTCGTAATATGATTTGTTGGTCAACTAATCATAACTAGCCGATCGCGCAAGACAACGCACGTGTCGTTTTCATAGATTACGTCAGTGCAGCGCCATACTACTCGTAATAGTGATGAGCGATTAATGACGCCACTAGTCGAGCAACAAATCTGTGATTTGTTTTTGTTTGACGGTCGTCTCTTTACGCACACATGATGAAATACTTTTTTTTTTTTTTTTTCTTTTTTCTTTTTGGCTTCGCACGGTTTGTGCATTTAGCCAGAGTCATGTAAAATTAGGTAACAAGTACAAAGTTATTAAATAATTATGAAATGAACTCTCACTCAATGCATGATAAAGATGATTGATGATATCCCGCCCCGCTCCCCTTGAGTTTAAGTAAAGACGCGGCACTTTACTGAAACCTCGCGCGGACTTCTTGAGAGAACTTAAAGTGATGTTGCACGGTTTTGTTTCATTTGCCTACATTAATGCAGCTTCACGAACACTTAATGGTTAATAAGCCACCACTATTACACATTAATATTCGGCTAAACACAAATTTTAGAAAATAAAACAAAACTGCTAACATGACGCTTCACTTTCCCGCCAAGAAGTCGATGAAATACTTTCAAACGTTTTAAATTTTGGAGGGGCGGGCCATATTATCGTAGTTAATCTCTTTAGTGAAGGGCACTATACCTATACTGTTTATAGGTACACCTACTCGTATTAGTTATAATTATGTGTGTTAATAGTTTTCGTGGGCCACATTTTATTGTTTACAATACGGTACTAAACGTTGTAGTTTTTTTTTTTTTTTTTTTTTTATGACTGTAACACTGCAGCTCGTGGCAAAATAATAAAAGCCGCACGGGTCGATCCATCAGGTTAAGCTACTCTTGCCGCGGTTGGTCCGTGGATGGGTGACCATCTTTACATACCGAGACTACTCCGTGCCTCGGAAAGCACGTTAAGCTGTTGATCCCGGCTGTCATTCGTGGATCTTTGCCAGTCGTTACGGGTCGTCAGAAGCCTGAAAATCTGACAACTAGTCTTACCAAGGGGTATCGTATTACCCAGTTTCTGGGTTGTGCAGGTCCGATAGGCAGTCGCTCCATGTAAAATACTGCTATTCAGCTGCATCTGGTTGGACTGGAAGCCGACCCCAACATAGTTGACTAAAGGCTAGGCAGATTGAACTGTAATACGTTTCACTGACCGACATTATTATTTTTAAATTACTGATGCTAGATACCTACTTAACACTTTCGACTTCACCTACTTTTCGTAGAGCTCATACGCCATGTCGCCATAAATAATCGTATAGCAAGCTAAAAAAAAAATATTAATAGAAATATGAATATAATATATTTATATAAAAATGCTTATATTTGAAAACCAACGAGTATACTATTAAATCTTTCTAAAATATACAACTGATTGTATTTTCAGTTTCTAATGCTGTATTCGCTAAGAAATACGGATATTTAAAATAAACCCTCCGCGAGTGTTCCCGGCATCCCATAAGCGACTTGAGTGAACCCTCCAGGAGGGCTCCCGGCACTGAACTTGTGACATACCAACTTTATTTGGTTTTAACAAAGTTTGTAATTTTCACTAATAATAAATCACAGTCTTCGTAGCTTAACAAAGCAGTATTCCTACGCTATTCTAATAAACCGCAAACGTTTAAATGTAAAATTGTCTAGAAAATCTTTTGAAAGAACCAGTTGAGAAAATCAAAATTTCCCGACAGGTAAGGAAAACGATTTGTTACTGAACTTAGAAACAACCTAATCAGTTAAAAAGTTTTGCTGCTTTTCTTTGTTATTGTTGCGATCCCACCGAGGGTCGCTGGAATATCGATAATACGTCGACTCTCCTTCTACTCTCCTTCGACTCTTCTTACTTAAGAATTTACAAAGAAACAGTCTAGAAGTAACTTCGATATGAAGCACTCAAAAGAGACGTGAACAAAAACTGTTGGAGTCAGAGCGGGCGGCGAGCGCGTGCAGCGAGGAGTTTACTAGCATGACCTTATTTCTTTATTAACTTTTATGACAACGCTCCCAATTGTTTATATCTGGCACACAAGTTACTCACTAACAAACTCAAACGGTTCAAATAAACCAATTACAGGCACTTTTGAATTGTCAAGGGGTCGGTCAGTCAGAAATATGAAGCTAGTTGCCCATTCCAAAGCGTATTAGGTACATATGGAGAAGATCGGGCAAGAAACTCCACGGACACTCTTTTAAATAAAACATATGGTTACAAAAAACAGCTTTACACTGATCCGGGATTCGATTTGTATGCTTTTTCCGTCGGCAAGGATTCTGATTCAACTCACAGGAGCATGAAATATCTATATTATTATGAAGGTAAATATACATTATTATAAGGAAGTCTATCTCATTGCCATATGGGTCTATCATATTTCCTTCCTTCACAAAGTAATAAATAAAAAGAAATAAGAAAAATATTAACGAGCTGCCTTGACCGGAAGTGAGGTTTCGCCTTTTCCGCTACTCAGTCCACGCAACATGGCGGAGCTTCCGGTGCTGAAAATCAACTCGCCGTAAATGTAGCTGTCCCCGAGAATTACAATTTGTTACACAGGAAATCTTATAAACGTAGTACTTGTTGTGGCAGTTATTACCGCTCAAGACAAGTTAGGGGTACCTACTTCGTGCTGCGATTGTTTCTTGTTCATGGACAACATAAAGCTATGTATTCAGTGGCGTAGCTAGCGGAGGGCTAGACGTGGCAGTGCCCCGGGGCCCCCAAGCTCAGGGGGCCCCTCGGACTCTGACTTACAAACTATAAACGGAACTAGTGAAAATTTCTCCCACATTCGGAATATAAATAAACCAGATTCCAGGAAAGCGAATTTAATAATGGCAACTTCTTTGAGAAAATACAGGGGAATTCCCAACAAGTCTCGAATATCTAAAGGTTCGAAACTTGCAGGGAACTGTACTCTTACTCTGTACTGTATTCTTATCCTCTTAGGCTGGTTTCACAGTCGCACCGTCAAACAGCGCATTTCAACAGCACGCGCTTGACGCAAGGCGGCCCTATGAGAAACGCGGCGCGCTTCAACGGCGTGAATAAAAAACGCTACTAGTGAATTTACAAGCGCGCGACTGTATTAGGTACGATGAATCTGAATTACGACAAATCTGGAGTACGTCGAATTCGGAACCCTAGAAATCAGAAATCAGAAATCAGAAATATTTTATTTGTGATACATAGGTACAGTAGTTGGTAATGTTTACATTAAAGTGCGCTATGATCAGCCTATTATAGGCATACAAAAATAATAAATTATAATTTTGACATACAAATAAAGAATTTACTCGCATTAAACAAGAAATTAATTACACAAATGATTGCATTATTTGATTACTATAGGTACAATAAAGTCAAGAAGTCAAAATAAATTGTTATGTAAATGTCAAAATATTTTGTTAGGTAAATGTCAAAATATTTTATAAGTAAGTAAATGTCAAAATAATTTGTTAGGTAAATGTCATAATAATTCGGATTTAAATGTCAAAGAAGCAAACATTACATTACAAAAATTACAATTACATGTCAGAATTTATCTAATAAAAAATCCGATACACAATAATAACATTTTTGACATAGTAAACTTCTTAGATTTTTTTAAAATAAGTTAACATGTAGACTTTTTAGTTCTTTTGGTAATTTATTAAATACAACTGATGCCACGTGAAAGACACTTTTATACATCAAGGCAGTATTCGCTTTTGGAACACAAAGACGACTTGCGTCCCTCTGGGTCCGATTGAAAGCTATAGATGCTAAAGTAAATAAATGAGGATTTTGTTTGACAAAAGCTGCTACTTCAAATATGTATAGTGACGGTAATGGAAGGATACTGTGCTTTTTAAAGAAAGGCACACAGCTCTCCGTTGATTTTAAACCAAACATAGCCCGAATGCATCGTTCCTGTGCCTTAAAGGCGAGATCTTTGTCGGTAGAATTACCCCAAAAAATTATGCCATATCTAAGAACAGACGCTACTAACCCATGATACGCAATTAAAAGGGCACTGGAGTTTATTTTGCTTGCAAGTGTATGTAAGGCATAGGCAGATTTACTAACACGCTTGCATAGTTGTTGAATATGCGGTTTCCAAGTCATTTTATCATCGATATATAAGCCTAAAAATTTACAATTGTCAACTTCCTCTATTGTTTGCATGTCAAAATTTACATTTAGGTTATTCGGTGCCGGTAAACGCTGTCTAAAGTACATTAATTTAGTTTTGCTTAAGTTGGCTTTCAGATTATTAATATTAAGCCAATTCATAACGGAGCTAAAAGTGTTATTTATGTCATCTTCAAAAGTATTCATGTCGTTACATTTAATCGTTACTGTACTGTCATCCGCAAAAAGAGCTATAGGATTGTTAGTGGCATTGGGTAAGTCATTGATGTACAATATAAAAAGAGGTGGCCCCAAAACGGTTCCTTGAGGAACACCGTAGTTCAGTTGACGTACACATGATCTAAAGGTTTCTTCTTTTTTAGTTAGGATATTCACTCTAGTCAATTCAGTGTATTGGTGACGGCCTTTGAGGTATGATTCAAATAATTTCAGTATATTACCTCTTATACCATATTCATAAAGTTTGCCAACCAAAATATCATGTTCAACATAATCAAAAGCCTGTGTCATATCCATAAAGATAGAGCAGACAGGTATTCTTTTGTCAACATTAACCATAACAAAATCCAAAAAGTCATATATGGCCATATTTATAGATTTATTGTGTCTAAAACCTTTTTGTTCTTTTGCTAGAATATTGTTATTTTCTAAATAGTTATTTAATTCTTTGTAAATATATTTTTCAAATATTTTGGAAATAACTGGAACTAAGGCAATAGGTCTATAGTTTTCTAGACATTCTCTATTTTCTTTTTGAATATTGGTTTTATGATAGAAATTTTTAATTTATCGGGGTAGATTCCAGTTTCAATACATAGATTTATCAGATATGAAAGATGAGCAGAAATATTCATAGCTATATATTTCAAGACTTTTGTTGATATGCCATCATAACCTACACTATTCGTATTTTTTAAACTCCTGATAATCTGCAATACATCATATGGCAAGCATGGTTTCAAAAACATAGATTTCTTATTATATATTTCTGTTGAGAAGACATATAAAATTTATACTGCATGTTGAGTGAATCATCCCTAGGTACTATTTTATCGGTAAAATAATTGTTAAAAGCATTAGATATTTCACAAGGGTCAGTTATTGTTTCGTCATTTATTTTAATGCTAGTTATATTATCTCTTGGTACATTCTGTTTAGGCTCATTTATAATTTTCCAAGCCGCTCTATTTTTATTATCCGACGCGTTAATTAAATGATTATTTTGTGCGCGCTGGGTTAATTTTATTACTTTTTTATATCTTTTTGAGAATTGTGTCAGTCTAGTTTTATTTATCTGGCTGGGTTTTTTTCTGTATTGCCATAAAAGATCACGTTTTTTGATACTACAGGCCTTGATCCCTCGCGTTATCCAGTTAGCTTTACGATGTGTATTAATGGTGATATATTTGAATGGAAAGCAAAGTTCATAAAATAACTTAAACAAATCAATAAAAGCATTATAGGCTATATTCGGATCAGAGGCTGAGTACATTTCCGAAAAAGACAACTTCTCTATACAAGTTCTAAACTTCTTAAGATTTTCCTCACAGTAATCTCTACGTTTAATTTTCCAACTTTTTATCAGGCACACCTTTTTGACCTGACACCTCAATATCTGAGCTGTGTGATCAGACAATGCTAAGTCAATGACTTCTGCTCTACACTTATTGTGATAGTTGTGAGCAAAATTATCAATACATGTATTGCTGATTTTTCTGGTCGGCTCGGTTATCTTGAGCTGTAAGTTATAATTGAGAAGCAAACATTCAAATTCAGATGTAATATTATTTTGTTTTAAAATGTTAATATTAAAATCCCCAGCTATCACAATATTATGCTTATTGTAGGTTCTATTTAATATTTGAGCATCTTGTCTAATCTTTCAAAGAAATTACTTAGGTTACTAGCAACCGGAACCCTATACAAACAAATTATAATTACTTTGTAGTCAATTAGCTCTATGGCAGAGCACTCAAAAGTTGAGCACTCACTGAATAACGCTGACTCTGGAATCGTTTTCCAATGATGACCTTTCTTCACGTAGATACACGACCCTCCTCTATTAGAGTTACTTCTGCTAAAGTAGGCAGCTATGCAAAAATTGGGTATTACTCATATATCTTCGTTTCCCGACATCATAAAATGTTCAGTGAGACAAATAACATCAATAGCAGTATTTCTATCTGATAATTCTTGTAAGCAGATTGTTAATGCATCCGATTTGCTCCTCAAACCTGCAATATTTTGGTGCAGTATATTGATAAAGTTACTACTAGTTGCAGTTGATAAGTTTACTAGTTCGGGGCCCTAGTTTATTCTTTGCCAGGGCTTTTGGTTTCATAGCTACGCCACTGTATGTATTATAATTCCTTTTTATAAATAAAATGGTGTTTCATAACACAAAATGTTATTTCTTTACGTATAATTTATAACTATTATGTCGAGACAATTTTATTATCATAGAAAATATCTTTTAATACATCGCTGCAACGAACAATCGCAAGAGAACATTATTGCTTCCACCAAAAGACAGAATGCTCCCGTTGATCCTTATGACGTCATCACTAAGCCCTCTTTTACGAAACCTGTGAATATAACTAATTTAACACTTTCGACTCCACCCACTTTTCGTAGAGCTCATACGCTAGGCCGCCATACATATAGTAAGTTATAATGAAAAATATGAATAAAATTGATTTTGTAAACCAACGAGTATAGTATTAAATCTTGCTAAAATATACAACTGATTTTATTTTCACAGTTCATAATTTTTTTTCGCTAAGAAAAACGGATATTTAAAATGAGCCCTCCGCGAGGGCTCCTGCGACTTGAGTGAACCCTCCAGGAGGGCTCCCGGCACTGAACGTGTTATGTACAATCCAAAACATTTTCTATTCATCCTTTTTGAATAAATATTATGACTACTGCTTTAGGTTACGTGTTAAAAATGCTAGCTTAATGCTGGTCGTAGTAAATCATTATTATCCATTGAGAGAATATGTAATGAGGAACGTTGCAACCTCGCCACATTGAAGCGAATACGGAGTCAGTTAGAACTATATTTTATTATACAACAATATATGCGTACTTGTTATAAAATGATAAATAACATTATGCAGTAGTTATACAATCTCGGATAACAGGACAAATTGAGTGCAATGATAGATTGGGGCTTGTTAATGGTTTCATTAAAAGCATAATTGATCGATGGTATTTGATTCCACAAAAAGGAATTTCGTAACAGTGCACGCTACGCCGTAGCATGACGCGTAGCGAAGTGAGCCGCGTAGCGAAATGAGGTTTGTTATATCCCTGTAACATATCTAAATTGCGTGAGTATTGTTTGAATATTAATTATATTGCCACTGCAAGGAAGAGCTTGTCATTAAATAAAATAATCTACTGCGATATTAGTGAGAAGGCCACATCAACAATACTGTATTTCTCTTTTCTTGATCCCGAAAACATCAGCAAAGTTCCAGTTCCTGCACTGTAGTTTTATATTGAAAAGCTCAGTTCCCACATCGACATAGACGCCATCAAACCATTATGTAAAGAGCAAGGCAATAAAAAAGTAACACCTCGTGAGTGACGGCGCCGGCAAACCTCGTTCGGAATAAAAGTATCTGCCTGCAGCCGACTTTGCATTCATCGCCACATTTTCTAATCCAGCCGCTTGTAACCGCTGACAGCGCTTTTACATTCTGACGTTTGAAATGAACTATTTCGCAGTATTTCGCCTTTCGGTTTTATTGTATTTTACTGCAATCTACGAAGAGTCGTCATAAAACTGTCATCGTTCAATATTTTTACGAGTTGTAGTATGTTTTATTGGGATGTTGCTGAGAAACTTAGAGATAAAGCGCGTGAACCGGTGACGTCACTAGGAGTATTATCACGTTCTTTTTCTCACAGAGAATTGCTGAATTGTATGCAATGAGTAAGACTTCAAACAAGTTGAGCCATAATGAGGTAGTTAAGTACACAAACATCTGATAATATAATTATATACTATGTACACACACACAGCTCCATTAAGTGGTTGCCCCCCCAAAATACATAATAATATTGTGCGTTCAAATCCGTAATAGGCCCAAGTCGCTTGTAGAGGAAGAGGCTTGTACGTCAAATTGCCGGCATGAGTAGTATGATGACATTCGGTGATGCGATGGTTCGAATCCAAGTCGGAACAATGAACACTTTTTGAAGTATTCTTTAGATATTCGTAACTAATTATATGTTATATCAGTGTAACATTTTAAAACTTGGGGTAGCGCATACTGTTGTGTGTACCGCGGTTACTAGGTATTAAAGGATTTGGATGAAATTTGGCACAAGGGTAGACCAAGACTTGGGGGCCTAAATGGACGCTTTGGCAGAATCATAATATGATAATTCGTAAAATGGTCACAAACTGATAATTCATAATATGATGTGCATACAATTGTACAATTCATATCCCGCAATTCATCTGTTTGACAGCTGCTGTTTGACATTAGACTTCATTACAGCAATTCATAATTTGTGGACCATTTTACGAATCTCATCAACAGATGAATTGCGGGATATGAATTGTAAGCAGAACATATATTGAATTGTCAGTTTGTGACCATTTTACGAACTTTAATATGATTCTGACAAAGCGTCCATTTCAGGCCCTCTGGGTTATGTATGACATAGGATATTTTTTATCCCGGTAGTACGTTCCCGTGAGATAATTTCCGACCTCCACGCGGGCGAGGCCGCGGACATAATAAAGAGGCTTATAAATAAATAAATAATAAATTATTTACATTTACGAGTATATCGTTAGTTAATATAAACTTTTAATTTGGAATGTTCGTATTTATTATCTATCAGCTCCACACGTTTGATTCAAAAACAATGATTTGATGTGTCCTTAATGTACAAATGTCGTGACTGACAATATTATCTATATTCATCCGTATTCCACAAATTAATGCATTTATAAATCATATTTGAATACAAGTTCACATCGATACTATCATCACGAAATGAAGCATCATGAAACACACCAGGTACTGCAGAATATTTTGCGGTAGAATTACACATTAGTGATATTTTCATAAATTTCGAATAATGATTACAAATTTGATAAAGTAAGTGGTTTTTAATTCAACAAGTAATTACTGTCGATACTTTAGATAGTAGTCTTGGCCACGCTACTCCGGCACGGCAACATGACAATTTCCGATAAATAGTCAAATAGCCATGAATATACATCGTTATACAAACAACACTCGTGAATGGTCTATGTTTCGTCTTACAGCACACTAATATTATAAAGGCGAAAGTTTGTGAGTGTGTGTGTGTGTGTGTTTGTTACTTCTTCACGCTCAAACGGCGGGACCAACTTTGATAAAATTTAGTATGGAGGTAGCTGACACCCTGGATTAAGACATAGGCTACTTTTTATCCCGATATTCCCACGGGATCATGACTTACGTGGGTGAAACCGCGGGGCACAGCTAGTAAAATATAATTCAAGCTAAGACATTAGCAGAGATCGGATATTCGGATGCATATTTACCTAAAGTTTGAGAGTCGACTAGTATGGAGTGCGCTTCGGTATGGGTACAGTGTCGGTTTCCAGGACCGACTAAATTTTAATAACTACTCGTACTCTTTTGTACTTTGTATGCGGACGAATAAACACATTTTAGATTAAAAAGCTTTAAAGAAAGAATAGTATTTTTTTGAGTGTTATATTTTCAACTATTCTTGCCTAACTCTAAACAGATAAGAAATATTTGTTATGCTTATGTATACAAAAATTTATACACACTGTTATTAATAAAACCCCGTGATTCCGGAACAAAAGTATATTTTAAGAAGCCGTTTCCATACTTTCAGTACTAAAAAATAACTTTAGGTAAATATGCATCCGAATATCCGATCGCTACTCATTAGTCACAGTACAAAACTAATTTCTGAAGTGTCACTGCGAAGTCTGACGACAGATCTAAAAAGTTAAATGAAAGAAGCGAAACCCACCATTCGTCATACAACTGACTCCACGTCGTCTCTCCTTACGCATTACTATTTCAACTACTTTTACAGAAAACGTGAATCTGTTATACCTACATCGATCTTTACCAACTTATTGATAAGTTAATGACTAATATTATTGTACCACTACCAACTTCTAACATACCGTTCCGATATTCGTTCCAAGGAACGTTTTTAACACGCTTTTTAGGGTTCCGTACCAAAATGGTAAAAAGGAACTCTTATGGTGAGACTAAGTCTGTCTGTCTGTCTGTCTGTTACAGCTGGATATCTCAAGAACTACTAATGCTATCAACTTGAAATTTGGAATAGTTTTAGGTGACGTTACCAACTATTTTGCAAACAAGAAAGAAATTTAGAAAAATATATCTTTTTTGCAATAGGGCCTGAAAGGGGTCTTAAAAATTCTAATGGAGTCTACTAGGGCAAGTGGGGTATCATATGAAAGAGCGCCGTTTGCACATTCTCAAACATTTTTTTTAGGCATCATAGTTTTCGACTTTTTTCCGTCCCCCCCCCCCCTCTTATCTCCGAAATTTTCATAGAGAAAAATCTGAAATAGTAAGTCTGTAATATACGTACGGAACCGTCGGTGCGCGAGTCCGACTCGCTCTTCACCAGTTTTTTTTATCTATGAAACCAGTGTTTCTCATTCTATGTGAATAATTGTATTCTGTTTTTCAGAAATAAATGTCTTAAACCTTTAATAACTAACTAACCACTAAATCAGCGTCAGGTGGTACACTTTGTGTTGTCATCCATCTGACATTATGCTGAGCTGAGGCCCTTTTGGCATTATAATTATATTGTTTTCTGTTTTTTATAGTTTTAATGTGTATTTTTTGCTGTAATGCCAATAAACGCTTTTTTCTTTCTTTTTCTTTCTTTCTTTCTAACTAACGCTGGTAGCACATCTCCGCCGCGAAACGATAGCAGCGACACCGCAGTAGTTAAATTGTACTGGTTCGCGTCATGTTCCGCTACTCGCATTCGATTCGAGTAGCGGAACATGACGCGAACCAGTACAATTTAACTACTGCGGTTTCGCTGTGATGGTTTCGCGGCGGGCGGAGGTGTGCTACTGGCGTAAAACTTTAATTTTAATGGCGACATAATATTTAATTTATGTATCCGATATAAAGTTTGCATGCGATTCCAATGAATATTTCCTGCCTTAGAACAAATATTAATAATCAGACTGAAACAGCGAGTCCTGGAAAGTTATACTGTGAAGTTTATTGTGTTGTTGACACAGATGATACGATGTTATTATTGCTGTTATGTTATAAGGAAAGCTTCGTTCTTATGGTATATGTAAATGTAATTTTACCGACATCTGTGCCCACCATAATATTATCTAACCCATTATCTCAGTCCACGCTTGCACCTGTGTCTTTATCTATTCGCATAACCGCAAATATGCGAATAGAGTCTATGCTGTGCAATGTCTGAATTTAAATAAAGGAAAATAAAAGAACCATGAGCAAAAAACAACGAAAAGGCGGAGAACACAAGACAAGTCTAGACGCGAACCGCAAGCTCATGTCTATGCATGTATACAGTACCTTCTAGACAGTAATGCGGAAACTGTTAAATAGATTATCTCTGCAATTTGCGGGCATGTACGGTGAATACATTAAAAAGAGAAGGCGCGCGTCTTGTTGGCAGAAAGAGCAAGGGAACAGTGAATAAGCGAAGTAGTTAATCAACATAAAACGCAAGGAAAGCTCGTAAACCCTTTTTGTAAGGGTGCGCGAAACGTTAGTTAAAAACTGTAAACGTCATCAGCGAGCCGGTGAATGCTACTACAGCGTCCAAGTGAGCCATTGAGAGGGCGCCGGCGCCCAGCCGGGAATTAAAAATACTATTACACCCAGTGCCCAGACCTAGAGAACACCGCCTACATAACAGGCACGGTTTCACGCTTCACTATAATTGTTATTTTTTCTTTACATGCCTTTTTACAGCCCATTTTCTCGGCTTTTACTTTCTCCTCACTAAAATTCACATCGAGCACTTTACTACGTCGGAATAAATACCGAGATACTCTTACACTACCTGCTAGATTTTATTACTGTTTCATTTCGCTTAAAAGATCTTACGCGCTCTTCACCAAGCGTAAGGGGCCGGTTTCATATTCAACAAATTACTGGCTGTTGGCAGAACAATGCCATCGGTTGACCTTCTAAGGATCTTGAATACCCATTTTATCGGAGTAGGTAAACGCTCTATTACAACGTTCAAGTCCTCTACATAAATATACAAAGTACAAGTAAGACGCTCGGTTCAATAAGATTGTAAATGAATCTTTTTTCCACAAAAAGCGTCGGCTGCGAAGTGAGCTATTGTCATTGATTTAGTGAGGTGGACGGCTTACTTCCGGCTGCAAGCTGGCCGCGGCTAGATTGATAGCACGGAAAGCGCTACGGCAGGTTTTTCATTGTCAAGCTGTTGTGATTGATCGTCACAAGAACCAAAACGTACGCTGCGCTGTATGCCATTTTCCACAACTTGGTTATGGTTTGAACGATTTTGTTCATCATTAACCTAGTTATTTTCTTATTCTTATAAGTATATTTCCCATCTTTTTGTATTACTAAATGCGGCTTAAGATCATGCTTCATATAGAGCACAGTCAAAAACTAAATTACAAGAATAACGATATATCTTTGAGAGACTTCTGACAACCAGTAACGATTGCCGTATCGTGTATTTAAGGATTTGATAGCACCGACAAGCACCTATTGGTTTTTATACATGTTTGGAAGCGATCAAATGCGTCATAAAGCTGGGTGAGATAAAAAATAAATTATTTTGTACAAAATAAAACAGTCGACATTAAATTGGAACTTCGTGGTCGAGTCTTCAATATAGGTCATTGACTCTTCGACTCAATTATTTCGACAATTGTAAATTGCTAAGAAAAGCTTAATTGGAGAAAATGGGACTGAGGTTCTTTAATTTTCTCAGTCCATATCTCCTTGATTAATTTAATCAGGGCCTGAGGTGGGGCTTGCAGTTTCAAGGGTTCTTTACCTACCAGTCAGTTTTATATCAAAGCTCGTGCAGACTGGCGCGATGTTACGGGCGCGAGAGGCAGCGCGCCTCTTGTCGCGCCCACGGTATCGCGCGAGTCTGCACGAGCCTTAAAACTTTGATTCAAATATGTACCTGCGTTCTTCATTACGTTATTATGATACAGTTGAGACACTCGTCCAGTCAACTGAGAGGATATTATTTCATTATTAACTGAGGATATTAATTCGTTAAGTGCTAATTCCACTTAGTTCCCCGTGTCACGTTCCCGTACCATAAAAGCATACATTCAATGGGAAGGCGCAGGCGCGTGCGAAAATAGATATCACGGTTAAAATTGTATCGTAGAACGAGTCCATTTTCGTAATTTGTGCTAATTATGTCCTGCAATGAAACACGAATGTGGCGGCCGAGTGATTAAGTTTATATCCAGACAGTGCGGGATTTCTGAGTCATGTCGCATGGGCTTAGCATTAGGCTTAGCTTTTTTTTAGCACATAGTCTACTTATTCTTATCATCTGTTGCAGCTTTACGTAGATCCAAAATCATTAGATGAATCATAATAAAAAACCGGTCAAGAACGAGTCGGACTCGCGCACCGAGGGTTCCGTACGTATATATTACATGATGTTGATGATTTCTGAAAAACATCAGACATCGTTTTATTTTTCCTATAATCTTTACATAAACTTCTATCACATACAATAATTTCTGATTTTTCTCTATGCAAACTTCGGAGATAAAGGAGGGGTTTACATTTTCCATCAAAAGTCTAAAACTATGATGCCTAAAAAAAATATGTGTGAGAATGTGCAAACAGCGCTCTTTCATAATTATGATACCCCACATGCCCTAGTAGACTCCATTCGAATTTTTCAGGCCCGGTTGCAAAAAAGAAATATTTTTTTTTATTTCTTTCTTGTTTGCAAAATAGTTGGGTAAACGTCATCTAAAACTATTCAAAATTTCAAGTTGATAGCATTAGTAGTTCTTGAGATATCCAGCTGTAACAGACAAACAGACAGACAGACTTTTCTCACCATAAGGGTTCCTTTTTACCAGTTTGGTACGAAACCATAACAATGACTGAATTATCGAACAAAGTTTAATAATTTATTTTTGACTGTAACTCTATCATGACGGATTTTGAGATATTGAACAAGAATTATAGATACTCAACTAATCATCATTTCAGCTGAAAGACGTCCACTACTGGACATAGGCCTACCCCAACCACTGCAATTTCGACCAGTTCTGTGCTTCCCGCATCCAGCGGATTCCTGCGGCCTTCATAAGGTCATCCGTCCACCTTGTGCGAGGCCTTCCAGCGCTACGTCATCTGGTACGCGGTCGCCACTCCAGAACCTTTCGGCCCCATCGGCCATCTGTTCTCCGAGCAATGCCCTGCCACTTATGTTTGGGAACTAATGTCTGTTCCAAAAGTATTTATTTATTTAAACTTCTCGCACACAATAATGTACAAAGGCGGACTTAATGCCTTAGGTCAGGTTAAAGTCTTACGTTATCACCAACTAAACGGAACTAACACGTACACAAAAAAGGCTTCAACTTAAATCTCATAAATTTTTCCTAGCTATAATTAATTACTCTTTGAATAACATTATTAAAATATATTTACAGTTATAACTACATTTGTTGAACCTCAAGGTTTACAAAATTTACCTCAATTTATTGTCAAATGAAAAACATCATTAAGATGATTTAAAATTAGTATTTGGGATTCAGCATTCAAATAATCGAATTAAAGCATTCAATTAGTGAGCGCCACTACAAATTGGCCTCCACAGGTAGGTTTTCTCATCCCTTTGTTTACATTTTTGTGAGATATTTTTGGAACAGACCATACAATATACACAAATAGGTACTAACCTAAATATGCAACATTAATAACCATATTGGCCTTCAAAGTAATGTCTCATTTTGGTTCTATTTGATAGGAAATACATAGCAAGTAATCATTATATTAATACATGAAGCGAAAACTTTGTACCCCTTTGCGAAAAATTTGGCACAGTTAAATTTAATATGGAGGAGGAGTGCAGAAAGGTAATATTTTTATATAAAATGCATTAGAAATAAATTAATTTAATAAATAAATATTACACACACTACCATGCGTTTGACACATAGACACACACACACACATAGTACCAGGGCCCCATGACTTGAAGATAGATAGGTTACAGAAGTGACAGCTTCAGCATGAAATTTGTCAGTACTTTAAGTTTATAATAGCGTTGAATTGGTGTACTCATGGAATTAGTAAGTACTACATATTATATTGTACGTAGGTCTAATTTCGACCAGTGGGCGACCTTTAGTTACTGTAAATGCATTTAAAAACGCCCAGTTTTTATAATTGCCATACTATGGTAGCACACTGTTTAGGTACGTGCCTACAAACACACACCAAACAATCGCGTATTGTATAATGTCTGCGATTTCCCAATATGAATCATCCGTTCGCGGGTAAGTTGATTTCCCGTGGGCAATTTTTGATTTATTAGAACTCAAACGAATGTAGGCCTGAACCCAAAATCAACTGAAAGACATAGTGGTTGGTACCGGTAATGTGGCCATAACATTAAGTGATTTTTTTCCTGTATTCGAATAGTTCGATTTAGTATTAACAGGGGGATACAAGACCTATTGCAAATTGATAATAATTATAAAAACATTACAAATCTCCTACATAACAAGACTTTTTATTTTGAACTTCTTCCGTCAACCATTTTAATTCCACGCTATTCAAATAAAAGTATTTGTGTATTAACCAACCAACAATGTTATTTTTATCAACATTTATATTTTGAAGCTGAAAATGTGATCCTTTTGTTTTTTATCTGACGTCATTACACCTTGGGTTACGTTTTATCGTCGCTAATGATAAGGCCGTCCTTTCAAAGGTCGGGGGTTCTAATCCAACCCCGCAGTATCTCATCATTTATCTCGTAAAGCACCCTGTCCTTTGTTTTAACAAAATATAGTGATCCAGAGTGACACAAATATACTTTTTCGGGGTGATATTCAAAAACTGGGAAAAATATTTTAGAGGTTTTCCAATGTAAGTAGGTATATATCATATTTTATAAATATATAGATATTAACATAGTGTCCTTGAAATGGGTGCATGAAAGAAGTCTCCCCGAGCGACGTACCCTCCGACCCTCTGCTGCGTCCAGCACACTCTTTTTTTTTGGGTGGAAAATTATCAAATAACTGGCGGCTATGTCGATGTCGGAACTGAGCTTTTCCAATATAAAACTACAGTGCAGGAAATGGGAACTTTGCTGATGTTTTCGGGATCAAGAAAAGAGAAATACAGTAGTGTTGATGTGGCCTTCTCGCTAATATTGCAATAGATTATATTATTTAATGACAAGCTCTTCCAAGTGGAGTGGCAATATATTTATATTCCAGCAATACTCACGCAATTTAGATATTTTACAGGGATATAACAAACCTCATTTCGCTACGCGTCGTGCTACGGCGTAGCGTGCACTGTTACGAAATTCCTTTTTGTGGGATCAATTCCCATCGATCAATTATGCTTTCAATGAAACCATTAACAAGCCCCAATCTATCATTGCACTCAATTTGTCCTGTTATCCGAGATTGTATAACTACTGCATAATGTTATTTATCATTTTATAACAAGTACGCATATATTGTTGTATAATAAAATATAGTTCTAACTGACTCCGTATTCGCTTCGATGTGGCGAGGTTGCAACGTTCCTCATTACATATTCTCTCAATCGATAATAATGATTTATTACGACCAGCATTAAGCTAGCATTTTTAACACGTAACCTAAAGCAGTAGTCATAATATTTATTCAAAAAGGATGAACTGAAAATGTTTTGGATTGTACATAACACGTTCAGTACCGGGACGGTTCACTCAAGTCGCATATGCCGGGAGCCCTCGCGGAGGGCTCATTTTAAATATCCGATTTTCTTAGCGAAGAAAAATTATAAACGATGAAAATAAAATTTGTTGTATATTATTAATTATAGCAAGATTTAATACTATACTCGTTGGTTTTCAAATTCAAGCATTTTTATTTATATTCATATTTTTATAGATATTTTTTTTTTTAATTATAAATTACTATATGCATGGCGGCCTAGCGTATGAGCTCTACGAAAAGTGGGTGGAGTCGAAAGTGTTCAATTAGTTATATTCACAGGTTTCGTAAAAGAGAGCTTAGGGATGACATCATAACGATCAACGGTAGCATCCTTTGTTTTTTTTTTGGGTGGGAAATTATTAAATAACTTCTCCCGCTCTGGGCGGAACGGGAGGGCGTTTCAGACTTTTAATGACTAAAACCAACCCGCGTTACTTCCGTTGCCTGTGTGCCAGGGCCACGATATCCCTTTCGTACAAACTAGCAACCCTGGCAGGCATTGGCCCTGACGGACCCCGTCAGTTGGTGATGACATCTCTTTAAGGCGCGCGTGGAACACAACGCGCCGTCGACCCAGGCCTGGTCCTTATCGGATGGCGAGGTACCCATCACTCACCGTCCGCAAACCCGCGCCTACGGTGGCCGGAAATCGGCCTGCGACTTCCGACGCCCGGGGCGTCTCCTGCGGCGACTAGGGGTGCGAGGGCGCAAACCTTGCCTCTCCCTTACGCGTTCCGCCTCCTCCTTCGCGAGCATTACTGCTTCGCAGAAGGAAGTGACGGCCTCCCATGCACTCTCGCTCCGAACCATGGCCTGAACCAGGGCCGGACGCGAGAGATCACCGCTGCCGATCGCCTCCGTGAGGACACGGCGGTGTTTCACCCAAGCCGGGCAGACCTCTACCGTATGCTCCACCATGTCCTCCGGGTGATCCACACAGTGGTGACATCCGGGCATTTCCTTCCGCTTAATCCTGAACAGGAACCTCGCGAAGCAACCATGTCCGGTGAGGACCTGCGTCAGACGGAAGGTGAGCCACTCCTCAAAGAGGGGACTTATCGCCACATTTCTGGCGTGCCCAGTCGCACACCCTGGGCACTCGACATTTGTCGATTGGCTAATCCTTTCACCACGATTGCAAATATAAGTTCTAATCGGTCCTTCTCCGGGGCAAACAGTCCACTGACAAAACTAGCCTTATAATTATAATCTCGATCAATATTTCGATATTGATCGAGATTATAATTATAAGGCTAGTTTTTCTCAAGATAAAGCAGAAATTCTTTCTGAATTATCTCGCAAGAGACATTGTGACATCGTATGTGTCCAAGAGACCCATCGGGACGCCAACCAAAGCAGGCTTCACATTCCTGGACTGTCACTTGTCACAAAGTTCTGTCACCCGAACCACGGTAACGCAGTGTTTGCTACTGCCGGCGTAAGTATCATCTCCACAAAATGCTCTAATGATAATAATATCGAAATTATCACATAGACCTCGGTAACTGCACTGTAGCATCTGTGCATAACCCCCGGCACCCCTTTTCAACTCGATACACCAGATTTCAACACTCAGTGCACAAAAATAGTATCATTTATCTTTTATAGCAATAGCACCAGCTGGGGCTATCGCTCCACGAACATGGACGGTCAAACGGACGGTCCGACGACCCTTGGGTTGGACCCCTGAGTTTGTTTCGCCATTTCTTCTCAGGGGTAGTCAGATAGGAAATGTCGACTCCATCTAGTTTATTTTTTTATATTATTTTATTTAATATGACGTGTAAAAGTGATTCCGATACATACTTACAGAATAAACAATTTCATTTAATTTCAAACTGTAGAATAATGGGCAGAAGATAACGATCTGACTTTAATCCGCGTCCCAAAACAACCTGGGTCAATAGCGGACGATGGAAGCGAGGGTACAACCCAGACCTGATATTTGTCAGCTCAAATATTCTAGTACCTACTCAGAGCAAAAAGACCATAATGCCAACCTACTACCGAACCCAAAAAACCGATCATGTGTAGTATCTGTATCGTGGTTGCTACAACTTTTTAACCGTTCGCGTTGCTTGGAGTTGGCCAGCATATCCGCCTTTGGAGGACATCAAATGTTATCGCTGTTCCCAAACCTGGAAAACCACATGACGATCCAAAAACTTTCGTCCTATATCCCTACCATGTCACATCTACAAACTGTTCGAAAGGATACTGTTAGTTCGTTGACCCAAAATTCCGCTGCAGCAAAGTTCTCAACCTCACTCAACACAGGATGGATTGGGAATGAAGAAAGTGACCAGCGCAGTATTCATGGACTTGTCGGCAGCCTTTCTTTATTTTTTTTGGGTGGGAAATTATCAAATAACATCTCCCGCTCTGGGCGGAGCGGGAGGGCGTGTCAGACTTTTACTGACTAAACCACCCTTGTTCCTTCAGATTCCTGTGTGTGGCCACGATATCCCTTTCAGACAAAATCGCAACACCGGCAGGCATTGGCCCTATCGGACCCCGTCAGTTGGTGCTGACATCTCTTTGAGGCGCGCGTGGAACACAACGCGCCGTCGACCCGAGCCTGGTCCTTGATCGGGCCGACCCTTGTATGAATGCTGTATCCACAAGGCACTGTGTCTGGCTTTGCACCTCCCTAAATTCGTAGGATCATAGCCAGCCGCATTGAGAGGGAAAAGCTACAAGCTGACTAACGCCGCCCAATGCACAACTACGTCTCAGTGCCTCAGTGCCTTAAAAGCCGTAAAAGTATTCTCGAGTTCGCAGATCCAGCTAACGGCAACGCCTCAATAGCAGGACGTGACCTCTGGCGGGAGCTGCTTAATACCTCTGACAGCTTTATCAAGCCACCTACCTGAGAGCCTTCCACCTGGGCACGCGTTACCGTGGCCGACTTTGAAATCCCTAAATAGACTATGAAGCCAAGTCGGCCGTAGCAAAGAGAAACTCCACAGATGGGGGTTTATGGACGACTTGTACCTCAAGTGTATTTGCGGCGTCTCTCTGCAGACAAAGCACACCTTCCATCTTGCCCTGTCACCTGTGCACTTAAGGATCTTATGACTGCGTCAGTTCGCGTGGCTGAATTTTGGGCTAAACACAATATTTGAATTTCAGCAACAAATTTCTTATTTGCCATCGATACGCTAAGAAGAACATAGTTACGAATTTGATTACCTACCATAATACGTGTATAAAAATGAGGAGCTTGTGGCTAAATAATAACTGCCGCACGAATCGATCGATCAGGTTAAGCTACGTTTGCCGCGATTGGTCCGTGGATGGGTGACCATCTTTTCATACCAAGATTCCTCCGTGCCTCGGAAAGCACGTTAAGCCGTTGGTCCCGGCTGTCATTTTTAGATCTTTGACAGTTGTTACGGGTCGTCAGAGGCCCATAAGTCTGACAACCAGTCTCACCAAGGTATATCGTGTTACCCAGTAACTGCGTTGTGGAGGTCAGATAGGCAGCCGCTCCATGTAAAATACTGGATTCAGCTGCATCCGGTTAGACTGGAAGCCGACCCCAACATAGTTGGGAAAAGGCTAGGCAGATGATGAATACGTGTATATAAATATGATTTGTATCATTCTATATTTGAGTAACATTATTTATTCAAGCACCGTGAAAATCTAGAAATATCTAAAAATACGCACTGTGAGTGCATTCCAAATAACGTAAATACACACTAAACAGAAATATGTGCGCTAATAAAATACGTTGACGTTTTGTTGACACTACACGCAAAATTGTTGGCAGCCCATACTGAATTTTTTGATGATTCCGGGATTTTGATTTGACGATTTTAATAAACACGGTAACAAAACAGCAAATGACTAAACTTATGCTTTTTATATCACATTATATCCAAAATACTAACTTTTCTATCGCAAGAGCGTTGCACAAGTCCAAAAGCTGATTATCGAGTTACGTCACAACGCATTATCAGATAAATTCACCTGAGACATTGATTGCCGGAATCGGACCACTCGCTACTGGAAGTTGCCAACTCTTAATAAGATTGGATCCAAACTAATCCCGATGAGCACCCGCCACTACTTCTATGTATTAATTTTATTTGCGTACATTTTAAGCTTTTATTCCCAAAGTTTTCCCATTACAAGACTTGTTTAAGTTTTGCACAGTTCTGTTGAAAAGTACGTGAATAATTTAAGTAAACTGTTTTTTCTTTATCAGCTAGTAGTCGGTGTCGTGTCATACTGAATATCGATTGCCACTCGTTAAAGTCGCTTTTGTAGGCTCGATTTTAATTCACCCCTTTTTGTAGTGCCATTGTATTACAAAGAGTGCCAACTATCATTGATTTGCGTGTACAGGTTGAAAACCGTTATAATTGATTGTTTAATTACACACATTGCGTCTAAGAAGTGATGACTCTATCGCGATTAGGCAATAGAAAAAATATACTATAATTACAACGTATTTTTCATTGCGTGCACTTCTTGTTTAGAATAGCAATGGAAATATAGCCATTGTATTATAAATCTGACATTCATTACATTTAATGAATGTCAGATTTATAAAATATAATGTTTAAAATATCCACGGTTTTTTCATAAGATTTTCCCCTTATTTCTCATTAGAAATAAGGGAAAAATCTTATGAAAAAACCGTGGATATTTTTCGTTGTGATCTTTGACCGTACGCGATCGATCACCATAATTATATTGATGTGATTGTGAGACGATACATGGGGTGGTTGCCCGGTTGTATCTTCGACACTTTTAAGCTTTTAATATTAAACTGTGAAAGTATTTTCCCTGAGGATTACGGACGACAGACAGCAATCACTCTAGGTGAAATATTAAACTTGCTATACATAACCTATAACTAAACTTAAATGTAAAAGCTAAATGTAATTAAGAGGAACTTAATATTCTTTGTTTTTACTGATTTTTACGCTATATTCGTATAAGCTACATTTTAGGTTATGTCATTGGTACGTCACGCTAATCATTATTTGACGGCGCAGCAAGTGGCGCCGTCTATTTTTGTTATCAAATTACTGGAATCACTGAAAAGGTCTAGCTGGCTAGCTAGCAGAGCGTCGCATCGATGGTTGCGTGGCGGCTGTCTTCTGATGGCAGAAGATGATGTCGGGGGTAGCCGCTGTCGTACCACGTCCACGACGAACTGTTACATTCTGGCACAATCATCACTTCTGGTAAAGCCTGCACCGTTATATTAATACGTAAAGCGAAAACTTTGTACCACTTATTACGAAAATTACGCGAACAGAGGAGTATGAAATATGGCACAGTTAAAAATATTATATGGAAGAGGAGTCCAGAAAGCTAATTTTTATAAATAGGTAATATGAATTAGAAATAAATTAAATTCATAAAAAAAACATTACACACACTACCGTTTGACACACACACACACCAATGTGTGTGTGCCTCATGACTTTTTTTTTGTGACTTAGTGCGGTTTGCACATTTAGCCAGTGTCATGTAAAATTAGGTACCTAACAAGTACAAAGTTGTTTAAATAATTATGAAATGAACTCCATTCAATGCATGATAAAGATGATAGATAATATCCCGCCCCCCCTGAGTTTCAGTAAAGACTTTAAAGACTTTTCACTTTACTTAAACCTCGCGCGGACTTCTTGAGAGAGCTTGAAGTGATTTTACACTGTTTTGTTTCATTTGCCTACACTGATGCAGGTTCACGAACACTTAATGGTTAATAATCTACCACTATTATACATTAATATTCGGCTAAACACAAAAGAAAATCAAACAAAACTGCTAACATGACGCTTCACTTTCCCGCCAAGAACGCCTCATTTTTTTTTTTTTTCTTTTCTTTTTGGCTTCGCACGGTTTGTGCATTTAGTCAGTGTCATGTAAAATTAGGTAACAAGTACAAAGTTATTTAAATAATTATGAAATGAACTCCACTCAATGCATGATAAAGATGATTGATGATATCCCGCCCCGCTCCCCTTGAGTTTAAGTAAAGACGCGGCACTTTACTGAAACCTCGCGCGGACTTCTTGAGACAACTTAAAGTGATGTTGCACTGTTTTGTTTCATTTGCCTACATTAATGCAGGTTCACGAACACTTAATGGTTAATAATCCACCACTTTTACACATTAATATTCGGCTAAACACAAATTTTAGAAAATCAAACAAAACTGCTAACATGACGCTTCACTTTCCCGCCAAGAACGCCTCATGACTTGAAGACAGATAGGTGACAGGAGTGACCATGGAATAAGTAAGTACTACTCATGGAATTAGGAAGTACTATATAGATTGTAAGTAGAGGGGGTCGAATGTTGACCAGTGGGCGACCACTAGTTAAAATAATTGAACATACAACCGATGTACCTACTATGTCCAGTTTATATCGATGCTAGAACAAACTGTCAACTCTCGAACTAATTTCCCTTTGTGAATCCCTCGATTATCGCGCTTTGCATGTCCGCCCGTTCAAAGAGCTTTAAAAGCCTAGTTAAGGAAACTTTTCCCCTCGACTCGACTTCAACGTTTTTAATAAGAGTCGTGAAATCTTTACAGACTTCTTTAAAACCTGTCAGATTGTTTTTTTGACGTTGTTTTATCCTGCCAATGTTTTTATTATGTATTAAGCTGCAGTAGGAAAGAGGGGATTTATACACAATATTTTATTCAATTAAATGGATATCATTCTTGACGGTTAAACTATACCTACATATTTATAATAGTTGCATTTTATTGCTTTGATTTTATAAGCTATGACATACGTAGGTATGGTTGCATATTAGAAAATCAAAACTTTACTGAGCAAATTTCAAAAGAACAACGTACAAATCAACAAATTTTAAAATAACGATGGTCATTTGATCAAAAGTTCAGCTGACCAAAGTCTGGAATATCAATGTTTAAATTATTTATTACACTATTGACCAAATCGTTTAAAGGTCAAAATGGATTACTGGATAAATATATGATTGAATGGATTACTGGATAAATTTAAATGGATTTAACATTGAATGGATTATTGGCGTTGTAGACAACCGATTTTTTTCTATATGATCTAGTCGTTTCTGGCACTCGCCGGCCGCTGCCGCGGCACCGCTCGCTTCGCTCGCTCGGCTCGTGCGTAGGAGGTCACAGTTTTAACCTAACCTAACCATTTATTTTTTTATAATTAACCTCGTCTAACTAGTTCGGTTCTTGATAGCCTGCTAAAAATAATCTCTTTTTTTCCATATTTTTTTCTATATAATCTAGTCGTTTCTGTCTCGCCGGCCGTAGCCGCGGCTCACCTCCTGCTCCTCAGCTCGCGGGCCGCTTCGCCACTCCGCACCTACGCGGGCTTAAATTACACTCTAGGGGTAGGGCAGACAAGACTACGTGGAGTCGGTTTTGCAGCGATTCTTTTCTGTCACTAACTTTTGTAGCACAACTTAATGACTTTACTTATATTTACATCTAGCAAATTTATTCAGTCGTCATTTGTGATTATGTAATTTGATTAGTAATGATTTGATATTTTAAAATTACATCTAGCAACTTTTGATCAGTCGTTCATTTGATGTCACATACATTGGGATTTTAAATTTTTTCTAAATAAAACATTTGGTCATTTAAATTTTGTTATTTCGTTTATTGTTCTTTTGAAATTTGCTCGAGAAAGTTTTGATTTTCTAATATGCAACCGTAGGTATTCATAAATAAAAATTCCAATATCGTTTCAGTAGATATAATTTACACGAATCAAGCTCAAACAAACAAAATCGTTAAACTTGCTTGTTTAGCATTCTCGTTCGTCAAACAACCCTGAAAGGGTATGTTTTAGTGACTCAACATAAAACCGTTATTCACTTCCTGGAACTTATATCATCGACTTTCCTTATTAAACGGAGGAAGCTGTTTAACAACTACAAATTGTTTTAATGAAACTGTTGCTAGCTGGCTGCTTAAAACTAAATCAGCTTAAAACGTTGAAGCGACACCAAGCGTTAAAATCTCATCAGTAACGTTCACAATCAGGCTCCACTCAGCGGCTTGAGTGGCGGCGCGGCGGTTCAACTGACAAGAAGCCAAATGACGGGAGGTTTTTGCGCGGGGCACCAGCGCGTCATCGCACCGCCCCTAACCCACTTTCGTGTTGACAGCAGGTCAATGCCGGTTATCAGAGTCGCGGCCGCTGCAAGACGATCGCCTTTTATTCAGCCGTGCGCCTCCGACGTGCCGGAGTCAATCACGATAATGTAATATCGATTGGAGCGCCGTCTGCACCCGATCGACACTTTGTTAACCACGGAGCGGCGTGCATAGTACGTATTTATTTATATAGTATCTACCTTTTTTTTGGGTAGGAAATTATTAAATAATAATAGGGCGTGTCAGACTTGGTGTTCCTTCATTTGTTTGCTGACATCTGTTTGAGGCGCGCGTGGAACACAACGCGCCGCCGACCCGGGCCTGGTCCTTATCGGACGGCGAGCTACCCATCGCTCACCGTCCGACGTACCTAATAGTGTTGCTGTTGCCACGTGTTGTAGCTACTCGTCTTACACGTAGTCGCGAGGGTCGTCGTGCAGTTTGTGTGTTGAGCAATCAATCAATCAGAACTTTATTTGCTATATGAATGTAGGTACAGGTATAAGATGTTGTACATAAATTAATGAGGTCGGCTACAGCTTCGGGCTTGGTCTTCATGGCGGTAAAACGACCTAAAAACTAGTAGAGGTAACACTTAGTAGCCTCAGGTTAACGGCTGTCTCTCGTTTCTAGCACGAACTATAAATGTACGTTACTCATTAGATACTTCAATAAAAAACTTTTTACAAAAAAAAACAACTGAGTTCCAAAAAAAACACTACAAAGTAAAAAATAACTTTAATTTCGGAAGTCGGTGTCTTTGGATCTGTATTTTAGTTTTTTGCCACCGACTTTCGAAATTAAAGTTATTTTTCACTTTGTAGTGTTTTTTTGGAAGTCGGTTGTTTTTTTTTTTTGTAAAAAGTTTTTTTATTTTTCACTTTTTAGTGGGTCAGTTTGTAATTTATCTAATTTACAATAGCCTAATGTCAAATACTCATCACCTTTTACAAAATATTGCTTGAGTAATCGGTGAACATACATAAAAAAAAAACAAACATACAGCCGAACATATAACCTCCTCCTTTTTGGAAGTCGGTTAAAAATGTCATTTATTAGAAATTTGGTATTCTCAAGCCAAGTTTAACAACTAAATACTTACTCAGTGATCTTTAAAAAACAAGCATCAGCAATAAAATTAAAATGTGAAAGTCAAAGAAACTCGTTATTAAAAAATACTGCGCTTTAAATAACTTTTACGTGATGGTTGAAGTTCTCAGTATCTACGCTACGCAGTTTATAATTGCAAAAGTTGTTGCCCACGGCGACGGCGACGCAGAGTTCTCTTTTTAAATTTTGCTCATAGCAAAGATGCCTTTACGCATTGAACTATGTTCTGTTAAAGGTTGGATATGAAACTCCCAGGTATGTTCTGTTTCAAAGTTTGCAGTCATGTACGCTCACATAATGAGCGAACATGTACATAGTAAAGGTAGTTAGTTAGGTGTATACTTATGTATTAAACATGCAAGCAGCAGTCGACAAAGCACTCAAGAAATAAACAAAGACAATAACAAACCATCCACGTTTGTAGTCCCCAAAGAGTTATGCAGAGGTGTACCTATAGCACTTATTCATTATAAATTTATTCTGTCAGGCTAAATGAAGCAATTACTGTTATATTACGAACAAATATGAGGCATTGACCCAATATAGAAGGTTCAAATTATCGGAATCCCGCATCGGTCGCGTACTATGCAATTTCCTACTTCAAACGTTAGAAGCTATTACATGAAAGCAATCTATTAAATTTCGTTCCGGCTTGGGGTTGCAGGTTAGGTAGAAGTATGGGTTGTGTATTACCGGAATGCATATTCACTGTCGTTTAATTACTAGATATTACTTGTAAGTACATACCTATTTGCGAATTTAATGCACTTCTGTTTTATGCTACTGCTTAATAGATACTATTTGCAGGTAGGTATTTACCTACTAATTATCAATGGTGTTCCCTTGTTTCGCTGACAGAAATTTCATAGAATTTTGTTTCGTAGAAAATGTTTCATATAATATTTGGTCTTTGTATTTTTATTTCGAATAGTATTGTTTCAACGACTATTTAGTTGAATGAAACATATTTCACAGAAACACAATTCAATGAGTTTTATAGTAACATTTTTTATAGAACAAACTTATCAAACACTAGAAGTTAGGTTAGAACTGTGACCCCGTCAGAAACGAGCTGCTACCAAAATAGTAGGTTAGGTTAGGTTAGACCTGCGACCCCGTCACAAACAAGCTGCTACCAGAATAGTAGGTTAGATCTGTGACCCCGTCAGAAACGAGCTGCTACCATAAAAGTAGGTTAAGTAGGTTAGGTTAGAACTGCGACCCTACCAGAAAACGAATATGAGGATAGAGAATATTTGATTTGTTATTCTATGATATGAATATTAAAACATAAAATTTTATTTGTAACAAAAATCATTGATTTAAATTTCTTCAAAGTAAGTACCTATTCTGCGTATTGATAATTCTATGAAATGATAATATGGGATTTTTTTTATGTGAAACGAAATTCTATGAAACTATTTTCTATAAAACAACGTACAACCATTATCAATACATCATCTTTTCGCACATTTTCTAAGTTTTTAACTAGTTTAAAATACTTTAAAGTTAGTAGGAATACGTACAGTTACCCTACTTGCCGTTTTCCATAATTTTTTATATGAAGCTACTGAATACCAAGTGCTACGTCGTACACAATCCTGACATATCACTTTTACATTCCGCCATCATACATTTAAAGATTCTAAAGTATGTGTTTAAAAACTAGTAGGCACCTAAGAAAACTCCAGACGAAAAAACAACTTGCAAACTACCCAATTCCGCCTTAAACCCTTTTAAAATTCAGCTTCCAATCAAATCTTCAGTTTAATCAAAATGTAAAAGAGGTTACATGAGCAGACACTTACTCCCAAGGATAAAGCCATTTCCCCACATAGTTAAATTAGGACAAACTAGTTTTTACAGCGAACAATAGTATGTAAGCATTCGGATGGAGCCGTGAAGTGGCAGCGAGTGCAGATTCAGCGGGACGAGGTGGCAGCGTGCCAGCCACATCTCGCCGCTCCGCCAATCACGGCGCACTTTACCGCGGCTTGGTAACGACCCGCCGTGTTTACTACGAGCCTACACACATAAATCATAGGGTTCAGCTTGCTTTTCCTGGATTTTTATGGCCTGTATATGAAATATTGATCGTCAAGGTCAAGCCTTTTGTCCCTGAAAGGGCGGATCGGTCGCACAACAGTAGAACATTGGGAGCAATGATGTGATAGTGATGGGGCTGGGGATGCGTCCCACCATTTATAAAGTAAAGACACATTTCTACCACAACCGGCCCCCTAATTGCGTAACACAGTTTAAATCGGGATCGGAATGATTTTGAAATATATTGCTAATCCATTGCTTCATACGTTAGAAAAAAATTTCTGCTCAACAACGTAAATAACGCAATGAATGTTGTTGAACTGTCAAATAGAAACCGATTCCTACTGATAGTGTGTTACGCAATTAGCCCCCTGTTATAAAATCTGTGGCCACTCAGAAACCACTCCGCAGTCGCATTTTTTTCATCTCTACTACAGCAGCAACAAGCCACAAACCTTTCACTATAGTGACCCGTATTAAACCGTATGCGCTTAGGTGCTCAACTGGTGAAAATAAACCTAAAATCTGTGTATCCTCTGACGTCATTCCCGACCTTCTTATTTGACCATTTCAGCATTTTATCGCAGCCGTGCTTCAATTGTTAAACCAATAATACCCAAAAAAAAATTAATGGAATTTATTAAGTAGTACTCTCCGGCGTAACGTGCGTCCATCGAGATCTGTTTATTGTTCTGACAGAATAACAGCTAGTGATGATTGTTGTTTGAATAATTTGGCTTACGAAATGAACTTTTTGCTCTAATGAACATCTGTAGTCTCTTATACCATTAGGTATCCCTTTACTCAACAATGGCCCGCTTATAGAATGATGTTTTAAATATGTGTACCGTTAAATGTGTAATGTAATTATAACACTCAGGTAGGCGTGGAAATAATTCAAACGGTATAAATGCAATCACTTATATTTCCTCGATTTTACAAATTACCAAAAGGCTCATGCCAAGGCGCAACTCGTTTTTATCATCGCTGTGGCTGGCTGGCTGGCTAGCGTGGCAACTGTCACACCCCCCCCCACTTAGGCCTTGTGGTAGGATGTGACATCACGGCAATGGTGGTTTGGCTGGCTGGCTGTCAATACAGTGGTGACATCTTTGGCGGGCGTTACATAATGTTATAGCAGTGATAGCCTAGTGGTGTGATCGTCGGACTACCAAGTCATAGGTCTCGAGTTCGAACCCAGCGCACGCATAGAAACGGTCGAAGTGGCGGTGCTTGGAGGAGGTAGAATAATTATAATACTTTTATTTCATACAAAGTCCATAGGGTTAGTAACAATTTTAATTATCATCTAGTGTTACTGCAGACACAGATTAACAAACAATTAAAATTCAGCGTGGTGCTGCCTCCACCTCCGCAAAATCGGGGAAACCCACCGATCTGCGAACACACTGAGAATGTCCAGCAGAGGACGTCTTTCGACTGAAATGATGACGCACGAGTTAAGTGTGGTAACCCTACTACAATTAGCTTGTCAGCAGTATAGCTTCTTCCAAATCTAATGAGTTAGTAATTATTATGTAGGACATTGTCTTCACGGAACAATTGTCATCTTAGCATAACTTAGCTATAAGTACCTTGTATCTTTAGGATTAAATCATTATTATCTTCACTGTCACTCTATCAGTTAAATGAAGTTATTTTTATAAACTCTCCGATTGTGGTTTACTTAATTCACGCACCTCTGACTTTTAGAATTCATGTGCTTATTGTATAATTATCACTTGCTTAAAAAACGGTGAAGGAATACATCGTGAGGAAACCGACATGCCTGAGAGATATTTATCGCCGGCATGTGAAGCCAAGGCAGAGACCCATGGGCGGCATAAAAAATTCTGACACCAGTTTAGTCAATTACTACACGAAAAAGAAAGAACGGTAAATGTACATATTTAGTGGTTTATGGAGCAAGCAGCTTAAATAGTTCTTAAATAAGATTTTACTTTAAAATATAGGTAAATTCAGAGCTAAAACTAAAAGATAGGTAAAAATTTTTGGAACATAAATAATGACCCCAACGCAGTGCCAACTTTGCCAATTAATACATTCTTGCGGTATCACAAGGCGTTTCGGAGACAGTATCATGAATAAATTCGGTATTATTTGCATAGGAAAACAGGACTAACTGTGGTGTGGTATTGGAACGTGCATTTGATAAGTTAGCATCTGAAAATAATACCCGCGTCGCCTCAACATGGAGCTATGGCGGCCAGCCAAAACTACGACGGACTTAATGTGGTGTGAATTTTTTACGGTGCCAAATGAACTCCAGGAATATTGCCAATGGCATCAATGCTAGGGTTTTTGTAAGTCCATGTAAAAATATATTAAAATTATGTTTCAGTATATATGAAAAATTACGTTAAAGTTTAAAGGCTCGTATAGACTGACGAGACAAGGGTCAAGGGAGCTCTTACAGACTGCTGTACGAGCCTGAACGCTTTGCTAGCATAGTGATGATTTATTCCTTCTACAAGTTAGAGGATTATATCCAGGACAGGAATGCTTATAAACATGCTGGTCCAGCTCCATAGGACAATCTAGAGTCTAGACAAAATCAAACCAAATAAAATCAAAATCAAAACTATTTTTATGGTAAAATCTGTTATTTTTATGATATTGATTTTACATTCTGTGATAACCTATACTCACACACTGACTTATTTTTTATTTTTTTAGAAAAACATACTTTTATGATGTTTGTTTGTAAATATGTGAACACCATGTATCTATCTAATAATTAAGTTATTTTTCATTGCTTAGTTTTTAATTCGTTTTACGTATTATGGTATAGTAATTTTATTCTAGGTGCATCGTCTTCACATATAATCATATAATTAATGTAATCAAACAAAATATTGTAAAACATTTTTAAAAGAGTACCGGTGGAGTTTCTTGCCCACTCTTCTCCATACGAAACTACCTTTTGGAAGGGGCAACTAGAATCAATTCTATTTTTTTTGTATTTTTGACGTTCAAAAGTGCCTCTTATGTGCCTACTCGTATTTGAAATAAATGGTTTGACTTTGACTTTGACTCTAATTTGTCTACAATTGAAAGCAATTTTAATATAACTACCCTACTAGATGTAAATAAATAAACCAACTGACTAATTAAGTAATCATAGCCTACTTACCATTGATATCAAAGAGTTAAACTAACCTTACGTGACACGCATAACTTTACACGATACTCATAAATAAATGAACGTAAATCAGAAGCAATCTTAAAATAGGTACTAATTCCATAAACAGCTTCAATAATGAATTTACCTACAAATGCAGGATTACATTAAATACTACAGATATTAAAATGAAAGTCTGACAACCATTTTTACCAAGGAGTATCGTGTTACCCACTTACTGGGTTGTAGAGGTCAGATAGGGAGTCGCTTTATGTAAAATACTGGTATTCAGCTGCATCCGGTTAGATTGGAAGGCGACCCCAACATAGTTGGGTAAAGGCTAGTCAGATGATGACTACAGATATTAAAATAAGTATAAATACAGATACCTACGATTAATCCTACTGTCTTATCTAATTTTCTTCTGACATTATAAATGCGAAAGTGAGTTTGTTTGTTCGTTTGTTACGCTTTCACGCCAAAACGACTGAACAGATTTGTATGAAATTTGGCACATGGGTAAACCATGGGTGTGACTTACGACATACGATACTTTTTATCTTTATATTTAAATGCGAAAGTGTGTTTGTGAGCGAAACGGATTTGGATTAAATCTGGCACATAGACCAGTAGACCATGACCTGGGTTACGACATAGGATACTTTTCCCGGTAGTAGGTTCCCTTGGGACAACTTCCGAACTCCACACGAGTGAAGCCGCGGGCATAAGCTAGTAATTGATAATATCACAAATGTAAAGAAAAAATAAATCCTATTAGTAGTAGCAACGTAGGTACCTACTTATATACATTAAGCGTAACATCACAATAGCTAAAAATGATGACAGAACTTCGGTACTCTACTTGTAGCCACGTCAGTTATTAATCCAGCTGAAACCAATGACATTATAAGTAAAAAGAGGCACGTCAAAACTTTGCTAATTAGCCTAGTAACGTATCGTGTTGTCTCTTTTCCGCTCCCGAGAATTACGACATGCCGTCCTACTTTATGTCATAGTACTAACCTTTGCGTAACTTGTAAATTTGTTCTATTATTCTATTCTATTTTATTCTACTTCCACGCGTCATCTAATAGTATGACATTGTACCATTTTTGAAGATCGAATGTAGGATATGTAACTTATCTAACTCTTTTTACTATAACATCATTGACTGAAACACTATTTTTCATCCATCACAGAACATTTCTATATTCAATAGATTATAATAGAGTGTTGTTAGTGAGGAACCTGTGGGACCTGCTCTCTTCCATCGCGAGGAATCATGGCTGAATAAATAAAGCGGAGGAGGCTTGGGGAGCAGACTTCGCAAAATTATGCCGTTACGTAACAGACGTATCTCTACACCGCAAATAACTTCACATTATCTAGGTATGGCAAGATGTATGTACCTATCGTATAACCGCAATGATAATAATAATAACGGCTAATGGCCTAATTCCGGAGAGCTAACACGTCTTAAGGCTCTCATTGCGTGGTTGGGTCAAAGCCTTGATTCAGAAATCAGTACTCCTGGACACGGGACGTATAGTAAGGAGGTGCCTCTCTCTAGAGCCCTGACCACCAGCAGCTTGGACCCTGTTCCTGATGCCGATGAGCCACTATTTCTTTATATTTTAAAAATGATTTTTATAAAAATATTTAAAAATGTAATTAATATGTATGTAAATGTAATAAAGGAAATAATAATAATACCAACCTATTATTGTCCCACTGTAGGGCATAGGCATCTTGTCATACAGAGAAGGCATACGTTATTTATGTGTACGTTAAGCTACGGTTTCCTAAGATCGCTGGGCACCACATGACAATACGGTGTCAAAAAACGCTCTCTAGGAAATCACACTAGCTTACTTACATAATTATGTACGTTTCAGTCACGTCATTCGCCAGTAAATTGCAGAAGCTATGTGTTGCCAGATGCATTTAACCTTTTATCTGTAGTAAAAACTGCTAAAATCTGTACTAAATCTGTATGCTATTTTAACTTGAAATCTGTATAAAACCTGTATGGTCAAAAGAACCAAGACAGAATAATAGGTTTGATTATCGTACATGAAATAAAAAAAGACACAAATGAATAAAATTATTCTTATTCAAATTGAAAACATAATTAAAACAAACAAAAAAATAATAAATCAAACTTATAACTTTAAACATTTGCAACCAACGAACGTTAATGGCTTTATTATTTACATTAATCAGTCATACATATTTTTGTTAAATTTGAACAATAACTTGGTTATTATCAACCTCTAGACTATAGATTGTTAAAAAAAACATATATAATAGAAGCAGACTGCTTCTAATATATAGTAGACAGATTCTATTATATAGTAGCTTTAGTGTGCGGTTTTTGAAAATCGACATTAGCGTAGGTATCATATTTAGTGTGCAGTTTTTGAAAATCAAATCTTGCGTAGATAACATATTATTTGGTGTGCTGTTTTTGAAAATCGAATGTTGCGTAGGTAATATATTATTTAGTGTGCTGTTATTGAAAATCGAATGTTTCGTAAGTATCTAACATATTTCGTGTGCTGTTTTTGAAAATCAAATGTTGCGTAGGTAACATATTCCCTCTTATCAGTCTTAATCAGTATGTTTCGTCTGCATAAGATGTTGGTCCAACAATGCTGTGTACAAAGATATAAATATGTTTTGATAGACAGTTAAAGCTGTGATCTCGTCGAATAAATTGCGTCCAACTGTTGTCCGCAAAATGCACGCACACTAGAATAACACAATGACATGGCGCAAGTGAAAGAGGTAGCTGTGACGCACACCAGCATAACAAAGTTGGCTTGTTTGGTTTAGTTATTTTGCAGCGTGACACTCTATCTAGACATATAAATAATCAAAGGCTGTGTATGTATCATGATAAAATAGACGATTTAAAAAGATTAAACAACGTTCGTCAAAATGAAAACAATCAGTGATTCGAGTGGATATGAGAAAAGACAACTAATTTACCTAAATTGAATGATCTTTTAGAAAAGAAGGGGCAGTACTACTTTAGTTTTTGTTTTGAGTCTCTATCTACCCACAGCAGGCTTATCACCTTCTTCAATATTGTAATTACTTGGTTAACAAATTGATAGAATACCTACACAAGCAATTGAATGTATTTTTGCTTTCACACAGTCCAAACATTACAAATAACCCCGTGGTCTCTCCGGGATATCCACAGGGGAACCGATGCGATGGTGTATTTGTAACCGAAACCATACATTTTCTAGCACCAATTCTTGTGTTAGATATTTTGACAAAGATCACGTTGTTATTTTGAAAAAAAATCTTTAAGTAGGTACGTAGTCGGCTTCCGTTATTGCGAAAATTAAAACAGTATTTTCCTGAAAAAAACTTCAATTGTTTTCATAAAAATAGCTTAGAAAACTACAATTTTACACCGATGCTAAAACTTATACGCAACACTTTTTCACGAAAACATTGTATAAAAATTTGACATTTATGAAAAAATCTGTCATTTCAGTTGATCATCCTAATTTTGCATATAATCGTGAAATACGCCAATAATATTATCTAAATAATGAAATTTTTTACCTACAAAATAATAATATCTACGTTCACAGTAGGGATAATTAATATGTAAAAAACATACAAGATTGAACAAAATTAACATACGCACGAAACTACTGAAAACACAAACAAAAAGTAGTTATAGTTTCTAATAACAGTTGAGTTTATTTTGAGCCTCCATGAAGCACCATTAATTATGTGTGTGTATGCTAATAAACTGAATAGGGTAATTTTTAGTTACTTTAAATTCAAAATTATTATAAACACATTAATCACGGAAACACATAAACACATAAATTAACTGAATGACCTCTAATACATGATACCTAAACGCACCCATGCCTAAAGACTATCATAGATCTGTTTATAATTATAAAAACTTTGTGGGATGTAGGTCATAAGTTCTAACAAACAAAAATCTACAAACAACAAAAGAAACTATTGTTAACACCATTAATTAACACATGATATTTCATTTGACAAAACTTGCCCTACACGTTTTCCTGTGTGTCTGAAACAGGCGCGTTTGTTTTATACATTTTCTACTTCATTTATTTATTCTACCATTTATGTACAGACAAGAAGAAAGGAACAGATAATACGTTCACAGGTGATGTTTATTTCTAAGGAACATATAATGCATAATCTGCTTATGATGTTCTGGGACACAAATATATTACTTACTTGTTGCAGACTGTAAAAACTGCGCTCAGTGACGGAGTAGGAGTAGAAGTCGGTGGAATTGGAAGGAGATTTAAGGATGTTTCTAAGATGCGATCTGCAAGGCGCATCAAAAGGACGGGCGTAGGAAAAGCGCAGATAGGAAGGCGTTTTACGGTTATGAAGGATATTAAAGTGCAGACACAATATCCGAGAATTTATTAAATTCTATTCAGTTTTTTATTTGTAATTTTATGACAATACCTAAGTCGCATTATCAGATCTATTAAAATTATGTCCCTGGACGCGGACTTGCTTATGTACCAACTACCATCTGATTGGTCACGAAACCAAACCTACAACCTACCACATCCACAGCAAACAAAACAATAACCGCAATATAAATTCATTATAATCCGTATTTAGACAGCTATTTATCTACAACATAAAATGTTCTGTTTCTTGTCAGTGGTATAACAAAAATAATGGTTATTTTATGTACTCCTCGAAACAGCGCCATTAACACCGGTCTTACCTGCACTTGATATGGGATTAATTGCTGTTTAGCAACAACAAACAACGTGGTTCATATTAAATGTTGTTTTCTTGTTGAATGGTGATGATATCCATACATTATAGAACGGTTTGCTTACTACCGTACTAGCTGTAAACGTCAACAGAGCGCTGATCAGGGGCGTTTCCATTGACGGCTACCGCAAAGGTCTTGGGTGAATTTGTTCAACCAACATTGATTGATGATGTAATCCGATTAGCCGGAACTACATCGTACTATCTATGGATTCGCATAACTTTTACCATTTTATTTAGATTTATGTTTTGTTTGTTTTGTAATATCTCTCATTTACGTTTAATTAACCAGTGATTTTTAATAGTGTCCTACACGGTAGCATGTGCTTGAGGATACTTAATATAAATCTAGCTTTTATGAAAAATCCTTACAACCTTTATAAAACATATTTGGGTTGGATATTATATCACCTACAGGTCCCTTATATAATTTAATCATGAAATAAGACCTCTGGCGTAAAGCCTCGAATTTATGGAAAGGAGCAACCGAGCGAGGGACATCGTAAATATATCATTCAAATTATTTGCCCATACCTGCAGCCTCAGGGTTAATTTTAAGGCCAGCTTCAAGTGGTTATTTATCAGACAAAGCTTTTTATAAAATGCCACCCTCCACCCTCTCTAAGAATAGGTATCATTGCAAAATGACAATTATCCGGCTTTTTAAAGAGATTTTTTAGGGATCCGTAGTCAACAAGGAACCCTTATAGTTTAGCCATGTCCGTCTGTCTGTCTGTCCCCGGCTTAGCTCAGACACTCTTAGTATTAAAAAGCGGTAATTTAGCAAGGGTATACACAATATTAATCACGCCGACAAAGTAGTAAAACAAAATCTTGAAATTTTATTTTTTTTATATATATCGTTGGATTGTTAAGGTATCTTTGGATAGGGCGTTCAAATATTGCAGAATTGTTAAAACCATTTTTCGATTTAAGGATCCGTTTGCGTAATAATATGCTTTAAATTTTTGTTAGAGTCAAGTGTGGGACACTCGACTCTAACAGAAATTAGCTCCCTGCCAGCTAAATGGTTATATCTGGATAGGTATGTAAAAAAATCATGGCAGTAGTATACGAGTATATAACGAAATTAAAAGGAAAACTATCACAGCTAAGTAGGTTAAGTAGTAGCAATGTACAAGTTAATGAGTAATAGGTAGTCGATCAACTTACATTTGCAGTTGGAGAATTGACCGTGACTTTTATCGATGTATGGGAGAACATATTTTTCAACTACAATGTTAAGTTTGTTTTTGGGATAAATTCATAAATTCTTTCAAATGCTTGCACTGATTGGACAGAAATAAAAATCATTTATCATCCCAACTACTCCCGCCACGCACTTGGTCGGTTTTTTCTTACTTATTTTCAACGTGCATGTGTGTGTGTGCGTGGGTTTTGAACCTCAACTCACTCCATCATCACATTGCTACACAAAGCTACACTCTTCGATCAAGAATGCTATACAATGAACCATTTGGAACATTGCCTTATTCACGACGCTTGGCAGACGTTTGGATTGGTTAATTAGAACTTAACTCAATTTTGGTACCGTGCAGTTCGGTCAAAGTTATCTTAACTTCCTTGAGAATTTCTTGTCACCTTAAACTCCCATTTAAAGGAAAACTATGAACCGTAGCAACGTACGCTGTATTTTAAGTTTTTCCGAGACACGTTAACTACATAAAAAACAGCTCAAAGTCCGATTGAATGATGTAAATAATGAAACTGGATACATATTATATATACATAGGAGGCTATTATGTCCGAGAAAGACCACGACGTAGACCCGGTGGTTTACAGTAAACAGTAAAAGGGTACCGTACCTCAAAAGGAAAAAGGGAACCCTTATAGGATCACTCGTGTGTCTGTCTGGCTGTCTGTCTGTCTGTCCATTTGTCACAGCCGATTTACTTCGAGTCTACTGGACCGATTAAGTTGAAATTTGGTACACATAAGAATTGCTGTAACCCAAACATGGACGTGTAACGTAAACAAATTAATTTTTAATATGGGTGTCACTTTTGGGGAAACAAATTAGAAAATAAAAATTAAAGTTTTGCAAATTGTACTGTAACAAATCAAATGAAAGACCTTGTTGTAAGGATTTCAGATATATTTTTTTTATAATTTGAATATAAATATTTTTTTAATTATTTTTAAAATTGATGAAAATTTACCATTCCTCCCCGGGTTCCTTATGGTCTAAATTTTTTTTAAAATACAGCTAATAGTTCTTTACTTATAGATTACAGGAAAACCTATAAGAAGTCTATGATCTTAAAATAACATGGTAAATCTCTCAATATTGTGCGTACAAACTACATTTGCAGTTGGAATGTATAAGGGAACATGTTTTTCAACTACAATATTAAGTTTGTTCTTAGGATAAATGAATCTCCACTACGGAACCCTTATTGTGCGTGGTCCGACACGCACTTGTCCGGTTTTTGTAGAAGACAGGTTCACCTAATGTTCCTTAATACCCATGAGTTTTATTTTTCATGTGAATGGTCTTTGCTACGAGAGTCTATGCAGTTAGATCGTTCTTTTGAACAAATATGTTGGTAACTTGCGAGAATTTTCTGTCGATTCTACATAAAATGTTCAAACACTTCCAAATGTATCCATTCCAATAGTTCCGGAGGGGAAACTGAAATCCTTTTACTTAGATCCTTGTTCCGGAGCCTGCCCCCAGGGTATATTCAAGTTTTACTCCGCCCCGCTACTCGCTACAGCACATTGTTTCCCATAGCTGTCACAATCGTATAATTAAGTATCATTTCCATAGGAAGCATGTCATCAGCCAGTAAACTGTATTATTAACTGATACTTTTACTGTAATTACTCCTATTATAAGGCGTTCCTGTTGGAACATTACTTTCTTGTAGAAAATCCATGATGATTACCTACGCCTATGTCGTAGCACGCGTAGCTAGCAATTGTTATCCATTTTAAATCAATTACCTTCATGTTGTTTAATGCTTTCTTGTTTGTACTAAAAATAAATAGTGTTAGGGGATTTCGGTTGTAGGTATCTGCTTATAATACTAAGTAATAATAGTTTATTCATAAATTGCTTAAAGAACATTTCAAGCAGAACTTATTTCGCTGAAATAGGTAACCGGGTACCCGATTAAAACCTAATACAATTAAGTTATTAGTCGCATTAACGCCGTCGGAAGATTCACAAGATATTAAGCTCCTACGTTTTGTCAACTGAAACATATTGAAAAAATAACAAAACGCTACAATAAATATAAGTAATGTATCTAATGTTAGTTACCTCGTAGCATGACGTAAACGTTTAGCCGCCGCCGCCCAAATTATACGATAAACACTGTTTTTCTGACACGTATCATGTTATTTAATGTCACACTTTTAATTTCCAATCTTTTCCGAGGAGCCAATTATTATTATAGAAAACGAAGGTTACACGTGACGTTTATTCAACAAGGTTTGTATCGCAGGAGCACGCGTCGCGCGGTGTCGGCGGTTGCATACACGTGCAGCGCTCTGTGTACCGGTGTCGGGTACGTGGGCCCGCTGTCATGTGCAGCGTGGTGCGCGGGGCGAGCGGAGCGCGGGGCGAGCGGCGAGAGCGTATCGGGCGTGCGCGCTCGGCCTCTCCGCGGACTCAACTGTAGGGCTTCTGTCCCGCTAGGGCGGCGCGCCCACGCTCGATACCGCCGCCTTCCCAGCGCCCTCCCACGTTGCAAAATCGTTTATAAAATTTTTAACAGATTATTGCAAAAACACAGATATTCTTGAATGCGTTTCCAGCCACGTCTCGGTACTCGACAAACTCTTGAATAACGATGGGTTTATTCTGCTTTCATCTTTTTGTGGAAATAATTTATTGGGACCTGAGTGACTGTAAACATAACGTGGCAAGCGGGAGGCGTGGCTGTCTAACTAAATGAACGCTTTCACAATTCATCAAGGGTTTACTTATCCATATTTTATTTGAACATAATTTCTTAATCGATTTAAACGCTTACTTAGCTTTCAAATAAACTCCATTTTTTGGGTACCTTAAAACCTTCCGTACCTTAAAAGGAAAAAACGGAACCCTTATAGGATCACTTCGTTGTCCGTCTGTCTATCTGTCTGTTTGTCAGTCAGTCAAGACCCTTTTTCTCAGGAACGCGTGGAGGTATGAAGTTGAAATTAATATCAAATACGTAGGTCTATGGTCCCTTGAAGCTTTAGAAATATTAAGCTTCCAAGTCACTGCAATAAAAAAATTCGGCGATATAAGCGATATTTTTATTTTTGATTACTGAATAATTTTAATTTTAATTCATATTATCAAAATTAATTATTACTTGTGTCTTGCTGTGCTGTGTCACGCTGAACTGTCAATAAATCAATCTGCCTTTTCTACCTCTATTGGGCCACCAAGATACAGGCTGTGCCTAGTTTGCACAGCTACTTCTACTTATGCACTCCTTCAATTAACATTGTTCCTGTTTACAAATGTTTACTAACTTGTGTGTGTCAATAAATTGATTTTATTTTTTATTTATTTTTATTATTGCGACATATTTCGATACTCGCAAATAAATCGAAACCTATAGGGTACTTCCCGTTGACCTAGAATCATGAAACTTGGCAAGAAGCGAGGTCTTATAGCACAAGTATAGGAAAAGTCCGAAAATTGTAAATTTGTAGTTTATCTCATTAAAAAAAATTGCGAATATCTCGCACATAAATCAAAACCTATAGGATACTTCCCTTTGACCTAGAATCAAGAAATTTGGCAAGAAGCAAGGTCTTACAGCACAACTATAGGAAAAAGTCCGAAAATTGTAAATTTGTAGTTTTAATACATAAAAAAAAACTTTTTTGCGATCAGAAACTTAATTTTCAGTTGGAAAATTGACCGTGGCGTATATCGATGTATGGGAGAACATGTTTTTCAACTACAATGTTAAGCTTGTTTTAGAGATAAATTTATCTTAACTACGGAACCCTTCATTGTGCGTGGTCCGACACGCACTTGGCCGGTTTTTTTATAGGTAGGTACCTACATAATTATCAATTAAAATTAAGTGAGTCCGATAAAACCTCTTGTAGATAATTTATGCATCGGTACCTAACCAACGCATAAATTATGCACAAGAGAGTTTTTAAATCCAATACACAGATTCTAATAAAAATACTATTATAGACCCATTGCATCCCAAAGAAAGGGAATTATAAACCATAACCTACATGGTATGAAGTATCGTAGTGTGAACATGTTGATAGAAAACAAAGGATTTACACAATAATTATGAATGATGGTCCTGAAAAAAGTGATAATAGATCTATCGCATTCATTGCCGCCACTATCTTTATGGGTTAAGTGATCGTAAGCTCGGCTTAGTGCTGGTTTAGGCCTTCAAGGCTCGTGCAGGCTGGGGCGATATCGCAGGCGCGACCGGGGTGGCGCTGCCTGTCGCGCCCGCGATATCGCGCCAGTCTGCACCCAGCCGTCAGTCCTCGTGTAAAACCCAATTGCCTTTTTTGCAATTTATAGTCCGTGCTTTGTACTGTGGATGATTAATGAACATAGGTAGTGCCTTTGAATGATTGACGTATCACAGGAACTTTATTTTAACTACAGCTCTAAATACCGTTTCGTCAATTTAACTCTAAACGATCACAATGTAGTTATTTAGTCATAACTACTTAATCAATATGTTAATAATAGCCAAGCCTAACTGTCCATACAGGCATCATTAACGTTAATATTAATTAAATATCGATAACGATAATAAACTGTAAGTATTTATTACTTGTTCAAAAGATTCACAGCGGCCTATATTCTCCTAGCTATGAAGCATACCTCATATCCTCATATACCTCGTACCTCACGACTCATACACTCGCGAGCTAAGTAGATAATTATCATTATTTGTCTCAATTATTTCTTAAAGCATCTTTTTCTAAGTGGAACATTTTCAGGTACTAGAAAAATTCTGAAAATTGTCACGTCATACACGATTTAAGAGCTATAAATCTTGGTATCATCCCTAAATCCATTGAATACCGACCTAGTATAAAAATAAGTAAGTAATAAAAGTATTTTTTTCCACGAAATGTCGAAAGACAAAAAAAATAGAACACTAGACAGATCCCTACAGACTGCACAGTTGAGTGAAGTTATGTGCATAAATTGTGCTTTTCAACAGCATACATCTTTGCCAGGCGCTTTACTTTGTGTAAATTATTTCATCACCACTGCTCTCAAAACGGTGAAGAAAAACATCGTGAGGAAACCAAACATGTTCTAGAACCAAAAATTCTAAAACATGTGACATCTACCAACCCGCACTGGGCCCGCGTGGTGGATTACGGCCCACTCCCTGTCACAGAGAGGAGACCTGTGTCCCAGCAGTGGAAATATTATAGGCTGATATATTATGTGTAAGCTGCTCTTCCGAAGGCGGCCGCAAGCGGCAACGTCGCCCAACCGCAACGACAGACTGCAACGACACGACTGGTTTCTATGTAACAAACCAGCCGTGTCGCTCTTCCGAAGTTGGTGACATTGCCGCCTGTCACCTTTTTCATAGTTATCTACATAGAAACGTAGTTTTTTTTAGTATATACTACACTAATAAACAGGGTCAAAGTAAATTAGCTAGCAAAACTCCGCAGTCGTGGTAAATATTAAATTAATTTGATGATTTTTTTGTAGGGTCATCGACCGTTTTCGTGTAGTGACTTGAAATATCATTTTTTGAAGTAAAACTTCTTTAGGCACGCTTGACTTGGGGAGTAAGCTGGTGAATGCATGACGAGAGCGTTACGGAAGACGAGAGCATTACGGAAGTGAGCCAACGGAAGTTGAGAGGGAGATATAAGATAGTGAAGATAGAAAGAGAGAGAGTTACGTTTCGTATATTACTGTAGGGGCAAGAGAGAGAGGTACATAATCAGCCTATAATGTTCCCACTGCTGGGACACAGGTCTCTCTGTGAGTGGGAGTGGGCCGTAATCCACCACGCGGGCCCTGTGCGGGAGAGAGAGAGGTGCGAGCACACATTTTCTTTCTCTCTTAGCCAGTTGCGTTTCGTATAACTAAGACACAGTGCAGGCCTATTGTTGTAAGTATAATTAGTATTACTATTTGTAAGTTATACTTCAGTCGTGTGGTCTAAAGCACACTCGTTTTTTTTGTGTCAACTTCACAAACGTGGTTGGTATCGATACCTACACACGATAAAACAAAAGAAAACAGATTTTCTCTACTCATACTTCAAGTCACAACACTAACAGCTGTCGTAAGCCCAAAAAAACCGGCCAAGTGCGAGTCGGACTCGCGCACGAAGGGTTCCGTACTATTAGCTATAAAAACGGCAAAAAGGTCACGTTTGTTGTATAGGAGCCCCCCTTAAATATTTGTTTTATTTTCATTTAATTATTTATTTTTAAAGTGAATATATAACTAAATATTAAAGATAAAGATAAAGATATTTCATCACCACTGCTCTCTAAACGGTGAAGGAAAACATCGTGAGGAAACCGGCATGTCCTAGACCTAAAAATACGAAGACATGTGACATCCACCAACCCGCACTGGGCCTGCGTGGTGGATTACGGCCCACTCCCTCTCACAGAAAGAGGAGGCCTGTGTCCCAGCAGTGGGAACATTATAGGCAGATTATGTACATATATACTTTTAAACAAAATAAAAACCTACTTAATCTATGCATTGAAACCAGTCGTGTTACTTATACGGTCTGTCATTCCGATTAGGCGAAGTTACCGCTTGCGGTCGCCTTCGGAATTGTACCCATAATCAAAGTTATTATACAGAAAACTTAATACCCATAAACAAAGGACATCCTACAGAATCACCACCATCATTCCACCTGCCTCCTACCGATTTTTTTTTCAATAAATGTATTTGCTTAGGTAGTCAACCCTAATAGAAACACAACTTGAACTCATTAATCAATGTATGACATGGACATTGACGTCACCGAACTCATCAATTTATTGCTTTCATCCATGAGTAATTTGAGGTTGTACAATGTGGGCGGTGCTTTTGATGTGTCTATCAATATCACTGTGATTTACATAGCTCCATTTATTATGAACATGATATAGAAAGGGACTAGTCTTGGTTAAGTCTACATCTAATGAGTAACACCTGGCGACACCTAAGTGCCTAAATCAAAGCGCACTCTTGGCTTTTCAACGTTTAATGCTACGGCTATACTCGTATTGTCGCGATAACGCGAACTATACTTCATGTGATCTCCGTTGTACAGCGAAACGTCGACCGGTGTGCGAGCGAGAGCGTGCGAAGTGGAGTTCGTGCTACGAGTATCGCGACAATGTAGCCGTAGCGGTGAGTTGAAAATCCAACACTGCAATAATATTTAGGCATTACATTTAGGTGTCGTTGTGTTAGTGAGTGACAATAATGAACGCGAATGTAGGTAGGTACCTACGTTCGCCAAGTACAAATCGTTATTCGTTTTAAATTCATTGCATCAATGTAGGCCCCGCATAAATCTAAACCATCAACCAGTTCTGGCATAAATCCACTTGAATGAAAACAAAAAATATTCAAAACCATTTGCCTCACAGTTCACACGAAACAATGTCCGTCAAGAAAATATACGAGACACGGAAAGCTGAAAATTCTGCAGTAACAAATATAATTGAATAAATTCGAATGTAAAAACATTAGCGTAGCATAAATCTGTGCGGAAAAACAAATGGATCACATAATGCAGTGGCGTACTGCGGGTGGTGGTGGTGGTCGCTGATAGCATCAGTGCGGTCAACGGCATGCGCCCGGGGACCGCGGGCCCCCTGACCGGCGACCGGCCGCCGCCACACCTGCTACCCAATGACATGCACTGCGGTAGTGATGTGCCAGCTCATACCTAATAACTTGAATGACAGATTTTCTTTAAAGTTTTTCTGGATCCATCATAAGAACAATAAGAAAAACAGATGTAGAGGGCATGGTGTCGCAAATTACGTATATCCTGTTACTGATCAAAGCGTGATAATAATTCCACTTGCAGCCTTAGTAGGTAGGACCTTCAGACATCTATGCTCTTGAGATGTGGGAATTGTCTTCCTTTTCGACTCGGCTTTAGTCGTGTCACGAAATATGTAGGATGCGAAAAAACCTCTGCGAGTTTACTATGATGTGCATTTCATAAATGGTACGGTCTACAACATCACTAGTCCGTTACAACAACCCACGTGATTCACCATGCGGACCCGCCGTCAGGAACTGCCTTATAATTAAAATTCACATGCAATAAAGCACTTCCTTTTGGAGCTATGTGAGCATATTGTACTGAAACATGCATCGCAATGGAATAATGTAAACGGGAATAAGTATGCTGCATTTTGTAGTCTATGGAAATTATAGAATATTTTTTCTTTTGACACGTAGAGCATAGCTTTATGCAATGCATTTAATTTTACAAGTTTAGGAAAACGTTCTTCCTAACTTATCTGGCGAAATGTAGATGTAAGTACTTACTATAATACAGCACTACACCACTAGTACTACACCATTGCCCAACCCTTCTGAAAATACAGGCGTGATGTTATATTGTGGTTTTCTTACTATCTATTAACCACTTAGCTATCAATAAAATTTAACAATGCTGAAATTAAATCTAACTATATCTTGTTTAGATCGGTACTAACCTACTTTTAAGCTGTGAATTAATTAGTAGCTTAGCTAAATCTCCTTAAGTACCTAAAATATTATATATCAATTCAAAATCACAGCCTTGATTTTAGCGCAGTAGCTGGCCGCTTGGCTATTCACTGCAGTTTTGAGATTAATTCTCCGCTCGATAATATTATCCATTCTCTAAATAATATTGTTCGTTACTAAGCCTTTCAAGCAATCTGCCCGGCTGCCCCATTGTATAGATATACAAGGATCGTATGGCGTTTTACTTTGTGTATGTATTATTTCATCACCAGGCATGTCCTAGAACCGAAAATTCAAAGACATGTGACATCCACCAATCCGCACTGGGCCCGCGTGGTGTATTACGGCCAAAGACTATTATTCTCTTTGATTACGGCCCACTCCCTCTCACCGAGAGGAGGCCTGTGTCCCAGCTGTGGGAACATTATAGGCTGATTACGCTATAAGCGCGTGGCCATAATCGGAACGAACATCCATCTGGTTTTTTTGAATACATTTCACAAATGTTTTGTTACCAACAGCGCCCCCATGTCAAAGTTATTCGAGTGGCAAAAGATTCTTGTATAGCTGCAGTCTAGGGATGCAATACCTACTTTATAGCAGAGTAGGTAAATGTATTTATTGCATTCCAGTTGGACGGCAGCACGCACGTGTGTTCCACGGAGCAGGTCGGCGGAGGCGTGGCGCGCAACATGGCCGAAGCTCTGTGGAGGCTGCGAGGAGGCCGCACCAAACTCCTCACCGCTGTTGGTGACGATGCCGACGGAGAATATTTGGCGAACATAGCACCAGGCCTGCTATTGCACGGTATACATAGCTTTCATGCAGACACACAAAACTCATAATTTACCAAAGAAGTGACTTACGTCACAAATCCATTTTTTTTTAATTCGGATGTTATTAATCTGCCCTGCGTCATGGCCCTCTTGGCCTAAGGTTAAATACGCCACTTATACCTAGTGGCGTACCTATTTACCCTTAGGCCAAGAGGGCCATGGCCATGACAAATAAACTCCTCGCCATTTCAAATTGGCCCTCTTGGCCTAAGGGTAAATACGCCACTGGGTATAAGTACGGGCCATAGCCCAGGGTGACAGACTGCGAAGGGCGGCGCAAGGCGCTCCTTGCAGTTAGCCTGATTTTCATGATTCAAGCACTCCATAATATGAAGTGCTTATCTTCTAGCCGCCCTAACTTCTAATCTGCATGAATGGTCAAAAAAAAAACCTACCTGCGGCGAAATTTTCGAATTGTTTTGAAGCTTTTATGCATAAGCCTAATTTGCTTCAATATCACCTGTATGAATAGTAAAAAATTCTAATTTATCAGAGGTGCTATTTTCGAGTTGACTTCGCTCATTCTCACATTTATTTTGTTAAATTACGGGTAAGTACGTGAGTCAACTAAACTTATAAAATCCAAGGATACGCTATAGATATATGATAATTACGGAAGATAGCTACAGCCTACGCAGTGCTACGAGTTTTAAGCAGCTGCACTTTAACATCTGAAATGTCGATCAGTTCACTAAGGCAGTCGTAGCTTAGCGTATGCCGAAGCTACGCAGTACTACGAGTTTAAAGCAGAGCACTTCCTATATTTTGTAATGTCGTGTTCAGTCCCACCGAGGCAGAATCGTAGTATAGCGTAGGCCATAGCTACGCAATACTACGACTTTTGAGCAGAGCACTTCCATTTGAAATGTCATAGTCAGTCATACCGAGGCAAATCGTAGTATATCGTAAGCCATAGCTACGAAATGTTACGAGTTTTGAGCAGAGTACTTCCAATTGCCATTTGAAATGTCGTGTTCAATCCCACCGAAGCAGAATCGTAGCACAGCGTAGACTGTTGCTACGCTATGCTACGAGTGCACTTTCATTTAGAATGTCATAGGCAGGGACCATTTTGGTTACCCATTGAAAGGGTTTTCGATAGGGTTTTTCTAAGCGGTATATCAAAAACCCATAAGATATGGGTAACCCTTTTGAATGACTTAAATTAAATTTTAGTAACCCGTTGAAAGGGTTTTCGATAAAAACCCATACGTTGTGGGTAACCCTTTTGAACGGCTTAGTTTAAGCCCTTCAAAATTACCCACACCGTATGGGTTTTTGATTAACTGCTTTGATAAACCCTGTCGAAAACCCTTTCCATTGAAAGGGTTTTTGATAGGGTTTTTCTAAAATGGTAACCAAAAAACTTACTACAGATGACTGTATATAGTAGCGATGCGTCGCCACGTGGCATGCGTCGCCCCGCCAGCAGTCGGTTTTACGTGCGGCTGTTGAATGTTTCACATCAAAAAACTTACTACAGATGACTGTATACTAGCGATGCGTCGCCACGTGGCATGCGTCGCCCCGCCAGCAGTCGGTTTTAAGTGCGGCTGTTGAATGTTTCACATCAAAAAACTAACTACAGATGACTGTATATAGTAGCGATGCGTCGCCACGTGGCATGCGTCGCCCCGCCAGCAGTCGGTTTTACGTGCGGCTGTTGAATGTTTCACATCAAAAAACTTAGTACAGATGACTGTATATAGTAGCGATGCGTCGCCACGTGGCATGCGTCGCCCCGCCAGCAGTCGGTGTTACGTGCGGCTGTTGAATGTTTCACATCAAAAACTTTGTCTATTCTTGGTAGAACAGAGATAGAATTGGTCATGCTACGCGTGCTAGGCGGATATCGAAATTACATAATATTATGGTTTTTTCATGTCACTGGGTTTCAAGTAGGTATAGAACCCATTGAATGGGTTATCATGTAACCCTTTCACTGGGTTTCAAGTATAAAACCCATTGATTGGGTTATCAAGTAACCCTTTCACTGGGTTTCTACTATAAAACCCATTCAATGGGTTATCATGTAACCCTTTCACTGGGTTTTTACTATAAAACCCATTCAATGGGTTACATCATGATAAAGGTAACCCATTGAATGGGTTACCCTTTCGAAAGGCTTAACCCTTAACCGGGGTTGTACGGTCCCTGGCAGGGACCATTTTGGTTACCCATTGAAAGGGTTTTCGATAGGGTTTTTCTAAGCGGTATATCAAAAACCCATAAGATATGGGTAACCCTTTTGAATGACTTAAATTAAATTTTAGTAACCCGTTGAAAGGGTTTTCGATAAAAACCCATACGTTGTGGGTAACCCTTTTGAACGGCTTAGTTTAAGCCCTTCAAAATTACCCACACCGTATGGGTTTTTGATTAACTGCTTTGATAAACCCTGTCGAAAACCCTTTCCATTGAAAGGGTTTTTGATAGGGTTTTTCTAAAATGGTAACCAAAAAACTTACTACAGATGACTGTATATAGTAGCGATGCGTCGCCACGTGGCATGCGTCGCCCCGCCAGCAGTCGGTTTTACGTGCGGCTGTTGAATGTTTCACATCAAAAAACTTACTACAGATGACTGTATACTAGCGATGCGTCGCCACGTGGCATGCGTCGCCCCGCCAGCAGTCGGTTTTAAGTGCGGCTGTTGAATGTTTCACATCAAAAAACTAACTACAGATGACTGTATATAGTAGCGATGCGTCGCCACGTGGCATGCGTCGCCCCGCCAGCAGTCGGTTTTACGTGCGGCTGTTGAATGTTTCACATCAAAAAACTTAGTACAGATGACTGTATATAGTAGCGATGCGTCGCCACGTGGCATGCGTCGCCCCGCCAGCAGTCGGTGTTACGTGCGGCTGTTGAATGTTTCACATCAAAAACTTTGTCTATTCTTGGTAGAACAGAGATAGAATTGGTCATGCTACGCGTGCTAGGCGGATATCGAAATTACATAATATTATGGTTTTTTCATGTCACTGGGTTTCAAGTAGGTATAGAACCCATTGAATGGGTTATCATGTAACCCTTTCACTGGGTTTCAAGTATAAAACCCATTGATTGGGTTATCAAGTAACCCTTTCACTGGGTTTCTACTATAAAACCCATTCAATGGGTTATCATGTAACCCTTTCACTGGGTTTTTACTATAAAACCCATTCAATGGGTTACATCATGATAAAGGTAACCCATTGAATGGGTTACCCTTTCGAAAGGCTTAACCCTTAACCGGGGTTGTACGGTCCCTGGTCATAGGCCATAATTATGATAGATAACTTACGGAGTTACGGCACTAAAGATGTATTTTTGTTTCACAGATTGTGTAGTAAAAAATGCCCGCACACCCTCGTATGCCGCAGTGATGGACTCGCAAGGTGAATGTCTTCTCGGGCTAGGCGACATGGTTCTGCACAACCACGTGACTATAGATCTTGTACGTAGAATTCCATTTCATAAAAATTCATCCACCGACGCACAGTGTGTGTACTTAGCCATAGAAGCAGTTAATTACATGATGGCACACGGCTAAGTTCACTTAGGGAACGGTTGGGTCGTGCATGATCAATTGCCTACCTATGGATACAAAATAGCAGTGTTAAGAGCCTATACTATCTCGAATGGCTTAGCATGATCCTCCGTTATGTCGAAAATACTGCAGTATTAATTTTGAAATAAATATATGGTAAAGTTGAGGGATTAATGTTAAGTACTATGTTTGACGAAAACACGAATCCATAAAATTTTCTTGTTAGGAAAAAAATCCAAAGTTACCTCCAAACCGAACAATAAACCGCTGGTATTCAAAAAATACTTCAAATTAGATAATGAAACTTTACTTAATAACTAAACTAACTCTATATCAGGTCTCATGTTATTTTTTATTTTTTAATTACCATTATTTTCACCGTAAAAAGAAATAAACTAAAATATCGGTGTCTTGGAGTCTTATCCCTGCCACCCTGTCTCGCATGCTCGCGAGACCGCGGGAATAGTGCGTGAGCGAGATAAAGAGTGAGGTGGCGCTGAGGTAGTATAGACCCTTAAGACCTGTGGAATCATAATAACTCCAATGAGTTTCCTCCTAAAAATAAAGCAAGGTGGGGGTGAAGTTAGGATAAAACCAAAACGGGTAACCCGTTTATCTAAGTTCACCCCCACCTTACCTGAGTAGGTCTGTACCCGTTACGGGTACCTACTCAGCTAGTTACTACGTCACTGCGTGTAGACCCCCCCGTAATAGCAACATTTTGAATATTATTTTATGATGGAACATTAACCCAAAACTAGGGCCACGATTGATAACGCTTGCGACATTACGTTCATAAAATGTTGAAATAATTGTTTCTTCGGGTGTCTTTAAAGCATAGTTGAAGGGTTGAGGGGCCTACAATGACACAAAACTACTACGGCTTTAAGGCTTATGCTATAATTAATAACGACTCTTGCGACCGTTTGCTGGACATGTGGCGTCGTGGCATCGACTGTCGTATCAAACAATAGCCTTTAATTAACTCACTTTGATGTGACCGTGAATGACACTTTCCTTTACCATCATTTTTATTATTCACAGGTAAATAAGCACATGAAGGTCCTTGAAGAAGCTCCATTAGTAATTCTGGACGGCAACGTTCCTCAATCTACAATTGACTACATCTTAAAGGTGTGCCAGCGTCTTGAAAAACCTGGTAAGTTGAGCGATTTTTCCTAAAAAGCGGACAAGACCCAGTCTTCAAACTCTTTGGGGGTTTAGGGAGAATTATTTCTAACAGACGATGGCGCGCGGAAGTAGCAGGAAGGTTCGTTAGGCCTAAGGATAGAAACCCTGCCAATCTTGACAGCGTTCTGCCAGCATCGACATCCCGCTAAGGAGTAGAATTGATTCCGATGTATTTCCAGATAGCTAAAACCAAAAGAGTTTTAGGAAAGTGTGTATCTGGTCGACGACCGCATCGTCGTTTACCAGCAGTGTTATAAATTTAAGGACATATTTTAAAACAATATTTTGTCACTAAAATATAATTATATTTAAAATTATCAGTACAATCAGTGCTCACCCTTGGAATGGCTTTTTAATGAGATTATTATTCGGACGGACATGTTATATATAACAATGATATACAAATATATTGTTAACAAGAGATTACTTTCTTCAAGGCACTAACTAAGGTACTTCATTAGGTACAATTATTTAGTAATTTGTCATAATATGAATACATAGTCATAATAATAAAATTAATTTTGTTAATACAAACACAAAACTATGATTAAAGTAACTTAAACATATACAAACTAATTCTAGAGTTATAAAAATAATACAAAATTATTACATAAGAAATTTTGTAAGATAGTATTTGTATTCTTGTACATTTCACTTGGAAGTGCACTTAATTTACTTTTAAAAATACTAAATTGAGTAAATAATATTTTTTGGACCACACTAAACACTCACCATAATATCTGACTAAAAAGAAAGAATAAAACAATCTTCAATCAAAAATAAAATCGCAGACAAAATTTGCTGATTAGGAGCCAAATACGATGTTAAAAAACAAAACGATATTATACAGGATGATTTTATTTTCTAGCCAGTATACGTAGGTTAGGTAAGTTCTAAACTAAAGGTCATAGCGAACAAAGGTTAAGGGGACCATCAACTTTAAAGAAAATGAAAGTGACATTAATATTTTTTTTGAAGAGGTGTATTTTTTGAGATATTTAAATTTTTAATTTAAAAAAAAAATATCCTGCCTATATATACATCACCGAAACCTATACCTTTGGGGGAGCATCGTCGCTCCAGAGTGTCACCTCGTCACCCCGTCACCCATAAACGAACCGCATCGTCACACCGATAAGTCACTACACACACGCCATTAACAGCTGAATTTCTACTAACATTAAGTCTAATATTGTGTGTGGCAAGTTTGATCGTCGGACCTGGTAGATATTCTAAAAAATTAAACATTTCCAGAGACAAAACACGGCATGCCAACGTAAAGAAATAATATTTATTTTCGCGTGCTGGCGGCCGCCATATTTGTTGTGAAACGGAGTGCAGTGAAGTGAAATAAATGTGTTTAGAGCTATAAATGGATGATAAATCGGGGCAAGTGGACTTATTTTCATTTATATGTTATTATTACATCGTTTTAGATAATAATTGCACGAAATCACATCATAAAATTTAAATTTTTGAACAAAGAAATGTTACGAGAAAATTCATTCCGCAGAGTACATTTTTTACGAAATATGGCTCATTTTGTGTTTTATCGCCTGGAAATAGATGAATAATCATAAAATAATACTTACTACATCGTTTTAGATAATAATATCACTAATTATATCATAAATACATATGAAATGTTTCGAAAAATCATACGTCTAAAGGCGGCCCCATGCACTGTGATGTTTGGGATTTATTATTACGCAAATTTTACATAGAACTCTCTAAAAAACGCTGTTGTTAGATTACTTATCTATTCATAATGCAAGGTGCAAAATTTCGTGTAAATTGAAACAGTCGTTTTACGAGAAATAGACATAACATAAGACCAAAACAATGACAGCTGTTATCTGAAATCATATTTTTTTTAGAAAAACAATACACTTCCCAGATCCATTGTTGCAATTGTTTATTATGGCCTGTCTAATTAGCTTCTCGGAAAAATTTACTCTATACGGCTTATGTCTTTTGTTATTTATTGAAAAAGTTTTTTATGAGCGCCAGTGTCATAAAAATGACAGGCCATAAAAAAGGGCGGTCCTTGAGTCGTTTTCGTCGCGCGCGCGAGGGCCCCCACTGGTTAATAGACCTATAGTACAGAATTTACCAACAATCTTAAAAAAAGTCTGCATAGTAATTGCATACTTACCTAACATACAAAATGCATAAGATTTTTAAGCAATGATTGTAAAAACGTAATGTTTAATGTGGAAGGCCCAAATTATGGAGGTTCCTGTTACATAAACTGATTTAGGTACATCAATAAGTACATTTGAAAATTTAAAATGGAACCGATTAGCATAATCAGAACAACACAATACACAAAACTAGGTACCTACTTACTAAAAATATTGAACAAGAACAAATTGAAAAAGTATAGGAAATAAATCTTTGCCTGTTGCACTTTTCCGCCAAATGCTTTAAGCAGAGCAAGACAATACAATATCGATCATGCGTGAATTTATTTTCATAGTAACTACTTGTAGAATGATGAAAAAAGCTCTAGGTTACGTGTTAAATCTATTGAAGTCATGTGTATAAAGTACATCGAAAATAATCATCATTGGACTAGGCTATATTTTACATATAACCCAACTGACGTTGTTGCTGTAGCTGATCGCGCAAATGATGCAATGCATGTTCCGGCTGGCTATGTTGCATTTGAGCTACCAGGTTTTTTGCTTCCAAGCGAAGTTCGTAAAGCTTGCGTGATTCCAAATACAGCAAGATTGCAGCAGCTCCTGAATAGAAATATAACATAATATCTTATCTCTCTCTACTAAGTCCTGCTTTGAACAGTCTTTTTTTTTGGGTGGGAAATTATCAAATAACTTCTCCCGCTCTGGGCAGAGCGGGAGGGCGTGTCAGATTTTTACTGACTAAAACCCACCAGTGTTCCTTCAGATGCTTGTGTGCCAGGGCCACGGTATCCCTTTCGGACAAACTCGTAACCCTGGCAGGCAATGGCCCTTTCAGACCCCGTCAATTGGTGCTGACATCTCTTTGAGACGCGCGTGGAATATAACGCGCCGTCAACCCGGGCCTGGGTGTCTACTCCCTAAGCACGAAGTCCGTTGTGTCGGCCTTCGTTACGGGCGTTTCCTACTCCTTATCACCTTTGGACGGATGATTCGTTCCGGACCCGAACGAAGAATGAATGACAACACTATTTGAATTTGACAGTTGTCCCTACTCCCAATGAGTTTTTGCCCGTCCGAAAAGTTCAACTTGACACTTGTTTTGACGGCTCGTTATGTCAGTTGATACGACATCAAAAAAACAAAATAGGCAAAGGTATCAACAGGGTAATGCATATCAATAGGGTAATTTAGACATAATAAAAAGTATATTGTTAATAAAATGCGGTCGTTTCTAACGAGAAAAATATTAATTTTTGATTATTTAAACCTGAAAACCACAAAATAAGTAAACCGGTAATCGACCGGTAAAGGTCATTCGTTCACGAAGATTGTCTATGATTCCGTTGGAAACTGATGAATCCGAAATCATTAGGGAGTAGGGTTCACTGCGACGTATCGGACTATTGTCGGACGGGCCCGTTGCTTCGTTAACGGGCTTAGGGAGTAGACCCCCTGGTCCTTATCGGACGGCGAGCTACCCATCGCTCACCGTCCGGAAGCCCGCGCCTAAGGTGGCCGGGAATCGGCCTGCGATTCCCGATGCTTTGAACAGTCTGACTCTCCAATTAAACTAAAGAATGGAACCTCCATTATGACTTGCATTTTTTGCTTTGCATTAACATTGACCTATAGACACCCATCTGATGCAGACCATCTAAATAGTACACGGAAGGGGAGGACAACGAAGTAAATATACTAGAGGAGGGTAAGCCATTGAAGAGTGTCACATCCAAAGCGCACTGACGTCATCAGTGGGCGAAGCCTCGGTCAGTGGGTCTGCACTCGTCTTGCGCACTTGACGTTCATGTTTCCAGCCAATTGTTTTTATTTTCTTTGTTTTTCTCCAGACATTTATTAAAGAAAGAAAAAGGTATCTTATGTCTAATGCATCTACTGACATGCTCATGGATATTTTCCGAAAAGGACATTACGAAAGGAGATTGGTCAACTTTTACGTGTCTGGCCCAGGGGTTTACTGAATGATACTTAGCAAAACCTGGTTTTTTAAAGTTATAAATTATGACAAACATTTATATTCTTTAAATTGCTATAAAATTCAGCCGGATTTTATAAATATTTATATTTCTAAAATAACAGTGGGTAATCTGAATAATCTCCAGGTATTATTAATATTTCCGACTATATGACGATCCCTGTCTGTAAACTTTATATTAAATGAAAATGTAACTGTGTGTGTCTTTCAAGTTCTGCCCACTGAACCAAGGAATTTATGCTGAATTTTAGACTAACTTTGCAATAATTAAAAACAATGATTTTGTTTTGAATGAAGGATATAATTATTGCAAAGTTAGTCTAAAATTCAGTGTAAACTCCTTGGTTCAGTGGGCAGAACTTGAAAGACACACACAGTCACACTTGCCCTGAAAAGTATGCTGATCTATGAAAATTCGACTACACCATCTTCTCTGATATTTACTTATTGGGAAGGACCAATGGGGTTGTCATAGGCACAAATATGTTTTATAGATGTTCAGTAATAGTTAGTATTATTAATAATAGTCACATATCAAGATCATATAAGATCTGCTGGACAAAGGCCTCCATCACAGACTTTAAAACAAGTCTAACGGGGCTGTTTCTCCCCTTTATTGCATTTGCAAATTAATTAGCAACACATACTTACCAAACAACAGGAAGGCAACCACAGCAAAAGCATAAGACCAGGACAGCACATTGAATGAAGGATATAACAACCAATCACGGCGATAACAGTTCCCACCAAAAATAGCTACTGCCAAGAACAAAAACACACCTGAAAGCAAAGAATAAACAGATTTATAGATGATATTTTAGATTTTACATACAAAAACATAACACTTTCTTCCCATGGAGGTAGGCAGAAACTACAGAATTTTTATATGTTACATAATAGATACACTAATAAATCACATTAGTTTAAAACTTACTTGAGACAGCCACCATTATAAAAGCACAGGTGACAAAGATCCATTCATATCGCAGCACGGTGCGCAGTGGCCAACGTACTATGACACATGCCAGCAACACTTGTGATGTCAATGACAATATCAAAGCAATTGTAACAAATGACTGCACTGCCATCAGCCACCCAGGCAGCAACCATTCTCGGATCACATAGTACTCCTGAAAAAAAATTTTTTTTAAATAATTTTGTATTCCTGCATGTTCCTCCATACCATATATCCTTTCTTCTGAATTTTTATAGTAAGTAGCTTTTGACACTACACAGCCCATAATCACTATTCACCTAGGTATCCCTGCATACATTTAACAATAAATTTACTTCAATCATCCTGCCATATTATAAAGTGTCAATCCGTGCTTTTACCTCACTAAAGATGTAGTGGCACCCGTGAAACAGTTTATCAAACTGATAGGAAGGGAATCGAAAACGGTCAAAACAATATTCCCATAAACCCATATGTTTGAAGCTTGAAAACATCTCCGGATACGACTCAATCCAGTACGGGCCGGCAAACGATAGTAGGAGAAATAGGCCAGCAATGTACGTTAGACTGGCTCCGATGAGAGTGGCATCTGTAAATAAATTTGAACACCAATCATTACTTTGAGAACTGTCGCTCTATTATCCTCACATGATAGGTATTTTATCAGGATTGGAATACATCACAAACATGAAGAAACGTACTCATTCAAAAATATATGGGCGTGCCCAAATTAAATTACTTACTTGAAGCCTTCGGATACTCATTATCGGCGGCCGTCATATTGTCGGTTGTATTTAATCAATAATTGCAGATTATCTTTAAAACAGCACTTTGGAAAGGAAGTTTACAGTAATAAATTAAAATATGAAAACAAGCGTCTTCAACTGCTAACAAAATTTGACACTAATGACACTTGTGGTTTGTGGATTACGTTCCTTTAGAAAATGACGTATCCTAAATCGTCTAAAAACTTCGAAAGCCAATTATCAAAATGTACGTATGGTTTTTTTTTTCTCTTTATTTACCATATTACATTTTAGTAGGGGCGGTGACTAAAAATGCAATTTTATTTTCTTCCAAAATCGAGGTCATGGTTTCTAAGACCGCTTCGCTCTACTACCCATTCAGTTTTGTATAAACTGAACTAAACCGCTTAGCATATCGTTTGTAATGTTATTTTTAGGCAGTCGCTCCATGCAAAATACTGGTATTCAGCTGCATCGGTCAGACTTGAAGCCGACTCCAACATAGTTTAGAAAAGGCTAGGTAGAAGAGTAGAAGAGGAAGTTTAAAGTTTCACTATTGACCGCCGAAAAAAAGACACCAATTTTGGTAGCTGACTTTCGTCTGTGTAATGTTGTAATGTAAGGGCATACAGAGTGTAGCTTGATCCTGAGGAACGAACTTGCCCTGAGGGTAATGAAAACTCCTAGGAGAATGGGTTTGAAGTCAGCATTTTACCATCCCCACTATTAGGCAATAGTGGATGGTAAAATGCTGACTCCGAACCAAACATGGTTTGTGTACTACCTAATGATGTACTCTTTAATGTTGTGCTAATATTTTAATTAAATCACAGTAGGTATTACGTTACGGTGCCAACAACAGAGGACTGCCAAAGTCGAAAGATAAACCTTGGGGAGCGCCTACTCAATGCTACCCTCATGTTGCTGGTGAATAAGTTGAATTGTCAAGACTCAATATGATTAATTTCCTCAGGCCCATCAGACACACTCAGTAAATTGTATCCCATAGTTTGGGTAGCACACTGATCCATACACAGGCAGATAAATAAAATAAAGTAATAAAATAAACACTTTATTTTTATAAGGCAGTTAAGGTTGATCCATACATAGAAAAAATTACATAAATCTTACACTCATTTTATTCTTACTGACTACTTATTAAATTAAACGACAAAGTGTATAAATTGGACGGTTTTAAGAAAGGTACATCGTTGATAAATCTTGTCTTTTCAATAAAACATAATCAAATAGATAATTTAATAAATATCCATTTACTAACTAAGCTGCTATCGAGATTACTGCAGAAATATAATTATCTGCAAAGGCACACATTAATAATAGTCTTATTGAAACAGTTACATAAAGAGTATACTTTTTATAGTAACCAGTGCACAAACAATATCTTAATCTTAACTCAATCTTTTTAAAATACAGAGTGATCCAAAGTTAGAATAATTGAAAATGCATAAAAGATGAAAAAAGTCACATGAAAGCCACTATAAAAAAAACATTTATTCTGCTCACGCGAAAGCATTGAAACAATATGGGCTGTCAATGATAGGTATTGCGTGATTTTTTTTATCTATTGAGTGCAAGGGCTGCATATTGCACAATATGTAATTTATGCCGATTCAATTATAGTGCGCAATAAAATATTGCGTAAACTTATTGTAGGTGTAGGGGCCATTGACAACATTATTTGCAGTAAAGTTAAAAGCACAACATTTTCGGCAACATTAAAGGACTCAGCACACATATCAACTCAGAAAGGGATCGTCACCGTATCGCCTTTCGCCTCGCCGTCAAACAGGCATCAACCTACCGTAAGCACGTAACGAAAGCGGATCAGCAGCTCCAATACGTCGACTCGGCTACGGCTTGGCGACGCCCCGCTTACGGCTTGCCGACCACTGGTTGCCCTGGCTGGCACCAGATCAGTTCGAATCGGCCGCGGGAGGGGTGAGGGGTCAAGCGTGGACGAAGAGACGTAAGTTCGGGTACGGAGAGACGTAAGCGCGCGGACGACGAGCCGTAAGCGGGGAACTGCAAATTGACCACGCACCGTACCGCGGTTCGTGAGCTTATCCCGAGACCAGACGATTCTGTTACGATTCCGATTAGTGAGCCTTGCAGTAGGGTGTCTCATATAAAGAATACTGAACGGCACGAGTTGATACGGTGGCGTTCACCTTCCGAGTTGATATGTATGCTGTGTCCTAAAATAGTGGAGGTAGTCCGTTTCATTATAACATCTGGCACTCATTTAAATCATGAGTCCAACACAAATCATGTATTATTTCACTCACTCCAATCAATAGTGTAATCCACATTATTTGGTAAACTTACAAAACGTGTAAAACTCAAAATATAAACTAATACATACTTACTTATACATAACATAGGTATTATGTAAAATAAATACATAAAAACGTGTGTACTGGTAATAAAATGTATTCAATCGAATACTAGAATAAGTGCCGATTCTTTTGGACGGAACTCGTTCTTAAGATCTAAAACATAATATTTAATGAACTCTTATTTACTTGTGATGTTCAATGTTATGCTTTTGTCTCATACTCCAATTCAAATCGAGCTTGTGACTCTTTTATCTTGTTACGCTTCTTTGCTTGGATGTTCGACTCGGTCAAAAAGAGGGCTGCAGTCACTAAGCATGCTACGGAACCCACGACACCCAAACCGAATGACCAGCCTGCGAAAAAAAAAAAATTAATACCAATCGTAATGCAAAAACGAACTTTATTGTAGTTATAAATCATGAAATAATTGCTCACCTAAGTAATTGTTGGGATGGTCTGGCATCCAACCGTCTGTGTTTCCCAAAGAGGCAAACACTATAACTGCAATTACTCCACAAATACCTAAAATAAAAAACAAAGCTTCGATTATTCAAAAAATTCTATGACGTAATTTGGAAATGTCTGCATGTATCTAAACAGTTCATCTCACCTGATCCTAGCATAATAAATCCAATACTTTTGATCAGCGTCACATATCTGTGTTGGTCAGGTCCCCAGCATAGGAAGAACATCAACACCAATATTGTAGAGATCAAAACTCCTAGCAAGCACAATGTAAAGAAAAACTGTGTTGCTATCATGAAACCTGCAAAAAACGGTTATTAAGAATATGTTTTTTTTTTTAAGTTCATGGTTAAGGTTACAGAATAAGAATAGAATAGTGATATTGCATTTTTTTGTTTGACTTTGGTCATCGGCGCGGGACATCATTCAGTGTATAATAATGATAGCAGAGGTTTCGCAGATTAATCTAGACTTTCAGATTAATATACATTCACCGGCGATAAATGCCGCTTACATTTGCACAAAACATCTTCTTTTCTAGTCGATGGTAAATGTAGGAACCTACTTTGTGTTAAATGAGTTGGGCTCAGTAGGTGGCCACGTCAATCGCGGCATTTTTGCCATATACATAAAGGGGCCAGATTAATTGGGTTCTGTTCATTAACCTCCATAGATTCTAGTTAAACTGATCTAACACTAACACTAAAATAAATAAATAAAAACAATGCAAGGAAACTGACCAGGTAGTAAATATCCACGGATCTTATCGTATCCGGTCGTGAAGGGGTCGTACACCCAACGACATCCAACGAAGAATCGCCTTTGATACTGATCCAGCGGGTCTGGCAGAGATCTGAAGCAATGACTCCATAATCCTAATCTAAAAACATAAGAAATAGTTATAAAGCGGCTGTTATTAGGAACAAGTAACTACCTTCAAGAAGCAGGAAAATGATTATAATATCTAACTGCAAACTTCTGCGTGTTAAATGAAGGACACATTGGATCTTAAAAAATATAGTACAATCAGTGCTCTGCATAAGCTGACCCTTTTTCCCCTCTTCTGCTTTGTAAGAGGTAATGCAGAGCACTGATCGTACATACAATTATCTTAGAAAATTATAAATAATGACGTATTTGTGTTTACCTATCTAATTTTGCGCCTCTTATTCTGGAGTCGCTGACCAACCAACTGGGCGTACCGAATGCCAATGCCACCGTAACAAGGGCAATGACAAACACGCCAATGCCACAATTACCGGCCAAACTTCTATTCTTCATTGTCTCTGCAACAAGTTAAAAATCCCTTTCATTAATGGTTCTTATTTAGGATTCAGTAGAATTGCTAATTACTAAAATGATAAGAATAAAGAACGAAAAGACATGAGATGGTATTCACATTTAATTTAATTAATAATGACCTTTAGCTAGACATTTAGTTAGCTCCCAAAAAAAGTGAAAACCATGAAAGTTACAGAAACACAATTTACTGTATAGATAAGGTATTAGGGCTGGCAAGTGCGACAGCCGGACGGGAGTTCATGGGTTCGATTCTATCTCCCTTATCAAACAAAGAAGCAAATAGCAGATTTAGAACCATCCTGAATATCTATTCTGTAAGCCACGAACCCGAGTCTTTCGTAGCGCAGTAGCCAATCGCTCTGCCACTGCACCATTAAACCCATCTGTTTTGTTTGAATTAAGGCCGATAAATAGGTTAATAGGCTCGCCCCTCATTGCAAAGAGACTTATAATTCTCGGTTAACAGGCAACGTGTTGTTGATGAGTCATCAACACACATCAACAACAACAACTGTTCGAATATTATGAAAACGGGGAATTAGAATGTAGGCGTGCTGAAGAAATGAAATGTCTTTTGCTGTGCTTTCATGGTTTCTCATCTCACCGAGATTCCTGGATTATTGCCGTAAGCACGACGCGTGATATTGTATGCTCAACTTTTAACAGCAATTAATTAGCAAACGGATGTTGTCGTTTATGATATTACTAGCGGTTGCCCGAGACTTCATCTGCGTGCGTTTTGTATTTCATCATCTATATTAATATAAGTGGCAGAAGTTAGTGTTTTAATTAAAAAATTGTAGATAACCAGGATTAAAAGTAGCCTATGTCCTTCTCAGGCAGGTCCCAGACTACCTATCTGTAACATTTCGTAACGATCGGTTCAGTGTTTTAGGCGTGTAAATATAGTAGAAAGACAGTTACTTTCAGTTCTGATGCTGTTCGGCAGTTCTTCTGCTCTTAGTCTACATCTAATCAACCGTAGGAAAACCCCGCGATGTCTGTCATCTTCGCATGTGGCGAGCATACAAGTCACTTTTCTACTCTAATCATTCAATCGTCAGTTTATTCCAGTCGACCACAGTAATCAATAGTAGTGGTCTGTTCAGCCAGTTCAACGCATAAAGCGGTAGCAAGGAGCAAGAACAGGTTAATTAGTGGCTACCGGTGGAACGCCTTTGTTTAGTATGACGCTTTGTGGACGCTAAACATGGCAGACAATTCAGAACAGTGAAACAGATAATGCCTTGTTGCGATTTTGCTGTTCATCCTGATTCTGTGATGATGCACTTATTGGGAAACACTTAGAAATGGCTTTGAGAATAAGTACAGAACATGTTAGAACTTGAATTGCTAGGGTCACGCTTACTTCACACACACATTTTTCCGAGAATTCATCTGTAAAATGCGACAGGCTCGCATGCATTGGGTTTGGGCATATGTATTCTGTCATCAGCATATCAAAGAGACAATAAGTTTTTTATTTACGTATAATTACATTACGTCTGTATTGCGCGAACGTGTAGGCAGAGGTGTATTTTGTCATATGCAGTCTTCCCACATTTCGCCATTTAATTTTAAGTCCTGCAATAGGGTAAGAGCAGGACAGGGAACGAAATACGAAACCAGACTTCAGATTACCAGTGATTGACTTAGCCTGACCCAGGAATGGAATCCATAAGACCGCACAGAGGTCTTATGGATGTGCGACCACTAGACGAACGAGGCAGTTACTTTTTTTAATATTATTTGGGGGAGTTTTTGGGCTCTATAGCTAAATAGCTACATTTTATACAAATAATGTTAGTAAATGGGTGATTATGGTGTAGATTGGTGGTTATTACAAATTAAAACCCTATGCTTTGAAGAAATTTCAAAGTAGGTACTTACACAATGTTTTTAGAACTAATTATTGTATAGGTACCAAAATAAAAGGCAACAATTTTGAAGTTATATTATTAGTATAAACAACTGTTTTAAAACATGACAAATGCACTAAACACATCACCCTTAAAAAAAGAGGCCTGTGTAATAAACAATGTGAATCAACTCCTCAGCATTTTTCAAACAATCTATAGCTTTACCTATGTTTAAACACAGTGTCACAAAAAAATAAAGCTCATGCTGTTACAGTTCATACTTTTGACTTGTTAATTAGTAAAACCCAATGTCAGAGCAATTTGTCAGAACTTTATAAGTACATGTCACTTAACACCAAACACAAGGTCACACACCTGAGATGAATAGCAGATCTAAGTACCTCCGTAAAAATTTCGCAATACAGTCAATGAAGGCAGTGTGTGTAATACACAGCATAACATTCACCCAGAAACACAATGCCAAAATGTTCACACGCATTTTAACTGTGGGAACTCGTAAAATATGCAAACTATTTTTTTTTCACATTTTCCTGTCGAATTTTGTTTTTGGTAACATGATTAGGTACCAGTGAACTTCAAACTTATAATATTATAGATACCTACTTGAAAAATGATATACGTACTTAATTGTGATAAAAGAAACAAAGTAATTACATGGTTTCTTAACATGTTATTTTTTTTTAAATTAACATTGATGCAGCAGTACCTTTGTGCTTTTATATCTTTATGGATAATAATTTTCCAGGCGACTAATAACTTAAAGGGCGACTAACTATTTGCTACTAAAATAATAACTTGGCGACTAATAACTTAAAGGGCGACTAACTATTTGCTACTAAAATAATAACTTGGCAGCGATTAAATATTATTTCTTAATCGCTGCAAAGTCATCTACTGTTATTGAATCATTTGGGTTAGGTTAGGTTAGAACAGTAACCATTAACAAGCGAAGGCGAGCGTGCCGCGGCAGCGGCCGCCGAGCGCCAGATCCCCTCTATTGTTGGTAAATTCAGTTACCAAAACAAAAATTCGATGCCAGTTTAAATTAAAATATAGCTAAAAACTGATTATTTAGCTGCTACTTTCTACTTAAAATAATACTTCGCTGTAGCTGCCAACCTATTATTTTTGCTGCCAACCTATTATTTTTGCTACCGGCTTTAATTATTTTTTAATCCCAAATTCAGATTAATTTGTCGCCGTGTTAAATACATGCCTATCTTTATACTAGTTTTTTTGTATTTTCTATTTTACCTACCTACACACAAATGTTCATCATGATTGTCTGACAGAAACTGCGGATTGAGTTAAGACTTCACAGTGAGCACTTTACGCTGTTGCCCTTTTGTAAAATTTGATAGTTGTATCCTTTGAATATGGTGGGAGTAAACAGAGTAGGTATTCTTTATTTACTTTATAAAAGTATGACAACTATTATGATTAAGTAAGATATTAAAATGATAAATAGGTACTTTACTGTTACAGCATAAGCATTAAGCAACCTGAGCATGTAGGTTTAAAAAAAACGTATGTCATTAGCACTAGCGCACAAAAAACAAGTAGAACCAGTTTTTTTTTTTTCTCTAGCCTACTTTGTCCCACTGCTCGGCAAAGGCCTCCCACCACTCCTTCCATCTTTTGCGAGCCCGCGCGTCCTCCTTCCGGTTTTGACAGAACCTATCCAGTTCGTCCCGCCATCTCCTACGTGGTCTGCCGTGAACCCGTCGCACTGTCTCAGGGCACCAATTCTGTGCCATTTGGGCGCACAGTTGGTCCGGCATGCGGCAGGCATGTCCTGCCCAGTCCCATTTAAGTTGGGCTGCCTTTTGAGCCATGTCAGCTATCTTTGTTTTGGAGTGCAGTATTGTGTTTCGAACACAATCAGTTAATTTAATGCCTAGTATACTGCACTCCATTGCTCATTGGCAGACCTTGAGTTTGGATTTCCGGATGTTAGTCAAAGACCAAGTCTGTGCACCATTGGTAATAATTAATATTAAATATTGTGGCAGCAGCCAAGTTATATTCATTAAAAGGGTGAAGTTAGACAGTTGACAACGTCACAAATAGCTGTCAAATATTTCGCTCTTTTGATTAATTTGTCAATATTACTGAAATAATGCTCTACAGCGTACTAAATGATTATGAATTGCAAAACTTAAATAATATTGTTACATTAAATAATTTCGTTTTAGGTGTAAAACTAGGATTTGAAAACTTTCAAAATACTTGATTTATAATTAAGACATCACAATATAATCAATATTAAAGTGCTCTATGGAGCAATATTATAATTATAATCATAATCATAAATCTTTATTTATCTCAACATCATATTACAGGCACTGGTTAATAAAATGTACAATCTTAAATAGAGAAAGGTGTCTGAGGTAGGAGGGTCCTGAGTTACAGATCACCCGGCTCTCTTAGATAGGATTCATTCATATTTTACTGCTATTTGCGACATTTACAACTTTCTGATGGTACTCACAAACTCTAAAAGAATATTGTAGGTAAACTGAATTCACAGTAAGCACAGGGAGTTCCTAATTTTATAAAACCAACACTAAGGTGACCCACTGTCCAGAAGTTTAATTCTCACATGTTTAAAAGTGCATTTATTTTTATCAACACAACTGTCGACAGAGTTGAATGTTATTTTGAAATAGAAATCAGTTTTATTCAAATAAAGTAATGAAGTGATGGAGTTAGGTACACAAAACTACAATTTAGAGTCATTAGATAATTTAGTAACCTAAAACAAACCATTCTAATAATTAGATAATAAATAAATTATAAAAAATTTGGCTTAGTATACCTGTATAGTATTCAATTCAAGTGTGAGAAAATCTGAAGTTGTTGTCTGAAGGTGCTAAAAGTTTACTCACCAAAGTTCTAGTATTTCTGAAATATTCGATTTAAACTTGCAGTTTTGTCAAAATCCACCACAAGCACGTAGAGTCTAACCGAATAAATTTTATCATTCAAAACTTTTGGATAGAACAATAACAAAATCTCTCTCGGGATTAATGATCAACGCCCAATGAACTTGCTTGTTTGTCACACACTCAGTTGTCAATTTGTCCATATACAAATGTACTCTGTGAATTTGTCAGTTACAAGTTCTTCGCCCAAGTTCTTCATTTTTTTTTAATAATATTTTAATGGCCTGGTTGCTGGGACCTTTTAGCCAAGTCTTTAGTTATATACTTTGATGAAAATGAAAATGCATGAATTACATGATAGATGATATCCCGGCCCGCCCGCTCCAAAGCCCGCTCCCCTTTAGTTTCAGTAAAGATGTGGCACTTTACTGAAACCTCACGCAAACTTCTTGATAGAACTTGAAGTGATGTTGCACTGTTCTGTTTAATTTGCATAAACTAATGCACGTTCACGAACACTTAATGGTTAATAATCCACAATTTTTACACATTAATATTCGGCTAAACACAAATTTCAGAAAATAAACCAGGACTGCTAAACTTGACACTTCACTTTCCCGTCAAGAACCCCAAGTTCTTCCAACAACCGACCGACCACAGATACTCTAGATTTCTAGATCCTCTAGATATGACGCGCGTCACGCTAACTCTACCGACAATGCGACTTCGTTTCTATGATTATGACTTTGAGTGGGACAAGGACAGATAGACTATTTTTTTTTACAATATATAAGCTAATAATTAACTAACAGTCTAACATATTTTTATTTCGAAAAACTAGTTTGTGTAACATTACTGGCTGGTTGTTAATTCATTTTATTTTAGAAATAATTATTTCAAATTGAGAAAACAATTGAACATCACCTTTTATGCGATTGTTGTAATTTTATTCGTACTTACATCATTTCGAGCATCATTTTATGGTTTTAGTATAAAATTTCGTAAAATCTTCATTAAAAATCAGTTTCATTTGTTTTTTTTTTAACTTTTCAATCTTTTTTAAAGTCAAGGACTTCATTATGCCCGACTTGAGCGCAACTAAGATTGCCAGGGCACTTGAGATGAGGAGAAATGATCAAACCTACAGAGTGATCTCATGAATTCTTCGCCGACCTGTTACAGCAATTTATCGATTCAGGGGGACTAATGCTTTTGTGAGAAGACCGGGACAAGGCTGAAAAAGACGTACTTCGAGCAGATCGTTTTATTCAGCTTCGTTTACGTAGGAACCCACGTCTAACGGCCGTCCCAGCCAGAAATGAGCTTCAGGAAGTTCGAGGTGTCACAGTAAATGATCGTACGCGAGCTAACGACTAACCATGTAAAGAGGTGAAACGATGTTCGCTTCGCACGCCCGCCCGCCCGCTAGCTGGCGGTGTGGCCTGCGCTTAAATCGGAAAAATAAAGTTCCGTTCGTCAACACTGTCATGAACGAACGGATATTTTTTTTCCTAATTGTCAACAGTTTAACGACAGGGGTATTAGGTACACGGGGTCTACTCCGAAGCGCTAAACCGAAGTATCGGCCGAATGTTCGGTCTTTCTTTACTACGTCTAACTATCGCTGACTACGGCGAAAAAAAAAAAAGGCTGTTGAAGAGATAAGCCAAAGTCAAAACTGTGACTTGAAGTCTGGTAAGGACTCAAAAGTCAAAAAGTTATAAAGCGGCAGACCATTCGGTTTAGCGCTTCGGAGTAGACCCCCTGATCGGGAACAGTCGAAAAATAGTCCCGTTCGTCAACACTGAACGAATGTTTTTTTTTTCACGATCGTCAACAGTGTTGACGACAAGGTGTTACTGATCGGGAATATTCGCCAGGACCCATCCTAATATAGTACTGCTACGAGGGCGGCACTGAAAATTTCGGGAATCAAGGAAGTGACACAACATTACTATTTAAAAATGTATTTATTGCTTTTCGAAGTATTCTCCGCGAAATTTGACACATTTTTCCATACGATGGAACCAATCATTGAAGCAACCATTCCATTCGGAAGTTGGGGTCTCCAAAATGGCCGTTTTGTAGGCGTCCACAGCTTCTTCAGGTGATGAAAATCTCTGTCCACGCAATTTATTCTTTATTTTAGGGAAAGTATAGAAATCATTAGGGCTTAGGTCGGGGCTGTACGGCGGATGGTCTAATAATTCTATGTTTTCTTGCTCTAAAAACTCTTTTGTTCTGTGCGCGGTGTGAGAACTCGCATTGTCGTGATGGAGGATGATGCGGCGGTTGCAGTTCTCTTTACGGAGTTCAGAAACGACCTGTGGCAAACAAATGCTAGCATACCATTCTGCATTAACCGTTCTTTGTCCCTCAAGAGGAATAGTCGTAACATGGCCGGTTTTGGAGACAAACGTGGCCACCATTTTTTTTTGTAACACTCCGTGAACGAACAATTTTTGTTGGTTTTAACTCATTTTCGAACACCCAAACTCGTGACTGGTTTTTTGTTTCGGGTTCGTACGCGTATATCCAGGATTCGTCACCTGATACAATGTTGTATACAGCATTTGAGGATCCTTCGTGGAATCTTTCGAGAGTTCTGACGCACCAAGTAACGCGAGCCGCTTTTTGCTCTTCACAGAGCGAATGCGGTATCCATCGGGAAAACAACTTTTTTACACCTAATTGTTCATGCAAGATTATTTGTATTAGACTCATGCCAATGTCTAAAGTTGCCTGAATTTCGCGGTATGTCACATGTCGATCTTCCTCAATCAGCTTACGCACAGCATCAACGTTTTCTTGGGTGACTGCAGTTTTTGGACGACCTTGACGGGGATCATCACTGAGCTTGACACGTCCACGTTGAAATTCAGCAAACCAGCGATAAATTGTGGTTTGGATGGGGCTTCATCACCAAATGCAGAAATCATCCGGTCAACACACTGTTTTTGTGTTAAACCAGTTCGAAAGTCATAATAAATCATCGCTCTTGAATTTTCTCGAGTCAATTCCATTTTCTCAACGACTAAACAAGTTTGACAAGACCGAGAATCTTTTTTTAAATAAATGGTATTCGATTTTTAAAACCAAGGAGTCAGTTAGAAAGATTTTAATATGACAGGAACAGTAGAAATATTCCATTCCCGATACTTTTAGTGCAGCCCTCGTACTGAAGCTTGTAGGTATGCTGTAGGTAAATAGATTTTTACATACAATACCTACCATCTACATTTACTAAACAGCCATTTTTGTTTTGTTTCAGTGTTTTTCGAACCGACAGATAGAAGAAAAGCTCCGAAAATTGTTCGCGATAAATACACTATATCTTACGCTTCACCGAATTTATCTGAATTACGAGCAATGGCACAAGTGCTTGAACCATCCCAAAGAACTAATGTCGAAGGTCACTGTGAATATACAGAAATTGCAGAACTTTATCCAGTTGTATCACATGTTATAGAATTCATGATTATTACAATGGGTTCCAAAGGAGTTATAACTATCAAAAACAAAGGACATAAAGATATAGCAAGATTTTATCCAACCGAACCTATTAGTATAATTGAGAATGTGTCAGGAGCAGGAGATTGTTTTGCGAGTGGTTTTATTCATGGTATGCTCTCTGGACTTCAGGAAGCACAATGCATGTACATAGGCTTTGAAGCAGCTAAGATGTCGCTTCTGTGCAGGAACACCGTACCTTCGAATTTAGATAGTATAAATTCTTCTTTGTTTAAAAAAGCGAAATACGAGCTAATAAAATGATTATTAAAAATATTCATATTATATTTTTATAAAGGCACACAATCTTAAACTGTTAACATAAAAAAGGTTCATAATTAATTATTCTAACTCTAACAAGCAATGTACATTCCATTCGAATTGATTTCAGGTATTTACTGTACGGTATTTAGTTTGGGTTTTACTAATACATATTATAATGAGCCTTCATAGCCAAAGGTTGGAAGAAACTTGGGTGGCGCAAACCATAATACCTAATGTATGAAATCATGGTTATAATTAAATTACGTCAGTTATGCTTTTCTAGCCCCAACCGATGAAAAAAGCACATCTTTACAGTACCGGATTAAGCAGGCGCGGGGCCCTTAGCCAATTCTATCTAGGGGCCCTTGATCTGCTACGGCCTTGATTCGTAAGTTGAAAGTGGTTAAAAGGTGTTAAGTTTCACGTTTTTGTAACATCAAATAAATTCAATATACCACATCTTAACAAGTTTCACTCAAAAAATTACACTCAGGCAGAGGTTAAGGTTTGGATACGCGGGGCCCCCTTTTTCCTGGGGCCCATTGCTACTCTTGCGACGTGGTTAATCCGGCAATGTACAGTACACATAAAAAATATCTATATTACAACAGTAGTTACTTACATAAACTAATAAGATTCATTCTCTAAATGAGCATTAACAATGAATTATTTTATTATTTTTAATAGGTACAATATTCTTGATGTAACTACCTATTACACAAGGGAACAAAATTAGACTTCTTTTTTTGTTGCATGGAATTTTATGGCTGTCGTTTTCGAGGTCGCTGATTTTAAATCTACCCTCAATTGTTCTCTAACAACTCTAGTTTTGGAGATACAGGTATTGGTCATATTTTTGTACTAGTTGCACAACTTTCATAAAACCGAGCTGTTTTTTTTTTGTCTTTTTTTTTAACAAAAAAAACAGGTACCACCATTTTATAATAAAATTACCACGTCGAGAAATACCAGTAAAAACGATCCCAACTATATCTGTAACAACTGTGGTGGATACATTCAAAAACTAGACTAAGTGTGTTAGAGTTCGTAAAACGGGTGTATTTTGATTTATTTATATTACTTTGGATTTCCTTTGGACACCCGCTACAAGTAGGTAGGTACTGGGTGCAATAAAGGGTATGTAAAACATGTGTGGAGTCTGAGATTATGGGTGAATAAGAAAAGACCCCATTTCAAGTATCAAACACAAGTAAATCTTATAAAAGATTTTTTTTTGATAAGTAAAAATTGTTGTTCTAATGTTTATTTAAAATAAAAATATTTTTTTTGAAAATCACATTTTCATAATAATATCTCAAAAACTAAAGCTGATACAAAAAATCTGACTTCAGATCTAAAATCAGCACTCCGAAAATGTATAATATTAGTCATAATATTTCATGCAACAAAAATGCTGTTCCCTTGTGTTATTTTATGTATAAAATTATGGAATACATTCTGGCATTATGTCTGCCTATGTACCACTAACACTATTGTACATAAACTTTAAATAAATACATAACATGTCATTAAAGTCCTGAATGCTAGCTGCATACTTATTATAAGGACCTCTATAGATTTCACAGTTTATCCAAATTCAAAATACATAAATTATAATATTAGCAGCAAAGAATATTTAAAAGCTTTGTGGTTTCTGCATCTGAACATAATACCTATAACCACAACATATTTTAACAATTATCTTTTACAAATAACATCAGCAAAAAAAATCAAATCAGGATTTTCAGTTTGTTATAAATATGCATAATAATAATTCTACTTAAACACACCTATAACAACATACAGACAAAATTAAGTTTTACATTTAAAAAAAATAGTACTCAGTCTAAACTATGAAACTACTTATTCCTTAAATATTAAAAGATTACATTGAGTATATTTTTGGACGGATTACTCAGATACAGTCAATTATATTGTTAAGGCAATGATTATAGTACAAATTCCACAAAATAATGTCTTATAATACTAGTTTGTTGTTAAATATAGATAGCTTAAGTAAAAACAATACAAAACCACATTGTTCAATAAAACTGTTAAGATCAGAAAGGATGGAGTCATTATTATTAAAATATATACGTAATTATTATAAAAAGTACTTAAAAATGTTAGTCTATATGTCAGTATGTCCTCCTGCATAGCCAACCTTCCTTTCATGCATAGTATAAGATGATGGCTCGCGGCTCTGCATCTCATGAAGTCTCTTATACTTTTGTACTCTTGCTTCTACCAAGAATAGAATGCCAGCAGGGAAAAGTAAGATAACACCTATGACACCAAGAGCATATGCCCAACCCAGATCATTGTGTTCCCAATTGGGCATCCAGTCTCGACCATCACCTCTAGCACCAAAAGTCACCACAGATATGATGCCAGAGAATCCTGAAAATAAGTATACATTAAAGCAGAATATTCTACAAGTATTCACATATATGATAAGAGAGACATATATGATAAGAGAGACATATATGATAAGAGTGGCACTAAAGTATACTTTTTAAATATTGTGGCAAATCTGTTCAACTCTAAGAGCAATCAGTACATGTGGCAATGAAGTTCAATCTTCTTTTTTTTTTGCTACAGTTTGACTTAGATTAACAGATTATTTAAAAACTTTAACAAACCTCCAATAACAAGCACTGTCCCTATTGTTACCAGAAGCGTTAGGTATTTCTCGTCATCTTTGTCTTTCTTCACATATAGGTAAGACAAAAACATTGATAAAATAACACAGCACATAGCTATAGTGAAAAAGAATTGTGTTGCTATGAAGAAACCAGGCAGTAGTATGTCATGAATTATGTAATATTCCTCTTCAAATATCCACCAGCATCCAGTGAACACCGTGTCATACCAATGATGAATTTCTTCGAATCCAACAAAACATACCTCCCACAATCCTGCAAATTTAACCAAGATGCTTTAGATTAATTTGTTAAACGTCATACCTATATTTTTTAATGAATGTTTGTTTGTTTCCTGTATGCGTTCCCGTACTATAAAATTATTCGTTAGCGATGTAACTTTGGTAAGTTGTGGGCACGCCCGCAAATATTTATGAATTAAAAAAAGAAAAACACAGGTTTGCCAGGAACGAACTTGTGAGCATCAGCCAGTGATAAATACAAACAATTGTATGCATTACTACGTATTTATACTTTCTACAAACAATAAAAACATGAGATATTGATACACCTTACCGATTTTTATAAACTTTGGGTTCCTTAGTTTTCCGTCAGTAACCAGCCAATATGGACTGACGAACGCAATTATTATGAATAAAGATGCAAATACAAAGAATCCAAGCGCAAATAATCCTGTTTTAGATTTAACCATTTTTATTAAAATCAAATTACCAAACAAAAATTAAACAACACGCCCTAAACGTCAACGTCATAAACCGCCATCGCCAGTATTTATGAGTAGTAATCACAGAACATATATACCCTAAAGGGGTAGTAATGTTCTGTGCCATACCCACAGAATACTTAGACTCCTAACGGACCATACCCACACAACAATAATAAATACTCCAAACGGCCCACGCCCCCCCCCCCCCCCCCACAGTTATGTATTCTGAGATTTTGTGGCGTTTCTGTGGACACGTCAGGTGATGCTCAGGTGGACACCTACACCGTAGATAGAGAATGGAGGGGACACTATAAAATACCACAAAAAAGTACTTACTTATTCCACGTTACTAGTATTCATAATTTAATGGGGATGCGCTAAGGTAGCCACAAAATTCAAATTTTCTTAAGTTTTTTGCAATTTGCAGGTGAGCAACAGGTTATATGTTGATCTAAATATGATTCGCGGCCATAACAAATATGGCTTTCCAGAATTATAACCATTAGAATCAGCATTACTAATGCAAGTACCTTTTGCAGTGAAATAATCTACTTAGTCTGTGAGTGAAATACTTAAATGGAAAATATACTATATAATTATGAAAGTCGTAAAGAGAGATGTACAAAAGATTAAGAGAAAATTAAGAGAAAGAAAACAACTTGACGGTTTCACTTGACACACACCAGTGACACAATGTTTTTTTATATGTGTAATTATATGTCACTGCAGCTGTAGCATATCAAACCTTTAACACTTTCCCTCAGCTGCTAGTGGACCTTCTAATCCCTCAGACCCAAGTTCTTACAAAGTTCCTGTAATCTCGGTCTGGGCAAGGCATTAGTCAGTAGATCTGCCAGCTATGTAGTAGAGCTAGTCCTTTCGACAACAATGTGATTTTCAAGCACAAGTTCTCTTATATAAAAGTGTCTGACACGAAAATGTTTTGTCCTTCGATGAAACTCCGGATTATGAGCTAGTTTCACTGCAGCTTCGTTATCGACAAATAATACTGGGATTTCTTTCTGACCATTCAAATCTTTAAATAGTCTTTTTAGCCAAAACACTTTTCTTGCAGCCTCACTCGCTGCCACAAGCTCGGCTTCTGTGGTACTAATGGCGACTGAAGCTTGTCGTTGACTGATCCAAGAGATTGCACCTCTTGATAATAAACACAATACTCCTGTCGTAGAGCGACCTGTTATAAACATCCAGCATGATCAGCATCACTGTAGGCTTTGATTTTGATAAGAGAATCTGCATCATGAACATATAGAATTCCTCTTGATAATGTTCCTTTTAGATAGCGCATTATGCGCTTTACCATACACCAATCACTTGAAGTCGGCTTTTCTAAGCTCCTCGAAGCCGCTCCTACAGCATAAGCCAAATCAGGGCGAGTACCCACCATCAAGTAGGCGAACGAGCCTACTGCTTCTCTGTAAGGAAATGACTGTGACCCATTCTCTGCTTTCCCTGTTTCAATAATTCCTTCTTTTTGTAAAGGAGTCGACACTGGATTGCAGTCTCTCATATTGAATCTCTCCAAAACCTTTCTTGCATAAGCTTCTTGCTTTATTAAAATCGAGCCATCTTCCATTTGCTCTATTTCTAAACCGAGATAATATGAAGCTGGTTTGGTTGTGATAAGCAAAATCTTTTTCAAGTCATCGATGAACTCATTTGCAAGGTTTTTATCACTCGCTGCAACTAAACCATCATCGACGTACAGTGTTATTATGATTTTCTTATCACCCATAGTTTTCATATAAAGGCATGGATCCGCGTCGCTGGCCTTAAAACCTAAAGATTTAAGAGATTCTGAAAAACAAGAATTCCAGCAGCGCGGTGCCTCCTTTAATCCGTAGAGGCTTTTTTTAGGTGACATACTCTTGATGTCCCATCCTCAAAGCCTTCTGGTTGCATCATGTAAATATCTTCATTCAAAACCCCGTTGAGGAAGGCTGTTGCAACATCAAACTGAATGAGATGCAGTTTCTCTCTTGCCGCAACACTGAGCAAAGATCTTACAGTTGCCAGCCTGGCTACCGGGCTGAAGGTTTCATTAAAGTCAAAACCCTTCTTTTGTCTAAACCCTTTCACGACTAATCGGGCTTTATATTTCTCGACTGTACTGTCAGGGTTGGATTTAACTTTAAAAACCCATTTACATGGCAGGGTTTTACTATCTCTCGGTAGATTTTGCAAGTCCCACACTTTAAACTTCTGTAAAGAATCGATTTCATTCTTCATGGCTTCTAACAATATAGTCTTACTTGTACCACTTGATACTGCTTCTTTATATGTTGAAGGTTCTCTTTCTATAATTTAATCGACCAAGAATAATTTAAAGTCATCCAATTTTTGTGGAGGTCGTAGAGTACTTCTGTCTATGAGATCATACCTTGGAACGTCTGGTATAGAAACATTGTTCTCTAAATTCATCGGCATCTCCACATCAGGAGGAATAGCATCTACGAACTCTTCAGTATCACAATCTGAAAATGCTTTTTCATTTTCTATGATCTCACTTACTTGATCTCCCTCTACTTGGACTGACTGTCTTGCAGGAGAAGCTACATGTTGCGAAAAATCTTCTTCCGGAAGGATCACTCACCGCTCACTGGTAAATTGACGTCTTCCTGAGGACCAAGTCCCAAGGCCATTGGGATTCTGAATTCCATGGTTGGACAAAAGGTGACATCTATAGATCTTTCGGTCTGTTTTCCATTCCATATTCGATATCCGTCGTCGTTATCATATCCGATAAGTCTGCCTTTAGTAGCTTTCTTATTTAGCTTGTTCCTTTTTTGTTTGGGAATGTGAAAGAAGCATTCACTCCCTATCACACGCAAGTGTGAGATCTTAGGTTTCTTCTTATGCCACAGCTCATACGGTACTTTCCCTCCTTCTCTTGTGGGTCCCGTGCGATTGAAGACGTATGCAGCAGTATTGATAAGCTCTGCCCACAGGGCTTGTGGAAATTCATCTCCTGCGTGCATGTATGAACGAGCTGTTTCCACAAGAGTCATGTTCTCTCTTTCTGCGCACCCATTTTGTTCGGGCGTGTATGGCATCGTGAGCCGCTGGATTAATCCCTGCCTGTTAAGTACCTCCCGAAGCGCTTTGTTGTCAAATTCGCCGCCATTGTCGCTGAATAACGTTTTGACTGTATGTCCAGCATTTTTGGCTTCTTTCAGAAATTGAATAATCTTATCTTTTACTTCACTTTTGTTTCGAATGAAATAAACATGACGAAACGCGGAGAAGTCGTCCTAAAAGGGCAAAGTAGCGACATTTTGAGTAACTTTCAGGGAATGGTCCGCATACATCAGCGTGAACCAACTCTCCAGGCATAGTAGCTCTTTCTCTTTTGCCACATTTAAGACTCTGTGCCTTCCCATAAATGCAGCATTCGCACTGTATATCATCTTTATCATCTAGATTGATCCCCAGTTCCCTCTTGACAAGATCTTTGACATATTTCTTGTTCTGGTGACCAAATCTTTCATGATATAGTTGGAGTAAGCTCGATGGGTTAACAGCATTAATCTCTACAGGTTTGTTTGGTAGAACTGTCTTCATTTGTAACTTATACAGTCCTCCACTCTGCGTCCTGTTTCCAACTGCTAAAATCTGACCATTTAATTCCAGTCTACACTCTTTCATGGTGGAAATAAAAGTACTATTTTGCAGTTTATCTTGTGCCGCTAACATGGATAACAAATTCTTTGTAAGCTTTGGTACATACCAGACATCACTCAAGGTTAAATTCATTATTTTGCCGTTAACGCTGGTTTGAACTTTGAACACAGACCCTTTTCCTTTTGCAGGAACTACAGTCCCATCTGCCGTTGTAACGGTGGGATCCAAAGTCCTCAAAATAAGTGAATATGTCTCCTCTATTGGTAACGTGAGTTGTGGCACCATTATCTACGTACCAATTTCCGGTATCAAACTCTTCAGAGCAAGTGTAAATCATTAAAGTTATATTCTGCACTTGCTGCTGCTTGGACAAAGACTGTGTAGGTTTCTTCAGTCTGTCATCATTAATCCACTGTTTTCAATTCTTAATGCGGTGACCTATTTTCGAGCAGTACCTGCATCTTATCTTCCCGTCTCTTAACTGCGATTTATGCTGCACCTTTGAGGTAGAGGCGAGCACTTCCTGAGTCTCCTCAATATGACCACCTAGAGCCCTCTCGTACCCGCAAAGTTGTGCTGTCAGTGATTCAATTGTCCTCTCTTGTTTGTTTAACAGCATCCAACTTGATTTGTAACTGAAAAATTTTTCATTGAGTGAATCTAAAATTTTACAGATCAAGAACATTTCCGGCAACTTCATATTAGGATCGGTCTTCAAAATTTCAGCATTCAAAAGGTTCCATATGTTTTAAGTTTCGACATCATGGTAGATGCGTCATCCGCAGAATTATTTTTGAAGCTAAAGAATTGCGTGCACAAAGTGTATGCTCTGTCTTCTGATTGACCGTCAAACAAGCGGTGAAGTTCCTGCCATACTTGGTATGCTGTTTCAAATCGCATGACTTTCATTAAATTCTCTTCGGTCATACTCGTATTGCTTGTTATTATTAGTAGAGCGTTGCTGTCTGCCTTCCTATATTTGATCAATTCTGCATTATAGGCCATCAGTGCACCATCGCCAATTCCTAAAACTGGTTTTCGAAGTTTTTCTTCTGCCACTTCCGTGGCACATTCTGTGCCCCGCAGCATGATGGACACCTTATACTTCCATGTAGCCCAATTCTGGCTACCTATGAGCTGACCGATCTGAATCTTGGTGGTGGTAAAATTTTCCATTTTGACAGCACCAAAAAAAACTTTTGTTTTTTCGCTGTTAATACTTTCTGGGTCTTATCCTTGGTATCCGGGGTATGCTGGGTATCCTGGGTGTTCTGGGCCCATAACCTAATGCAAGTACAGTGAAAGACTTAAATGGAAAATATACAATATAATTATGAAAGTCGTAAAGAGAGATGTACAAAAGATTAGGAGAAAAACAACTTGACGGTTTCACTTGACACACACCAGTGACACAATGTTATTTTTATATGTCTAATTATATGTCACTGCCGCTGTAGCATATCAAACCTTTAACAATTACAACTCTCTACGTTCATAAAATCCTACTGAATGATTATTTCAGAAATAGTAATTCAATAAGATTTTACAAAGAGTAGTTAGTTATATTGCCAATTCTAATGATTATAATTCTGTATAGCCATTTTTCTTACGGCGGCGAATCATATGTAGATCAACATATAACCTGTTACTGACCTGGAAATTGCAAAAAACGTAATAAAATTTTGAATTTCGCGGGCTACCCTAACGCTTTCGCTTTATATCTCCGTTTACACTATGTAAGTTTTTTGCCAGTGGCATACAATAAAATTGAAACACCAAATGACATTCATCGGCGTACTTATTGACGTTGCAACTTGTACAATTGCTTCAACTTTATGCCATATCGCACTGTGTAAATCAGATTACAGGTACGACGCGCGGCTCCGAGAACTATGGTCTGTTCCAAAAGTATCTGAGGAATGTAAAAACGAACTCTATTCAGGTTAAATTCTTACGCAATACTAAAAATGAATTAGTAAAACATTCATGTATAATTAGAAGGTTTCAAATTTACATCTCACAACTTTTTCCAACAGTAAGGTATTGTTTGGATAACATTTTATATTACTTTTCGTCGCGCGCGCGCGGGCCTCAATTGGAAAAATAATCGACGAAAATTAAGTTTATAAAATTAACCTCTATTGTCAAACAAAAAAAAACATCTTTAGGGGAATTTAAAATTAAAAAAGTACGAGTTTAAGTTTTTAAATATTGAAATTTAAGCATTCAATTTGTGTAAGTGGCACTACAAATAAGCAGTAGTGGTCCAGAGGTAACGGTCGTGACTTACGAGTTGTAGGTCGTGGGTTCGAACACTGAGAGGCGCTTTACTTTGTGTAAATTATTTCATCACCACTGCTCTCAAAACAGTGAAGGAAAACATCGTGAGGAAACCAGGATGTCCTACAATCGAAATTTCGAAGACATGTGACATCTACCAAACCGCACTGCACCCGCGTGGTGGATTACCGCCCACTCCCTCTAACAGAGAGGAGGCCTAAGTCCCAGCAGTGGGAACATTTTAGGCTGATTATGCAGATGCTACTACAAATTGGCATCCTGCCAATGATATTCTAAGTAAAAAGAGGTAGATAGGATAAACACGCTCCGCAAGTGGCACGTCAAAACTTAGCTATAATTAGCCAGATTATATTTGTCTGGGGGGTCTACTCCGAACATAAATCCGAATTATCGGCCGATTGTTCGGTCGTTTCTTTATGTTGTCCCGACCAATTGGTCGCTGCGAGTGTACCAAGAATTATAATTATAATTCATATAATAATTATATATAAATAATAATTATAATTATAATTCTTGGTACACTCGCAGTGACTTTAGACGCCATGGCGACTTGCTGTCCTGGAGATTTAAAATCTTACGTTCATTAGAGTTCGTTTTTGAATCCCCTGATAGTATGATCTGACAGGTGCAAACGTCAAACTCAAATTTGAAAAACTAACAACAAAGGTTTCAAATGTTATATTACTATCTGGGATTAAAAAACGAACTAGATTATGGCATCGCTAGCGATAACTATCGCTAGCGATGCCATAATCTAGTTCGTTTTTCTCTCAAAATCTGTATGTGGACGTAAGATTTTTAAGAGAAGTCGCTGTGTGTGTACCTGGCATAATAGTTGTGTTAATTTATATTGTCAAAGTAAGCATTTTAATTTTTAATTAATAGGTTTATCTTTGGATTTTTCAAATTAAAATTCAAATATTTATTTCAGATAAATTACAATCGTTATTATATAATAATTATCCATACATGATTATTAATTTTTAACAATATAGACACACACACAATTGGTGCCGATTCTCTTGTACACCGAACTAAACTAAACTATCACTAAAATTTCTTAGTTTTAGTTTAGTTATTCTTAAAAGCTATTCTGAAAACAAGATTCACTAAACTTAGAAACAATTTAGACACAACTATAATCGAGTTTGACAATCGCTAAGTTGAATAAACCATAGACCAGATTTATTGAGAAATAAAATAAAGAGTGAACGAAATGATCCGAAATGCATAAAAACCTGAGTAAAATCATAATAATCATCTATTGTTTATCAATAATGATTCAAATAAAATACAGAGAACATAATGACGGCGTCTTTATAGCATGATTATCTTGCTTTTTATTTCAGCGTAATAAAGCAAATGTTCTAATAAAAATGTGATCTCGAGAAAAGAAAATCCGGTTTGGTGTTCAGTAAGTTGAAAATCTCCAGTATTCTCGTCACCGTAGGAAAGCTCTATCAAGGACATCTTGAATTTGTCTGTTTGTTTGCCATATCAATTGGTTGGTGGCAAGCACAGGTGGCAAGAAACATATTTACTCTGGAGAGAAGAATAAAAAGTCCGTACAAATAAAAAGGTACGGCATTGGGGGCGTCCTGGTGGATGACACCGAAAACTCGCGAAAGCGGGAAATTCAAAATCACATTTCTAGATAAGGTCTGTCGACGAAATCGAACTGGGAAACCGATGTTAATGATTGTGAAATTTCACTGGTTGCAATTTTCCAGCTCCACTTTGGTGGTTAGGCAGCCATATTGTTTAAATTAACATAAAAGGTGAATAGAAGTCAATTCATGCTTGTAGAAATCTTTGAATTTTGACAAAAATAGCGTCATTAGCACCACGCTTAAATTTAAACTTTGCCATAACTTTTTAGTGTAGTAGCGCTATCTTATTCGTGAGCCATGGCGCCGGCAAATGTCAACCTTAACTGCTCGAACAGATGCGTGGTGATCGTAAAGCTCGATAAGTTTAGCCATAAAAATATTAACTTGCTCATTGACTGATCCAGAGGCAATCAGTCCAGCACCAATCTATATTATTGGCATCCTTGCAAAGATCATTCCACCAAAATTGCGTTGCATGAGATTCTTAGCTTTAGCCTTAGGTGAACGAATTTTATACGACAGAAAAATAAGGTAAAGAATAAGGAAAAATAAGTTCAGGGATTTAGCGGTGCCATGACTTATGCATTCATGTACAAACGTTCTTACAGTTAAAGCTTGCCGGCATATCGTGGAAATGAGCCCGAATGCTCTGAGCGTTAATATGTATAACGTTAAAATTCTTAGGAACATCCGAGCACTGCGCTGCAAGAGAAGAGTACTCACGAAACTGTCGTCGTCGTTGCTTGTTATAGAGAAAAAACTACTACTATCACTGCTTTCATCGATAGACATAAATATTTACCAGACTAATAAAAATAAATCGTATAAAGGCTCCTATAGACTGGTGCGATATCGCGGGCGCGACAATTGTCGCAATGCCTGTCGCACCAGTCTGTAGGAGCAATAACTAGTCTACCTGCCGGTTGCGTTATTCAATCAAAATAATTAAAACCTACTTACTCAGTCCGGGTAAAAAGAGTTAAACAAAAGCATATAAAAATAATATGTAAAACATTTCAGAGATAAAACAACAAGAAAACAAAACACAGTCTGCCATTCCACCTTTACAAAAAACGGAACGCACGGAAATAAACTGACATGGGTAATGACTGACACTGACAGCTGACAGTGACAACATTGTGACTTGAATCAATAGTTCAATACTGTACTTAGCACAGTACCGTAGACAGCACAGTACAAAACATTTATTATATTATTCTATGTACACCATAAAAATTACAGATATAAAATGTACATAATACCCCGACTTTGAATAAAACATCACAAAGAAATCACTGCTTCAAAAAAGCAGCACGCTTTAAGCTAGCGGTCCTCGCAGCAGCAACGGGACAAGCTGGCACATCCGTTATTGGATCACTCCGCTCGGGCTCACTAGGATTCGGCGCAATCTTGTCCAATTCAGCAAGGGTCTCAACCCGATGCCGCGAATCATTGGGACCAAAGACATACACGCAGCCATCCTTAGTCCAGCTCTTGGTGACACCGCATATTTCTCTCGCAGCCAAGAACAGATCATGCCACCCCCTTTGTTAGGAACTTGGCTAATGGTGTTGCCTATAGCCTTTAATTTGGCTTTGGAAAACCAAATCTTATCCCAAAGCGCAAGACTGCCTAGCTTGAACAGGATAGGCCTGATTTTATTAGTTACTGCACGTCCCATCTGGTGACACCATGCAACAGCAAGATCTTCCTTGTAGTACGCAGAATACGCGCATATTGACGTGGAGTTGTGGAAACCAGCCCGTTTTACCTATTACCTAAGATCTTCCTTCGTCCCTACATCTCAATTTGGTTGACACTGCGAGCAAGTAGCTCCACCTGTTGCCGAACACTGCTGAGAGCCTGCGTGATGAATGTCCAAACTCCTAAGAAGTTGTGACAGGTGATGGAGGGGACTTCTGAAGTTTATCTTCAAAGGCGGACATCTATGTGTGAAACAACTCCTTTAATTTACTCAGAGTGCTTGTTAGAGGATCCATTGTGATGAAGTGAAGTGATAGTAGATTGTAATAGAATAATTATATTGTGAAGAGATAACGCTACACAAGCAGGTACTAACTATGAACTTTTAAAATATAGCTTATATAATTGTAAATAATGTTTCTATTAAATTATATGCGCTCATGCCAGCAGTTTTTTTTTTCTTTTGAAGTGCCTGTGTGGGTGCCAGGTATATTTAACTAAAGCTTACCCATACAATTTTGTGAAATTAATAAATTTAGAAAATAAGTAGCCTCTGCCCGGTGCGTTGCAGTAACTTAAATTAATTATTTATTTATCTATTGCTTCAGCAAACTCCTGATCTAGGGAGTCTAAATATTTTTCTTTCTTCTGCCATTATTGATGGGTTAGAACAGTCTTGTAATGTCCAACTTAACTCTTTCTTGATAGTTTCAAAAAAATTGTTATTTCATATTTCACAGAATCTGAAAAATGGATTTATCCACTTCGTTCCTAAATCTTATTGTAGTAGGCGGTATTGTATTCTAATACTTAACAATAATTTTATTATGAACTTTCTGGGGAATTGACAACAGCTTTTTAAATGATTTAAGATTTTCCAAACTCACAAGCATAGAATAGAATACTCTTTATTATGCAGACCATAAAGTTACATAGGGTGACACAATGGGTGGTCTTATCGCTAAAAGCCACCTTTTACAGCCTTTGGATGGATTAAAGGGAGAAGACGAGAATACTGTAGGTAGTCAGTGGTGTACCATTTACTTATACAATAATATACATACATAAAGCATACACATATCTATATGAATATATAAACAATAATAAACATGAAAAAAGAGCAAGGAACTGTATTCTGTAACGATGATGTTTAAGGAGAGAGGAAGTATTTTTTACCAGAATTTTAAAAGTGGACAAAGATTGAGCACGCCATAACGACACGGGTAAGGCATTCCATAACCGAGTATGGTTATGGAATGCCTTACCCGTGTCGAGTCTTTTACAAGTTCAAGCAGTAGCTTGAACTTGTAAAATACTCCCAACTCAACAAAAGCATCCCGACTTTCAAGAACTAGAAGAGAAATGTACTTTGTAAATTTTAGTTCATGACAACTAATTTTATTCCACACCTTTTTAATCGCGATTAATAATAGTCGATTTAACCTAATCTTAGCTGAAAAACGTCAAATTCAGACTACCAAAATTGTCATTTTCATTAGATTGAGTAACTAAAATGACATTAGTGCTGTCAAACTTTATTACAGTTAAGTTGTGTCACTTTTGTCAATTTCAGAATGGGAAACGTCATTTGACAGGAATAAACTAAATTTTGGTGATTTTTAGTCTAGTTTAGAGAATTTTGTGACAACAGAATCGGCACTAATCCTAATTTTAGGTGAAAAACGTCAAATTCAGAATATCAAAATTGCCAAATGGTGCCGATTCTGTTGTCACAAAATTCTCTAAACTAGACTAAAAATCACCAAAATTTAGTTTATTCCTGTCAAACGATGTTTCCCATTCTGAAATTGACTAAAGTGACGCAACTTAACTATATTATAGTTTGACAGCACTAATGTCATTTTAGTTACTCAATTTAGTGAAAATGGCAATTTTGCTATTCTGAATTTGACGTTTTTCACCTAAAATTAGGATTAGTGCCGATTCTGTTGTCACAAAATTCTCTAAACTAGACTAAAAATCACCAAAATTTAGTTTATTCCTGTCAAATGACGTTTCCCATTCTGAAATTGACTAAAGTGACACAACTTAACTGTAATAAAGTTTGACAGCACTAATGTCATTTTAGTTATTCAATCTAATGAAAATGGCAATTTTGGTAGTCTGAGTTTGACGTTTTTCAGCTAAGATTAGGTTAAATCGACAATTTTAAATCGCGATTAAAAAGGTGTGGAATAAAATTAGTTGTCATGAACTAAAATTTACAAAGTACATTTTTCTTCTAGTTCTTGAAAGTTGGGATGCTTTTGTTGATTTGGGAGTCTTTTACACGGAGACTCGACACGGGTAAAGCATTCCATAACCATACTCGGTTATGGAATGCCCTACCCGTGTCGTTATGGTGTGCTCAATCTTTGTCCACTTTTAAAATTCTGGTAAAAAAATACTTCCTCTCTCCTTAAACCTAAAAGTTCCTTGCTCTTGTTTCATGTTTATTATTGTTTATATATTCATATAGATAAGGGTATGCTTTATGTATGTATATTATTGTATAAGTAAATGGTACACCACTGACTACCTGTAGTATTCTCGTCTTCTCTCTTTAATCCATCCTAAGGCTGTAAAAGGTAGCTTTTAGCGATAAGTCCACCCATTGTGTCACCCTATGTAAACTTTTAACATTTATTTCTGCAACTTTTATGGTCTGCATAATAAAGAGTATTCTATTCTATGCTTGTGAGTTTGGAAAATCTTAAATCATTTAAAAAGCTGTTGTCAATTTGCCAGAAAGTTAATAATAAAATTATTGTTAAGTATTAGAATACAATACCGCCTACTACAATAAGATTTAGGAACGAAGTGGATAAATCCATTTTTCAGATTCTGTGAAATATGAAATAACAATTTTTTTGAAACTATCAAGAAAGAGTTAAGTTGGACATTACAAGACTGTTCTAACCCATCGAAAATGGCAGAAGAAAGAAAAATATTTAGACTCCCTAGATCAGGAGTTTGCTGAAGCAATAGATAAATAAATAATTCATTTAAGTTACTGCAACGCACCGGGCAGAGGCTACTTATTTTCTAAATTTATTAATTTCACAAAATTGTATGGGTAAGCTTTAGTTAAATATACCTGGCACCCACACAGACACTTCACAAGAAAAAAAAAACTGCTGGCATGAGCGCATGTTATTCAAGGCACATATTTAATGTCACTTGTGGGTAGTTGTAACAGTTACACAAAGTAAAATTAATTTGCTCTTATTTGAAATTCAATATAATTTAATAGAAACATTATTTACAATTATATAAGCTAGATTTTAAAAGTTCATAGTACCTGCTTGTGTAGCGTTATCTCATAATTATTCTCTTACAATCTATTATCACTTCACTTCATCACAGTGGATCCTCTAACAAGCACTCTTGAGTAAATTAAAGGAGTTGTTTCACACATAGATGTCCGCCTTTGAAGATAAACTTCAGAAGGCCCCTCCATCACCACACCCACCCATCCACAACGTCTTAGGAGTTTAGACATTCATCACACAGGCTCTCAGCAGTGTTCGGCAACAGGTGGACCTACTTGCTCGCAGTGTCAACCAAATTGAGATGTAGGGACGAAGGAAGATCTTAGGTAATAGGTAAAACGGGCTGGTTTCCGCAACTCCACGTCAATATGCGCGTATTCTGCGTACTACAAGGAAGATCTTGCTGTTGCATGGTGTCACCAGATGGGACGTGCAGTAACTAATAAAATCAGGCCTATCCTGTTCAAGCTAGGCAGTCTTGCGCTTTGGGATAAGATTTGGTTTTCCAAAGCCAAATTAAAGGCTATAGGCGACACCATTAGCCAAGTTCCTAACAAAGGGGGTGGCATGATCTGTTCTTGGCTGCGAGAGAAATATGCGGTGTCACCAAGAGCTGGACTAAGGATGGCTGCGTGTATGTCTTTGGCCCCAATGATTCGCGGCATCGGGTTGAGACCTTTGCTGAATTGGACAAGATTGTGCCGAATCTCAGTGAGCCCGAGCGGAGTGATCCAATAACGGATGTGCCAGCTTCTGTCCCGTTGCTGCTGCGAGGACCGCTAGCTTAAAGCGTGCTGCTTTTTTGAAGCAGTGATTTCTTTGTGATGTTTTATTCAAAGTCGGGGTATTATGTACATTTTATATCTGTAATTTTTATGGTATTAATATAATAAATGTTTTGTACTGTGCTGTCTACGGTACTGTGCTAAGTACAGTATTGAACTATTGATTTAAGCATTGAGGTAGGAATACTAATAGGTTTAAAATTCAATGGATTTAAGTCACAATGTTGTCACTGTCAGCTGTCAGTGTCAGTCATTACCCATGTCAGTTTAATTCCGTGCGTTCCGTTTTTCGTAAAGGTGGAATGGCAGACCGTGTTTTGTTTTCTTGTTGTTTTATATCTGAAATGTGTTACATATTATTTTTATATGCTTTTGTTTAACTCTTTTTACCCGGACTGAGTAAGTAGGTTTTAATTATTTTGATTGAATAACGCAACCGGCAGGTGGACTAGTTATTGCTCCTACAGACTGGTGCGACAGGCATTGCGACCATTGTCGCGCCCGCGATATCGCACCAGTCTGTAGGAGCCTTTATACGATTTATTTTTATTAGTCTGGTAAACATTTATGTCTATCGATGAAAGCAGTGATAGTAGTAGTTTTTTCTCTATAACAAGTAACGACGACGACAGTTTCGTGAGTACTCTTCTCTTGCAGCGCAGTGTTCGGATGTTCCTAAGAATTTTAACGTTATACACATTAACGCTCAGATCATTCGGGCTCATTTCCACGATATGCAAGCTTTAACTGTAAGAACGTACAGACGCCAGCAGATCAAGCTACCCGAAACTGTCAAATTTTCCCAATCAACCTTGAACTTGTTGTTGGGTTAAAGTTGAAAATTTATTGAAGAAATTTGACAGATTGTAGTAGCTTGATGTGCTGGCGTCTGTACATGAATGCATAAGTCATGGCACCACTAAATCCCTGAACTTATTTTTCCTTATTTTTTACCTTATTTTTCTGTCGTATTAAATTCGTCCACCTAAGGCTAAAGCTAAGAATCTCATGCAACGCAATTTTGGTGGAATGATCTTTGCAAGGATGCCAATAATATAGATTGGTGCTGGACTGATTGCCTCTGGATCAGTCAATGAGCAAGTTAATATTTTTATGGCTAAACTTATCGAGCTTTACGATCACCACGCATCTGTTCGAGCAGTTAAGGTTGACATTTGCCGGCGCCATGGCTCACGAATAAGATAGTGCTACTACACTAAAAAGTTATGGCAAAGTTTAAATTTAAGCGTGGTGCTAATGACGCTATTTTTGTCAAAATTCAAAGATTTCTACAAGCATGAATTGATTACCTATTCACCTGTTATGTTAATTTAAACAATATGGCTGCCTAACCACCAAAGTGGAGCTGGAAAATTGCAACCAGTAATATTTCACAATCATTAACATCGGTTTCCCAGTTCGATTTCGTGGACAGACCTTATCTAGAAATGTGATTTTGAATTTCCCGCTTTCGCGAGTTTTCGGTGTCATCCACCAGGACGCCCCCAATGCCGTACCATTTTATTTGTACGGACTTTTTATTCTTCTCTCCAGAGTAAATATGTTTCTTGCCATCAACCAATTGATATGGCAAACAAACAGACAAATTCAAAATGTCCTTGATAGAGCTTTCCTACGGTGACGAGAATACTGGAGATTTTCAACTTACTGAACACCAAACCGGATGGATTTTCTTTTCTCGAGATCACATTTTTATTAGAACATTTGCTTTATTACGCTGAAATAAAAAGCAAGATAATCATGCTATAAAGACGCCGTCATTATGTTCTCTGTATTTTATTTGAATCATTATTGACAAACAATAGATGATTATTATGATTTTACTCAGTTTTTTATGCATTTCGGATCATTTCGTTCAGTCTTTATTTTATTTCCCAACAAATCTTGGTCTATGGTTTATTCAACTTAGCGATTGTCAAACTCGATTATAGTTGTGTCTAAATTGTTTCTAAGTTTAGTGAATCTTGTTTTCAGAATAGCTTTTAAGAATAACTAAACTAAAACTAAGAAATTTTAGTTATAGTTTAGTTTAGTTCGGTGTACAAGAGAATCGGCACCAATTTCACTAAATTGAGTAATTAAAATGACATTAGTGCTGTCAAACTATAATATAGTTAAGTTGCGTCACTTTAGTCAATTTCAGAATGGGAAACGTCGTTTGACAGGAATAAACTAAATTTTGGTGATTTTTAGTCTAGTTTAGAGAATTTTGTGAGAACAGAATCGGCACCAATGGCACAACAATGGAAACATTGGATCAGGACCGCACTACTCGTACATGTAGTTTTGTCCAATGCTCCATGAAGGAGCAATCCACATCCATTCTCCCTGCAATAAGCTGCAGGAAGCTGTTGGGGCTGCCCCGTATGCGGCGCATCAGAGACGCTATTCTCTTGCGATGTATCGCTTGGAACCCATCCACTTGAGCGTCAGCAAACATACCTGATGCGCTACAAAAGCGTGGCAACCACACCAACATCCTGAACGCGTTATTGTATTGGACACGCAGGGCATTGTAAGTCTTCTGCGTATGCTTCACCCATAGTCTGCAGGTATAAAAAGACTGACAGTACGCCTTGAATAAAGTTATTTTTACCTGTGCAGTACAGCGTGCAAACCTACGGGCTAGCATATTAGCTCTGACTGACAATGCCCAGCGTTCCCTTTCAACATCCACATCATCTGTGAGGGCCTCGGTGACCCAGTGGCCCAGGTACTTGAACTGCGGCACTCTTTTGAGAGCACTGCCGTCCAATGTGACCTGAGGTACGGTGTCATAGCTCTTCGTACCGGACTTAAACACCATCACCTCACTCTTGTTCGTGTTATACCTGAGCCCATGGGCCTCCGCATAGCACTCACATACCTTTATAAGGCGCCTTAGGGCACTGGTCGATGGGCTCAGCAGCACCATATCGTCGGCGTAACTTATATTGTTAACAAAAACTCCATCAATCGAGCAACCTACCTGAGTGCTGCTGAGCTCACGGACCAGCCGATCCACGTACAGGTTAAAGAGCTTGGGCGAAGTCAGACCACCCTGTCTTACGCCACACTCCAACCTATACGCATTCGATAGTGATCCCGCCCACCTGACATTGTTACGTTGATTGCCATACCAATATTTAAGGAGCGATGTGAATTCGCCAGGAAGTTCAGTCTCACTCGACAACTTCCGCCACAGCTTTTCATACACCATCAGGTCGAACTCCTTTGAAAGGTCTAAGAAACAGGCGTAAACCGGTGTATTCCTGCTAGTGTAATACCGGATAGTGTGCTTGAGACTCAGTATAGCTGTTTCAGTAGACAGCCCAGTCCGAAATCCGAACTGAGCGTCATGTAATTTAAGATGTTTATCTAAACATTTCTCAATCACACTATCCAGTACCTTGGCAATCACAGTTGCGAGTGATTTATTTATTTATTTTATTTTAAATAGAACGGCCGAAGCCAGTTACACTATTTAAACATAACATTTATATAACACAGTCATGCATTCTTCTCACAGAAATTCAAACATTCTGACAGTATCACCTTCCATTCATTCGCAAACATATCAAGATCTGTGTTTGAGTTCAGGAGAGTGTTAATAGCGGCTAATGTCCGAGGAATAGGTGACTTGGAATGTGCAACAATACGGCAAGTTGGAGCAGCCAGTAAGCGGTGATATAGGCCTGTAATTACTCAAACTAGACGCGTCCCCTGTCTTGTTCTTAATAATAGGGACAACTACGGTTCTCATCAATGCATCAGGTAGGTATGAGTGCCCTACGCAGAAGGAGAAAAGCATGGCCAGCACCCTTGGTAAGTGACCGCCAGCATGTTGCAAGTAAATTTTGGTGATTTTGGTAGTATAAAATTAAGGTTTTTTATAAATCATTATTGGTTACCATAAAGAGACTTTAAAGTAGACGATTTCCATTTCCTAATTTTTAATGTACAGCCAACCGCACATCAGTGGTAACACTTACACTACAAAAATAGCACTTACTGCTACAACATAAAGGTGCTGTCAATGTCAAAATGTTACCACTGATGTACAAACAGCAGCACTTATCTGCCCATTAAAGACGCAACTGAGAGAAATTAAGACTGCTCGAAAGGGATAGATATATGTTAAAGTCATTTTCAATGTAGTCTTATGGTTTTCCAGGTAAACCATCTTAATTCGGTCGTATTGCAACTCTTCTATATCACTCAAATTGACATTTACTCAAACATCAAACTTTATTCCAACTATAAACTGCATGGACCATGGATGCATTAAACAAAAATCTTGATGTTCTGTCAACTTGACTTAAGATTCTTTATTAAAATAATATAAATTATGTTCCAATAATTTGATAAAATGTGTATGTATAAAATTTGATAAAGCTGCGGAAAGAATCCGCATCGTAATTTTAAAAGAAATGGGGATGAGAGTTGCCGAAATATCGCGACCACTAAATGTGCACGCAAGTTTTACACCAAATTTTATTATTAGTTTTTTTCGGTGTTTGTCTAAGTAAGATTAAGTTTAGCTGAAGTTTTCTTAGCAGCACTAATTTTGTTTTTAGAGACGGTCGATTCACACGTGGCTACAACGTCACGAGGAAGGCAGCGATGAAGGTTGGGTAGGGTTGTTTTTTTACCGACCGTTCGTTTAGGGTACCCTGAAGGCACTATTTATCTAGCCCAGGACAATAGTGCCATTCATAGATCTCAAGTTGTGCAAGAATGGTTAGCAAGTCATCTTGATATCGAAATCATAGGTACAATGACCAGCAATAAATCCCGATCTAAATCCCATTGAGAATCTTTTGGGCACAAATGTTTCTCAATTGGGATCCCACTGAGGTGCGTAATCAGACCAATCTACGAGATCTGGTGTATTCCACTTAGGAATCGTTAAGAGGCAACGAAAAGTGCTGGATTGGCAGGCGAATTCGATTTCAACTATTGGCCCGTGTCCATATGTCATGCAAATTGGTCCTGCTGTTTATGCGTGATTAGATTATAATAGAATAGAATACTCATTTATTTCTCACCACAAATGAAATATCAATATTTATATACTAAATTCAGTAGAACTAAAAACAATTTTCACCCGTTGGAGACTGGTGCCTGTATAGTCAGACTTATAGAGACACTGATTAGGTCGCACCTATTCGGAAAAGTGTGTGCTGTGCAACCATTATCTCATTTTTTGCCGCCTGTATAATATTTTCCGAACATAATTATCTGTAGGTCATTTTGTTAATCAAATTACACTATACGAGTCGGAAGGAATCAAACTACGCTTAGCTCCGCTCAATAACAACGATTTTCAGATAATATCTACAATACCAATGTTTTACTAAAGTTATTTTTGAGTTGGAGTTTATATGTGCTGACCAAGCAATTTAAAAATGTAAATAAAATAATAACTACAAATAGGTAATTGTTTTATTTAAACCCGCAATGTTGTATCCCTAAAATGTTGAACAGTAACAAATTATAAATATCATTGTATAATTGTTTAAAATAAGAAATAACAAGTCTAAATGTCGCAAAGGTAAAACGAAAACAAACGACTCTTACCGATTTTGCCCGATTTGATAATTATCTGACGAAATTAAGTTATGTTACTCAGCCACTGGGCTGCTGGCTAGCTGCTGGACTGGCTGGGGTTCATAATTGTAAACGTCAAATATGAGTCTCTTTCCTGCGTTAAGTCCGATAAAATTGTGTATAATTATGACTGTTGCTATTTTTACCTACATGCACAAATGACTGCTTCTTTTTTTTCCAAGTCGATACTGTGAGTCGGTAGTACTTTTTAGATGAGTTGGGCCCAGTACGTAGCCACGTTAATAGAATCAGGGGCAATGACATTCATAAATCCCCAGAAGTGCAGGTATACGGGTACTTGGGAGTTTTGGATGCTCCATACTAAATTACTAACAATACATACTCTATACCCTAAGTCATCAATTCAGATAATTTTAGTAAACAAAGAAATGTCACTGTCAAAATGACAGGACAGTGCTGCAAAACAATTTATCATAAAAAAATTCTATCTTTTAATTACAGTTAATTAACTATTTAGATGAGCTATGCAAACAAAATACCATAGCCGAACAGTGTTTGTTCTGTGTCGGAGTCGCGGCTTATTATTATTATAAACAGCCCTTTTAAGTCCACTGCCAGGCGTGGCCTACGCCTAGCAGTGGACTTAGGGCTCCCAAAATCACCGTTTTCATCCTACATGTGGCAAATGTCTTGCCTGCCTCAATTAACAAACAAAACTTAATAAAAACACAACAAAAACAAGGAAATATAACAACTAACAACAAACACTTAACACGATGATAACAAAGCACAATTAACAAACACGCAGCGAATAATATGATCGGAGAAAAGAAAACGAACGTATTGAAAAGACGCGAGTTTGCAAATTATGTCAAATGAAATTTGAGAATGTTGGGAACTCCTCTAGTAGTATCCTGTACCAGTATCATAATATTTTTTATACCACAAAATTTTCTTTTTTTAATAACTTTGTTTAAAACCGAAAACTTATAAAAATTAACACGGTATGATAATTGTTTAATTATTATTTCTAAAATCAGTACATAAAAGCCAATATAGCCTTGTTTTCCGCCATTTTATGTGAATTACCATTATGACGATATTTTTTTGATCTGTTATCACCTTTGTTTACATAAATTATCTGAATTGATGACTTAGGGTATAGCACACTATTTCTACTGTACTGTTAAATAGTACATACTAATTCTATGATTACCTCACGACTGACTGACAGCCAGCTAGTCTAGTGTATCTGTCACACACACTAAACTTATCTATGTATGCTGGAGTTCTTGGCGGGAAAGTGAAGTGACATGTTTTGAAGTTTTGTTTTATTTTCTAAAATTTGTGTTTAGTCGAATATGTGTAATTATGGTGGATTATTAAGTGTTCGTGAACGTGCATTAGTGTAGGCAAATGAAACAAAACAGTGCAATATCATTTCCAGTTCTCTCAAAAAGTCCGCAAGAGGTCCCAGTAAAGTGCCACATCTTAACTGAAACAAAAGGGGAGTGGGCCGGGATATCATCATCATGCATTGAATATTTCATTTCATCAATATTTAAACTAAATAAATACTTGGCTAAAAAGTCCCAGCAATCAGGCCATTAAAATATTTTTTTTTTAACTGTGCTGTGAAATGACATTGTCAATTGTCATCATCTATGGCTGTCATTGTGGTCTGTCAATCGAAATATTGGAACTATTCGTCAATTTCGAATTACTATTTGTTTTTAATCCTATCAAACTCGTACTAAAGCGTATGTATGACTACAAAGAAAAGCTTTTATAAATGCAATATCTACTAATGAATTCAAAAAGGCATAATTTAATTTACCTCCTGTTTAGGGGGAGGCGTTATTTGCATGCCAATGCAACGACTAAAGAAAGCCCAAGTTACGTGAGAAGTATAAGTAAACATCTAAATATAAGTGATAGCAAAGCACAACATATATGTATGAAACATCCCATAATAACTAAATTAAATGATGAAAAAATCGAAAGATTAATAGATACCATTAATGAGATGGGATTCTCCAACAGCTTACTAATCGAAGAGCCTGCATTATTTGGAATATTGCCCGTAACATTAAAATTTCGATACAAAGTTTTAAAGGAATGTGGGATACAAAATATATCGCCAGCATCCTTAACAACATACTTAACAATATTAAAACGGAAGAAAATTGGAGAACTGAAGGAATTAGGATATCTACCTCCCCATATTAATGTTGAAAACAAACTAGCAAGTTTTATGACCCAGTGGCCCACATCTCTTACAACCTTGATTGACGAAGATGTAAATTACACATCATTATATACACTGCGCTTGAAAATAATTCAAAGATATCTTGAGCTTGTGTTGGATCTTACAAATGAAGAGTTTGGTAGAGGTGTTAAAACTTATCCTACTATTAAACATCGGCCTTTAGAATGTATAAATGAAACATTAGAGATATTACAATTGCAAATTATGATACCTAATCATAAAATTAAATCTAATTTGTATCTAATCCATGTTGATCCACAAAATTTGAAAAATATAATTCATAATTTCCGGTGTATTGGTGGAATTGATATCAAAGAAGTGATTAGGATGTATCCTAAATTAGCTACAAGAAACTGTAATACTATGCTCAAGACTCAGAAGATCTTAGAAGAATATGGCATTAGCAATGAGGCACAAAGAAGATGTTTTAGTATTTATACTTTAGCTCCAGGTACAATACGAGAAAGATTGGAACAAGCAAAAAATATACCAGAATTCAGTGCGTTTATTAAACATCCACGATTTCTGAAGATGATACACTATAACACAACAGCAATGAAAAGATTGAACAAATTATACAGTAATAACAAAAAGTGTGTAAGTTTAAATATCCTGTCTGGAAGTGCAGCACATTATGAAATATTTGAAAAAGCTCCTGGTGATAGGTTAGGCAAAGGAAAAGATTTACTGTTCTGCGTATCACAGTCATTAGGAAAGAAATTTAATATGACACATGTTCGAAATGTTATAAAAAGGCATCCTTTTTGGATAAACACACCAGTACTTCAAGTGAAGTATGTTTATGAGCAACTGTCCAAACAGTTTACAGATCAAGATATTTATGAAAATTGTCCTATATTATTATATCCTTGGAAGAAAGTTAGAGATACTCTTCATATAATAGATAAAAGGCTAATAGAAAAACAAATTCCTTTGTTTCAAGAAAATTTAAATTATGATTCTCTGAGCAAGTCTCAAAAATTAAGCTTAGTTCTATATTTACTAGAGAAGAATCATTATTTTTCTGGAAATGGAGTATGGACTGAAGAAAAGAATAAAAATGTTGAGAAGTTAGACTATGATAAAGTAGTACCAACATCAAATTTTAACATAAATAATAATATAGTATAAAAAATTTATATGATAAAACCTTGTTTCAATTATTAACATTTACACATTATTACAGTCGAGTTCACCAATATGTTGGCAATGACAATGTTTCAAAATATTGTAAGCTCTAAAATGATCATAAAGTTCTATACAAACATAAACATCAATCAAATATTATCTATATTTGTTACGTCCATGAATCATATTTTAACTAACATACAACCTGAAACAGACCTGCAAATTACAAAAAGCGTAAGAAAATTTGAATTTCGCGGGCTACCTTCTTTCTTTTTTTCTTTTTGGCTTCGCACGGTTTGTGCATTTAGCCAGTGTCATGTAAAATTAGGTAACAAGTACAAAGTTATTTAAATAATTATGAAATGAACTCCACTCAATGCATGATAAAGATGATTGATGATATCCCGCCCCCCCCTTGGGTTTAAGTAAAGACGCGGCACTTTACTGAAACCTCGCGCGGACTTCTTGAGAGAACTTAAAGTGATGTTGCACTGTTTTGTTTCATTTGCCTACATTAATGCAGGATCACGAACACTTAATGGTTAATTATCCGCCACTATTACACATTAATATTCGGCTAAACACAAATTTTAGAAAATAAAACAAAACTGCTAACATGACGCTTCACTTTCCCGCCAAGAAGTCCGCGGGCTACCTTAGCGCATCCCCCTAAGTTGCCTGCACTATTAAGTTAAGGATACACATGCCCGTAGCTTGCACACTAGCATACCAGCTCCTTGCACGTGCCAGCTACTGTCATGTGTATACGCTAACTGGCATGCCTGTAACTGGCATACAAGTAGCTAGCATAACATTTGATTTACTTGCATATACGTTGAGGGAGGGGTCACGGGGGTTGCCAAACTGACACGTGTGAACAGACGTGACAGCTCTACGGGCATGCCAGTAGGCTGACTCGTTGTGGCCGTAGGCGCACGTTTTGTGTTTGATTTTTTTCCAAGGTCAAGTTTTTCTTTTGTTGGTTATTTTGTATTCAACATGGCACGATGGGGAGATGAGAGAACAGTAACTATACATTTCATTCATTTATATTCAAGGGCACAACTTGCAAATGTATCCACAGTGTGCTAGTTACTCCTACATGCCAGTAACTTTCATGCCAGCTACTTTCCCGATTTACTGGCAAGTGTATCCCCGCCTTGCTGAGTGTCAGTGTGTTTATGGTGTAGTGTATCACGAAAAACAGTTCATAGACACGTGTTTTTTTTTTTTGGGTGGGAAATTCTCAAATAATTTCTCCCGCTCCGCCCAGGGCGTGTCAGACTTTTACTGAATAAAACCCACCCGTGTTCCTTCAAATGCCTGTGTGCCAGGGCCAACGGTAGTGCAGTCAAAAACAACTGACTAGGTACTCTTCGGAACAAACATCTAAATACTCTAAACAATATATTTGGTGCATGCAACCTAGGATTGATAAATATCCATACAGCTTTGAATTTTTAACTAAAAGGCCTTTACTATTAAATTAATTTTTGTTTGTTGGAGCAGAAGTACGAGTACTAATGCAATGTTGCCATTCGTAATAGGACTGTATCAATCTGATAAGGTTGCGTAGTATGGGCACGCCCGCGCCACGGCAATAAGTCCCCTCTTTGAGGAGAACCATACTATGTCTCACACTTGCTTGATAAAATAGATGAAGGATTCACCCTGGCAAACAATGACACACAATACACACTTACACACCTTATGTACATGGATGACATAAAGTTATACGCAGCTGACAAAAAAAGCTCTTTTTCAATTAGCTGACACAACACAACAATTTTCTGACGATATTTGCATGTCGTTCGGAGTAGATAAGTGCAAAATCTTATCAATTTTAAAAGGAAAAATCCAAAATAATAGTTACACACTCGCATCAGGTGAATCGATCGAGCCAATGGATGAACAGAATACATACAAATACCTAGGTTTTAAACAGTCCAGGCAGATACAACAAAAGATGTCAAAACAAGAACTGCAAAAAAAAATCTCACACCGCCTCAACCTTATCTTAAAAAGCAACCTCAACTCTAGAAACACAATTAAAGCCATCAATACATTTGCAATACCTATTCTAACATACTCTTTCGGAATTATACGGTGGTCAAAGACGGATATCAAAAAACTACAGCGCACTGTCAATACACTCCTAACCAAACATAGAAAACACCATCCAAAATCATGCATACATCGACTTACACTGCCACGCCAAGAAGGAGGAAGAGGATTAATAGACATACACAATTTACACAACAAACAAATCCTTTCTCTCAGAGCGTATTTCCACAACAAATCGGAACATTCATTACTACACAAACAGGTAACGGACACAGATAAAAAACTTACACCACTAAACCTACAAAACAGGCACACGCAAATAAATGAACACATTGTAAATACACAACAAAAAATTGCAGCATGGTCTTCAAAAGCCCTACACGGAAGGAATTGAGCCTTCCTGAGCCAGCCACACGTCGACAAAGTCAAGTCGAACGAATGGCTCAAACGTGGCGAATTGTTTCCCGAGACCGAGGGTTTTATGCTGGCCATACAGGATCAAGTAGTAGCCACCCGTAATTACAGAAGGTACATTATAAAAGACCCAAATCAGCCGACTGACTTGTGCAGACATTGCAACACTGCCTCTGAAACCATACAACATAGACCAATACAGAGAGGAGGTGGTGGAGAGACAGTCCGATGGATCCATCAGCGACTAACTCCACTTCATCACCGCCACCGTCCCTCAACATCATCCAGCCCAACCTCCAACATAGCCAGGCTGCCACGGCTAGTCTACGCAGGGCACTGGAGGTGAAGCCCCGAACCATAGCACTGATCCAAGAGCCGTGGATCAGGAACAATAGAGTATGCGGCCTCGATAACATCGGAGGTAAGCTAATCCTCAACACACACAGCCCAGACAAACCAAGAACCTGCGCTTACATACCCAAAGAAATCCCTATCGCACCACTTACCCAATTCTGTTCCAGAGATCTGACAGCTGTCAGGCTCCAAACAGAAGGCGATGCCCCAGATGTTGTACTGGCCTAGGTTTACATGCCAGGCGAGGACACAAACTGCCCACCGAAGGAGATGGCCGACCTAGTACAGCACTGTGAGCGAGCCAGCCTAGATCTCATCATCTGCACGGACTCGAACGCCCACCACCCGCTCTGGGGCAGCGACGCACCGAACTCCAGGGGAGAGGTACTATCCACCTATTTATTCTCAACTAACCTTAACATCGTGAACCGCGGCTCAGAACCCACTTGGGTCACAGCTCGAGGACAAACGATCATAGACTTAACGCTTGCTACAGAAAACGTGACACACATCATCACAAACTGGCACGTGTCAGACGAGCCTTCTTGCTCAGACCATAGAAGAATCCGCTTCAAACTAACAACCAACACCAAAAAACTCGTACCAAAACGAAATCCACGGCGCACTAATGTGCCAGGATATAAACGTCTCCTAGCCTCCATGCTAGATAGGCACCTTACACTGACAACCATAACTGACCCTGCGCGATTAGAATACACTGTGACAAAGCTATCAGAATACATAACCGAAGCTTACCACGCATGCTGCAAACTAAGGTCGCCACAAGCCAAGGCTGTGAGGAACCCCTGGTGGAACGCCGAACTTAGTAAACTCAGAGATGCACTTCGTAAGCAATTCAACAGAGCCAAGAACACCAGACTCCCGGAACACTGGGAGCTATACAAAGAAACCCAATATTTGTACAGGAAACAGATCAGGACTGCCAGGAGAACAGCCTGGCGGAAGTTTTGTGAATCCATCGAGACAAATAATGAAGCCGCAAGGGTAAGGAAGATGCTATCAACTGACTAGGGCCGAACTCTTGGCGCGCTGAAAAAGCCCGACAACTCATACACAATAACCGACCATGAAGCCAGTAAGGTCCTTCTGGGGACTCACTTCCCAGACTGCAGGCTCTTAGAAGACAGGACATGGGAGGTTGTGCCAGAATGGACCCCAACGGATCAAGACTGGTCAAGAGCCCATAATATAGCAACAGAAGATCGTATAAAGTGGGCTATCAACACGTTCCAGCCATTTAAGTCCGCAGGGCTGGATGGCATTTTCCCAGCCCTGCTACAGTGGGGGATAGATCATCTGACACCATGGCTGGTGGAGATTTATCGAGTGTGCTTAGCACTCAGACACATACCACTAGCATGGCGCGAAGTGAAAGTCATTTTCATACCCAAACCGGGCAAAACCGACTACACACAACCCAAGGCTTATAGGCCTATTAGCCTCACATCCTTCTTACTGAAAACCTTGGAGAGACTCTGTGATAGACACATTCGAGACGGACCTCTCCGGGTAAAACCACTCTATAAACAACAGCATGCGTACTCCACAGGCAAATCAACAGAATCCGCGCTACACAGCGTGGTCTCTAAGATTGAATGCGCAGTGGACCACAAATGCTCATCACTGGCTGCCTTCATTGATATCGAGGGCGCCTTCGACAAAACCATGTTCAACAGCATTAACATGGCGTTAGATAGACACAATATAGACTCGACCCTAAGCGGCTGGATCACCAATATGCTCAAAATGAGAGCTGTACAAGTCACGGTAAATGACACTACAAGGGCCATCGTGGCGAAAGGCTGCCCGCAAGGAGGTGTCTTCTCGCCGCTTCTATGGAACCTGGTAGTAGACAGCCTCATCAAAACACTAAATGACAAAGGTTATTTTACCGTAGGCTACGCCGACGACATAACCATAATAATAAATGGCACCCACGAAAACACCTTATGTAACCTAATGCGCCAGGCTTTGAAAATAGTAGAGGACTGGTGCAATAAACACCAACTGTCGGTGAATCCAACAAAAACCGAACTGATTCTTTTCACAAAAAAGAGGAAGTTGGCGACACTACAACTGCCACGATTCTTTGGAACTACCCTAAGCCTGGCAACTGAAACCAAATACCTGGGCATCTATTTGGACAAACAGCTGAACTGGGCAAAACACACCAACTACATCACCACAAGCCAGCATATCACTATGGCAGTGCAAGCGACTGCTTGGAAGGAATTGGGGTATCAGCCCCTAAGTCACCCACTGGCTATACACCACAGTCATTCGACCAATTATCACATATGGCTCACTGGTCTGGTGGCCCAGGACGGACCTGAGCACAGCCCAAAAAGACTCGCCAAAAAGGTTCGCTTGTGTAGCAATAACCAGCAGCATGAGGACTGCACCCACTGCCGCACTACAAGTAATGCTGGGACTGCCACCCCTGCACCTCATCGTGCGAGAAGAGGCAGCTCTGGCAGCCTTCAGGCTATATATATCGGGAACCCTGAGCAGAGACTCTAGGGTCAAGCACACACGCATAAGGGAAGATGCAATCAAACGACAACCGATGATGGCATCACCCTGCGACAAAGCCCCGAAACTACACTTCTTTTAGAAGCACTACAACATCATACTCACAGAAGAACGGTGTGACTACTCAGGCCCGAAGGAGATGAGAGTATACACCGACGGATCAAAGACCGACTCCGGAACCGGAGTCGGAGTTTTCTCACATGACTTCAACATAAATATATCCAGCCCGCTGGGATTGTTCAACACCGTCTACCAGGTGGAATGTGTGGGCATTATACAAGCGGCTTACGCCATAGGAGCCAGGAGAGTTACGGACACCCGTATACGTATACTCTCCGATAGTGCCTCAGTCTTGCAATCCTTGGGGAAAAATTATATTACCTCCAGACTAACACTAGAATGTCACAACGCACTGGAACGGGTGACAGTGTGCAACCGTAACACAGTGACACTGCAATGGATAAAAGGACACAGCGGATCGCTAGGTAACGACGCAGCTGACCAACTTGCTAGGAGAGCATCCAGCACGTCAGTCTGTGGACCCGAACCTATCGTACCCATCCCCTTCAACCAACTACGCAGGTGGCTACAAGAGTTCACCCACACACAAGCACAGAACTGGTGGACCTCGACACCGGGCTGCAGGCAATCCAGGGAAGCTAGTCGTCCTTAGATGGCAGGCTAACCAGGCGGTTGCTACGCCTGGACAGGAACGGCCTGCGCCTAGTGACGGGGACCATCACGGGACACTGCTCACTGAATAAGCACTTCCACACAATAGGCATAACGGACAGCCCTCTGTGCAGGGCTTGCATGGAGGCTGAAGAAACCGTTGCGCACGTGCTCTTTGAATGCACAGGCGTCACCCAGATCAGAACAGAAACCCTCGGGTCACCCAGATCTTTCACGGATATCTTAAGCAGATTAGGAGACCTAATCAGCTTCTGGAGGGAGGTGGGCTGGTTGGAATAACCCACGACGGCCGCCATGGCCCACGCACAATGGTCCACATGAAGGACTAGGTGCGGAAACCGAACCCGCTAACATAGAACATAGAACCATACAACATATAACAGGAGCTTGTAAATTACTTGCTCAAACTGACTTTAAACACCGCCGTGATCAAGTCGCTGCAATTATACCTTTTTTTTTTTTTTTTTTGCCGGGGTGGAAAATCCTCATGGATGTCCTCCGCCCTGGGGTGGGCGGGGGGGTCTGTCAGACTTACTGACTAAAAACCACCCCGGTGTTCCCTTCCCACACTTGCACCTGCAATTATACCTACACCAACAGTTAGCATACAAATATAAAACTCGTCAACGAAATGATACCATATTATAAATATAAACCAGAAATTGTATTAGAAAGTCAGGACCAGAAAATTTACTGGGATCGAACAATAATAACAGATAAAACTATTCATTACAATAGATCTGACATTATTACCATTCACGACAAAACTAATAAAACAGTTTACCTGATAGATATAGCAATACCTAACTCACACACTATTCAAACCACAATATCCGAAAAACTCAGTAAGTATCAAGATCTCGCCATAGAAATTAAAACTCAATGGAAAGCACATACCGTTCACATTGTCCCCATTGTTCTTTCATCTACTGGTATAATACGAAAATCACTCTCACAAAGCCTTAACACCCTACAGATGCCTACTCACACACTTTACATGCTCCAAAAAGCCTCCATCCTTAACACTTGTCGCATCGCCCGAAAGTTCCTGACTTCTTCAACACTGTCATCCTTCTCTATCTAAATTTTGCCTTACATACTTGGTCCCGACCCGTATGTAAGGTCTCTTAAACGAGAAGAAACACAAAGAACCAATAATAATAATAATAATAAAACATTTATTTCAGGCTACAATGGCCCATAAACATATACCTTACAAACTAACATATATAAAAAGTATAAAACAAAAACTCGTCTTAATAAATATAGCTTAAAACTATGTTATTCGCACTTCACTTCACTAGCTTATCCTTGTGCTGTCCTGTGGCACTTGTCCGCGGAAGCGACGGAACACCACGTCCTGCGGCCAAAATTCTTCCTCCATGACGACGGACAGAAAACAATTCGGTACTCGCACCACGAACGCCTTGAAGTTGACGTAGCCGTGCGACTCCAGTAACTGCACTCTCGACGCGTACCTCGTCTTCTGGCGCACGTACTCCGCGAATATCCACATCAATAATTACTTGAGGCGGCTCGCGACTATCTCTACTTGATCCAAGTCCAGTGATCGACAACCTTCTGTGGACTTCCTGGAAGTTGCGGGCAGATGGCACTGGTTGCCTGTTACGAAACGCAGCTATGTAAGCTGTGCGCGCAGTTCTGGCACCTCCTCGTCCCACTCCATAGTAAAAATGAATGTCGGCAATGTGTGCCGGGGAGAATTCACTTAAACGCGTCATCACGTAGCAGCCAACGAAAGTTACGAAACTCAGGTAGCAGCGAACGAAAGTAACGAAACACGTGTAGCAGCGGCGAATAGTCCTGAGCGACTGGCCCAAGGTCGGAGGTCCCTTTGGTTGGCCCTACCTCCCCGCACCCCAACCCGCGCACATTCACAACAAAATTCACAAAATAAAGTAAGTTACCTGCTAAATAATAGTGCGTAGCCATGCGCTGTGCCTTTCTGATAGGAAATGTTGGAATTGAGTTAAAAACATGCAATTTTTACTATTAGGTGGCTAATACGATGATGAATAACTCAAAGTAATAAAAAAGGTAGGTTATGGGGGCGTCTTATTGACAAATTTTACGATTATTGCAAAAATTGATGAGAAAAAAAAAACGATTTTTCATTGAAAAAACACGTTTATTTTCTATTGAGGGTAGTTTTTTCAACAATTTTCATTTTATGAGGACGCCTAATTACTTCCAATCATTAGGGAGTTTGTTTCATCGTGATAGATCATTTAGCTTAAAAGTTACACCGTTTTGTTTACACTGGGGTCACAGTAGCGATCAAAATTTTTAAAAATTCCATAAAAAAATTAGATTTTTTTAAATATTTTTGCTGCCGATAAAATTAAGCATAGAGGGATCATTTCGATATATGCACATAAAGAATCACACTGTATAGCTGCTGTTGATATCGACTGTTTATTTCATAATTTGGAGTAATCCTACGTACAGCCAATCTGTATATATTTTGATTAAAAAATTTAGCATTTTATTTTAGCACTGTCTTTTAAAAAAAATGCATTTTTTTGGCATATTTCGTATTAGCCTAGTTGGCAATACTGGTAAGTACTTCTACTACGTGACGTGAGTACTACTTAGTCTGTGGGTCTCTGTGGTAGTGTTAAAAATGGCGGCCCTACTTCCCCGTCCTCTTGGTCTTGCCCAAATTATTTCCCTGAAAAATGCGAATAAGGTAATTCAATTTATGTAGTTAGTCATTAAATGCTCACAAATATTATCATTATTTGAGTGTGTCAAAACTTAACATGACTACAGCTGTTCATAAAAACAAAATATTGAAGTGGTTTTATTTCAATTAAATTACACCTGAGATTTAAAATAATGTCTAAAAATTAAAATTCAACTGTATTTTTGTTCGTTAACAATAGACCTTGATATCAATTAGACATTTATTTATAAATTTGACCTTGTCATTTTCAGCTTTTGTGACCTTACGTCACCGCTAGTTCGCTAGTTTTGTAATTTGAACAACGTAATTTAAGCAAAAGCTCCTATTTATTGCATTTTAAAATGTATACATGTACCCATTAAACATCTAAATGAAATACACACAACTTGTACTGCTTTCCGCGTTTTCCATACTGGATCAATAAAACTGGCAGTTCTGGTTGCAATATCCATAGCAATAAACATCCCAGACAGAAAGCATGAAAAATTATATTTTGTATTGTCTGAATTTTCGTATGGATCCCAGGTCCTAGACAAAGGTACTGTAGGAAACAGTGAAGAGAATGTAGTGTGTGTTTTTTTCGTTTGTAGCTGTCACCCCATAATTGCAAACACCGTCAGTTACTCTAAACATATAAACTGTAGTAAAAATTTTAACAGATCATTTTGTTTACTTTTACTGAATCGTAAATCTGCCCTAGATTGGTTGGTGTTGTTGGTGAAACGGGCTCTTGCACAGCTGTTTCTTGAAACACAGCACCTATTTATCAATTTCGGATAAAAGCAAACGTAGGCGACAAAATCTTATAAAGGCACTAACAAAAACGAAACTTCCGCTTGTTTTATTCAGTGACCGTTATGGTGATGATTCAAAGCAGGGAATGGGCAGGTAGTAAATCACATGCTTCTTCAAGCCAATTGATGGTACTTCGTTTCATTCCTTGCTATCTCACAATCTGACAGCAATACATGGATAGATTATGAATTATCAAATTTTGGTGCATTTTATTGTAAACAAAATTATCTGTTTACAATTTTTAAACAGTTTAAAATCCTGCATGATGAACATAAGTATGAACTGATGGTGTTTGCATTATCTGGTTACATATCTGTTTTGAAATACTTTAGTGTAATAGACTTTCTCCCAATCAATGTCAGAAGGTTATTAAATTGGTTTATAGAATGTTCTCTTAGCTCCACAAATAATTATGTAATACCTTTGTGAGATAGATACATATTGTCACATGTTCAGATTTGTACAAAGTTCAATATTTGTTGTAGTGGTTATCTAGTTTATGAGCTGCCATGCATCCATTTAAATACATAGGTTATCTTTCTATTAATTTGTGAAATCATACAATAGGAAACACCATTTTCCTGATATTGAATACTATCCACATTTCCAAATAATGTCTATGCAGATATGAAATCCTATGAATGACTAAACAGTTGTTTTATTAGATGTTATCAGATTTTTTTGATAAAGGCACTTGTAATACTGCACTTCTTTTGCTCACTTTTACACAAATAAGATGAAAAGTATAATATACTATGATGCTGTAAAATAAACATTACAAATATTATTTGTATTGGTTATAGCTACTGCCTGGGTTTTTCTAAAATAAAAGTACCCTAAATTACTCTTTATAACATCAGCTATCTGCCAGTGGAAATCCCGTCAAAATCGGTCCACCCGTTTCGGAGATTAGCCGGAACAAAAAGACAGACAGAAAGACAAGTTTTTTTGTTAAAATTATCATTATGAACTATCATAAGCATTTACTAAAAAGCTGTTATTTTGACATTAAAAACAGACACTTCAATTTTATTTTAGCTCATAATTAAATTGTGTAATTTCAGTTGCTGGTGGCGGCAACTGCAAACCATTACCCAAGCAAACAACAAGTCCGCAACTTGAACGTTCATGAGCATATAAGCTACACCATCCTGCGAGACAATGGCATTCCTGTACCTAAATTCCATGTGGCCACTACCGCAGATGAAGTTCTTAAGTATGCTAAAGAACTTAACACAAAAGACATGGTACTCAAGGCTCAGGTAATTTATGATAGTTTTATTTTAAGTTCTTAAAATTGTTAGTGATTAGGCAAAAAAGAGCTATATCAATATTAAAAGCTATAAATCTAAAACTGTAAATCTGGATGATACTGGACACTTAAAATATTTTATTAAACGGTTGAATTGAGCTTATAATAACTAGTGCTATTTTAGGTACTTGCTGGAGGCAGAGGAAGAGGCACCTTTAAAAGTGGCCTCCAAGGTGGTGTCAAAATGGTTGACACGTAAGTAAATAATCCATGCTAATATTATTTGTCATTGTATGTGATGCAGAGGAATTAAAAAAATCTTATGAGGAACGTTTTCGAGTATGCATGTGGATGTGTATAAAAGAGTAGGGGAGACAATAGAAACGATAAATGGATTATGTAAAAGATGATATGGCTAAGAAGGGGGTTGCTAATGAGATGACAACTAATATAGAATTTGAGGAAGAAGACATGCTGCGCTGACTCTAAATAAATGGGGGGCAAGAGAATGATGCGGCCCCCAAGCATCGCCACAATGACCGATTGTGCGCTTCCCGATATTATACATGTGTCTCTACATAGATAGTAATTCTACATAGGTCGCAAAGTCCTAATCTGACAGCTGTGCTGCTGGGGAGTTTGTTGCGCCACTTCTTCTTCCCAGCTAAATCACTAGGAAGTGGTGAAGGGTGGGCGTTTTTGGGGGACTGTCTTATGTAATTTTTGACGTTCGAAAAGTGCTAATTCTCAGGCTAGTTTGAATAAATGACTTTTGATTTTTGATTTTTTTGATTTTTAATGGTGTCTCTTAGACGGTCAAAATTGCTTGACAAGATTGTGATTTTTTCGTGGCTTACTAAGAGGTTTCTGACCACTGCTCTATGTGCACTCACCTTAGTAACTTAAGCCAGTACTGTTTATAAACAGTTTTATTTAAATTGAAAGATTGTTTAAATGCATTTTGGAATATTTCGACACTCCATGAAAACTTGAGTGCATAGGTCTGCAAAATATCCTGAATACATATTTGTATTGTTTATTCACTGCAAGCTGTACTTACTATTACTATGTAGGCCCGAAGCTGCCCGTGCGATAGCCAGCCAGATGCTGAACCAGTACCTAGTCACGAAGCAGACTGGCGCGGGGGGACGTATCTGCAATAAGGTCATGGTGACCGAGCGCAAGTTCCCTCGTAGAGAATTTTACATTGCCGTCATGATGGAGCGCAGCTTTAATGTATGTATGACTCTTCCACACCTCGTAAAATAGTGGATTGGTTTCCTTTCCAATACTAAACTATTGTTGCATCTTTCATAAATTATCACAACTTTTACAATTTCATAAATTTGTTGTTTTAGGGTCCGGTTATTATTGCATCTTCTCAAGGTGGTGTGAGCATCGAAGATGTGGCTGCATCGAATCCTGACGCTATCACGTACGAACCTATCGACATCATCGCAGGACTCCAGGACGAACAAATTAAACGTGTTTTAACTAAGGTACTTTGAGCAGTTACGCCGCACACTAGGCGACCAGTTGCACAGCTCGGTGTCGTAGTTGGCAGTTGTGGCACTTGTGACCCATGAACTCAATGCAACCGAGTGCTACAATAACCTTTGTGGTGCGGTTGGTTTTAAAGAGTAAGGAACGGGTCACTACAACTTTCCCTATGCCATTTTCCTTTTAAAGTAAATGCATAAACAAGTGGCAATGAATAAACAGGAGGCCTAGTTTGCAGGTGTAAATCAAAAATTGTAATCTTTGTTTTACTTATGGAAAGGTGTTTTTTATATTAGCATTTTTTTTTTAGATTGGTTTAGACACTGCTGAAGCAGCAGATATGGTTAAAAGGTTGTACGAACTCTTTGTAAAAAAAGACGCTCTTCTAGTTGAGGTGAACCCATACGCAGAAGATGCCATTTCTGGCCAATGTAAGTACTCTGATAATTATTAATTCTATCACTATTACCATTTTGCATGTTTGCTGCTTATTTATAGTTTTTTCTTGCGACTCTTCGGAATTCATGTTGGAATTCGCCCATTCATACCCGAAGCGATTGGGTTACATTTCGACTTAGTTACAGATTTAGTTTAAAAGAATAAAATAACGTTACAGACGAGAGCCGAACGGAATCGAACCGTTACCGTACCAATAGTACAGGTACTACGTTCTGGTACCGGTACCAATGGTACAGGTACTGCTCTGGTACCGGTATCACACCAAGGCCAATGGTACCGGTTCCCAAAAATACCAGTATTTCCAGCCCTGCTAGTAATGACGTGTGACTCCGACTATACGTAATCGAAAAAAAATGATATCGATGTCTTTTGTCGTAGTTGGGTTTAAGTTTTTAACTTATTTACACAAATATAAGTTACATAATATTAACAAACTAATATGGGTTGTTTATTTTCATAAAACGTCCGTAAAATCGAATAATCCGGATGACTTATTCGATTTTACGGAATTTAACCAAAGATCCGTTCTTAAAAATCTGGATTCTAAAACAGAACGGATTTGCATTCCCTAATCAGCCCCAGGTCTAAAACATAGAAGTCAATCAATCATAGGCGAAAATGCAGAAAATCTAACAGCAACGAAATAATCAATTGCCACATTTATGTTCGCGAAACTCGACAAAGTGTAGGAAAAAGCAGATTTTTATTCACTTATTGTGGCTTGGTCCCATGAGTACAACAATCCCGTTTTAGGTTTTCAGCAATAACACCTCGAATATGGTATTTTTTTTCCTTAACTAATTAATAATTAGGCCAAGCTACATTATGTCTGCTAGTTGAAATTTTCTGGAATCCAAAAAAAAAAAAAACTTTATTAATTTTATCATAGTCTTGCAATGTTTGTTTCAGTCTTCTGCTTAGATGCCAAGTTCCGATTCGACGACAACGCTGAATACAGACAACAGGAACTGTTTGCTTTAAGGGACCCGACTCAGGAAGATCCCAAAGAAATAGAAGCTGCTAAGTCCAACTTGAACTACATTGCACTTGATGGTATGACTTAATTGAATTTATTATGAGGAGGTTAATTTGCATGAGTATTCTGAAAGAGTCACACCTACAAGCTAAATGAAACTTTAGTATATGATTTATTGGATCTTTTTCTTTCCATGTTGAAGACAGTTACGTAATTGTAATATTTTCTCTATATAAATTTTTTATTCGAAAATCATGTCTTTTATGGATAATTATAAAAAACAAACAAGATTATTTGGTTTTTATTCTAAAAGACATATTCACAGCATGAAAATGTAGTTTATTATCCACCCACAAGATATTTTTTTCTCTAGATCAATTATTTCGCCGGCGGTCGCTGAAAACCAGCGCTGGGGCTCTGTCTAGCATAGGGTCGCAGCATTATGCTGAGCGATGGCCGTTTTGCGTGAATGTGACGCATATTTTCCCTCAACTTGTTCTTTCGTGTTTGTGTTTTTATTTCTTTGCGTTATGTTTACCGCAAATAAACGTATTTTCTTTCTTTTCTTCTTCTTTCTTCTTATTACTTTAGTTATAAACGAAATAAGAATTGAGACTTACGCTATTTAGTTTCGTGCTCGAACACGATCAAAGAGCGCACGCGATATTAAACTTTATTACTGATTAGCGTTTAGCCCATAACGGAGTGGCGGGGAGAAAGGGCGGAGCTTGCGTTCGAAATTTGATTTAGACTGCCGGCTCTTAAGAATTAACTTATGCTAGAGATAACGGTGTGATAAAATATCTGCTTTTCTTAGGTACTATTGGGTGTATGGTAAATGGCGCCGGGTTGGCCATGGCTACGATGGACATCATCAAGTTGCACGGCGGTGATCCCGCGAACTTCCTCGACGTCGGAGGTGGCGCCACCGCACAGGCTGTAACGGTGCGTCTCGTTGACACATTTTAATGGCGAATTTCACCAATTAAACTGAACGCGATCAGCACATCTAAACCGCGTTCAAGAGCTGTCTGTATTAAGTATATAATTAAATGTTGTAGTAACATATTTTTTCTGGTTTAGGAAGCCTTCACTATCATCTTGTCGGACCCGAACGTGACCGCCATATTGGTAAACATCTTCGGAGGTATCATGAGGTGTGACGTCATCGCAGAGGGAATTGTTACTGCAGCCAAGAACCTTAGTATCCAAATCCCTGTCATTGTTCGTCTTCAGGTATGTATTATGAGTTCTTTTATTACCATTTTTATCATATTTGATTCCTTATCATCTGCCTCACCTTTTCCCAACAATGTGTTTTATGTCATAGTCAAAACTCTTAACCAGTCAAAGCCACTAAAAATAAAATAAAAACCTTTTTGCGATTACACACATAACCTTTATTTAGATACCTATTTCGTTGGTAGGTATTTTTCGTGACCCTTTTAGAACACCTTTTTGCAGTGATTCTAGATATAACTGGCGTTACGCTTTACGTAACAATTGGTTTTTCATAGAGAAAACGCGACGTAACAATTGGTTTTTCATAGAGAAAACGCGATTTAACTTTACTTTTCACGTTTTGACTATAACATACAAGGTGTAATAACTGAAAACCAGGGTTGGTCCCATTGTGAAAGTTGTTCTTAATCTTGAGTACAATGGTCCATTCAGAGGTTTTTTAAACCTTAAATTCACATAGTAGTAGTGTAGTGTATAATATGTAATATTTAATACCTTGAACTTTTGACAGGGAACAAAAGTGCATGAGGCAAGAAAACTAATCTCAGAGTCAGGACTTCGCCTCGTGCCGCGTGATAACCTCGACGAGGCTGCGAAGCTCGTGGTGCAGCTGGCAGAGATCGTTAATCTCGCCAAGAAAGCTGGTGTTGAGGTGAAATTTGATTTCCCTGAGTATAAACTGAACGAGTAAAAAATTGCAGTATTTTTCATATATCTTTACTTACCATCACTATCTAATTGGTCATAACTGTTGTCTAACGTAATCCAGTTGTTAATTATTGTTACTTCGAATTAATGGCACGAGTGATTGTAATGCTTCGTAGTAATGTAACATGTATCTCGCCTGTAATGACATATTTTTTAAAAGTGTAGGGCTATCGCCACGTTCTGCGAAATGAGCAGGGATGACTTTTTAAGGATGAGAATGTTATTAATTCTCATTAATCATTCGCCTTCGTCTAACTTTCAAGACCCATCTTGGCTGCCGCTGTAGACGAGACTATCACATAAAGAAACACAAAAATAAAAGTTTGTGATTTGATCTGTAAACACGAAACAGGCCCTGATGAGACCGTGTTCTCATAATTAAATAATCTGTGAACCTATTGAGTGTTAGACTGACTTACTAATGAGTATTGACAAATCGCTAAATAGCCAATCAATACTTCTAAATAAAAAGTAGAACTTTATTCAACTTGAAGTCTATTAGCCAATTCACAGAAAACTTGGTTCACATAACACTGTTTTTATGACATACCTGCAGTCTACCTATTCCATAAATATTACATACTTTAACGATAGGCTTTATTGTTATATTAATATTATACGAGAATAAGCTGAAGTACATTGTGATATCTACAAGTGAACTAGTTAGCACTTAAATTGTGAGTTACCCCTTCAATAGGTTCTAAATGCACTTCGATCAAAGTCAAATCATTTATTCCAATTACACCATTTGTAGTTACTATTGAAAGTCACGAATTAACAGAAGAAAAGAGTTGCTGATCGAATATGTAAGGGCAGATTTGTCACTTAGAACTGGATGCATTAGAGCCAATTAGATTAAATAATGTAGTTCATTGATTTATTTATTGAAACACGTTTAGCATAAGTAAACCTATTAGATAAAACATGCTTAATTCGAATGATTATTAAAATAACCTTGATGTTGTAGTGAAGTGTTAAAATGCTTAAGGCGTCATACAATTGTAATTTGCTATTTAATATCGATCGAGATTGAGTAAAAGTATTTCATTTATTACATTAATTTACGAACATATTAAAAGTATGTATTGTTAATTTTTAAGTACACCTACAGAGTACAGTAGAGGTGTACGGTGAGATGTGTAACGACGCAATAATTAGTATTTTGTACATTATGTATGTTTATTTGTAAATAGCAACAATTATTTTTTTAAATCTGCCACATTCTTTACGTGGCAAAATCTGCAGAGATGCAATATATATTGTATGGTATCTACAGTTGAATATAAATATTGTGTAAAGTAATTACAGTCTAAATATTAATTTTTGGCTTCGTTTAAATATAATAAATTTATTTTAGATCTGTATTGTAGTTGTTCTTTATACTTCGTCCCTCATTATTAGCGGTTGTATTAGATTACGACGTGTATTTAGGGTAGATGAGTGTAAAATACGTAAGTGTGTAGTGTAGTCTTTCAATGAGTATACAATATGTGCAAATGTTTTCTTTCCCAAAGGCTTCTATTCTGCTCAGATGAGCGGAATAGAATACCCTTTTTTCCAGACGGTAAAGAAGTCATCTGGTAAGTAGGTACTTATACATAAAAGCACGGGATTCGGATATTTCCTCCGACAACTCAACACTGACACAACTTACCCCGACCTACCGGCCGACCGACTTGGCTCTAACATGGAAATGGGAACAATCGTTATTTAAACCCCTACTCTTAATATTAACATACCGCTAATCAAGTAATCAGTTTTCATGGAGGACTGCCAGTGAGACCACGAGGAGGAACGGTACGCTTCATTTTTAGAGTTCCGTAGTAAAACCTATAAAGATGCTTTTATGTGACTGCTATTTAAGTCGTTTTTGAGATATTTGCGATTACAACCGCAAAATTAATTTCATAGATTTTTCGAAAAATACTGGATTTCAAATTTATTTTTGCGGTCGATATAATCAATATTGTTCTGAAAAAATACTAAGTACTACTTTGTTACGCCAGTCGATATTACATTTTGTATTCATGACCAAACCTGAACTCGCGAAAAAAAAAATCAGCTGTTCCCTACATTTATGTTCGCTTAACTCTTCAAAATGTAGGGAACAGCAAATTTTTTTTTCGCGATTTCAACTTTGGTCCCATAGTAAAAGTTGTTCATTAATACAATGACCCCTTAAGTATGTCGTGTATGAATAGATACACCTTATATACGACGTTTCAATCGTAAGTTATTTTCTAATTTTAAGATCTTGGATTTGCAAAAGTTTGTAAGTACTTAAAATATCATATCTGTCAATTTATTGCTTAGAAGACTTCCAGCCGGATTCCGAAAGGGCTTTAGCATCGTAGATCACATACATACGCTGCGGCAGGTTATGCAGAAGTCCGAAGAGTATAACCTGCCTGTTTGCTTAGCGTTTGTGGACTACAAGAAAGCCTTCGATTTAATTGTGACTTGAGCTATACTGCAGTTTCAACAGTGCCAGATTGAGTATCGGTAGATCGAGATGCTGATGTGTCTCTATGAATGCAACCAATTTCAGTCCGACTCCGGGACTAGACACCGAAACCTATCCTTTAGCACCGAGGTGTGACGTAAGGATACGTTATCTCTCCGTAACTGTTCACCGCTGCACTGAAGTATTCAAGGTTCTGGACTAGAGATGGCTAAGCATCAAAGTCAAGCGAGTACATCACTCAGCTTCGGTTTGCCGACGATATAGTAGTCATGACTGAGACTGGAGGAACTCAGTACAAGGCTCGATAAAGCTTTCCTCCCTCCCATCTCACTAAAGCTTCCGGAAAAGTAGGTCTTAAAATGAACATGGACAAAACAAAGGTCATGGCAAACGCCTATGTAACACCCACCCTCATGAAGATTGGAGATTCTACACTCAGAGCCGGAACCGGAGTTACCGACATAGCTTGCAGAGTAAGCAAGCTGAAGTAGCAGTGGGCTGGCAATGTTTGTCTAAGGACCGATGGCCGGTGGAGCAGACGAGTTCTGAATAGAGACCGCGTATCGGCAAGCGTAGTGTGGGACGCCCCCAGGTAGATGGACCGACGATCTTAAAAAAGTGACTGCATGGCACAGACTTATGCGGAAGGCTGATATGGCGGAGGGCAGGGTGTTGTGGAGCAGCCTGGGAGAAGCCTATGTCCAGCAGTCGATTGCCTTGTGTTGATTGATTGACACTTGGGAGCTGTCGACGATTATGTTTACCTAGTACAAATTGTCCAGTTAGGTAGGCGCCCAACTACGAGAAAGAGGTAAATTGTCAAATCCAACTCGACTGCCGCAGCTTTCAGGAAGCTGCGCAATATCTTCTCGTCTCACATACCATAGTGTCTCAAGACGAATGTCTTTGACCAGTGCGTGTTGCTAGTGATGACTTATGGCACTGGAATTTGGTTGCTCACAGTGGGCCTCATTAGAAGGCTGAAAGTCGACCTAAAGGCAATGGGGCTGTACTTGGACTTTTCCTGCGCGATCGAATAAGTAATGAAGAGATCCGCAGGAGAGAACGTACGTAACCGACATAGCCCGAAGAATTGCCAAATGTCATTGGCAGTGGGTAGGTTACATTGCTCGCGGAACGGACCACGTACCAAAAGGTGGACCGAGAACCTGGTGAAGGCTGCGCACAAGACCGGTCGATGTGAGGCCTATGTCAAGTAGTGGACGTCTTTCGGCTGATATGAAGTTAATGGTAATTTGATTTGTTTTCCTAACTTTTTTTATTCTTACTTGTGTTTCAACTGTCATCATTATTATATCCTAGTGTATTATGAGGAATATTTTTTTTTGTTCCATATAATTTGTAGTCTTATTTTAATAATTAAAGAATGTTCAGTTAAATAGCTCTGATGTGATACAAAAAGCGCAACCAAATCCTCTCGTGTTGGCTGAAATTCTTTTTGTTGTTTTTGCTATGATACTACTTTTCGTTTTAACTGACAAAAGCAAATTAAAAAGCAGGAAATTAAGTAGCGGTTACCTATATTTTTTGTTGTAGTTTGTTTCCTTTATATTTTTTTCAGCAGACGGTTTTTATCGATTTTCTCGTAAAGTGAATTTTACACATCATCATCTGCCTAGCCTTTTCCCAACTATGTTGGGGTCGGCTTCCAGTCTAACCGGATGCAGCTGAACACCAATACCATACTGAATTTTACACATAATATGAGGTCTTAAATTCGCAATGATGAAATAGTCCAGTAACTGCGACCAACTTGGATGTAGCGCTCGCCGGCCGCTGCCACAGTTCTAACCTAACCCATTTGATCGGGGTGCCCCCTTGCTTAGTTACTACGACCAACTTGTTGTTGTCACGGTCGGGGTCGAGTTGTCCTGGGGTTGTTATTATGTTAGTATGTTACGTTATTATTTACCTAAATGTGTATTACGAGGGCGGCACTGAAAATTTCGGGAATCAAGGAAGTGACAACATTACTATTTAAAAATGTATTTATTGCTTGTCGAAGTATTCTCCGCGAAATTTGACACATTTTTCCATACGATGGAAGTTTTTAGAGCAAGAAAGTATAGAAATCATTAGGGCTTAGGTCGGGGCTGTACGGCGGATGGTCTAATAATTCTATGTTTTCTTGCTCTAAAAACTCTTTTGTTCTGTGCGCGGTGTGAGAACTCGCATTGTCGTGATGGAGGATGATGCGGCGGTTGCAGTTCTCTTTACGGAGTTCAGAAACGACCTGTGGCAAACAAATGCTAGCATACCATTCTGCATTAACCGTTCTTTGTCCCTCAAGAGGAATAGTCGTAACATGGCCGGTTTTGGAGACAAACGTGGCCACCATTTTTTTGCAACACTCCGTGAACGAACAATTTTTGTTTTCTTTAACTCATTTTCGAACACCCAAACTCGTGACTGGTTTTTTGTTTCGGGTTCGTACGCGTATATCCAGGATTCGTCACCTGATACAATGTTGTATACAGCATTTGAGGATCCTTCGTGGAATCTTTCGAGAGTTCTGACGCACCAAGTAACGCGAGCCGCTTTTTGCTCTTCACAGAGCGAATGCGGTATCCATCGGGAAAACAACTTTTTTACACCTAATTGTTCATGCAAGATTATTTGTATTTGACTCATGCCAATGTCTAAAGTTGCCTGAATTTCGCGGTATGTCACATGTCGATCTTCCTCAATCAGCTTACGCACAGCATCAACGTTTTCTTGGGTGACTGCAGTTTTTGGACGACCTTGACGGGGATCATCACTGAGCTTGACACGTCCACGTTGAAATTCAGCAAACCAGCGATAAATTGTGGTTTTGGATGGGGCTTCATCACCAAATGCAGAAATCATCCGGTCAACACACTGTTTTTGTGTTAAACCAGTTCGAAAGTCATAATAAATCATCGCTCTTGAATTTTCTCGAGTCAATTCCATTTTCTCAACGACTAAACATTACACACACACACACACACAACATTATTATTGTTAATCACATCATCATCATCATTTTATTATTTCACATTTATATCTGTAACTTTTATGGTGTACATAATAAAGAGTATTCTATTCTATTCTAAACAAGTTTGACAAAACCTTGTGACAAGACCGAGAATCTTTTTTTAAATAAATAAATGGTATTCGATTCTTAAAACCAGGGAGTTTTCAATTAAAAAGATTTTAATATGACAGGAACAGTGGAAATATTCCATTCCCGATACTTTTAGTGCAGCCCTCGTAGTGCTCTTTCTAAACCCTTTTGCTTGGATTCCCACAATTATTTAGCCTATGAACAAACTTAACATTGTGGTTGAAAAACATGTTCCCTCATACATTCCAACTGCAAATGTAAGTTTGTACGCACAATATTGAGAGATTTACCATGTTAGTTTAAGATGATAGACTTCTTATAGGTTTTCCTGTTATCTATAAGTAAAGAACTGTATTCTATATATTTTCAAAATTTTAGACTCAGTAGGTTTTAGTTTTAGGGGGGAAATGAAATGAAATCGTCGCAGGGGGCGGGGGGGGGGGGACTGTAAATTTTCGTCTTTTTTTCTTAATGTTTATTTTGAAATTATAAAAAAATATTTCTGAAATCCTTACAACAAACCCTTTCATTTGATATGTCACATGGTACAGTTTGCTACTTTTATTTTTTTCTAATTTGCCCCCAAAAGTGACCTCCATATTCAAAATTCATTTACACGTCCGTGTTTGTGGTCACAGAAATTCATATGTGTACCAAATTTAATCGGTCCAGTAGATTCGGAGCAAATCGGCTGTGACAGACTGACACAGGAGTAATCCTATATGGGTTCTTCGTCTATCCCATGGTGTGGGGTACGTTGGATAAGCCGTTCAAAAATATTGCGGGTCTGTGAAAACCATTTTTCAATTTAGGGATCCGTTTGCGTAATATTAAGCTTTATAGTGCTATTTTTTTTGTTAGAGTCAAGTGCCCCCTCCCCCATCTAAACGGTTGTTTGTGAAATATGTGAAAAAATTCATGGCAGTAGTTATAACGAATTTAAAAGGAAATCTATCACAGCTAAGTAGGCTTTACAAGTTAACGAGTAATAGTCAACCAACTTAAATTTGCAGTTGGAGAATTGACCGTGACGTATAACGATGTATGGGAACATGTTTTTCAACTACAATGTTAAGTTTGTTTTTGGGATAAATTCATCCCAACTACGGAACTCTTCATTGTGCGTGGTCCGACACGCACTCGTTCCTTTTGAGGTATGGAACTCTAAAAATCCAAAAACATTCAAGTCTTTTAAGAATGTATTCTTGCCAAGTTTCAAGTTAAAATACGTAAGAAAATTTGAATTTAATTACTTGAAAAAAATTCTTATGGTTTTTTGCAATTTGCAGGTCAGTGTTGATTGTTGATTAAAATATGATTCGCCGCTGACATACGTATCAGTCAGTTTCTCGTTTTATGTAGTAGAAGATTTATAGCAACTTAGTTTTTCGTTAGAGTTGAATTTTAATACTTTAGATAAATACATGTGGCGTCACGAAGTTTACGACCCCCCTTTTTGACCCACTGCCCCTTAACGTGTGACGTAATTAATTAATTTATATATATTTATATTGAACTATGAACCTATAATGAAAACTGATATTGTACAACTGTCAAAATTTAAAATGATATCTCGAATAATATCATCGAATGATTTGAAAAATCTGCCCTTACCTTACCTTCCCTCCCCTGTCTTTATTCTTTACCCTGTTTTTATAATGTCATAGATAAGAATAACTGCCAAGAAAGTCGCCGCAGGAGGCGGTGGCGGTGCTCCTCGCTCTTTGAGCGACATTTGCGGCCCTAGTAAACCCAAGAGCGCAGGTGGCGTGTGCGGTGGCCGTAGTAAGAAGACGAACGTGTGCGGTGTTGCCAAAAAGAAAAAAAAGTGTCTCTAGCACTAGAATACACATACACGTACCTGTTTTTGAATTATTTTTGTTTAGGTATAAATTATTTTGTGTTATTTGTTTTTATATCTTGCCACAGTTATTGCCGCCAAATCATCATTAAATTGAAAAGCTGCATATTCTCCACTTTTTTATAAAATAATAAATCTATTTATGATTAATATATTTAGCTTTTTATTTGTTACTATATAGACTTATGGAAATATTATAATATATTCATATAAATGGACATAGTTCGCTTTCAAATATGGAGTTAAAAACTAATACATATTGGAGTTGGAACTAATTATCAATAAAAAATATCCTTAAATTGTTCAAATTAACAATTGCACTGAGACAGTATGTTTAGCGTGACATGAATGAAGAAAATTAAGCAATTTACTTATTATGTACACTAAATGACTTCTTTGCTAGGCGTAGATATACCTAATGCTTCTTCATATCCGGTCTTCTTTTCATGTTTGCCTGTGAATTAAACAAAAACAATAATTTTAAATTATTTTCAACGCACTTGCTCGAAAAATAGCTCTTATTGTAACGCTTTTAGGTTCACAATGCAGTGTATTTAACTTATTGACCAGCCCAGTCGGATTTACCCTTCGGACCCTTCGTAACGTGGATCCAGGCAAGACACAATGGCTTTTTTAATTGTTTCTGTAACGACATTGAACCGGTTAGTACGACAAATGTTTTCGTGACCGTGCTGAGTCGTATAAATATACGACTGAGAACCTATGTTCGTTTTTTATTTCGTTGCACGACCGTATTCGTCGTAGATATTTATTTGTCAATTTATGAGCTGGGCGCTGGGAGCACGGCATTTGATATAAAACCAAGCGGTCAAGAGGTTAACACGCGTGCTTTTTCTTTGCATTCCTGCACTAGTGCGGAAAAATACGCCACAGATAACTATCTTAGGACTTCTGACGACCCCTAATGACTGTCAAAGATCCACGAATGACAGCCAGGACCAGCTTAACGTGCTTTCCGAGGCACGGAAGAGTCGGTATGTAAAGATGGTCACCCATCCATGGGCAAACCCCGATGGATAGACCCGTGCTGCTGTTATTACTTAGCCACGAGCTAAAAGTCAGAAATGTGTTCTTGCCTGATCCTACATCAAAAGATCGCTCAGATTAGAGCATTTATATCCAAACGATAGTGGTCTTTTACGCTAAACAGGAAGCTAGCCGATTAAAAAAAAAAAGGTGCATTGGTAATAAGTGGAACAAAATCGCTAGATGAAGGAAGTACGCTTTTCTTTGGCTAATGTAAAACGCTGGTAACAAGTAGGTAGGTAAAAATAATACATTTTATGAGAAAACTAAAATACCTTTCTTTGTTGATTTATTCCTCTTGGATTCTTTATCTTTTGATTCCTTTTTAGATTTTTTATGTTTTTCAGTCTTTGTGTCCTTCGTGTGAGTTTCAACAAGTAAAGCGTCATCTTCCGCTACGTCACTATCTTTCGTTGGTTTCTCGCCATTTGTCTTGCTTAGATCGTCAATAAGCAGCGCCTCATCTACTTCCTTAGCTACTTCTGGTAGCATTAAATCTACGGTCTTTTGTTTAGTTTTCTTTTCCTTCCTCTTCTTCGTGGGTTTGTCGCCAGACGTTTTGTCGGCGGATTTGGTCTTCTTCGACGACTTGGGCTTTTTGTCCAACAGACCGCTTTCAGGCGTGGGGTACTGATGTATTCTTGACGTCAGTAGCTCTTCTTCACGTAAAGGCCTGTAAGTATACGAGAAGTGTATAAATAATTTTAAACTGGAAACCCATCATCGCCTAACGTTCTCCTATGATCAAGGAGAAATAAAAGTTGTGGGAAGAGACTGGACACCAAGAAAAAAAATTTTAGTGTCGGGTCTTAGGGAATTAGTAGAAATCTACCGACCTAAGGCTACTATGTAATGTATTACTAGTTTTTTTTTTTAAATATTGTACCGTGTTTTCTGAACCGAGTTTTTGTATATTTTTTATTAGTTAAACTGTTAAAAAGATCAACTCGTTTAGTGTGCAGTAAGACTGAGCAGTTGGTCACTGACTGGTCCAGGTCGAGGTCGAGCGCGCGGTGCGGGTCGTCGGGCGGCGCGGGCGGCTCGTCGTCCGACAGCGCGGCGCCCTCGGGCAGCTCGCCGCCCTCCGCCACGGCGGGCCGCGCCTGCTGGACCTCTTCTGCAATATATATCAAGTAAACTTAGTTTCTAACTCAACAGCCAGCTGTGCTGCTGGGGAGTTTGTTGCGCCATTTCTTCTTCCCAGCGAAAGCACTATGAAGTGGTGAAGGGCGGGCCTTTTTGGGGGACAGTCTTATGTAATTTTGACGTTCGAAAAGTACTGATTCTCAGCCTAGTTTGAAGAAATGACTTTTGAATGTGTAACATAATTTCAAGCTTTTACTAAATAAAAACTGGTGCAAATTACTAATTTTTAATAAAAAAAAATACAGACACGGAGGAGCACACAAATTCTATATCTTGCTTGAAACCATAGATAAGAAGAAGAAGAAGGACAGTTATCTATAACATCAAAAATATTAATTACATTTTTATTAATTGAGTACACTGCATTTTTGTCCAGGACAATTTTAATAGAATCGTGTTCAATAGTTTAACAACTGTTTACAAATAGCCGATGTTCTCTGCCACCGCGCAGTTAACATAACAGTATTCCAGCGTCTATCTGGTCATGGTAAGAATAATAGACGTGATGATTACGTGTGTCAAGAACTTGACAAAACTGTGTTTTATAACTTATATGAACTACAACTAATATACTACAGCAAATGTCTTCATACCTCAATAAGGATTAGTCGTGATGGTTACGTGTGTCAAGAACTTGACAAAAGGTTTGCTTTCTATCTCTTATGAACTAACACAAACAACGGTATACTACAGCACATGTCTGCAGAACCCCTTTTAAAGTAAAGTTATAATCTACTATACTGGCTAAAAATCCTCCTGTATAGTGATTACCTTTTATGATGTCACTAATTAATAACATATTATATAAATTGTACTAAATAAACTTCATGAAATCATGACAAAGGAAAGAAGTGAATCAATTGAAAATTAACATTTTTTTTTTAAGCTATTTCCCTGAGCTTCGTTTTGAAAAACATCATACAGAACAATCAATATGAGTATTGTAGTATCAAAATAGCTTCCTTGACCAGATTCGATACATCGGAGCCGATCTCATTTAATTCGCTGGCGTTACTTCACGACTTATTATTACTTATTTCGATAACAAATCTGGATAAAAAAATAAATGATTTCCGAAACTCTCCATGAACACAAAACAGACCAAACACTGGACAACCCACGACAACGACTCTTGAAACTTGCACTAACAGAGATGCATTATCAACTGATTAAAACAAAAAAAAAAGTGTAAGTGTTATTTTTTTTGACCAATTTACGAAAAAGGTATCATATAAATTATCGTCCGTGCAGTTACTGGAAACAATGAGTAAAAAAAACAATTTTATTTTATCATGATTTTTTTGTACGATACCCGTTAAGTCTGTGAAGCTTCGCCAACTATTTAAACTGACTCCGTGCACGAGTGAGTATTAATCGCAACCCATCGCGACAACAACGTATGTCTTGCTTTTCATTTATCTCGCTGTAGTTCAGTTATGACAATGCTAAGAATATTTGACTCACCCTCACTGTCTGAGTCACTCGATGGTTTATCCTTTTTGCTTTTCCGTTTCTTCGATGTCCGTTTCTCCTTTTTCTTCTTGTTTGAACTTTCCCGTGATATTATGTATTTGTCAGATCTCTTGGCTGCGAAAAATAATTAAATTGTTAAGAGTACAAATGACTAAATAATACAAATAAACGCCCAAATCCAACATTTGACTGCGGGGTCACCACGGCAACAATGCGTTTACCGTACGTTAAGATACATACTGTGAACTTGTAGAGGCACTTCGAGTGCTATCTCAGCGATGGACACGTCGTCCTGCTGGTAGGACCGCGGCGAGTCATCCTTCAGATAGTGAGGGTTGTTCGCTTGTTCCTGTCTCCGGGCCTCCCGTAACTGAGGGGATAAAGACCAATTAACACAAATAAACTACTTTTTTCAACTATCTGTCGAGTACAGTCGACCGGCTTGAGACGTAGCAATTTCTGATTGCTTGCGAAGTTTACCCTCCGACTACTTTTTTCAACTATCTGTCGAGTACAGTCGACCGGCTTGAGACGTAGCAATTTCTGATTGCTTGCGAAGTTTACCCTCCGCTTGGAGAGAACGGAGGGATATGTCGGACTCCTACCGACTAAAACCCCACGGTTCCTTCCACAATCATGAGTAGGGGCCCCGTGAGATACTGGTCCAGGCCCTTTAGCCCTGCAATTGATTATGGCAAGGCACTTGTTCCATCGCCGACGAGCTAGCTATCAAAGATATACTCGCTCAAGAAACGTACAAAAGATTGTACGTTCCGTGTATGTAAAAGAGATACATACTAATAGTTGATCGCAGGCTGTTCTCACTGCCGGCGAGTACGTGTTTGCAGCAGCGGCAAGAGCTATCAAAGAGAGTACTCCCTCAGCGAGGCTCACTTGGCGGGCAGAACTCTCGCTGAGACTCACGCTTGGTACATACGCATACCAGCGAGTAATCGCTCGTCGCCGTCGCGCACTCGCTGCTCGCCAACTTGTTTTTAGTTGCTAGCTCTACTCGCTGCTCGTTAATCGCCGGCGGTGGGGGCAAGTGCCTTATGAAGGTAAGTTAAAATCGTACCATGGCCAGTTCGTCTGGCGTGAACTGCGCAGTGGGTCGCGCGTCCTTGGCCGGCGGCGCGAACACCGCGGCCTCGCCCTCGCCCTCCGAGCTCGAGCTGTCCGACGACCAGCGCTCGTGAGACAGCCATTGTTCGAGGTTCAAGCTGGAATACGACATGTTTTTAGTATTATTATAACGGGTGTAAAAAGAACCTTAACGAAGCCGAGTCACTATCATTACCCGTCATTGAAATATTTTTGTAGTATTGGACCATATCTCGGAACCTCCTGGTTACGGAGATATTGGAAAGGTCACAGTTCCAACTTTTATATGTTACTAGCAGCGCCCCGCGGTTTCACCCGCGTAAGTCTCGATCCCGTGGGAATATCGGGATAAAAAGTAGCCTATGTCTTATTCCAGGGTGTCAGCTACCTCCATACAAAATTTTATCAAAATTGGTCCAGCCGTTTGAGCGTGAAGAAGTAACAAACATACACACACACTCACAAACATTCGCTTTTATAATATTAGTGTGATGTGATAACCCCAACAACTATTGTACCGTTGCATGCACCAATGTTTTGCGTGCGATTTTAACACTTTTTTGGTGTGAAAAATCGCTTCAAGTCGCTAAATGTCGTTTCCCAGCAATATTTTTGCACAATGACACTTAGTTTGTTGTACAGAATGCGTAGATAACGGCTACGTGATGGAGTTTTCTACACCCTATAATAGCTAGCTTCGTAAGATACATTCTCATACTCAGACAATTTATATTTTCATCTCATGTGTTAACCTGTACATTCTATGACTTTATGGTAAACAGAAAAAATTACAATATTTCGCAGAAAGTGCATCGACCAACAAGCTAGTACCCTAATGTTCCAGGGCAAGATTGTATCGAGTAACATCGTGCCTGGTTGGTTTTTAGTAATAAATGACAATAATAACAAGTCACATACTCTGAAGGCATGGGCACTTTTTTCTGTGCTTTGGGCGCGACGGGCTTCAGTTCTCCGTCGAACAAGTCTGCTAGCTCCTCTATCAAGCCGCCGCTAAAGCTCTGAACTGAACTCTCGTTGTTGATGTCCTCGACGTTCTCTTCCGTCTCTACACCATTGCTGCAAATAAAGCGTGTTAACGGTTTTATTACTAAACTTTACGACTTAAAAAAACAGAGAGTTTCTTTATTGTGTCAGTTTAATTAATGTATTTCAAATAGGCACATAAAAGGCACTTTTGAATGTCAAAATTAACAAACAAAAAAAAACTGATTCTAGTCGCCCCTTCCAAAAGGTAGTTTCGTATGGAGAAGAATGGGCAAGACACCGTTACTTACACACACTTTTAGAATGTTTTACGATATTTTGTATAGGTACATTAATTATGTAATTATATATGAAGACGATGCACCTAGAATAAAATTACTATACCAGAATAGGTAAAAAGAATTAAAAATGAAGCAATGACAGATAAATTAATTATATGATGGATGGTGCTCAGCTGCATCCGGTTAGACTGGAAGCCGACCCCAACATAGTAGGGGAAGGCTAGGCAGATGATGATGATACATGGTGCTCACATAATTACAAACATTGTAAAAATATACCTGTGTTTTCCTAAAAAAAAATAACAGGTCAGTATGTTCCGGAATAAATTCTCTAAATTATGGTGAAAAACACATCTAAATCCGATTCGTAGTTTAGATGAACAACGCGGTCACACAGGCAAACACGAGAGGCGACTTTAATTTATAATATGTATAGAATTGTGATGTGTGCATAAAGCCCCGTAGGTACTCATTGATAAAAAAAAATTGCGCAATATTGGTTCAACGCACATTGTGTTTCGGGAATCAATGTTTAGCAACTGTCTCTCAATCATGTTTTTCCAATCAAAACGGTATTTTACAGACTTCAAGCAATCGCAAAATAAAAATATTCTGCAGTTTACTTCTAACGTCACTCACTTTTAAAGTGACCGCACAAAATTCTAAAGACACATGTTTTCCAAAATCCCGGTATTTCTCAAACGTGTGACTGGCTTTTTCAATTCATATGTACTTTCTTTAAGACAGTCAGTTTATTTAAGGCGTTACTGGCGTCTGTGAAAGAAAACATCGTAAGGAAACCTGGGGGTCTACTCCGAACATGAATCCGAAGTATCGGCCAAATGTTCGGCCGTTTCTTGACTGCGGCTAACCATGGCAAACTACAGCGAAAGAAAAAGAAAACGACAGTCAAAGAAATAAGAAAAAGTGAAGCGTCATGTTTATCAGTTTTGTTTTATTTTCTAATATTTGTGTTTAGCCGAATATTAATGTGTAATAATGGTGGATTATTAACCATTAAGTGTACGTGAACGTGCATTAGTGTAGGCAAATGAAACAAAACATTGCAACACCACTTCAAGTTCTCTTAAGAATTCCGCGTGAGGTCTCAGTAAAGTGCTAAATCTTTACTGAAACTCTAGGGGTTCGGGCGGGCGGGGATATCATCTATCATGCATTGTATATATAATTCATTTCATCATTATTTAAACAAAGTTTGTAACTAAATAAAGACTTGGTTAAAAGGTCCCAGCAACCAAGCCATTAAAATATTATCAAAAAATATTTGCCAAAACTACCTTTGCTCATGCTCAACCAGTATAGCGTCAGGTAGCGGGCCGTGCGCCGGCGCGGGCGCGGCCCGGAGCGCGAGGTCGGCCGGGCTGAGGCGCTGCAGGACCAGGGACAGTAGAGCCGTCGCGTTGTGCGCGCGCTCCTGAACCTCCATGTCTTCGCTGCATAGCAGGGGTCGCAGACCAGCTAGGGCTTCGCGGATTATCTATGAGAGAAATTGTATGTTATATATTTATGTTAAGCCATTTTTAGACTAACGAGGCGAATACTTTATATTGTCACTAGATTCCCGCGATTTCGTCCGCGTGTATTTTGTACTAGCTTCTGCCCACGACTTCGTTCGCGTGAAATTTCTTGTTCCCCCGACCCACTGCTTAGTATTGCATCGCCCGCCCGCACTCGGTATCGCTTAGTGTTCTTTCTAACTTGACTAAGGGTCGTAGCTCAAGTGGCTAACAATCCTGCCAGGGTTGCGAGTTTGTCCGAAAGGGATATCGTGGCCCTGGCACACAGGCAAATGAAGGAACACGGGTGGGTTTTAGTCAGGAAAAGGCTGACAAAGCCTCCCGCGCCGCCCAGAGCGGGAGAATTTATTTAATAATTTCCCACCAAAAAAAAAAAAGTGATGATAAGAAATAAGCTAAGTAAGTGACCGATATAGCGGCATCCCGGTCGTCGCGCGCCTCGTACAGGCGCAGCAGGCTGGCGGCCAGCTTGAGCGCGGCGTGCACGCACACGGCGCGCGCGCGCATGGGGCCGCCGCCGGTGCCGGCGCACACCAGCAGCCCCGACACCGACTCGCGCATCACTGGCTCCTCGCTAAACAAACATTTACATTTTAAACCGCTTTTACTTGACAACTGTTCCACTGAGGGGATAGCCGGCCAGCGGCAAAGTAATCAAATTGCGGGGATAAGCTTCGTTTTCACCAGCGCGCGTACAGTAGTATCGCAATGTGCAAGTGTGTAGTGAGTAACTTTTATTAATTAGTTAATTAATAATTTTTATTTCGGAACAAAGAATCCAAAGTGTTAGTAACATATTATTAAAACAACTACCAATAACCCTCCGCACAAACTGCTTTACAATTGGAGAGCTGAAACTCTCCGCTAGTTCTCAGGATGCTGTTGGGACTGTCTCTCACTCTCCTCAGTAGAGAAGCTGTTTTGTTGCGCACAATCGCGTGAAAAGTTTTATGTATTGAATATGAGGCTTTGGGACTTGTACTAGTGTGTACTTAGTTTACTTAGTTTTTAAAATGTGTGTCTTGTTTGTGCAAAATAAGCAATGTTTGTTTCTTAAATTGTTTTAGTTACCGGCAGTACTCGGCCAGCACGTAGGCGGCGGCGTAGAGCACCTCGCGCGAGGCGGGCCCGGGCGGCGCGGCCAGCGCGCGCCCCACCAGCGCGCCGCACTCGCGCGCCGCGAACTCGCGCACCTCGGCCACGCGCGCGCCCACCTCCGTCACCTGCGCAGCCACCATGCGCCCTGACACACCAAACTAATTTTACTCTCTGTCTAAAAAATCGATGCTCAAGCACCTACCATCCAATTTGCAAGCTACAAGCTACTTTTTACCACCATGGTGGCACTTTATTCGAGTGGGCTGCCATAGACACTTCTGACAGATCTCTTTGCGCGGAAATGTTTAGTTATTTATTTCATTATTGTAAACCCAATAAAAATGTATAAGCTTATTACTAAGTCATTTTAATAGGTAACATTTGACGTCTGTCAGTTTAGTGAAAGCAAATCGTAAAATTACTCGTATCGGTCATTATTACAATAAAAATGTAATCGTAATTGAAAAAAGTTCAATTGTGCCAGTTCTAACAAAACGAGAAAATATATTATTTTATGCCCGGCGTTACAAGGTTACGTTGTTGAATTTTGATGAATTGTCAAATGTTACCTATTAAAATGACTGCATATTAGATACAGATTATTTATACGAAATCAAAACTCTTCAACGTCGCGATAATTAGGAAAATCACTGACAGATAACGGCAGCACATTCCAATCAAGCGGCACCTGAGCTGTGTTTTTAGCCGTCGTTACTATAGTCTAGCACATGATGTACAACTCACCGTGTTTCGCGCTGGTTTCCATCTCGGTGAGCTCGGCCAGCACAGTGACGTACCACTCAAAGTCCACCACGTGCTGGTAGTTGTTCTGTGAGCAGATCTCGATGATGCGCGTCAGCAACTCGTCGCGGTACAACGTGCCCTCCGCGCGGTCCATGTGGACCATCAGCTTCTTTACTATCTCCATTAGGTTCTTCTTTGAAACCTGGTTAGGAAATTGTGAAAATAAAAGTTTTATTAGTGAAGAATACGATTTTGTGACGTCTTAAACTAAAATCTAAGTATACAAATAAATAAAATTGAAGTTTTTGTTTGTAATGTCAAAATACTAGTACAACGTTTTACTAAATGCATATGAAAGTATATACGGTACTTATAACAACCAAACAATTTTTTAAATGTTTGTCTGTCTGTATGTTGCGGGTGATTTCCGAAACGACTGGACCGATTCTGACGGGACTTACACTGGCAGATAGCTGATATAAGGAGTAACTTGGGCTATTTATATTTTATAAAATATGAAAGTTAAGGGGGATGCGCCAAGGTAGCCCACGAAACTCAAGTTGTGTTACGTTTTATACAATTTGCAGGTCAGTGTCAGGTTGTGTGTAGATCTAAAATGATTCGCGTCCGTAACAAAAATGTCTCTACATAATTTTGAAGGCATCCAACATTTCTTAAATAAAAATAAATTAAATGCTTCAAAATTATACGAAAGTATGGTTTCCAATGTACAGTGAGACATGAATTTATTGCCGAAAAGACTGTCGTTACTTACCATGCCATAAAGCAAGCCCAAAGCTCTCAGCCTGATTGACTCGTCCTTATCGTCGAGACACGCCAGAACAAGGTCCTTGTGGGCCTGCACCGACTTCGGGTGGGACTTGAGTATTCTGGACATAGCCAGTAGGCCCAAGTATTTTACTGTCAACAATTTGTACCACGGTTTAGATCAAATTGGCGGGAATTTTTATTAGGTCTGAATTATTAAGAGTCGTCTACTAGAGATTTCTACTAAGACTAATAAATTCGTTGAATTTTGCTTACACTCGGCAGCAACGACCGTACATACACTGTAACACAAACCGTCAATCAAGAGGGAAGCAAGTCTGCCGTTTCGCGACAAGGTCATAGACTTCACTCTCCCTAAGTTGGTTGGAGTGGCTATGGTCTGGTTGAATGGGTAATCTTCTTTATCAAGGCATGAGCAAGATAGTTCAGACAGACACGAGAAAATAATAAAATTAACTGCCCTCGTGATTGTAGACCTGTATTGTTTTTTTCATTTTCTTCTGTTAGAGTTATATTTTTGTATGCACGTGTCTGTGACAAACACACCCTGGTTTTCTTTCTTTCAAATAGATTTAGTGACGAAGGTGACTCACAATTTTGATCGCTGTCTTCAATAAGTATCCTGAGCTTCTGCACGCAGAGTTGCACGGAGGCGGCGTGGCCGGGCATGCCGCTGCTAATGCTGATCAGCACCGCGATCACCGTGTTAATGCACTCGTACAGCAGCGACATCGCTGACGTACTGCCCATAAACATACACTTTTATACCGCCGTGTAAAGAAGTCATAACTTTACTAGTGATCGGAAATTCAGATAAACTTGTACTACATAAATTTCATTTTATCTCACAAAAAAAACAAGCATTTCATAAAAAACAATCTCAGGGTCCAACTTATGATATCAAAGAAACCCTAAGTATGCACTTAGTAGGCGTCGAAGTTCCTATTTGGTTCCTGGGATTTCTTTAGTCATTCAAAAGGGCGTCTATGCTAGCTCTGCAACTTTAGGTACCTACCTAATACCTAATTGCACCGGAATTTCCGACCACTAGTAATAATAATAAATATTCCTATTATATTACTCACATTAACTGTTGCTGAATAACAAAGTAAGCGCCAATAAGGTAAAATCCCTCAATTTTTAGCTTAATAGATACTTAGATAGAATACCTATTAGTACATTACGATACGTGTGACTTAAGTAGTCAATTATTGCACGGCGTGCGTTAATACACTTACTTAAGTCACGAGTATCGTATACTATTTTATAGCTCGTGTGACATAAATCCGCGATAAATAATTTAGTTAAAATAGTATATTATTACGGAACTGAAGGAAAGTAGACCATTTTAAACTGCGTGACAAGCACGTGGTCAATACGTTTGCTATTTAAACCTGGACTAGGATGGTCCGGAGGGGCGGAACCCCCCGAAGGACACAGAAAGTTATGTTTTTATAAGTCACCTTAATATAACACACATCTTCGCAAAAAGAATTTGGCTTGTTCTTTTTAAGCCACTTCTTAAATGTGTTGTATGCTGATGTATACAATATCTTAGATTAATTAGGCAACTAATTCAATGTTACGTTTTTGGCCATATCTCTCATTGCTTCTGTGACAACGTCACCACTCATATCTTTACTTAATTAATTTTCAAAGTAGTTCATATTAAAATCACAGTGTTAACACTCAAAAAATATGGTAATCTACGAACAACAAACTGACTTATGAAAATATTACAAACTGAAAACCAAAAAGTGGTAGGTTTCGTCTGACATTGCGTTGTCACTTTATCTACAGCATGAAACTGTTTTTAGGCGAAATGCTAACTACTCCTCTTTTGACATTTGTGTGCTGTGAATTTATAATTGTCAAAGAACATTAATTATAAGTATCTTCTCGTGTTTATTAGGCATCTGTGAAATTATTGGATTCGTTTTCGCACGGTGTAAAGTCTACTTAAGTCATGGAGAAGCGTGACTTAAGTGCGGATTTAGATCACACAGTGCTATAAACTTTATTGCACACTAAAATATTTCATGGCTTACTATTTATTAGTCCGGGGAAATTACGTTACGAACCATGCATTAAATCTTAGCAGCGACTTTTTTCTTGAAAAGTTTGTAAGAACTTTGCACTTCAAATAATAATAAAAATTAAACCCTTTCAAGAAGAAATCAAGGTAAAAAACACATTTTTGTGAATAAAAATTAAGGCAAAATAGTTAACAGGATTTTTTTTGTTGTACATAACATCACGCCTGTAATCCCCGAAGGATTAGGCAGTGATGTACCCCCATAGTATACCCACATTTCACCAGTTATGTTTAAGTCCCATGATAGAGGGGGCGAGCCTAATGCCATCAAACGAGCACAAATCCTGACTCTGGGCTGCTACTCAGAAATTCCTAATGGAAAATCTCAATAGCACTTTGTCCGACCTAGGAATCGAACCCAGGACCTCATGCTCCGCAGTAGCGCTTGCAACCACTAGACCAACGAGGAAGTCTCAGCAGACCGTCGCACAGTGGGCCCATACTGAAAATTAGTGGACTTAGGCAACAAAGTTCCTATATCGATGCGATTTTTTTTTATATGACGTGTTATATTATTCCTGACAACTTTTATTCTTATAAAATTTCTTCTAAAGTTGATAGTTTGTCTTGAAAAAAATTAATTAGATTTTTTTGTATGGAGCGAATCACGTTTAATTTTTTTTCTTCAATTGTACTAATATGTTGAGTGTGTGGCGTGAGTATATGATAGCTAGGGTCATTCTCTATCCACGAAAAAAAAATCAGCGCCGGCCATTTGCGGCAGCGCGAGTAATCATTCGGTAAAAAAATAATAATTTGGAAGAATTTTTTTGTCATTTAAAATAAATTCAAAGCATATTTTTTGTCTCATTTGGCTGTTTTCACCTTCTTTTTAGTTAAATAAATAGTTTTAATAGCGCATACGTACTTAGAACTAGTAATTCTGGTAGAGATTTAGTTATTATTGCATGTTATCGGTACAAATGAGTCATCAATCACAATGCAGGTGCTCTGCATTGTGATTGATGACTCATTTGTTTGTGCGCGCATAACTAATGAGTCATCGAAAAATGCTCGTCTCTGATTGGCTGTGTTATTTTTTAACTGCACGTTATCTATTGTTGAATAAATATATCGTAATGTTTCAGGTTATACTAATTTTGTTAATGATAGGTGAAATAATTTAAATTTGTACGGGCAAGTCGTTGATAATTATCTACATAATCAACTGTATGTATATTATTATAGTATAAGTTATCGTACGTATGATCAATATGAAACTGTGAAGTAATTGTAGCCCTGAAAAGGGCTGTTTGTCATATTCCTAACCCTGATGGGCTTTTGTGGGAATAATTTAGAGCCGGATCACATTATTTCTTGTTCCAGAAGTACTAGTGGGTCCGGCAAATTTTCGGACTCTGCTATGAGGCATTCTTCTTCCTCCATAATTTCACTGTCACAGGGAGGCTCAGTAGTCTATAACAACTGAGTTGCTTCAGGCAACAAGTCATTATGAACCTGTTTCATTATTTTAGGCCTTATGTAGGATATGTGGGGATCAGAGCTTATTAGAAGTCCATGGAGGATGTCTTCGTTTGTTGCTATTCTCCCCGTTTTCCGAGTGTGCCTCTCCCTGACGTTTCTGAAGTCCTTATTACGGGCTTCCGAAGCTTCTTCAGATAAGGTACCTAAAACGAATAAGTACATACATTTTAATTTCAAAACGCAATCGAGTCAAATAATACATCAAACTATATTTATTTTTTACTTACCGATTGGCAAAACACCAAAGTGGTTACAGATGTCTGCACCGTGCATTAGAAGTTTATGTACACTAACTGGCATGTAGTACCACGAATAGTGTTGCACGTACACATCAGCTGTTTCTCTACAGTATCTTCTAAATTTTTCAGTCAATGTTTTTGCCTGATGATATGGCTTGTAGAATAACGGAAAATCTGAAAATCAGATTTTCGTCAATTCCCGTTATTCTGGAAGATCTTTTGTAATCTTGGAAAAAGCGCCTCGCTGTATTCCCGTCGTTTGTAGTTCCAAAACCCTAAAATGGGAAAACAATACTGTAATATACAATACATAGAGATATAATTCACAAACAACATAAAGAGAGCGAAAATTAAATACATACCTGTTTGACTATATCAATCAGCATTCCAGTTTGCTCACGAAACTCTTGCTGTGTGGTATTTTTTTAGCTTGTTTCAAAGCCTTATGTTCGCCGCGAGCAGTCCATCGTTGAAAATCCAGATTATAAGATATATGGAGAAGACATTCCATACACCGAATCTTCATATGCAGTGAAGAAATTCCTTGTTTGTAAATTTCTTCACGAAGTGGTTTAGAAGTCAAAGCGTCTAAATTATTCATCTCACTCGGTTTTGCCAAGCAAATGGGACACGTTGCATATGATGGTACTCCAGCAATAATATTGGCCACTTTTCCATCAATCATGGTCATATGCAATTCATGTGATACAATAATATTTCCACACTGTGTAGATATTCGTTCATCAATTTGTTTTTTCATCTCAGAATCTTCAGACTTTATAAAGTCAGCTGTCTCCGAAGTGAAAGTGAACTTCACTGGTCGACAGTACAGAGTTGAGCAAGGTGTGGGGTTCTCCCAAACTAGATTTTCATTCCCAGATGATGGCCTAGTAGACACTAGCCGAAGAGGGACGATGCTTATCATGACTACTGATGAATCATCGAACTCTGTAGCTGTGTTTGACGTTTTCTGTTTATAGTTACTCTGCGACGAAGAACCATCAAGTCCCCATTTCCAGGTCAACTTGAGTTCTTCATTTTGAGACCTATCAACAGTATTTATATCAAGTAATATCCTCTCCACAGTGTGGTCCAATAGCGCTTGCAATTTAATGTGAGCTCCGTTTTCGGTAATCTCCATACTCTCTTGTGGTGGGTAACATCTTTTCTTGGCATTTACAAGCTTTGGATAAGATGGAAAGGCAGCACAGTTTTCTTCTTTCAGAAATTGTCGAAGGGCTAAGTACTTCCATTTCGAGAGCGCAACTGATGTTTAAAGAGCTAAACACTTATCTTCAGAGACAGTACTTAAGCTCTGCTTTTTGAATAGTCTCTCTTCTACTTCGGATAGCGCATCTGGATTACTGGAAAGGTATTCTACCACTTTTGCCAGATTCATTTTGCCGTTGTCTTTCAATTTTGTTATGTACCAGTGCTGCAACTCTTCCTGGGAATTTTCTTCTACTATGGAAGTAGAACGTCTTTTCTTTTGCTTATTACTTAACTCTTCGAACGGTTTTCTGTGCTCCTTTTCTGTAGATGTTCCCGCTTCCGCAGTACATACTGCAAGAGTAGGAACATGGCAATCTATATCCACAAGCTCAGATAAGGCTGCGTCCGAAAAGCCCATCACACTTCTCAGATCAACACTGTCACAAACAGGCTAGTTGATGTTTTTTTCCAACCACGTGCGATTAATTACACGATTCATAAAAGTTTTTTGATTTCTACTTGACTCTATCCACTTTTTATTTAAATTTACACAAAAAAGTCGACAGAACTCCTTGATTCGGTTCTTGTCTTCTTCAGAAACATCGGTAGTCAAGACAGAAATGATACTTTCATACAGAAACATATGATTTTTCAGATCACCGCCACTTCTTAATTTCACAAAAAGATCTAGGTTGGTACAAAATCCAGCCATAGTTATAATGTAAATATAAAAATACAAGTATTTCACTGTGTTCACAAACAAGCGACAAGAGCGAAACTAGATGGACTTAATTAATGTCTTTATATTTATAGTTAGTGTTAATTACTCAAGTAGTGGACATAACAGTGAGTGAAAATTATTCAGCCAATCAGAGACGAGCATTTTTCGATGACTCATTAGTTATGCGCTTAGCCGAGTGCACAAACAAATGAGTCATCAATCACAATGCAGGTGCTACCGATAACACACAATAATAACTAAATCTCTACCAGAATTACTAGTTATAAGTACGTATGCGCTATTAAAACTATTTATTTAACTAAAAAGAAGGTGAAAACAGCCAAATGAGACAAAAAATATGCTTTGAATTTATTTTAAATGACAAAAAAATTCTTCCAAATCATTTTTTTTTTACCGAATGATTACTCGCGCTGCCGCAGATGGCCGGCGCTGATTTTTTTTTCATGGATAGAGAATGACCCTAGCTATCATATACTCACGCCACACACTCAACATATTAGTACAATTGAAGAAAAAAAATTAAACGTGATTCGCTCCATACAAAAAAATCTAATTAATTTTTTTCAAGACAAACTATCAACTTTAGAAGAAATTTTATAAGAATAAAAGTTGTCAGGAATAATATAACACGTCATATAAAAAAAAATCGCATCGATATAGGAACTTTGTTGCCTAAGTCCACTAATTTTCAGTATGGGCCCACTGTGCGTCGTTTTAAAAAAAAACTGGTTTTGGCGGCCAGCGATGAAACACATATCAATCGACAGAGCAAGTGATGACAAACAAAAAATTTTCACTGATGAATATCCTAGGTCATATACTTTCCGAGATATTTAAGTAGTTACAAAAAAAGTAAAAATAATACTTTTTTTTTTTTTTTGTGAATTTTTTGGTTCACAAATCATTTCAGCCAAAAGTAAACTTCTAAGTAATTTCCCCGGGGCCATAATGGGTGTAAAAAGACGCTTAACGAAAAAATATCACTTGTTCTTCCCGTCACTGCGACCTTCTGGATACAGAGATATTCAAAGTCCTAGTTCCAAGTTTTACCTACCGTTTTTTTTGAGAAAACAATTTTTAATAATGGTTTTACCATAGCTTTATATCCCCACCACCACTGCAACGTTGAATGCACAATATTTTGCGTGTGTTACATTGCGCGCTACCGTTAACAGCTATATTTCACACCAAAAACGAAAGTTCCCACCAATTATTTTTGTGCAATGTAAGTAACATTGTATTGGGACATTGACTCCGTGTTGGGTCTTTTTACACCGTTTTGTTTTAAATGTTAAAACACCACAATGATATCAAAATAGTTCATAATTATCACTTGTGATAAGGTAACATTTGAAAATTGTCCTGTCATTATGTTAATATGCAAAATTAAAATATTTTATATTAAGTAATTAAATCTTTGGTGGTTCACATTGCTTGTTACGTCTTACCAGTGATCCACATGAAGACTATTTAACATACCAGTTTAGTAAGGCGCTGTGTATACATAATGTACATTGCTTTATGAACAAATGTTAATTATATTACAATTCCAAGCCTAAAACTAGTGTTTTGAAGCTCTAATGTGTTAATTAACCTCAAAGTGCTACAGTGTATAATAAGCTTATTGAAACAAAATGTTAAAAAAGCAATGCAAGCGTTTCTTAAAGAATAAAAACCTTCAATAACTATACTAGACTTATCTACCTGGAAGATTAAGTAATTATTTCAGCATCTATTAACTATTTTATAATATGCAAAAGATTATATTCCTTTCACCCCATAGAGACTACATGTTACAGTAAGAACAACACAATATTGTCTACATAATTAGTGTGACGAAGGCACTGTCTGTAACAGAACAATTTGGACAGGTTGGTGGTGTTCCTGCTTCAATGGACAGTAACTGACTCACCTATGTATTAAGTTAGTTAATGGTTCTATCAGTTTCTTGCCAAGTCGAGGCTCTAATGGGGTTAAGGCACCAAACTGCAACAAACACAATGAAACTACATAAGACTAGCTTATGTTATAGCAACCAATAGCTAGATGATGTCATGTTTCTGTTCTAAAGATACCCTAAATGTGATTTCTGCTCCTTCCTTCTTTATTGTACATAATACACGACGACACATTGGTAAATGTTGGTATTTTTGGGTATAATATCAGCAGCAAAAATAATACAAAAATGTGAGCCTGATGTGCCAATTCATAAGTGTCATTCGTGTGGAATATATTTTCATTTCATAAGCTGAAACATTAGAAATGTAGAATTGTAGATGTATGTTAGAGTCCTTTGTAATGCCGTTTGAGCTTCAGAAAATTGTAAAGTTTATGATTAAAATAATTAATTTAGTTGTACATTACTAATATTCCAGCTCTGGTATAGTCAGAATGTTGCATCAACTAAGTTGTATAAACTTTCAAGTGAGGTGTGGTGAATGAATCTAGCAGTTTGGGTAAACTCTGTTTTTGTAAAGTTCACTAGTGGTACCTGCAAATTAGATCTATGAGGCTTTGGGTTATTTTTCTTCCAATGTCTGGTTCATACTGTGTCATTAAACCAAACTGTGAAGAATTCATAAGTTATTTCAGATAATATTTAAAACAAGTGTTACAGAAATTTAGGAAGTGTATCTATCTATTAATTAGTCTGTAATAAACTAGTTACAGTAAACATCTCTTACTGTTTAATCAAATGATAATTCTAGCCATCATTTATTAAAATTAAAATATAATTCAGCATAGTGGGTCCTGAAAAAAATTCATGTGAGCAGTTTTTTTTTGATTATACTTAGTACTTACCAATTTGATAATCTTGATCAACATCCAGTTGTTAGTGGATGTTGTCATCAATTTGAAGAAAACTGGAGCTAATGAGAGGTAGTTTTTAGGATTTTTCCTTGCTAATTCACAAACTACATTAACAGCAGCTGATTGGACACCTGTGATAACAAACATATTTGTGTAATAACAGAAAAAGGCTTGCCATACTTTGTAAAGCACCAACTTTTACAATAATAATTGTACCTGGATCAGGATCTTCTAATTTTTCTTTAAGTTTTGGGAATGCAGGTCTTAGTGCCTCTGGATACCTTAGAAATACCTTGTACATCATGAGTACAGCTTTCATCCTTAAATATGGTTTTGTTGAACTCATCTACAATCAATTTCAAAACAACCATATTAGTGGCTTCATGTTTTTAACAGCCAGCATAAAAAAAGTGTTAAATTTTTTATCAGGCAAGTGTCCTCATGCATTTCTGCAATGTCCTTTATCTAATGCACATGTGATTGCATACATAATTAACTTTTATTTGCATAAAGTGCAGCTGAAGTGCTAACTTATCATAATCACAAAACGGTACTTTAGCAAACACTGAGTCAAATAAAATAGATATTAGTTAAAGTAATACTTACCAATGTCATGATATCATTAGCCAGGTCTCTAGCTAAGTCATGGGATATAAAACAGCTGAGGCCACTGAGTGCCAGCCCCGCTTCATACTGATTCTGTGCATTGAGATCCTTTCTTATCATATTTGTAGTGAGCATTAGAAGTTCTGAATCTGCATGGAATGACTGACTAGCTGCTAAGTAACCAATGCGCTTGTAAGTGAACTTATTGGAACTCATCACTTCTATTATGTTGAAGATAGCCCAAGATATGTCATATCCCAGCATTTGGAGCTGTAATACATGTGAAATAACGTTAATGTTTGGTGAATTGGCTATTAAAATGAAAAGGATTGTAGTAGGGATAATATGTATGTGAATTTTGGCCACAGAGCACAGAGACGCCTTGGCGGCTGCTGCTAGAGGCGGCTTTGTTAATACTTTCTATAAAACCCAGTGTATCACACTCACACTATAACACAAATTACATCATTGAAACTGATGGCTTTGAATGGGGTCAGCAACAGAAGTTATGCACGCAAAACAAAGTCCGTGCCACAAATTTTATTACTTTTGCCACCTAAAGATGCTGCCAGAACAGAGATTCTGAGCTGTGATTTTAGCTTTATATTTCCTGATAACCTAATTAATAATTGCTTAATTCTACTTGCATATTTATTAGAAAGACCTCAATTCAGATTATCAATATTCTATCATGCAATGATAGTGCCTCAACATCTGTTTAAACCAGAGCTTACAAAGATAAGTATCTTAATCACACCACAAATAAATGAAACAACAGTAACAATAGTAGAACATCTGTGAATTATTGAAAACATTCACTACCCTGTATTTGTGTTCAATAAAGTGATAAGTTGCCATGTTGGTATGTTATCAGGGCACCATTTACTGCTAACAAAGTTTATCTAATTTTAATACCTACATACATTGTGATAAATAAGAATACATATAGATTCAAGAAGGTACTTACATATGTCAGTTTAGCCACTGCATTGGCTTTGACTGCTATGTTGTCTTGGCGCAGCTCGACTTTGATTTCTTCCATACATTGTGCTATATACTTTGACTAAAAATGACATGGTAAATAAATAATATACAGTAAAGTATTTTCATTGATACATGGATATTATGTAATTTTTTATTGTAAGCTTTAATTTGATCTTTGATCTTTGCTCTGCACAATAGTGTTACAGTAATAAACCATTATTTTTCTACAAATGGGTCTTAAGGTTTTAACAAACATACCAAAATGCTACCAGCAGTTAAAATGTTCACCAAAGCCACACATACAGATATAAAGGTATGTTGTAGTTGTTTACTGTAGTGAAGCAACTAAATAATAGAGAGTAAATATTGGATATTGTGTCAACAACAAAATATGTTGCAGATGAAAATTTTCATATAATTCATCTTAATTAAATATAAAACAGAATTGAACTGGAAGCCTTAATGTTTAAGGATAGTAAATGAGATTAAAAGGTTTCTGCTAAAGTATACACATAGTACCTATGCTTTTAGACAATTCTATCTAAAGTGGGTTTATCTCCAGCTAAATATTTAATTTAATATATAAACTGGTCGAGTTTTTCTGCTTGAGACAAGAAATCTGACAGTGGAGGGGTACATCTTTATAGAAATTAACAAAAATATTTTTTTTTGGTCGGGTACTAGGATTGGCTGTATTGCTGACTTAAATTAACGTTTGAGCGAATATTAAGCAGCAATACGTTTATAAATACCTCATTATCTTTGTTATTTCTGATTCCTCGAACTAAATCCGTCAGATTTTTATCGAACATCCTCTCAAAATTCCCTTTGACTTTTTTCAAAGCCATGTTGATGCAGTAACTTCTTTGACCATTAATTACGATTATATTAACAATTAAAATAAGTAAAATTAAAGAAACATGTCAACAAAATTACAAAATTGAAAAACTCGTAAGCAACTACGTCTACGTCAAGAAAATGACAACCACAGAACCAACCATGTTAGAAAAATTATTGAGTTGAGGTGCGTTGTGTTGACATTGCACATGTTTAGTCGATTTAAAGCTGTGATATAAAGTTTAATGAATCGGCTGGCGGAACGTAATAGAAAACAAACTAAGAAACAAAATTACCATCTACTTTATTTTTTTTCATTCTAATCTCCATTGACAATAGCCGCAAAATTGTTTACAGTACACTTCATGTAATAGGAAACAAATCTCAATGTTTCACCCAAACATGTTTATCGTATTACTAGAACTTAACAATAAACAATAATTCGATTTATTTCATCTGATCTTCTGGCCATGTGATTCGATATGGGCGAAGATCGCATCGAAGTGAATCGATGCAAAAAATTGTAGATCTTATTGCTAAAGTTCGATCTTCGAAAACATCGATTCAGATCGGGCATCACTATTGTAAATTGACATTTGACAATTTGTCAATGTCATTCATCATCAACAAGAAGAAAAACAGAGGTGTTATTTATTGTAAATACGTAAATAGTAGTTTTTTCTAATTTCTGTAAAGACAATGATTATTTTTTTAAGCGAGTTACAGAAAGAACATCTTAGTTTATTAAACCAGCATTCCATACAAGGTTAGTATCAAGTTTAATGATAATTCTAAACTAAAATGACTGAAACACTGTCTTCGTTTTAATGTAGTAATCATAAAATAATTATTTTCAGTTTCGATCGACTTTTGTAAATTAGCTTTGGACTACCTTAATAATGGAACCAATCATAAGAAATATAGTATTGCTGCAGGTAAGAGGAAGTACCTACTCTAAGTACAGCATTTCCCATGCATTTTTTGTTTGTTTTGCGTTTCATAGAGAAATCAAGATGTACATTTTTATATCATTCTTATTACTCGTTTCTTGGGAAACTTAAATATTGGCTTTGTTTTATTTAATTTCTTTCCTTTGCTTGACTCTCATAGTATAGTAAAACTTTGTCATAATTGTATTTGCTTGGACTATAACTGTAGGCTCTACTGCAGGCTTAGCATGACGCTTTCTATTTATACTCTACTGTAGAATAGAAATCGTTTGTCTACTGAAAATGTTCTACTGTCAAGTGTCAACATGGCAACGTCATTATTGTCTACTCTTCTGTCAACAAAACACTTCTCTACGGTTCTTGAGCTAAGCCTGCTGTGCTGCACACTGGAGGTGTACACTTAGGTATGCAGGCAGGTGAAAAAAACCTTCCAGACTCGATTCATTGTTATCTCTATGTGCTCTGTATGTTAATCACGAATCTGAGATTCCTGGCACTAACAGTGTTGTAGCCGTGCAGTGAAAACCGTTAAGTTATTTTTTAAATTTCTGTTTGGCAATTGAACCGATGTCGACTATTCTGACAGAGTCATGTGGTGACAATAACGCAGCAAGGCGAGCCGTCAAACTTAAAACAAAATAAAAATTGTTTTTATTTATTTTTTTGTATAGAAAACCTTGTAATGCATATTTAGAACAAACATGCACAAGATGCATGCTTCATACATGCCTTTCATTGATGATGAACCTCAGAAAATGTAAAAAAAACTAATTTTTTAGAATTTTTTTATATTCCCATGTAAAATAACTTTTATTGCAATCACGAGGTTTTCACTGCACGTCGCGGCGGTGACGGTATGTAGCTAGCTTACCGAGTTCTGCCAAGAACCTCCTGCCGCCACCGGTAGGCGATCATTGCTGCCGGCAATATTTTATTACCACCGGTATACCTAGGCGTTTGTTAGGGACTCGCGGCTGGCTGTAGAGGTACTCCATGTATATTTTAAATAAGCTGACCCGATACACGTTGTCCTGTCCAAATTTCAGTAATTCATACAAATATCCCATAGAAAAAAGGACACTTAGTATTCCTCGAATTTTATATTTTTCCAGGAAAGTTTTCCAATTTTTCTTTCCATAAAATCCTTGTTCAGACTAGGTATTACGAACTTATGTGTTTTATAACCAAATCAGTCCAGCCGTTCTCAAGTGATGCAATTTATATACAACAAAATGAAATGCTGTGTGTTACCAAGAAACAGCATTTCATTTTTATTATTTAAATCTAACTAGATAATAAATGAGTCATGTCAAACTTGACTACTTAGCACAGCAACATGCATGCTTTGCTTTATTATTACTTTTTCTGGCTGTCCTACTTAGGAATTTATGCATGATGTTAATAAATGTTCATACATACTCTTCTGTCTTCTTGTTAATCTCTAACTGCCCCATATTATAATGTATTAACTTTGCTAATAATCAATTAATAAGTATCATCAGATGAGCATGGTACATTTACTAAGTGATATATGCGATGATCCACCACTGTTAATGATTTGGTATATTTCATTATCATTTTTCTTTTCAGAAAAGCTGGATGTTTCACTATCAGCAGTCCAAAATTTGGTTCATGCATTGGTATATCTTATAGTAGAGGCATGTAGACTAAATGTAAGTACTTATATATCTAGTTTCTAAGCTTAAATTAGGTCACACTTCACTGGGGTTTTGCATTATTTTGTATGGAAATGGAAAACACACTGGGCCTTTATCAAGAAATAATTTACTACATGTGGGCGTCCAAGCAAAAAGGGGCAAGTAGTGGGGTATTGAGTTAGACTAGATTTGGTATCTAGAATAGTCAATTGATAATAAGGATTAAAAAAATATTCAATCACAGACACTTTTTTTAAAATCACACATTAGAAGTTGAAACTTTGGAAAAGCTTGATTGGAGAAAAAACATTTTTAAATATGACATGCCACTCGACCACTGTTACCTTTTTACTGAACTTTTCTCTTAATTCTGGTATTTAGAAACATTATATAAAGTTATTTACTTTAATACATACAGTAATCAATTAAAATCGCGAAATGAATAATTTTCACCCAACTTTACAAAACTGCGTTTATTTTGGAAACTAAATGCCGAAAACTGGGGGTTTACTCCGAACATAAAACTGAAGTATCGGCCGAATGTTCGGCCGTTTCTTGACTACGGCGAAAGATAAAAAAATTACAGTCAAAGAGAAAAGCCAAAGTCAAAAAAGTGACTTGAAGTCGGGTAAGGACTCGAAAGTCAAAAAGGAAACTATAAAACGGCCGAACATTTGGCCCATACTTCGGATTATCGCTTCGGAGAGTAGACCCCCTGAGCCCTTTTTGCTTGGACGCCCACTTATGAATTCTTAGCATAGGTACCTACTATAAAAAATAAAATATTCAGTTGTCAGATGCTGATCTAAAGTCATCATTGGCTATAGCGGGTTTTTCTTCAGAGCAACAGGAAGTGTTGGTAAAGTTGCACAACACTAAGAAGGCACAGTTATCAGATGCATTGAACCTTCTGCAACAGAAAGACCCTACTTATCAGGATCTATCCTGGAGATTTGAAATCCAGGTTAGTTGAGACAAATTGTGTAAACATCTTTTGATGTACATAACTATTCTTTCTTCCAATATTGAATATTGTGTTACTTAGATTTTTGTGCATTCACAGGTAGCCTCACGAAGTTGCAATGAACAAATAAAACCGATGATTGCCATGGATTTTATGATCATGAAACCAAAAAACTTTGGACAATACAGTGAAGACAACAACAGAATAGGGTATGAGAAGGAAGATGACAAAAGCTTAACTCCAATACAGATAAATTCAAGTATACAAGATGCCAAGGCAGCCAGCCATTGTCAAAATAAAGTAAACCATGTTCTACTTCAGTGTGACTTACCTAATTTATTACATTTAACAAACAAGTTGGAACAAGCTTTAAAAGAATCTAAAAGCCAACACGTGCGCAAAGTACAAAGATCTCTGTAGGCTTTAAATTAATTTATTATTTTTATTGCCATTTTAACTATTAAAAATATGTATGTACAATCCTCGTGTTTTATTTTACTCAAATTAAAATGATTATTCAAACAAGATTCTAAAGAAAATAAACAGAAAATGATGGATACCTGCTCACCACGTCAGATGGCTTTACGGCTTTATGAAAATCCGGCCAAGTGCGTGTCGGACATCGGACCACACACAATGAAGGGTTCCGTAGTTCCATAATATATCCGAAAACCCAACTTTACACTGTAGTTGAAAAACATGTTGTTGTTGCATACATCGATATAGGTATACCACGGTCAATTTTCCAACTGCAAATGAAAGTTTGTATTCGCAAAAAAGTATTTTTTTATGTGATACGTGGGGCACACTATAAGTTTCCGGAACACGCCCCTTATATAAACAATATTTAACAAAATTAAGTAATTACAACAACTGAAAATGGAATAGGTACAGTTTTTTTTATCTAACCGTCAATTGTTTTTACATTGTGGCGTCATTTCAAAAAGTGCTTGTCTTCATCACCATGAATTTAACGCGTGGAAAATTTTGAAGTAGGTATACATGATTATCTACGATTTTAAGTGTAATTAATTTGTCAGCTCAGGAGAGCTTCCCTCGGCATCAAACTGCTTTTGGCGATGAAGCACCATGTAAGACGACAATTATAGCTGGTTTGCAGAATTCAAGCGTGGTCATATCAATTTTAGTGACGAATTTCGTGATGGTCGCCTGTCCACCGCTGTGACTAACAAAAACATCGATGCTGTGCGCCGTATGGTCGAAACAGACAGGCATGAGATTCGGGCATCTTTAGGCATAGGCATGAGTCTCTGGGACATAGTAACAGGTCACTATGGGAATTCCGCAGGGTTCAATTCTAGGTCCTTTCTTGTTTCTAATTTATATAAATGACTTACCTTATCACATAAGGGATAATCACAAGATTGTATTATTCGCAGATGATACTTCCCTCATTTTTAAAATCAAACTTCAGCTAGTCAATTTTGAACATGTAAACGATGCACTCTCTAAGGTTGTCCATTGGTTTAATGTAGGTAAATAATCTTCTGAAACTAAGCTCATTAAATTTTCAATGCCAAATGTCAGGCAGCACTACCAATGTTCAACTTAATGGAATAGAATTGGACCCTGTTGAGTCGACAGTTTTTCTTGGAATAACTATTGACGGTAAATTACAATGGGGCCCACACGTAGAAAAATTGTCAGGAAGGCTTAGTTCGGCCGCCTATGCTGTTAAAAAAAATCGATAACTGATTCAGATAACTGACGTAGATACTGCCAGAATTGTTTATTTTAGTTATTTTCATAGTCTTATGTTGAATATGGGATTCTTCTCTGGGGAACCTGTGCGGACATTAATACTATCTTTGTTTTACAGAAAAGGGCTGTTCAAGCCATTTACAATCTAGGTCCAAGAGATTCACTTCGTGAAAAATTCAAAGAAATAGATATTCTGACTGTAGCCTCTCAATATATATTTGAAAATCTATTGTATGTAAACAAAAATATATCAAATTTTAAGAAAATGTCCGATATTCATAGTTTAAATACCAGGAATAAACACAATCTTGCTGTACATCGCACTCGCCTCCACAGAGTAGGCAACTCGTTCATGGGTCAATGTATACGCTTTTACAACAAACTTCCTACTGACATTAGAAACTTACCCATTAAACGATTTAAAAGCTGTATTAAAACCAAAGTTTGTAAAAAAGGGTACTATAAAATTTCTGATTATTTAGAAGACAAGAAAGCTTGGTATTGCTATGGGCTTGCAGGCCTTGTGATCAAACTGGAAAACTTGACATTCAATGTTATTAGTTATTATGCATGATTTTATATACATTATACATATTGACATTGCAGAATATTATATACATGAATGTTTACTTTAAAAATTATTATATTTACTGCTTTAATTTATTGTGAATGTGTGCACTATGTGGGTCATTTTTTTTTTTTCTTTAAATATTTTCCTCTTAATATATTTTTTGCTTTTTCTCAGTTTTAATGGTGATCTGGCATTTTGAGCACTTTATGAGGCCTACCCAAATGTACTTTGGTATTGTTCGTCGAGTCTTTGAGCTCCTTAAGTCTTCACGATTACTGACAAATGCTTGCACTGATTGGACAGGTCCACTCAAATTTGTGTGGTTCTTTCCTCAAAAGACGATTTCAGACACAGATCTACATGGTCCTCACATGATCTGACCAAGATTATGTCTGGACTTTAAAAGAGACTTTGACCCTTGAGTTTGTTTCGCCATTTCTTCTCAGGGGTAGTCAGATAGGAAATGTCGACTACATCTAGCTTATTTTTTACTTTTTAATATGACGTGTAAAAGTGATTCCGATATCCTATTTACAGAATAAACGATTTCATTTAATTTAATTTAATTACGAAACATGGATTTATTGCTACGACCCTAAAACAAAGCAGCAATCAACCGTATGGGTCTTTCGAGATGAGCCGAAACCAAAAAAAGTGGCGCGCGAGCGAAGAGCCTCTAAGCGGATGATTGCTTCTTTTTTTTAATAAAACTGGACACGTGGCTTTGGAGAATGCGTGCTTTTCGCTGCGGCCTCGCCGTAGGTGAGTATAAATGTCCCATTGTTGCGGCTACAGAAAATAATATTAAAAATAAATTAATCCGACGTTTTGAAGTGGTCGAAAATCAAGTTCAAAGTTTCCGTTACATACATACATACCTACTAACACATTATGTATGAAGCTAATAAAAGCGTGTTAAAAAGGCATTGGCGCGGAATTTTTAGAATTTATTTCTCTAATATTACAAATTGAATTGGTGACCGTAAATTATTTTACAACAGTGAAAATGTGATTATCCAGTGAGAATATAGACCCGTATTTGCAGATGGAAGATAAAGAAAAATAAATAATTTTCAATCTGTTGCCGTCAATTTGTATTGGATTACCTATTTTATTTTCTCGCAATCGTAGTGATAAAAGTATAGTGTAACACACGGCGCTAAAAACCCATTATATCTCGGTTTTGTAGTTTTACTCCCTCGCTATAGCTCGAGAGTAAAACTACCTCGTATATAAGATAAGATAAGATTCATTTATTTGTATAAACATGGTATATACATGCACACAAAGAGCATGCAAGATGATAATAAACAGTTCTATATTTTAGCAAGATTTAATACCTAATATACTCGTTGGTTTTCAAATACAAGCATTTTTATTTATATTTGTATTCATATTTTTATTCACATTTTTTTTTTGCTTTATGTATGGCGGCATGGCGTATGCGCTCTACGAAAAGTGGGTGGAGTCGAAAGTGTTAAGTTCACTTACACTGTAGGTTAGTGTACCCAGGTGAACTCAACACTTTTGACTCCACCCACTTTTCATACAAGGTTTTACCCTATTTAGTCTTCGAACTAAATCAGTGTCGTCAAGAAGTTGAATCGCCTCGAGATTTACGTGATGATGAAGTCTGTGTCAACTTCTGCATATTTTTGTATAACTATTTTTAGACATTCATCTTGAGGTCCCAGCAGTGGAGGTCGCTGTTTCTAATGTACCAGAGCGCGTTGACTATATAAATAAATAAATGAAATAAAATACATTTATTTCAGACATAATAAATTGTCCATATAATGTTAGTAACAAAGGTCTTAAAAACTATGTTAGTATTTAGCATTCTCGAAATACACACGTCTGTCACATAAAACAAAAAAATTAAATAAAAAAACATTGCCCCATCCCGTCACGTGAAGCCTAATAAGCCTCCCCAGCATTGCAGACTCCGGCCTTTTTGATATCATTTTCAGAATTCCGTTGGCGCTCCCCCGGATCCTACACATCAGAGATGCTGTTTTTTTACGCATTATGGCATAAAAATCGTCAACCCTTGCGTCAGCAAACATGCGTGAAGCGCTGCAGAAACGTGAGAGCCCCAACAGAACTCTGAAGGCGTTGTTATATTGTACGCGAAGAGTGTTGTAGGCCCGCTGCGTGTAGCTGGTCCATAGAGCGCTGGTGTAAAAGCTTTGGCAGTAGGCCCTGAACAGTGTCACTTTTACGTCTACTGTACGCCTTGCAAATCAGCATATATCCCTTAATAATGAATTTAAAAAATAGAACTAAATTTGGTTAGGTAGTCGGCTACGAAAGTTTTTACTTAGGTAATCAAAAAAATATCGATTAAAACTTTTAAAAAAATGTTGCGGTTTGTGACTTGTGAGTGTATAAACAGCCAGTGTGAATTTAAAATAATAGGTACCTATTAAGAGCGGCCAACCCAACATACTTTTCATACAAACGCTCGTACGTGATTATGGCGTTGTAATACATCTTTCTTTGAAATTTTTGAACCAATAGGTATCTTGTGCACTATATCTAGGTTTATATGCAAGCAAAAGATAAAAAATTTGAAAAACAAAGTCAGTATAAGCCTGCAAAAATCTGCTCTTTGAACAAAAGTTACCTGAACTTTGGCCATTCATAATGTACTCATAAATTGTAAATGTTAAAAAAACATTACAATAGAAACCTTGCAAATGTAATGCAGATTCTAAATGACCAACATTTATTTCACAAACGGGTAAGGGTTACTCAAAAACACGTATTTCTTGGAACAAGTTTTATGAAAATTCCGCACATTATTTTCCGTTCAATGTTATCGTGTTCTCACTCGTTTGTTAATAGTTTTCACTTGCGCTGGATGAAACAACAAACTTTTCGACCATGCTCGCGTTGACGATAGACGGACCGGGAAGGGATGGCCCGCGGCGGTGACGCGGTGCTGCGGCGTGTTCCATGTTTAAAATTTAAAAAACCGGCCAAGTGCAAGTCGGACTCGCGCACGAAGGGTTCAGTACTATCATCTATAAAAACGGCAAAAAAATCACGTTTGTTGGGAGCCCCCCTTGAATATTTGTTTTATTTTAATTTAATTATTTATTTTTAAAGTGAATATATATCTAAATATTCTGTGAATATTTCAAGCGTCTACCTGTTGCCGTTATCAATATCGAGCAAAAAAAAAACACGTTTGTTGTATGCGAGCCCCCTTTAATATTTATTTTATTCTGTTTTTTAGTATTTGTTGTTATAGCGGCAACAGAAATACATCATCTGTGAAAATTTCAACTGTCTAACTATCACGGTTCATGAGATACAGCCTGGTGACAGACGGACAGTCAGTCAGTTATTGTTTTCTTTTCGATTCGAGCTTCATTTTTTCTTTCTATGTATATGCTGCTTAAGTTCTGGGCCTCAAGTCTGCTATTACAATAGTGTCAGAATGGTCGATCATTGATTTCATAATTGTTGATTTGGCAGGTTTGGTAATCTACTATTATAATGGCGTCATTATGACTTTCCAATGGTCTGCCACTGACACTACATTGAAAGAAATTGCAAAGAAAATGATCGACCATTATGAATTTACCAGATTACGAACTTTTAGCAAAATGACAATGGCATGACAATGGGATCGCATGACTGAATTTATAAAAATAGCAGACTTGGGCCCCTGGTATCAGGTATATTTCCGAGTTGGATGAGATAGGGATTTTTAGCACTCATCTTTTTTCGGCTTAAACAGTGATATGTTTTTGTTGAATTTTGCTATTGCAGAGGTTTATAATTCCGCGACGCACACCAGTCTTTTTCGTAGAATTTGTACAGGGCTTTTTTTGATGTCCATTCTGGTAACAAATAAAGCTTCGATATAGTTTTGCAGCAATAGTGGGATTCCAATTTTGGTATAGGCAGTTTGTTTAGCCTGTGGCAGACTTGTTTAGCCCAGTGGCCCAGTCACTGACCTCTAAAGCGTACTTGTATAATAGAGGTCAGTGGGCCCAGTCCTATAGATCGGCAGTAGTAGGTACCTATAGGCACTGACCGACCGACTATGAATTCATTGACATCCTTTTGAGGTGGTGAAAGTTTTCATGAATAAAATAGTAGATTGTTATACCTACAAGGGGCTAAAATGACCCACGCTTTTTAGCGCCGTTTTACTTTTCAATACGATTAAGATTGCGGGAAAATAAAATAATCCATTACACCTTGACGGCAACGGCAACAGATTGAAAATTATTTTTCCTTTCTCTTCCATCTGCAAATACGGATTTCCATTCTCACTAGATGATGACATTTTCACTGTTGTAAAATAATTTACAGTCACCTATTCCATTTGTAATTAAAGGAAAAAATTCTAAAGATTTCGCGCCAATGCCTTTTTGTTATTTCTTCTGTAGCCGCAACCAAAGAACATTTATACTCACCTACGGCCAGGCCGCAACCAGGGGCCCAAGTCTGCTATTTTTATAAATTCAGTCATTCTAACACGATCCCATTGTCATGCCATTGTCATTTTGCTAAAAGTTCGTAATCTGGTAAATTCATAATGGTCGATCATTTGTCGGTCAATGTTCTCGTAATATAATTGTGTTATTATAATGGCATTGCAGTGGCGAAGGGTGGAGTTTTATGAGAAAGGTAAGCCGGAGCAAAATAAAAAAAAAAACCTTACCTTATAATAAAAGTGGCTTTGAAAAAAGCCGTTTGTGGTGTGATCAGTGTGATGACGTTGACGTATGATGTCTACTAGACAAAACTACTTAACTAAAATACTACTGACTTATTCTACTTATAATACTACTTATACTCTAAAGCTATTCGAATATCGAAAAATTACAGTCAATTGCTCCCTATGACTGACATCGGGAGTTTCGTCAATCATTTCAGACAGAAATGGAGCTTTATCTATCTCGATTCTAATGTGGTCTCGTAAAACGGATGCAATACTATGTATTAAATCATTTTGAATATCACTTGAGAGACCAGAAAACGCGGGGTTCTGAACTGAAGAACATAGTTCCAAATGAGAGTTCATTACGGTGTCATACTTGCTCAGATATAACAAGGTTTCAATATAGTTACCGCGGTTATCAGAATTCGGACGTTCATCGTGGCCGCGAAAAGCTACTTCTTGTTTACCTAACAAAATAACGGTGTCAATAAACCGTTTCATTAAATTCCTATTTCGAGCTACTTTCCTATTATGAGCTTCATGCGAATTAGTGAAAAATAAAAGACTGCGTAAGAAGTGAACATAAAAAAGATGGAAACAGTCGTTTTTTTATTAACTTTTTTTATTTAACACTTTTTAGTTATCATAAGACGGTAAATTAGTTTATTTATTCACTTATAATCGGGTATTAACGGCCTCTTACTCACTCACTCCAAAAGTTCGGGATAGTTTTTTTATAATTTCTCATTTAAATTACATTTAAACTTATAATTTGTATATATTTTTGTATTCACCTTATAAAACCCTTCATTTTGATACCCCACTCGATAGGCATGGGAGATATTTTTTTTCGAAAACATCCTTTGGTGCCAAAAATCCGCCATTTATATTTTTAATAATCTTAATTTTTACTTGAAACACAAACGCCTCCGCGAGGACACGGCGCGGCGGCGGTGCTCCGCCCAAGCCGGGCAGACCTCCACCGTATGCTCCACCGTGCCCACCGGGCGATCCACACAGTGGTAACACCCGGGCGTTTCCTCCCTCTTTATCCTGAACAGGAACCTCAGGAAATAATTAAAAATATCGTTCGAACCGAGAAAAGACCTTATGTGATTGGTAATGGTGAATGCACAAGCTGATCCACAACCCCGCGAAACCCACCTTAGTTGGCGACGTAGGTTTAGTCGGAAAAAGTACTGTCAGCAAAAAAAGTTTCAGTAGAGATTTATGAATAAAAACATTAAAGAATGCCTAATTTTAACTTTTTTTATATACCTATATAATGGTTCTCTATTGTGTTCCCTAACTTTTTTATCCATAATATAAAGTGCCATAATTGTTTTTGTCCTAATCATCATTTGTCCAAATCATAATTTGCCCGAACTTAATGTCACATGCCATAATATTGAAAGCCCTAAATACCATTTTTTTTTTTTTTTTGGGTGGGAAATTATCAAATAACTTCTCCCGCTCTGGGTGGAGCGGGAGGGAGTGTCAGACTTTTACTGACTAAAACCCACCGTGTTCCTTCAGATGCCTGTGTGCCAGGGCCACGATATCCCTTTCGGACAGGCTCGTAACCCTGGCAGAAGCCCTAAATACCATAAGCCCTAAATTTGTTAGTCATAAATATTACCATCAATAATATACAAAAGACTTAAAACCGTTTTCAATTAAAGTTATAAGTCCTGAATTATATTTTAGTATTAAATAATTAATTATAATTTGAACTTCCTTTATAATGACGAGGCAATAAGCCTCGTCATTATAAATATTGCCGTGTGTTCTTTGGGCAATCTGATAATACACAGGTATTTTGCACGGGGTGCAGTTCCAGATTTTTCATATTTACAACCTCATCTAACCCAAATGATTCACCAAGAATAGAGGGAATCTGGTACTCCGCGGCCGCTACCGCGGCACGTTCGCTTCGCTCGCTCGCTTTCGCACGTTAATGGTCACTGTTCTAAACTTTTTTTTTTTTTATTGGCGGGGTGGAAAATCCTCATGGATGTCCGCCGCCCTGGGGTGGGCGGAGGGGTCTGTTCCGGTGTTCCCTTCCCACACTTGCACCGGGGATCTTGGGAGCTAGTATTACTCCGTGATCCGTCTAACAGATCCTCAAGGTAATATACCTTGAGGATCTGTTATTTTAAGTAATAGATAATTTATATTGGTAGGAAGAATTGTTATTTGTTATTTTTAAATATCTGTTATTTCTATCTGTTACGATAAATACGCCTCACCCCTAGTGACGTTTTCTATCTGGTCAACCCCTTACCGCAAGCCGCGATACGGAACTTCGTTCCAAAACACAACAGACTTCAAAAAGTAACCTAATAATCAATATTGCTGCTCTCCCTTCAACAAATGCAAAAAATTACCGCTTTTTCCAAAACTTTCAAAAAGGTAGTACAGCTCAACCCATTGGTATCAACAAATTTGAAGCAATGCCTAGAGAAATTGTAAAGTAGGTATTTAGATTTCCCCAGGGCGGATTCTTACACTGGGTACAGTTTTAGAAGTACTTCGTCTACACTGCTGGCTGATTCGGGAGCCGATATATTAACCATAAAGCGTCATGGCGGATGGCGATCTGACGCAGTTGCCGTATCTTATTACGACTTAACATTCTAATAATACCAAGACAAACATTAGTGCTAAAATAACACGTGCAATTAATTTGCAGCCACAGACGAAGAAGTCTTGCCCTGAGCCGCAACAATCTACTTCTCGTGACACTGGTTATGTAGTGCCTCCTGCGGGCTAATTGCGTAATACACTGTCAGTACCAATCGATTTAAATTTGACAGTTCAACAACATTAATTGCGTTAGGTATTTACGTTAAAAGTCTGCTCAGGCAATTTTTTTTTCTAACATACAATATACTTCAAAATCATTCCGATTGTGATTCAAACTGTGTTACGTAATATGGGTGCTGCTCCCACTAATGAGCCCTTATATTTACAACATTCATCCAACTCCTATGAAAATATTTTATCATCGCCGACATTTACCCAAGAAAATGAAAATAACAAATTATTTAATATGTAATACAAATACCATAACACAAACTAAATATGCCAACAAAAACTGTTCGGTATCATTTTGAGAATTGTACTTTCACTAATTGTTTCTCTAACAAAAAGTCAATAACAATACGAATAATAAGTATGAAACGCGTGTGCATTGATCATTAGCATTACACACTCGGTCACTTAACCACAGAATAATACCACCTCAAATGTGATGATCAACATTCTTATCACACTTGTATCTTAATGTACTATTAATCACTTGCCTGTCAAGGCTACCAATTCATTGCTTTTTCGGGGTTTTGTGCACTATCCTGAGATCCATGTGGTACTTTGATGTCTCTACGATACGGCTATTGGAGAGTCAGGATAGATAGAACATACTTTTATTGGACGCCAAACGTGTTTTGCGAATGTCTATGTGATGGAAACCAAATACAAATATGTAGAGAGTAACATTATTTTGGCAATTTTATTTTGACTTGAACTTTTGAAATTTTTAGAATCGGTTTTCACTTGTGCACTAAAATACTGTTTTGATCGCCATCAAAATTGTGTAATTATGGCGATCAACTCAACTGAATTGGTAAAAAACCGTAACAATATGCTTATATAGTTATAGGTTAGGTAATAGTAGTTATAAAACCTTTAATTAGATAGGTACTGTATCGACTTATAAATAATGTGAACCATCCGATTTAATTCTCACTCACTGCAGAAATAATCAATAAAAACAAAGTAAAAATAGGTACTTAGATAGATTTGCTAATTTAAGATTTCCTTCGTGATTTCTCAAGTATTTATTTTTGAGGCTTCCACAGACAGGCCCGACGCGAAGTGTCGCGTTTGTGTAAAACTTTATGGAAAATGTCGCGCTACCTGTCGCGCGATATCGCGCCAGTCTGCACGAGCCTTTATTTGTTTAGTGTTATTTTAGGTAGAGGTACCGTACCTACCTATTTCCCTAACTTATCAATTGTCTGCGTCACAACATCACAATGTAATATTCCTATGTCGGCGCAGCTTATTTATTTGGATGCAACTCGGCCCAATTCATCTTGATTGATTCAATGAATCTGAGATGTGTTTTGATATATCATCATTCATCACACTCGGTAGACTACACTTCTTGTGTGTTCCGTCCGTGTTACCACTAACATACAACTCTGTGTTGTTATCTTTGAGGACGCTTAAACGTAGGTACTTATTTATAGATTGTACAGCTACGTAACAGTAGAGCACACAAACTTCTGTGATATACCACAGCTGTGTGATGCTGATGAGAGAGCACAGGCGGCCACAGGCGGGCTTTCCGTCAGTACGCCGGCGACGCTCGGGCTATATGCTTGTGGAGTAGAGCTCGCGGTTTCCTACCAATACCAATCTACTTAACTGTGATACTTAAAAAATTGAATTTATATTTTTCTATCTACTATTTAATCCATACTTTTATAAAAACGGATCGATTTCTACTTGGTTATTTTGACTAGTGTCCATTGACATCCTAAACAACCCAGTGGTCAGTGAATCGGTCGAACTGTACTAAAATGTATGAGTGAGGATATTATGCAATCTGTTTTGAAAACGAATGCTTACTGTATTGGAAATTTCATAGGTAACGCTGCCTCGTAGGCAAAGTTGCTGCATGTGATAGTACCGCTTAAAGCTGAGCCACATTCGGCAGATATATTAATAAACTAAACGGATTTATTGGTGTGTTTTGACAACAAGATCTGCAGGAAACAGCAAAACAAAATTGAACTGTGCTTTGTGCTTCATAAGTTAGTAAACCATGGACTCGAAAGTGGTATTGAAACAAAAGAACCCTCACGACGAAGCAAACTTCATCTCGAAAATATTTTTAACGTAAGTATTACCACGTGTGTTATTATATTATCTACGCTAGTATTCTGCTTCCGGACTATCTGAGCCGGCTTGATTAGGTTCCCGAGATCCAAAAACACACAACGCAAATTTTAAATCGAGTAGATGTAGGGTAAGGCAGATTCTATGCTCTATGTTTACATACTAGGTACCTATCTGTTAAAATGGTTTGTTTTTAAAACGTGCATAATATATCGGTAGCTACCTATTCATCAATATTCATCATCACCACTTTGTCAACGTGACCTTCATGCTATAAATGGGATGTAGGACTCTTAGCTCTTGGCAACTTGAAAAACAATTTTAACACAGTAGGTATTTATCGCATAGCTAAAGCTATGCGATAGCTAGCTAGTTAATTAATGATGTTTTAGAGTTCAAATAAATTTGAACTCTAAAACATCATTAATTAACTACTAGGCATGACTTAGCAGTTTTACAATTTCTGCTAATACAACATGACTTATGTACGGTACTGTTTTAACATAAGTCACGGGATCTTGGAGTTTATCATAGTGACCATGAACTTTGTCTGTATTTAGGTAAAAAGCCAATAATATAGTTTTATTTAAAATACTGATTAAAATTATTGATTTCGTGAATATATAAAAAAAAATAGGTGAACATAATATTTTCACAATATTTTACGAACACCAAAAAGGTGTCTCAAAAAAATATCAATTCAAATCGAGTAAGTACCTACCTGTAACCTAAATTTTTTTCATACACGTACATACCAATTCGAAACCGGTACCATATCGCACCTTTAGGATGAAAACGACGTAACTCAAAAAAACTACTTTTAGGGAAATAGCAAAACAAGTTTTACAATTTTGACACTTTCACAATCTTTCGTCTGTTATTTCGTGATTATTTACGTCAGCGACTATTTTAGTGCTGCAAATTATAAAAATGTAATTCAGCTATTATTGTGTCATAAAATAACATAATTATTAAAAGGAATAATATAGAAAAAAAGGTAATTTATTTTATCAGTCAGTTTTGGACCGAGAAAAATTATATAAGTTTGACGGTTTAGGAGTTGCGTCTTTTTTCGTCCGAAAAAAATGTCATAAATACGAAAGTTTATGAGTTACGCCTTTTTTGTTTTTATAACGGTATGTATTTTTTTGACGTTTTCTGACTTAGGTCAGTTTTTTCCCAATAAATAGCTTAATACGTGGAAATTGCGTCATTTGGAGCAAAAATAAAACAAAAAAAGTTAGGTTTATAATATTAATGGCAATGTTTAAATTGAAACATATACGAAAATGGTCGTAATGATAATCCTTTAGGAATTAGGAGTAATATTAAAAATCTTAATCAACACATTATAATTAACTGAGATCTTTGTTCATTAGGAACTCTTCTTAGTAAACATAAACAACTGCTATAAAAAAATATCAAAAGATAAATAAACACTTACAAAGAAATTAAGCAGAGATCTTTTTCCATTATAAAAGTATGTGAAAACATTATGCTTTCCATAAAAAATCAATAAAATACAATGCTTAGAAATAAATCACAATCTTTTTTAATAAGGAACTTTCTTAAGAAAATATTGTAGTCCGTATTATAGAAAACGTAAATGTAAAACTCAAATCAAAGTAATTTGCAACAAAAAGTAAGTTCTGCAATAATGTATTATTTTATTTTTAAGACAATAAAATCAATAGTAAACTAAACTAAATCTTCGTACACTATGAACGTTCTATCCTACATCAGTCAGTCATCTTAATCATCTAATAACGATTTGTAATAATCTATATAAAAACCCGGTATTAGATTTTTCCGTAGCAATTCGCTGAGCCCCTTCTTTTTATTTTCACTTAATTTTATTTTAGTTTTGTATGCTTTCAGGATTGAGACATCTTCAAAGTTAGGCATTCGTTTTCGTTTGTTTCTGATGTTAACACACTTAAAATTTTCTTGTGTGTAAGAAGTTTTGTAGAAAAACATAAAAGGTTCGTCTTTCAGGAATCTCAATATCTTAATGTCGTTCCATGACACTTGGTTGCGCTCATCGTCTTCATTGAAGTTGTAACCCCACTGATCTTGTAGAGCTTTTAAATCAATAAAGAACTCATAATTTAATTCCATGACCTTAAAGGGCTTTCCTGATTTCTTGGCACTTTTTATCAGGGCAACATACTGATGAGAAGTGTATATTGGTCCAGATTTAAGGTTTTTTTTCACTTCCTTTTCAATTAGGCTGTGAACGTTGTCACCCTCGTTCTGTGTGTGTCCTCGAATAAGGAATTTGTGAGTTATACTCATTATATTTGGAAAGTTGGACAGAATATACGAATATAGACATGCAATAAACTTGTTTTTATTTTGCCCACAGCAATTATCTGAATAGAAAATGATATTCAGTTGTTTATCAGGATATTTTTCACTGACATTTTTTAAATACTCAAATATGCACGATCCTATTTCGTTTGCCCCCCTTTTTCCTTGTTTTTCATCCCAAAAGAAATTAAATACATCCCCATAGGCACCTACAGTTTCTTCTTCAATTATATCTTCTCCCTCGTTCCCTTCAAATTCCTGTCCATTATTTTGGTTTTTATTTGTTTTCTTGTCGGATTTCTGAGCCAGCTCAGCCATAGTAAAATTTAGGCAGTTAAGTTTTGATATGTAATAAAAAGAACTCGAGTCTCCCAAAGGGCATTGCATGACTGCTTGCAAATCATATAGGGTACATATATTTCCTTCACCAATATTTCTGCGGTCGTTCTTCTTTTCAAGGCGACAAAGGTCTTTCTCTTTTAAATGGGTATCGAATTTTTCCTTCAGCTTTGCTTTATGATCTACAGATGCCATTTCGTACTCCAAACACAAATCACATCGATCTTTTTTAGGCTGAAAGAATCCCAAGTTAAAATTGTTATTAAAAATTTGATTGTATAGCCAGTAGTCTACTTTGGGTTTATTTGGATCTCTTGCTTCTGAGAAGTCTCTCCAAAGATCTTTTACGGTCCTGCCTCCTTCAATGAACTCTCTAGATGTGGAGGCCCTTAAGTAGTGTGATTCTACCCTTGGGATTGAATTTATATGGTTTTCAATATCTTTTATAATGGTCTCGTCAATTCTTTTTCTATTAGTGTGCTTTCCTCTTCGATCTTCAGCTATGAATCCGTTTTCATTGGTTTTTTCTTTCGTAGTTCTTATCTGTCTTTCTGTTATATCTAAAGTGTTTATAAAAAACGTTTTGCAAACTCGAATTTTCTGATTGCTAACAGTAAAGAAAAACGCATTATTTGGTGCTCTGGGCTTTTCAGCATTGGTGTATTTGTATTTCGGTTTGACGTCCATCATGCAAGAACTGATGAAGGATCTTTTAAGTTCCATGCTTGCAAGGTTCCAATACGATTCGAAAATCGCAGTCCTTTGGACTTCATTAATTTGGTCAGAACATTTTAATCGACATGGAGCGCATGGATTTTTCATAAAACGGGCTGGAACTTCTTTTCTAGATTTTGATAGGGAATTGTAAGATTTTCCAGTGTTGCGCAATACCTTAGTAATATTTTGCTTCCATGATGCGGGATTACGCTGCCTTTTTCTTGACCTTCTTTGAGTCGTGTTCGATTCATTGATGTTACTTGTCTTAGGTTGTTGTATGTCATGTTGGAGTGTTTCAGGTTGTGAAATAGAGTCTGTCGAAGAAGAGGACAAACTTCTGAGACGCGTTGATGTTTCATTGGGATCTTGAAATGTTGGGTCATTATCACTTAAATCAGGGTCACTTTCAGGAGCATTAACAGGTGATACACAATAGTTCGATTTCGGGATAGCTCTACTACTTCTTGTAGCAAATTGGCTGGTACTCGCACCATCCGCATTAATATGAGAGGTAATCACGTTAGATTTCACATTTTGTGCGTTACTCGAAGATGATGAACTCGAACTTGAGGAGCTAGAACTTGAGGAACTGGAACTTGAGGAGCTGGAACTTGAACGAGATGAACTTGAACTATTGCAAGATGAAGAAGATACTCTTTTTTCCTGAATAGGTCTTCTGGTGAGTGTGTCTCGATTAAGAATTGACTCATTGTCTGAAGTATCATTCCGGTGCTGGAAAAATAACCAAACCGCTAGGTAAGTAAAGTAGATTATATTTATATTATAGTAATAGGTAGGGTATAGGGACATTTCTCACTTACCGTTTCTATAAAGTGGCTAAAGTTAAAAATGTTGCTGCTATTAGTCTCTGTACACTGAGGGGAGTTTTCAATGAACGATGAGGAATTTGAAGATACGTGCTCTGTCATATCATTTCTGATTGAAGATTTCTGAAATCGTATAATCAACGATAGTTTTATTTTGTTTATAAGTTTAATTTGCTAGATTGAAAATTAATATAATATTTTACTTACAGGTTCATTCTGATAGCCAGCAATATTGCCGCTGTTTGTCATTTTAATTAGTGATTCTTCAGTAGCTGCGGAATTTGGATTTAAGTTTTCTTTTTGGTTTTTCATTTTAGCAGCCGGCTGTTCCTGGCGGAAGATAAAATGTTAATAATATTATCAGTATAAACTTACATACAATTTAACTATAGCTAAATAAGTGAGAAGTTAAACTCAAATAGTCGGTCGTACGGTCAACTGCAGTACATCAGTGGTAACATAATTAAACTACGAAAATAGCTCTTATTTTAACGGAATAAGGTCAAACTAACAACTAAACTAAAATTATTGCTTACCATGTCAATTGTATTGATAACATAAAAATTGTTACTCCCAGTCTTTTCTTTTGGAGAATTGTCAATCTCCGTGGAATTCTGATTATTCTCTTTCATTTTGCTATCCGGCTGTTCCTGGCGAAAGATAAACACAGTGATGGTAAAACATTTTAAAATCAATATAAAGCCTACTGTGTAAATAATATTCACAGTATAATATATTTCAAAGATTTGTATATAATGTACATGTTCATACTTCGGGTTCGTTTATTTTGTAATTTTTCACATTTCTTAATGCATTATCCATTATAATGTCCTTCCTTCTTTTCATTTTATAATTGACTTTTTCTTTAAAAACTTGATGGCTCAGTAATTCTGTAGTGACACATTAACCAATGCGCCTTACTTTTTATCTAGAAATAAATAAATAAATGGCCTATTAATGAATGAGCCACAAACAATAATACTTTGATAAATAAAAAAACGACTTGATTTCTAATAGGACAAATTTAGTCCCAAAACATTTATCGTTTTTATTATTAAAACGACACAGACTTTAATCCGTCATAGGAGTTATAAGTGTTTCTAATATTAAAATGCCACAAACCTAAATAAGTCACTAATATTACCATATAAATCGGAAGTAAACAATCGCAAAGCTAAATTGGTCATTTCCATACTAAAAATCGAAAGAGAACTTACCAATTGTTTCGGAATTAAAACGACGTAATAAGCTTTGGGTCACTATCCGGCTGACTGCACGACGTCCTGCACTTAAGGATGCGAACACAACACTAACTGCGTCGTTTCCCCCCCGACTCACGCCCGCATGTCATCGCGTAAGAAAGAGACCGATATAACAGTTTTGTCCTGTTCCCGGTCGAATATGGCTATGTTTGAACTATTGTTACATTGCGAATTTCGATTTGAGTCATTTTATGACAATAACTCAATTTACGTTTTTTTTTAATTGTGTCGTTTTCGTCCTAAAGGTGCGATATGATTACTTTTTAAACACCATCTCGTCTAGTTAATTGCTCCATTTTAGTTTTGGTGAAGACCTGCTAAAGACTTTCGGAGATAGAATACTCGTATGGAATATTGCAATAAGTATTTGCAATGAATGACAGAAAATCATACGCGTACGACCATGGACGTATAAAAAAAGGTCCATGCGTACGACGCGACTACAACATTCGCTTCAATCCAATCCTCGGATGTATTGTTAACGCCACCAAAAAATATATTTAAAAATATTTAAAACCAACTGCTGTATACGTTCTATTGTATCCACTTACGGATGTATCAGTTACGTTACGGAGAACTGTGCTGTGCTTAACTGTGTTGTCTTTTCCGAGTGCAATTTTCTTATGCACAATCATAGGCAATCCATAGGACATTTGTTGGGGGGAAAAAAAGGTGTGTAGAGCAGTTTCGGAAGTCGCTAGTCGGTGCCAAATTCAAATCAAACTAACAGAAGGCACCAACTACCGAAACTCATTGGAAGTCAGTGCCTTTATAACCATCGAAGTGTTAAGTAAAATTGATGCCAAGTATACCTACGTACCTCCGATAAGATTGTGCAATAGCTATAAACTTTGTTCAGTAATTAAATGTGTTACCTTCGCGGTGGTATACAAAGAATTTCACTTAAAATTTTATATTTTCGTTATGGTAACGTGAGTTTGATATTGACCGCGATGCGAATAGTATTTACTTCCAACACTGAACGCCGCGTCGCACCGTCGCGTCGCGCGTGCGTCGGTCATCTTACGATTATTTTTTACACAAACATAACAGTTTAATGAAACTCTTGATTAATCAAAACACACAGTACAAAAAAATATAATTTCAAATGACTATTGAACCGTTTGAGTACCTGTTTGTGTTTAATGTTAGACTCACTTCCGCTCTTTTTCTCAATTTCAAAGTCAATTTGTTATCACTTATCAATCAGGTTTTATAACAGTTTCACACCACTCGTGCATGTTATCAGTAGTTCAGTGCATTACGAATGTGTGGAGAGAACAAGTTTATCAATCGATATTTGTGATGAATTGGTCGGTGCTCGGTGGTTTTGTGTTTTAGGTAAGAGAGAAATGCACATGCAACGATAAAAATGTTAACTAAAGATATTTTTATTTTTGTAAAACATGAGTTAAACAGTTTACAATCATGTGCATTGTGGATGGAAATAAAAATGAATGAAAAGGAGCCAGTAAAGCGTAAAAAATACAGAACTTATTATAATAAAAAATATATTTCGCTCTCAAAATACAACAAAAACTATTGTTACCATAACATAAACTAACTACATACACTAATACTATTATCATTAATTTTGTACAGACTGTGCATAAGTTTCGTCTACGTTTGTGGTTACCTAATTTAATGTGTCCTTTATAAACACTGGCATCATTCCTGTCTGTCACTTACAGCCGATTAAAAAAAACGAAGTAAAAAAATTATGAATAGTTTATTTTTATTTTATGGCAGTATTCCATAACGTTGGATATAACGCTCCATGTACAGAAAGTATACTGTCATATCACTCATATCAAACCAAAACAGCGTCTTTTGAAATTAAAATATTCCGAAAGAAATAAAATTTTTCTATTTCCGAATTTTAATTATTCCGACGTTTTTAGTAACCCAAACATTGCACCCACTTACATAAATCTATTGCGTAACTGTATAAAGCAACAGTCGTGGCAACAGTACACAAAAAAAAAAAAACTAGAAACCACAGGTCTAAAATTCAGAATAGGGAAAAGAGTCAAACATCCCTGTTTGACTCTTTTCCCTATTCTGAATTTCACCAGTATCCTCGAAGAAATCTTCAGGAAGTTTGCAGTCGATTTGGAGGAAAGAGGCATTGACCTCAGCGGGGCGGGGGGCGGCGAGACTGGACTGACAAATCTATATTTTTAATAATATCAATAATAAGGTCTCCAAAAGAGTTCTCTGCTTTTCAACTACATATTTGTAACAAACCAGATAATCACAATATTTACATTAACTGGAGGAACAAGTTACTTTCGGATTCGTTAGTGTCTTTTTACACCCATTGTGTAACCTTTTTTTTTTAAAAAGGGCTTTGTCGCGCATGCGATCATGCCGATGCCGTCTTGGCTTAACAAAATCCTACTAATATTAAATTTAACATAACCTTAGCTTAAGTAATTTATAAAGTACTCTAGCTGCATCAGACAGTGACACAGCTGTACCTACTGGAAAGGTACCTGGGAACCTTCTGGTCCGAGATATTGAAGGTAATGTACTTAAATAAAATTGTGCACATTATGAAATTGATAATTTAAGATTGGCATCCATTGATATACAAATATAGTTTGGCCTTAGTCTTGTCTTTTCCTAGACAGGAAGATTTTGCTATTGGTTATATAGACAAGTAACATTGTAGTTAACTAAAAAGCATAGTAGGTAACTTAAACCAAAGATGAACTAACAAGTTTCAGTTTGTACCTAGATAATAATTTCCACTATGACTTCACGTTCCCATTAACTTATTATAGTGCGGCGAAGCGAGCAAAGCTGCGGGCACAGCAGCTGTTGTTTTCACATAAAATTCTAAGCTTTTCTTTCTTATTTTTATTTTGTAGGCTATCATATTATACTTACACATAAGAAACCAGAACTTATTGGGACAAGAAAACGAGCAGCGTGACGTTATAGCTCTTTATTTTACACGGAACTAAATTTAAAATGCACTGACATTTGTTTTTATACTTTTCTACATCTAAAAACTGCAAACAGGTGGCGTGCCAAGCAACTTCCGGAAATAAAATATTAAATATTATTTTAGTCAAGTTTGCAATCGACTTCCGTTCACTAATCGGAGACAGTATTTACAGCATCGGAAGTCGGTTGCAAAAAGTCTCAAAGAATTAAATAAATCATTTACAAAATAATCTGCACCCAATCAACAAGATTTAGTTAAATTAAAACCAATAGCTTTTTTTTTGGGTTGGAAATTATCAAACAACTTCTCCCGCTCTGGGCGGAGCGGGAGGGCGTGTCAGACTTTTACTGACTAAAACCCACCCGTGTTCCTTCAAATGCCTGTGTGCCTGGGCCACGATATCCCTTTCGGACAGGCTCGTATCCCTGGCAGGCATTTCGGACCTCGTCAATTGGTGCTGACATCTCTTTGAGGCGCGCGTGGAACACAACGCGCCGTCGACCCGGGCCTGGTTTTTATCGGAGAACGAGCTGCCCATCGCTCACCGTCCGCAAGCCCGCGCCTACGGTGGCCGGGAATCGGCCTGCGATTCCCGACGCGACGCCCGGGGCGTCTCCTGCGGCGACTAGGGGCGCGAGGGCGTGGATTTTGCCTTTCCCTCACGCGTTCCGCCTCCTCCTTCGCGAGCATTACTGTTTCGCAGAAGGAGGTGACGGCCTCCCATGCACTCTCGCTCCGAACCATTGCCTGAACCAGGGCCGGACGCGAGAGATCGCCGCCACCGATCGCCTCTGGGAGGACACGGCGGGCGTTGCTCCGCCCAAGCAGGGCAGACCTCCACCGTATGCTTCACCGTGTCCTCCGGGCGATCCACACAGTGGTGACACCCGGGCGTTTCCTCCCGCTCTATTCTGAATAGGAACCTCCCGAAACCAAGAGCTAACACACAGCATGATCCTTCTTTAAGCTGGTACTTTTTTAAATAACCCATTAAGTCTCCTAGTTTCGCACATAGGGACCCTGAGGTAGTGTGGAGGAGGAGTTAAGATTGTTCATTGCCTGCGTCATGGACTCATGGCTCATTATGAGGCTCTACTTAGTTATTTTAGTCTTACTTTTATACATGTACTAGCTGCGCCCCGCGGTTTCACCCGCGTCAGTCTCGATCCCGTGGGAATATCGGGATAAAGAGTAGCCATGTCTTATTCCAGGGTGTCAGCTACCTCCATACAAAATTTTATCAAAATTGGTCCAGCCGTTTGAGCGTGAAGAAGTAACAAACATACACACACACAAAGTCAAAGTCAAAGTCAAAGTCAAACCATTTATTTCAAATAGGCACATAAAGAGGCACTTTTGAACGTCAAAATTTACAAAAAAAATATAATTGATTCTAGTTGCCCCTTCCAAAAGGTAGTTTCGTATGGAGAAGAATGGGCAAGAAACTCCACCGGTACTCTTTTACACACTCACAAACTTTCGCCTTTATAATATTAGTGTGATTAGTTTTCGCTAAGTATTCCTTTAAACAGGTATTAACAGCGATCGCAACTAGCCCGGAGGAAACCGCGTTTCCAAAAAAAAAAAAAAATGGCAGAACCTGTTTGTGCTCGCCAACTTACTTGAATATGGTATAGGTATAATATCATTGGACGTTTATATTAATACTTATGTCGATTTTGAATCTATAAACTTTTTTTGCGTCCTATTCAAAGGCGATCGTCTCTCGAATACGCGATTCTCGCGGTCAATCGACACCCCATGCGCGGTCAATCGACACCCCAGGAGACCTAATTTAAAGTTAAAAATAAAAATACTTACCAACTTCAAGACGACCCATACAATCTTTGAAATTGTCACCATCTAATATTTTTTAGGTGCACTATTCTTATGTTCGGTAAAGTAGTAAAAGAAAAGTCGATTTCATGGTTTTTTATGACACGGTCTACCCATGTGCCAAATTTCATCCAAATCCGTTCAGCCTTTTTAGCGTGAAAGCGTAACAAACAAACATACAAAAAAGGGTTTAGGGTTCCGTACTTCAAAAGGAACCAACGGAATCCGTATAGGATTACTCGTGTGTCTGTCTGTCTGTCCGTCTGTCACAGCCGATTTGCTCCAAATCTACTGGACCGATTAAGGCGATACCAAAAAATATTAGGGGCTTTTCCGTATCCATTTATTTCACTATTACAGCATGTATGGATTTAATTTTTGGTTACCAGAGCGGGGCTAAAATAGCATAATTATTGACATCCTCTAGGGGAAAAACTTTTTTTTTTACTGTTACCAATGACAACGAGCGTACAAAAACGAAAAAGTAATTGTTCTTAAGGTGAATCCGCAGCTGTAGCTGTTGATGTAATAATGATTTTAATTATTTATATACATATTTGTTATAGTCGCGAATCATATTGTGATTAAGATACAACCTGACACTGACCTGCAAATAGCGAAGAACGTAAGAAAATTTGAATTTCGCGGGCAACAGATGCGGATTCACCTTAAGTGAAATAATCATGGATAAAGACTCAACTCATTACTGTTTCATAAAAAAAAAGCGGCGATATCTTCGGTAGAATGTGTGATTATGTGTGACGTAAGAAAATGTGTGTATGCATTGCGTTGCGGCTACAGAAGAAAAAAAAAAGGCATTGGCGCGAAATCTTTAGTACTTTTCTCTAAATATTATTATTTGAATTGGTGACCGTAATTTATTTTGCAAAAGTGAAAATGTCATCATCTAGTGAGAATGGAGACCCTAATTTGCAGATAGAAGAGAAAGGATAAGAAATAATTTTCAATCTGTTGCCGTCAAGGTCACAAAGCATTTATTTAAATACTTACGAAAAGTTTATGAAGTGGAGGACTGAAAAACGAGTGGATTCGCTTACGGAAGGAGTTTTTCTGGTCAGTGGGTCATCTTATGGGCGGTCTTACGTATTTTGATGAACTTTCCAAAAAATATCAAAGTTCAACCATGGAGCACATATTCAATGTTACGAACAATTATACAGACAAGACATAATGTCAATATAAAGAAATAATTATGTAAATTTGACGGCCTTTCTCAAGAAATTATCCACCGGCTACAAGGGCAAGAAATCCAAAGTTTTCACGACGAAAGATATCGAGAATTTCGTAAATAACGCACCAAATGAAAAATACTTGGCAACAAAGGTACTCTACTTACATCTGTTAACGATTTTCTAATTATTTTCGTCAAACTAAATTGGTAGGTACACACGGCTACACAACAAGCTATACATTCTCAGTATACGCTGACCTCTCATTGTACGGAAATCCTATATAATGCGAGATCAGCTTATACTGGAAATGTATACTTTGATGTGTAGCCGTCTTTACCAACCAAAATACAGTTTTAACCTTTTGTATCTGTTCTGTGGTTTTAACATAATTATTTTTGTTTTACAGGTTGCTTTAATTTTTGATATCAGCGGCAGTGCAGAGGGATAGAACTGGCTAACATTACAGTGAAAGATGTCGAAACTGATACCCATCTTCAAGCCATAAATCTGCCCAATACAAAGACAAATAAGGAGAGGAAATTCATTATAAGTGGAGAATTTCTAAAAATTGTTAAAGCCTACCAAGTTTTACGGCCGAGTGGAGTGGGCACGCCGAGATTTTTTCTCAACTATCAAAACGGAAAATGCACAAGGCAAGTTATAGGCAAAAATAAATTTAGCAACATGCCAAAAGAGATCGCCACCTATCTAAATTTGCCTAATCCGGAACAGTACACTGGCCATTGTTTCCGAAGAACTTCCGCCACTCTCTTGGCGGATTCTGGTGCAAATATAACAACGCTAAAACGCCACGGTGGATGGATATCCGATCAAGTGGCGGAAGGCTATATAGAGAACTCCATTCAAAACAAGTTTGACTTCACCCAGCGTATCACAGAACGCATCAATATTCTCCCAACTAGCCCACGACCATCAGCATCAAGGGTTGAGTCAACTCAGCTGATTCTCTATTCAGAACATTGGAACGAGGGCCTCTCAAACCTGGAACTACGTGTATCTCCAACGTTTACCCCACAAACAACTCAATATTCATCTTCACAGAGGACTGAAATTAAGTTGCTTGGAAAAAAACATCTCGTTAAATGTCCAGAATTGTACAAATTGTACATTCAATTTTTAATAAAATAAACTATTATATATTGTATTGCAATATTTTATTTTCTCGCAATCGTAGTGAAAAGTATAGTGTAACACACGCTAACAACTAACGCTAACAACCCATTATAACTCGGTTTCTATTTACTCCCTCGCTAAAGCTCGGGAGTAAAACCACCTCGTATAAAATGGGTCATTTTAACCCCTCGTATAACAATCTACTATTTTTGTATCTGACTTAGGCTAACTGGAAAGAATCGGCGTGGTTCATTGTAAAGTTGCTATGTTTACAATATTTTCCGTACTGAATATTATGTATAGTACTCCAATACTTAACACACAATAGGTTCTCGATTCTCGTTCAAGAAATATTTTAGAGCGGTTGTTGTTATTAAACGAACTAAAACAAAAGCAATCAATGTTTGCACTCTATGGTTCAAAATGTTCCCATTTTGACAGTTGCCTCTGTCTGTTCAGGTGGTTACGGTTTTTATTTCTGCAGATTAGATAAAACTGTATTGCTAATGCAAACAGAACATATTAATTTTGTACAGTGTGTATATTTAGTTAGGCATCCAAGGCACGCCCTCGTTACTAACGAAACTGCTCATTTGCCTCTATTAATTCCTCGCGATGGGAATAAAACTTTATTACAGCACGATACAACTGTATCACATTGGGTTTTCCCACTGCTGGGACACAGGCCTCCTCTCTTTTGAGCGGCATACCTACTTCGAATTAATTCTTTATAAGTTTATAAGAACTTGTATAATGACTTAAGAGTTTCGGTATATCGGTATTACCTTGTAGGTACTATTTTTAGGGCTCCGTACCTCAAAAGGAAAAAAAACGGAACCCTTATAGGATCACTCGTGTGTCTGTCTGTCTGTCCGTCTGTCACAGCCGATTTGCTCCAAATCTACTGGACCGATTAAGGCGATACCAAAAAATATTAGGGGCTTTTCCGTATCCATTTATTTTACTCTTACAGCATGTATGGATTTAATTTTTGGTTAAATGTTTATTGACTATTTGATTAATACTCTGACTGAAGGAAAATGCAATTGGGTTAAATTTCCTCGGTATAGTTTATTTCCGAAAATATTTTTTTCATATAATTCTAGAATCCTCAGTAATTTCATTGCACAATTGCATCACTCTGTCATTTTCATAAAGCCGCCCAGTTCGCTATGATTTATTTTTTACGTATCACCTTAAGTTAAAATTTGGTATACATATGGAATTCAGTGACCCAAACACGGACATAAAACGTAATTATAATTGAATTTTATACATGGGGGTCACTTTTGGGGTCGAAATTAGAAAATTTAAAAAAAAGTTTTGCAAACGGTACCGTGAGATATATCATATAAGGGCTCGTTGTAAGGATTTACGATATATTTTTTTATAATTTTGGTACAAATACTTTTAAAATTATTTACGAAAATAGATGAAAACTTACCATTCCCCTTATCTCCGAAACTACTGAGACTAAAATTTTGAAAAAAATACAGAAAATAGTTCTTTACTTAATTAGATTACAGGACAGTATATGAGAAGTCTATGATCTTAAAATAACATGGTAAATCTCAATATTGTGCGTACAAACTTACATTTGCAGTTGGAATGTATGAGTGAACATGAATTTCGACTACAATGTTAAGTTTGTTCTTAGGATAATTAATCCCCTTTACGGAACCCTTCATTGTGCGTGGTCCGACACGCACTTGGCCGGTTTTTTTATCTTTGAAAATGTTTTAATGGAAACAACCCGTAACCAAAAGGAACAAAATAAATGACGTAATCCTTAATTTATTGATTGCTGTTGCCTCGGCATCGTTGTAATAATAACAGTAGGCACGAGGCGTACTGTTGTATATTTCTAATTATTAAAATAACTGCCTGCTATCAAAGTCCACACGTATCTGGAACAGAATCAAATTGGTCATAAAACATATCCCTGCGGAACGCCTACATCTATGTTGTATTATATAGCGAATTTAGGTCGATCCAGCTTCATCTTACATAACTAATTCCTTCATGGAGAAGTCACACAATCAGTTAAGAGAAGACCTAGTACAAACAAAAACGTTTATTTTTTTCAAATTGCCTTTCCAATATTTAATAACAGTGCTAGAATTATGGTAATAAGTATTAGGTATTTCTATTCATTACATAAATCTTAGCGGAAATCCAACCGTACCTACTCTCCCCGGATTAGTAATCGAGTTTTTTGGGTGTCCTGTTCGTTTTGAGTTTCTTTGTGTGTTTCTCAGAAATCTATGAGCCACCGTTTTATGGATGTTTTATTTTTAAATCACTGAATGTAAGTTCTGTGTGGTTTGGTTTAACTTGACTCTACGGTCAAAAGTTTTGAAGCTTCATCATCATTTATTCAGCATCATACTGAATAAATGATGATTAAGCAGCACAAAAAGAATCTAGAAATTTTTGTTGAAATTTAAATCTGTTTCGCATGGCTCTAATAAGTTTCATAATAAAGGTCAGTTGCTTTTCATGTCTACAATCTACAATAGGACGTTTTGTTTAGAACTCATAAAAATAATGGTGTCTATTCTTCTATGGTATATGGTATAAAATAAACTACAATTTATATTTTCATAATTTTCGTAGCAGGTGGCGTTCTTTAGTTTCTGCCCACCTCCATGCGAAGAAGGCGTTAGTTTATGTATGAATATATTTCAAATTTTGTTACAGGTGGAGTTTTAGTCTATTCCGTCGTGGTTTCAAACATGGCCTTACCGTGGATGACTTGTGGAAGGCCCGAGATGGCGACCACTCCGGTCGGCTGGGCGACCGCCTCGAGCAGGCATGGCAGGAAGAACTCGACACTGCCAAGAAAAAAGGAATCAAGCCTTCCTTCTCGAAGGCCATTATACGATCGTTTTGGGTGGAGTACTTATTGTGTGGCCTAATTGTCGGTTTATTGTTTATCTTTTTATGGTGAGTCTTACCCTTTACTATACTTACAAACAAGTAAATCCAATCTTGTACCAGAAAGTAGAGTTTGCATTTACCCACATCCTACGCCTACGAGAAAGAGAGTCAAAAATTTTCTAGATTTGCACAAATAATATCAGACATGTATTCCCCGAAATGAATTAAGGTTGGGTTAGGCAGAGGTGTATCTTCTGCGTAACAGTCGTGTCGCAGAAGGAGGCTGCGGAAAGGGAGCGGAAGATCTCGTCCGCTCACCCGGCCCGCAGCAGGCGCACCGGGCGTCGGCAGAGGGCAGATAATGCCCTCTTCCGGCACCCCTAAATGGGTCCAGGGACGGCGGACTCGGGGACGTCCGCCGCCCCCTATCACACTGGACCCGAGGTGGCGGCGCGTAGTGTTCCACGCGCGCCCCTTTACGACGTCGCGGGGGGGTCTAACACCTCACCCCCCCGCAGACCATATATGTATGTTATATCCAGGACAGGAATGCTTGGAAACATGCTGGTCCAGCTCCATAGGACAATCTAGAGTCTAGACAAAATCAAACTGGTTGCTATTTGTATGGTAAAATCTGTTATTTTTATGATATTCATTTTACATTCTGTGATAACCTATACTCACACACTGACTTATTTTTTTAGAAAAACATACTTGTATGATGTTTGTAAATATGTGAACACCACGTATCTATCTAATAATTAAGTTATTTTTCATTGCTTAGTTTTTAATTCGTTTTACCTATTATGGTATAGTAATTTTATTCTAGGTGCATCGTCTTCACATATAATCATATAATTAATGTAATCAAACAAAATATTGTAAAACATTTTTAAAAGAGTACCGGTGGAGTTTCTTGCCCATTCTTCTCCATACGAAACTACCTTTTGGAAGGGGCAACTAGAATCAATTCTATTTTTTTTGTAAATTTTGACGTTCAAAAGTGCCTCTTATGTGCCTATTTGAAATAAATGGTTTGACTTTGACTTTGACCTGAGGTGGCCCCGCAGAGGCGGACCGGCACTAGCCGGGGATCACGGAAGTAATACTAGCTCCCAAGATCCCCGGTGCAAGTGTGGGAAGGGAACACCGGGGTGGTTTTTAGTCAGTAAGAGTCTGACAGACCCCTCCGCCCACCCCAGGGCGGAGGACATCCATGAGGATTTTCCACCCCGGCAAAAAAAAAAAAAAGGCAGAGGTGTATCCGCCGCTTGCGGCGGACAAGAGGCAACGCGAGCCGGAGCCGTTACCCCAGGGGGAAGACGCCCATCTTCCGTCCACCACACCATCCAACCAGCAAGGGTGGACGCAGGTGGCCAGAAAGGGGAAGGGCAAGAAGAAGTCCCAGACAACAGGTAGCGGAAAGGGGAAGGGGAAGACGTCGACCCCAGGTCCACCGCCGCTGCTCCCGCTGCTACTCCTGCAGCTAATGGGGCCCCCGCCAAGCCAAAGAGGAAATTAGTTCCTCCTAAGACCGCAGCCGTAGTGGTGACGCTCACTGCTGAGGCTGCGGAGCGGGGGGAGACGTACGCGTCCATAATGTCGCGGGCGCGTCCCAACGTCGATCCCACCAAACTGGGGATCGGCACAGTCTCGTGCCGCCGGAGCCAGGCCGGGGCTCGAATTTTCGAGTTCCCGGGGGCTCAGGGTGGCAACAACGCGGACCTCTTCGCAACCAAGTTGCAAGAGGTCATCGCGGACGTGGCCAACGTCACCAGGCCCGTGAAGTCTGTGGCCTTGGAGGTGACCAACCTCGATGACTCGGTCACTAAAGAGGAGGTGGTGGCGGCAGTCGCAGCAATCGGGGGCTGTGGCGTCACAGCGGTGCAAGGTCGGACCATCAGGCCCGGCCGCAGCGGCATGGGCACCATTCGCATTGAGTGCCCAGTCGCCGCAGCTTTAACCGTCCTCACCAAGGGACGGCTTGCCGTTGGGTTCAGCTCGGGTGTAGTCCGGGCACTTGCAGCCAAGCCTCTGCGCTGCTACAAGTGTTGTGGCATCGGACACACTCGACCCTTTGTCCGGCCAAGGTCGACAGGGCGGACATCTGCTTCCGCTGTGGCAAGGACGGGCACAAATCCTGTGCGGTGTGTGCTGCCAGTGGCTGCCCTGCGGGTCACGTGATGATGGGGAGGAAGTGCTATCCTCCCCCTAAGAAGGGCAAAGAGCAGGCGCCGATCCGGCCTGTCACTGCCACCGCCGTCCCTGAGGATGGGAGTTTGGCGGCTGTGGAGGGGGGTGCGATGTCTGATTGATGGATAGGGTCATCAAGCATCGCATCCTTCAGGCAAACACCAACCACTGCAGAGCAGCCCAGGATCTGCTGATGCAGACCATGGCCGAGTGGTTAGTGGACGTGGCGGTGGTTGCCGAGCCGTACTCGGTCCCTGGCCGTTGGCTGGGTGATCGAGACGGCTTGGTGGCATTGGTGTCGCGGTTTTCCACAGACTCCCCTCCCCTTTCGCTTTTAGAGAGGGGACCGGGATACGTGGCCGCCGCGTGGGGAGACTTGGCCCTTGTGGGCGTCTATTTCTCTCCAAATCGCCGTCTCTCGGATTTCGAGACCTTTCTCGAAATCCTAACCGCAGTGGTCGGGAGGGCGGCGCCACGCCAGGTCGCCATATTGGGCGACCTGAACGCCAAGTCGACGGCCTGGGGCAACTCGGCCGCTTCTTGTAACGTCCGGGGACGCGCCGCAGAATTTTGGGCGGCGTCGTGCGGTGTGTCCCTCTTAAATAGAGGGACTGTCCACACTTGTGTGCGGCAACGGGGACGGTCGGTGGTCGACGTCTCGTTTGCCACCCCCGTGCTAGCCGCCCAAGTCGTGAACTGGCGGGTGCTCCACCCGCCAGTTCACGACTTGGGCGGCTTGGTGGAGACCATGTCGGACCACCGCTACGTGCGATTCGACTTCTCCACCCAGAGCTCTCAGGGGACGGCTCGTCCGGGTCAATCTAGGTTCCCACGATGGGCTCTCACCCGCCTGGACCGAGAGGCTGCGGAGGAGGCGGCGTTCGTCCAGGACTGGCCCACGCCTCCTGTCGAGGTCCTGGACGTCGACGCCGCAGCGGTCCAGCTGAGGGGGTCCCTGACCAAGGTGTGCAACTCCAGAATGCCCCGGTCTCATCGCCCACCTGCCCGCCGCGCCGTCTATTGGTGATCGAAGGAACTGGCGGGGCTCCGGACCGCCTGCGTAGTGGTCAGGAGGGCCTACACGCGGAGTCGAAGGTGCAGGCCCCGCAACCCCACCAACGAGGAGGGCCTCTATGCCGCATACGTCGACGCAAAGGCGGTCCTCAAGTCGGCAATGTTCGCGGCCGAAGACTCGGCGAGAGCCGAGATGCTGGAGGGTCTCGACAGGGACCCGTATGGAAGACCATACAAGGTGGCGTGGGATAAACTGCGCCCCTGTGGTCCTCCACTGACGGAGACCCTCGAGCCGGCATTGCTGGACGGGGTGGTCCGGACCCTGTTTCCGCCCAGGACCAACTTCACCCCGCCAGTGATGGGCCCCCCGCGGGAGTTGGTTCCGCCTGAAGAGGAGGTTCCCCCGGTCACGGCGTCGGAACTTTACGCGGGGACTCTACGCCTCCGCGCGAAGAACACGGCCCCAGGGCCGGACGGCGTTTCCGCACGGGTGGTGGCCATCGCCGCCTCACAGATGGAGGAGAGACTTCGGGACCTCTTTAGCGCGTGTTTCACGACTGGGAGGTTCCCGAAACCTTGGAAGGAGGGGCGGCTTTGCCTCCTCCGAAAGGAGGGACGCCCGGCGGACTCCCCCTCACTTCACGGCGGGCTTACCGGCCGATCGTTTTGCTCGATGAGGTCGGTAAGTTGTTCGAGGGGATAATCGCTGACCGGCTGAATAGCCTGCTGGGGACGGTGGGGCCGGACCTGTCGGACGCCCAATTCGGTTTCCGACGGGGTCGTTCGACGGTGGACGCGTTGGCCCTACTCAAAGGCCAGGTGATCCCTCACCTGGCCTTTGAGTAGGGCCAACGCGTCCACGCGGCCGTGGAGGCGGGTGACGGAGTGTTGGCGGTGTTCGACATAGCCAACACTTTCAACTCTGTCCCCCACTCGACAATCTTGGAGGCACTTCGGTACCACGGAGCGCCTCAATACCTTTTTCTTTTTTTTTTTGTTGCCGGGGTGGAAAATCCTCATGGATGTCCTCCGCCCTGGGGTGGGCGGAGGGGTCTGTCAGACTCTTACTGACTAAAAACCACCCCGGTGTTCCCTTCACACACTTGCACCGGGGATCTTGGGAGCTAGTATTACTTCCGTGATCCCCGGCTAGTGCCGGCCCGCCTCTGCGGGCCACCTCAATGCTGCGGGGGGGTGAGGTGTTGGACCCCCCCGCGACGTCTGAAAGGGGCGCGCGTGGAACACTACGCGCCGCCACCTCGGGTCCAGTGTGATGGGGGGCGGCGGACGTCCCCGAGTCCGCCGTCCCTGGACCCATTTAGGGGGGCCGGAAGAGGGCATTATCTGCCCTCTGCCGACGCCCGGTGCGCCTGCTGCGGGCCGGGTGAGCGGACGAGACCTCCCGCTCCCTTTCCGCAGCCTCCTTCTGCGACACGACTGTTTCGCAGAAGGATACCACCGCGTCCCAGGACTCCTCGCTGCCGGCCATCGACTCGACCACGGCCGGCAGCGACAGGTCACTGCCTACTTCTGAGATGAGGGCACGGCGTGGCTCCTCCCAAGCGGCACACTCTGCCAGCGTATGCCGCGCCGTGTCCTCCCGGCAGTCGGCGCAGTGGTGACACCGGGCGTCCGGCTCCCTGTTTATGCGACACAGGTACTTCCCGAAGCAACCATGCCCCGAGAGCACCTGCGTCACCCGAAACGACAGGGAGCCGTGCCTCCTCCCGAGCCAGGGCTCGAGTACCGGCCGGACCGCCTCGATGGTGGCGAGGCCGGCACAGGTAGGGCGTGAAAGCCTGTCCCGCCATTCCGCCACCAGGGCTGCGCGAAGCTGTGACCGACGCAGCTCCACATGTCGCTGCATCAGCCACTCGCCCCGCGCCCTCGCTTCCTCGCGCCACCGATACAGTGACGCGAGTACTTTCGCCTCGAGGTCCCAGGGCGGGGATCCGGCCAGTACGCAAGCCGCCTCGTAGGAGATCGTGCGATATCCCCTGATGACTCTGACGGCCATCGCTCTCTGCGGCTTCCGCAGGACTGCGATGCTTCCGGCCGTCACGTCAGCCGCCCAGATCGGGGCCCCGTAAAGCGCCATCGATCGCACGATCCCTACGTAGAGCCGCCTACAGGCGGCGCTCGGGCCCCCCAGATTGGGAAGCAGCGTTGACAACGCCCCAGCCGCGCCCAACAACTTGGGCGCCAGCCGCCAGAAGTGGGGGCCAAAATCCCACCGGCTGTCGAGCACCAATCCTAGGTACTTCATGGTGGACTCGACAGCGATTTGAGCCCCCCCGACCACGATGTGTGATCCCGGCGGCGGCGCCCGCCGGGGCCCATGAAAGATCAAGGCCTCCGACTTGTTGAAGGCAACCTCCAGCCCTAGGCGACGTATGCGGCTCACCACCTGTGACACCGCAGCCGTCGCCAGCAACGCTGCCTCCCTGTACGAGCTCCCCCGGGCCGTGACCAGTGTGTCGTCCGCATAACACGTCAGGTCCACGCCCGGCTGGAGCTCACCCTGCAGCACCCAGTCGTACCCGATGTTCCACAGGAGCGGTCCCACGACCGAGCCCTGTGGAACACCGCACGACATGCGAGCGCCTCAATACCTGCGCCAACTCTTGGCCAGCTACTTGGAGGACAAGACGGCCAGAGTGAGGCAATACGGGGCAGAGTCCGGTGTTCCGCAGGGGTCGGTCCTAGGACCACCGCTGTGGAACATTTGATTCGACTAGCTCCTGCGGGGAACCCTACTCCGTGGCACGAGCATCATCTGCTACGCGGATGATACCCTCCTCATTGCCCGGGGGAGGGACTTCAGGGAGGCGGCCAGTCTGGCCTCTGCTGGCGGATCCTTAGTGGCGGAAATGATCCGCCGCCTAGGGTTGAAGGTGGCGCTCCACAAAACCGAGGCCGTGTACTTCCACGGGCCACGACGGCGCGTCCCTCATGACGGCCACATTGTCGTGGAAGGCGTCGGGATCGAGGTCAAGGCCCAGATGAAGTACTTGGGCCTTGTACTCGACAGCAGGTGGCGCTTCGGCCAACACTTCAGCGGACTGTCGGCGCGCCTGCTGAAGACCGCGAACGCCCTGTCGTGGCTCCTCCCGAACCTGGGGGGTCCGAAGGTGAGATGCCAGCGCCTGTACGCCGACATCCTCAGGAGCATGGCCCTTTACGGGGCACCAATCTGGGCGGACTCCCTCCACAGGAGGGAGAACGCCACTGTCATCCGGAGGCCCCAGAGGGCCATTGCACTGCGGGTGGCGAGGGCCTACCGATCGGTGGGCTTCTCGGCGGCGTGCGCTCTGGCCGGCACCCCTCCTTGGGAGCTCGAGGCATGGGTGCTGACCAGAGTGTACGAATGGACGGCGCGGCGTAAGGCACTCGGGGAGCTCCCCGCCACAGAAGAGCGGGAGCCGTGCGGCAAGAGGCTAAGGAAGCAATCGTCCATCATTGGACGGAGGACCTCGCCACTGCCGCTTTTCGGTCCTGAAGGCCTGGCTCGAGTGGTCACACGGTTTCCTCTCTTTCCGTCTGGTGCAGGTGTTGTCCGGCCATGGATGCTTCGGATCGCACCTGCACCGGATCCAAAGGGAGGAGACCCCGTCGTGCCACGACCGTGGCGCGGCGGAGGACACGGCACAGCACACCCTCGAGGTGTGCCCGGCCTGGTCTGAGCTGCGCCAGACTCTGATAGCAGCGGCCGGGCCGGACCTCTCGCTTCCCAGCGTTGTCAACTCCATGCTGGAAAGCGAGGGAGCCTGGACAGCGGTCGCCTCCTTCAGCGAGGAAGTAATGTCACAGAAGGAGGCGGCGGAGCGCGCGCGGGAGGACGACCCTCTCGCGGCACCGCTCCGCAGGCGAAGAGGGGGCGCGAGAAGGCGATTGTATGATCGTCGTCTCCGCCTCCTCCTAGGTGGAGGCCAGCAGGCAACGGGTGCTGGGGCACCCTTGCCTGTATTGCACAGGCATCCACCAGTGCCGGACGGGAATGGCCAGGTGTTCCCGGCCATTCCCGTACGCATTCACGCGGGGCCCGCCTATCAGGATAGGCGGGCCCCGCGTGAATGCGTCGAGAGGGTCATGGATGTAAAGGTTGAGCCGGTTTCCCATGGCCCTCCCATCACGGCGATGTGGGAACACCGCTGAGTTTTAGTGGGTATACTGTCACTACTGACAGGAGTCCCACATACCTCGACTCGTCCCCCACAAGCGGGGATGCGTAATGCAATTCTCAGCGATAAAAAAAAAAAAAACAAAGGCAGAGGTGTATCCGGGGATCGCGGATGTCGCACATGATCCCATGATCCCCGGTGTTAGTGTGGGAAGGGAACACCGGGGTGGTTTTTAGTCAGTGTCTGACAGACTCCATGAGGATTTTCCACCCCGGGAACAAAAAAAAAGTCACTGGTGTTGTAGATGTATGGTATTTTATTTAGATTTGTTTCCTACTATGAACGTAATTCTATGCTTGTATTGTAAATTGTAAAGTAGTAATAATACAGTAGTAATTACAAGACAGATCGGCAGCGGGCAAAGGTTGATCTCAATCAGTGTCTGTGCGTTCTCAATGAAGCGGTTTACTGTGTACAACCGTACATCAAGTCACCAAGTCATGAATCAAACATGTGGCCTCATTGTGATAAACAGACACAATATTATATTATTATTAGTTACATAAACAAGTATGTTGATTTTGTTTTTATTTTATTTTCAGGCCTTTAATTCCATTCACTCTAGCGTTATTCATAAATTATTTTTCTGAGGACAAAACCCCAGAAAGTTATAGAAATGCACATATTTACAACTTTCTTATGAATGTTCTGAGTACGGTGACAGCTTTGATGCTCAATCACATACAGTTAAGTCAAGGACGCGTAGGAATGAGAGTAAGAATAGCTAGCTGTTCATTGTTATATAGAAAAGTAAGTATACTGATTAATTTCATACCTAAATACATAGACTTATAAAAAAAGTCAGACGGAACTCCCGCTAAGACAAAACTGTGTCCCGTAATGGCGGCGACAGTCTTAAGTGTGAGTGAATTTAGGGTTGTCATGATAGCCAAAATTACCCACTTAATATTGTTTTATTTTAAGAAAAATACAGGTCGGCAGACAAATTTGAGGTACTGCATATGTAACAACACGCCGGAGTCCTCCTTTAGTTGTATAAAAGTCATTCGTTTCAAAATGTAAACTGCAAATGACACTGTATTTGTTTTCAATCCAATCATTTCGCCAAACTTCATTTACTTTAGGAAATCTAGTAGAAAGAATATAAAACAACTAGTAATAATAAAATTAACCTAAAAAAAAAGAATAGATTTAAAAATATATTAATTTCCCATATATTTAGGGTAATTTGCACACGTGAATATTGGCAACACTGGCCTTGTGTTGAATTATTTTGTTCTGGTGAATAAATATTGATTGTAATCTATAAAATCGGGAACTAAGTTGTAGAATTATTCATTTACCTATGAAACGTGATTCCTGTATTTTTTTTCTTCCCATCGCTACGATTTTTGCAACATTTCACCACACAAGACATGCATTATTTCAATACTTTTTTTGCCGCGTAAACGTGTCGACTGTGTTGACGTTTGCACGCGTAATGGGTGAGTATGCTGTGAATGTGTGCGTGGGGGCCTGTACGTACAGCGAGCTGGCTGACTCTGAGTGACACAGTTTTCTGTTAGCGAGAATCCGTCCGAGTTTTTTATACGTCCATGCCTAAATACTTAATTTTACGAAACTTGAGGGACTTGAGTGTCTCACCGCTACAGGTGGGATACTTGTTGCATAAATTTTCATATTATGTACATCAATTACTTGCATGAGAGACATAGATATGACTTTACTCTAATTTTTATATGTTTTCTATTTTAGATATTAAAACTCGATCGCACAGGGTTAAATAAAACGGAGCCAGGACAGGTGATCAACCTGATGTCCAACGATGTGAATCGTTTTGATATGGTGGCTCTATTCCTGAACTACCTGTGGGTCATGCCCATCGTGGTGCCGGTGGTGTCGTACCTCGTGTGGCAGCACGTGGGCTGGGCCACCCTCGCCGCGCTCACCGTCATATTCCTACAAACTGTACTCGTCCAAGGTAAATTAAAATCACTGTACATAAGTACGATGATGACATTTTTATTGTACCCCAATTGAGATAAACACACGTCGTGTGCAAACTATAAATAAATAGGTAAGTACCTTAACACAAAAGGCTGCATGATGATGATTTCGGATGAGAAGCATTTTGCTTCTACAACTTTGACACAATTGAATGAATGTGTAGGCACAAATAATTACTTTTTTCAATCGTGCACGAACAAATTACTTCCTATGCAATTTGTTAGGTAGGTAAGTACACTGAAAACATTTTAAACAACTTAGTTGTATGTACTTATTTCTAGCATATTTAAGTAATCTTCAAGGAACTCTACGAGGAAAAATTGCAAAACGCACAGATGAAAGGGTGAAGGTGATGAGCGAGCTGGTGAACGGCGTGCAAGTCATAAAAATGTATGCTTGGGAGAAGCCTTTTGAAAGACTGGTAGATAAACTAAGGAAGTAAGTACAGCCAATCTATAAGACAAAATAGGAATAATAAGACCTCCTTAATTGCTTGTTAATCTTGGATTAAGAAGATGACTTGGTGTTGCTCATTATTTTTGTGTCATGTATTGTGTATATATATTTTGCTGGAGATCCTAAATAAATAAATAATTCTACTTAATTATGATAATGTTTATGTTGTTAGGTTAGAAGTGAGCTTCGTGATGCGCACATCTATGATCAAAGGGTTTTCCACGGCGCTGAGCGTGTTCACGGAACGCTTCATCTTGTTCTCCGCCATCGTCGCGTTCGTGCTCATAGGCGGCGACATCCGAGCCGAAATCACATTCTCCCTCGTTCAATACTTCAATCTACTCCAACTGGCCTGTAACATATTTTTCCCATTGGCGCTCGCATTCCTGGCAGAAACGAAAGTCTCCATCAGACGGCTTGAGGTAAACCGCAAATGACGTACCTACCTATTAATGGTTTATAAACACGGATGTGCTATGTTTATTTAGTACGAATGATAGGTATATCATTCAAACGTTTTATGTTCTCCTTAGGAATTCCTGCTATTGGATGAACTGACGCCCGAGAAGTTAATGCCAGCTATCGATTCGAAGTCTATAATAAACAATGGTACTGAGAAGGAAAAACCGAAACATACAGGATTGGTGTTGAATGGGTTAAGTGCGAGCTGGCAACCTGAGGCGATAGTGAATACCCTGAGGAACATCACGCTTACTGCCCAGCCTGGGGAGTTCGTGGGCATAGCCGGATTAGTGGGTTCTGGAAAGGTATTACTAGCATGTATACCTAATAAAACTTCATTTGGTAAAATGAGACGGCCTGCACCTTCTTTGCCGTAACTTCTACCGTATCTTTATAGTCTGAATATCACTACCCACTGGTAGACAATAAAAAACTACGAGCAATTACTCAGTATGTATAATTATTTACGGGTTTTATGTCAACAATATATTACACTAAATGACTAAACTTACTATTGTCACTTCCTTATTGTCCTCATCACTACTGTACTAATACAAAGAGATACATCATCACTATCTACTTATGTGTACTTAATTGTTGTTTTTTCTTGTCCCATTTAGTCATCCCTTCTCCAAGTGATTCTGGGTGAACTGTCTCCGTCTCAGGGCACGGTATCGTTGGGCGGCGCAAGAGTCTCCTATGCCAGTCAGGAACCCTGGCTCTTCGTAGCTACCGTGCGTCAAAATATTCTCTTTGGACTACCGTATGACCGTATTCGTTATAAAAAGGTGAGTTTGAGTATGCTGATCAAATAATGTCGTACTATCGAGTAAAAACTATAATTTGGCGAACCTGACCTTAAGGCATGTTAAACGCCAGTGTTGCATGTTGAATGAGTACTTAGATAATAGTCAAAACACTATTGAGTGTAGCTTTTAAGTGCTACTTGCTTTTTTGGTTTACAATTAAATAACTCAGTTCCCATTAATAATAATCTGATGGAAATTTTAAGGTAGTGAGTGCGTGTGCACTGGTGCGTGACTTCGAGCAGTTGCCTGCGGGCGACTCGACGCTGGTGGGCGAGCGCGGCATCAGCCTCAGCGGCGGACAGCGCGCGCGCATCGGACTCGCCAGGGCTTGCTATAGACAGGTAACTAACACGTGTAAAAATAAGCTTAACGAAACCGAGTCACTCGTTCTTTCCTACATTGTGATATTATTTTTTACTGGACCATACCTGGGTACCTTCTGGATATTGACGTCAATATCCAGAAGGTACCCAGGTATGGTCCAGTTACAACTTTTCGGACGAAAACAAGTTTTAAATGATAAAACTTAACTTTAAATACCTCCACGAATCCTGTACCGTAGCATGGACCCATAATCACAAACGTTTTACGTGCGATACAATGATCGCTACTTTATGTGCTCATACGAGCGGCAAGTTTCCAACGACATAGGCAACTACAGCCGTCGACACTCGTCAGCGGCAGCCGTCGACGCGTCGAAAGCTTCGCAACTGCAGCCGTCGACGGACGTCGACAACGTGACGCTCGTGCATTTTAGTACATGCTCAAATAAACGAACCGCACTTTACCAACGGCAAAGACAACGACCGTCGACGCGTCTACGGCTGCAGTTTACCTCTACCGTTGGCAACGTGCCGCTCGTGTATATGAGCACTAAACATGTTAGGGTTAAGGGGCAATTAAAAGAAAAGCCATTCTAAAGGATTTCAATAGTATGTTTATTATCCTTTTAGTTATATAATAGAAGGTGTGATTAACAAGTATTACGTGAGACGTCTGGTCCCACGCGAGGCTAAAAGGGAATAGTTCAGTTGCTATACGAAGTAAGGATTAATGTCAAGTGGAAAGGCGGGCTCGGATGGTGTTGAAGTAGGGGTGATTTGTTGAGATTTTTCACACCGAAAATAAGTAAAAAGTAGTTTCCCAACAATTGTTTCTGTGCAACAGGTAACGTTGGTGTACAGAATGCGTAGTTGACGGCTATGTGGTGGGTCATGTTACCCCCTGTATATACAACATTATTGTTAGTGTATGCGAAACCTGAATATAGTTTGTTCAGAATAAAGAACTGAATCGATTTCAATAATTTTTACACCATGTTATATTTTGTCCCAAAAATATTTAAGTGTGATGGAAAATGTTATCTCCATTTAATTACTTACAATACAATCACCGTCCAGTTAAGTACCTACTGCCAAATTATTATCAATGAGCGCAAGACGACCCTGGAGGCGCAGCGGCGCCCGCGCCGCGCCGCTGTTTTTGTACGGACAACCCGGTAACATAACAACCTTATAACTTTGTGATTTTTCATGATACAGTTTTGAAATTTTGTACATAGATTCTTTACATAAAAATACTAGACACGTGTTTCAGCTTTCGCATAATATACTAAAACTAATATTGTATAATACTACTACGCACAACCGGCACAACACTGCATATCATTATCTTGTAATGCAACGTTATTAGTTACGAAAGGTCGTGCTACCAATTTCCATTCTATAATCAACAGACGAGAAGAGCAGTGGTGGCCCAGTGGGAATGGTCCCGACTTACCGAGTTGTAGGTCGTGGGTTCGAACCCAGGCAGGCGCTTTACTTTGTGTAAATAATTACATCGCTCTCGAAATGGTGAAGGAAAACATCGTGAGGAAATCGGCATGTCCTAGAACCAAAAATTCAAATACATGTGATATCTACCACCAACCCGCACTGGGCCCGCGTGGTAGATTACAGCCCACTCCCTCTCGAAGAGAGAAGCCCTGAGTCCCAGCAGTGGGAACATTATAGGCTGATTATACAATCAACTGAGTTTCGTTGCTGACCGTACCTAAGTGTGCGTTGCAGTATTTGGAGCCAAATGGTTGCAAATACTGTGTCGTGGGTCGCTGTTATAGTTTTTAAACAAAGTCGATGACGCATGGAGTAACGATAAGGGCGGGTAGTGGAGTAAATATACTATTTTCCAAGTTGTTTAAGCCAGGGGTAGGTGCAGCTTATAAAACTGGCTTTACCTTGCGATTTAGGAGTATTGCGTCAATGTTTGTTAACTACACTTCAGCTCGATATATGAATTTAGAATATCAACAAAAAGGGGAATTTTCAGACTAAAGACGGGATATCTACATTATGTACTTTAGAGGTAAGCAAATACTCAACAATGAATTGTTTGTTGATAATATTATTTGATCTAAGATAAATGTTAATCGTTGCACGATAACTTATTGGTCGAAGTATTTATGGATGAAAGGTGTTAAGTTTTGAATTAACGGCTTCTTCACGCATCTGTTTGCTCTTTCGTTAATATAATATTAAACGATTTAAAATCAATAAAGGCTCGTGCAGACTGCGCGATATCGCGGGCGCGACAGGCAGCGCGACTTTCCATAAAGATTTCATAAAAATTATGCTACTAGTGTCACGTCGCGCTGTCGCATCGCGCCTGTCTGCGGGAGCCTTAAGGAAGATTAATATAGTTGTTAAGTCAAAACTAATGATTTGGCGTTTTTATGAAAAGGCTTAGAAAATTATTTAATCGATAAGATAGGTATCTACTTTCGAGTTTGGGTCATCATGATAAGATTTCCACATTATTCATGTCTACAAACTGTCTGCAGCTTTATCAAGAATTTATATACGAAAGAGTTGTAGATAGAACTCTTTACCTACAGAAGTACTTAATTTTAGATGGATAAGTGAGAACTTATCCATCTAAAATTAAGTATTTCTAAAAATTTTTTTTAAATGCTCCAGCAGGCGTCATGCTATGTCGTAGGCATGCTATGCTATATCTCTATAGCATAGCATGCCTACGACATAGCATGACGCCTGCTGGAGCATTTTTACAAATGACGACCATGCCGTCGATCACGTAACCCTGGCCAGCACCCTAATTGCGTAACACTGTTTGAATCGGAATGATTTTGAAGTATATTGCTAATCCATTGCTTCATAAGTTAGAAAAAATTGTCTGCTCAACAACGTAAATAACGCAATGAATGTTGTTGAATTGTCAAATTGAAACCGATTCCTACTGATAGTGTGTTACGCAATTAGCCCACAGGTTAGAAAAAGTTTGTCTGCCAATAAATTAAGCGATAATTATATGAAGGTCCGACATTATGTCCGTTCATAACGAAAGTAGTTTGCTGAGCCGAGCGTTGACAAAATCCAACAGTGTGCTTTTATTTAGGCATTCATTTAAGTGTCCTCTAGTGTTAGTGAAACCGGGCATTATTATGTAACGCGAAGAATAAATACCTACCTACCTAAGTAGAGTGATGTCCTAGCTAGATCTCTTGAGCCAAAGTTGAAAGTTACTCTTCATGAATTTTAAGGCTCCTGCAGATAGGCGTGACGTGACTCTAGTAGAGCAATTTCCATTACGTTTTTTTTTTAAAACGTTGCTCCAGACTAGGAATTTCTCTTGTATCGTGGGTGCGTTTACAAACATTTAAACTCACATACACAAACAGCCAGACCCGGAACAACTACTTGTAAGTCATACAAATATTTGTTCCGTACCCGCGACACGCAGCGCAGCAGTCAATCGCTTAACCACTGCGCCAACCGTGCCGTCGAAAAAAAAATTGTTCTAATAGAGTCGCGGAGCGCCTGTCTGCGCTGCCTTTAAGGCTCTTACAGACTCACGCGATATCGCGAGCGCGACATGCACCGACAAAGAAATTTTCCTTACTCCCCTTCCTCCAACTTATATGTATACCTACCTTATTAGCAAATAAATAATTTCTTTCTTTCTTTCTTATACTAGTGTCGCGTTGCGCCCGCGATATCGCGTGAGTCTGTAAGAGCTACATACTCTGTCGTGGCCGCTGTGTAGAGTGGCGGTTATAGAGCATATTGATTACGTTTCAATTGGTATTTGAATGTAGTAGGTACCTACCTAATATTTTTAAATTGAAACGTGCTAGGCGTTTTTGGGGGCAGTTGTATTAACACATCACTGCTACAAAGATATTTTGGCGCTCGACTGACGTTGACAGCGGGTTGGTAAACATTTGTGCAACGGTTTTGTGAAACGTCACTTGTCATGTATTCAAAAAACTAAAACCAGCCAAGTGCGAGTCGGACTCGCGCACGAAGGGTTCCGTACCATTATCTATAAAAACGGCAAAAAAAATGACGTTTTTTGTATGGGAGCCCCCCTTAAATATTTGTTTTATTTTAATTTAAGTATTTATTTTTAAAATTAATATATAACTAAGTATTCTGTGAATATTTCAAGCGCCTACCTGTTGCCGTTATCAATATCGAGCAAAAACAGCAAAAAAGTAACGTTTGTTGTATGGGAGCCCCCTTAAATATTTATTTTATTCTGTTTTTTAGTATTTGTTGTTATAGCGGCAACAGAAATACATAATTTGTGAAAATTTCAACTGTCTAACTATCACGGTTCTAGAGATACAGCTGACTAGAGACAGACGGTGGAGCCTTAGTAATAGGGTTCCCGTTTTACCCTTTGGGTACGGAACCCTAAAAACAGCCAAGTGCGTGTCGGATCACGCACAATGAAGGGTTCCGTAGTTGAGATGAATTTATACCAAAAACAAACTTAACATTGTAGTTGAAAAACATGTTCTCCCATACATCCAACTGCAAATGTAAGTTTGTACACATAATATTAAGAGATTTACAATGTTATTTTAAGACCATAGACTTCTTATAGGTTTGCCTGTAATCTATAAGTGTAGAACTATTTTATGTATTTTTTTCCATTATAAAGGATTTCGGAGGAAATTGGCCGCGACGCGACAGACGGACAGACAGACAGATACACGAGTGATCCTTTATGGGTTCCGTTTTCTCATTCGGACGTACGGAACCCTAAAAATCAAGATGGTGGCGTTAATTTAGATTTTGGCCACCCACCAAAATAACCTTTGTAGCGCTGTAATTACTTGAGTTTCATTTGTTTATTCTGTTCGCTAACAGGCCGACATCTACCTGCTGGACGACCCTCTCTCCGCCGTCGACACCCACGTGGGCAAGCACCTGGTGTCCGAGTGTGTGATGGGGCTGCTGCGGCACGCCACGCGCATCCTCGTTACGCATCAGCTACACCACCTTAAGACCGCAGACAAGGTCGTCATCCTGCACAATGTGAGCCCCCGAACATCTAATACATACTCTAAGAATGGGTGATGCCCATCAAACACTAGTAGGTAAATGCGACTTTATTGCAGCACCATCGTCTCTCAACAAAACTGTCGTCCAAATGAACAATCAATCCATTGATAGCTAATTAATCAATAACATACGCAAACGCATTGACATGTGCCATGCGCAGTGCTTTATCAATCCGCTCTATCATTACCTAATAGTCTCTGATAAGGTTCTTTAGGAAACTTCATTCGCGAATCATCTTGGGCCAGCTTTTTAAATAGGGCTTTGATGGCATCGAATCGTGATAGCTGCAAACGTATGGTGTACAGCTTTCATTTTTTTTTTTGGGTGGGAAATTATCAAATAACTTCTCCCGCTCTGGGTGCAGCGGGAGGGCGTGTCAGAATTTTACTGACTAAAATCCACCCGTGTTCCTTCAGATGCCTGTGTGCCAGGGCCGCGATATCCCTTTCGGACAGCACTGGCATGCGCTTGCAGCTACTTATCACGATTGTATTTTGTACCCACCAAGCGTTTTTTTTGCTTATCTTCACGCTTCACGTGAAGCGTTTGCACAAAACCTCAATCGGTATGTATACGTACTTACATAGGTACACTTAATTAAAAATCCGGGAAAGTGCGAGTTGAATTCGCGTGGTGAGGGTTCCGAACAATGAGTACAGTATCAGGGGCGAAAGCACCGTATAACTCGATTCCTACGGGCTTCCCTCCGGAAATTCGGAACACAGCCACTCTATTGTCATTGAAAGATGACACAGTCAGTAGTGTTTAATAATGCTAAATAATATAATCACACTGTAGGTATTTAATAGACCATAAAGGCCTCTACATACTGGCGTGAAAAGTCTCGATAGTACGTAGAAGCCTTAAAATTAAAACATTATAAAATGGCTACATCATATTTTTTGTCTTCATATCGTCTACTTCATGACGAGTTTATTTTGTATAGAAACGATTTTTTTTGCTCCGGCTTACCTCTCTCATAAAATCGCCCTTCGCCACTGGTACTTATGTGTATACCATGTTTTTTTATCCCAAGAACAAACTTAGCATTGTAGTTGAAAAAGATGTTCTCCCATACATTCCAACTCCAATGTAAGTTGTACGCAGAATATTGACAGATTTACCATGTTATTTTAACACCATAGACTTCATATACGTTTTCGTGTAATCTTTAAGTACAGAACTATGTTCTGTATTTTTTCATAATTTTATGCTTATTAGTTTCTGAGATAAGGGGGAAATGGTAAATTATAATCAAATTTCTAAAATAACTTTAAAACTATTTATTTTGAAATTATAAAACATATTGAGACCCTCACAACCAAGCCCTTTCATTTGATATGACACACGGTAGGTACAGTCTGAAAATATTTTTTTAAATTTTCTAATTTGCACTCTAAAACTGACCCTCATATTCAAAATTAATTTTCAGAAACAGTAATTCATATGTGTACCAAGTTTCAACTTAATCGGCCCTGCAGCAGTAGATCCGGAGCAAATTGGCTGTGACAGACGGACAGGCACACACACAAGTGATCCTATAAGGGTACCGTTTTTTCATTCGGACGTACGGAACCCTAAAAACGAATGATCGGCGGTTTTGCCGATTGCATAATTTAGATTCAGTAATCTGTAGTATAGCGGTATAGGTAGGCCTCCTCCTCTTGTAAAATACTGGTAGTCAGCCGCTTGTGGTAAGACTGGAAGCCGACCCCAACATAGTTGGGAAAGGCAAATGATGAATCTGCCGTACCTGTTGATACCAAATGCTTCTCTTTATCAAATTCGCAACACACAATAAAGGACAGGAAACTATTATTAATAATTATGTTTAATTTGTAGGTACTTAATTTAATGCTATCTTGTTAAATAAGTATTTACGGAAAGATTACTTCGCTTCACGATACTTACACGGCACTTAACGCTTGAAAGCACAATGGTGATTAGTTAATTTTGTTATTAGGGTTCCGTACCAAAATGGTAAAAAGGACACCCTTATGGTGAGATTAAGTCTGTCTGTCTGTCTGTCACAGCTGGATATCTCAAGAACAACAAATGCTATCAACTTGAAATTAGGAATGGTTTTAGATGATGTTTACCCAACTATTTTACAAACAAGAAAGAAATTCAAAATAATATATCTTTTTTGCAACAGGGTAGTTCTCGACTTTTGAAGAAAAATGTAAAAAAAAATACCGTTCCCCCTTTTCTCCGAAGTTCACATAGAGAAAAATCTGAAATGATTCTATGTGATAGAAGTTTGTGTAAAGATTACGGGGAAAATAAAACGACGTCTCTAAATAGCACAGTTTTTCGAAATCATCAACATCATAAATATACGCACGGAACCCTCGTTGCGCGAGTCCGACTCGCTCTTGAAGTGTTTTTTATTAGTTGGTATTGTTTTTGCATCACGCTCATTCAGACTGATAATTTGGCAATTTATAGCAGAAGTAAGATAATAAAAGATAATTTTTAGTGTTCCGTGACAAAATGCGTATTCCGGAACACACTCTAGGTAGGTTTTTCGAAACGGAACATCTAAAGTCTGTTCCACGAAAGAAGTCTCGCAGACGTGGCGCTGCAGGCATGCGACGGAATCATAAATCTTTTTTTTTATTTATCTCAACAATTCATATTACAGGTACTGGTTAATAAAATGCACAATATTAAATAGAGAAAGGTGTCTGAGGGGAAGAGTTATTGTAGGAATGTTGCTAACTTGTATAAGAATAATTAGTTCCGTGTTTTAACTAAACATTTTTTTTTTCTATTTAATTCATACTTTCATTACATCCATCCATACTAATATTATACATTCATAAGTAACTCTGTCTGTCAGTATGTTACCTTTTCACGCCAAAACCACTGAACGGATTTTGATGACATTTGGCATGGAGATAGATCAGTGGCATCCTGGGGAAGGCTCCTTTTGTTCTCAAACATAATCCTAAAGGGTGTGATGGAATGAAAGTTTGTATGGGAAACCCAGCATTTCTTAAGTTTGGGATACAAAAATTAAAATTTAAGCTAAGGAACAAAGAATTACGTGTTTCAGTGTTTTTGTAAAATCATCCCCCATGGGAGTAAAACTAAATTAAAAACTAATTTTATATAAAGAAATTGTAGCCAAATTAGTAAAGCAAGTTGTTAATTATTCTAAAAACAATTTAAAAAAAAATTCTGAGACTTGTGGAAAACAGTGGTTCAAATTGTGGTATGTGATACCTGATACACAAAAAAAAAACTAGAAGCATTTATTTCAAATAAACCAATTACAAGCAATTTTAAATTGTCAAGGGGTCGGTCAGTCAGAAAGATGAAGTTTGTTTCCCATTCCAAAGCGTAGTAGGTTCCTTACGGTGTATCATCCGCTTACCGTCGAACAGCCTGTATAAATATAAATTAACAATTTTCAGATTTTTCTCTTTACTTGACCTTGCATCTCGACATAATTCATACTGCTAGGTCAGCGGGAAGTTACCATAATATATACAGGGTCAACGACCGCTTGTATTGTTGTTACTGGAAGTATGAGTTGAGAATCTCTGTTTTTATTTTGTGATTAGTTATCGATACCCATCACGTCTGTAAAGTATACTGATTTTTTAAACTGATGTTTCAAGTGACTACATTATGGGCTGTTGATAACTCAAAAAAAAAAACAAAAATGAATTTATTTTTGTTTTATCATGTTAAGATATTGATACCCATCACGTCATAAGTCATAAACTCATAACTAATTTATTTCATAACACTATAGGTACATTGTGTTGAAAATTAACAAAAAATAAAAAACTTACAATAGACAATTGCAATTAAAATAAAATTCATTAAATACATTTAGACAACTCGATTAAAACAATAACGATCAATTAAGAAATCAAGTAATAACAGATCTAACAATAATAAATGTCAAAGCAGTAAATACAATCATAAGTTACATTTGTCATATGTCATCTAGGAATTCATTGATACTGTAATAGCCTTTCCCCAATAAATAGGTCCTTAATTTGTTTTTAAATAAGTTAACACTGTGTATGGTTTTAAATTCTATAGGCAACTTGTTGTATAAAAATACAGACTGATGTCTCGGGCTATGTTTGACAACTTTTAATTTCGGTTGTTGGTGTTGGGCAAATCTTTCCTACGTGTGCTAGCTCTAGTTTTTCTTTGCTCATCTTCGGAGTTTCGCTAGCTAATTTAATTTGACCCTCTATGTATATACCGTGGCATTTTAGTCGTCTTACAACGGCAGCCCACTTCATGTATCCAATGACTACTAATCATTCATGAAAGTATTTTTTTTAAATTAACATTTGAATAGTTAAAAAAAATATTATTCATTATGTAGTTTGAATACACCCTGTTACGAGCGCGGTGCGAGCCTTGCGTTCCAAGGGTGGCGCGGAATGGAGCGCAAGGCTCATAACAGGTGTTTCAAACTACATCATGCGTCATAACGACGACGACGACGACCGACGGCGACGACTGTATTAAAAATCATTTTTGTAAATGCTTAACAGTTTTTTGTCCCAAACTAAAATAAAGTTAAATAATTAATATATATTTTTTTAAATTATTCAAATGTTTAATTTAAATGATTAGTAGTCATTGGATTCGTGAAGTGGGCGGCCGTTGTAAGACGGTTAAATTGCCACGCAGGCTTCGGTTTATTTGTAAGTGCCAAAATATGCGGCAAATGGCCGTATTTTTTTATTGCGTTGACTTACAAGTTTGATCTTCTTTAAGTTTTATGACATTATGTATGTATTTCAACTTGATACATTCACGCCGACAAGGAAATCATTCTATGATAAGGGTTCCATTTTGAGGTACCTATGTAATCTTAAAAATATTATTTTAATTTATTATCTGGCTGTATGTCTGTTACCTTTTCATGCCTTAACGACTGAACAGATTTAGATAAAAGGCACATGATGGATAGCCCATGACCTGGGTTAAGAGTTAGGAAGGATACTTTGGATCCCGGTAGTACGTTACTGTGGGATAATTTCCGACCTTTCAGCGGGCGAATCCGCAGGCAAAAGCTAGTAATATAAATAATTGTGTGTACAAAAACATAATATAAAATGCGATTCAAACTTTTAATTTGCGAAACACATAAACAACAAGAAAAACTGCTAACACTTTGTTATTTATGAAAACTATAACAATGGACAAAAACAAGAAAATGTAGTAACATATTATATGTTGAAGTTGGAACACATGTTAATACGTAAATATGTAAAGCCAATAAACGCCGAGCAGCTGAATATTTACCGTTCAGCTGAAACTATTTGTATAACTTGACAACTCGATGATTCCTGTTAGTATTTGATTTATACTTGATTGCAGAAGTAATGAACTCTACAAACAGTACATTTTATTACAGAAACCTAGGCACTTGCCTAACTATAAAATATAATACCTATCTTTCTGGTACGGTCGGCATCGAAAGTACAGACGCCAGCACATCAAGCTACTACAATCTGTCAAATTTCTTTAATAGATTTTCAACATTATCTCTACAGAATAAGGTTCAAGGTTGATTGGGAAAATTTAAAAGTTTTTTTTTTACAAACAGAATAATTCAGTAGAATTCGCGTGATGCTTTTTTTTGTGTGGGAAATCATCAAATAACTTCTGCTCTGGGCGGAGCGGCAGGGCGTGTCAGACTTACTGACAAAAACCCACCCGTGTTCCTTCCGTTGCCTTTGTGCCAGGGCCACGATATCCCTTTCGGACAAACTCGCAACCCTTGCAGAGCAGCTGGCGTCTGTACCTATTGAGTATCAGTTTTTATTAAAGAGCAAAGTAGGAACCTACCTATAATGACAATGAATTGAAAATAAAATGAAATTAAATATTATCTACTTATTCATATAGAAATTATAAACCCTTAGCTACCCTATTAGATGGTACATAAAATGCTAAGAAGCAGAACTATCGAATTATTTTGGGTCAGTTTAGAAATTAAGTAAAAGGTGATGCTGACCTACACACACCGATGTGGTAAACTGATAAAACTTATAACAATAAAATCCATGTCGTAAACTCATAACTTGCTTGTTATATGGAAAGATAATTAGGTACCTAAAAGAAACCTACTCGTTGCTGGTTAATACCTACTCCATTATTGTAGCCTGATAAATAAATAAAAAACCGGCCAAGTGCGTGTCGGACCACGCACAATGAAGGGTTCCGTAGTTAGGGTAAAATTTATCCCTAATACAAACTTAACATTGTAGTTGAAAAACATGTTCTCCCATACATCGATATACGCCATGGTCAATTTTCCAACTGAAAACTTAAGTTTGTAATCGCAGAAAATGTTTTTTTTTATGTGATAAAACTACAAATTAACAATTTTCGGACTTTTTCCTTTACGTGTGCTGTGAGACCTTGCTTCTGCCCAAATTTCATGATTCTAGGTCAACGGGAAGTACCCTATACTCTATAGGTTTGGATTTATGTGCGAGATATTCGCATTTTTTTTTATGTGATAAAGCTACAAATTTACAATTTTCGGACTTTTTCTTTACTTGTGCTGTGAGACCTTGCTTCTGCCCAAATTTCATGATTCTAGGTTAACGGGAAATACCCTATAGGTTTTGATTTATGTGCGAGATATTCGCAATTTATTTTTTATGTGATATAACTACAAATTTACAATTTTCGGACTTTTTCCTTTACTTGTGCTGTGAGACCTTGCTTCTGCCCAAATTTCATGATTCTAGGTCAACGGGAAGTACCCTATAGGTTTTGATTTATGTGCGAGATATTCGCAATTTATTTTTTATGTGTTAAAACTACATATTTACAATTTTCGGACTTTTTCCTTTACTTGTGATGTAAGACCTTGCTTGTTGCCAAATGGTCAACGGGAAGTACCCTGTAGGTTTTGATTTATTTGCGAGTATCGAAATATGTCGCAATAATGTCGCTTATATCGCTATATCTTTTTATTGCGTTGACTTGGAAGCTTGATTTTTTTAGAGCTTCAAGGGACCATAGACTTACAGATTTGATATTAATTTCAACGTGATACGTCAACGCGTTCCTGAGAAAAATGGTCTTGACAGACTGACAGACCGACAGACAGACGGACTACGAAGTGATCCTATAAGGGTTCCGTTTTTTCCTTTTGAGGTACGGAACCTTAAAAATATGGAAATTTAAGGAATTTAAATAAAAACCGGCCAAGTGCGAGTCGGACTCGCGCACGAAGGTTCCGTACCATTATCTATAAAAATGGCAAAAAAATCACTTTTGTTGTATGGGACCCCCTTAAATATTTGTTTTATTTTAATTTTATTATTTATTTTTAAAGTGAATATTTATCGTAATATTCTGTGAATATTTCAAGCGTCTACCTGTTACCGTCATCAATATCGAGCAAAAACGAGCAAAAAAATCACGTTTGTTTTATGGGAACCCTCTCAAATATTTATTTTATTATATTTTTTAATATTTGTTGTTATAGCGGCAACAGAAATACATCATCTGTGAAAATTTCAACTGTCTAACTATCACGGTTCTAGAGATACAGCTTGGTGACAGACGGACAGACAGACAGACGGTGGAGCCTTAGTAATAGGGTTCCCGTTTTACCCTTTAGGTATGGAACCCTAAAAAGTATGGCGATCTATTTCAGCTAATTAAAATAACTAAACCTCAACTGAACATTAGGATATTGTTGTTATTTACTTGTTTGTTGGTTTGTAAATTAAAGACACTTCATCAGACATCAATTTATACATATCAGTAGTGGTCGTGGTTGCGTAGTCTGTAAATAAAGAAAATGTCATTATACTTTGCCCTATTTACTGTGGTTAAGGCAACACAGTCATACTTTTATCATAACAACACGAGCCCATAACAAAGCGGTGGTGGCATGCTTTGTTCATTGTTTCGGTATTCACCGAAATTATCGACTGATAGAGCTGAGCCTTTGTAGAACAGAGTTTCCGGTCAAATGAAGTAACTAAATGATAGAAATCTAAATACCACTGGGGACAAGATACAATAAAGCACATTATAAAATGGCAATGTAACATTTTTATTTCTAAAACTTTATTATTGTCTTACTGCAGGGCAAGGGCTTTTTCATTTCTCATACTCGGAAAGTACCTAGTGTTTGTTTGATCCGAGTAGCGGGTGGAAGACGCTGCTCCCCACCCTTGGGCGGTAAAGACTCATAGTAATTGCTTCCCTCTCTAGGGCGGGAATGAATCTTAAAAATAGAAGTAAATGTTCGGTTAGCCTTAACTAAAAAAAATCGATTAAAATAAAAATAAAAATGCTGCGGTCTTGTGAGGGTATAAAGAGCCAGTGTGAATTAAAAAATAATACCATTAAGTGGACGGCCCGCGCTGGTCGTCACCAGCGTGGGCCGTCCGCTTAAGGAGGATGCGCTAAGGTAGCCCGCGAAATTCAAATTTTATTACGTTTTTTTGCAATTTGCAGGTCAGTAACAGGTTGTACGAGTATGTTGATCTAAATTAGTGTTGCCCAAATGCAAGAACAAGACGAGACTTAGCCAGTCTTGGTCTTGGTCTTGCGCCAATACACCTGGTCTTGGTCTTGGTCTTGGTCTTGCGCTCCCAGTCTTGGTCTTGGTCTTGGTCTTGCAGCAAGAGTCTTGCAAGTCTTGCAATTACCTATTAGTCTATTACTATTTATTAAAGTTTACTTTAAATCTTAGAAAAACGTATTAGAATTGGAACATTGTGAGCTTGAATTAACATAGCCATAGTAAAGATCAAGCAGATTAATAAATAACTGAAGATTTGATAAGAAATTCGAAAAATCAACTGACCTATATTATATGTCGTTTTCCATGGAAGTAACTGTTTCTTAATAAACATTTATGATTTATAAGCTTTGATTTATAACCTAATCATAATACTACTTGCGTGATCAGTATAATGTATTCATTTTCATTCTAAGCACTCTGAAACTTATTTATTCTTTGGAACACCTGTAGGTACTCTTAAAAAAATTCGAAATTATTTTGCATGAGTATACCTACGCCCTATGGCGGCAATCAAATAGTGTCACAAATGTTATGATTTCGGCGTGGCGGCAACGATTGTTTTAGATTTCAAAAGAAGCCGCCGGCGCGTGTATCATAACCATGTACTTCCGAAAAGCGGCAAATTTCTTTGAGAAGTAAGTACAAAACCTTTGATGCCGCATTATCAAAGTGCCGATGGTTAAAACATAACTATGCATGCACTCAGTTTGATTTTAATAGATATTTTTTTATTCGCTATGTTTATGGTATTAGTCGTAATGCGCATAGGTCCAGTTTTTCATATTCTTTGATACAGTTTTTTGCGTCTCATAGAATTCCTAAGCGTACCTACCTATACACCGAACTGTTACACCTAACTACTCAGTGAAATAGCGCTAAGTCCTAGCTGCAAGACGCAAGAGTCTTGCAGGCTATGTCTTGTTCTTGCTCAAGTCTTGCACGGTCAGTCTTGGTCTTGGTCTTGCTAAAAATACGCGGTCTTGTTCTTGGTCTTGGTCTTGCAAAAACGCAAGAACAAGACCAAGACTGCAAGACCAAGACTGAATTTGGGCAACACTAATCTAAATATGATTCGCGGCCATAACGAATATGGCTTTACAGAATTATAATCATTAGAATCAGTATTACAACTCTCTAAGTTCATAAAATCCAACTGAATGATTTTGAAGAGAGTTAGTTGTACTGTTGATTCTAATGATTATAATTTTGTAAAGCCATATTTGTTACGGCCGCGAATCATTTGATTAATCAATAAAAATGAGTTCAAGCGATTCTTAAATGTTGACCCCAGATTGGGTTAAAGACGAGGAAAATACAGTAATAGAATTTTTTTGCCAGAAATTTCATAGATAAGACACCTAAATTAATAGGTAACAAAATTAAATGAGCCAGTTGCAGTGTAATAATAAGAAAAAGCTTTATTGATAATATCTTTATCGTTTAAATCTTCAAACTCTAAATCAAAATCTGGATCTCCTCCAAACCCGTCATAGCCAAAAAAACCGACCCGTTGTAAAATTAAGTGATTATTTTTTATAAAATTGCAAACAGTGATCTGTATAAAAGGAAACCGTGACTAACTGGGCCTCAAGTCTGCTATTACAATAGTGTCAAAATGGTCGATCATTGATTTCATAATTGTTGATTTTGACAAGTTTGGTAATCTACTATTATAATGGCGTCATTATGACTTTCCAATGGTCGGCCACTGACACTACATTGAAAGAAATTGCATATATTGGTAATCTCGTACATAATTACAAATGAATGACATTTCTACTAATGGGTTTTCTAATAATGGCAATACGACAATGCCATAATAACACAATTATATTACGAGAACATTGACCGACCAATGATTGACCATTATGAATTTACCAGATTACGAACTTTTAGCAAAATGACAATGGCATGACAATGCGATCCCATTGTCATGCCATTGTCATTTTGTTAAAAGTTGGAATGACTGAATTTATAAAAATAGCAGACTTGGGCCCCTGATCTATCAACAAATAAACTATCAAAAAATAAAACCAATAAACGGATTGGGCTGAAATTCGGCAAACAGATAGTTATTATGACCTAGGCACCCGCTAAGAAAGGGGTTTTGGAAATTCGACCTTTAAAAGGGTGAATTTGTTTGTATGAAAATCTTATTTCTTGAATCAATAAAACTGAAACTTGAGAAAGAATTTTAACACGCGGTCCGATTTACTCGAAACTAGGTAGGTATTTATTTATGACCAAAAATAAAGAATAACAGAGTTTTTCGAAAATCTACCACTAACGGGGTGAAAACAGGTAGTCAATTGGGTTTTTGATTTGCTCGATTTATAAAAATAACCTATCAGTCAAATAATGGGAATGACCGAAACAATTTGTCAAAATTTAAGAGATCGTCGTAATCAAAGATAACATTTATTAGAAAAAATCTTATTCTTTTGATTTATAAACTTGAAACTTGACCTGAAAACTTATGTAAATAAATAATAGAAATCGTAATCATTAATACTAAAATTTTAAGGGGTGGTGAAATTTGTAGGGGATGGTACAAAACCAAAGCACATGGAAAGCGAGCACTAGCGAAGGGATTTTTAGAAATTTGACCTTTAAGGGGGAGAAATGGGCTCCGGGTGTTACCACTGTGTGGAGCGCCCGGAGGACACGGTGGAGCATACAGTGGAGGTCTGCCCGGCTTGGGCGGAGCACCACCGTGTCCTCACGGAGGCGATCGGCGGCGGCGATCTCTCGCGTCCGGGCCTGGTTCGGAGCGAGAGTGCATGGAGGCCGTCACCTCCTTCTGCGAAGCAGTAATGCTCGCGAAGGAGGAGGCGGAACGCGTGAGGGTGAGACAAGGTTCGCGCCCTCGCGCCCTTAGTCGCCGCAGGAGACGCCCCAGGCGTCGGGAGTCGCAAGCCGATTTCCGGCCACCGTAGGCGCGGCCCTGCGGACGGTGAGCGATGGGTAGCTCGCCGTCCGATAAGGACCAGGCCCGGGTCGACGGCGCGTTGTGTTCCACGCGCGCCTCAAAGAGATGTCAGCACCAACTGACGGGGTCCGGTAGGACCAATGCCTGCCAGGGTTGTGAGTTTGTCCGAAAGGGATATCGTGGCCCTGGCACACAGGCAACGGAAGGAACACGGGTGGGTTTTAGTCAGTAAAAGTCTGACACGCCCTCCCGCTCCGCCCATAGCGGGAGAAGTTATTTGATAATTTCCCACACAAAAAAAAAAAGGGGGTGAAATGGGCGGATTTTGTTTCTACAAAAATCTTATTTCTTGAGTTAATAAACTTAAAACTTGGCACGAATACTTTCTTAAATGCATTATTATAAGATGGTATAGGTACATTGAATCAACGATTCAATGGGTGAATCGCTGCTCTCGTTGGGTGTTGGTGTTGGGTGCTGGTGAGATTACTGAGTAATCTGTATTTAGGAGAGACAGTTTTTATATAAAATAAAGTTCGTCATAATTCGTTTTTCAAAAGTATTTCAGGGAGTGTTAAAGTTTGCATGGAAGAATCTTAACGCGTGGTCCGATTAACTCGAACATACCAAAGTACCAAAATACCAAAGTAAAAACTGTAATTAATAAAATCAACGTGGGACACATTTAGTAAAATACAAATATATTTTGATAATTGATGACTCTAGAATAAATTTAAAGGTACCTACTTAAAACCTTTGAATCGCTTTATTATAAAAACAAAAACCATTTTCATAATACTAAAACGTTCCACACATTTTGATAATCTTTGTTTAACGTATTTTGTTTCGTTAAAACGTTCCAAAACCTATGAGACACTTTTACAATTTACATTTCATGAAAATATTTTCGCAAACTTTTCAAGGTTATGTGAATCATTACAGCGAAATGATTCATAAAAAATAAAGGTTAAAATAAAAACGTTTCAGATAGATTGATGCGTTTTTAATTATTTTTAGGTATAATGTGTTTGTTTTGCGTTGTGGGTTGAAACATTAGAAATCAAAGAATAATGACTTAAGAACTGAAACGTTTTTACTACTTATATGATGAAGGGTGCTTTAAAAGTAGCCTAGTGCCATTAACAAAATTTTGACAGACTTGTGGGTTGGAACGTATTCGCATAACTACGTCCACTTAATACTATACACAATCTCATGCAGTTGGAGGCTTTAACAATAAACACCTATCTTTTTATTTACTTTTTTTAGACAAGTAAAAAACACTAGTGTGGTAATGTAAAGTAAAAAATTCGAGTGTATAATAAGCTGAATTATGAACCTAAATGCGTTGCCCTAAGAGTCACTTTACAAGCGTGTTGATTTTTTATTTATTTACTAACCTTATGCTGAATCACGCTGATTCATTGAATAGAATAGAAAGATTGTGAGTACGTACTTTCGTGGTCTACCATATTATGTCTAACTAGTAATGAAAATAACATGTTATACAACTTGTGCCAGTGGCAGTGTGTTGACTCTTACAAAAAAATATATTGATATTTACTTTCTGCGTCCTTTACGCACAAAGACGCAGAAAGTTTCCTTTATGTGAAGTCTTTACTATCTTTAGACACCAAAAGTCATTACATACGATAGATCACGCAACTTACTACTTATACTCGGTACTACCTAAATAAACAAAACAATACAAAAGTTTCCTTATTTAATTGTATTTCATTTACCTAAGAGCAATCCTAACCAAGCTGAATAAAGGCTCTTACAAACACACGCGATATCGCGCGTGTTTGTAAGAGCCTTAAATAACAATACCTAGATAGGTAGGTATACAGACCTAAGTACATCATGTCACTATGCTTTAAAATGACATTTTGTTTCTCTTAGGGTGAAGTAGAGACTTCGGGCAGTTTCGAGGATGTGTCGCGATCACCACTGTTTGCTGAGCTGCTTCAGGAAGAAGATCAGCCCGATGAGCCGAGAGCACAGTATCTTCGACAGAGAACACTTTCTATCCAGGTAGACAAGAAGGCAGTGCGTGCACTACCCATTTAGAAATACTGCAAAATTCTATGTAATTGCACCAAGACTTCTTTTACTAACTGTACTGTACCGTACGGTAAGCGACAAAATTCGATGATAATCTCGGCATTTCGACTATTTAATGTCGTGAACCTGCGGGGTAATTTTGCGTAACACACACAAAATTACAATTGACCGCATTTTCTTTCATTATGACGTTGTTAGAGCAAACGTATTTATGAAATCTATGAAGCAATGGATTAGAATAAGTCTTCAAAACTCTGGGATTGTGATTGAAACTGTGTTCGCAATTAGGGTGCTGGTATATTGGTTTAAATAGGGCGTATCATTATATCCTAGTAGGCATCCAGTTTTCAATAACCTATTAAAATTACAGTTTACCTATTTTCATTCATAAATCTCTTCTGAAACTTTGTTATTGTATACTAATTTTGTCGGTGACTAGGTACATGCTTACCGAACGAAATATAAGAATTTAGTTAGAATTCATAGAGTTTTCATTATTTAGATATCAATGGAGGGTTTAGTCACTAACCCACGCAATTATAATTTAGTTGACTACCCTACCTTTCCAAAATCCCCACTTATCTTTTGAGATTTCATAACTTTGATTTCAAATATTACCCACATAGATAATATTTAATAATGTTTCTTTAGATGACGACTACATACAACTATACCTTCTTGCCTTGTCAATAAATTCTCAGCATTGATAAGATTTATGCTCCTCACTAACTCTAGATACCTAAATGAATGCCTAGTGATAGTGAAAGCTAAGTTTTTAATAAGTTATAATTAGATTTCATTAATGCGGTTTTGTTTATTGCAGTCACACACAAGTACTACGAGTACTTTGCAAGATGGTGGTTTGCCCGAGCAGATTGATCAGGAGGAGTCTGCCGAGTTAACAGGAACAGGTAATTTGAATCATGACAGTAATGTTGCCACACCCAATAGTTGTCATGGTTTTTCCAAATTCAGCGTGATTACACCACGTGTACAATACAATTTTACCACTATCTAATGTCCCAGTCTGGTACGGGGTTACCGCACGGTCTCCTGTGAGCCCGCGAACATCCTTGCCAGACTGCCGCCATGGGATCTGGAGGCAAAAGTCCTCGCGTACATCTGGGAGTGGCGCGAGGAGGCGAAACTCCGCTGCTGCGAAAAATCACGGCTCAGCGGACAGAGCCCCGGCGGGATCTCATGGCGACATGAAGAGTGCGATTGTCGGAACCCAGCGCTGGGTTGCGAGTTTGTCCGAAAGGGATATCGTGGCCCTGGCACACAGGCATCTGTAGGACCACGGGTGGGTTTTAGTCAGTAAAAGTCTGACAAGCCCTCCCGCTCCGCCCAGAGCAGGAGAAGTTATTTGATAATTTCCCAACCAAAAAAAAAAAGGTATAATTTAAATAATAACAAAACTAATTTTCCTAGTATTTGACAATTCTAATATGATTGAAATATACTTATGGTTAGGCAGAAAGGGACTGTTTACACGTATTGGTACATTTAAATTCGTGATATCCCATCTTGAAGGTCTGCTGTGCTCACAAGTCTTTGCTGAACTGTGTGTAAAACATCTAAATTCACCCCGCCGTTTCGTGATTGAACATCCCAACAACATCACAAACGTTGACAAAATATTATATATTACCAAAGATAGTGATAGCCAAGTAGTGTGGCCGTCGGACAGCCAAGTCATAGGTCTCGATTTCGAACCCAAAGCACGCACTACTGACTTTTCGGATTCATGTATACTTATTACTTGATCGAAAACATCGTGAGGAAACCGATATGCCTGAGAGATATTTCTCGACGGAATGTGAAGCTTAGTGAGAGGCCCATGGGCGGAATAAAACTGACACCATGTCAGCTACTAACCACACGAAAAAGAAAGAAGATCTACTTATTTGTAGTTTTCCCACACATTCTAGATCAAATCACCACTATCTAAGATAAATAATGTGTGATTGTCATTTACCTAAATAGATTTCATAATAGTTAAAAGTGAATCAGCAGAAATTTGTAGGTATAAATCTACTGTAAATAGCGGTTTAAAACTGTTATATAAACTGATAGCGCGATGACAGTCGTCCTCGAGATAACGATGCTAGCAAGATAATTATTCATCGTCATTTGTCATCGTCATAAAAAGTATGTTGTAATAATTCGATTCTCTCATTGATGTACCTACTCATTACGATGCGGGTTTACTATACACCGCAATCACGAAGGTACAATTAGTATCACATGAACCTGACCAATTAAGTACAGTGATTGTAGTATCCATTCTATAATAAGTGACTATTATACCTATACCCTGATCTGTAAAGGAAGACTTGAGTGGTAATAACCAATGTCCACCATGTTCATGTGGTGTTAACCAGGTCATAGGTGTTTTATGAATGAATGAATTCACCTACTTTGATTAGGTACCTACCGCATAAACGAATGGTGCTCGCCTTGACACTACACCTCACCTAAGTATCCTATGGTTGATGCAGGGCCACTCATCAAAATGGCCATATATTATACGCATAACACCTACTCATGTTAATGATCGTGCAGGCAATAATTGTACAGTTTCGGACATAAGTTTTACTAATTTATATAAAGGGCGGGGGAGGGGGGGGGGGGGCACTAACAATTAGCCGCTCGAGACTGCGTCAGTGACGTCATTGTATAATTTGATGACGTCATAATAATTGACACAACGTTATGGCCGTTCTGATTATATTTCAATGACTTAACTGCCTATATTGACATCATATTTATACCACCGCTATAGATACCATAACATTACGCCTGTACCTATTACCCGAAGGTGTAGTTTAGTCCACCCCCATTGCACCAGTTATTTTTGAGAGTTGAGCCCTATTTTTCAATAGGGGGCAAGCCTATTGTCATTGACCAGGCACAGGTCGTGACTCCGTGCTGCTACTACTGAGAAATTCATGATGGAAAACCCCAATACCTAACATTTTGTCCGACCTGGAAATCGAATATACTCAACAGTCGTACTAGCGACTACTAAGGTGGATTTTGACGATGACATTAGAACTTAGAATATATTAGATCAACCAGGCAGTCCAATATAATGTAACAATAAACTCATAGCAAACGTTCGTAATTGTTTCCCGTAAGGTCGCGTGTCTTGTGCCGTATACCGTCAATACTTCCGCGCCGGCGCCGGGTGGGGCCTGCTCCTCGGCACCACCGTCAGCGTGATCCTGGCACAAGTTGTAACCTCCATCAGCGACTTGTGGCTCACGCATTGGTAAATATAATACGACATACTGGTATGTTACCAGGTAGAGATCGTCTATTTTAAAACTCCACTAAAATTTCTATACAAACATTTTAAATGTGTGTACAACAAGCAGTGGAGGGGCGTGCAGTTTTAAATTAGACTATCTCTACCTACTAAACCTATTGCATAAATTGGGATGTTGGAATTTAGGTGCTAACGAACTTCTCATCAATTTTAACATCGTTACAGCGATAGTATTTGTTTTGCTTTCACCCCGACTATACAATTTCTGCTAATTAAAAAAAAAACATGAAAGCAACCGGTTATCTTTAAAAGCTTAGTATAGCTTTACCAAATGACGATTCATAAACGTTATCATAACCTTTTACACTTGACCTTTTCAGGATGAATGACGTGGAAACAAAACATATACTAGACAAAGATCATTTGAACGCTACTCTCTTCAATAGCCTAAAGGATGGCAACTACTCCAGTGACGGTAATGGTACCAGTGGAAACTTCACGGCTGAGTTGCCGACCACCCTAGCACCATTGTCGACAGAGGTACCTAATATGACTGTCATTGATACGATGGTGAAGACTGTACTAGCCATGCAGAACATTACGTCGACATATGAACCGCTAAACCACGAGTATTATATTTATATTTGGGCAATCGGAATTTTGGGATGTATTCTACTTACTACAGGAAGGTGAGACAAAGTTTTATATATAATACGAGGCATGATGCTACTCAGAGTAAGAGCTTCTATAAGAGTTCCAATCATCTAGCTAGTCCAATAAGCACTCAAACAAGAAGATATTACTTCACGTTTCTTAAAAATAGCATCATTTCCAGATCGATGTTGTTCCTGTGGGTATGCATGCGCAGTTCCATCAAGCTGCACAACCAGATGTTCAGTAACATCTTGGGTGCCACCATGCGTTTCTTTGACACCAACCCCTCGGGGCGTATCCTCAACCGATTCTCCAAAGACATGGGCGTCGTTGACGAGATCCTACCAAGGATGTATTTGGACAGCATACAAGTATGAAACTACCTCTAAGTATAGTTTTAGAATGACTTTTGGAGCTACTTTAGAAACGGTAATTTTTTCCACAGATATTCATGGTGATGTTAGGTATCCTCGTGATGGTAGCGATCGTTAACCCTTACATGCTGCTGACAACGGCGGTGTGCGGAGTCCTCATGTACATTTGGACGATTATATTCCTAAGCACAGCACAGGCTATTAAAAGGTGATTGAATAAACTTTTAAGAATTATAGAGATATAACCACAAGTCTCCAGACAGTTTGACAATTGAGCCCAACTATCTGGAGACTTGTGGCTATATGTACTCTATCCTTCAGACTTGGTTAGCCTAGAGCCTTGAGGCACTTTGATAGTCCTAAGCTGGTGTGGAACATATCCTATTATTTTCTTAATTGCCTCTGAATGTTAAAAATGCGTCTCCAAAGAGACTTTTCATACTCATAAAATAACAAGAAGTAATAATTATATTTTTCAACACATTTGCTCAAAAATGCATTTACGAAGCCTATAATTATACATTGTCCGAAAGTTAAAAAGTTACACACCATAAAACGGAATGTGCGGTAAAATAGGTATTCTCACTTAAGTTACTGTTTTACCGCATACCCCGTTGTTTAGCGCCGTGCGTATCCTTTACGGTTTTTTTTGTAAATACATTAAAAAAAAGATATAACAGTTCCACCAAGGAGTTTTCACATTACGAGAATAAAATTAAATAAAAGTTGAATGATCGAACTTCCTTGGAAGCGCTTTTGCTCAATACGTTTGTCTCACTAAGATTGTTGCGACTTTCCGACTGATATTTTTATACAAAATAATAATATGAGCTCAAGGCGAAGAATCCGATATTAATATGGAATCTACTCCACCTGATATCTTGAATGAGGCGCAAATTGCAGAAAATTGTGTCTTGCCGCCTAAATCGCGAGAGCGCTATTTAATTATTTACAATAATTAATTATTTTATATTATGGAAGACTCGAAGAAACACTCAATCATTCTCTGAAAATGTTTTGATGGCTTTTGTTTTCTCGCAAATGTGTTGCCAAACGTTGTGACACGCGTGTAGAAATTGGTATTTACAAACTTGTGACTATGGTAAGCCCTCGATTTGGTCTCGGGCCCAACTTACCGCACTATTATCCTATATAACTATTCCTTAGGGTGGAGGGTACGACCCGCAGCCCAGTATTCTCGCACATTTCGGCGACGATGGCGGGACTCAATACGGTGCGCGCGTGTGGCGCCCAGGAGATGCTACGAGACCAATTCGACGACAAGCAAGACGTACACACTGCCGCTTGGTAAGTAACTACTGTAGGATAAAGAAGTTTAAAATAACCCATACATACATAAACTCACGCCTTCTTCCCATGGGGGTAGGCAGAAACTATAGAACGCCACCTGCTACGCTCCTTACATACTCCATTCGCTTCGCCTGCGCTCATACATCTTGTCATAAACTCACGCCGTTTGCGAGAACTACGCACCTGAACTTTCTGAAGAACATCACCCATTAGGTCACTATATGTCCTCCTAGGGCGTTTCCACCTCTGCCTTGTAAAAAAGTGTAAATATCAAAAAACCCGACTGTTTATAAAGTGAACTTTCAATTTAAATAAAAATACAATAAAACACGACTGACATGCCAAAAAACGAACTAAAACGTAATAAACAAGCTGTACTTATTAGTTAATCTGTATAAATGTACAAAGCACAATATCACTAATTTACTCGCTGACTAAACAGATAAATAAAATTGTCATTGCAGTTGGGGGCTAAAAGAAAGATAAAACCTCTTAGATTAAAAAGTGTTCCTCAGAACGGTCCCTCGACAACGCTTCCCCGTCGTTTTTTGGCAGGTTAGTCGTGTTTAATTTTATTTAAATTGAAAGTTCACTATAAAAGCAGTCGGGTTTTTTGATATTTAAATGTACTTGTTTTAATTCACATTTTTTAGTTAGGATTATTAATTAGGTTATTTTTCTCTTACTGTAGGTACGTAGTAACTCTTAGGGTAACGGTCGATAAAATTATATAATATCTTTCAAAGGAGGTAAATTCTGGTTATGTCACTCGATTTTAAGAATGATATAAAATTATATTATATTAATTATTTTTCACGTTAATAAGATCTAAGTATTATACAATTATACCATAAGAACTTTATCACAGCCAGCTTTATTATAAGTAGGTATTGAAAAAGTGAGAATGGTTGCTAACCAACTTTAAATCGTTATAGATCCTAAATGGTCATTCAAAACGAAAAATGACCGAAGAAACCAAAATATGAGTTTCAAATATGTACCTAATCAATGATACCCCACTTGACGTAGTTTGTGAACTTTATTTTTTTTCTTGTTCACAGTCTGGTGGTTGCCATAATGACTTTTGATTACTGTCACGTCTTTTTTTTTTTTTTTTCTTCTTTCTGGCTTCGCACGGTTTGTGCATTTAGCCAGTGTCATGTAAAATTAGGTAACAAGTACAAATTATGAAATTAACTCCATTCAATGCGTGATAAAGATGATAGATGATATCTCGCCCGCTCCCCTTGAGTTTAAGTAAAGACGTGGGACTTTACTAAAACCTCGCGCGGACTTCTTGAGAACTTAAAGTGATGTTGCACTGTTTTGTTTCATTTGCCTACACTAATGCAGGTTCACGAACAATTAATGGTTAATAATCCACCACTATTATACATTAATATTGGGTTAAACACAAATTTTAGAAAATAAAACAAAACTGCTAACATGACGCTTCACTTTCCCGCCCCGAAGAAGTCGTGTCATGTCTTTAATGACACTCACAAGATTAAGACAAATCGATTGACGTAAGAATCATTAAAATCGGGCAACGCGTTTGGTCTCTAGAGTACCACAAAAGAACAAACATACATACATAGGCTGATAAACACATTACCCTCCTTTGCATCACGCAGTCGAGTAATAAAATAAAATAACCCATACATCGAGAAATATCATAGAAATAATGCATTTTTTGCCACATGCAACAAAATAAAATATTGTCAGCGACGTACAGACGCCAGCACATCAAGCTACTACAATCTGTCAAATTTCTTTAAAAGATTTTCAACTTTAATATTAAAGCATAAGGTTCAAGGTTGATTGGGAAAATTTTACAGTTTCGGGTAGCTTGACCTGCTGGCGTCTGTACATAGCAGCTTTCTATGCGTAGCAGATAAAAACTAGCGTAGCGGATCGATTGTATCTGCTACAAAACCGTACCAGGGGTCTACTCTCTAAGTACGATACGGGCCCGTCCGAAAGTAGTTGATCCGTCAAAACAAGTGACAAATTAAATTTTTCTAACGGGTCAATACACATCGAGATTAGGGAAAACTATCAAATCATGTTGTCATTCATTTTTAATTCGATCTCTACTAATCTTATGTCCGTAAGTGATACGGAGTAGGAAACGCCCAAAACTTCGGCTGAAACTACGGATTTCATGATTAGGGAGTAGACGCCCAGTTACGTCATCGCAACTTCGTCGTAGCAACACAACATTGGTCTCCTGATTCTAAATCTCAACACCAAACTCATCAAATTCTTTTCTATTAGATTGTTACGTAACGTACTTACTTTGCTGATTATGGGTTATGAATTTGTTCTTCTTGTTTCAGGTACTTAACAATCGTCACAAATACTGCATTTTCCATTTGGTTGAGTCTTATCTGTGCAGTTTATGTAGTCGTCGTTGCCTACACATTCTTGTTCCTGGATGATGGTAAGATTCGTCCATCTCGGTACGAGAAAACATTTCTGATTAACTTTATATTCAGATGATGTCAAGTACTTACTTATTCCATTGTAATAGGAACGACACAGTCCGGGAACGTCGGCCTGGCCATAAGTCAGGGTCTGATCCTGGTGAACATGGTGCAGTACGGCGTAAAGCAGGCCACGGAGGTGATCTCTCAGATGACGAGCGTGGAGCGCGTGGTCCAGTTCACGTCGCTGCCCCGAGAGGTCACGGAAGGCCCTGCGCCGCCTGCCGGGTGGCCGCAACGCGCGAGACTTGTGTTTAAAGACCTTTCGCTAAGATACGATAAGGATGCCGACCCAGTGCTCAAGAAATTGAATATTGTTATTGAAAGTGGATGGAAGGTAAGTTTTGACAATCCCCACTTGTATGTCTGCAATGACATGAATGCTACGCTTATCTACAGAAAGGCGTAATCTTAGATGTGAGCTACCAAATGAAGTATTCAATATTTTACAGGTGGGAGTAGTTGGTCGTACGGGAGCTGGTAAATCTTCACTGATATCAGCACTGTTCCGATTGGCGCCTATTGAAGGAAACGTCTTCATTGATGATGTCGATACAGGTGACATCGCACTAAAAGTATGAAGAAAACCTATTGGTTATTTTTTTTTTTATTCTATTTAAAGGCATTTTTAACAAATGAATGTTTCCTTTATTTTTTACAGGAGTTGAGGTCAAAGATCTCCATTATTCCTCAAGAACCTGTTCTATTTTCCGCCAGTTTACGCTACAATATGGATCCATTCGATAAATATACTGACGCTGATATATGGACAGCATTAGAACAGGTACTTATTTATACACACACACTGTTAATTCTATGAAGTTGATAAAAAGTAGTTTTCACTAGTCGAAGAAAAGGCACTATAGTAAAAGGATTTTTCATTTATTTTAGGTGGAGTTGAAACGCATCGTGACGTCGTTGTCGTCAGCCGTGCAGTCAGGAGGTTCAAACTTCAGTGCTGGTCAGCGACAACTGCTATGCTTGGCGCGAGCGGCTCTAGGGCGTAACAAGCTACTCGTGCTCGACGAGGCTACAGCTAATGTTGATCCAAAGTAAGACTCTTCACACACTAACCTAACCTATAGAGAAGTATTAACATAACTTCGACGGCACGGTTGGCGCAGTGGTTAAGCGATTGACTGCTGCGCTGCGTGTCGCGGGTTCGATTCCCGCACGGAACAAATATTTGTATGACCTATAAGTAGTTGTTCCGGGTCTGGCTGTTTGTGTATGTGAGTTTAAATGTTTGTAAATGCACCCACGATACTATATATATATACTACTATATACACTATAATTCCTAGTGCGGGCAACATTAAAAAAAAAAAAAACATCATGCCTGTATTCCCCGATAGGTTACGCGTAGAGGTGTTTATTTAACACCCACATTTCGTTAATAGTAATGCACCTGACCCACACCCACCCTCGACGAGCAAGCGACTAGCTGTCAATGATTTTTTCGTTCAAGCAACGTACACACGGCTACACATCAAGCTATAAATTTCCAGTATGATCTGATCTCGCATTGTGTAGAATTTCCGTACAATAAGAGGTTAGCGTATCCTGGAAATGTATAGCTTGATGTGAAGCCGTGTGTACAAAAGATTGTAGATTACGCGACCTAATACTCCGTTGGTTTAGGTAGTTAAATAAAGGTAAACAAAAAAAAAACGTGATGAGTGGCGCTGTCAAGAAACCGAATAAACGTAATACCTGTCACTTCAGTTGTTATGCTACGTCACAGTTGTACTCTTCAATTCAGCAACATTTTATTTCGTTGACGCTTAGAGCTTTTTGGGCTCTTTACAATAGACAGATTACAAAATATTATAGTATTGATAAAAATCTACGAAGAGTAGTTGAAGAATATATGATAAAGTTTAACATAAAGTACCTAATAAAAGAGGAAAGTATAGTAAAAATCAAAAATAAATTTAATAAGTTACATCGTATTTTTAAACAAGAAAGGGTCATCTATAAAAACCCTTTTTATGATTTGTTTACCTTTATTTAACTACCTAAACCGATGGAATATACAATCTTAGTAAGTAAAAGAGATACATAAATTAATAATTGATCGCTAACTGTTCACACCGCCGGCGAGTACTCGTTTGTCTTAGCGACAAGAGCTATCAAAGGGAGTACTCGCTCAGCAACGCTCGTTTGACGGGCAGAAAGCTTGCTGAGAGACTCACGCTTGGTACCGACGGCTACATATCCAGTATTTCCAGTTTACGCTGACCTCTCATTGTACGGAAATCCAATATAATGCGAGATCAGCTTATATTGGAAATGAATAGCTTGATGTGTAGCCGTGTGTACATACGCTTACCAGCGAGTAATCGCCCGTTGCCGTCGCGCACACGCAGCTCGTTGCTCGCCAATATGTTTTTAGTTCTAACTCTACTCGCTTCTCGATAATCGCTGGCGGCTTTGAGACAGGTGCTTTAAGCTGGGTGTTATCAGGATTAATCGTTATCCAGTGTACATTTGTTAATCTATTGTTTTTGTCTGTCCACAGTACGGATGCACTTATACAAAAATCAATTCGGACGCATTTCGCAGAGTGCACGGTGATCACGGTGGCGCATCGATTGCACACTGTCGCCGACTCAGACAGAGTTGTAGTGAGTTACATTATGTTTTTGTTTTAGATTGTAAAACAATTAATAATTAATCAAATCCGTGACCCGCCATTAAATTAGAAACTTGGAACATCGATATGGTCGTCGGTGCAATACAAAATAGTCTTGAGAAATCTATCAGATAATTAGTTTAGGTATAAGATATTAGGTTTGTGCAGACTGGCGCGATATCGCACCAGTCTGCACGAGCCTTAACTGGGCATGCGTCAATCACGTGAAGTCTATTAGGATATAGTGCAATCCACGAAGAGACGCGCCCCACTCTTTTTCCTAATGGCTTACAGTGCAAATGTGCATACTTTCGCTAGTGGTTGTAGTGCTGTCGATACGTAAGAATTTGCTATGAGTGCGCACGCACACTACGATGAATAAATCAGCACGGATAAAACTCCTCTCACACCCCGCGGCCCCCTCGACCAAATATAGTGGGGCGCGTCTTCGTGGATTGCACTATCTGTACGTAGGGTTGATGAGGATTCCTCTTCCTCATCCTCATAATGCGGAAGGTCCTCATTTTTTAGCGATTCCTCATCCTCTTCTACATCCCCAAAACCAGGCATAAAATATTCCTCTTCCTCTTCCACATCCTCATACATTAAGAGGAATTTATGAGGAAGTGTTTTTGAAGTATTCAATGTAAATAAAAGTAATCTCCGTCTTTTGCTCGCTGCATTAGATAGTTATAGTGAAAAGAGGATAAAATATGAATTAGGTACTTTCACGATTAGGCATGAACGTGTCTCAACGTGTTTTAGAAATATAATACAGCACGCTAGTGTGTAGTACTGTAGTGTACGTAGCCAGCCCACTGTAGCCAGTCTTAAATTTATTTTGTTTTTGAGTGGTCGTACGTAACTACATAAGTCGTAATTAGGTTTATTGTTAAGTTAAGTAAAAGTTTTTGAGATGAAGCCGAAATGTAGTGCTATATGGACGGATTTTAGTGAAGTAGACGTTGATACTGTTAGATGTAAAATATGTGACCAAACATATTCAAGGAAAGGGCGTGGGACTTCGGGTTTAAGGAGTCATCTCAAGTCACGCCATGAAGTAGAATATGTCGAGTATGAACAAAAGGATACAGCATTAAAAAAAGTCGCGGTTGATAAACGCAAATTGCTGGAAGAGACTCCTCTTCAACAGGCTAAGAGACAAGTAACTTTACAGGAGGCATTACAAAGACATCAGTATTGGGATATATCTCACGAAAAAAGCCGCGTGCTGGATAATTTAATTTGCGAAATGTTAGCTCTTCCACATTTACCATTCAATTTTGTTGAAGGAATTGGCTTTAGACGGTTTATTCATGCTGTTCAGCCAAAATATAATTTAGGAGGACGTCAGAGTTACACATCTCATTTGTGTAATTATATTTATCCTAAATTAAGGAACAAGGTTAAAAACTTAATAAGAGATTTGTAATACTTATCTTTCACCACTGATATATGGACTGAACCAGGAGCAGGTGTTTCGTTGCTGAGTTTTACAATTCATGGTATCAATAATGACTTTCGAAGAGTAAGTATCTTTATTTCTTAAATGTGTCCCACTCGAGGAACGACATACTGATATAGTGATGATGATAGCACTAAAGTTGGACGAAATACGAAAGGAATGGGAAATTCCCCGTCAAAAACTGCATATCATGGTTTGCGATGGTGGATCTAACATGAAGAGAGCGGCCCGCGTGGCACACATTAACGACATTGATTACAATATCCATCAATTGCAATTGTGCATACGTGCGGCCTTGGCGATTGATGAATATATTTCGTCCTTGTTGGCAAAATGTAAGCAAATCGCGACACATTTTAACCACTCAATAATTGCCCAAAGCGAATTAAAAGGTTTTCAAGAACGTCTGGGGCTGCCTCTGCTTTCAGTTATTCAAGAGTGTCCTACAAGATGGAATAGTATGTTAAATATGGTTCAACGTCTAATTGAAATAAAGGATGCCATATTTCTTTATACCTCACAACATACAAATTTGCCGCAGTTTACTCCAAATGATTGGCTACAACTTGAGAGCTGTGCAACAATCCTTAAGCCATTTGAAGAGGCCACCAAGACCATGAGTAGTTCTGAGGCCTGTATCTCATCCGTGATCCCTCTAATCCATGTCTTGACCTGCACATTGCAGAATCTATTGAGACAGAATATAAATAATACTGACCAAACTTGCGAGAATATGATTAAAAAATTAATAGAAGAAATTACCAATCGCTGTGGTGAACTTCATAATAATAAGATTTACACAATCGCTACTTATTTAGATCCTAAATATAAAACTAAGTTTTTCAATGAAATCACTAAAGAAAGTATTGAGTCCGAACTGATTTCTTTGTGTCAAGACTGGCAAGCAGGCCATGGCGCACAAGCACAACCAGAAATACAGACAATCGCACATGATGTTATTCAACACATTCATCATACCGATACCGAGAGCCTACCATCAACGAGTTCTGGAGCTAACTTTTCTACAGGCAGATTTTTACAATCAATGTTATCTTAGATGCTGGCCTCAGCTCCTAACAGTGACGATGAACAAAGTCAAATTGCACCCAGCGACAGATTTGTTATCCTGAAGTCACTAATAATGAATTATATTAAAGAGAAGAGAATAGGTCTTCAAGAAGACAGCCTTTTGTGGTGGAAAATGAACCCCAAGTATTTTGAACTTTACAGAGCTGTACGCCAGTATATTTCAGCCCCTCCATCAAGTGTCCCTAGTAAGCGCCTTTTCAGTGGCGCTGGATTAGTTTACGACGAATTACGAAACCGTCTATCTGGAGAAACAGCTTCAAAGTTAATTTTCATTAAATTCAACCTCCCTATTGTGAATTTTGACTATTAGATTGTTTTTTTTTTTTCTAAATATAAAAGGGCCCATTCGCACTCTTTTTTTTATTTAAAACTTCAATTCGAAATCACAGGATCTATCTTCCTCTTCCGCATCCTCTTCCTCATCCTCATCCTCCTCCTCGTATCCTCATCCTCATCCACTTCCTCAAAACGTATTTCTAATAGTTCCTCATCCGCATCCTCTTCCTCATAACCACTTCCTCATCAACCCTAATCTGTAGTCGTTAAGATACTTCCGATATGAACATGTTGTAAACACGAGTAACACACGGAGTGCGTATTCGGCATGCGTATAAACGGAGAGGCCTTGGCTGTAATCATCACACACTAATACAAAATAATCTTTATTTCAATAGTAATAGGGTTTATTTTGCATTGGCTAAATAACGAGAATATTTTGTATACATAAGTACGCCAAGTGAAATGCCATCTTAAGGTTCATGGCAGCAACTAAAAAAAATTGTGAGCCCTCACGGGACGCCTGGCAGATGTGAAACATCGAAATTATTTACACACTACTGGCGACGCGTCGCCACGGCATGCGTCGCCACGCCAGCAATCGGTTTTACGTGCGGCTATAGATGTTTCACATCAAAATTCAAAGCCTCCAAGGTCCTACAAAGGACTAACCTTAGTAAAAACCAACATTTGAACGACAACAAACCTGTCCTCCCTAGGTGATGGAAGCAGGCGAGATCGTGGAGTGTGGCCACCCGCACGAGTTGCTGCAGAAGCCTGAGGGTCAGTTCACGCGCATGGTGCAGCAGCTAGGGCCCGCGGCCGAGCAGAGTCTGCGCGACCTCGCCACCGTCGCTTACGCAGAACACATTAAATACGTGGATGCAGACGAGAACAACCAGCAATAGTACTTACGAGTGTAACAAAGATTTTTCGACGCCTGAATGACATTGACAGTGGTTGGTAAATATTTTAGTGAAATTAATCACAGAAATTTTATTGACAAAACAAGATGGCGGCGTTAGTTCCGATTTTCTGTGGTCACGCGCCAAAATAACCTTGCTGTGTTAGCTTCAGTGAAGTGACTTACTAAAACTTAATTATTTTCAATATTCATGTCGAAATAATAATCTAATTATTGATTTCAATATAGCGAAGGAGAATGTCCAAAAATGTATAGGCAAAAAACTAGTCGATTAAAAAAAACCGGCCAAGTGCGAGTCGGACTCGCGCACGAAGGGTTCCGTACCATTATCTATAAAAAACGGCAAAAAAATCACGTTTGTTGTATGAGAGCCCCCTTAAATATTTATTTTATTCTGTTTTTTAGTATTTTGTTGTTATAGCTGTAACAGAAATACATCATCTGTGAAAATTTCAACTGTCTTAACTATCACGGTTCATGAGATACACCTTGGTGACAGACGGACAGACAGACAGATTTTCTTGCTCTTTTCATGTACATAAAGTTGGTTAGCAGTAAGAATTCAGAAAAAGACATGTAAAAGCTTCGGTAGATTTATTAATTGCTGTATTATCAATCAATTATTAGTATTATCAAAAGTCAATCTAGGATAATATCCGAGATCAGGGTGATTAGCTTCTAAACCTATAGACACTACCCTTTGACTGGTTCATATTTCCCCATGTCTGCAATCTGCAAGTGGGTAAGGATTTTTTTTTTCATGAGCCACCCTGTCTGGGTAGGTTCTTGATATACATTAATGAGAGCTGCTGCAATTCTAAATTCACTCATTGCATTCGTCGCTGTTTTGTTCGAACCATTGTCAATAGTCGCGACTTATTGACTTTTGTTACGTTGTTTGGATGGTGGTGGAATATGTGCACCTGCAATATAACCGCATCTACCTGTCTCTTTTTGACCACAGGAAACTCGTTATTTGATGCTTGCAATGTTGCCGCTTTATGCACGCTTTGACACGTAAGGTGATTATTTTTATAGAAACTAATTTCACAATTTCAATTACCTACTTGCATGTTTTTTTAATCGACACTGGTTTTTTTTGGCATTCTCCTTTTTAACCAATGTTAGACATTGAAACCATGTTGATCATGCAACTAGATTCCGGTTCCGGTCGTTTCGACGATTTTGACGTCGATAATAGATAATCGGATGGACTATCGTTATCCATGATCTGGCTGCCCTCTGCACCCTCTGGATTGCTATGAATGGTTGATGTCATCAATCAACTGCTAACTAATTTACACAAAGAAGTGATATTGAGACAAGTACTACTTACTGACTGTGTCACTATTGTAAATTTGTAAATCTTGTAAGCACATCGCGTCGCGTCACATTGTTGTCTTGGTGTGAATATGAGACAGTGGGTTTATTTACTAAAATGTGTAAACCTTTAAAGGTTGATTGTTGTTAAATTAAAGCCGTGCCGCTTTGTGTGATTATGTGTGCCTTCATGGCGTAAATTAGTAAATAGAGAAATCTTTTATGTTATATTATACTTACTAATTAATTTATCACAAACAAAGTAAAACATGGATTGTTATCTGTTACCTAGAGCCTTTTAAAATAAGTTAAAATAGTACTTATAATGACCTCAGTTATGAAGCTGTGACTGCCAATGATACTTACTTTAATTCTTTTTAAAAAAAAATGCATAAAACTTTTGAAACAATAATTGTGTACTTAAGCTAGCTAAATATGTGTTTATAATTTTCAATACAGTTGGTACTTAAAGATTAAGTGAGAATGGTCACAAAATATTAAAATTTTGTTCTGATTTAAGCAACATTCCAGTCATCTATTTTTATATTTAAATTGTTAATTATATCCGATTGAAATTATAGCTCCAAATAGAATTTATAATTTATAAAAAAAAAACTGTACCTACATAAAGCTTATAATGTATGAATCAAAAATAAGTTGGATATTGTGTAGGTACCTACTTAGTAAGTGTGACGCCTTAATTGAGAGTAAACTTACTTATTGAAACATTGCCTTACAAGATTGAGATTACTGTTTATAATAATTATATAATATACAATCAATGGAAATATATAAATCATGGATACTATTTTTTATTACCTTTTCTGCCAACTAAGTTTTGCTAAAACACTACACTTTAAAAAGAGAGCTGTTATGGCAATGATGAGATAAACAAAATAAACATTGTTGCAACTGGTTTTATTTCATATGAGTTGCACTTTTCCATTTTTGACAAGATCAGCAATAGGTTTGTACTGCAGAATATGTTGTGATCCCTCTGTAAAAAATACAACAAACAACCATTACAGCAAACATTATTATGGATGATATTTTCAGTTAATATTTTTAATTGACGACACGGTTGGCGCAGTGATTAAGCGATTGACTGCTGCGCTGCGTGTCGCGGGTTCGATTCCCGCACGGAACAAATATTTGTATGACCTACAAGTAGTTGTTCCGGGTCTGGCTGTTTGTGTATGTGAGTTTAAATGTTTGTAAACGCACCCACGATACAGGAGAAATTCCTAGTGTGGGGCAACGTTTTTTAACAAACGAAAAAAAATAAATATATATTTTCAGTAATGTGACAAAAACATTAGACGTAATACTGAACCAACTACTACTACTACTATTTGATTATTATTTAACTGGCGAAATGTGGGTGTACTATCGGTGTACCAGCCCAACCCTTCGAGGAAGTTGTGTTAATAATATTAAATTGTGCATAATCTACAAAAGAACATAAAGGATACAAACCTTCTAAGTCTATCTCTTCATCCTCGCCAGCAAGGTCTTCCAGCACCACTCCATTTACTGTTTCATTGGCTTTCAGAAACACATGGCTTTGCATGTTTGGATGCTCTGCCATTTTATTATTTTCAAACGTTTGCATATTGCCAGGCATTTTATCTAGAACAACAGTCTTCATGTGATTCTCCATATTTAATAGATATTCTTGAGCATACTTATACTCTGATGGGGTTAGGAAATTAGTCCCCGAGTCCACCCGTTGTCTTTCTTCATTTAATATTGGTATACAAAATTTCTCTATTTTACTTAGCCTAGTTTTAAGATAATTGCATATAATAAATTTAATTCTACTCAATTCCATTTTGTGTATAGTAGCACGAAGGTCTGTTTTAGGAAGTTTGTTTATATTGCGCTCCATGTGTTGTATTTGTCCCAGCATGCATTCGACCATATCATTGCGGTGAGGCAGTATTTCGGGAGCTAACCTTTCGTTCTGCCAGGCACTTTGAAGAGTTTTTAGTACTAGTTCAGCTGTAATTTCTTCTTCTTCGTCTTCACTAAGTTCAATGTTTTCGTCGGTTAGATCCATCACTACTACTTAGTCTGATCGTAGCAACAAAGAGTATAAAACTAGTACCTATAAAGCAAAATATCTCTGCAACAATCCACCACAATGTATATAATTGAAAACTATACAGATCTAAAAACAGGTAAAAATAAAATTAAAAATGATGGCCCCCGAATACATGTGTTTGTGACTGTTGGTGTTGACGCTTGTCGTTGACTATTGGACACTGACAAATTGACAATGGCAGTTGACATATAAAAAGCTGTGTTACTATGTTTAAAAATGCTAAATAAGGGTGCATTCCGAATTAAGACCATAATCGCTGTAATCGATTTTTGCGTTCCCTATTACCGTTTAGCGCGCTAAAATCGATTACAGTAATTATGGTCTTATTTCGGAATTCAGCCTTAATAAGAGGATGATTACGAGTACTCACAACTACATACAAACTCTTTCTTAGAGATGCGTGACTACACACATTGAAACAGTAATTTGGAGGGGCGTGCCATGTCATCCTAGTTTATGTCTACTACCTTTACCATGACTACAGAAAAACAAAAAAAAAACATTCATAAACGTTTATCAAACCTATTTTAGTTAAATGCTGCAAAAGTTCGTTTGTCCTTATTTGTCACTTTGACCTTTGTGTTTGTTATAAAGTGACAAAACCTATTCTAACTAAAATAGGCATGCTAAAGCGACGTAACTAGTGAAGAACCATACGACTCGGTACTCGATACTCACGATTTATTGATTCAGTTAAATGTCAAAACGAGCCTTTTATTTTTTTTGTTTTGTTCATCTTTCCAATGCGGCTCAAATGAGCACGCATTCTTTTCTTTTTATTTCGTGGAAATCCTCATGGCCTCTGCCTATTCGTAACGTTTCGATGTCCAAAAGATCAAATCTGTTTGGCTCAAAATTCATTGCAAACTCCGCTCTCTGATGCAGTAATAAGGGGCTGGCAGAGGGGTCTATCAGATTAATTTTGAGTCAGGGGGCTGGAACAGTTCCGCTTTCTTCTCAGTTTGCCGGCAGAAACGAGCACACACTCTCCTTATGATCGATTAAATACCGCGTTGGTGGCACTGATCGCCTAACCCTTGTCGGAATAATTTAAATACAGGTTAATTTTTTTATCCTTCAATGTGTATGACTTTGATCTGAAAGCAAATGAAGTACCGAAAGGTTCATTCTCTCCGTAACAACCGGAAGATGAAGAAAAGACCCAATCAAATAATAATAAGTGGGCTTAAACTAACATACCTATACATTTTGAATAACACTCTTACAACTACTTAGGTCCTATTTTACATCGTAATAATCGCGTGCATCGTAATAAGATTCGTAACACTGGACGATTCGTAACACTGGATCAAGCATCGCTAAAAATACCGCTCCTGTGCTACAAAAGACACAATGAGTAAGAGATTGATCCTGATTGACTTTATCGATACGTGACAAAGAATACCTACGTGATTTTTACGTTTTTGGTTCGGTTCGACTCCAGCTGAAGGATTCGACTTTCAAAAATCTTAGAAGACAATATTTTGGAATGTGCAGGCGGATGATATATAATATATATCGGTGATACTCTCGGGTCAGTAATTTTCAGTTTGGCTATCCACCCTATAATTTCAACAACTAAATTCAAAATGTAATGTGTGGTATTTAGATGATGGGGTTCTAGGACGTGACGTAGACTCTGTTCTAAAAGATCTCCAATTCCTAAAGCAGCAGTTCCAATCCATCGGCCTTGACCTCCGTTATTCAAAATGTGAAATCTACCTTTGTGACAATCTTTCTGTCCTCCGTGGACAATACCGAAAGACAATTCACTATAGGTACAGAAATTTAATTCAATATATAGACCCAGATATCGATGTTATGGAAAAAAATCACTGAACCTCCATATGTTCCACAATTTTAGGAGACAGTTTTTCGCCTTTCTTTGACGAAAAAAATAAACATATTAATGATTTTCGGAAAAGACTTTCTACAACTCGGCATTCATTCTAAATCAGAGCTGTTGCGGTCCAAATTTTATATATTTTCTCCGCCCTTTCTATCCATGGAAGAAGCTCACACCTTTTTAACAAAATCGATCAAATTATTCGAAATACCTACTCTTAGGTACATACTTGGAATGGGGTGGCATGACATCTTGCCGCCTGCTGACAGACGAACGAGGATATGACGAAAATCTCGCCAAGACGCACTGGCCAGCATGGCGTTTTATGGCCAAGCCCTCTTTTGAACAATGCCAAAAAGCTCCGACCCTCAGTACCCAGTAGCCCCGCTATTCCTGGACAGCGGCTCTAGTAGCAGCGGGGCAGACGGTGCTAAGAATCTCTGGATGTGGCCCAGCCCAGCTGTTAAAAGCCTACGATCCTAACCCTGGCATGTTACGACGCCAGGTTGCTAAGAACGCACGAAAGATTGATTATTGGAATTCCAAGTTGAGACCGATTCTAACAATTAGGACCTCATAGGTTTATTAGAAGTACGCCGAAAAGGTGAAAAGCTCCTAAAAACACAACCCAGGGCATCTTTTCTTCTACAGAGGCCACGTAGATAGTAGTAGATACTTTATAGGTAGGTAGATAGGATTTATCATTAATAACACGATACAGCTTCACTAGTTCAAAATATCAAAAGTATTTCACACCAAGAGTTTGTATTGTTATTTTGAATGATCTATACTCTCTTAGACTCGTTCAAGTCACGTCAGTCAGTAGACACTTTCTACAAAGATATCGATAACGATCTTGCCGATACACCGTCACATTTTCACATTATGGTGGACTTTAATGCAAGAGTTGGCCAGCCGCTCACAAACGAAAGCTCCATCAGCGGACTTGGCCTTGGTCTGGGTAACTGAAGAGGGCAAATTCTGGAGAATTTTCTGGAACAAAAGAACATGTACGCAATTAACAGATTCTTTAATAAAAAGCGCCCTTCAAGAAGAATAAACTTTTAAAATTACTAACCAATTCCAGGGACTAGAAGAATAGAACCTAGATAACAATCAGCTAAACGAGCTGTTTTGCAAGGTCGTAACTGAAACTAGACGAAAACACCCTGGCAAAGTGCGCAAAAAAGAAGGTAAACTGACAACTGAAACCTTAGCTCATATTGAACAAAAAAGATCCATGCAACAGCACACCATTCAAGATCCCGAGTCATTCGGCATATATGTAAACCAATTAAAAGGGACACTCGTAAACATAAAACAAAAATAATAGAACACCATAAAGGCCCGAATATCTTTAGGATTAAAATAAATACAAGTGCACAAAAATCCTTAAACTAAGAGCAAAAGATGGTCGGATTGCTACAGACCGCAACCAATTAAATATTGTGGAGAAATACTACGAAGAAATTTATGCCTTAAAATCGGCAGAACCAACATCGCCAGGTAACAACTCTAGAGCTCCGCCCATAAACCACCGAAGCTAAGAATTTCTACCGAATATCATGGCTTGCGAGTAGTTGCGAGTAAGAAAAGGTACTTTCGCAAATGCAGAGTGGAAAAACACCTGTGGCGAGGACGGGACGGATAGAGTTTCGTTATTCCGTAGTTTTGCCATGTCCGTCTGTCTGTCTGCCCCAGGCTTAGTTCAGAAACTCTTAGTACTAGAAAGCTGTAATTTGCATGGGAAGGTATACATGTATATTAATCACGGCGTAGTAAAATAAAATCATGAAATTTTTTGTAGGGTTCCTCCCTTCTACGTAGTGGGGATGATATTTTTTTTTCTCGTGTATCACATGGGAATCGTTGGATAGGCCGTTCAAAAATATTGCGGGTACCTAGTAGTACCTGGTAGTACCTAGTGTTGTTTGATCCGAGTAGCGGGTGGAAAACGCTGCTCCCCACCCTTGGGCGGGAAAGACTCATAGTAATGGCTTCCCTCTCTAGGGCGGGAATTAATTTTTAAATAAAAATAGAACTAAATTTTGTAGGTAGTCGGCTACGAAAAATTTTATTTATTTATTTAAAATAAGCACACCAACAGCACAGCCACTTACAATTCAAAATTAAATAACATTGTAACTTTAGTAACCATGCAAATAACAGGTATGCATGACATTAGCTTATGAATATTAGAGACAAAAAGAAAAATTCTAATTCAAAGTGTGTCTAGAGACTTAAATCTAGAACAGTACAAAATAAAATAAACCAATTTGAGTTACACAGACGTGCAATCTTCGCACTGTTTAAATAGGGAACGCCTGTATGAAGCGAAACTCATGGAGAAAATATCAATAGGGTAATCTGTCAAGTTGGACCTTTCATTATATTGCCTTGCCATACGTGTTAGAGGGCTATTAAATGAGGTATTTAATGTGGATGTAGGCAATTCAAAAATACGATGATGACGCTTACTACGTTGGCTAGACCTGAATTTAAAATAGTTTACTAATTGCGCGTCAATTGTACCGTTTATAATTTTATGGAGAATTAGTAAGTCAGAATGGTTACGTCTTTCTTTTAAGCTAATCATTTTAAAGTGCCTTAACCTGTCACTGTAATCGGGTATAGCTTTTCGGATCCCATTCTTCATACATAAATGCCTAACAAAACGGGCCTGAACAGATTCAACATTATTAGTATAAGTTGAATAATAAGGAGACCAAATAGTGGAACAATATTTCAAGGAGCTCCTTACTAGTGCGTTGTAAAGTAAAATAATGCTACTATAATTACGAAAAGGTTTCGACATACGGATTATAAACCCAAGCATTCTTTTAGCCTTAGTCACCGTGCTATCTATATGTTCACGGAAAGATAGGGATGTATCAAAGAGTACCCCTAGGTCACGAATGACCGACACTCTGCTCAGTACCGATCCATCAATATGATAACCAAATTTAATATAATTCACTTTATTCGTGAAAGTAATAGTCTGGCATTTTTTAACATTGAGCGTCATTCTGTTGTTCAAACACCATTGTTGAAGGACATCAAGATCACCTTGAAGCTTCGCACAATCACTCAGGTCCGATATCCTACAGTATATTTTTAAATCATCAGCGTAGGCCAAACAATTGCAATTTATTAAATTTAATAGATCATTCAAAAATACCAAAAAAAGCAAAGGGCCCAACTTGGAGCCCTGAGGAACACCAGAGCCAGGAGAAAAAGGTACAGATTCATAACCCGCCAAGGCAACTATTTGAGAACGATTAATTAAATAACTCTCGAACCACCGCAACAAAGAGCCATGAATACCAGCACAATTCAATTTCATAGAAAGAATTGAGTGATCAACGCGATCGAAGGCTTTTGCAAAATCTGTGTAAACAGCGTCAACCTGACCCCTAGCTTCAAAAGTGTTACTAATGAAAGTAGTGTAAATAAGTAAGTTAGACATAGTAGAACGGTTAGACACAAAACCATGTTGCCTCAAACTAACTACATGACGGAGGTGGGAATAAACTACACTGTATATGAGGCCCTCAAACATCTTTGCAAATTGTGATATAATTGAGATTGGTCTATAGTTAGTTACGTCATTCATACTACCAGACTTATGTATGGGGATAATGTGCGAGATTTTCCATAAATCGGGAAATGTACCTTCCTTAAGGGATTTATTGTTTATTATCTGCAGAGGTATAATAAGAGCATCAATGCAGAGACGAATAAAAATAGGAGGAAGTCCATCCGGACCAGCTCCTTTATTAAGATCTAACTTTTTGATGCTATCTCTAACGTCATTTTCAGTAATGCCAATGGAAGAAATACTGTAATTAGACGAGGAGCAACCTGGAGACAAGTTACTAGGCTGTTGATTAACACCGTACACAGATGCAAAATAGTCTGCGAATAGATCAGCCACACCACTACCACCCTCGCCAACACGATCACCCCACGATACTTGGTCAGGGACACCTCTGAAAGATCTTTTAGACTTAGTGTAACGCCAAAAAGCTTTTACATTTGTTTTTAATTCACTCTCAATTCTTTCTATATAATCCCTAAAACAGTTATCCATAGCTCTCTCAGCACGCAGTCGTTGGGAAACAAAAGTATCATAGTCCCGAGGGTTTTTGTACCGTTTGAACCGAGCTCTGCTCTGCTTTTCTTTAAGAAGTTTAATCAACGATGCTGAGAACCAAACTGGATAACAATTATTCTTAGGTTTACCCTTCGGAGTATATTTATCTATATTTTCCCATAGTATATTATAAAATGTCAGAACATAATCATTACAACTCAAATGAGAATAATCCTCCCAATTTACTTTACACAGATCACGACCACATGCCTCATAGTCTGTTTTAATGAAAATATATTTAGACTGCAAAGTATTATAATTTAAATTCGAAATTGAAGTTTTAGTAAGGGCTAATTCTAGTGGCGGATGATGTATATCAGGTTTACTAATGGGAGGCGCTGAACAAACAGAGAGACTGGAGTTCTCATCCACCAAGATGAGGTCTAGGATATTATTATTTTCATTGCAGACGTTATTCATTTGAACATAGCCGGTGATGTTGAGGAAGTCCCTCAACGCTAAAGACTTAGGGTCACTAATTCCTAGAAAAGGGTCATTAGACTGAGGCCCTTTCACATTAGGTAGATTAAAATCCCCAAGAATCAAAGTGGTGCATTCCATATAACGCAAGCAGATTTCTTTTGCCCTAGCCAAGAATTGAACAAAAATATGGCAAGGTATATAAGACGGTAAATAAACGACACAAATATTCATACAGACGCCACCAGCACTTATACATAACCACATATCCTCAACGGAGGTTTGCCACTCAGTTTTGATAACAAAATTAAACTTATTACTAATAGCTACCAATATCCCACCACCATAATTTTTACGTAGGTAGTTAAAAAAAATATAGACTAAAATAATAAAAAAATGCTGCGGTCTTACGAGTGTATAAACAGCCAGTGTGAATTTAAAAAAATGCCTATTAAGCGGGACGGCCCGCGGCGGTGACGCGGTGTATTCCATATATCAAATTTAAAAAAAGACTATATACCCTAATTTGGCGGGGTAAAAACTCTGTAAGCTGCACCAAAATTCAAAATCTCGGTTTTAAAGACTAATATTTGATTAATTAATAAAAATGAGTTCAAGCGATTCTGAAATGTTGAGGCTCGATCTCAGAATACAGATTCTCAAAATACGAGATTCTCGATAAAACAGAATATCTAAATACCAGATTCGCTATATACCAGAAGTACAGTTAAATGAAAAAATGTTTTAGGTAAGTATAATATACATAATTATAATTATGCACAAAAAAAAAATACAATAAATCGTGAAAAAGTTTTATAAGTTTCTTCCCATAATTATGAACATTGAGTTTCTTGGCCCTGCGTTATCTAACTGGGTGGGTGAAATACTTTTAAATATTTTTTTTTTGTATTACCAAATTTTGTTTACTTAGTTTGTTTTGGTTTTGTTTTAATTTAGTGTATAAGTTATATTCAGTGCAACTTTATAATAAACTTTATATAACACAAAACATTGTTGTACTTAACTAACAAAAAAAAGTTTTTTTGTTAGTTACAACAATGTTTTGTGTGCATGCAGAGTTTCCCTATAAGTGATTGTTACACTTTATTCTGATTTGTAGCTTCTTTTTCAATTGCATAAACCAGTGTATGTAATTGTTGGTGAACCAGTTAAATAAATAAATAAAAACAGAAATAAAGTAAAATAAACTCAAATTACAGGTAATTATTTATATTTAGGTATTTTTTTTCCCTTTTGGCAACAATAATAATAAAATACATAGATCGTGAAGAGAAGACTTTTCACTGTCATGACAATGTCAATAAAACAAAACAAGTAATAAAGGAAAAGCAGTCAGTATTTTATTGCACAACGTGCAATATGCAAACTAATTGCTGCAAAAAGTAGCTAGGTATTTTCATATTAGGTATTATAATAAATATGTTGATTTCGACTGTTCGAAATCTGATTTATTGAGAATCTGGTAGTCTGAGATCGAGCCGGTCTCGATTTTTTCTATGATAATTATAAAATATTTCATAATATTATGTACATAATTTCAGCCGAAAGACGTCCACTGATGGACATAGGCCTCCCCCAAGTACCGCTTCCCGCATGTATATATACTTATATATATTATTATTCCCGCATATTATGTACATCAAAAATAATTTATTAAGCAGTGTGGTACATATAGGTGAGACAGACGTACCTACTAGTTAAGTAATTTGAAACAAAAAAAAAAACTCCCACCCCGCGTCCCGCAAACCCTTTTAAACAAAAAAAAGAATTTTCAAAATCGTTCCACAATTGTCGGAGAAATCGGTAATCATACATTAAAAAAAAAGCAAACATACAGACGAACATATAACCTCCTCCTTTTTGGAAGTCGGTTAAAAAATTATACTCTATTTTAAAGTATTTAAGATCCGGGAGTTCTACTCTCGCATTCAAAATAGTTCATACTTTTCGATTAATAGAATAAAAAAGTGATGTCCGTTCTTTGAGGCATTTATCATACTGTGGGACGGTATCACGGTTGAGTTATTGCCTGCTGGTGGTCAACCCGTACTACAGTTGTTCTTCTTCTTCTTGTTCTCTTTATCAGCGTCCTCTTCTGTGCCACGCCGCCACATGCTTGGAAGAAGGCGACGGTAGCTTCCTACATAAGAAAGGTGAACATTCAAACGAAGCTTACTAGCTATACAAAACTACCGTCCTATATCTCTCCTTTCTCAAATTTATTTGCTGTTTGCCAAGACTATTATGCAACTGTCTCACCCGCCAACTAGACGCTTGCCAGCCGGTTTCCGGAGTGGTTTCTCCACCATCCACCACATCCACACTTTAAAACAGATGATGGAGAAGAGTTCAGAGTACAATCGACTCTTGTGTTTAGCTTTCGCCGACTATGAGAAGGCATTCGACAGTGTCGAGCACTGGGCCGTGTTCAACTCTCTCCATCGCTGCCAGATCGACCTTCGGTATGTAGATGTATTCAAGTGCGGCAACGCAGGTCAGATTGCATAAACTTACGGCCCGATAATATATTATATATATATACAAATTAATTTTCACTGCTATTTTGGAAGACTTGATGAAAAAACGGAATTGGGACCAATGTGGTAAAGATACCACTTTGGTCCCAATATTCCAGTGTTTTTAAAAAGTGTCTTAGGTAGCCTAATTTTATTCGCCGAATCCCTGGAAGACCTCCAACGCATGTTAAAAGAACTTTATGATGCTTCCTTACAAGTTGGCTTGAGAATGAACATGTCGTCGGTTGAAAGACTACGACATCGGGAACACAGTCGTAGGAATTTAGTTAGACGCGGAGATGGCCGATGGAGTAAAGCTGTGACCGAATGGTGGCCATGGTTATGCTATACAAACCAGGGCCGTCCAAAAGCGCTATCTAAATATAATATGTAGGTACTGGGTACCTACACTACCTACCGACTGACTTTGAATTCTTTTAGCATTCTTGTAGAGTATGAATGTGCAACTGATGGAAAACTATAGTCTCGATTCTTAACTCCCCCGACTATGTAATGATTGTGCCTGCAAAGGAGGCGGTGTTCAGCCCTGAGAAGAGAAGTATCAGTCCCGTTGGAGAAACCGCTTTTGAACAGTATCAACAAGAGGCAGGTCTTCCAAGGCACCCCCACACCCGCGCCTTTAGCTCTTTCCACTCTGCGTGACTCTGCAATTAGATAGCTTATTCGAAACAGGCAAACATATACCATAGGTATTAAAAAAGCAAGTTGAAGGAAATCATCCTGAAGAATGCTGAAGTTATTTATTACGTTTTGAGTTAATTTTCAATTCTGTATTAAAATTCTTTAGCATGAGAAGTCTTTTGCCTGCTCTATAAAACTTAAGTAGGTAGGTAAGTACATAAGTAGGTTACATATTTTTCACATCGTTTGGACTGCCATGATAACGATTAAACTACGTAAAAAGAGGGTCCCAATGACATAAGCTTATATCCACAGATGTGGGAGAACCAACACAACCAGGCTTTAATTATGGGGTTGCACAGCATGTCTTTTTCTTCTATAAATTACTCTATTCCCGCATTGACTTTCTCCCAAGCCATCCATTGATGTCGTGGTCATCCCCTCCTCTCGCAGTCGTTGCATTCGTCGGCAACACATGACCTTTACATGAAAACTAATTTCCACAAAACTTTTCGATGACCGTAACTGTAACTTTCGTATCTGTAACATTCATTCATGAGAATGTTAAGACATTCTCATTTGCCCTGTGTGTGTGTATTTATGTATGTATTTATTGTATATTATATATTTAAATGGTACGTACACCACAGACTACCTGCAGTATTATCTCCCCCTTCCCCACTTAATCCATCTAAAGGTTGTCTTTCAAAGATCGCTTTTAGCGATAAGACCGCACATTGTGTCGCCGTATGTAAAATTTCTACATTTATATCTGTAATTTTTATGGTGTACGTATACCTAATAAAGGGGATCCTGCCGTTTTGCCGAAAAGATTTTGCCAAATTTTCATTACCCAAACAAATTTTAGCAACCTTTTTTTATACCATTGCAATATTTCGAATGATTTTAGTACGCATATTTTCATTTGGTCAAATTTTTACTTGGCAAAATATTACCAAGTATAATGTCATTATGGCATTTGGTCTTTAATCAAATGATTTATTACAGCAAACAATCTTCAGACAATAAACGTTTTTGAGCGAGCGAAGCGAGCGGTGCCGCGGCAGCGGCCGGCGAGTGCCAGACACGACTTGCATTAATAGAAAAAAAGATATTGTTTTTAGTAGGTTACCCGGAACATAACTATTGAGATTAGGTAAATTTCTTAAAAAAAAAAAATGGGTAGGTTAGGTTAGGTTAAAACTGTGAACTCCTACGCACGAGCCGAGCGAGCGAAGCGAGCGGTGCTGCGGCAGCGGCCGGCGAGTGCCAGAAACGACTTGCATTAATAGAAAAAAGAGATTGTTTTTAGTAGGGTACCCGGATCTGAACTATTTAGATTAGGTTAATTACTTATTTATATTATTATTTGATTTTGCGTAAAAACTGTTATTCCAACTGAAATATTTGACTAAATAAAAAATGTTAAAAGTTCTAGTTGGTAAACAAGTTATAGTTTAAACGTTCATTTGTCAAACATTAGGTTTGCGTTACAATTTTTTGTGAATAGATTTTTTGCTTTTTTGATTTGGCAAATGAAATTATGCGAGAAATTTTTTGGGAAGTGAAAATTTGTCAAATTCTTTTCGGTCAAACAAGGGAGACCCCTAATAAAGAGTATTCTATCTACCCCTTTTGTGGCCCAATATTCTGATCCACCCGTGCATTGATTCTTAAATCATCGCTAAAAGTTTAAGATGAATTCGGGAATCGCAAATGGTTCCCGTGTCTAGCTACAAACTGAAATCATCCAGACCAAATATAGCTCCTTTCTTCGTTCTAAAAAAAATGTAGGTAGGCACTAAGAGTAGGTAAGTAGGGGAAGGTGCGATGTAAATGCGACGACAGCTCGAGGGTGTAATCTTGTTAACGTTATAGCAGGTACTTCTTAGTGGCCTCATAACGATATTAGCCAAGTAGGACATAAGAAATGCAGGGTTGAAATCTGCACTAATTTTAACCCCTTATTATTTATTTTAAAGGATCGGTTACAGGCTCTGTAAAAAGACAGACCTACCCTGTAAATTAGCTAATTAGGTACGAACTCCGAATACCGCTTCGTCTTGGTGGAAAAAACATTAAAGCACTCATGGAAGTGCTTTGATTTCCCATAACAAGACATAATTTTTTTGTGTGTTTGACTTTCTACAAACTTATTGATTACTACTACTTATATACTTTTCGAATATTATTTTTAATATTATTATTAATTTAAAAAAAATTGACCCGTTCTTACTATTTGCCTGAAGCTGAAGCAAAATAATTTGTAACACGAGTCCATCCCTGTATAAAAAATTGTCTCCGAGTATTGTACAGGTAATGTGTTCACCTTCCTATATACGTATATCTCATTATGAATATTGATTTTCTCCGCGACGTCATTGGTAATCCTAAAGGTTTCCATATAAAAGACGTTGCAAAACCTGAGACCGCTGAGTAACCTCCACAGCCACGGCAACCCCGCCGCACCACGGGATTGGTTAAAGTACACTAAAGACTGGAGTAGTTCGTTTAACGATTTTCTTCAGTATTTTTGTAATAACCATCTCGGAGCATTTCTCTCCGAATTTTAAGTAAGCGCAAAGTGGTTTCCACGTTTTTTATTTAACTTTGTGAGTGAATCTTGGCTAACGGGTGCATAATTCTAAGGTGAAGACAACGATAACGAAGATGTCGCTGACCCTGGATCCCGGGCCCGGTATAGCTGCCCTGCAAGCATGGGGTGGCCAAGTAGCGGCGTATGGCGCCTCCAACCAGACCGTCGTGGACAAGGTGTCGCCAGATATGCTTCATATGGTCGATCCTCACTGGTGAGTCTGATATTTTTAATGTTCTGTTTGCTCTGAGTGCCTGATACTCGTATAACTCAAATTACTTATATTTTTTATGACGTCAAATCTTATTCTTTACCATCATTCTATAAGTTTTTTTCTAATTCAGGTACCAGTTTCCTCCGATGAACCCGCTTTGGCACGGACTCTTGGGATTCACTATCGGCTGCCTTGGATTCATCTCTATCACTGGCAACGGAATGGTCATCTACATATTTATGTCAACGAAGGTATATTTATTTTGATTTGGGTTAGTTTTGCTTTCGTAAATTTATATTTTTTATTACTTTTTTGTTTTTTTTTAGAGTCTTAAAACTCCATCAAACTTGCTAGTGGTTAATCTCGCTTTCTCCGACTTCCTCATGATGTGCGCTATGTCTCCGGCTATGGTGGTGAATTGTTACAATGAAACATGGGTATGGGGTAAGTATTTTCGCGACAGTGATGCTCCTTTATTTTTTATTATTTAGCACTCTTCTTACATAACCACTCTTCTTCTTCAGGTCCTCTTGCATGTGAACTCTACGCTTGTGCGGGCTCACTATTTGGATGCGCCTCGATTTGGACCATGACAATGATAGCTTTCGACCGCTACAATGTTATCGTGAAAGGTATCGCCGCCAAGCCCATGACTAACAACGGAGCTCTTCTGCGTATACTCGGTATCTGGTTGTTCTCACTTGCATGGACTCTCGCGCCATTTTTCGGCTGGAACCGGTAAGGACTCCTAAATTCAGTTTATGTAGTTGTCTCACGAAAGTAGGTAATCAATTATTTACTAATTTTACGTACCTATTACAATGTTACAGATATGTGCCTGAAGGAAACATGACTGCGTGTGGCACTGACTACTTGTCCAAAGATTGGTTCAGCCGAAGCTACATCCTAATCTATTCCGTCTTCGTATACTTCATGCCTCTTTTGCTTATCATCTATTCTTACTTCTTTATTGTCCAGGTAACGCAGAAAACACATAAATTTTGGGACTGAATAATTATCTTGATTCTATTAGTAAATTATGTGTAAGTACCTATTCTAATGTTTTTCTTTTACTTCCAGGCCGTAGCAGCTCACGAGAAGGGAATGAGGGAACAAGCTAAAAAAATGAATGTGGCTTCCCTTAGGTCTTCAGAAGCGGCTAACACGAGCGCTGAGTGCAAATTGGCAAAGGTCTAATACATTCTAATTGATTATGTTACTAATCTCACAGAATTCACTCAAATTCATGACTAATAATCGCAACATATTGTTTCAGGTAGCTTTAATGACCATTTCACTGTGGTTCATGGCGTGGACACCATACCTTGTGATCAACTACACGGGTGTATTCGAAAGCGCGCCCATCAGCCCTCTTGCTACCATCTGGGGATCACTCTTTGCTAAGGCTAACGCCGTCTACAATCCTATTGTTTATGGCATCAGGTATGTATTCTGTACCTTTACTTTCTAGGAAAAATACCTACACCTATAGATAATTCACATTTTCTGTGATAGTCACGGGCTCGCCGATCATCTGCTGGAAGTACAACGCATGCTTATTAACTCACCACAATGCAAAATTATCGTTCTAGCCACCCGAAATACCGCGCTGCTTTGTACCAACGGTTCCCGTCGCTGTCCTGCCAGGCGTCGCCAGATGAGAGCGGCTCCGTGGCGTCCGGCGCCACCGCCGTCTCGGAGGAGAAGCCAGCCGCCTGAACACCGCGCTCACGCATACTCCGACGATAAAACCTCCACCAATCGGCCTCGCTACTCTATGGACACACGATTCTGCCAATGCGATGTTATTTATTATTTTTATACGCAAACATTTACATTTGCTAAAGCTATTTAAACTCGAGCACAGAGCGTGTGCTGGTTGCAAAATATTCAGGCTGTCCACCTTACAAATCGGCACTTGCGTATTTTGAGTTCACGTTTTGGGTATCGAGTTGAACGTTGCACACTTTTCTTATACCTTAAATTTGCTTTAAATATCGGTCGACGACATATAAAAAAATACAAAAAAATAATAATCAGTAGTATGTCGCCAGGCCACCCCTTTTTCCATGAGACTGCTCCTCTTAGATATAGGCATTGCTAAAGATAGCTCTACTCTACGATGAAACAGGCTCTGTATCTTGAACTAATAAAGTTAAGCAAGCAAAGTGGTTAATGATCACATAGAAATTTGTTTTTCTTTCTACCACTGTAGTACCACACATACCCCTTCACCTCAACTAAAAGGTATCACATTAGATAAAATAATTAACAACATTGATGGTGTTTGGAAGGATTAGAGACACTTTGCTAATCGTTTTAAATAACATTGATTGATATTCAGAAAAATACCAAGTAGGTAAGTGTTATAAAATAACACACACACAGTCATAACATCACGCCTGTATTCACCAAAGGGTTAGGCACAGGTGTATACCACATCCGCATTTTGTCAGCAGACATTCCTAATGGAAAAACCTTTACAAAAAAAAAAAAAACACTGCTGGACTTGGAAATCGAATCAGCAGTCGCGCTTGCCCAACGAGGCAGCCTGAGTGTTCTTAGACACACCACACAACACAAGTTATTTATACAAAATTTAGTTTCAAAACGAACCTGAAAGTTTCAGGTGTCCAAGGTTAAATGAAAAAAAAAAAAGTTTCACACCCTGAAGGCTGTCACACAATGTAGCTTTATTATAAAATTATTATCGAGTAATGTAACACGTGTGTGTGACGGGCTTTATTCAACTTGTCAACCCTCCAATGTGTGGTACAACGTTGCTAGGCAACGAATAAAAACAAACAATGGTACCGCATTGTCAATCAACGAGTAAACGAATTACCTACATAATTCATCACTTCACCATTTCATCACTTCTAATGCATTTTAATAGTAACTTATTTTAATTTTAACATCATGGCGTGCAAAACATCGTTTGAACTTCATCACCATTTTCCTAAACTAGCTGAAGAATCTGGTTTTACTTTTAACACACATCGACCTCGTATTCATATAGACTGGAACAAAATTAGTGAGTATAATAATTATAGCTAATAGTTAAAATACCATCCTAGGTATGGCTTATTTGATAAGCTTGGTTTATTTTATATTTCTCAACAATCGGGTGATTACAATGCGTGTGACATACAGCAATAGCCTGTTTATAGTTGACGTAAAATTATAAAGTTTCGTATTAATTAAACATTTTGTTACAGGACTGATAGATATAGAAAGTTTAATAAAAGAAAGAAAATTTGTTATCATCGAACAACATTTGAATGACGTAAGGACTTAATATTAATCTATTACAAAACATAGTTAAAATACCAAAATTGGTTTGCCTTATTAGTGTAATAGTATTACCTAATAAGAATAGGATGCTTGCTAATGAAGTATAATGCATGGACGTATAAAAAGTATAATTATTCAAATCAGTAAGTGCCCATAAAAAAAATGTGATATCTTAGACAAAAAAAAGAACTCAACTTCTGACGGAGCTCACTTGTTGCTCAATCCAAGCAACATTTTTAACGAACATTACAATAGGGAGAATGCTATCCACGAGAATGTTGATTACAGTATCTAACTGTGTTGTCGCTCGTAAAAGGATGCTCTTCCCCATAATTCTGCCACGGTTCAACAGCATTTATAAAAAACCGGTCAAGTGCGTGTCGGACCACGCACAATGAAGGGTTCCGGAGTTGGGATGAATTTATTCCAAAAACAAACTTAACATTGTAGTTGAAAAACATGATCTCCAATACATCGATATACGTCACGGTCAATTCTTCAACTACAAATTTAAGTTGGTCGACTATTACTCGTTAACTTGTACGGTCTACTTAGCTGTGATAGTTTTCCTTTAAATTTCGTAATATATACTACTGCCATGATTTTTTTCATATATCCCCAATCAACCATTTAGCTGGCAGGGGGGGGAGAGACACTTGACTCTAACAAAATTTTATACTTTAAATCTTAATATTACTCAAACTGATTTCTGAATCGAAAAATGTTTTTCACAGACTTACAATATTTTTAAACGGCCTATCCAACGATACCCCACACCATGAGATAGACGAGAACGAAAAATATCATCCCCACTTTACGTGTAAAAGAGGTTACAATAAAAAAAAAACAAGATTTTATTTTACGACTTTGTCGGCGTAACTAATATGTACACCCATGCACAAATTACAGCTTTCTAGTACTAAGAGTCTCTGAGCTAAGCCGGGGACAGACGGACGGACAGACAGACGGACATGGCAAAACTATAAGGGTTCCTTGTTGACTAATACGAAACCCTAAAAATCGATGGAAATAGGGAGAATTTAATTTCGAAATGACTGAACCGATTTTAATTAAACTTCATACGCATAAGCAGGATACACAGGTCTAAAAAGTGAGTAAAGAACATTTTCGAAAAATAGTGTTACACCCAAATTAGACCGATTTAAATTTTCCATAGAAACAGAGATTTCCAGTTTATCTGTTTTTAAATAATTCATTTCGAAAATGTTCTTAACTAAATTTTTAGAACTTTATATCCTGCTTATGCGTATGAAGTTTCATTAAAATCTGTTCATTCATTTCGAAAAACAAGGGCTTGAAAGTTTGACGGCAGGAGGTAGATGCTTGCTTGCTTATTCTGTGAATAGAATATTTAGTTATATATTCACTTTAAAAATAAATAATTAAATTAAAATAAAACAAATATTTTCGGAGGCCTCCCATACAACAAACCTGATTTTTTTGCCGTTTTTATAGGTAATGGTACGGAACCCTTCGTGAGCGAGTCCGACTCGCAATTGGCCGGTTTTTTTATTTTCGATTAGTTCTCATTTTTGAGTAAATAGATAACTGCTTCATATTTTGCAATAAATTACAAGCGTTGTGTCATCGCGCTTCTCTTTCTTTTGTATGCAGTCTGACAGTGATCGCGGTTTAGCTGTTGTCAGCGTCTTAAGCTGTGAGTAAGCCGAGGCGTGAAAATGTAACAGACAGACCGCCAGTTGCACGTAACTCCACTAAAATTCCCCATTCCAAGTAATGCTGTAGTAATGTGAAGTGACAGCATTACTTTTAATGGCTCAGAATTAAAAATGGACTTACGTGCAACTGGCGGAGACAGAGTTACTTTCGCATTTAGATAATATTAATATTATACATGGTGGATTTTTGAGATGGGGCAGTAAGGGCAGCTACCTTATCCGTTGTAGCTACAGGAAAACGGTCTAAAGAGACTGTCCTTAACTTTTGGAGAAATCTTGATCTGCATTCACAGATTTTGATAAAAATGTACAGTCAGCATGAAAATGGACAATTTTCACAAAATCATTTTTGTATGCCAATCGATCCTTTTTCTTATAATAATCAAAAACCTCTATTGAACCAATTGAGGTTTGAGTACTAGAATAGTCATAAATCGCAAAAAACTTTTTCATTTCTCACACTCGGAAAGTAGTGTTTGTTTGATCTGAGTAGCAGGTCGAAAACGCTGCTTCCCTCCCTAGGGCGGGAATGAATTTAAAAAATAGAACTTAATTCGGGTAGATAGTAGGCTACAATTTTAAAAAAAAAATCTGCGGTCTTGTGAGTGTATAAACAGCCAGTGTGAATTAAAAAAAAAAACCTATTAAGTGAGCGGTGTGTTCCATATTTAAAATTTAAAAAGACTATTATAATTTGACAGAGTACTAACTCTGTAAGCTGTACTGAAATTCAAAATCTGGGTTTTATAGGTAGAGATAGATAGACTAATATTTGAAAAATGAGTTCAAGCAATTCTGAAATATTGACCCCAGATTCGGTTAAACACGAGGCAAATACAGTAATTGAAAATCTTTTGCCAGAAACAAAGAAAAGATATTTAAATACATACAATGATTTTATGAAGTGGCGAGCAAACAAGAAAATAAAATATTTTAGTAAAACTACAATTTTTTACTTTCCTTATATTCGAAATGAAAAGTAGTGTTTAACACGGGTGAAAGTCACCAATTCCTACTCGGACTAAAGACGTAAACGTACGAAATACCTCGTATAGGAATTGATTCCTTTCGACCCTTGTATAACAATCTACTATTCCCATACATTTCGTAGGAGATGAGACTCCGACTTAGATTTTTTATGATGGATAGATGGACCGCTACAATGAAGACTGGTCAAAAATAAACACAAAAAAAAATAGGCTTCTATCTAATTTCGAACAAATACGCATCTTAATTTAATTTGCTTTGAAAACAGAATCTAGATAGTTTGTTGTTTGTTTGTAATTTCTGAAATTCTGCGCAACAGCCGCCATCCCCACTCGTACCCGTTCTAATTCGAACCGGCAATTCGCGAGGCAGTGGATACAAACATAGGGTCCCAGCAGTAGCGAACTTCCATTAGAAGGAAGCCAACATTTTTTTTTTTCAATTCCGCTTAACTCAAGATAACATCAAAGTACCTTAAAAATGTAAGTCATTCCTCAGTTTAACGCCATAATTCGTCTGAATTCTTAGTTAGGACAAAAAATTTAAACTGTGTTCGCGATTTAGGACAGACTATTATAGGTACGTGTACGCCATTTTTATCTTATGATTTATTAAATACCTGTAATGTGACTATTTAGTCATAGTAAACTCAAATAGAGTAGTTGTTTCAAAGGGAAGCCGGTAGGAATGGAGTTGTATGAAGCCGTCGCCCCTGGGTCCTAGTCCTTTCTAGTACTCAAACCTCAGTTGCTCCAATAGAGGTTTTTGATCCTTATAAGAAACAGAATCGATTGGCATATTTTTTTTTTTTGTGAAAACTGCCCATTTTCCTGCTGACTGTATTTTTTTTTCAAAATCTGTGAATACAGATCAAATTACTCAAAAAGTTAAGGACAGTCTCTTATGACCGTTTTCCTGTCGCTACAACGGTTAAGATAGCTGCCCTTACTACCCCATCTCAAAAATCCAACGTGGATATTAGCAGGAGATTATGGAGAAATTACATGACATGAAATGGTTACATTGTCCTAGTGTGAACTAAGGACCTAACTTTGTTCACCTTAATTTTAGTAATTAACAGTTGAGGTTGACCAGTATTTATATTCTGCTATATAGAAATATTATAAATTAGAGTCTTTTCGTGCCTGTCTGTGTGACCGCGTTATTCTTCGGTTTTCTACATTATTTAAAGATTTTGTTCCGGCAAGTTTAAGTGAATAACATACCGATACCCCTCCGTGCCTCGGAAAAGCACGTTAAGCAGTTCGTCCCGGCTATCATTCGTAGACCATCTGTCATTACGGGTAGTCAGAAGCCCGAAAGTCTGACAGCCAGTCTTGCCAAGGAGTATCGTGTTACCCAGTAACTGTATGGGTTGTGGATGTCAGATAGGTAGCCGTTCCATGTAAATATGGTATATTTACATGGAACATATTGGTAGTAAGCTGCATCCGGTAAGACTGGAAGCTGACCCAAACATGGTTGCCTTTTCCCCAGATTGAATAAACTTATGAAATGTCCATGTTTTTTTAAGTCGCAAAAAGCGTGCGAAGCAGGGGCGGGTCGCTAATTATTTATAATTAATTCTAACAAAAATAACTTTGGTGGACAGATATTAGATTGCGTGATTGAATCTGAGTTCGATGTACGCATACTTGACGAAGGTGTCCTGAAACTGTTCAGACTTGCACAACTGGCTGTTGAATACCAACAATTTTGTCGTCATTACCTAGACCGGAGTGTCTACGTGTTGCGGGAGGAAATAACATCTCTAGCACAGGTACCTAGATTAAGAAAATTAGGTATAATACCTCAAGATTTTCCATAAATCCCACAAGTAAGCATGTAAAATTCTTTACAGGACCTGGATACATACAAAAAGGATCTTCGAGAAAAGGATGAAGAAATACGAAGACTGAGGAAAAGGTCGAGGCATAGTTTTAAGACTCCACTGCCATATGGAAATGATAACATAGCGACCATGATTTTAAAAACCCTGTCTCACAAAGGTGATATATTGCCAACAACATCGAACGATGGACTTCAGTATAACAAATGTAATTATTGCGACAAGGTATTTCTGAATCAACTTTACTTGAAGAGTCACTTATCTAGACGACATGCTAATGTAATTGAGACACCTCAGAAAGATAAAGAAGAGAATACTATGAACAACGAAAATACCAAGTTAAGTGAAGAAGTAAATGAACTCAAGAATAAACTAAAAGAGATGGAAGTAATTATTGCTAACACAACTAACCAAAGTAATCTAATCAAAACAATAATTAATGAAGCTAAATTGAATACTGACAATGTCATCCAAGAAGTAAAAAAAGATATGAGAGACGCTGGGGTATCAACCAACAATGAAGAATACTTATTAAACAAAATTGAGGAATGGAAAAAAGAGGAACATGATAATTATAACAAAGAAATGGACAAGTTAAGACACCAGATCATAGAATCTATTAAAATTTTGAAAGAAAAGGAAACAGAGAAACCTGCCCCAACAGAAACGAATGTAATAATTCAATTACATGAAACAATAAAAGAACAGGGTGCAGAAATATTGGCACTGAAAAAAGAACTTAAAGATTCGGTAAGTATAATTTGAGAACTAACCTTAAAAAATGTACTTATAACATAGGTAAATTACAAGAATACAAAAATTTTAGAGAATAAGAACAGAAAATGAGAACGCTGATCGAAACAAAGAAGCCGATGCTCAAGTATTATTGTGGTCAAATCGCGCGGAAGCTCAGTCGAAGCAATACGAGCAATTGCTTCAGAAGTTGAACGATGTTGCCAGGGATGCTAAAGAGTCTCGCACTCTCGCAGAAGCAGAGAGGGAGCGAGCGGCTCAATTACAAGTATTATTGCAACAAAGTGTTAATTTTAAAACAAATGGACATATCGACACAACTGATGATGCACCAGTAAGTCCCTTGGATAATCCATTAAAATTATTAAAAAATAATTATGGTACGTTTTTTTACCTACTTCAAATATTTAATATTCCACATTTCAGACTCCGACGAAAATTCCCAGCTCTTCTAATATCAGAAAGAAATCGGGAAAAAGGAAAATAAATTCAATTAAATCTGATCAAGAAGCTGACCGCAAAACCCTTGAAAAGCTTCATCGAAAAGCACAAGAGTTGCTAAATATTGGTTCTATAACATCCAGTTCCTCAGATATTTCAAGTATAGAAAATGATAAACCATTGCACTTAAAGGGAACGACGAATAATAAAATGGAAATTCCTAATAAGATAAAAAATGTGGAAGAAAATCCCCAACATACGCCGAATACACGTGATTCGCAGATTTTAAATGCAAAGGCACCAAAAATAAAGAAAGAAAAACTGAAATCTAATCATATCAAAAATTTCAAAGAAGGAATCTCTCCTGTCACTCCTGGAAGGTAAGGTATTGTTATTAATTTAGGGCTCTTTCAATTTAAGCGGCACTGCCTCAGTTCTGAATCAAATGCATAAATATATTGAATACACGTAAACCATAGAAAAGGTATGGCAGCTTATTGTATAATTATATTTTGCTTACTTATCGAAAGTTTTTTATTGGGATGGGTAGGTAGAGGTACCTACTATACTAACATGACTTATTGGCGGACCAAATGTCTAAGACATGCCTATATATATCAATTACGGTATGATACATAAATATTGAATTAACTTAGTTTCTGCATGTGATTACAGTCCGATGAAAGTAGTGAGAGCAAAGATAACCGAAGAAGTAAATAGTCGTTTAGTGTCAGCTGGCGTGGACCCACTCAAACCTGGACTACCTCGAAGTGTCTTCCAAAAACAACGTTTACAAATACACCAGCAGCAAGAACTGAAAGCTAAGGTAGTAGCTTTACAATAAATCTTTACCTATAACTTTGACTTACCAAACGAGATGTATAATATTACTGCGCATATTTCAGAAAAATTCCGCTCATGAAAAAGTGAGACATACAATTCTGGCGTACTTAGATTCCAGTACAACGGATTTGAAAAAGGATGTACCCCAAATACAGGAATACATATCTCCAACAAAAGCATCAAAACCTTTTAAAAACCTGACAACTGTTATTTCTAATGTCAAAACAAAAGCATTATCATTGGTGAAAATGAACGATACGAATGTAAAAAATAAGCGTAAATCGCTGAATGCTGAAGTAGCAAAGCGCGCCATGACTTTATTGAAAACTCCGCCGGGGTCCGCATCTAATAGCCCTGTTGCAGCCAGGCGTAGTCCGTTTAAGGCATTTAATATCACACAAAACGCATCGCGTAGCTCGTTAAATGTGACTACAAGATCAGATAACCAGGCTAAGGGGGACACTAATGGTAAAGTCAAGAATTCTGAACACGATTCTCCTAAAGCACTACAAAAGGTAAATGTTATTAGTTCCGAAGATGGATCGGATGAAAGCGATCATAAATATTATAATACAACTAATGTACAACAGACATCTAAATCTATCGAGAGTTTGATTAAGTCCCCAGCAAGAAGACCTGCTTCCGCTGCTGCTGATTATAATCATACCGTCAAAAAATATACTATTAGTGATGACAACTTGCTGCGCACACAATCTGCTACAAGTTTAATTGTGCGATCTCCAAATTCTAATGAGATTACAAAAAGTCCACCAGCTAGAAACAATGAAGACAGCAGTGATGATGCCGAATCACTATTGGGTATTCCAGTAAAAAAGAATTATTTGGGTAACAACACCCAAAATACAACAAAACAAACGAAAAGTGTTTTGAAAAATGCTTCTTCAGCATCGTCATTGAATAAAAAGAAAGTATTATTCGATATGGATGCAATTCAAATGAAATCCGTGAGTGCATCTCCGTCTCAAAGTATTACGGAGAAAAGCGATGGTAATGAAAAATATGAATTAGGTTTAGTGAATCTCGATGGTGAAGAATGGGACATTTCCAGGTATGTTGTTTGATTTTAACTGACGGGTAGTTTTAACCATGTCATGGACTCATAAAGAAAGGCATTTAACGGGTACCTACAACTTGATTATTCTTCATCAACTTATCAAATTTATTGTTTTGTTTACAGCATTGAAAACGAACCTCTAAAAATCGACACAAAAATACAAAATATAACCCGCACCACTACTCCAAAGATTGCAGAATTAAAAGAAAAGATAGAATCTCAGTTGGCACGTCGTAACGACACTCCTAAGGCCCCACTTGTTGGAGCAGTAGATGTTCTGGCCGGTTCGATGGCCAAAGCTGCCAGCATAACTGGCAGCAACACTAGCCTCGGCAGCTCAATCCTAGATGACTCCGAAAGTGTACCAGTCGTAAATCACAAAACATTTGTAAAACCCAAACCCATGAGGGTTGCAGCTAAAGATGAAAGTGACATAGATATATCGGAATTCAGCATGGATGGTTTAGTTCATAAGAATGAATCTTTTTAATTACACCTATTACTTTAAGGGTTGAATGTATATTACGGTAATTTACAGTACAAAAAGTACATAAGCGTTTTTCTTTTTAAATAAAAGTTTTGCTTACAACATTGGCGTTATTCTATTCAAATATATTATATTTGTTGGATGCATGGTGTTTAACTGACAAGCTGGCACTGTTCAACACCACAAGATTAGGTTTTGAAAGTTCAGCGTACTACCCTAGAATAGTACCCCACCCTGAGGTACTCCATGTTTCTTTATTTCAAAATCTTAAAAATCAAGATTGGGCAGTGTGCTACGCTAACTTTTCGTCGAGTCCCATTAACTTAGAGTAAAATAAAAATGGTTTTTAATTTCCCATACTCGGAAATTAGTGTCTGTTTGTCTGTCAACACCCTTTTTCTCAGGAACACGTGGAGGTATCAAGTTGAAATTAGTATCAAATACGTAGGTCAACGGTCCTTTGGAGCTCATCTTTGAAGCATAGGTGTGAGTACTATGTACAACAGAGCTACCATTTAATAAGTCTTTCATTGACTAGAATGTGCCCTGGCGGCTGAGAGTAAGTCATGCTCACTGATGGTGACTGATGTCTCGCTGATGGTGCCACGTGTGTTAGATCATTTAGCTTGCTTCAAAATGGTTAAGCTGAATGGTAGTGATCCATGCGTCTTGTTCGTGAACGGGCGCTGTCAGTTGGGACTGGTCATCTCTTAGCTGCCATGGCTTATTTTAAATTATTTTTCTTCAGCTTCATATTTCTAACTGACCGACTCCTTGACAATTCAAAAAGGCCTGTAAATGGTTTAATTGAAATAAATGGTTTGAGTTTGCTCTCAAAAAGTCAAGCTTCTAAGTCAACGCAATAAAAAAATACGGCAATTTATGCGACATATTTTGATACTCGCAAATAAATCAAAACCTATACGGTACTTCCCGTTGACCTAGAATCATGAAATTTGGTAAGAAGCAAGGTCTCACAGCACAAGTAAAGGAATGGCGCTGTACCATTTCCTCCAGGGTAATATCAACCACGCTGCCAGAGCTCAGGATCTTTTGCTCCAGAGCATGGCAGAGTGGTCGATTGACGTGGCTGTGGTCGCCCCCCAGGGATAACTGGGTGGGAGACATGGACGGCTTTGTGGCCATCATTGGCGGGGCTCTCGTCAGTCCGTCCCAAGGTCACGGCTGGGTGACCGTCCTCGCGGACGGCATTGGCACGATGGGGCGTATTTCGCGCCCAACAAGGGCCTCGCCGACTTCGAGAACTTCCTTTTCGGATTGGGTGCCGTCGTGGGCCAGTTCCACCCTCGCCCAGTGCTGTTGCTCGTGCCCAGTGTTGTGAAGTCTGCGGCGTGGGGATCTCCGGTGACCGATGCTAGGGGTGAGGCGCTGGAGGAGTGGGCGGTCACGACAGGGCTTGATCATCTTAAATCGGGGCTCGGTCTACACGTGCGTGCGGCAGCGGGGTGGGTCTATAGTGGACGTCTCGTACGCTAGCCCTGCTGTCGCGAGCCGTGTCCGCGACTGGCGTGTCGCCGTGGAGGTGGAAACGTTGTCGGATTACCGATACATCCAATTCGACGTCTCCACCCAGATTACCGATAGCCGTAGTCCATCGGCCCCGCGAACGGACGGTCCGCGCTGGGCGCGTAAGCGCATCGACAGGGCCAACAACTTCTCGAGGCCAGGCCTGAATCCGGGAGTCGGCGCGAACGGACCCGTCGACGTCGAAGAGGAGGCGCTGTGGTTCCGCGAGGCGATGACGCAAATCTGCGACGCGTCCATGCCCCGCGTCCACACAAACCCAGCAAGGCGCCAGGTGTACTGGTGTTCAGCCGAGATCGCACAATTACGTGTCGAGTGCGTAGCGGTCAGACGCCAGTACACCCGATACCGGAGGAGCCGTTGTCGGGTCCCTGACGAAGAAGCCGCGCTGTGCGAGGTGTACCGCGCGGCAAAGCAGGCCCTGCGGCTGAGCTTATTCCGCCGCCGATGGCTCTGCCCACAGCCGCAGAGCCTACATAGGAGAACAGCCATCAGCGTCCCATAGGCGACACAAGCAGAGATGGGGGCAGCCGTGATGCGGCTCCGGGCCAAGAACGATGCTCCGGGGGCTCCGGGGCCCGTCGGGATTCACGGCCAAGCACTAGCCCTCGCTCTGAACGAGCTAGAGCCCCACTTGAGCTAGAGGACTCCACTTTGTGGAAATTTCCCAATTTACCAAGGTTTCCCACTTTGTGGATATTTGGTCGTCTGGTCCTGCTCAGGAAGGCGGGGCGCCCTGCGGACTCACCGTCCGCGTACAGGCCCATAGTGCTGCTAGACGAGGTGGGTAAGATGTTCGAGCGGATAATCGCTGCCCGCCTCGTCGGCCACTTGTGCGGAGAGAGGCCTGGAGGTCTACTCCGAATATAAATCCGGAGTATCGGCCGAATGTTCGGTCGTTTCTTTACTACGGCCTACTATCGCTGACTACGGCGAAAAAAAAAGATAAAAGGCAGTCGAAGAGATAAGCCAAAGTCAAAACTGTGACTTGAAGTCGGATAAGGACTCAAAGTCAAAAAACTATGGAACTATGGAAGTTATAAAACGGCCGAACATTCGGCCAATACTTCGGTTTAGCGCTTCGGAGTAGACCCTCTGACCTGGCCGAGAGCCATTTCGGCTTTCGGTACGGGCGCTCCACCATCCACGCGATATCGCGGGTGAGTCCTGGCGGAGGAAGCGGTGTCCCGGGGTGATGTTGGCGGTGTCCTTGGACATCTCGAACGCCTTCAACACCCTGCCCTGGAGCTGTATTCGAGAGGCACTGCGGTACCATCGGGTGCCTTCCTACCTCCACCGCATTGTTGGGGCTTATTTGGCGGAGAGTATGTCACCTACACGGGACGTGATGGCGAAAACCAGCGTCGCATGTCGTGCGGAGTTCCACAGGGCTCGGTCGTGGGCCCGCTCCTGTGGAACATCGGGTACGACTGGGTACTGCAAGGCGGGCTCCAGCCGGGCGTGGACCTGACGTGTTATGCAGATGACACGCTGGTCACGGCCCGGGTAGCTCGTACAGGGAGGCAGCGTTCAAACATCTCCTCCCCGCCCCCAGACTTGAGGTGGCCCGCAGAAGCGGGCCGACACTAGCCGGGGATCGCGGAGGTAATACTAGATGCCAAGTCTATCTTGGCCCTTTCTTGTATAACAAAATTAATGCAAATATCTCAATTTATAGTTTATCTGTTCAAGAATGTAAATCAGCAGTCCGCTTCTACCTACTAGACAAAACGTATGAGGAAACCGAATCCTTGTTTACTACACTATCATAAGTACGTCTACTAGCAACACATATATTCTCAAAACATGCACACACACACACTTATGTCTCAGACACATACAGACACTCGCAAACACACATTCCCCTCCACACCCCCACTCACATACCACACATATAAAATATATACTTATACTCTCAAGCATTTTCGTTAATTGTTGTCTTTTTTGTTTCTTTTGTTTTGCGTTACTATACTTAATTAAAATATTGAATTGTACAAAAACACTAAGCAACTGATTTTCCACTTTTAGAGGGATACGGCACTGATTCTCTTTACTACAGGCTATTGTATAGCCTATCTAAGAGGACAGTACCCCCACCATCTTTGTAGCATACAAGTGTTCATTTGTAAAGTGTAACTTTTTTTACTGTACGAGGGCTGCACTAAAAGTATCGGGAATGGAATATTTCCACTGTTCCTGTCATATTAAAATCTTTTTAATTGAAAACTCCTTGGTTTTAAAAATCGAATACCATTTATTTATTTAAAAAAAGATTCTCGGTCTTGTCACAAGGTTTTGTCAAACTTGTTTAGTCGTTGAGAAAATGGAATTGACTCGCGAAAATTCAAGAGCGATGATTTATTATGCCTTTCGAAGTGGTTTGACACAAAAACAATGTGTTGACCGGATGATTTCTGCATTTGGTGATGAAGCCCCATCCAAAACCACAATTTATCGCTGGTTTGCTGAATTTCAACGTGGACGTGTCAAGCTCAGTGATGATCCCCGTCAAGGTCGTCCAAAAACTGCAGTCACTCAAGAAAACGTTGATGCTGTGCGTAAGCTGATTGAGGAAGATCGACATGTGACATACCGCGAAATTCAGGCAACTTTAGACATTGGCATGAGTCAAATACAAATAATCTTGCATGAACAATTAGGTGTAAAAAAGTTGTTTTCCCGATGGATACCGCATTCGCTCTGTGAAGAGCAAAAAGCGGCTCGCGTTACTTGGTGCGTCAGAACTCTCGAAAGATTCCACGAAGGATCCTCAAATGCTGTATACAACATTGTATCAGGTGACGAATCCTGGATATACGCGTACGAACCCGAAACAAAAAACCAGTCACGAGTTTGGGTGTTCGAAAATGAGTTAAAACCAACAAAAATTGTTCGTTCACGGAGTTACAAAAAAAAATGGTGGCCACGTTTGTCTCCAAAACCGGCCATGTTACGACTATTCCTCTTGAGGGACAAAGAACGGTTAATGCAGAATGGTATGCTAGCATTTGTTTGCCACAGGTCGTTTCTGAACTCCGTAAAGAGAACTGCAACCGCCGCATCATCCTCCATCACGACAATGCGAGTTCTCACACCGCGCACAGAACAAAAGAGTTTTTAGAGCAAGAAAACATAGAATTATTAGACCATCCGCCGTACAGCCCCGACCTAAGCCCTAATGATTTCTATACTTTCCCTAAAATAAAGAATAAATTGCGTGGACAGAGATTTTCATCACCTGAAGAAGCTGTGGACGCTACAAAACGGCCATTTTGGAGACCCCAACTTCCGAATGGAATGGTTGCTTCAATGATTGATTCCATCGTATGGAAAAATGTGTCAAATTTCGCGGAGAATACTTCGAAAAGCAATAAATACATTTTTAAATAGTAATGTTGTGTCACTTCCTTGATTCCCGAAATTTTCAGTGCCGCCCTCGTATTCACTGCAAAACCTTTTGTGCTATAAAGTATTTCATTTCATTTAATTTCATTTCAAGTGTGGGAAGGGAACACTGGGGTGGTTTTTAGTCGGTAAGAGTCTGTCAGACCCCTCCACTCGCCTAGGACTTCGATGAGGATTTTCCGACCCGGCAACAAAAAAAAAGGTGAGGTTAGGTTTGCCGGCAGACCCACAGAGGGTGTCCCCACGTTGTTGTCGTGGTGGGGCTTGTGTGTCTCAATGATCTTGGGGCTCTCCCGGAAGAGTTACTCGTGCCGAAAAGGTCCAAGTGAGAGGACTTAAGAGAAACACCGGGACGAGGTCGCTCTTGATCGACAAAAGACGTGACCATGCCGCTGCGGTGCAGGAGCACCAAAGCGGCGCGTGTTTCTCTCCTTGAGGAGTAGTCTTCGAGAGGAGAACTTTCGGCGGGTTCGCTAAGTCGGGTTGTCCGGACAGCGAACGGAGGCATGTTTAATGCCGCCGTCGGAGGCTTGACTTAATTGCCAGGCCCAGAGGAAGGTACCTCTTAGATAAAAAAACCTCCCAATCTTAAGCTTTGAAGCGCGGTGAGAGGATGAATGGCTGGAGGGAGTCCAGTCGTTAGCGCTTTCCCTGCAGAGCACCTGCTGCACTCTGCAGTATAGGCTTATCACCGCGGGTATCTAGGCTCTGCCCGGTGGATATTTAGGAGCTATATATACTCGTGGGACTAATATGGATGAACAATTAACAAAAAAAACAACAACCAAAGAGAAGATGCCGATTGTTTTGGTCGAGCATATGGGTACGTGTGCGGTGTCAAATTCTGACATCGCATCCTATAGGATGTGTGGCGAGCGTCGGCTCAAAGCGCTCGCGAACGGAAGAAGCGGTGGCTGGGCGTCCCTCCAAATCTTGGAGGAAACGCTCACGCAAAGAGGAGAAGCGCGCGGGGTTGTCAGGCTCTTCTAGTGAGGAGAGCCTGCCGGCCCCTAAGGTGCCAATAGGTGGCAGGAAAGGGCGAGGCCCCGCTCGTGCGGGGTCAGTTCGCGTCGGTTTCGGCTCCATCGAAGGACGTCGAGAGCGACCCCGGACCCCAGCGACGGCAGCTTGCTGACGTCGAATAAGGCTGAGGCAAAGCCGCTCGGCGGGCGTAGCGGAAGGCTGTAGCGGTAGACGAGGTCAGTGAGTTGGCCCGTCAGGCGCGACAACGGCGCGGAGGGACGGCGTGGATGTCATCCTGAAGGTTGTCAACAAATCGGGCAACCTGGAGGACACATTCACGCGTTCTCCGAAGTAGGCGGCTGGCGACATCAGGGAGGCAGTTCAGGTCCTCCTTAGTAGCACGAGCACAGAGGAGACGGCGAAGTTGTGGGAGGAGAACAACCGTCTCCGGTCCGAGGTGGAGAACCTCAAGCGGGAGTTTGCCGCTCAGAGGGTAGCTCCCGCGGCCACTGGGTTATCGCCGGTCCCGTCGTCGGTCGTCCACCGTCAGTCCCTGCTCCTGCGGATGCAGAAAATCGCGGAACGGGACAAAATCGCGCACTCCTGTATGATGCAGTGTGGCGCGATAGTGACAGCTCGGCTGAAGACCGTGGAGGCGAGGCACCCCCCAGCCGAAATGCTCCGCCCACCGCTCGCTGCGGACAAGCGGAGGAAGGTGGCGAAGGCGAGAACGGCCGCGGTGGCTGAGTCGAGCCAGTCCGGGAAGGGGGCCAAAAAGTCCGCGAAGGGTGCCAAGAAGCCCGCGGAGGCTAAGTCCACGCCCACTTCCCGGACGGCTGCTCCCCCGGCGACTGCACCCGGACCCAACACGGAGGCCTGGGCGACGGTCGTCAAGGGAAAAAATAAAAAAAAGAAGACGGCACCCGCTAAAACACTGGCAACGAGGACCCAGAAGCTGTCTAGGACGACAGCCCCACGCTCCGCGGCTGTGGTGATAACACTGCAGCCCGCAGCCATCGCAAAGAACAAGGTCGCGTTCCCCTACCTTGGCACACCGTCCGGCTTCATTTATATGCAAGCCATTACGGGGTCGCGGCTGTTCGAGGTGTCGGGTGCCTCTAGCGGTGAGAAGGCGGACACATTGGCCGCCAAGCTGAGAGGGGTCCTCAACCCGGAGGACAACTTCATCGGCTCGGGTGTCCCGAGCCGATGAGCAGAGCTGGCGGAAAGACCTGTGGTGCGCCTACACCAAAGAAGAGAGGAGCCATGGCTGCCGGGGGCTCTACCCCCCCAATTGCAATTATTTAACTTCTTTACGCACGCTTGACATGGGGAGTAAGCTGGTGAATGCGTGACGAGAGCGTTACGGAAGTTGAGAGGGAGATATAAGTTAGTGAAGATAGAAAGAGAGAGAGTTACGTTTCGTATAATACAGTAGGGGCAAGAGAGAGGTGCGAGCACAAATTTTCTTTCTCTCATAGCCAGTTGCGTTTCGTATATGTAAGACACAGTGCAGGCCTATTGTTTTAAGTATAATAAGTATTACTATTTGTAAGTTTTACTTCAATCCTGTGGTCTAAAGCACACTGGTTTTTTTATTCAATTGTATTTTAATTTTCTGTTTATGAATTTTTTGGTTTTATTTTAAGTTAGTGTACGTTACCCCAGCAGGAAAGTGTCTCCTAGAGTTGTATGAGTGGAACATTTAATTGGTGCCTTAGCTGCTGTAAATGTGCCCCAACATAAAAAATGTGTGCCCCCCTGTCGTTTTGGAAAAAAACGGAAAAAACGATTCCTGCTGGGGTAACGTTTTTCTAGCAGGAAAATTCTAAACGAATGATAGGAGAGAAAAATTGTGCATGGCCACATAGCTTAATGTGTGCCAAAATGTGCCCCCAAAAAAATAAAATCTGTGCCCCTTCAGGTTTTCGAGATATTGCATTTCCTGCTGGAGTAACGTTTTGCAGAATCGTATATCTCTAAACCATTGCATGTGCTCCTGTAGAATAAACATACACGAGTAGCTCTTAATGTGTGCCCCTTAGTGCCCCAATTAGATTTAAGAAAATAATTGTAGTTTTCAAGTTATCGCGGTTTTATGTAAACCCGAAAAAACATCGCAGCGCCTAAATGAGAGAAGGTATAAGTTCGCTGAAAATTGTATTCGGTCCTTCTTGACGCTAATAATAACCATACAAAGTTTCAAAACTGTTCATGCATGCGTTTTTGAATAATCTTGCTAAAAGTCAAAACGATGGTGTCATAACTTTGACGGCAAAATACAAAGAACCGGCTCAATCCCAGATGTGTAGGTGTAAACCAAAATCTTGTGCCTTTAGTCAAAAATATATGGTGACAATATTCAGCTTGGAATGTTTCGCATTAAGTAAATATTAACAAAAAACCTAAATATGTAAACAACGGCTGGTTATCCGACCAAATTCGAATGACTACTAAAAAGCGATGGATTCATACATATCATAGAGCTACTCGTGTATGTTTATTCTACAGGGGCACATGCAATGGTTTTAGAGATATACGATTCTGCAAAACGTTACTCCAGCAGGAAATGCAATATCTCAAAAACCTGAAGGGGCACAGATTTTATTTATGGGGGCACATTTTGGCACACATATAAGCTATCTGGCCATGCACAATTTTTCACTCTCCGATCATTCGTTTAGAATTTTCCTGCTAGAAAAACGTTAACCCAGCAGGAATCGTTTTTTCCGCTTTTTTCCAAAACGACAGCGGGCACACATTTTTTATGTTGGGGCACATTTACAGCAGCTAAGGCACCAATTAAATGTTCCACTCATATAACTCTAGGAGACACTTTCCTGCTGGGGTAACGTACACGTTAAGTTAGCGCATTAATTGAACGTGTCTAACATAGTTTACTAACATACAACATAGTTTTACTAACATAGTTTTAAGATAATGTAAGACTAACAAAGTATGGACCAAATTAGGTCTGAATTAAATGTATTTTATTTTATTTACTTTTATAGTAGCTGAACTTGGCTATAGCCCATGAATTAAGTATTGGCATTACAGTTGTAAGCCACAACTAACGATTCTGAGTCCTAGTGCTCCAGAATGCCAGGAAGTTATGGGTTAAAATAAAAGAACAAGGAGATTATTCAAATATATTTATTTAAAAAAAAAAAATACCAACAATAAACCAATATACTACCAACTTTAGTCGTTATCAAGATTTAGCTTCGATTCGCGAGCAGTTATAAAAACAATCAAATGGCGGATGGATGATAATCTCTTGGCGTTTGACGCTTTATCTGCTAACATAAGAAAAGATTCATGTTAGTGTTAGTCAGAAATAACAAATTTAATTCTGTTTTCAGCATGAAAACTTTTTCTGTGATCTCAAGGATGTAATACTTACATGTGTTGGTGTCTATCATGTTGATGCCCATTGGTTGATATGGTCGCTGCCTTCAAGAAGCATCGCTGTTCAGCAGGTACTTCCTACACGGTCAGTCTTCAGGATACCTGCTGTATGATGAATAAGTTTTAGTAAATAAATAAATAAAAAATATTGGGTCGTTAGTATACATATAATCCTCAGAAAGAGCCTCTGTGTAATCAAAGATTTTTCAGAGTAGGTAAGTGAAAATCATCATGAACAGAAACTGAATAGATATCCTATTGTTGTGTGATAAAATAGCAAGGAATGGTTACTACTTATACCACATACGAAATTATTACAGTGTGGTGTTGGATTTATAACAAAAAGTATGATTTTACACTGTAACAGAATAATTTTATTAATTATTTTAATAATTTTATAGTATATAAAGTTGGGTCACTGTAACAGTTACAATGACTAAAGCTCAACACACAGGCAGCGGGTGCGGAGCGGGCGCGGAACGGGCTCGGGTGGGGCGGCAGTACGGCGGGTTGAATTCTCTATATTTATATGAACGACACTACACGAAACGCGTGCGCCGCCCCCGCCACCGACCCGCTGCGCGCCCGACTCGCGCCCGCTCCGCACCCGCTGCCTGTGTGTTGAGCTTAACTTTTTATTTTGACATCTTCATATTCTTAGCTAACTTAAGAAAAGATTCATGAGTTTCAGTCAGGAATAACAAATTTCATTCTGTTTTCAGACCAGAAACATCCTCTGTAACCTCCAGGAAATTTTACTTACATATGGGTTGGTGTCTGTCGTGATGATGGATTGGACGATATTGCCTTAGCCTAAGAAGAAGCATAGCTGTTCAGCATGCACATGCTGCGCGGTTAGTCTTCAGGATACCTGCCGAATGATTAACTGATTTTAGTAAATAAATAAATAAAAAATATTTGTTAGTTACAAGAGTAGAATATAATCCTCAGAAAGAGCCTCTGTGTAATCAAAGATTTTTCAGAGTAGGTAAGTGAAAATCATCATATACAGAAATCAAATAGATATCCTATTATACATAGGCAACATCAGTGTGGAGTTACGATTTATAAAAAGGTATCATTTTACACTGTAACAATTTAAAGGAAAAAAATTGGTCACTATACCAGTTATAATGACCAGCTTTTTATTGTAACAGATTCGTATTCTACGTAATCATAGATATCTTTAATTCTATTTAATCATTTGGATCTGATAATAAAAGAATAAATAAAAATAGTTACCTCCTTTACTCGAAAGAGAGTTTAGTCCAGCTTGAGCAAACATCGGAATTGGGTCAAAAGCGATGGTAGTCAATGCAGCAGATATACCTAGAAGAAAAATATACATTGTAAAGGTCTACACTGTGTATTAAATAGTATCAAATAAACTTGTCAGTTTTTTTTAAATAAACTCACCTGTTTTATATGAAGCTTCTTCAGCTTCCCATAGACGTACGGCCAATGATCATGGCCGGTTCGAGCTTTGCGCAGAAGGCTGCGAGTAACACTTTTTGAGGAACCAAATAGTGACATGAGGTGAGCGAGAGAAAATGCGCGAAAGTTCGTAGTGGTTCAGACCGGCCTTGATTCCTCGGCCGTACTGTACCATCAAAAAATTTTAGGGCAACTATGGATTGTCTTAGAACTAGCAGTTAAACACGCAAGATTGGAATTTATCGATTTTATTTTGCATAAAAATACGTCTACGTCTCCTTCTTGGTATCGGTCTTGCCACCACGGATTCTTCCGGTCCTGCGGGCAGCGATGAGACCGACCTTGCGACCTGCGGATGTTCCTCTCTTGACAGTCGAAGCCTTGCCTGTGATAAAAATAATTCACCATTATATAATGTACTTTCTTTATTTCTTAATCAATTTCCAAAAGCTAAATCTATCAATTAGTATTAAAGTTAGTACTCACCAATATGTTGATGGTTACCACCACCGTGAGGATGCTCAACGGGGTTCATGGCCACACCACGCACATATGGCCAGCAGTTACGCTTCACCTTGTACTTGTGGTACGCGCGACCAGCCTTCAGGATAGGCTTGTCAATACGACCACCACCAGCGACAATACCTGCACAAAAATGATGAAGAGTTAAAACAGAAATAACCAAATAATAGTGGTCAGTAGCTGGTGTATTAATCGTCAGAAAGAGCCTCTGTGTAATCAAGATTTTTCAGAGTAGGTAAGTGAAAATCATCATGAACAAAATACTCAAAACATAATTAATATAGTTCTTTAATATTAATAAACTATTTACTCCTAATTACAAATCTAAATTATTATGCTTTAGTTTTATTAAAATAGTAATAGAGCCATACTCACCAACCATGCCCCTATTGCTGGATGGCAGAACTTTCTTAGCTCCTGAGGGCAGCTTAACCCTGGTACGCTTGGCATCAGGATTGTGGCCAATGACGGTGGCGAAGTTTCCAGAGGCACGAGCCAGCCGACCTCGGTCACCCATTTTCTCCTCTAGGTTGCATACAATGGTACCCTCAGGCATAGCACCCACAGGCATGACATTGCCTGAAAAGTAAAGCAAATGAAAATTAATGTAATTCTTTTATTTTAAATAAATTAAGTAAAATCATTTTTGTTTTTTTTTAAATCCTCCGCTTGCAGCTAACGTAATTGGCCTCAGCTCAGCATAATGTCAGATGACAACACAAGGTGTACCACCTGTTGCTGATGTTCAACGTGCAACCCAAATGTTCTATCATTTAATGTAATCAACAAAAATCTATCATTAGAATTACAAAAGGATAATAATTTTCCAGGCAACTAATAACTTAAAGGGCGACTAACTATTTGCGCGATTTTAGCGATTAAATATTATTTCTTAATCGCTGCAAAGTCATCTACTGTTATTGAATCATTTGGGTTAGGTTAGGTTAGAACAGCAACCATTAACAAGCGAAGGCGAGCGAGCGAAGCGAGCGTGCCGCGGCAGCGGGCGCCGAGCGCCAGATCCCCTCTATTGTTGGTAAATTCAGTTACCAAAACAAAAATTCGATGCCAGTTTAAATTAAAATAAAGCTAAAAACTGATTATTGAGCTGCTACTTTCTACTTAAAATAATACTTCGCTGTAGCTGCCAACCTATTATTTTTGCTGCCAACCTATTATTTTTGCTACCGGCTTTAATTATTTTTTAATCCCAAATTCAGATTAATTTGCTGCCGCATTAAATACATGCCATTACAAAATTATTGTAAGCTTTTAAAGAAAGAACAAATACTTAAAAAACTAAAATTAAGAAATCAACTGAATGATGGTGACTGACAAGTGCATCAATATACAGCAATTACTTCATACTACATTACTTCATACATATTTACAGAAGTGGTGAAATTATTATTATTTGTTAAGACACACTAGCAGCTAACTAGCTGATGCTTGGTTTGTAAAAATGTACTAAATAAAGCTGGTGTTCTAAAAAGTGCAAATATAAGAAAGCTTGAAACTTACCAACTTCAAGGGTAGCTTTCTTGCCACAGTAGACGAACTGGCCAGTGTACAGTCCCTCGGGGGCAATGAACAGTTCTTTGCGAGTCTTGAACTTGTATGGGTCACGGAAGTGAACAACTGCCAGAGGAGCACCACGGCCAGGGTCATGGATGATGTCCTGGTGATAAATTTAAATAAGTAGAATAAATTTGAAGAACACTTACTAGCTAATTAGGGACAGTAAGTAGCTTTAGGGGTGGCATTTTTTTGGAAACTCATGCTAGCTGCAAATGAACATGTTAATATTTAGACGTAACATTTTTAGGTTAGGTTAAGTTGCATATGAAATATTGGGATAATGTAGGTACACTGATCTGCCACCTAAGATCAAGTTATAATACTGACAGTCCAACCAGCAAGGAACCAACCATCCATGCGTCTCTTTGCACAAGGTTTGTGTACGCTACACAGATGTTTTTATTATAAAGATAAGAGTGCAAACCTACCTTCACGACACCCTTGATGTAACCATGACGTTCAGCATAGTCCAATGATCGAAGTTTAGGCGCTCCTTTCCTTTTCTTAGTGTGTGAAACGAACACTGAACCGGCACCTTTACGTTGAGCACGAATCACACGACCCATGATTACGTCCCGTCACTGAAATTAATCCAACGATCTATAACAAATGAAAATTTTACCATTTTCCGGAGAAAGCTTATATAACAATTGTTATTTTATGATTTCCAATAAAAAATCTACTATATTCATAGCGATACAATACGATGAAATTTCAGAACCCAAAAGTTTACGTACATTTCTCAGACGGTCACTTTTGAAAGAACACACAAATGTTGCCAGACACTAAAGTCGCACAGTGACAGTTTCGATCAGAGTTTATTTTTTCACTTGCAATATTGTTTCGGTTTTGAAGCAAGCCCGCGAAAATCAAATTTTATTACGTTTTTTGCAATTTGCAGGTCAGTAACAGGTTGTATGTTGATGATCTAAATATGATTCGCGAGCGTAACAAATATAGCTTTAGAGGATTATAATCATTAGAATCGGCAATACAACTAACTCTCTTCAAAAAATCCTAATTCAGTAGGAATTTTTGAAGAAGAGAGTTAGTTGTATAGAGAACTCTCTTCAAAAAATCCTAATTATTATTACTATTATTTCTTTTACTTTTGAATTAATAATTAATATTTTTACTTTTTGTATTATTTTACCTAATGGAACCAGCTTGTGCTTGGGTTTACAAGAATTATGGCTCTTACAAACGGGCGCGACTTGTCGCGCGACGCGACACCGGCAGAGCAATTTCTATGAAAATTTAATGGAAATTATTCTACCAGTGTCGCGTCCTGCGACAAGTGACACCAGTATGTAAAGCCTTTAAGTGAATCACGAAGAGAAAATTACCGGGTCATGGCAGAACAATGTTTGGGAAACACTGTTCTAAGGGTGAAAACAGCGTTAAATGTTGGCTATTTTAATTATTGCAATACAGGATCTCAACACACACGTGCTGACGTTCATCAAGGTGTGCAACCTGTGTCGATATCTGCCTTAGCTATCGAACAAGCTGAAAATTATCTGCTCAATGTGGATTTCACCCTAGCAGACGTACTGTTGATGCCATATCCGTCCTAATGCAACTCCAGGAGAATAGCTTGGCACATCAAAGCCAGAGCTTTGCCACCCCGTGTATAAAACCAACGTATTATAAATCCGGCGACATCTCGTAATGGGGTTAAAAACTAAAAGCACGTCATAGGTAGCAGCACAGTAGTCCGTCTACAAACCGCCATTGTTTTGTTTATGTTTACTTTTGTGTCGATCACAAAACAAAAGACGAGCTAAGGGCAAGGAAGGTCTACCACTGGTAAAAAAGCAGCTGTAGTGGAAAAGTCAATAAATTATGAACGTTTTATTTTCTATAATAGGTTATTTAGTGTTCGTTGACTTTTAAGTTCTTTTGTTGTTGAAGATTGGAGGAGTACGACAGAAATAACAGGATCAGAGTTGAAAATGAACTCGAGGATGATCTTCCTGACTGAAAAACTTCAGAGATGGGTCAGTGGGTCGTCTTAAGATGTTAAATTCTAGCACTGATCTAATATGATAATACAAAACACATACATATACCTTTACTAGGATTTACATAATATCACAAAAGTGCCTGTAGGTAAAGAAAACAGACTTAGTTCTCTTGGGAGCATCACTTGTATACGAATTTTGCCCTTATAAGGTTTCAAGTAAAAAAAGGATAGCACATAGTCTCGACAAAATATCGGGTTTTCGTTTTTTGTTTTTCGAGAGCTTTCTTCCACAGTTCTTTTATCCTTTTACGGGTCCCCATATTTTTGCATTCAGCAGCTGCGCAACGGGGCATAGTGATTAGTTATGAGTAAAAGAAGTCGCTTGTTTACAAAAAATGTATGGATAGTGACAGCTATGCCAAATTCTAGACGTCGGATAGTAGCGACATCTGAAGTGAGCAAGTGGCACTTTGTATCCTCATAAAAAAAATTAAAGGAAAAATCTTTGCTAGATATCGTGGTAGTGACAGTGATTTAGCGGTGATTTTACAAAAACTACCGATTATAATACCTACTTAAATCGATTAATTGCGAACGACGGGCGCAGCGCCCAAAGTTCAAAAAACTTTCCATGAACTTAATAAATGTATTACACAAGTTCTTAGGATAAACATACATCAAACCTTAGAGCATATAATTATGATACATACGCATAGTATGTACTATAAAAGTTGATACTAGTAAAGTTGATACTACACGAACACGACCAAAATCTCGCTTCGTGCATCCTATTGGTCAAAACGCATGCATCGGGCGATCAGTCGTGAACTCGTGACCCGTGCTTTATGATTATGGTGAGCATGCGGAAGTTTCGCCGATAGCCTCAAAGCCGATAGCATACACATTGCAATTTGTTACCATTTGTAATAAACATGTTTGAGTTGCTAAAAACTAAACTGCGTTTAGTTTTCCATTTTCTAAGTTATCCGGACGAACTTTTACGTGTCACTTGGATGTAAACTCATAAAATGTTGTCAATGTGACAATGACTGTCATTGCGATTGTCGGCGAGTCGGCGACTCTTACTGACTCTTACACCCGTATTTATAAACAAGTAAAAGTAATATAAAAGTAAATACTCAAGTAATGATTTTTATTCTATAGATAAGTAATTGCTTGAAGTTAGCCGTCAAAAGTTAGAATTCTTTACCAAGTAATAGTCACCGTTTTCTTTACTTAATTAAGCATTGAGAACTGGATCATTTTGCGGTTATAGCAATGGAAAGCATCGAAGCGACTTTTGGTGTTATAGGTTATATCGATAACGATATAAGTACTACTGGAGATTGAAGTAGCTGAGCCTAGAAATCGCAAAGTTTACTTTCGTGATGAGGATTAATTTCATGATTCAATCTGCCTAGCCTTTTCCGGACTATATTAGGGTCAGCTTCCAGTCTAACCTGAAAATGATGCAGCTGAATACCAGTATTTTACATGGAGCGACTGCCTATCTGACCCCCAGAACCCAGGGACTGCTGGGTAATACGATACCCCTTGGTAGGTGGTGGTCAGACTTTCGGGCTTCTGACAGTAGTCAGAAGCCCGAAGTAGTTAGTAGATCTTTGGCAGTAACGACTGCCAAAGATCTACGAATAACAGACATGACAGATGACAGATGGGACCAACGGCTTGACGTGCTTTCCGAGTCACAGAGGAGACTCCTCTGTGACTCGAAAAGCACGGTATGTAAATATGGTCACCCATCTACGGACCAACCCTGGCAAGCGTAGCTTAACCTGATGGATCGAACCGAACGGTTGTTATTATTTAGCCACGAGCTCAATTTCATGATTATTCAGAAGATTGTTTTAAAAAGATATCATTAATTAATATCCAATAGTTGGTGGCCCTAATTTTATTAAGCATATAATATAAATAATAGCAGTGCGTTGGGCAGGCAGTAGGTACTCATAATAGCCGAATCTTTAGGAATTCACGATTATATATAAGGTTATGCAATAACGAAATTGATGGGGTATTACTTGCCAACGGAGGATATCCACCAGGTAATTTAAGTAATTACATCATTATGAACATATTAGATAATAATTGAATATAAGTATTTAAAGTATTGTATAACTATTGTAACATTTTTGCAAAAAAACTAATTTTAATTAATAATATTTTGTTTTTTCATTTAATTATTTCAAAAGAAAAGAAATGACTGTTGTGAAAATGCCGTGAAAAACGTTTTGTTTCACTTCTTTTCTTTAGAGTAATTTATATGAAAAAAAAGGTTTTTTAAAGATAATTTTGTCTGATTTTTTTTTGTTTTTATAAAATCTAAATAAATAAAAACTCTCTTCGTAAAATCCTATTGAATGAATATTTCTGAAATAATCATTCAGTAGGATTTTATGAACTTTGAGAGTTGTAATGCTAATTCTAATGATTATAATTCTGTAAGACCATATTTGTTACGGCCGCGAATCATATTTAGATCAACATACAACCTGTTACTGACCTGCAAATTGCAAAAAACGTTATAAAATTTGAATTTCGCGGGCTACCCTAGCGCAATAATCTACATTTCACGTATACCTTGTAATGAAATAAAACGCAGTAACTGAGTGTTACCAATTACCAGAAGGAAACCAATAAAAAATGTAGATTCTTATTCAAGCATTTACTCAAGTAAGTAATGTACAGACGCCAGCAGATCAAGCTACCCGAAACTGTAAAATTTTCCCAATCAACCTTGAACCTTATACTTTAACGATAAAGTTGAAAATCTTTTAAATAAGACAGATTGTGGTAGCTTGATTGATGTGCTGGCGTCTGTACATTACTCGACTCATATTTTGTAGTGAAGAATTCTATCCTCAAGTAATGACTTCACTAAGCAAATTACTTAGCAGCTAGTAATTGCTTGTTTATAAATACGGGTGTTACATTTAATTTTAACCTGTACATACCTACCTATTAACTTTTTCCTGTTTTGCTATTCTGGATTGCTACAGGATATTAACATCTAAAGCCATTTGTAAAAAGACATCTTCGTTTGACATATATTTGCGTTTATTACATCTTGGAAGAGAAACATAATTGTTTGTTTGTGTGCGTCTGCGTACGTATTACAAACATTTTAGATTAAGTCACGTTGTGGTCACGTTGCAAGTGGCGTGGACGGGTTCTGACATTTCTATAATTCTTGTAATTCACTATATTTGTACGCCACTTCTGTGATTACCTCCTCCCTTAGACCGTAATTTAATATTCTAAACGATCTAGAAGGAGTAGAATCCTGTTCTCCAGGTTATTATTGTGTTTACATAAATACTTGTAAGGCCATTAATGTTTTGGAAACGTTTCAGTGGGGCTTATTAATTTGATTTTGTAGGACAGAACAGTGATAATAAGAAGTTGCATTTTGTAAAAGCATTGAGTACAATACAGTAATCGTTCCATGTTTATGTTGTTGAAAGTTTGTTTTGTGTAACAATAACTTACTGGACTGTGACTTGAAATTTTTTTATGGAAATTGATAGAGGTGAGTGTATTATTCAATTATTTATTTTTATCTGTAGACACATTAAAAAAATAAGTTTTTTTATTGTTTGTATGTTAATATAATTACATTTAAATATATTTGTTGTGCTAAAATAAATAAAGTTATTTTTTTCTATTATTTTTAATTATAAAAATAAAGAGAAGACTTCTCCATATATTTCAGCACAGTAAAATTAATTCGAAAGTAATTTACTGTGGCATCTTATAGTTGGCTAAAAACAAAACAAAACTGGTGAGTCCAAATTCTTTATCAGGAATGACATGTAAGTATGTTTATTTTACTAGGCTCTACTGCAGTTTATAACCCGCTCATGTGAAGCTTCACAATTTTATAGCGTATAGATGTCTTCATGTAAAAGACTTCCTTAAAGTTTCACATTGCGCAAACGCCTAGTGTTAGTGAAAAAAAAATCTAAAAAATTCAGAAAAATCAACATAATACATATTAAAATTGTCATTTTACCACAGATAATGTACGAATTTCATTCCTATTTCGTCTACGTGTTGCTGTAATATTGAACAAAAAAAAAATTTAGAAAAAATCATGTTAGTTGTATGGGAGCCCCCTTAAATATTTATTTTATTCTGTTTTTTAGTTTTGTTGTTATAGCGGCAACAGAAATACATCATCTGTGAAAATTTCAACTATCTAACTATCACGGTTCATGAGATACAGCCTGGTGACAGACAGACAGACGCGCAGAGCCTTAGTAATACGGTTCCCGTTTTACCCTTCGGGTACAGAACCTTAAAAATGCTAGTTTGTGTTAGTCTTGGCAATTTTTATTAAAAGTAAGAAGAACTTTTAAATCCATTTTATTTAGATGTGAAAACAGTTTTTTTTTTTTGTTCTAATTAGTGTTATTAATATCTTGACCATGGCCACTAAATCTATAATTCTGTAATCTAGAATTTGACCACACATCAGAATTTCAGATGAATGGTTTTTATCGTTGAATTAAATTATTTTCTTCTGGGCCTAGAATTTTTCCAATGTTTAAGGTTTTGTGGACCAAGCAATTGTGTTTTCTTATCCAACTTTAGTAATTCCCTTGTCAGCCTCAATGCCACTCAACCCCTCTTAATTTTTTCATTAAGTAGGTAATCAGTTTTTACTTCTATTTGTACATTCCTTGGCACAGGAATGTATGAATAGAAGTAAAAACTGATTACTCATACATTATACATATACATTATACAAGGTGAGTTTCCAACCTAGTCTCTATACGATCTCAAGAAATAGAAGGTATTATTCAATGCTAGATATCCCCCCAGGGAGAATTTCAAAAATGTGAAAATACGTTTCTGGTTCAAATCTTTCAAATTAGTACAATTACATGCATAGGACTCGTTTCTATAACAGTTCTCATCTTCTTGCAATAATGGCGCTGTTATCTTTCTCTAGATATCGCACTACGAAATCGTCGATACATAAATAAATTGGTTCACACAGCAACAACTGCCATGATAAAACAAATGCGTTTGTCGCACGCGTTTATGAATGTCGCTAATCACAACGAAGAAACAAAATAATAATATTATATGTATATATAATATTATATGTATGTATTATATTATAATTTATGTATATGTAGGTCGTGCAGTAGTTATGGACGATCATCAAGTTTACATAATAAACTTATTGACAACCGTCTCTTAAAAGCGTAGGTATGCAAGTGACGTGCGTCTATTCTCATCTCACTCACCGATATCGTGTTTCCCCACAACATCGCTTTGTATCGATCCATGTTATAAAATTGTTATTAAAGAATGTAGGTATACAGATTCAAGTTGTCGTGGTTGTAAATTTTGACGTTCAAAAGTGCCTCATACGAGGGCGGCACTGAAAATTTCGGGAATCAAGGAAGTGACACAACATTACTATTTAAAAATGTATTTATTGCTTTTCGAAGTATTCTCCGCGAAATTTGACACATTTTTCCATACGATGGAACCAATCATTGAAGCAACCATTCCATTCGGAAGTTGGGGTCTCCAAAATGGCCGTTTTGTAGGCGTCCACAGCTTCTTCAGGTGATGAAAATCTCTGTCCACGCAATTTATTCTTTATTTTAGGGAAAGTATAGAAATCATTAGGGCTTAGGTCGGGGCTGTACGGCGGATGGTCTAATAATTCTATGTTTTCTTGCTCTAAAAACTCTTTTGTTCTGTGCGCGGTGTGAGAACTCGCATTGTCGTGATGGAGGATGATGCGGCGGTTGCAGTTCTCTTTACGGAGTTCAGAAACGACCTGTGGCAAACAAATGCTAGCATACCATTCTGCATTAACCGTTCTTTGTCCCTCAAGAGGAATAGTCGTAACATGGCCGGTTTTGGAGACAAACGTGGCCACCATTTTTTTTGCAACACTCCGTGAACGAACAATTTTTGTTGGCTTTAACTCATTTTCGAACACCCAAACTCTTGACTGGTTTTTAGTTTCGGGTTCGTACGCGTATATCCAGGATTCGTCACCTGATACAATGTTGTATACAGCATTTGAGGATCCTGCGTGGAATCTTTCGAGAGTTCTGACGCACCAAGTAACGCGAGCCGCTTTTTGCTCTTCACAGAGCGAATGCGGTATCCATCGGGAAAACAACTTTTTTACACCTAATTGTTCATGCAAGATTATTTGTATTTGACTCATGCCAATGTCTAAAGTTGCCTGAATTTCGCGGTATGTCACATGTCGATCTTCCTCAATCAGCTTACGCACAGCATCAACGTTTTCTTGGGTGACTGCAGTTTTTGGACGACCTTGACGGGGATCATCACTGAGCTTGACACGCCCACGTTGAAATTCAGCAAACCAGCGATAAATTGTGGTTTTGGATGGGGCTTCATCACCAAATGCAGAAATCATCCGGTCAACACACTGTTTTTGTGTTAAACCAGTTCGAAAGTCATAATAAATCATCGCTCTTGAATTTTCTCGAGTCAATTCCATTTTCTCAACGACTAAACAAGTTTGACAAAACCTTGTGACAAGACCGAGAATCTTTTTAAAAAAAAAAAAATGGTATTCGATTTTTAAAACCAAGGAGTTTTCAATTAAAAAGATTTTAATATGACAGGAACAGTGGAAATATTCCATTCCCGATACTTTTAGTGCAGCCCTCGTATGTGCCTATTTGAAATAAATAATTTTGGCTTTGACTTTAAGTTTGAAGATTCTTATAATATAGTTTTGTATAGGTACTTACCTAAACTCTAATCCAGTCCAGGGAGAAATGTAGGTAGGTAGGGTGTAACATTATTTCTACGGATTGTCAAAAATATAGACTAGGATCCCAATTATACGTTTCGGGAATTATCGTAGCCCGTAGGTTTGTCCCCAGTCACGCCACGATAACTCCCCTCTGAGGAGTGGCTAGAGAGGCGCCACGACGTCCTCACCTTCCGCCTGACGCAGATCCTCACCGGACACGGTTGTTTCGGGAGGTTCTTGTTCAGGATAAAGCGGGAGGAAACGCCCGGGTGTCACCACTGTGTGAATCGCGCAGAGGACACGGTGGAGCATACGGTGGAGGTCTGTCCGGCTTGGGCGGAGCACCGCCGCGCCGTGTCTTCACGGAGGCGATCGGCGGCGGTGATCTCTCGCGTCCGGCCGTGGTTCAGGCCATGGTTCGGAGCGAGGGTGCATGGGAGGCCATCACCTGCGAAGCAGTAATGCTCGCGAAGGAGGAGGCGAGAGGCGTGAGGGAGAGGCAAAATTTGCGCCCTCACGCCCCTAGTTGCTGCGGGAGACGCCCTGGGCGTCAGGAGTCGCAAGTCGATTCCTGGCCAGCATAGGCGCGAGCTTGCGGACGGTGAGCGATGGGTAGCTCGCCGTCCGATAAGGACCAGGCCAGGGTCGACGGCGCGTTGTGTTCCACGCGCGCCTCAAAGAGAGGTCAGCACCAACTGACGGGGTCCGATAGGGCCAATGCCTGCCAGGGTTGCGAGTTTGTCCGAAAGGGATATCGTGGCACACAGGAAAATGAGTGTACGTTTCGAGAATCACTGTCCATCTTCGAAGATACGAACGCGCGATTATGCGATCTAATGTAGAACAGTTACAACCATGGAAGTACTTGCCTATTAACAGCACATCCTACCGCGTTGTAAAAGCGCACATTTTAACTCTTTTCGCTAAGCTGAGCGTTGGAAAATCCAGAATACGGTAAAAAATCGTCGCCATGCGAACGTGGGCTAATAGGTGACAATCTGCGTACCTAGTTAAAAACTTAGAAACTTGCTTCTGAGGCAGGCGCGACGTTCGTGTTAATTCGGAATCACGAAGATTACCGAAACGCATACTTGTCTACCTTTGCGAACTTAGACCCTACTGACGAACGGCGACATTGGTTTCTATTTTAGTTCCTTCACGTGGCTATGACGGGTGTCGGTTTTTTTTCAGCCGTAAGCTATCGGGTGATTTTAGGCAGACTTTTGAATTTTAAACAAGATCTTTCCGTATGTGTACCTATTAGATGCCTTGCATAAAAAAGCCAAATGCGTGTCGGACCACGCACAATGAAGAATTCGGTAGTTGGGATGAATTTCTACCAAAAACAAATTTAACATTGTAGTTTAAAAAATGTTCTCCCATACATCGTTAAACTCTCTGCAAACTGCAAATGTAAGTTGGTCGACTATTACTCGTTAACTTGTAAAGCCTACTTAGCTGTGATAGTTTACACATATCATCAATCAACCATTTAGCTGGCAGCCCCTACACCCATGGCTGAATGACGTATAGTCATTTAGTAAAATTGGATATTGATGAAGAGTTTTTGTATTGGTAACTGAATTTACCAACAATAGAAGGGATCTAACCTAACCCAAATGAAGCGAAATATATTATGTAATAAAATGAAATATGGATACAAACTATCTAAATCACTAAATATACGTATTTATTGTATGATTATTACGAAGTAAAACATTTTAGTTCATTGACCTTACGTAAAACGACACAATGTCAAAAGTGACAAAATATTGCTAAATTCCTACGATTTAGTTTTTTAGGGTTCCGTACCTCAAAAGGAAAAACGGAACCCTTATAGGATCACTTCGTTGTTCGTCTGTCTGTGTGTCAGTCTGTCAAGACCCTTTTTCTCAGGAATGCGTGGAGGTATCAAGTTGAAATTAATATCAAATACGAAGGTTTATGGTCCCTTGAAGCTCTAAAAAAATCAAGCTTCCAAGTCAACGCAATGAAAAAATACGGAGATATAAGCGACATTATTGCGACATATTTCGACACTCGCAAATAAATCAAAACCTATAGGGTACTTCCCGTTGACCTAGAATCATGAAATTTGGCAACAAGCAAGGTCTCACAGCACAAGTAAAGTAAAAAGTCAGAAAATTGTTAATTTGCCGTTTTATCACATAAAAAAATAATTTTTTGCGATTACAAACTTACATTTTCAGTTGGAAAATTGACTGTGGCGTTTATCGATGTATGGGAGGACATGTTCTTCAACTACAATATTAAGTTTGTTTTAGGGATAAATTCATCCCAATGCTTCTAATAATATGATCTTTCTGTAAAAAAAGATATGGACTCCCAACTCGTGGGATTATAAACCAAAGCTTTTGCGGGTCCCTATTTAGCCAGTTTATCAATATTAGTTTGTTCTTGGGATAAATTCATCCCAACTGTGAAACCCAACATTGTGCGTGGTCGGACACGCACTTGGCCAGTTTTTCTAATTTACATAGATATAGTGCCAATTATAGTCTCCGAGTAAAATGGCTGACTCACAGAAGGACATGACGACATTGTAAGGGTTCCGTTTTGCCATTTGGCTACGGTAAAAGTGTATGATGTTATTTGCAGTAACTGTCAGTTGGTACTTGATACCGTCTAATATAAATATCGATATATTAGGTGCTCAATATTGCCTAATTATAACAATATAAACTAAAGGCATTTATAGTGTATACACTTGTCTTCTTCGTAATAAGACATACCTACTTTTAAATATTTCCATAAAAAAAGCAGGTTAGTAACAATACTTTGTAAAGCTAACGTCTAAGGAAAATTCCTTTCAATTTTAACATTACGACATCAGCGTGAACTTATAAGCTTTCTTAATAAATTTATTGTTTCTCAAAACCTCTTTTTCCCGGTATCAAAGTTGCCGTTTCGCAACTCCTACCACATAACATGTTTCAAATTATGGCGGAAAATTATGACTTTTGTTATTTACGTAAAATCTGTTATTGCTCTTCGAGGAAAAGCTAAGTTTAGTTTTGTTTTTATAGAACTGGAATTATTTGCGCCAAATATAAATGTTACATAATAAGTAGGTAGGTATATCCGGATTCGATCCGGTTAGACTGGAAGCCAACGCCAACACAGTTGGGAAAGGCTAGCCAGATGATGTTGCAGATACAGGTATAAAAAGTACCTCTTAACGGTTTCTACTGAATCATCTCTAACTGTCAGCTTTTACAAAATATTACTGTTGCTACATTAGCCCTATAATGCGTTTAAAGCTTAAGTAAAACCTTTGTTCAAAGACATATTATTCTATCAACGACAACTTAACATAAGAATAGTTGGTAGCTGTGATTAACTCAAGACAGTGTTTAAATATGTTCTTTCTCCAGAATTAGCTTACCTGCTGACTGACAGGTTATATGAGTTCTTATAGGTAATTGTTTATTTATATTTGACTGTATATGTCAATTTATATAGGTACATTATAGCAATACAACTCATAAAAAATCATTACCTATAATGAGTAGCATTACAATGTCTTTTTATGAGTTGTATTGTAATATGTGTTTAGCTCGCCACCTCGACAATAATTGATCATATTATTCTTGCCTGAGCAACCGGCAGCAAGTTCGTCATTAGATGTCACTGCTTGCGGTAGCGTCGGGGGTCTGGTTGCCTACTTTCCTCAACTATGGCGAGGGGGTAATGGCTGATCTTTGCGTTATGCTTGTGAACGGGTGCTGCTTGTGGTCAAAATCAAAAGTTATTTATTCAAACTAGGTTGAGAATCAGCTCTTTTCGAACGTCAAAATTACATAAGACAGTCCCCTAATACGCCCGCCCTTCACCACTTCCTAGTGCTTTAGCTGGGAAGAAGTGGCGCAACAAACTCCCCAGCAGCACACCTGTCTGTTCAGTTAGATAAACTTTATTATATATATACTAGTGACTGGTCGTCTTGTTGTCCATGGTTTTGTTATTAGTAATTAACTGTTTATTCATTTTACTTAATTAAAAAAAAAATGCGTCTATGACAAATCACGAGCACGACAGCTACAAGTGCTTTATGAAATAATGCACCTTAGCAAAATGTAAACAAATCAACATAAAGTTACGTAACAGCTAGGTTATTGTGTCAGCATAATATAATGATAATCAACTAACATCTATAACATATTATAGTCATTCAAGACTGTTTATTTGCTTAGGTAAGTAAGTAACAAATATTATACTCGTAAATTAGAGTACTTACATGGGTTAGCGTCGACGTCTTAGGCGCACCCCTTCATCTATCCACCTAACTAACCAACAATCCACCAAATGCAAACTAAACTAAACCTTACTAAATCCACCACTACTTAACAATTATTCTTATAAGTAGGTATAAGAAAAAATACGTGTACTTAACTTACAAACAAAGGCACACAGTATTGACAAAGTGTGGTAAAAATGTGCATTGCTCCACGTGTAAGTACAAGACATTTTTTGTAATAACTCTAGTGTATTTGAAAAACCAATTCCAGATATCAAAAGTAGCTTATTCTACACCAGGTGTGATGTGGGTAAATACATGAAGATGTCAGCTTCCGCCGAGACTCTGATGCCGGCTCCGAACATCCGACCGCAAGCGCCTCCCGCCACTGTGCCCACGCCGCCCCCGGCAACCGCGCGCCGGCCTGGCAGCAAGCACATAGTGCACTGGTTTCGAAAAGGCCTGCGCCTCCATGATAACCCAGCGTTAAAGGATTGCCTAGTGGACGCAGCGACGTTCAGATGTGTATTTATCATCGATCCTTGGTTCGCCAGCACTTCTAATGTTGGCATCAATAAGTGGAGGTAAAACTTTGAATAAGAATACGTTAAATTACAATCTTTTCCTGCGAGCGAAATCTACGTTATTATGATTTAATCTATGCAAGAGATGTTTGAGTCACAGTCCACGCACACGTAGGCGACATACGTAATAGGTACTTACCTACTTCGGTATTATGTAGGAAGTTGCTACACTCGACATTATGCAGTTTTATTTATTTCATCGATAAACTTATCTCGACAGGTTTCTGCTGCAATGCTTGGAAGACTTAGATAGGAGTTTACGGAAACTTAACTCCCGGCTGTTCGTGGTTCGAGGGCAACCTGCCGACGCGTTACCAAAACTGTTTCGAGAATGGGGCACCACCGCATTGTCTTTCGAGGAGGACCCCGAGCCCTATGGCCGAGTGCGAGACCACAATATCATGACAAAATGTCGCGAAGTCGGCATCACCGTCACATCTCGTGTTTCTCACACGTTATACAAATTAGACCAGTAAGTTATTTAAAATGTTATGTTCTTTTTCATGTAGCATTTGAGTCGTAAATAATTTAATTATATTACATATAATTATTTTTACAGAATAATAGAACGAAACGGTGGCAAAGCACCTCTCACGTACCACCAGTTCCAGGCGTTGATTGCCAGCATGCCTCCACCTGCGCCTGCAGAGCCGCCAATATCACCCGAAACGCTCAACGGCGCCACCACGCCAGTAACCGATGACCATGATGATCGGTTTGGCGTACCCACCCTCGAAGAACTTGGTAAGTTACGACAAATTAAGTTATAATTATGATCCAAATATAATTATGAGGGTTTAATGTAATGTTTTTAACTTGAATAATTCAGGTTTCGAGACTGAGGGTTTAAAACCTCCCGTTTGGATCGGAGGGGAAAGTGAAGCTTTAGCTAGGTTAGAAAGACACCTCGAAAGAAAGGCTTGGGTGGCTTCATTCGGGCGGCCAAAAATGACACCACAGTCATTGTTGGCAAGCCAGACAGGCTTATCACCCTACTTAAGGTAAATTACTACAATTGTTTTTTCAGTTTCGTCACTTTTTGATTAGACTTAAGTACTGAACTAAAGAAATACCTTTCTTACAGGTTTGGTTGTTTGTCAACTAGATTATTTTACTATCAGTTAACGGAATTGTACAAAAGAGTTAAACGAGTAAGACCACCGCTGTCTCTTCATGGGCAAATACTATGGAGGGAATTTTTCTATTGTGCTGCAACACGTAATCCTAATTTTGATCGTATGGAAGGAAATCCTATATGCGTTCAAATACCATGGGAAAAGAATCAAGAAGGTTTGGCGAAATGGGCTACTGTAAGTACCTAAAGCTACCGCACGTCCATAAACGACTTAACCAACCCTTTGATTTTAAAAGACAATTTTAAAACTGTGCCAACTTTATAAAACTCATCTTATAATATTGCAGGGCCAAACCGGATTTCCTTGGATAGATGCAGTAATTATACAATTAAGAGAAGAAGGGTGGATTCACCACTTGGCCAGGCATGCAGTGGCTTGCTTCCTAACAAGGGGCGACTTGTGGATCTCATGGGAAGAAGGAATGAAGGCAAGGAGGACTTCGTTATTTAGTATTTTAGTGCCATTACATTCATTTTGAATTTAATTTAAGAACTCGGAACTATGATTCGAACGATAAGTGTTTTTCTTATTGAAATACATTTTTATTTTTTTCAAAAAGTGGACATAATTTATCTCTTCTATCCATTGACAACAACCTTAATTAAGGAATGTACAAAGAATATTGAGGTGGTTTACTCACTTCAATCTTTTGTATGTGGTTATTTGCGATCCAGACTTATCACTTTTTGTATGACCATCGTCGACACGTATTAATTTGAGGAGAGTCCCCGTCCCTGCAGGTGTTCGACGAATTGCTTCTCGACGCCGACTGGTCCGTCAATGCGGGCATGTGGATGTGGCTCTCGTGCTCATCATTCTTCCAGCAATTTTTCCACTGTTACTGCCCGGTCCGTTTCGGGCGAAAAACTGACCCTAATGGTGATTTTATAAGGTATGTCACTTCGTCTGAATAATCATGATTATTTGTGCTACCGTGAAGAATGTAAGTTATAATTATTATTGTAATCAATCATTTAAATTACAGAATAAGCCTATCACCAAGCTGTCGCACTTGAGACAGGGGTCGTTGAAAAGATTCCGCCTTCAAAATCAAAATTCATTTATTCAAACTAGGCTGAGAATCAGCACTTTTCGAACGTCAAAAATTACGTACGACAGTCCCCCAAAAACGCCCACCCTTCACCACTTCCTAGTGCTTTAGCTGGGAAGAAGAAGTGGCGCAACAAACTCCCCAGCAGCTTCGTTAACGTCACATTGGTACTTCTAAAAGTAAATCTCCGTAGTAAGTCATGTACCAGGGTTGATTGATTTAAATCAAGTGATTTTTAGGGTTCCGTACCTCAAAAGGAAAAAAGGAACCCTTATAGGATCACTTCGTTGTCCGTCTGTATGTCTGTCAGTCTGTCAAGACCATTTTTCTCAGGAACGCGTAGAGGTATCAAGTTGAAATTAATATCAAATACGTAAATCTATGGTCCCTTGAAGCTCTAAAACAATCAAGCTTCCAAGTCAACGCAATGAAAAAATACGGCGATATAAGCGACATTATTGCGACATATTTCGATACTCTCAAATAAATCAAAACCTATAGGGTACTTCCCATTGACCTAGAATCATGAAAGGAGACGTTCACGAAATGTATGGGGCTTGGTACTAAAATAATTGAAAATTTAAACAGCCTTCTGACCTATATAGGCTGAAACAGGGTAATTATTTTGATGTCTTTGGGCATTTAATTTTTTTTTACAGCCGCCCGTTTTTTTTAAAATTAAGTGTTGAAAAATAAAATGTTCTACAAGCATTATTTATATTTTAGGAATGGCAGCCCTGTGGCAAATGACGTGACAATGACAACGTCAGTCAGCAAGACTCTGCTTGACATTTACAGCGGATATTTAGTCCGAGTTTACAGCTTTGAGTTTTTTCGATACGTTTTGTTATTGCATTGTCATGATAATCAATATTTTTTGTCTTAATTTCATGGAGCTGCAGCTAAAATTATAATAAAATCTCAAAGTATTTCATAGAAATGGAAACATTAGCCACATAAAATAATTATATTGCATAGAAATTAATAAATAAAGACTATGTGCGTTTTGTTTGTATTGAAACATTTTTCACTTTTTCACAAAAACGGGCGCTTGAAAAATTCAGATTTAACTATAATCGAGTAGCATAATAAATAAGCTTTCTAATAAGGTACATCACATTAGCGTTTAAAAATCGTCGGAATATAATACCAATTTTGACCTCTCCTTTGGCAAGTAGCAACGTCTTACAGCACAAGTATAGGAAAAAGTCCTAAAATTGTAATCTTCAGTTCTTCTTTAAGGATCTTTGTGAGAATTACAAATTCACAATTATATCACAATATTTTACGACGCGCGACGCAATATTCATACGGCGAACGATCGCATGAAAAAATTGACAAATTAGGGGAATCCCGGAAATACACTAGTTTTTCGTAGAGAGTTATCAATGTTAGACCATTTTAAGGGAATACCAGTGTGTTCTTAGAGAGTTGTCAGTTAACAAAATAAAAATCAACCATTTACGGTGAATAAAAAGAAAAATTTATAAAAAAAAAACAACAAAATCATCATTTAATTGTTTTTTTTTTTTAACTAAAAATCTGTCATAAACAACCATGATAATAATCATGATTTTTATCAACCCTGATATAAAGAGTATAATATGACCTGCGGGGCAATAGCGTAACATACAATGACATTATTATTGATTGCCATGGGTTTCATTTTGTTCACCCACGTCCATTGTATTATTTACGTTTTTGAGCAGACGAATTTTTCAAACCTATGAAGCAATGGAATAGCAATATCCTTCAAAACACTCAGATTGTGATTCAAACTGTGTGATATGCAGTTAAAGTGTTGATGACGATCTCAATGTGTACAGAGTGGGTATATATATCTTTTGAAAATTCGTTAAAAATCTTGTGATTGTTAATTTAGGTATACTTAAAAGACTGAAAAGAAACGGGAATACCGTTTATTAAAATTAATGATACGGTCTAAATGCATCACCCCGAGTGAAAAAAAATCGGGAGCCATACTGGCGCCATATTGATTTTTTTCAAAAATATTTTATCGTTTGGGCATGTGCTCATCATTCGTAAACCGGCCTCCTATTGTGCCTTAATTTCCTAGAACCATGGAGCTGCGTGTTTTGGGCCACTCGGATGGTAACCTGCGAGAGCGATTTCAAAAGTGCAAAAACTTATGGCCCAGCCTGTATATTATGTAACAAGTACACAACTAGTGTATTATGAATACGACTCTGATGATTATGTTGCGCAATTTCGATCGAAGGTGTGACGCATTGTGGGTGACTCGTCAGTGATGCTTGCATGATGTTTGACGTATGCTACATTCTTGTACGAGTACCTTCACGCCTATTTTGCCCAAAATTAAATACTCAAATGCATACTTCTGTATTTCACTGCATTAATTAGCAAAGATTTGTTACTATCAATATATTTTTTTTACAGGCGTTACATCCCAGCATTGAAGAACATGCCGACGCGGTACATTCACGAGCCGTGGGTGGCCCCGGAGTCGGTTCAGCAGTCTGCGCGATGCATCATCGGCCGCGACTACCCCATGCCCATGGTGGACCACTCGAAAGCGTCTCAGCTCAATATCGAACGCATCAAACAAGTGTACGCGCAGCTGGCGAAATACAAACCACAAGGTACGAGGGCGGCACTGAAAATTTCGGGAATCAAGGAAGTGACACAACATTACTATTTAAAAATGTTTTTATTGCTTTTCGAAGTATTCTCCGCGAAATTTGACACATTTTTCCATACGATGGAACCAATCATTGAAGCAACCATTCCATTCGGAAGTTGGGGTCTCCAAAATGGCCGTTTTGTAGGCGTCCACAGCTTCTTCAGGTGATGAAAATCTCTGTCCACGCAATTTATTCTTTATTTTAGGGAAAGTATAGAAATCATTAGGGCTTAGGTCGGGGCTGTACGGCGGATGGTCTAATAATTCTATGTTTTCTTGCTCTAAAAACTCTTTTGTTCTGTGCGCGGTGTGAGAACTCGCATTGTCGTGATGGAGGATGATGCGGCGGTTGCAGTTCTCTTTACGGAGTTCAGAAACGACCTGTGGCAAACAAATGCTAGCATACCATTCTGAATTAACCGTTCTTTGTCCCTGAAGAGGAATAGTCGTAACATGACCGGTTTTGGAGACAAACGTGGCCACCATTTTTTTTGCAACACTCCGTGAACGAACAATTTTTGTTGGCTTTAACTCATTTTCGAACACCCAAACTCGTGACTGGTTTTTTGTTTCGGGTTCGTACGCGTATATCCAGGATTCTTCACCTGATACAATGTTGTATACAGCATTTGAGGATCCTGCGTGGAATCTTTCGAGAGTTCTGACGCACCAAGTAACGCGAGCCGCTTTTTGCTCTTCACAGAGCGAATGCGGTATCCATCGGGAAAACAACTTTTCTACACCTAATTGTTCATGCAAGATTATTTGTATTTGACTCATGCCAATGTCTAAAGTTGCCTGAATTTCGCGGTATGTCACATGTCGATCTTCCTCAATCAGCTTACGCACAGCATCAACGTTTTCTTGGGTGACTGCAGTTTTTGGACGACCTTGACGGGGATCATCACTGAGCTTGACACGTCCACGTTGAAAATCAGCAAACCAGCGATAAATTGTGGTTTTGGATGGGGCTTCATCACCAAATGCAGAAATCATCCGGTCAACACACTGTTTTTGTGTTAAACCAGTTCGAAAGTCATAATAAATCATCGCTCTTGAATTTTCTCGAGTCAATTCCATTTTCTCAACGACTAAACAAGTTTGACAAAACCTTATGACAAGACCGAGAATCTTTTAAAAAAAAAAAAAATGGTATTCGATTTTTAAAACCAAGGAGTTTTCAATTAAAAAGATTTTAATATGACAGGAACAGTGGAAATATTCCATTCCCGATACTTTTAGTGCAGCCCTCGTAAACAGTAACAGATTTCGACTACAATATTCGAATAGGAAAATAATGTTGAAAATGTTATCATAGAATGTTCTTCGTGTTACATCGGTGTTCTGTCTGGCGATATAAGGACCTAAACAGTTGTTATCGGAGCCTTGTATGACGGCAAACTGTCGCGTGAACTTCAATAAATGATGTCACACTGTACTTGTAACAAATGTGTGCCATGGAAGGTTATTTTACTCACAAGTTCGCTGAAAAGCTCGTGTTATGATTATAAATAGTAATTGTACTGGAATCTTTGATTATTTTTGAGCTAATTAATAGCGCACAGCTTTGTAGACAAAATAATTAAGCCGTATGGTATGGTAGGATAAAAACACTTGCCGATATAAATGACTAAACGATAGGATTTTACATACCTAGTAAAGCTTTTTTGAATTTCCAATATTTATTTTCTCAAAATGTTAGGATACACTACTAAACTTCTTGAGAAAATCTGTGGGACCAGCACTCTAATTGCGTAACACACTGTCAATGACAATCTGAATGATTTTGAAGTATATTGCTAATCCACTGCTTCAAGCTCGAAAAATTTGTCTGCTCAACAACGTAAATAACAACGCAATGAGTGTTGTTAAACTGTCAAAATGAAACCCATTGCTACTGGTAGTGTTTTACACAATTACCCCGCAAAACGACGTAGCTTTGCAGCAATATCTATCCTTAGTCATTACTTATGGATACTTGTTTTTTTAGGTACATTGAATCCTAATGCTGTGCAACGACCAAACGTGATGCAATCATCGCCGAGCCCAAATTCAATCATTACCAGCATCAATCAGTCAAACTTCTTGTGCAGTCAAGCACCTGACCCACCAACCACAACACCGCAAATAATACCGTATAAGGGTAAGGATGTCGTATTCCAAAAGCCTATGAACCACAGGTCCATGAAGCCTTCATTCAAACAAGTTGTTATAATACAGAAAAAACAAAATACCAATGTCATAAAAACCGTGTCACAATCAAAGGAGAACTATGTTGTCAATGGGCAACTAGATGTTTCCTACAAAACGCCAAGGAATGATAGCTTACAATCAGTGAAACAAGAAAAATATGATTTGAAAAACTTGGTCATCAATAATTATGTTCAAGACTATCCCAATAGTCAAGGAATTAACAGTTTTAATTATGACAAACAGAAGTTCTTTTTGTCTTCTTTTACTGATAACGGGGTGCGCAGAGCCGTGCACAACGAGGTGTCCCCAACCTATGATGCCGCGCTAGACCACGACACCAATATGACTTTCAACAGGGAGAATAAAATTGAAAATGTAAAAGATAAGGCAAATGATAGCACATCCTGCTTACATCCTATGTCAATAAACGACGATCGAATAATTTCAAACGAAAATCGTCAGATTAATAAGTCTAACGAATGTGAAACTTACTCATCAAATGAAAATGAAAAGTAAATTACTTAAAATATAGATTAATTAGTCATAATATATTTTACTATGGCCTGTAGATAAAATGATATGCACTATGATTATAATTTTATCTATAGTAGTGTACAGAATCTTGTAACAGTACAGCAAAGATATTGCTGCAGAAACTAGAAAACGATATAGAAGTAGAAGTATTACTTAACATCAAATAAGATAAGGCGCAAAGTAGGCACATTTGAAATGGAAAGTATCCAATAATCAGGCAGATCTCTAAAAATAAGTTGAATTATTAGAATTGTATGATAAAATTACAAGATTGTTAGCTAAAATAAATGTTTCTCTATAGAATTTTGTTTTAATTCAGATTTTCATCTATGGTTACAAATCTGATTTTGCATAAGGTTTGATGGTAGACACCATGCTTGATTAGTCTAGAAGTAATCTTTTAGTTACAATAAAAGACTGGCAACTCTGGCAAGTATTTCTTAAGCATTAACTCAAGATTATGCCTGAATGAAAGCAGCTGCAGCTGGTTAGTATTATATGATTATTATAATATAATATTATTATTATTTAATATCCTGACGGCTGGTATATTTGGGAGAGGCTGGGCTAGGCTGGTTAAAATAGGTATGAAATACAAATGACTATGTTACATTACTCATTTATTCTCAAAGAAGCCACAGTTTCCATGTGCTGCTTAAGTGCCTTTTTGACCTTTCTGGAGGTTTTGACATCTTTCTTGTCAGGACAGGGCTTTTTATTTCCACCTAATTCAGTTTGTATTGTTGATAATATAGATATCTAAAAATAAAATAACTCTAAATGTTATAAACGTAAATTGTCCTAATTACCAGTATTATATCCAATAGTGACAGTGACATACTTACAGTTTCAGGGACATGTACATATCTAATATTACGGGCTTGTAAAAACAAATTGTCAAAAAGATATTCGTTTCCTTGAGGGTCACAATACACTGCATTGGAAAAAGAAATGTTCATATAACTGTAACAAAAACGTAATAATGTAAAACCTACTGGATTCCAGGGCCAATAGTTAATAATACTATTGTTTATCTTTGTTTGTATCACATTATTGATGGTTTTTGAATTCTTACCCATCAACACCGTCTACATGTCCACAGACATATGAATCATCATTACGTAGGTCCACTGTTATATCTTTTCCTTCCATAGCTTTAACAAGACACAGTAAAGTGTTGTGATAATGGAATTTTTCTCTTGCAGACCCAACAAACATTGTTAGCTTGTTCAAATCTGAAAGGTAATTTTAAAATGGTGGAACTTGCTGGGTTATGTTGTAATTTAAAAATGTGCTCAAAAAATCTATACTTTTTTATATTATATAGAGTGGGAATAAGTAATAAAGGCAAAAAATCTACACTTATGTATAATTATATGGAGTGGTAATTATTAGTGGCAACCAGGGAAGCATAATTCACTTAATGTGAAATAGTATTTGTATAAGCCCTAAAAGCAGAAGACCTGGTTATGGTCATCTGCTTTTTACATTATTACAACACAAACATTATGGTTAAGGCTTAACTTTATTTTTTGGGGTTATGGCCATCTGTATCTAAACTAAAGATTTGAAAAAATGTTTCAGTCATTTTATTTTTCAGCCAGTAAGTACCTAAGTAAAACTAAAATATCACAAGTTTTATTTTTCGATCATTATTCTACCATAGATGTATGTTAATTGCAACTTACAGAACATTGATAACAGTTTATGTAATTCTAATTTATTCTAGTGTTTTATTTTGGTAAATACATTTTCATCATATTCGCACTACTTCAGTTAAACTATTTTACATTTTCACAATAAGTAGTCTTGCATCTTGCTTCGATTTCAATTCTAACTCAGCTCTAGTTATTATCCATTCTTCACTATCTCTTTCAGCCCAAAAATAGTAAGTACCTCTATCTTTAGGTCCAGACACAGGTATTCTAAATCTAGCTGTCTCACCATCAGAAAAGTTATTTACTGTGTCATTCAGCTTGAATCGCTTATCTTTGATCGGCTCTCCTAGATAGTGGACGGCACCAGGGTGAGCTCGTAACTTTTTCAACGCACTTTTAAAGAAATCATAATCTCTTACCCTATCGATAATTCGGTTCTGTAAATAAAACCCAGTGCCTCCGACGACCAAACCTCCCCAAGCAGCAATTTGTACAAGTTTTCTTGTAGTTAACGTCATAATATTAAGATTTATCTAGGTACAACAATATAAGATTTTCAGTAGGTACCTGTGGTCTCCAGAATGAATTATTATTTGAATCTTGAATAGATTTATAATCCGTACCGATTTGTGTATGATATTCTTAAAATGTTTAGGCGTGGAATCTGGTGGAATCACAGACTAAGTAGATTGGTGGAATCATCCAGATACATTAATCATATACAAATGTATTCTTTAATGTCAGGTAAACCCATAGAGTTTAATAATAAATGAATTGATTAGATGGTAAACCTGAACCTGACTCCTGAGGTTTTTTTTTTTTTTCTGTTTTGGCAACTGAGCCGATGTCGACTATTCTGCCAGCGTCGACTCCTGAGGTACCTAACTCCGGTATCCGAACCAATCTCGAACGTCATTGTGCCGTGCGAAATCGGTATCGGTAGTGCTGCCCACCAAAATCGGTTTATTTGTACCAAAAATCGGTAATGACCAAAAATTACAATATTCAATCAAATTCGTTTATTTATCAAAAAATAATTTAGATAGGTACATCAAACACACTTAGATATAATAATTTTTTACAACATATTTGTGTGCTAGTGAAGAACTATGTTTTTTCCTGATGTAATGTAAATATCTCTATTACAACTCTTACAATAGGTATAGCTTACGCCTTTAAGACTATCTTGCAGCCAGCCTGAGAATTCTTCTTCCTATACTTTTCGATAATATTGTAGATATTTTTTTCGTTTTGCACTCGCGGTTCTACTCGGTTCCTCGTCAGACGACATTTTAACGTAATAGTAGCACTTCGCAACTTTAAACTTGAGGATACTTTCTCTTCGAAGTTAAGAAAATTTATGAAAAAATAAAACCCGAATTACTGTTTTTATAGACAAGTGAATTCCCGAGCGGGAAACCTCTTAAAACATCTAATTTTAGGATTCAAGGGTATTCCCTAAAATATATGAAACATTCCGCAATAACTAACTACTTATCCATACTTAATTTTGAGGGTTTCCCGTAACGTTAAACATAAATGAGTGCCAATGGGTTGCCAACATAAAAGTATAAAATCGGTAGAATAATCGGAATAATTTCCATGTATTCTCTAAAATCATGGAAAACATGTTGCATTTCGGTAGGACAGACAGAGCCCATTTCGGTAGAATACCGAAAAATCGGTAGGTTTGAGACCACTGACTGAACATACAGAGTCCACAGACTAAAGTTCTGACAGGGACCATAGACAGATTATTCTACAAACAATTAGAGGAAAGACCATGGAATTAGTATGTACTGACTGTATAAAACGTGTAGTGCGAAAACCAGTCCCATCCAACTGCTCAGAGGGGTGAGCCAGGGGGATGTGATATCCCTAAAACTGTTCACCAATGCGTTGGAGGACGTCTTCAAGACGCTGGACTGGACTGGACAGTGTATCAACGTGAACGGCGAGTACATCTCACACCTTCGCTTTGCTGATGACATCGTCATAATGGCAGAGACGCTGGAACAGTTAGACCAGATGCTCCACAGCCTAAACGGAGCCTCTCGGCGGGTTGGCCTCGGCATGAATTTGGACAAGACAAAAGTCATGTACAATTCGCACGTCTTGCCGAGTCCAATCCACATCGAAGGGTCGCTACTCGAAGTTGTGAAGGAGTATGTCTACCTAGGACAAGTCATCAAGGTCGGTAGACACAACTTTGACAAAGAAGCCGACAGAAGGATCCAGTTGGGTTGGGCGGCATTTGGAAAACATAACATAACATAACATAATCTTTATTTATATAAAAAACAGATTGTAGTACATGTAACAGTTTTCACAAAGGTGGGTAGTGTTAAATCACTGAAAATCAAGTGGGTGACGTGCTGTTCTCCTTGCTAGGCTATGAAATAGCCTGTATTAAGGAGTAACAGTGCCGATCCCTCTAATTGTATTACTACAATTATAATTTACAAGTTAAATTTTTAATTTTTAAATACAGATATTAGTGCGCGAGCACATTTGTGTGTGTGTGTTTGTGCGTGCGTGTGTATGTGTGTGTGCGAGCGTGTGTATGTGTGTTTGCGTGTGTGTGCTATGTCTAAGTAAAAGGGTCTGTTTGTGCATGAGCGTGCGGCTGTGTAAGCGTGCGTAAGTAAGGGGATTGGATTAGTGTGGTACTATGTTTTGGGTGCGTGGTACAATATTTAAACTTGTCATATCTGAATTAAATTAAATATTTTTCTGTATCGTCGTAGGTTATATTTTGAAGGTACGTGCGGACAGTATTGTTACAATTATGATAAGACAATCTATATATTGGACATTTTTTGTTTATTGTATTGTAAAGAGACGGACCTAAATAATAAAAGAATCTTTTAGTGAACGACAAGCGGGTTTTTGGAGGAGTACAAATTTTATCTTTTCGGCGTTTGGTAATTTCAATATATGGGGTTATGCGGTGTTGCAACAGAATTCATTGTAAAATAAAGTTTTGCCGCACATTGAGAACGTTGCAGTTTTTGTATAACTGATTAGTTGGATAAATTAGTGGACGGAAGGTAGCCACTTTTAGTATGGCACGATGTGTAACTTCCAACGGTTTAAGGATAGTTTTTGCAGCACCACCCCAACAGGGAATACAGTAGGTAATAATAGATAGGCATAAGGCAAAATAGACATTACGTATAATTATAGGATTAGCAATATTTCTTAAGGTTTTAAAGATATATATAAGTTTGCGAACTCTGCCAGTAAGGACATTAATATGTGATTTAAATTTAAGATTCTTATCTATGACAACACCTAGGTATTTGATTTCATCCGTAGAGGATATAGGTGCACAGTGGCATGAAATTTGAGTTTGAATATTGCATGTGTGAGCTTTAAGCGATATTGGTAGGTTTGGTTGGGTAGCAGAACTGATCGAGTAGGTAATGAACTTGGTTTTCGAGGTATTGAGTGTAAGCATATGGAAATAAAGCCAGTTTAGTGCTACATTGAAGCCATGCTGTGCTTTGTCCTCGAGTTCAGACCATGTTTTGGCGACGAAAGTTATTGCAGTGTCATCTGCAAAGGATGTCATCTTGGCATTTGGGATATTTAAATTGCATAAATCGTTTATAAAAACTAGAAATAAAGTGGAACCCAATATGCTTCCTTGTGGAACGCCGCAGTAGATGGGGAGCTCACTGCTGCTGTGACGATCAATCTTGACAATCTGGGAGCGATTTGTGAGGTAGCTTTGAAAGAAATCAAGTTGTAATCCCCTGACACCTATCCTTTCAAGTTTGAGTAAGAGAGAACGGACGGGAACGGTGTCGAATGCCTACGCAAGGTCTAAGAATATTGTAAGGACCTTTTTATTAGTGTTCAGGTTTTGTATGATAGTGTTAGTTAATTCCTGAACTGCGTCAGAGGTAGACTTGTTTTTACGAAATCCAAATTGTTGTGGTGATATTAGTTTGTAATGTTCTACCAGGAGAACTATCGACCAATCTCATTAGCTACTATAACTGCAAAAGTGCTTGACAGTGTGCTCGAGCGTAGGATGGCTGGACAGCTCAATTTACATGACGCACAGTTCGGTTTTAGAGCTAGGCTGTCTACAGAAACAGCTATTTTTACGCTCAAGCACACGGTCAGTTACTACACCAGCAGGAATACACCTGTGTACGCTGTATTTTTAGACCTTTCGAAGGCATTTGACCTGGTTAATTATAACGTCCTATGGACTAAGTTGCGTGACCGGGAACAACCTAAGGAGATAGTTGAGCTTCTCAGATACTGGTATAATCACCAGATTAACCAGGTCAGATGGTCAAGTGCTTTGTCGGAGATGTATGTTCTGGGATGTGGTGTAAGGCAGGGTGGTCTGACCTCCACAGCGCTGTTCAGCTTGTATGTCGATCAGTTGATCGGGGAATTCAGCAGCACAGGGGTTGGATGCTCGGTAGATGGTAAAATTATAAATAGCGTATCTTACGCGGATGACATGGTGCTGCTGAGTCCCTCGATTGAGGCACTCAGGCGATTGCTTGAGATTTGTGAGAGATACACCTTGACTCACGGCCTCCTGTACAACGTGAAGAAGAGTGTGTTCATGGTGTTTGGGGTTACTGCAAAGGGTCACAACTCAACTCACTCACGCTGGTAGCAACTTGCGTACGCTGGTAGCTACTCACCCACACTGCTGGGAGCTACACGCCTACATAGGTAGCTACTCGCCTACGCAAATAGCGACTCGCCTAAACAGGTAACTACTGACCCACGCTGGTAGCTACTCGCCTACTCTAGTAGCAACTCGCCTACGCGGGTAGCTACTCGCCTAAATGGGAAGCTACTCACCTACGCCAGTAGCTACTCGCCTACGCAGATAGCGACTCGCCTACACAGGTACCTACTCGCCCACTCTGGTAGCTACTCGCCTACATAAGAAGCTACTTACCTACGCTGGTAGCTACTCGCCTACGCAGATAGCGACTCGCCTACGAAGATAATAAAATAAAAAAAAAATAAATAAAATTTATTCAAAAATATAAGATACAACGTTTACAGTTTTCCTTAAATCTACGTCAAGTTCACGATGGTTTGTGCCTGAACTAGGAAGTCCTGTGTTTCAGGCGATTGGAGGTAACTTTAGTTGACATAATAATCACATAGCTTAATAATATATTTGGTAACAAGGTATATAAAAAAAAATAAAAAAATATAGTATCTTAACCTAGCTAACTAAAATAAAACAAAAATACAAAATAACAATATGAACAATATTTACTTTAGCACAAGTAATAACTTCTCTGTATCTTCATAGGACATAGTTTGAAGAGCTTCCTTAAGGATTTTCTTGCAGTTACTGTGGTTTAAGGAGTAGATGTTTCCTTTTTCATTTAGCCTGTTATAGAGTAGCGGTCCGAGGTACATATAGAACTTGGCTGAGAAAGCATGTTTTGTACTTTTTTGAGGGCAAACTATATCTTTCCGTCTTTTTTTAGTAAAATCGGTGCTGTATGGAAGTGCTGCGTGTTGTTTTAGTACAGTGCTCATAATAAATAACTGTCGAACTGTTAGTACTTCACAAGATTTATACAGGAGGTTAGTGGGGAAAAGGAAAGGGCGGCAAGTAGCCACCTTGAGAATAGCTCTTTGAGCTCTTTCAATGGGCAATAACAGACCTTTACTCACCCCACCCCATGAGGTAATACAGTAAGTCAGAATTGACTGACAAAGAGCAAAATATACTTGCCTCAGCATTTTTGGATCTGTAATAAATCGTAACTTTTTGAATACGAATATCAGCTTACGAATTCTATTATTTAGAGCTTCCATATGTGGTTTAAAGGAAAGGGTTTCATCTATTATAATACCTAGGTATTTTATTTTATCAGTCTTTTTAATATTGGGACACTTACACCTGTCATCTGCTGGTTCTGGGCAACAATGAGCATGCAACGCTGTGGGGATATTCGATATATGCTTGCGCATCGAAAACTTAATGTATTTTGTCTTTTCTGCATTTAGAGTTAGTAAGTTATTTTTAAGCCATTTATTTACAATATTAAATCCGTGTTGCGCAAGATTGTAGACTTCGTTCTCTGAGTCAGCCGAAAAAAGTAAAGCAGTGTCATCAGCGTAAGCTATGATAGTGCCATGCTCTAGCTTTAGATTGCAAAGGTCATTTATGTAGATCAAAAACAAAGTGGGCCCTAGAACACTTCCTTGGGGAACACCAAAAAATGTGTTTTTTTGAACCTCGCTTAGAACATCGCCAATCTTTACGCACTGGGAACGATCTTCTAAATAACTTTTGAATATTTTCAGCTGGGTGCCTCTTACACCCATGGTCTCAAGCTTGCGCAACAGAATTGGAATGGAAACTGTGTCAAAAGCTTTGGCAAGGTCCAGGAAAATTCCTACTGTGTGGTTACCCTTGTCAAGTTCTTGCGCCAGATAGTCAGTCAAATGATGTACCGCATCGGCAGTTGAAACTTTAGGCCTGAATCCAAACTGCCGTTCAGACAGAATAGATTTATCTTCCAAATATTTCAACAACCTTTTGTTTATTATTTTCTCCAGTATTTTTGACATAGAAGGAAGTAAAGAAATAGGTCTATAATTTGCCACTTGCTCTTTGCTGCCTGATTTATAGACAGGGACAATTACAGCTTTTTTGAGACACTCTGGAAAATTACCTGAAGATAAACAAATGCGGAAAATATAAGTCAGTGGTGGTACCAAAATGTCCTTGAATTTTTTAATAATTTTATTCGATATGTTGTCCCAGCCTACTGCACAGTCTTCTTTCAAGGTCATGATTATACTTTCTACCTCAGTCTCGTCAGTATCTAGCAGCGCGAAGGATGTTAAAGCAGTGTTAGATGTAAAAGGAGTGCTCGTTAGGTTTTGGGATTGACCCAGATTTTTCTCTGCCAGACACTTACCCACATTTACAAAGAAATTATTTGCTATGTTAGCGGATTCCACCGGTGACGAGTGTGCTTGTAATAAACTTGAAGATGACTCATATTGTTTTGTGGTATACGTTGCGTCTTTAATACATTTCCAGATAATGACTCGCTTACGAAGATAGCGACTCGCCTACACAGATAGCTACTCACCTACGCAGAAAACGACTCGCCTACACTGATAGCTACTCGCCTACGCAGATAGCGACTCGCCTACACTGATAGCTAGTGGCCTACGCTGGTAGCTACTCGCCTACATGGGAAGCTACTCACCTACGCCGGTAGCTACTCACCTACGATGGTAGCTACTCCCCTACACTGATAGCTATTTGCCTACACAGGTAGCTACTCACTCACGCTGGTAGCAACTCGCCTACGCGGGTAGCTACTCGCCTACATGGGTAGCTACTCACCTACGCCGGTAGCTACTCACCTACGCCGGTAGCTACTCACCTACGCTGGTAGCTACTCGCCTACACAGATAGCGACTCGCCTACGAAGATAGCGACTAGTCTATGCTACTAGCTACTCGCCTACTCAGGTAGCGACTCACTAACGCTGGTAGCTACTCGCCTACACAGTTAGCTACTGACCTACGCCGGTAGCTACTAGCCTACACAGATAGCGACTCGCCTATGAAGATAGCTACTCGCCTACTCTGGCAGCTACTCACCTACTCTGGTAGCTACTCGCCTACGCGGATAGCTACTCGCCTACATGGGAAGCTACTCACCTACGCCGGTAGCTACTCACCCACACTGCTGGGAGCTACACGCCTACATAGGTAGCTTCTCACTAACGCTGGTAACTACTCGCCTACGCAGATAGCGACTCGCCTACGAAGATAGCGACTCGCCTACGAAGATAGCGACTCGCCTACGAAGATAGCTACTCGCCTACGCTGGTAGCGACTCACTAACGCTGGTAGCTACTCGCCTACACAGGTAGCAACTCACTCACGCTGGTAGCAACTTGCCTACGCTGGTAGCTACTCACCCACACTCCTGGGAGCTACACGCCTATATAGGTAGCAACTCGCCTACGCAGATAGCGACTCGCATACATGGAAAGCTACTCACCTACGCTGGTAGCTACTAGCCTACACAGATAGCGACTCGCCTATGAAGATAGCAACTCGCGTACTCTGGCAGCTACTCACCTTTTCTGGTAGCTACTCGCCTACGCGCATAGCTACTCGCCTACATGGGAAGCTACTCACCTACGCCGGTAGCTACTCATCCACACTGCTGTGAGCTACACGCCTACATAGGTAGCTACTCGCCTACACAGATAGCTACTCGCCTACACAGTTAGCTACTCACCTACGCTGGTAGCTACTCGCCTACTCTGGTAGCTACAGAATTACGCCGGTAGCTACTCGCCTACACAGATACCGACTCGCTTACAAAGATAGCGACTCGCCTACACATATAGCTAATCGCCTACACTGATACCGACTCGCCTACGCGGGTAGCTACTCGCCTACATGGAAATCTACTCACCTACGCCGGTAGCTACTCGCCTACACAGATGAAGACTCGCCTACAAAGATAGCGACTCGCCTACGCTGATAGCTACTCGCCTACTTAGGTAGCGTCTCGCCTACACAGTTAGCAACTCACCTGCGCCAGAAGCTACTCACCCACACTGCTGGGAGCAACACGCCTACATAGGTAGCTACTCACTTACGCTAGTAGCTACTCGCCTACGCAGATAGCGACTCGCCTACGCAGATAGCGACTCGCCTACATGGAAAGCTACTCACCTGTGCCGGTAGCTACTCACCCACACTGCTGGGAGCTACACGCCTACATGGGAAGCTACTCATCTACGCCAGTAAGTACTCGCATACACAGAAAACGACTCGCCTACGAAGATAGCGACTCGCCTACGCCGGGAGCTACTCACCTACGCTGGTAGCTACTCGCCTACACAGATAGCGACTCGTCTATGAAGATAGCAACACGCCTACACAGATAGCGACTCGCCTATGAAGATAGCTACTCGCCTACTCTGGCAGCTACTCACCTACTCTGGTAGCTACTCGCCTACACGGGTAGCTACTCGCCTACACAGATAGCGACTCACCTACGAAGATAATGACTCGCCTACACAGGTAGCTACTTACCTAAGCTGGTAGCTACTCGCCTACGCTGGTACTCACCTACTCAGAAAGCTACTCACTCACGCTGGTAGCTACTCGCCTACACAGATAGCTACTCGCCTACACATAAAGCTACTCACCTATGCAGATAGCGACTTGCCTACGAAGATAGCGACTCGCCTACGCAGTTAGCGACTCGCCTAAACAGGTACCTACTGACCCACGCTGGTAGCTACTCATATACGCAGGTATCGACTCGCCTACGCAGATAGCGACTCGCCTATGAAGATAGCGACTCACCTACACACATAGCTACTTGCTTACGCAGATAGCGACTCGCCTACGAAGATAGCAACTCGCCTACACAGGTAGCTACTTACCTAAGCTGGTAGCTACTCGCCTACGCTGGAAGCTACTCACCTACTCAGAAAGCGACTCACTGACGCGAGTAGCAACATGCCTACGCTGGTAGCTACTCACCGACACTGACAGCTACTCGCCTACGCTGGTAGCTACTCACCCACACTGCTGAGAGCTACACGCCTACATAGATAGCTACTCGCCTACACAGATAGCGACTCGCCTACGAAAATAGCGACTCACCTACACAGGTAGCTACTCGCCTACGCAGATAGCAACTCGCCTACGCTGGCAGCTACTCGCCTACTCTGGTAGCTACTCGCCTATGCAGGAAGCTACTCGCCTACGAAGATAGCGACATGCCTACACTGATAGCTACTCACCTACGCAGATAGCGACTGGCCTACGCTGGTTGCTACTCGCCTACGCTGGTAGCTACTCACCTACTCAGAAAGCGACTCACTCACGCGAGTAGCAACTTGCCTACACAGATAGCGACTCGCCTATGAAAATAGCAACTCGCCTACACAGATAGCTACTAACCTAAGCTGGTAGCTACTCGCCTACGCTGGTAGCTACTCACCTACTCAGAAAGCTACTCACTCACGCTGGTAGCTACTCGCCTACACAGATAGCTACTCGCCTACACATATAGCTACTCACTACGCAGATAGCGACTTGCCTACGAAGAAAGCGACTCGCCTACGCAGTTAGCGACTCGCCAAAATAGGTAGCTACTGACCCACGCTGGTAGCTACTCATATACGCAGATATCGACTCGCCTACGCAGATAGCGACTCGCCTACGCTGGCAGCTACTCGCCTACTCTGGTAGCTACTCGCCTATGCAGGAAGCTACTCGCCTACGAAGATAGCGACATGCCTACACTGATAGCTACTCACCTACGCAGATAGCGACTGGCCTACGCTGGTTGCTACTCGCCTACGCTGGTAGCTACTCACCTACTCAGAAAGCGACTCACTCACGCGAGTAGCAACTTGCCTACACAGATAGCGACTCGCCTATGAAAATAGCAACTCGCCTACACAGATAGCTACTAACCTAAGCTGGTAGCTACTCGCCTACGCTGGTAGCTACTCACCTACTCAGAAAGCTACTCACTCACGCTGGTAGCTACTCGCCTACACAGATAGCTACTCGCCTACACATATAGCTACTCACCTACGCAGATAGCGACTTGCCTACGAAGAAAGCGACTCGCCTACGCAGTTAGCGACTCGCCAAAATAGGTAGCTACTGACCCACGCTGGTAGCTACTCATATACGCAGATATCGACTCGCCTACGCAGATAGCGACTCGCCTACACTAACAGCTACTCGCCTACGCTGGTAGCTACTTACCTACGCCGGTAGCTACTCGCATACTCAGATAGCGACTCACTCACGCTGACAGCTACTTGCCTACGCTGGTAGCTACTCACCCACACTGCTGGGAGTTACACGCCTACATAGGTAGCTACTCGCCTACACAGATAGCTACTCGCCTACGAAGATAGCGACTCACCTACACATATAGCTACTCGCCTACGCAGATAGCGACTCGCCTACGAAGATAGCTACTCACCTATGAAGATAGCTACTCACCCACGAAGATAGCTACTCACCTACGCAGATAGCGACTCGCCTACACTGATAGCTACTCGCCTACGCTGGTAGCTACTCACATACTCAGATAGCGACTCACTCATGCTGGTAGAAACATGCCTACACTGGTAGCTACTCGCCTACACACATAGCGACTCGCCTATGAAGATAGCGACTCGCCTACACAGGTAGCTACGCACCTATGCCAGTAGCTACTCGCCTACGCCGGTAGCTACTCGCCTACACAGATAGCGACTCGCCTACGAAGATAGCGACTCACCTACACGTATAGCTACTCACCTACGAAGATAGCGACTCGCCTACGAAGTTAGCGACTCACTCATGCTGGTAGAAACATGCCTACTCTGGTAGCTACTCGCCTACACAGATAGCGACTCGCCTATGAAGATAGCGACTCACCTACACACATAGCTACTTGCTTACGCAGATAGCGACTCGCCTACGAAGATAGCAACTCGCCTACACAGAAAGCGACTCACTGACGCGAGTGGCAACTTGCCTACGCTGGTAGCTACTCACCTACGAAGATAGCGACTCACTCACGCTGGTAGCTACTCGCCTACTCAGGTAGCTACAAACCTACACTGCTGGGAGGTACACGCCTACATAGGTAGCTACTCGCCTACACAAATAGCGACTCGCATACGAAGATAGCGACTCACCTACACTGATAGATACTCGCCTACGCAGATAGCGACTCGCCTACATGAAAAGCTACTCACCTACGCCAGTAGCTACTCGTCTACACAGATAGCGACTCGCCTACGAAGATAGCGACTCGCCTACACATAAAGCTACTCGCCTACACTGATAGCGACTCGCCTACGCGGGTAGCTACTCGCCTACATGGGAAGCTACTCAACTACGCTGGTAGCTACTCTCCTACGAAGTCATAAACTCGCCTACACTGATAGCTACTCACTTACGCCGGTAGCTACTCACCTACGCCAGTAGCTACTCGCCTAAACAGGTAGCGACTCGCCTACGAAGATAGCGACTCACCTACACGTATAGCTACTCACCTACGAAGATAGCAAATCGCCTACGAAGATAGCGACTCACCTACACGTATAGCTACTCACCTACGACGATAGCAACTCGCCTACGAAGATAGCGACTTGCCTACACTGATAGCTTCTCGCCTACGCTGGTAGCTACTCGCCTACTCGGGTAGCGACTCGCTTACACTGACAGCTACTCGCCTACGCTGGTAGCTACTCACTAACGTTGGTAGCTACTCGCCTACTCAGGTAGCAACTCACTCGCGCTGGTAGCAACTTGCCTACGCTGGTAGCGACTCACCGACACTGCTGGGAGTTACACGCCTACATAGGTAGCTACTCGCCTACACAGATAGCGACTCGCCTTCGAAGATAGCGACTCACCTACACGTACAGCTACTCACCTACGACGATAGCGACTCGCCTACGCAGATAGCGACTTGCCTAAACAGGTAGCTACTGACCCACGCTGGTAGCTACTCGCCTACGCAAATAGTGACTCGCCTAAGAAGATAGCGACTCGCCTACACTGATAGTTAGTCACTTACGCCGGTAGCTACTCGCCTACGCCGGTAGCTACTCGCCTACACAGATAGCGACTCGTCCATGAAGATAGCAACACGCCTACGCAGATAGCGACTTGCCTAAACAGGTAGCTTCTGACCCACGCTGGTAGCTACTTGCCTACGCAGATAGCGACTCACCTACACACATAGCTACTTGCTTACGCAGATAGCGACTCGCCTACGAAGATAGCAACTCGCCTACACAGGGAGCTACTTACCTAAGCTGGTAGCTACTCGCCTACGCTGGTAGCTACGCACCTACTCAGAAAGCGACTCACTGACGCGAGTAGTAACATGCCTACGCTGGTAGCTACTCACCCACACTGACAGCTACTCGCCTACGCTGGTAGCCACTCACCCACACTGCTGAGAGCTACACGCCTACATAGGTAGCTACTCGCCTACACAGATAGCGACTCGCCTACGAAAATAGCGACTCGCCTACGCTGGTAATTACTCGCCTACTCTGAAAGCTACTCGCCTATGCGGGAAGCTACTCGCCTACGAAGATAGCCACTCATCTACGAAGATAGCGACATGCCTACACTGATAGCTACTCACTTACGCAGATAGCGACTGGACTACGCTGGTAGCTACTCGCCTACGCTGGTAGCTATTCACCTACTCAGAAAGCGACTCACTCACGCGAGTAGCAACTTGCCTACACAGATAGCGACTCGCCTACGGAGATAGCGACTCGCCTACGAAGATAGCGACTCGCCTACGCAGATAGTGACTCACCTACACGCATAGCTACTCACCTACGACGATAGCGACTCGCCTACGCAGATAGCGACTTGCCTAAACAGGTAGCTACTGACCCACGCTTGTAGCTACTCGCCTACGCAAATAGCGACTCGCCTACGAAGATAGCGACTCACCTACACGTATAGCTCCTCACCTACGACGATAGCGACTCGCCTACGCAGATAGCAACTTGCCTAAACAGGTAGCTACTGACCCACGCTTGTAGCTACTCGCCTACGCAAATAGCGACTCGCCTACGAAGATAGGGACTCGCCTACACTGATATTTACTCACTTACGCCAGTAGCTACTCGCCTACGCCGGTAGCTACTCGCCTACACAGATAGCGACTCGCCTACGAAGATAGCGACTCACCTACACATATAACTACTCGCTTACGCAGAAAGCCACTCGCCTACGAAGATAGCGACTCGCCTACGAAGATAGGGACTCACCTACACGTATAGCAATTCACCTACGACGATAGCGACTCGCCTACGAAGATAGCGACTCGCCTACGCAGATAGTGACTCACCTACACGCATAGCTACTCACCTACGACGATAGCGACTCGCCTACGCAGATAGCGACTTGCCTAAACAGGTAGCTACTGACCCACGCTGGTAGCTACTCGCCTACGCAAATAGCGACTCGCCTACGAAGATAGCGACTCGCCTACACTGATAGTTACTCACTTACGCCGGTAGCTACTCGCCTACGCCGGTAGCTACTCGCCTACACAGATAGCGACTTGTCCATGAAGATAGCAACACGCCTACGCAGATAGCGACTTGCCTAAACAGGTAGCTTCTGACCCACGCTGGTAGCTACTTGCCTACGCAGATAGCGACTTACCTACACACATAGCTACTTGCTTACGCAGATAGCGACTCGCCTACGAAGATAGCAACTCGCCTACACAGGTAGCTATTTACCTAAGCTGGTAGCTACTCGCCTACGCTGGTAGCTACTCACCTACTCAGAAAGCTACTCACTCACGCTGGTAGCTACTCGCCTACACAGATAGCTACTCACCTACACGTATAGCTACTTGCTTACGCAGATAGCGACTCGCCTACGAAGATAGCGACTCACCTACACGTATAGCTACTCACCTACGACGATAGCAACTCGCCTACGAAGATAGCGACTTGCCTACACTGATAGCTTCTCGCCTACGCTGGTAGCTACTCGCCTACTCCGGTAGCGACTCGCTTACACTGACAGCTACTCGCCTACACTGATAGCTACTCACTTACGCCGGTAGCTACTCACCTACGCCAGTAGCTACTCGCCTAAACAGGTAGCGACTCGCCTACGAAGATAGCGACTCACCTACACGTATAGCTACTCACCTACGAAGATAGCAAATCGCCTACGAAGATAGCGACTCACCTACACGTATAGCTACTCACCTACGACGATAGCAACTCGCCTACGAAGATAGCGACTTGCCTACACTGATAGCTTCTCGCCTACGCTGGTAGCTACTCGCCTACTCGGGTAGCGACTCGCTTACACTGACAGCTACTCGCCTACGCTGGTAGCTACTCACTAACGTTGGTAGCTACTCGCCTACTCAGGTAGCAACTCACTCGCGCTGGTAGCAACTTGCCTACGCTGGTAGCGACTCACCGACACTGCTGGGAGTTACACGCCTACATAGGTAGCTACTCGCCTACACAGATAGCGACTCGCCTTCGAAGATAGCGACTCACCTACACGTACAGCTACTCACCTACGACGATAGCGACTCGCCTACGCAGATAGCGACTTGCCTAAACAGGTAGCTACTGACCCACGCTGGTAGCTACTCGCCTACGCAAATAGCGACTCGCCTAAGAAGATAGCGACTCGCCTACACTGATAGTTACTCACTTACTCAGAAAGCTACTCACTTACGCTGGTAGCTACTCGCCTACACAGTTAGCTACTCACCTACACGTATAGCTACTCACCTACGAAGATAGCGACTCGCCTACGAAGATAGCGACTCACCCGCGCTGGTAGCAATTTGCCTACGCTGGTAGCTACTCACCCACACTGCTGGGAGTTACACGCCTACATAGGTAGCTACTCGCCTACACAGACAGCGACTCGCCTACGAAGATAGCGACTCACCTACACGTACAGCTACTCACCTACGAAGATAGCGACTCGCCTACGAAGATAGCGACTCACCTACACGTATCTACTCACCTACGACGATAGCGACTCGCCTACGAAGATAGCGACTAACCTACACGTATAGCTTCTCACCTACGACGATAGCGACTCGCCTACGAAGATAGCGACTCACCTACACGTACAGCTACTCACCTACGAAGATAGCGACTCGCCTACGAAGATAGGGACTCACCTACACGTATAGCAATTCACCTACGACGATAGCGACTCGCCTACGAAGATAGCGACTCACCTACACGTATAGCTACTCACCTACGAAGAAAGCGACTCGCCTACGAAGATAGCGACTCACCTACACGTATAGCTACTCACCTACGACGATAGCGACTCGCCTACGCAGATAGTGACTCACCTACACGTATAGCTACTCACCTACGACGATAGCGACTCGCCTACGCAGATAGTGACTCACCTACACGTATAGCTACTCACCTACGACGATAGCGACTCGCCTCCGCAGATAGCGACTTGCCTAAACAGGTAGCTACTGACCCACGCTGGTAGCTACTCGCCTACGCAAATAGCGACTCGCCTACGAAGATAGCGACTCGCCTACACTGATAGTTACTCACTTACGCCGGTAGCTACTCGCCTACGCCGGTAGCTACTCGCCTACACAGATAGCGACTTGTCCATGAAGATAGCAACACGCCTACGCAGATAGCGACTTGCCTTAACAGGTAGCTTCTGACCCACGCTGGTAGCTACTTGCCTACGCAGATAGCGACTCACCTACACACATAGCTACTTGCTTACGCAGATAGCGACTCGCCTACGAAGATAGCAACTCGCCTACACAGGTAGCTACTTACCTAAGCTGGTAGCTACTCGCCTACGCTGGTAGCTACTCACCTACTCAGAAAGCTACTCACTTACGCTGGTAGCTACTCGCCTACACAGATAGCTACTCACCTACACGTATAGCTACTCACCTACGAAGATAGCGACTCGCCTACGAAGATAGCGACTCACCCGCGCTGGTAGCAATTTGCCTACGCTGGTAGCTACTCACCCACACTGCTGGGAGTTACACGCCTACATAGGTAGCTACTCGCCTACATAGGTAGCTACTCGCCTACACAGATAGCGACTCACCTACACGTATAGCTACTCACCTACGACGATAGCGACTCGCCTACGAAGATAGCGACTAACCTACACGTATAGCTACTCACCTACGACGATAGCGACTCGCCTACGCAGATAGCGACTCGCCTACGAAGATAGCGACTCGCCTACACTGATATTTACTCACTTATGCCAGTAGGTACTTGCCTACGCCGGTAGCTACTCGCCTACACAGATAGCGACTCGCCTACGAAGATAGCGACTCACCTACACATATAACTACTCGCTTACGCAGATAGCGACTCGCCTACGAAGATAGCGACTCGCCTACGCAGATAGCGATTCGCCTACGCTGATAGCTACTCGCCTACGCTGGTAGCTACTCACATACTCAGATAGCGACTGACTCATGCTGGTAGAAACATGCCTACACTGGTAGCTACTCGCCTACACACATAGCGACTCGCCTATGAAGATAGCGACTCGCCTACACAGGTAGCTACGCACCTATGCCAGTAGCTACTCGCCTACGCCGGTAGCTACTCGCCTACACAGATAGCGACTCGCCTACGAAGATAGCGACTCACCTACACGTATAGCTACTCACCTACGAAGATAGCGACTCGCCTACGAAGATAGCGACTCACTCATGCTGGTAGAAACATGCCTACGCTGATAGCTACTCACCTACACAGATAGCGACTCGGCTATGAAGAAAGCGACTCACCTACACACATAGCTACTTGCTTACGCAGATAGCGACTCGCCTATGAAGATAGCGACTCACCTACACTGATAGCTACTCGCCTACGCAAATAGCGACTCGCCTACACTGATAGCGACTCGCCTACACTGATAGCTACTCGCCTACTCCGGTAGCGATTTGCCTACACTGACAACTACTCGCCTACGCTGGTAGCTACTCACTAACGCTGGTAGCTACTCGACTACGCTGGTAGCTACTCACCTACTCAGAAAGCTACTCACTCACGCTGGTAGCTACTCGCCTACACAGATAGCTACTCACCTTTACGTATAGCTACTCACGTACGAAGATAGCGACTCACTCATGCTGGTAGAAACATGCCTACGCTGGTAGCTACTCGCCTACACAGATAGCGACTCGCCTATGAAGATAGCGACTCACCTACACACATAGCTACTCACCTACGAAGATAGCGACTCGCCTACGAAGATAGCGACTCACCCGCGCTGGTAGCAATTTGCCTACGCTGGTAGCTACTCACCCACACTGCTGGGAGTTACACGCCTACATAGGTAGCTACTCGCCTACACAGATAGCGACTCGCCTACGAAGATAGCGACTCACCTACACGTACAGCTACTCACCTACGAAGATAGCGACTCGCCTACGAAGATAGCGACTCACCTACACGTATAGCTACTCACCTACGACGATAGCGACTCGCCTACGCAGATAGCGACTTGCCTAAACAGGTAGCTACTGACCCACGCTGGTAGCTACTCGCCTACGCAAATAGCGACTCGCCTACGAAGATAGCGACTCGCTTACACTGATATTTACTCACTTACGCCAGTAGCTACTTGCCTACGCCGGTAGCTACTCGCCTACACAGATAGCGACTCGCCTACGAAGATAGCGACTCACCTACACATATAGCTACTCGCCTACGCAGATAGCGACTCGCCTACGAAGATAGCGACTCGACTACACTGATAGTTACTCACTTACGCCGGTAGCTACTCGCCTACGCCCGTAGCTACTCGCCTACACAGATAGCGACTCGTCCATGAAGATAGCAACACGCCTACGCAGATAGCGACTTGCCTAAACAGGTAGCTTCTGACCCACGCTGGTAGCTACTCGCCTACGCAGATAGCGACTCACCTACACACATAGCTACTTGCTTACGCAGATAGCGACTCGCCTACGAAGATAGCAACTCGCCTACACAGGTAGCTACTCACCTAAGCTGGTAGCTACTCGCCTACGCTGGTAGCTACTCACCTACTCAGAAAGCTACTCACTCACGCTGGTAGCTACTCGCCTACACAGATAGCTACTCACCTACACGTTTAGCTACTCACGTACGAAGATAGCGACTCACTCATGCTCGTAGAAACATGCCTACGCTGGTAGCTACTCGCCTACACAGATAGCGACTCGCCTATGAAGATAGCGACTCACCTACACACATAGCTACTTGCTTACGCAGATAGCGACTCGCCTACGAAGATAGCAACTCGCCTACACAGGTAGCTACTTACCTAAGCTGGTAGCTACTCGCCTACGCTGGTAGCTACTCACCTACTCAGAAAGCGACTCACTGACGCGAGTAGCAACATGCCTACGCTGGTAGCTACTCACCCACACTGACAGCTACTCGCCTACGCTGGTAGCTACTCACCCACACTGCTGAGAGCTACACGCCTACATAGGTAGCTACTCGCCTACACAGATAGCGACTCGCCTACGAAAATAGCGACTCGCCTACGCTGGTAGCTACTCGCCTTCTCTGGTAGCTACTCGCCTATGCGGGAAGCTACTCGCCTACTAAGATAGCCACTCATCTACGAAGATAGCGACATGCCTACACTGATAGCTACTCACCTAAGCAGATAGCGACTGGCCTACGCTGGTAGCTACTCACCTACTCAGAAAGCTACTCACTCACGCTGGTAGCTACTCGCCTACACAGATAGCTACTCGCCTACACATATAGCTACTCACCTACGCAGATAGCGACTTGCCTACGAAGATAGCGACTCACCTACGCAGTTAGCGACTCGCCTAAACAGGTAGCTACTGACCCACGCTGGTAGCTACTCATATACGCAGATATCGACTCGCCTACGCAGATAGCGACTCGCCTACACTAACAGCTACTCGCCTACGCTAGTAGCTACTCACCTACGCCGGTAGCTACTCGCATACTCAGATAGCGACTCACTCACGCTGACAGCTACTTGCCTACGCTGGTAGCTACTCACCCACACTGCTGGGAAGATATATGTATAGATACTATGCCCTGTATAGATGCTCCGAAGATAGCTACTCGCCTACGCTGGTAGCTACTCGCCTACTCTGGTAGCTACTCACCTATGCGGGAAGCTACTCGCCTACGAAGATAGCGACTCGTCTATGAAGATGGCGACTTGCCTACACTGATAGCTACTCACCTACGCAGATAGCGACTGGCCTACGAAGATAGCGACTCGCTTACGCAGATAGCGACTCGCCTACACTGATAGCTACTCGCCTACGCAGATAGCGACTAGCCTACACTGATAGCTACTCGCCTACGCTGGTAGCTACTCGCCTCCGGTAGCGACTCACTCACGCTGGTAGCAACTTGCCTACGCTGGTAGCTACTCATCCACACTGCTGGGAGCTACACGCCTACATAGGTAGCTACTCACTTACGCTGGTAGCTACTCGCCTACACAGATAGCGACTCGCCTACGAAGATAGCGACTCGCCTACGCAGATAGCGATTCGCCTACGCTGATAGCTACTCGCCTACGCTGGTAGCTACTCACATACTCAGATAGCGACTCACTCATGCTGGTAGAAACATGCCTACACTGGTAGCTACTCGCCTACACACATAGCGACTCGCCTATGAAGATAGCGATTCGCCTACACAGGTAGCTACGCACCTATGCCAGTAGCTACTCGCCTACGCCGGTAGCTACTCGCCTACACAGATAGCGACTCGCCTACGAAGATAGCGACTCACCTACACGTATAGCTACTCACCTACGAAGATAGCGACTCGCCTACGAAGATAGCGACTCACTCATGCTGGTAGAAACATGCCTACGCTGATAGCTACTCACCTACACAGATAGCGACTCGGCTATGAAGATAGCGACTCACCTACACACATAGCTACTTGCTTACGCAGATAGCGACTCGCCTACGAAGATAGCGACTCACCTACACTGATAGCTACTCGCCTACGCAAATAGCGACTCGCCTACACTGATAGCGACTCGCCTACACTGATAGCTACTCGCCTACTCCGGTAGCGATTTGCCTACACTGACAACTACTCGCCTACGCTGGTAGCTACTCACTAACGCTGGTAGCTACTCGCCTACTCAGGTAGCAACTCACTCACGCTGGTAGCAACTTGCCTACGCTGGAAGCTACTCACCCACACTGCTGGTAGTTACACGCCTACATAGGTAGCTACTCGCCTACACAGATAGCGACTCGCCTATGAAGATAGCGACTCACCTACACATATAGCTACTCGCCTACGCAGATAGCGACTCGCCAACGAAGATATCTACTCACCTACGCAGATAGCGACTCGCCTACACTGATAGCTACTCGCCTACGCTGGTAGCTACTTGCCTACTCTGGTAGCTACTCACCTATGCGGGAAGCTACTCGCCTACGAAGATAGCGACTCGTCTACGAAGATGGCGACTTGCCTACACTGATAGCTACTCACCTACGCAGATAGCGACTGGCCTACGAAGATAGCGACTCGCTCACGCAGATAGCGACTCGCCTACACTGATAGCTACTCGCCTACGCAGATAGCGACTAGCCTACACTGATAGCTACTCGCCTACGCTGGTAGCTACTCGCCTCCGGTAGCGACTCACTCACGCTGGTAGCAACTTGCCTACGCTGGTAGCTACTCATCCACACTGCTGGGAGCTACACGCCTACATAGGTAGCTACTCACCTACGCTGGTAGCTACTCGCCTACACAGATAGCGACTCGCTTACGAAGATAGTGACTCGCCTACGCAGATAGCGATTCGCCTACGCTGATAGCTACTCGCCTACTCAGGTAGCTACTCACTAACGCTGGTAGCTACTCGCCTACACAGTTAGCTACTCACCTACGCTGGTAGCTACTCGCACACGGGTCACAGGGCAGTACCTATATGGTGTTGCTCTAAACAGAGTGCCTTGTTTTAGATACCTTGGACACATAGTAGCCGAGGATCTTAATGATGACCAGGACATAGAACGGGAACGACGAGCGTTGTCGGTCCGATGCAATATGTTGGCCCGTAGGTTTGCAAGATGTACAAGACCGGTCAAGATCACCCTTTTCAAGGCTTATTGTCAGTCATTTTACACATGCAGCCTGTGGGTCAAGCATACGCAGAGGGCCTACAACGCTCTTCATGTCCAGTACAACAACGCCTTCAGGGTGTTGGTGGGGCTACCGCGATTCTGTAGCGCGTCAGCCATGTTTGCTGGATCTAGTACCGATAGCTTTTCAGCAATCATGAGGAAAAGAACGGCATCATTGTTACGCAGGATTCGTGGGAGTGCTAATGACATCCCGAAGGTGATTGGGGATAGGCTGGACGGCGTTTTCCTGAAGTATTGGACCCGTATGCATATCTACGGGTCTGATACTGCGGGAAAATACATGAATTAAATATAATTGTAGGTTTAATTTTTATTTTGTTTGTAATTAAATGTAAGTACTAACATAGTTATGTAAGTTGTATCACTAACAAAGATCTATAGAGCAAGGTTCCGAAATAAACGTTTATATTATTATTATTATTTATTTATTTATTTATTTATTAATTATGGAAGACTTACAGCTAAAAACAAACAGAATAAAAAAAGTATGTGAGACTGACAGCCAATTACAAGTCTTCACTTCTAAAAATAGATTGGAAAGAAGGAGTGTGAACACTGAACAGCACAACACAACACACATACCAAAAAAAGAGACAGTATACCATTCAAGCTTAAAATTAAATTTACATTTCGTATTCAATACAAGAATAAATAACCTGAATATACAAAATCTTAATTAAAAAAGTCAAGGCTCAGGCACTTTCTGGCCGAGGACACACCTGTTATGAAGGGATCAAAATCATGCCGTTTACACATGCTATTAAAGTTGCTACTTGCACGCACTATAAATGAATTTTGCCTGTAATTCGTATAGGTAAATGGAACACGCAACGGTGCGTTCCATCGCTTGGACCTTCCAGGAACGTTAAAATAAAATTTAGATAGAATTTCGGAGTTATGAATAGAATTATTGAAAATTTTAAATAATGAAATACAGTCAGAGATAGCTCGCCGATTAATTAGGGGTAATATATGATACTTCTTACAGAGGTTGAGGTAATCTTCAGACTGGTAGGGCACTTTCTGATGATAACACAAATACTTGATGAACCTTTTCTGGATGCTCTCTATACGATCAATGTACTTGCGATAACATGGATTCCAGATTTCAGACGCGTATTCCAAGTGACTTCTAACAAAAGTACAGTACAGAATTTTTAACGTTTTGGCTTGAGTGAAGCACCTGGACAGCCGCATTATGAAACCTAGTACTTTAGATGCTTTGGCGACCATGGCATCAACATGAAATTCAAAAGTAAGCTTAGAATCGTGATGTAACCCCAGATCTCGGATACAATTCGTTCTAGGTAGTACTTGATCACCCAAGATATACGACGAAGGTATAATTATGCTCTTTCGAGTATATGTTAGAACCGAACATGTAGCAGGGTTAAGATCAAGCTTACTCCCACGACAATAAGCCTCCAGACGACGTAAATCACCCTGAAGTGCAATCACGTCTGCGTGTGATGATATTGTGGCATATATTTTCATATCGTCAGCAAAACAAAGCAGTTTGGATGAAATCAAGCAAGAGTCGATGTCGTTTATATAGATAATGAAAAGCAATGGGCCGAGCAGTGAACCCTGGGGGACTCCACTGGGGACAGGCACCCAACTAGACACATAATTGCTTAATACTACTGCTTGGGACCTGTTTTCCAGATAAGAAGAAAACCACCTGAGTAAATCACCTCGTATTCCCATACCATATAACTTTGTTAGTAAGATATCATGGTCAATCCGATCAAAAGCTTTACTGTAGTCAGTATAAACCACATCAACCTGCTTACCGTTGTCCATAGCGTCAGTAATAAAATCATTGAGCAGAATTAAGTTGGTAACGGTAGACCTTCCCTTCAAAAAACCATGTTGAAACGAACTAAACGAATTTCTAAGAGCACCATACACCTGGTTGTAGATAATCCTTTCGAAGATTTTTGCCACAATACAGAGCTTGGATATAGGCCTGTAGTTTACAATTTCGGTTTTGACTCCTTTTTTGTGAATAGGCGTTATGAAAGCCGATTTCCAAAGCTCAGGTACAACACAAGAATCCAAGGATTTCCTGAATAGCATCGCGACAGGTTGTGCAATCGAAGTCGAACAGCGTACAAGAAATTAAAAGCACACCCCCACCACGCCATTGCCCCGTCAAAACATAATCTCGATCACGACGCCACACAATGTACCGTTCGTCAAAGAATTCTGAATTTAAAACTCCATCCAATAACCATGTCTCTGTAAGAACAATAATATCATATGAGTTTAGCAACATTTGACGATAGAAAGTATCAGTTTTAGTTCTAAGCCCGCGAACGTTTTGATAAAATATATTTAACTTAGGAGCCAATGAAAGTCAAAACCAATAATTGTGTGTAATCCATTAAAATAAGGCATTTCATTAAATAACATTGTAGAATAAGAGATATTTACATTACATCAGGAAAAGACGCTTTTAAAGAAACATAGTTCTTCACTAGCACACAAATATGTTGTAAAAAATAATTATATCTAAGTGTGTTTGATGTACCTATCTAAATTATTTTTTGATAAATAAACGAATTTGATTGAAAATTGTAATTTTTTGTCATATACCGATTTTTGGTACAAATAAACCGATTTTGGTGGGCAGCACTACCGATACCGATTTCGCACGGCACAATGACGTTCGAGATTGGTTCGGATACCGAAGTTACCTCAGGAGTCAGGTTTATCATCTAATCAATTCATCTATTATTAAACTCTATTGGTTTACCCTGTGGGTTTACCTGACATTAATGTCACAGAGTACATTTGTATATGATTTAATGTAACTGGATGATTCCACCAGATTCCACGCCGATTTTAGCGCGCTTAGACGCGTTCCCTATTACCGTTTAGCGCGCTAAAATCGATTACAGCGATTATGGTCTTAATTCGGAATGCAGCCTCTGTTTACGCCGCTGTCAAATGAATTATCACTCAAACAATCATTGAGGTAGGAAAACTAAAACAACAGTCAGAATGCGTTCCGAGTTGCTCTGTAATCGATTTGAGCACGCTTACACCCGTTCTGAATTAGCGTGAGCGCGAAAACGATGTCGGGTGTATCGCTATCTTGCGATAACGCCGACCATGCCCTAAACTAATATCAGCGTGAGTGCTTTAAAAAATGACAGTTGTGCTGTTTTGTTTTGAGTCGCACTATCTTTCAACTAACGTGGCATTTTTGAAATTGTGCTTCTGGCTACAGTCGCCACCTAACCAAAGAACAAAAAGAAAGTGGTGTATATACAAAGAAATACTGATAACCAACCGTGAGCGCGTTCACGAGCGTTCTGAATTGTTGACAGCTTTTAGCTGTCCTACTAGTGTTATCTAAATCCGAACGCAAATTGTTGATGTGAATACACGAGCGTTGTGAGCGAATAAGGCCTTATCGGAATGCAGCCTCAATGTTTGGCTAAAAGGTCCCAGCAACCAGGCCATTAAACTAATAATAAAAAATAAAAAAATCAATGTCAAATATTCAAAATGTCAACTCAAATTCTTCACCTTCAGAGTTCAGCGCTCTTGGCTCTGTGGTTCTGTGGTGTGTTCTCCGCTAGGAGTAATAGTGTTCTGTGGTTCTGTGGTTCAGCGACTTCAGTCAGCAGCAGCACACCATTGTTTTTATAGTGCTCTGTGGTCAGCACGATAACATAACCTATTTTATAATATTTATTATTTAGATGTGCGTATTGCACAAAGTGTTGATAGAGTTGTGATATCCTCATATTACAAAAAAAAAAAATGAGTACTTCAAAGGGAAGCAATTTACGGAAACGACCACAGAAACATCAAAATAGAACTGCGTTTAAAAATGACCTACATGATAAAAGCCATCAAACAAAGTTTATAAACTCTTTGGATATAACTGGCGTGTGCAAACGTTGCAAAGATATACTTGAATGGAAGATTAAATACAAAAAGTATAAGCCATTGACTGCACCTCGTAAGTGTGTGGGCTGCGAGCAGAAAACAGTAAAACATGCGTACCACATGATATGTACTAAATGCGCTTTAGACAAGAAAACATGTGCTAAGTGTTGCAAACCAGTGGAGGTAAATAAGTTGTTGCTAACTCTGTCATGTTTTTTCTTTGATTTTATATAGGTAAGTAATATGTACTTACATTAGTAAACATTGAGTAATAGCTTATATTCTCCACAATTTTAGAGTCAAGACTCACCGGTTGTGGAAGAGGCTCAGAATACAGATTTGAAAGCTATTTTAAAAGACTTACCGGAAAGAAAACGTCGAACAATAATGAGGTTTGTACTTACTATCATAATTATGTACTTAAATACTTATTAAGGCCCACTTACACCACAAATCACTAAATGGATTTAATGGTAAACATATTTAAAACATCAATCTGTCTCTGTCATCTTCAAACAAGTAACAGAAATGGAACAATGCATTGAATTTGTTTAGCGCTAAATACATTTCCAAGTGAGTAAAGTTGTTGCTGGCACTGATTTGTTATGATATAACTAAACCATGTATAAACTGACAAAATTTTGAAATTTTTTAGGATTATAAACAAACAAGAAGAAGGACAGCAAAAGTTAACACCAGAAATAAAATTACAGATAGAAGATATGTTGATTAAAATAGATAACATTGACTTAGATGATGATTTCAATTTTACTGATGATGATGCAGAGTATAAATCGGAGGATGAAAATTAAAGTGCATAATGTTAAGACTAGATTGTAAATACCATGGAAGCCTGGCTCTTTATGTGGCACATCAAAACAGAATTTTCGTAAAAATTGGCTTCATAGTGGCCTGTCTCATACCTTTGTGGCAGTCTCAAACCTTGGCAAGCCATATTAATTCTAAAGCTGGGTACTGACCAAATTTACAGGGTGTAATGTAACATTTGCATCAAGCATGGTACGCCGTGTTCTAAAATCGGTGTTAAATGCTTGATTGAACTCTGTGCTCCATATTCGCCAATTAACCCAAGCGTCTTCTTTCCTAAATTAGTTATACGTTCCTAAAGTAATTACTGTTCGAGGATGAGCTGGGTTCCATAACAATGGTTCTTCTTTATATTTTTCAATAAAATACAGAGCTTTTTCTTTGTCCCACTCCATGCTTCAAGAAATAAATGTATGGATATTTATTTGGAATAAAAGGAAAGACGTGTGTGCGAGCGCTTGTGACGATTTGTTGCAGCGTATTGACTAAACTGCGTAACACTCACAAGTATTTGTCCAAAAACCGACAGCCGGGTGGAGCACTCAAAGCGAGCATCGAGCGGCTCGTTGCTTACTGGTATCCCCGTAACACGACGTATTGACCGCATGAAAGCTCGCCGTGTAACATGTTACATTAAACCTCGTAACGTCGCGTCGGTCAGTACCCAGCTTAAGGTACAAACAATCAGTGTATTTAATTATTATTATTATAAAGTTAATACAGTAATCAGTAAAATCAGCTATTTTATTTAATATTCATTATACAGTGTGAGTCTTTATAATCTGCACATACTGAATCGAGGGAATCTTTGCTTAATTATATCGACGGAAAAAATGATAAAAAAAATCTAAATATTTTATTGAAATTTTTAATGGATTTTTTATTTATTTTTTCGCTTCTGTGACTCCAGTGTATACAAAACGGTGTAACTTTTTAACTCGATGTTTTATCACGATGAAACAAACTCCATAATGATTGGAAGTAATTAGGTGTCCGCATTAAATGAAAATTGTGTAAAAAACTGCCACCAATTAAAAATTAACACGTTTTTTCCGCAAAAATCTGATTTTTTTTCATCAATTTTTGCAATAATCGTAAAATTTCTCAATAAGATGCCCCGATTACCTTCATTTTTTATTACTTTAAATTATTCCTCATCGTATTAGCTACCTAATAATAAAAATTGTATGCTTTTAGCTCAGACAAAACACTTTCTATCAAGTGTTAAAGATGGCACTTCGAACGCGCTATTTTTGTTCTCTTAAGGATGATTTATTTGGGTTCAATGAATGAAAAAGAGTTCAATTAAAACATTTATTATTTTAAAGAAAATTTAATGCATTAGGTTCTCAAAATGTCCACCTCGTTGTTGTAGGCACAAAGCCGCGCGAACTAAAATTTGTTGTGTCGCTCTCCTTATCATTTCGGGATCATTGCGAATATCATTTGCACAGTTAATTATGCGATCACGCAAATCGACCTCACTGTTGATGGGAGTACTGTAGACGCGTTGCTTCATGGTCCCCCACAGGAAGTAATCAAGGGGCGTTAAATCGGGTGAACGCGCAGGCCACCCTACAGGTCCTAGTCGTCCAATCCATTTATCACGATAATTTTCGTTTAAAAATGATCTCACATTTGTGGCATAATGGGCAGGGCATCCGTCCATCTGCAGAAACATCCTTCGACGCAAAGACAGTGGTACATCTTCCAATAACTCAGGTAGATCGTCAGTCAACAAACTTAAAAATCTTTCACTGTTCAAAGTTCTCGGCAGTATGACTGGTCCAATCAACATGTTATCGATAAGACCAGCCCAAACATTTATTGAAAATCTTACTTGAAAAGTCGATGAACGTTTCAATTTCGGGTTTTGACCTCCAGGGCACCATCTGTGTAAATTTCTACAGTTAGTAATACCATCTCTGGTAAATGTTGATTCGTCCATCCATAGTATGGTTTTCGGAAAGTTTGGGTTTGCTCTGGTATTTCTTTGAATCCAGGTGGACATCACACACCTTGGACGCCAATCTACGTCTTCATGTAGATGTTGCACTCTTTGGTAGTGGTAAGGGTGCAATCCTTCTTTCTTTAAAATACGCCACGCTGATTTTTGTGATATTCCGTGACGAAGAGCCAGTCGTCTAGTACTTATGGATGGATCAGCAAACAAATCGCTCAGTACTGCTTGTTCCAGAACCACATCAATAATTATTTGAGGCGGCTCGCGACGATCTCTACTTGATTCAAGTCCAGTGATCGACAATCTTCTGTGAACTTCCTGGAAGTTGCGGGCAGATGGCACTGGTTGCCTGTTAGGAAACGCAGCTATGTAAGCTGCGCGCGCAGCTCTGGCACTTCCTCGTCCCATCCCATAGTAAAAATGAATGTCGGCAATGTGTGCCGGGGAGAATTCACTTAAGCGCGGCATCACGTAGCAGCGAACGAAAGTCGCGAAACTCAGGTAGCAGTGAATGAAAGTAACGAAACACATGTAGCAGCGGCGAATAATTCGGAGCGACTGCCTGTCTGTCATCCCTTCTGGTCCCTTCAGCTGGCCCTACCTCCCCGCACCCCGACCCGCGCACATTCTCAACAAAAAAGGACGTCTACCTGCTAAACAATTAGTGCGTAGCCGTGCTCTAGGCCTTTCTTTGGCTGTTGATAAGAAATGATGGGATTGAGTTAAACCCTTGCAATTTTTACTATTGGATAGCTAATACGATGAAGAATAATTTAAAGTAATAAAAAATGAAGGTAATCGGGGCATCTTATTGAGAAATTTTACGATTATTGCAAAAATTGATGAAAAAAAATCAGATTTTTGCGGAAAAAACGTGTTAATTTTTAATTGGTGGCAGTTTTTTACACAATTTTCATTTAATGCGGACACCTAATTACTTCCAATCATTATGGAGTTTGTTTCATCGTGATAAAACATCGAGTTAAAAAGTTACACCGTTTTGTATACACTGGAGTCACAGAAGCGAAAAAATAAATAAAAAATCCATTAAAAATTTCAATAAAATATTTAGATTTTTTTTATCATTTTTTCCGTCGATATAATTAAGCAAAGATTCCCTCGATTCAGTATGTGCAGATTATAAAGACTCACACTGTATAGGGTCAAATTAAATTAGCTTGCTTAACTCCGCAGACATGATGGGTATCGATGTCTAAACGATAGATGTATGCCAGTATACGTCAAGAAATTGACGATCATTCAGATGTACCTATCCCATAATGGCGGTATTGTTGAAATGTAGTGTCAGCATGCATGGATAAGTATAGACCTATTTTCTATAAATTTTATTTGCGACCCTCACAGTAAGCCCTTTCTTTTGATAAGTCACACGGTAGTTTCCACATTTTTATGAAATTTTTCTAATTAGCCCCCAAATCTGACCTATATTCAAAATTCATTTATTTACGTTACACGTCCGTATTTGGGTCACAGAAATTCAATTTCAACTTAAAGCCGGGTCGTCTGCGCCTTATTTGCGTGCTCAGGCCCCGTTTATAATCGAAGGGAGTGCTTCCCCTTAATTGACTTAAAACCCCGTTGACAGTTGAAAGTACTTGACGTAACTTTAAGGCTCTACAGTCGTATCGATAGATGTTATCGATAAAACTATGTGTTTGTGATTTATTGTTTCAAAATAAAAAATATTTTGCTTTTTGGAATATTTTACCAACGACGAAAAAAGAAGGTTCTCAATTCGTTTGAATGCATTTCGACCTGTATGTATGTATGAGAGTTTGTTCACGTAGTACTAACGTAAATTGATGAAATAAAAACAACGATAAAATAAAAAAATTGAGCCGTCACGGGACGACTGACAGATGTGAAACATCGCACTACACACACATTTACACTACTACATATAGACTGTATAGTGTGGCGAAGCCGCCGATCGCCACGCGGCATGCGTCGCCCCGCCAGCAATCGGTCTTACGTGCGCCTATAGATGTTTCACATAAAAAAAACAACGCCGAAATTGGTACTTGAAAACAGCGCTCTGTATGATTAAAAAAAAAAAATTAAGGTTATGTTTTCAGGTTTGCGAACTTCTCAATCGATGTGTCATAATTAGTGAAACCCCTTAAGTTGAACCCCAAAAAGTGTTAGTTTTGCTTTATCTCCCTTCCTTTACAAGATATAGCGGTTTTTGTGTTTTTTTTTTAGGTTAAGTCGGCATTGCATGCAAATAAATGGATTTAGAATGCATTGTCATCGAGTTGTGTGCTACCCTGAAAGTTTCAGCCGGATAGCTAATCGGGAAGTGCTCGAAATTTGAGTTGCAAGATTCCAACAAACGCGTATTTGTATGTAACATAAAAAAAAAACACAAAAACCGCTATATCTTGTAAATTAAGCGAGATGGAGCAAAAATAACACTAATTGGGGGTCTCTTAAAGGGGTTTCACTAATCATGACATCGATTGAGAGGTTCGCAAACCTGAAAACATAACCTCAATATTTCTCCTTTTTTTTTCAATCAAATTGAGAGCGCTGTTTTTAAGTCCCAATTTCGGCTTTGTAGAATCGAGGTTTTTCTTTTTTCTTCACAAGGAGTCACTGCTTTCAGTTAATCATTCCCAGCGGCAAAACAAGGCGAATAACCGTCAATAATCATACAAAATACCTGGGGGCCCGATTCTGTAAAATAACCAAATTGTCAATAGTGTGTCAGTAGTGTCTCAATAGAATAGTTATTGACATTTGGGCCCAATTCTGTAACTTTGAGTTAAGCAGCACGCCATTGACACTATCGACACACTACAGACATTCTTTTGCCACTGTTGCAAAATCATTCTGCAAAAACTTCAATGACGTTTCAGTGGTGTCTCACTGTGAGATACGGGCCTTCGAATTTAAAAAAACGGAGCACGGGGGGTGCTACATAGGGGGGGGGGGGGGTCAAATTTTGGTTAGTTTTTGCCTAGGACGCACCGTTTTCTAAATATTCATATCATACAAACCTTTAATTTAGCAGGGATTCCATTCCGCCGTCGCTGTCTCTGGAGAAAGGGAATGAGCTCGTCAATTAGCTTCCTTGCTTGCTCCACGTCCACTTTATCAATTTCACTACGTAAGTCGCACACACACACGGACACATTATTTCTAAAAAATATATAAATTGAACCCACTCAACAATAGGGAAAATAGGTGTCGTTGTTCGCTGGCTTCACAATGGCGGTTCGATGGCCAAAACACTATTCAAACACGATAGAAACAACTGTCAAATACACTTAAAATATTTACGGACTACCGTAAGCTTGGCATCACGATGCCATTGTATCATTATAGTGGACCAGACTACCAATTATTGTTGCCTTTGCAACAGTGGCAAAAGAATGTCTGTAGTGTGTCGACAGTGTCAATGGCGTGTTGCTTAACTCAAAGTTACAGAATTGGGCCCCTGTTAAGGGGGATGCGCTAAGGTAGCCCGCGAAATTCAAATTTTATTACGTTTTTTGCAATTTGCAGGTCAGTAACAGGTTGTATGTTGATCTAAATATGATTCGCGGCCGTAACAAATATGGCTTTACAGGATTATAATCATTATAATCGGCAATACAACTAACTCTCTTCGTAAAATCCTATTGAATGACTATTTCTGAAATAGTAGTAGTGAGTAGGATTTTATGAACTTGAGAGTTGTAATGCTGATTCTAATGAGTTATAATTCTGTAAAGCCATATTTGTTACGTCCGCGAATCATATTTAGATCAACATACAACCTGTTACTGACCTGCAAATTGCAAAAAACGTAATAAAATTTGAATTTAATAAAAGAGAGTTTTCAACGATTCGAAGAGGCGGGAATAAAAGCGGGAGTTTTGGAAGCAGACGTGGCGGCGACTCGACGTCAAGGCGATAATCATAGTTTGTTATCACCAAAAGAATCCGTGCCTATTTTATGAATATAATAGGTTGAGGAAAAAGTTCTTCGCATTTTTTAAGAAAATTCAAAACATTTTTTAATATAGTTTATTTACATTTAACTAAAGTATGTAGGTACCATTTTGTTCGATAACTTTTGCCATCTTGTAGGTAGGGACATGATCCCATTGCTAAAGAAATTTTGGGACTTATGATCAAAATACCGCGCAAGTGGTTTTGGCAGTCCTCTCGTGATGTTAACCTGACACTGCCTAAAGAATTCTGAAGAGACCGAAATAGGTGGAAATCTGAAGGTGCAAGGTCAGGACTATACGGCGGATGCATTAACTCCTCCCAGTCAAACTATCTTAATTTTTGCTGAGTGGCTAAAGATGTGTGAGGTCTAGCGTTATCATGATGAAAAACCACACCCCTTCTGTTGATTAATTCCGGCCGCTTTCCCTCAACTTCTTGCTTTAATCTCATCAGTTGTTCGCAGTAGAGTTCAGAATCGATGGTCCTGCCTGGTGGTAACAGCTCATAATGAATAATGCCCTTCCAATCCCACCACACACACAGCATCACCTTGTTGCGAGTTAACCCGGGTTTCGCCACAGTCTGTGAAGCCTGACCGGCCTTTGACCACGACCTTTTTCACACGTTCTTGTCGTACGTGATCCACTTTTCATCACCAGTTATCAGCTTCTTCAAAAATGGTTCGGTTTCATTACGTCGTAATAAAGAATCACAAATGAGTACACGGTTCATTAGGTTTCTTTCAGTGAGCTCGTGAGGTACCCAAATATTGAGCTTTTTTGTGTACCCAGTTTTTTTCAAATATGCCAAAACTGTTTTGTGGTCAATTTCAAGTTCTTCAGCTACGTCGTAACTACTGATATGCCGATTTTGCTCCACTTTTTCAAGTGGCATCGTAATAGCGGCGACCAGAGCGACGTGCATCTTTGACATCAAAATTTCCGGATTGAAAACGCTTAAACCAAATTTGTGCTATTCTCACCGACACTGCACTAGGTCCATAAACATCACAAATTATTTACGCGGCTTGCGTTGTATTTTTACCTCTTTTGTAGTAAAATTTTAAAATGTATCGAATTTCTTCATTAGATTCACTCATCTTGACAGTACGAAAAACAAATGAAAATCACACATTTTCCTAATTTGAATTTGGAATTATGTTATTTAAAATTTAAACTTTCAATGATACCAAAACCAGCCAGATACAAATAGTATAGCCAAAGAGATTTTATTACAAGTTCATACTGTATACTATAATGCGAAAAGACTTTTTCCCCAACCTAATATATACCCTTTCCTATAAATTACTCCTACTGTGTTATCTACACACTGGGCAGTACGTTTTTTTACTAAAAAACAAAAATCAATTTCCCAAGTTACAATAAGGTTTTTGTAGTACTCATTTGTGTTTCAAGTGGTTGATATTTTGTGGAATAAACTTACATGCGGTACCCATTTTGCAAATAGTACCAGGAGAAACAAATTTTTTACCGACTTGTTTCTTTGTGTAGTTTGTTGACACCAAAGGTTGACACCAATCAGCAGACTTGGTCTAGTGATGTGTAGAATTCAATTGGAAACATTTGATTTTTATTAGTTAAATTTTCTTAACTTTACAATTATGTAGTTCAGGTATTTAAAAAAATTGCCATGTAGTTTGTTATCACCAAAAGAATTCGTGCCTATGTTATGTATTCCTTTCCGTAACACGCTGTATGATTGCACGCTATTGGACTTTCAACGCTCAGCTCAGCGACTACAGTTGAAAATCCATACATACATCAATCCCAGATACAATTTTATCAAAATAAAATTGGATCAGTTAAAAATACATTTAATTTAATAACCATATCATAATTTATTAAAATAACAATAATTTACAAATAAGAAAATTATGAACTGCTATAAAATTTACATTTTGATTTTTTTGCTTAAGAAACAATTCAATAAATACTTTAAAAAAAAGTAACAAAGCATCTTCTGGTGGCTTTTGATATCAGATAATGCCAAGCTGTCGCAACTGAAACAAATAAATAATTGTTAATACGATTTCAGAATGGGATGACCCCCTCCCAGAGGAGAATTGTATACTTAGGGGAGATTTTTCAATAGTTAGATAACTTTTATCAGAGGTATAAATATTGCGGTTTGACGGCTTTTGTGTTGCCTGGCAGATGTGAAACATCGAAACTATTTTGTATAGAAGAAATGCATAAAATTAAATTTTTTAAAGTTAAATTTTAAGGGATAACAAAGGAAATAAGTATGGCAAAAATCAAACATTACGGCTTAATCAAAAACAAAATTTGTAGCTTTTTTTTTAGGAACAAAAACAGTTTTTTTTTTTAATTTGTTTGGTTGTCGGCTGTTGGCCGCGTCGCTACGCCAACAGCCGGTCTGCTGACCCGCCGCATTAGATGTTTCACATAAAAAATACAAACGATATACTTACGAATCCTTGTCTTTCTTTCTCTTTCTGCATAACTAATTTTGTTTGCATGTCGTCAAACTTGACTATGGCTGATAACACTTTAGCTAATGTAACGGAATGTGTTCCCGAGCCTGTAAGATACTCATAAAGTATATTTCGCAAATATTCAAGCTCAGTATTTTCTTGCAATGCATGCAAATGTCTTAGACTAACGAGGGCCTCATCAAGTCGCCTTTCAAGCTTCTCATTAGACAATTTTAATTTCTCGTTCTTTTCTTGCATTTGTAACATATTTCCATCCACAGATTTATTCATTTCTTCCAAATCATTCAATCGTTTTTCTAATGTACTGTTTACTTGCAACATGCTGTGGTACTTTTCCCTAATTACATTAGAATCCTTTTCATTTTCTTTCAATGCCTTTAATTCTGGTTTGGGGTAATTTTGGGACTGCAATTGATCTTTGAGCTCCAAATTTTCTTCAACCAATAACATATTTTCTCTCAAAAGATCATCAATTTTCTCTTTCGTCAACTGAACTTCTTTTTTCAGTTCTACTAAATCGCTTGAAATATCATTGTTATCAGTAGAATGTTCACTTGTGGCTATTAGCTCTCTGAGCTTGTCATTCAAAACACTGTTTTCTTTCGATATTTTTGTTAAATAGGTTTGTAGGCCTTCAATATCAGACTTGAAACGTCTATTTTCTTCTTTTAATATCTCATAATCATTCTTTAATAATTTGTATTGGTTTGGAAGTTCATTATCTGTATCAATGCTTGTTTGTGGATTAACCCCCTCTGAGTTAATTAATCTTATTTTAGAAATTTCGCCTAAGTTTTGTTCAGATGCTGATTGTTCTAATGGATCATCTGTTTGACTAACATTATCTTGAGTGTTTTTAAACGAACTATTTTCCAATTTTTCAATTATTTCGTTCAAATGATTTTTTTCTGATACAATTACGGTATGTGATTCTCGTACGTCATTGATTTCAGTTTCCAATTTTTTATAGCTGTCAGCAATACTTTCAGCTTGAGTCTTTAAAGATATATTTTCGAGTGTTAATTGTTTGTTATCCTCATTTAGTTTATCAATGCAAGCAAGCTTTTTATGTAGTTCTTTTGCTTGAGCTATTAAATGGGTATTTTCGCTTTTCATGACTTCAAACTCTTCCAAAGCTTGACTATGCAAATCCTTAAATGTATCTAAATCTTTGCTTGTTTTATTGTTTTCGATTGCCAAGTATTCTAGTTTTCCCGCTAATGTTTGTTTCTCGTTTTCTAATAATTTTAGTTTTTCATTAGAATCTAAATGTTGTGTTTTTTCAAATTCCATAGCTATTTGTAGATTTTGAAAATTATTCTCATATTCATTGATCTTATAAAGTAAATTTTCATTTTCCTCTTTAGCAAAATTTAATTCATTTATAGACACTTCGTAGCGATCGGTTATATTTTTAACTTCATCATCTATAATGTTTTTCTCTAATTCAAATTCAATGATAGTTGATTTCAAATTATTATTTTCGCCCCGTAAAACATTTAGTTCTGTGGTCAGTGTTTCATATTTTTCTATAGCTGTTTGTAATTCTTTTTGCAAAATATTATTTTCCTGTTTTAATTCATTTAGTTTGATGTTATTTAAATTAGATTCACTATAAGATATATTGTTTAAGGCATAATTTATTTCCTTAGTAAGAGCGATAAATGCTTCGTTATTAATTGTTTGCAAGGATTTTGCCTCGGTTGATATTAAGTGGATAATTTTCTTCATATCTTTAACTTCATTTGCAAGTCTCAAACAATTTGCTTTCATTTTGGTATTCCTAACATTTTTTTCATGCATGATGGCATTTTCTGATTTCAAATCAGTAACAACTTTACGGAACTCAACATTTTGATTTTGCAATAACTCATGGTTTGCTAATAGTTTTTCAATTTCCGATTGCAATTTAATTAATTCATCTCTTTCTTCTTGTATTTCTGATTCTAATTTTGCGTATTTATCTTTCCATATACTTAATTCGTCAAGAAGTTCGTCTTTCTTGGACTCGTCTAAAGCTTGATTTCTTAGTTTTTTTTCCCTTTTCTGTAGTTCACTTTCTAAATACCCTATCTGAGAACTTTTCTTACCGTTTTCTTCACTCAATTGAGAATTTCTATTTTCTAAATACGTGTTTCTGTCTATCATAGCTAACTTTTCTGCAGTTTCTTGTTTCATTTGTAACTGGAGACATTTATACTCTTCATCAGCTTTTGTTTTTATTTGTTCTAAAGTCTGACATTTTTTAGATAGTTCCTCTATTTGGGACTCCAACTCTATTATTTTAGATTTTGTTGAGGTCAGTTCAGAGCTATCATGACTAAGCTTAGACCGCTCTGCTTCCAATAATGAAACATTATTTTTATAGTCATTTACAACTATATTCAGTGATTGTATTTCCTTCTTACTTGCTTCCAGGTGATCTTTAAGCGATTTTATTTCTGCTTCTTTACTCTCCAATTCTTTGTGGATACTTAATTTATTTTCTGCTAAGGAAATAGCATATTCTTCTTCTTTCTTGCTAAATATTTCAATCTTACCACGTAATTCTACTATTTCTTCTTGAGCTTTTTGAAAGTCAAGTACTAGTGTTGATAGTTCTCTCGTTTTATTGAACTCATAGACATTAATCTTATTCTGTAGTTCTTCATTGGTATTATTTAATTCCTTAATCTTTTGCTTCGATTCTATCAATTGTTCAGTAGCAAGCTTGAATTTTTCGATATCTTTGTTTTTATTTTCAAGATCATTTGTCATAATTTGTATCTCTGTATTGATTTGGGAATTTTTTTCTTTACTTGACTTTAGCGACTCCTTATACTTGTTGAGTAACTGTTCCATTTTTTCAATCTTATTATTCAGAACGAGTATTTCCGCCGCTGAAGATTCTTCATTGGTCTGATTTACCTCATTATCATTAGATATATTTATTAGTTGTACATCGCCATCACCTTCACTTGTTTTAGTTTTGTTCTCATTTTTATCATTACTGCTAGAAAAGTTTGAATTACTTTGTAATAATTGCACTTTAGTATTAAGTGCATCTATTTTCATACCCTTTTCTTCAATTTCAATACGAAGGGCTTTTTCAAGGTGGGCCTATAACAAAGAAAAAAAAATAGTCTTTGATTACAAACTCGTAAGATCCGTTGAGGAGAAATTAAAGAAACATTATCGAATTAATATTATTATAAGGCACTGATTTAATGCGGCAGTAGTTAGTTGTAGTTTAGGTAAATAAAAAATTACAAAATACATGTTTTTTTAGCAAGTTTGGCAGTAAAAACTGAGTAGTAAAGTAAATAAAAATGAGTCATAATAAATGGCTAATTAAATAAATATTAAGCAGTAAAATGGCTTAACGGGCAGTTAAGTGTGTGCAGTTAACAAATCGGAATTAGTCGGTAAGAAATCTAACTTGGAAGTAGCGCTCGACTGCTCGTGCGGCTGCTGTCGCGGCACCGCTCGCTTGGGTCGTGCGCGGTTGGTCACAGTTCTAACCTAACCCATTTGGTCGGGTGGCTTAGTTACTGCGACAAATTCGGCTAGGGCGTGGTTGGTCATAGTTCCAACCTAACCTATGAACTGCCGAACTATTTACCTAACTGCCCATTCCAACATTTTTACTGGCCATTCATTTATTACACTGATTGAGCATTTTTGTACCTACTGACATGGATGAAATAACCGACTAATTTTATTTTTATTACCGTTCAAGAATGTCACACTAATTTACCAACCGCAGAAAAATAAACAGACTGCCTGTTATTTTTTCAAGTAATCTTAATAACCTCCCTAATGTTTAAATAACAGTTGTAAAAATACCCATACTATTTATATTATGTCATGGAGTGTCAGATGATGATTATATCTGACACTTGAGGACCTATAGTAAAAAGGTCCGAAGAAAGCTCAAATCTAGGACAAATATGAAGATTTAAAACGCGTTTGAAGCATACAAACAAAACCGTTCAGTCCAGTCAGGAACCTGCTGCACAAAGTTCAATCCTGACTTGTTCGAAGTATCAAACGCCACCAAACTGATTGCGAAATATTGGATGCGTTCTAAACGGGAGTTTGCATCTAAATTAATATCCTATTTTGATCTATGATGTAACCTACCTTTGCACTTTGTTCCAAAGCACACTGTTCACGAAGCTCTGATATTCTTCTTAAAGCTTTGTCTTGGGTTTCAACTAAAACACTCTGAAAACACAAATTAGAATAAGCTATGTGACATTTATGACCTACAAGAGAAAAGAAAAGAGTGGTTCATGCTTGTAGATACTTACTCTTGCTTTAGCATTTTCTCTTTCTAGTAATTTATAGTGACGAGCTAGATCGCCATATTGTGTTCTGTACTTTGTGTATCGTTCTTGTGTGCGTCGGTACGCAGCATACAGCTGCTCCTTCGTTACCCGATCGAGGCTTACATTACCACTCGAGAAACCTCGCTCTTCAGCCTCACTCGCCGACACCTCCATATCAGACTAAAACAAGATGATTGGTAGGTATAGTAGGGTTTCTAAACCACTTAGATCTTTTTGGTGTTAAGGTATTTAAACATCATAAAATAATATTTTTTTATGTAGGTAAATATAACTTACTTGTAGATGATACATAGAAGGAGTTTCATAGCTTGGTAATCTAAAAGATACATCACTTGCGAATGAGCTATTTGATAGCCGCCTTTGTCTTTGATTGTCCTGCAAATAAAATTTGAAAATAGTATTTTACGAGTAGTGTTAAGAGTCCCTATCAATTTCGGCGCGCTACTAGTTTAGGTAACTATCGGAGCGCAGCGGGTCTTTGTGCGTTCGAACTATCGCTGACAATCGTAGTGTGCGTTGTCGTACTGTGCAGCGGTGTACAAATAATCTTGGTCCGTAAACGCTATTATTAGCACTCTATAGTTTTTACTTATTAGGTTCCTTCTAGGTTTTTACTGGCTGGATTTTCGTTTTTTTTTTAGGTTTTGTCTGGCTGGCGTGTTATGTTTAGGTACCCTATAAAATATTGTTTACCTAGAACGACATTCATTATAGTAAAAGCAAACTATAAAGTGTGATCAGCGTTTAAAAGGTGTCTAAACTATTTACACGTATTATTATACTCCTGCATTATTTACCTAGAGATCTCCCCGGCGCGCGGCGCGGCGTTACCTATTAGGTAGGTAATGCCGGGGAGGTCTGTAGATAGCGGTGCGCTTCGAGACTCCAGCAGTGCTATTCTGTAAATATCTCACCGTGAAATCTTGCGTGGAGTGAGCTGTCAGTATCATCTCACTGATGCTAGGCATTGACCAAGCATTACATTTACAATCATAAACGAGATTTTAATCATATTTTTTTTATGCTAATTCTGTTGATCATTTTATATTATTTCAAACCTAGTATTTAAGTGTCTAAACATTACTAATTAGGAGGTTTTTAAATAAAATAGCAAAACAGAAATTCAATCAGAAACTTAATTTTGTTTTTATCTAGCTTTTTTCCTAGACTAGTCCTTAAACATTACTTGTTTAGACATTTACGGGCGACACAGGTCACGGGCGACACAGGTCCCTCGTCGACAAGCCTTCGGGCGGGACTGAATGTCTCGAGCGAGTATAAGTAGTCAAAAATAAAATATAAAAATTGAGTTTGGTAGATAAATACCTCAAATTTTAAAATATTTAACATTAATTGTTATTTTCAATCAATTCTTTCGCGTAGACGACGGTTTTATACATGGTTTTATTGGGTTTTTTCAGCGTGCATCACATTTTTTTTAAAGTACTAATACATTAAACTTTAAAAAAATAAATTTTAGACTTACTAATATACTATATGCCCAGTATTTAAGATTTTTCTCAGATTGTTATTTGCTACCAGTAAGCTAAAAAAGGAATTTCTAAACCTGGTGTTTCGTGCTTACGTAAAAACGTGTGCTAGATTTTTATTTTTCGTAATTTATATTAAGTAGTTATCAAAATTTAAATTAGTACAATTACTAGAGCTAATACATAATTGTGTATTCAAAAAAAAAACAGATATCTTAAGGTAATTGAGATGTTTGCGCTGAAAAAACTTGAATTTCTGTTTTTGGCTGCGAAATTGATAGGGACAACTACACAATCACCGATTGTTACAAGTGAAACACTTGATTTGAGCACAATCTTAGGGAACCCTACCGGCAATTTCTCCCGCTAGAGGGCACCATTGCACTATATATCTAAAAGGTTGAAGTACCTAATAATTGTAAATAATGTAAATATTTTGAGATTGAGACTATACCGTAAAAATTAATCATTCATTTTTTAGTGCCAAAGTATATGTTTCTAACACATACTCCCATCCCAAATCAAGTTAAAGAACTAAGCTTCAATCAATTTAAAATTAAACAGAAACTATGTCAACAAAAAGGTTTCTATTTAGTTCAAGATTGCTTGGACGGCAAAAAGGCTTGGGATTAAGCTACTCCAATGTACCATAACCCCAAGCAACAAAATATTAGAAACTAAGTGTTTCAGAATTAAAATAGCATTTTAATTGATTGCCTTTCCCCAACTAAGTTGGGGCGGCTTCCAGCCTAACCGGTAATTATGCCACTGTTATAAGTAATAAAAATTAATATCTATGGTTGGGTGACTGTTAATGAGAATTTCTGCGTTTTTACAATCTACTGTTATATTATTTTAGTGATAGCCATTCTTCAGGAATAATCTGTAAGAATGCATCAGTATATCAGTTTTGTGCCAAGGTATTATTATTATGCAGGAACGAAGGCGTTTCTTAATTCACCAAAAAGGAAAAACTTCGCAAGCAATGGGAAATTGCTACGTCGCAAGCATTTTACATTAACAAAACATTCAAGGTTGTGTTCTGATAATTTTAGGTGTGAGTATAAACCTAATTACCTAAGGTCATCATCAGCTACCTAGCTTTTTCATAAGTTACACGGAGCGACCGCCTATCTGATTTCCACAACCCAGTTACTGGGTAACACGATATCCCTTGGTAAGACTGGTTGTCAAACTTTCGGGCTCCTGACGATCCGTAAGAGCTGTCAAAGATCTACAAATGACAGCCGGCACCACGGCTTTCCGAGTCACGGAGGGGTCTTGGTATGTAAAGATGATCATCCATCCACAGACAAACCGCGGCAAGCGTAGTTTAACCAGGTTGATCGAACCGTGCGGCTGTTATTATTTAGCCAGAAGTAAAGAAAATCTTAAAATGGCTCTCCTGTAAAATCACAAAGTGCAGTTATTGTCTTACCGAAAGTGCAATACAAATAATGCAGTATACTGTAATATTTAAATCATTTTATAACTGTGACACATTTTAATAGAATAAATACTAACTTAAACTTATTTATTCACTAAAACAAAACATTAAAATAAAATGTTTTTGCAAAATACAAAAACTAACTTTGGCCTATCACGGATTTGAACGCACACGTCTTTTGGGGGGTGGGTAACTACTTAATGGAGCTGTGTGTAAACTACGTAATATTTGGGATATTTTTTTATAGTTGTTTTAGAACGGCCATAAGGTCTACTATCTATTCAAGGCTATTTCAAGGTTATCCATTCTTTACCGGACATATGTATAAGATAGCTAATTAAAAAAAAATGCGAATGTTGATGAGCTATTTTTCCATAACATTAAAATGGACAATGTGATTTTTCAGTACCTGTAATAGTTACATATTTGTTCATACTGTCCCATCTCAATGGATCATCTTGTATTTATGACAGTGAACCTTGTATCATGTAAACATAAACAATCAACAGTACCTAAAGATATTTATTTGTTATCTACATTATTTGAAGTACTTCCCCTGGATGCACTATATGGCAATAGTTTTCTCAACAAATAAATACTTGAATTGGATTTCAAAATACAATTGATAGGATAGGTTTAATTAATTTATAATTATTAATATTATATATAATTAATAGGTTCAATTAGTAATTATATACAATGTGGAGATGACGATACAACAATAAATGAAAACACTGGTAATACTAGTTCATAGGAATATTTTGAAACTATCAAATAAACCTAGAACCGAAATTAAAAAAAAAAATCTTTTCAAACAAACTAAATAGCATAAAAATGTAAACAAAACAGAACACCATTTTTAAATATTGGTTCACTAACCTGTGAGAAGAGCGGCAACAGCGCGGGGTAATGTATGGGTGGTGCGTTGGGTCGTGCGACCCGCGCCGACGACGTGATTTTTTGCGCCATATTTATTTTTATGAATGCAAAAACAATTACACAGAATCACAAATTATTAACTGAATAGTCACAGTCACCCACGAGTAATTATTAATTACAATCACTGTTTAATCAGTTAATCACTTATCGTACATATTCAGACTTAGTATCCATAAAAATTTTAAATTCTCAATATGTCCGCCATGAACCCGAACACACAAATTACATCGTCTTAAAAGATTATTTCTTACTCTTGATAAGAGGTCGCCATTAGCGGCCATTTGTTTTAATTTATTAAAAGATATTATAATTCGGCTCCTTAAATCATCAACGGTATCAACGTCTGTTGAATAAACTTAATTTTTGACATGACCCCACAAGAAGAAATCCTCGGTGGCCACCGTGTTGGTCCATAACGGCCAATCCACTGCTGTCCAAACATTTGAGACAAACGCTCTCTGGCAGACGTCACTGAATGAGCTGGTGCTCCGTCTAACTGGTACCACATCTGGCTGTGCACGTTTAGCCGAAGATCATCCGTGTAATCTGAAACGGGTTTTAATTTCCCTCAATAAAAACCGGACCAGTTATGGTATTCCTGTGTAATGTTATGTGTACCAGCCCACACATTGATAGCAAATCTGTACTGGTGCGAAGTCTCCCGTACTAGATGCAGATTCTCGCGGCTCCAGTACCGAAGATTCTGTCGGTTCCATCAACCGTTCCTTGTAAATGTACTTTCATCAGTCCACATCACATTGTACAGGAAGTCGGGGTTATCTAAATGTTTTATTTCTATCCAACGACAGAAAGTTTCTCTTACTGGCTTGTCCCTTTGTAGCAACGCCTGTACTTTTTTGTATTTAAAAGGCTTCCGTTTGTCGCGTTTTAAAACTTTGTGTATGGTTTTATGATTTACACCAAAATTTCGAGCAGCCCTACGTAGACTAGACGTAGGATTGCATTCAAAATAATTTAAAACTCGTTCGTCTCGGGTCACTGTTACTATTGGAGTAGCACTATCCAAATGCGGGATTAAGGGTACATTTTCCCGTATCCTCTGGACAGCTTGAACGATAATGCGGCCGTCCGTAGGACATACACGGGTGTTCCCATACCTCTCTCGGTATGTTCTTATTGCTAAAGCGGCGTTTCCGTGACATTCCCCATAAATTAAAATCATGTCGGTGTACTCCATGGCTGTGTAACCAAAACGAGGCATTGTTATTACAAAAACAAACGATTAGATAACACACAATGACAAGCGTCTAATTTCGCACAAGTCACTTAACAATTTAACTACCTAGGTACCTATTACTACGTTGTATGTGTCCTGTCACTAAATAAAGCGTCTAATTTCGCACAATTCACTTAACAATTTAACTAAGTACCTATTACTACGTTGTCTTGTCACTAACAAATTAAGCGTCTAATTTCGCACAACTCACACTAAAGGCGGGCGCGACAGGCACCGACAAAGGAATTGTCTTTGTCGGTGCCTGTCGCGCCCGCGATATCGCGTGAGTGTGTAAGAGCCTTAAATCGTCCTAAGATAATCACAATTTCATAAACAAACGAACGGCGGGCAGGCGGGCGCTTCAAAGGCAGCGAAACCGGAACACCTGCGCTTGCGATACGAAACAACGACGCGTACGACGTCATAGGATCACGGCGACACACTGACCTACACCAATTTAACAATTTTTGCAGGTTTCGGCAAGAAAGCGAAGTAGAAATAAACAAACTATCTAATCTATCCCTTTCGCACATACTTAATTTACGATTGACATGAGTGCGAACAAGTAGTAATAACTTCCGCATGCATTATTTTCATATCTAATTTTCTTCACACACTTTATGACTCTTATGCCTGAGAGATAAGGTATTATATGCATTAATTCTCATCGGGAAGTAAAATTTAAGAACAATTTTGGCGAAGGTTATTGAAGTAGCGAGCTGGCAACATGTTTTGTTTATACCGATATTACCGTTGCAGATTATTGCCGAAGTCGTTAACCTGTCGGCGCTGGCTTATTGTTAGATACATCATGTAGAAAATCTTAAAAATGTAAAATAATGTCCTGTGACTAAACTATTGGATATATTTTATTGAATTTTTGTATGCAGACTGGGAACGGCATTAGGTATACGAAGTTTAATTTATTGTTGTATTGTCGTCTCCACCTTGTATAATTAAGAGGTTCAATTAATAGGTAAGATAGGTACTAAGATAATATTTCTAATAAACTTACAAGTATGTCATATGAAGTCATGTAGTCCAGTGACTCATTAGACTGTAAGGGTTGGACAAGAGCAACATCTTGGAATGTATTCTGTTGACTACTTTGTGATGATGACTGTGCCTTGCCAGAGCGAAGCTGCTGGCTATCTGTAAAAATAAAAATATCTAATAAGAAAATTTAATCAGCACTATTTAATCAATTTAACATTATATTCTAACTAATGTCTATAGTATTTAAAATACTGAAGGCACAAACTAGTTATATTATTACTCACCATTATCTCCAATAGAGAATAGATCACTATTTGTGATATCAGTTATACTACTGGAGGCAGATGTGACAGCAGCCTGTACCAACACAGTCTTATTAAAATACACAGCATATTATAACACTAATAGGTTTTCAATATAATTCTATAGGTACTTAAATTTGGATAAAGTGAAAGTTGAATACATGAACCCAATAAGGTTGGCGAATATTACGTAGAAATAATAGCTAATACGTAGTAGCTACCTATGTATGTTGTAGGTCTAAGCAATTAGGTCACTGGAATAGTGTTATGCTATTGATTGTTTACGATAAATATAATCACCTGAGCAGCTTGAGCAAATTGCTGAATCCTTTGAGGCGATGACTTCACCTCCTCAGCCAATTTGTCCTTTAGCTTTTTGAACATTTTCCTATGACTAAGTTGACACCATATCACATAAACTCATTATAAAACTTATTACGAGCTATTAGTGCATTGGTATGTTGCACGAGCATGTAGATAAGAAGAAATAACACACTTAAAATATTAACTAAACCTGGAGGTAAGGCTGCGGCAATAGCAGTAATTAGTGGTGTCATGTATTTTACTTCAATTTGCAAAAAATATTTTGTAATAAACTTTAGTGTTGTTCGATTCGTTCTAACAAAGTTCTAATAGTAATATTACTACTTTTTTTTTCACTACACTATGGTGCCCGTATGTGCCACTCTAGGCCGCCCTGTGCCCAACCCATGAAGGTTGTTTATCTATACCTTCATGGCCCAACCCAGTATATAGGTAACTATGTACCGGGTAAAACGGGGTGAATAGAAATGCAGGGGTGAATCGAGACGCAACTTTAAAATTGATTTGAGCCTTGAAATAATAATATAGTTTGTTGCCAAGGCACTTAATCGTTAATTATAGTACAGTTAACACATTAAAGTCCTTTTTGCCAACAAAAGATATTATTGCAACATTAAAATCCATTATAAAATTGCGTCTCGATTCACCCCTGCATTTCTATTCACCCCGTTTTACGGTATTCAGAAAGAGAGAGTCGACCCACAGTCATCTTCACTTAGGTATTTAGAGTGTGGCCTCCACTTATATCTATACCTTCATGGTCAGTACCGTAGAGTTACACAGAGAATGCTATCAACCCTGGGTGTGTTCAATGTTTTTTTTTCAAATTATTTTATTGGGCAAAAAAGAGAGACAACCAAATCAAATAAAATCCACAAGATGTGTAGAAAACGCATTTTAGCAAAACAATCACATATTATGAAAACAACTCGTATTTACCTCTGATTCTTGAGCCCATTATCATGGAATTTCTTTTCACGGGAGGCACAGAGTATAAAGGATACCTTAGACGATCAAGCTGGCATCAGGTCGAATGAACTGATGCCAGCTGATGAATATCAGGGAAAACAGTAGTCTATCGATGTGCATTGACACAAATCATGTCAATGGTGATCAAAAATCCCCTTTGCAGTGCACTTCAGATGTCGCTACTATCCAGCGTCTAAGAATTTGACAGCTAGCTGTCGATCATTCATACATTTTTCGTAAGCAAGCGACTTTCGTAATTTTTTCGTTTAATTAATGTATCCGTTGCGCAGCTCTTGACTGTACAAATACGGGGACCCATGTATTTGTCAAATATTTGAAAACACGAAAACTGTGGGCGAACAATCTCCGTAAAAAAAAAAATTAAACCCGATATTGCGTCGAGACTTGCTATTCTTTTTAAACCTGAAGACTTTATGGGAAAAAAAACGTATACATGTGATGCTCCCAAGAGCACTAATATCTGTTTTCATTACCTACAGGAACTTGTGGTGTTATACTATGTAAATTATAGTAAAGGTGTGTTTGCGTTTATATTATTATGAAGTTTTCAAGGAAGATCACCCTCAAGTTGGTTTTCAACTAAGATCAGGTTATTCCTGTCGTGCACCTCCAGTCTCCAACAAAAAAAGAACTGAAATTCGAAATGCATTAATGTTGTATACGGCAACCATAACGCGTAAAGGTATCAAGTTGAAATTAATATCAAATACGTAAGTCTACGGTCCCTTGAAGCTCTAAAAAAATCAAGCTTCCAAGTCAACGCAATAAAAAAATAAGGCGATTTAAGCGACATTATTGCGACATATTTCAATACTCGCAAATAAATCAGAATCTATAGGGTACTTCCCGTTGACCTAGAATCATGAAATTTGGCAAGAAGCAAGGTCTTACAGCACAAGTAAAGGAAAAATTCTGTAAATTGTAAATTTGTAGTTTTATCACATAAAAAAAAATGCGAATATCTCGCACATAAATCAAAACCTATAGGGTACTTCCCGTTGACCTAGAATCATGAAATTTGGGCAGATGCAAGGTCTCACAGCACAAGTAAAGGAAAAATTCCGAAAATTGTTAATTTGCAGTTTTATCACATAAAAAAACATTTTTTGCGATTACAAACTTATATTTTCGGTTGGAAAATTGATCGTGGCGAATATCGATGTATGGGAGAACATATTTTTCAACAACAATGTTAAGTTTGTTTTAGGGATCCTGCCAAGTGCGTGTCGGACCACGCACAATGAAGGGTTCCGTAGTTAGGATGAATAATTATTTATCCCTAAAACAAACTTAACATTGTAGTTGAAAAACATGTTCTCCCATACAACTACGACTTCAAATATGCTTTGACTTACCTTCAAAACTTTTTCGCATCCAGCAACCAAACATTTTGAAGTCTTATTTAGGTTCATCGAGATCAAAATATCTATAAACCTTATTCATTTTCTTCCGACCCATCTCCGAATACAATTTTTGCAACAAGTGTAGTGCATAAGTATTACGATATTTATAAAAATCATACGTCGCAGGCGATTAATGTTGCGTTGCCAGTTCGCTTCTGGAACACATACGGTGCGGCCGGTGCAGGGAACTCCCAGTCGTAACGTAACGCGGATTCCCGCAGTTTTGCAACTGAATAGGTTTGGCAACGTCGCGTATTTATTGTTATATTAACGTTAACTTGCTTTCATAATTTCGTTCTGTTACTCGTAAAACGTTATTCAAAAGATTGAAAACGATATGTTTCCTGAGGTACCGATACCATTATAACGTTATCATATCGTTACGAATTCTGTTATGGATAACGTTCTAAGTCCCTATCACTGATAGGGAGGAGACCAGCAGTGATATTCTGTAACCATTTCACCGTGAAAACTTAGGTGAAGTGAGCGTGGAGTGAACTGTCAGTGAGGGATTGACACTGTTAACAACTCACTTCACCTACGTTTACACGGTGAGTTTTTTTCAGAATAGATCGGCAGCTCGCTCGGCACATGTCAAGTGCATGTCAATTTTGCTGATTTGATGTATGTTTTCGTAATGCAAAAGAAAAATATTTTGAACCTTACGAACATAAAAACGAGATTTAACGAGCCATGGTGATGTCACAAAAGCAATGTGAGAAAAAATACTCAATTCATGCCTTGTTTTATGTTGAATCATGATTGAATCAAATGAAAAATCAAATGTATTACGAGGTTAGGATTTTGAATTTCAATAAAAACATGGCTAAAAATATTATAAAAAAATACTTCGGTTCCGTCTTTATTTAAATTTGACATATGTAATCGCTTTTTACAAGTTTTAACAGCACAACCAGGCATTTTTACGGAGCACTAAATGAGAACCGTGCGTCTCGAAAACGATTAACAAAATAACAACGTGCGTTAGAATCGATTTGAACGTAGTTTTTATGAACGTGCTAGAACATTGTTCTTCTACTTTTACAGAAGGGGAAGTATTCGTAAGGCTTCTCCAGTGTTATATGTAATAATCTAAGCAATAAATGTTTCATGGAAGCCCGCCTCTTATTTGAACATTGGCGACGAGAAAAATATTGGAAAATCTTGTCTAATGCAGTAATAGTAATATGTAAAATATGCGAATATAATGTGCAATCCAGCAACTGGTTGGCATAATTAGAACTCGTAGAAATGTATTTCTTGGATAGCAAAATCGGTGACGACGTGAAGTTACCCACGCTTATTTCGCTAATGGGGGAAGAAATATAATGAGCATTTATCAAGTTTAGCAAGTCCATCAAAGCAGTCTTCTTTGAAATACGAAGAAGTTGTTACATTGCTGCAGGAGCAAATGCCGTTCTACCATTCCTGCAGGTCTGGGTTGTAAATACAACCCAGACCTACAGGAATGGCAGAACGGTTCAGATTTCGTCAACGGAGACAGTTGGCCGGTGAGCCTATTACCGATTACATAGCCGAGCAAAGCATCGAGATTCTGCAATTTTAATACAGAATACAATATAAGAGATCAATTTGATTACGGCGTTCACTAGGCAGCTGTTATTTGCGGAAGAGCATCTTTGTTATTCAAAAGCGGTGACTTTGGCCACAACTCTGGAGGTGGCGGAAAGAGATGCCTGCGCAGTAGGTAGAACATATTGAAAGTGAGGTGAAAAACGTGGCAGAATTAAGCGGATGCGTAAACAAATTGCTAGTGAACTCATGTACAACTTGCGGAAGTACAAACTATGGAACATGGGACTGCAAGTATAACAATTTTGAATGTAGTTTGTGCCACAAAATTGGGCACCTGAGGCGAATGTGTTCAAAAAGGTCAGATACTGCCGCTGAACAACCAAAACGGTCAACAGACGCCTCAAAAACAGAAGACGATCATCGGAGTGAGACGTCACGCGGACGGCGCGCGGCGTGTCTGTCGCAGTGGTCGAGGTGCACGCGGTGGTGCAGCGCGCAGGCGCGCGGCTTTACTACAACCTGGTACATTTTGGTTATAAGAAGCAGATGGTAACTGCTCAATATTATATTCTAGTGACGAAGAAGACTCAGTCAGTGAAGAAGACTTGAATGAACATATGTATCAAATGTCTTTGTCTTAGTAGTTAATAATTGTGTATTAGAAATGGAAGCAGATACAGGCGCACCTTTATCTTGTATTAATAAAAATACGTATAGTAAATATTTTAAAGACCTTGTTATAAAACCATGTCGTGTCAATTTAAGTTTTTATGATGGGTCTAGAATTAAGCCACTTAGCTTTGTAGAAACGGAAGTTCGTTAGTGACTTTACTAGTTTTAGTGACTTTAGTAGAGCTTCGTGACTTCCTAGTCATATTATTACTCAGTGGATGGCATGCCGTCTCTGGTAATACAGAACGGCGCTGCAATAAATTGATCAATATGTCGATGGGCCTCGGTTCCTAAATCAGATCGATCGATTATAACCACTTCTACCTATAATGCTTTATGACTTGTCCCTGTACCCATTTGTCTGGACCACGATAGTCCATAAACCAAACATTATCCCGCTCCGCGAACTGAGGATGTGCTGTTTTTTGTAAATACATATTCGTTATGGTCGCGAATCATATTTTGATCAAGATACAAACTGACCTGCAAATTGCAAAAACCGTAAGAAAATGTAAATTTCGCGGGTTACCACTGCGGGTCCACCATAATGTTGATTAAAGTTTTGAGAGCAGGTTGATTGATCGTCTAAGGTTTGCAGAAGGTGCACTAGAGAGTGATCACGGAGAGTGATCACATAAATTTTACTATTGTAGAAGGTGCAATGATCTTTCACCGTTTTTAAAAAGATCCATAAACATACCATACGTACCCTTTGAGTATTTAACCCGTACACAAAAAAAACCGTGTTAAAAAAACCTATCCGTTTATCTCTTTCGGAACGGATAGGTTTTTTTTACACAATGTTCATTTGTTTTCTACATTTTAGTACTTATTTTATTGTACAGCTTTCTACCAAAACCAGCCACTCCAAAAATCTTTTCTGTGCAATCTCTGTGATAATTATTTATGTTCAGATTGGTTCTTGGCGGGAAAATGAAACGTCATGATTAGCAGTTTTGTTTTATTTTCTAGAACTTGTGTTTAGCCGGATATCAATGTGTAATAATGGTGGATTATTTACCATTAAGTGTTCGTGAACGTACATTAGTGTAGGCAAATGAAACAAAACAGTGCAACATATCACTTCAAGTTCTCTCAAGAAGTCCGCGTGAGGTCTCAGTAAAGTGTCTTTACTGAAACTCAAGGGAGTGGGATATCATCATCATGCATTGAATATTTCATTTCATCAGTATTTAAACAAAGCTCCTCGTTGGGACCTTTTAGCCAAGTCTAAAAGGTCCCAGTCATGAAGTCATAAACACGATTCATTCACGCGACATCGTTTTCACGCTCACGCTAATTCGGATTTTGCTTTGGGATCTGTCATATTTATGTCGGTGACAGTTGACACTTTGACAGTACTACTCTGGCCGCATTCCGAATTAAGACCATAATCGCTGTAATCGATTTTAGCGCGCTAAACGGTAATAGGGAACGCGCGCCAAAATCGATTACAGCGATTATGGTCCTAATTCGGAATGCGGCCTTAGTGTGTGACATTTACGAAGCTTGCGGTTGACAGCCAGCGGTTGAGTTGAGTTGAGATTGACTGAGGAGACGCATGTATGCCTATTAAATAGTTATCTGTGCATGAGACGTGCTTTGCTTAAATCTTGAGTGGTTTCAGGACTTTCAGGTTTGGTTTTGTTTTTTGTTTGTTTGTTACAGTTGCAGACATTACGGATTAATCGAATGAATGTTATTTCAAATAGGTACCTAAAATTTACATAAAATAGCAATGATTCAAACGTTACGAAAAGTAACTAATAATCAATAGTAAAAAATCACCAGATTGTTCTTCACAGGTCAGTTCATCCAAAACATGGACGTATAAAAATAAAAAAGTTATTTTGATTGTCTCCGTTTTTAACGTGCCGTACAAGATTCAGCCTTGCAAGAATAGGAATTTTGTCAACATCAGCCGTTTCACCTGTAAAATAGTTGTGTTTTGTTTGAATTATGAAAAACAGCACTCATCAAAATAAATAGTTTATGCTAGTGGAATTTTTACTGTTTTATCATAGTATATACGCCAACGTAATAGTGCTGGTATTTAATTGGTTTTCTCAGTAAAACGGAAAGTTTGAGCCAAGAAATACAAATAGTGATATTTCCCTGATTTCCATCACAGTAGGTACTATTCTTTGTATTACTTATTCACCACAAAATATAAGGTGTATCTATTCATACACGAAATCTTTTGAGGATTGTACTCATCATTATGAACATCTTTTACTATGGGACTAAACCTAAAATCGCGAAAAAAAAATCAGCTGTCCCCTACATATATGTTTGCTTTAACTCCAAAACGTAGGGAACAGCAGATTTTTTTTTCACGATTTCAACCGTTGTCCCATAGTAAAAGTTGTTCATAATGATAAGTACAATGAACCCTTAAGAAATCTTGTGTATGAATAGATACACATACAATAGATACATAAAAAACAAAAATTTCAGGTTCTTGATAATTATGGAATTTCATGGGTATTTTAATAACACTGATGACATAATATGGCTAGATGAAGAATCTGCGGGGCCCGAAAATGATGATTTTAGGTAAACTGGTTGTTTTTTTATTAATATGTCAGGATCATAATAATTAGCTTGACATGTTTTCAAAGTCAAATAGGTATTTACTTAATTTATTTTAATAATTAGACTACAAAAGCATTTCTAACATCATAATAATCATAATTGGACCTACTTATTCATACAGGAACCAATCCACACAGGAACCAATCCACACACATGCCTAAATCGAGATAGGTAGGCAAAGCTTTCAAAATGCACCTTCAATCGACCCTGTAAAGACCAAATTATCTAACAATTTTGATAGAATAAAACATTTCTATGACAAGGTTATCAACATAACACTAGTTTAAACTAACAAGATCTATGCCCCATGGTAATCCGACAATCTAAAAAATTATTGAAATTGTTTTTTTCTTCATAAAGCCATACCACATGGTCCCTTGTACAATATGTTTTTTTATCAATTATGTAGAACTAGAGTTTATTCTTATTTGCATAATAAAAATGGCATAATCCTACATTTTTACAAATACTCATATTGCTTGGTTCCTTGTTGATATAATTCTATTTACAACTTCTAAGAAGTCTTGTCCTTTGAATTGAGTAATGAGTGTGACTTTTTGAAAGTTGTGCACTGCCCGTGTGGTCGGAAGAAAATATAGCCGACATTGAACAGAAGTTGGTAGCGCACCAAGAAATCGCAAAATCTCTACAAAACCAATTTAGAACTGTCATGAAGCTCGCTAAAGATGATCCCTCTGTTGAAACTCTGACTTTTGATCTTGAGAAAACATTGCCTTTACCATGTACCTATATCCACAAACTATCGTCTTTTATAAAGGACAACTCTGGGTATACAGTTTAGGTATACATAGTGGCGCCCAATTCTGTAAAATAACCAACTTGTCAATAGTGTGTCTGTGGTACATAAGGGGGGTCAAATTTTGATTATTTTTTGCCTAGGACGCACCGTTTTAGAAATATTTGAATTTAATATAATATATTAATAAAAATAAAAAAAAGATTTAATGTTTTTTTTTTTTTGTAGATTTTTTACATCATATCATGGTTTTCGGTCGGAGTATCAAATTAGGTACCTTCACATACAAACCTTTAATTCAGCAGGGATTCCATTCCGCTGTCGCTGTCTCTGGAGAAAGGGAATGAGCTCGTCAATTAGCTTCCTTGCTTGCTCTACGTCCACTTTATCAATTTCACTACGTAAGTCGCACACACACGGACACATTATTTCAAATTTAAAAAATATACAAATTTAACCCAATCAACAATAGGGAAAATAGGTGTCGTTGTTCGATGGCTTCACAATGGCGATGGCGGTTCGATGGCCAAAACACTATTGAAACACGATAGAAACAACTGCCAAATACACTTAAAATATTTACAGACTACCGTAAGTTTGGCCATCACGATGCCATTGTAACATTATAGTGGACCAGACTACCAATTATTGTTGCCAAATTTGCCACAGTGGCAAAATAATGTCTGTAGTGTATCGATAGAGTGTCAATGGCGTGTTCCTTAACTCGAAGTTACAGAATTGGGCCCCTGACCCTGATACCAATTTAAGGGATTTAAAAAGCACGCTATTTCTGATTCCGCTATTACATAATATTAAAATGTTGATCATTTTCATCAATTTGTATACATGTAACAAAATATTTTTGTAAAATATTGTAAATAAATTTTATTCAAAATAACAAGTACCTACACAAAATTATGACAAAAACCGGCCAAGTGCGAGTCGGACTCGCGCACGAAGGGTTCCGTACCATTATCTATAAAAATGCCAAAAAATCACGTTTGTTGTGTTGGACCCCCCCTTAAATATTTATTTTTATTTTAAGTTAATTATTTATTTTTATTTTAAGTTAATTATTTGTTTTTAAAGTGAATATATAACTAAATATTCTGTGAATATTTCAAGCGTCTACCTGTTGCCGTTATCGATATCGTACAAAAACGAGCAAAAACATCACTATTGTTGTATGTGAGCCCCCTTAAATATTTATTTTATTCTGTTTAGTATTTGTTGTTATAGCGGCAACAGAAATACATCTGTCAAAATTTTCAACTGTCTAACTATCACGGTTCATGAGATACAGCCTGGTGACAGACGGACAGACAGACAGACGGCGGAGCCTTAGTAATAGGGTTCCCGTTTTACCCTTTGGGTACGGAACCCTAAAAATGACCACGTGCAGGGGCGCAAGGCTACGACAGGACACGGTGAAACAAAAAATTCCAAAACTAAAGCAAACAACACGTGCAGGAACGCAGAGAGCTACAACTGAACACGGTAAATTGTGAATCAACGCGACAACGTCCACTCACAAGGGCAGTAGTCACTAGTAAAAGATGTAACGGCTTCAAAACAGACCGACTGACCCTGACTGAAGAAACACGACTTTGTTGCTTTAGTAACTAAGACCATTTTGCTGTAAAAACCAACGTACTTAACTCTATTTTCTATTTACTAGGCGTTCTACCTGGAAATGCCGTCGCACCACGCGTGGTGACTATTATTTAGTTAGATAATCTTTCAATTTGGTTCTTGCATGTGCAAAAAATTCTTAGAATTGAACTAAGTTAAGGGGGATGCGCTAAGGTAGCCCGTGAAATTCAAATTTTATTACGTTTTTTGTAATTTGCAGGTCAGTAACAGGTTGTATGTTGATCTAAATATGATTCGCGGCCGTAACAAATATGGCTTTACAGGATTATAATCATTAGAATCGGCAATACAACTAACTCTCTTCGTAAAATCCGCCGCCATGTGATCTGGAAGCAAAAGTCCTCGCGCACATCTGGGAGTGGCGCGAGGAGGCGAAACGCCGGGGTGAAACTCCGCTGCCGCGAGAAATCACGGCATGGCGGACAGAGCTCCGGCGGGATCTCATGGCGACATGGAGAGTGCGATTGTCGCAACCCAGCACTGGGCACGCCACAATTGAGGCGATAAGTCCCCTCTTTGAGGAGTGGCTAGAGAGGCGCCACGGCGTCGTCACCTTCCGCCTGACGCAGGTCCTCACCGGACGGTTGTTTCGGGAGGTTCCTGTACAGGATAAAGCGGGAGGAAACGCCCGAGTGTCACCACTGTGTGGATCGCCCGGAGGACACGGTGGAGGTCTGCCCAGCTTGGGCGGAGCACCGCCGTGTCCTCACGGAGGCGATCGGCGGCGGCGATCTCTCGCGTCCGGGCCTGGTTCAGGCCATGGTTCGGAGCGAGAGTGCATGGGAGGCCGTCACCTCCTTCTGCGAAGCAGTTATGCTAGCGAAGGAGGAGGCGGAACGCGTGAGGGTGAGACAAGGTTCGCGCCCTCGCGTCGTTAGTCGCCGCAGGAGACGCCCCGGATGTCGGGAGTCGCAAGCCGATTTCCGGCCACCGTAGGCGCGGGCCTGCGGACGGTGAGCGATGGGTAGCTCGCCGTCCGATAAGGACCAGGCCCGGGTCGACGGCGCGTTGTGTTCCACGCGCGCCTCAAAGAGATGTCAGCACAAACTGACGGGTTCCGTTAGGACCAATGCCTGCCGGGGTTGCGAGTTTGTCCGAAAGGGATATCGTGGCCCTGGCACACAGGCAACGGAAGGAACACGGGTGGGTTTTAGTCAGTAAAAGTCTGACACGCCCTAATCAAGTTATTTGATAATTTCCCACACAAAAAAAAAAAAAAAAACCCCTTTGGGTACGGAACCTTAAAAACGGCTTTTTTTCAAAACTGTCATTGTGTGGGTTGATTCCGTTTTGCGTAACTAGGTCCAATATGTAACTACTATAATGCCCCTCCCCATGTTGCTTCTGTACAAAGCTTACAATGTTGTTAAAAAAAACCAGTATTATATTGAACCAAAATATATTTTTCAGTGGTTACATATTCAACGATCAACGTGATTCCGAAACTAGAAGAAGTTATGGCACAAATAGTGCACAATTTTTTAGCGAACATGGAACATCTCAGAATCCTAGATCACGTTCCTTTTGGGGAAGAGGTTATGGACCTGCAGGCCCCCCAAACCAGCAGAGTTTTCACAGACAAAATGACACTGAGAGCTTCCTATTACGTAAGTTTTGAGTGATCATGTGAACCCATTGTGATTTATGTTTAATTTCCCATTGGAAATGTGCCTCCATACTATTATTCAAACACTATTATGTAGCAATTATTTTGTAGGCATCCCTGTACATGTATATTTGCCTATTCTGCAACAACCCAGATATTGCATGCCTGCTGGTAGTTCCATCAAAATAATGTTTACCCATTTCTTTTCCTTAGGATGTGGTGTCCAAAAGCAAAGTTTGAAAGGGGTTCCCAAGGTCTTACTTCGCCTTATGGAACCTGAATACTGTGGTGTTTGTGCTCATGGGTTTGATAATTTTGATGGAGGTGAGTGATACCCGTGTGAATTTTATATATTTATTTTACATACCTATGCAGTAACTGCCTACCTATCAAGGTCTTAGGCAGGGGGTTTTGGGGGTTCAGACCCCCCTGAAATGTGAGAAATCAGAATCTCAATCAAGAGATGCAAGCAAATTGGCGGGAAGGGGGAAACAGGGTTTTATTGAAATGGTTTTTTTTTTACAATTAGAATTCGATAATATTGATGGAGGTGAGTGATACCCGTGTGAATTTTATATATTTATTTTACATACCTATGCAGTAACTGCCTACCTGTCAAGGTCTTAGGCAGGGGGTTTTGGGGGTTCAGACCCCCCTGAAATGTGAGAAATCAGAATCTCAATCAAGAGATGCAAGCAAATTGGCGGGAAGGGGGAAACAGGGTTTTATTGAAATGGTTTTTTTTTACAATTAGAATTCGGAATGAAATAGAAGGTCAATCGGACCGGAAAATGATTAAAAAAAGATGTTCCGCACATCGAACAAAAAATGCTGTTTTAAAACCCACAATAAATAATACCCTTTTTTATAAATCTGTACTCTTTGAAACACTGACCTCCATATATTTCACACTGGACAGGCTGTCTCCATACAAATGACAGCTAATTTTGTGTGGCAATTTGAAGCGCCACTACGATTGTCCCGAGAATTAATTTTGACGTAGGTACAGACGGGTTTGACGCATTTGGTGCACATCTCAACTTGTACACCATGCTCAAATGGTGAACTTAGCAACTGGTGCACTTCTCATATGGCACACTTCGCAACTGGTGCACTTCTCAATTGGTGCACTTTTTTATTTTTGAAAAAATAAAAATGTTATAGTGATTATGTCAAATTATTTTGTTGATTGTATTTTTAAGAAAATTACCTACACAAAACTATGGATTGTGGCATATCATTTGAAAGGCAATTTTGTTAGCTTTGAACCTCTTTTAATATCACAACCAAAGATTATTCACCATATGTCATGGAACGTCAAACAAAAAACCGGCCAAGTGAGTGTCGGACCACGCACAATGAAGGGTTCCGTAGTTGGATGAATTTATCCCTAAAACAAACTTAACATTGTAGTTGAAAAACATGTTCTCCCATACATCGATATAAGCCACGGTCAATTTTCCAACTGAAAATGTAAGTTTGTAATCGCAAAAAAGTATTTTTTTATGTGATAAAATTACAAATTTACAATTTTAGGACTTTTTCCTATACTTATGCTGTAAGACCTTGCTCCTTGCCAAATTTCATGATCCTAGGTCAACGGGAAGTACCCTATATTTTTTTTATTATTGCGTTGACTTGGAAGCTTTGTTTTTTTTAGAGCTTTAAGGGACCATAGACCTACATATTTGATATTAATTTCAACTTGATACCTCGACGCGTTCCTGAGAAAAAGGGTATTGACAGACTGACAGACAGACAGACTGACGGACAACGATAAGGGTTCCGTTTTTTCCTTTTCAGGTACGGAACCCTAAAAAGATCAATTTTTAAAACAGTTTTGTTTAAAAAATTGATGTTTTACCTTATTGTTTGGGAGTCCTGAAACCCTCTAAAAACGGTACGTTTATGAAAATTGATCATCAGTCCAATATAATATTTCACGTCACTGGGAATACTGAAGCTAAAATAAAATAACACAAACACACCTATAGAAGCCGCTGAAGTCGTCATCCTAATCCAGCAAGGATTGTCTCAGCGTACTATCGCTCGACAGCTACATTTGAGCCAGTCTTGTGTGTCGAAGGTATACAAGAGGTTCAGGGAGACTTAGTCCGGGATTTGGGCGACAGCGATGTACTTCGGTGAGAGATGACCGATTTATTGTCACCTCTTCTCCGAAATCGACAACTGAGCGGCGTGGACGTCCAGCAGCAGCTCAGAGAAGTTCGAGGGAGGGCTGACAGCGAGTGGACAGTGAGGCGAAGACTCAAAGAAGCGAACTTGGCCCCAAAAAGGCCAGCCGCGGGACCTAAATTGTCTCCAGCCCACCGAAGCCAGCCTTCAGTTTGCTCGCGATCACTTCGATTGGGATATCGAGCAATGGAGGCGAGTCCTGTTCTCGGACGAATCCAGGATGTGCCTGCATGGTAGCGACAGAGAGTCTATAGGAGACCGGGGAGCGATTCGCACAATGCTGTTTTGCGGAAACAGTCAGTGGCATATGCAGGTGGATCCTGTATGATGTGGGCGGGGATATATATTGAAGCAAAAACGGAGTTGATATTCGTACCTGGTGGAGGTCGGGCAGGGGGGCTAACCGCAGAAAGATACATCAACGACATTCTGCTAGGCCATGTGCTCCCCTACGCTGGGTTTATTGTAGACATGGGCAAGATGTATCACTAAAAAGAAAAGATTGAAATGTATCCTTCGATCACTGGGATATGTATCACTCTTTTATATCCTTATGCATTAGTAGCTCACGCTCGCGCGCACGACCTATTATAATGGTCAAACAACTCACTCTCTCCGTCTTGCGAAACCGCGACAGAACATTCTAAATAGGGAGGTGCAAAAGAGACGTCTAGACTCTCCGAAAATATGTTTACAGTGGCTGGCGATGCGGTTGCGTTGCGATACAGATTGAAAAAAGGCCGTGAGTGAATGAATTTTAAAGATACACTGATACATGCGGATGGGAATGGATATCAAGAGTGATTGATGGAAACGGATTGATTCGTATCTTTTTTATCTATCTCTTCTTAGTTACCCATCTCTAGTTTATTGGCGAAGATTTCCTGCTAATGCACGATAATGCCCGCTGCTACACCGCCGCAGTGACTAGACAGTACCTTGTAGAAGTCGGGATTCCCACACTAGACTGGCCAGCCCTCAGCCCTGACTTAAATCCGATTGAACATATATGGGACGAGCTGAAAAGGCGGGTACAAGGAAGATGTCCAAGACCTGAAAACTGGTTTAGTCGAATAGTGGCAGGAAATCCCACAGGATTCCATCAGGAAACTCATTCGGTCAATGATAAACCGTTTACAGGCAGTCCAGTCGTGTAACACAAAATATTAATGGGTAAATAACATAAATTGTAAATAAAAAAAATATTTTCATATTATTTCCTATTCATTTAGTTAGACGTCCGCAACTTCGACCTATTGCAAATGATTCTCTAAATTGAAGAAGAAAGACTTTGTTTATGCTTAGTACATTAAGCAAAATTATATGCTTTAGTATATAACATTATTTTTAGTATATGCGAAACCTGAATATAGTTTGTTCAGAATAAGGAACTGAATCGATTTCAATAATTTTTACACCATGTTATATTTTGTCCCTAAAATATTTAAGTGTGATGGAAAATGTTATCACCATTTAGTTACTTACAATACAATCGCCGTACAGTTAGGTACCTACTGCCAAATTATTATCATTGAGCGCAAGACGACCCTGGAGGCGCGCCTCCAGGGTCGCACATTATGAAGATACACTGTATAGTTACTAGCTTTGGTCCGCGGCTTCGCCCGTTTTTATTTCACTGACAGCAACGAACGGCGATTCAAACTCCAGATTTTTAAATAATTTTAACTTATTGAACAAAATATTGAATCTAATTCAGTACAGATTAAAAAAAAATAATACAAAATTAACTATTACATAAAATGCTGAAAAACTGTATTGAATATTGTTGTGTAAATTTAGATGATTTGTGTGTGTAGTCGACTTTCGTTGCTAACCTTACAAAAGGCAACATCCACTGTTTTTTTATACATTTTTAAATTTTTGCAGCTCGTTTACACTACATTTCAAAAAATCATAGCAAGAATCTGAAAAAATGGCTAGCTCAACAAGCCAAAGTGGGGTCCAAGCGTCCCATAGAGGTAATTGGACAATTTGACAATGTAATGTTTCAATAGGTATTCTGTCGACATTATTGGTTCACATAATTCATGTGTAAGATGACAATAAGAAACTTAAATCTCACTTCGTAACAATGCAGATCTTGTATTTTCTTCTGAGACAAGAGAATAAATGTGAATAAGTTGTATAATTTTTTTGTATAATTTATTATTTTTATTATATCTATATTAAAAAGTTAAATGTGAAAAGTGACAACGTAATTGTTTTTTAGTTTTTTTTTAAGGGTTTAGAGAGATTTTAGTTATACACTCCCGGTCACCTGAATCGAGCCAGCCTGCATATTTGGTTTTAGATGGATCCGCAGTGGTAGCCCGCGAAATTTAAATTTTCGTACGTATCTTGATCAAAATATGATTAGCGACCATAACAAATATTTATTTACAGAATTATAATCATTAAAACAATTAATACATCTATCTAAGTTAGATTTGTTCCAAAATAACTTTTCCCTAAGAGATTTGTTCATAAATATGGAACAAATCGAACTTAGAGAGATGTATTAATGATTCTAATGATTTTAATGTTTTAGCCCTATAAACATATAAAATGCACGGTGGCTCGATTTAGGAGTCCGGGAGTGTATTTAATGATACCGTGATAGTCAAGTCGAATGTAGACTTTTTTGGCGGGAAAGTGAAGCGTCATGTTAGCAGTTTTGTTTTATTTTCTAAAATTTGTGTTTAGCCGAATATTAATGTGTAATAGTGGTGGATTATTAACCATTAAGTGTTCGTGAACCTGCATTAATGTAGGCAAATGAAACAAAACAGTGCAACATCACTTTAAGTTCTCTCAAGAAGTCCGCGCGAGGTTTCAGTAAAGTGCCGCGTCTTTACTTAAACTCAAGGGGAGCGGGGCGGGATATCATCAATCATCTTTATCATGCATTGAGTGGAGTTAATTTCATAATTATTTATATAACTTTGTACATGTTAACTAATTTTACATGACACTGGCTAAATGCACAAACCGTGCGAAGCCAAAAGAAAAAAAAAAAAAAAAAAAAAAAAGTCGAATGTACGATAGGCGATAATGCATAATAATATCTAGTCTGGACCTTCTTGGATCATGGTGTGTTAGGTCGATTAAGTATTGCAAAGAATATGTGTGTGCACTTTTGCTTGTGACGCTGTCAGCACAAGATGGTTGCATGTATGATGTTGACAGCAAACACCAAGCAAAAATTATGTGAACATCGTCCTCCGAATAGAAGATTACATTGTAACAAATTGTCCGGCTCCACGTTTTAAACGACGTGTAGTCATTATACTCAGTTATATCAGTGAAAACTTGTAATTGGCCATATTCATGTTCTTAACAAATGCACTATTGCACATGCCTAGCTGTAAGTTTTGCAGAAATCATAAAATAAAATCCTTCCAAAACCATCACACAAGGTCAAATTAAATTAGCTGGCCTAACTTCACAGTGTGATGGGTATCGATCGGTATCTAATGTGGATAAAAAAGGAGATAAGGAAACTCATGAACTTATACTTAATTAATATACAGGTTGTTACAAAACAGCATTACTTTTTCATTGTTTTTTACGAATAACAATTTGAATATCGCCTACAGATATCTTAAATCGGGTAGATACAAGAGGGTGTTGTTGTATTGTATGACGATAAAAATGCCAGTGTATAATAGTGGAACGTATTTTAATTTTCAGACTCCTCTGAGAGCAAGAGAGCTGTACTGCGAGCTGTGTGACATTCACATCACGTCTAAGTCTCACGCGGAGTCGCACTATGCGGGGAAGCCACATCGCTCGTAGGACTACACCCACGAATATACATATACAATTATACATACGTAACTCATTCCTAGATTATTTTAATCATTACCATGTTCTTTTTCCGTATCAGGATTGTCGAGGGTCGCAAGATTCCGAAGAACCCTTTCCTGCTACAAAAAAACATGAAAGGTCGTGTGTAAGTAAAGAAAATTCAGTAAATTAAAAAAATAAACTTTTTTTTTCCACTGTTGTTAATATAATAGGTTGGGGAAAAAGTTTCTTCGCATTTTTTAAGAAAATTCAAAACATTTTTTAATATAGTTTATTTACATTTAACTAAAGTATGTGGGTACCATTTTGTTCGATAACTTTTTGCCATCTTGTAGGTAGGGACATGATCCCATTGCTATAGAAATTTCGGGACTTCTGATCAAAATACCGCGACAAGTGGTTTTGGCAGTCCTCTCGTGATGTTAACCTGACACTGCCTAAAGAATTCTGAAGAGGCCGAAACAGGTGAAAATCTGAAGGTGCAAGGTCAGGACTATACGGCGGATGCATTAACACCTCCCAGCCAAACTCTCTTCATTTTTGCTGAGTGGGTAAAGATGTGTGAGGTCTAGCGTTATCATGATGAAAAACCACACCTTCTGTTGATTATTCCGGCCGCTTTCTCTCAACTTCTTGCTTTAATCTAATCAGTTGTTCGCAGTAGAGTTCAGAATCGATGGTCCTGCCTGGTGGTAACAGCTCATAATGAATAATGCCCTTTCAATCCCGCCACACACACAGCATCACCTTGTTGCGAGTTAACCCGGGTTTCGCCACAGTCTGTGAAGCCTGACCGGCCTTTGACCACGACCTTTTTCGCACGTTCTTGTCATACGTGATCCACTTTTCATCACCAGTTATCAGCTTCTTCAAAAATGGTTCGGTTTCATTACGTCGTAATAAAGAATCACAAATAAGTACACGGTTCATTAGGTTTCTTTCAGTGAGCTCGTGACGTACCCAAATATCGAGCTATTTTGTGTACTTACCCAGTTTTTTTCAAATGTGCCAAAACTGTTTTGTGGTCAATTCCCAGTTCTACAGCTACGTCGTAACTACTGATATGCCGATCTTGCTCCACTTTTACAAAAATGGCATCCATTTTATCCGTAATAGGGCGACTTGTGTCCCAGCAGTGGGAACATTATAGGCTGATTATGTGTTATGTGAGGGCGACCAGAGCGACACGGCGACGTGCATCTTTGACATCAAAATTTCCGGATTGAAAACGCTTAAACCAAATTTGTGCTACTCTCACAGACACTGCACTAGGTCCATAAACATCGCAAATTTTTTTCGCGGCTTACGTTGCATTTTTACCTTTTTTGTAGTAGAATTTTAAAATGTATCGAATTTCTTCATTAGATTCACTCATCTTGACAGTACAAAAAACAAATGAAAATCACACATTTTCCTAATTTGAATTTGGAATTATGTTCTTTAAAATTTAAACTTTCAACGATACCAAAACCAGCCAGATACAAATAGTATAGCCAAAGAGATTTTATTACAAGTTCATACATACTATAATGCGAAAAGACTTTTTCCCCAACCTAATAATATTATCGTTGTATCGTAGAGAGCAACTTATTCGTCGCGAAAAGAGGAGCCTCAAACCTACCGAAAAGCCTGCGGCAAACGAGATCGCGGAGGCAGTTACTAGGCCCATTCCGCCGGAGTTGTACTGTGATATCTGCAAGGTACTGTTGTCGAGCTACACACTCTTCGTTCCATATTATGTAGGTTCTTACTATTGGCGATTAACGTATTGCCCTAAGATTTTGCTGGAAATCTGTAATAACTGCAAAACTAAATTATTAATTTATTCAGAATGCTAAATATCGAAATGGTTTTCAAATCTAGCGTTCCTAGGGGGTTCCATTTAGGGGTAGGGGTTGCCACAATCGCCACGCTTGGCAGGCGGGTTGGCTATCGCAGTATGGTGTTAAAAAGCGTAGATAACGCTGCTGCCCATTCTCTAGTAATTACAACCTCATCTAACCCAAATGATTCACTAAGAATAGAGGGAATACGTGTTAATGGTCACTGTTCTAACCTGACCTGACCCAAATGATTCAGTAACAGTAGATGGTATCTGACGCAGGTCAGACAGGCGTTTAAAATCTTATCAATTTTTACAAAAATATACAAAACAAAGTAGACGTTGCTAAATTATATTAAAAAATACTTATAAATGAATATTTTAGTAACTGAATATTATAGTAATTGAATATTAATTCAAATGTACATTAAACCGTATCAAATTAGGCAAAATTAAATTATATCATTTCATCGTTAAATTAACTTTTGTTATAACGTTACACACCCCCCAAGGGCCATCCCACTGCACCTTAACCTACTTAAAATTGGTTTCCGTTATTCCCATATTTTTTATGCCTTAACACTATTATGCTAATAGTCATTACGCCATAGGCATTATCCGAATTAAAATTAAGTATGCCAAAACAAATGATCCAATACGATAATTATGTCAACAGTAACTGTATGCAAAAACACTATGGCAAAAAAATATTATACCCAAAAAAAAAGCCATAATATATTAGTAATAAAAACATTATACGAAAAGAAGGGATCCCTCATTGTATATTTAAAAATTCATGAGTAATTATATAAAAATCCAGAAATAATTGGATCATCTATTTGGATTTATTCTACTCAGGTTCTGTTCCGCCACGATAGTGAAAATGAAACCTGCTGCTGCATGCCAATAACCTACTTAATTCAATTGTTTCAGACTTCGGTTACTTGCACGGAACAAATGACCATGCACCTAAACGGAAAAAGGCATCTTGCGAAGGAAAAACGACATATATTTAATATGATGAAAGGCGAAACTACTATACGTAAATATAAAATACTATACTTACTATTATTATTCAAAGTGTTTATTCATCCGATACTAAGAGCAAACAAACAGCTTATAAGAAATAGCCAAAAAATCTTCAAAGGAGTCTTGGAGCAGATTTTAATGAGAATTATATAATAACGGTGTCATTAGATTTTTGTAAAATTATGTTGCTATCTTCGAATCCAAGCCGTTCATTTAGAAAAAAAAAATATAAGAGAATATTGTTGCACCATCCGATAGTGTCGCTTATAAGGATCAAATTCAGAGAGTAATGACATACTACAGCGAACCAAAGGAAATAAGTATTGATACACTATCAGTTGGTTAAATATTTAAATTTCGAAAACGAATGATCCGGTTTTCGTTTTTATCAAAAAGAGAGTTAAAAACTAAAACCCAACTACGACAAAAACGCCCACTAAAAAGGTATAAACAAGACATACTAACAAAATAACATCGGTTTTCTTATAGCCGGAGTCACACGTCATTGCTATAGTTTGACCGACACCGCTTTACCGCGCCTTAGGAATGCGCGATGAGGCGGGGGGCCGTGAGCGATGACGAATGAGCGGCTTGCCGCCGCCGCCGGCGCCTTGAGGCCTACATTGCACTCCCATCTCGCCGCGCACATATGACATACATAAGGCGCAGTACAGCAGTATCGGTAAAACTATACATACATTGAGGCATAAATCGTACTGATTACGCGTGTTTTTATTTCAATCGTTTTGGGGTTAGGTATCATTGAGGGGTAGGTAGCAAATGGAATTTGATACAAATTTGAGGCGGCGACCAGCCCGCCGGTTGAAGGCGTCCCAAAGGGTCATGCTTATCTGGCTGGTCCGGGGATACCACACGGTCTCCGGTGAAGCGGTGAGCCTCCTTGCCGGATTGCCGCCATGGGATCTGGAGGCAAAAGTCCACGCGCACATAAATGGGAGTGGCGCGAGGAGGCGAAACGCCGGGGCGTAACTCCGCTGCCGCGAGAAATCACGGCACAGCGGACAGAGCTCCGGCGGGATCTCATGGCGACAAGGAGAGTACGATTGTTGCAAACTTGCAACCTAGCGCTGGGAACGCAACAAGTGTGGCGATAAGTCCCCTCTTTGAGGAGTGGCTAGAGAGGCGCCACGGCGTCCTTTCCTTTCGCCTGACGCAGGTCTCACCGGACACGGCTGTTTCGGGAGGTTCCTATTCAGGATAAGGCGGGAGGAAACGCCCGGGTGTTACCCCACTGTGTGGATCGCCCGGAGTACACGGTGCAGCAAACGACAGAGGATTGCCCGGCTTGGGCGCAGCACTGCTGTGTCCTCCCGGAGGCGATCTGCGGCGGCGACCTCTCGTGTCCGGCCCTGGTCCAGGTCATGGTTCGGAGCGAGAGTGCATGGAAGGCCGTCACCTCCTGCGAAGCAGTAATGCTCGCGAAGGAGGAGGCGTGAGGGAGAGGAAAATTTCGCGCCCTCATGCCCCTAGTCGCCGCAGGAAACTCCCTGGGCGTCGGGAACCGTAACCGGATGTCCGGCCACCGTAGGCGCGGGCTTGCGGACGGTGAGCAATGGGTAGATCTCTGTCCGATAAGGACCTAAGGGCCTAGACAAAAGGCATTCGCTTCGGAGCGATTCTATTTCTACAATCGTTATTTCACTTTTTGACAAGCGCTAATTGCTAGTTTCCGATTTGAATTCCTTCATACGAATCGAAACCTAGCGCGATAACGCTTTTCAAAAAGTGCCACTTGGCTACGCATCTCTATGGAAGTTATCGTTCGACGCTGTCGATTCGTTTCCTGGAATCGAATGATGATAACATTGTCTAGCTAATTTCTATTCGTTGACCTATGATCACGTGACATTTCGATAGCTTATGTCAACCCCATACATTTTATGGCTTTCCTACTAGCGTTATCGCTAATTGAATGTTACTTGGACTACGCCCTCTGATGGTTTGTCAAAAAAAAAAAAGTTATCCTCTCTTTTTTTGATGTAACAAACATCCATCATATTGATTTTGCTCGTAGAAAATGGAGCCTCTGTCACCCGAACCATAATAACGAATCGATTGACATCTCATTCATCAAAATCGGATGAGTAGTTTGGGCGCTACGGTGGAATACACGGTAGCACAATGCGCTTAAAACAACCCTCTCTTCGTTTTGGCTTTGCCGTAGTCTGGTAAGAATCGGCCCGAGACTCCTTTTCTTCGCACATCCTGTATATTTACACAATATTAAAAATTGTGTTAATCTATGACATTGAGACTGCTATTAAAGAATTTGCATTTGCGCTTACAGAGAAACCTGCTGAGCCTGCTGCCACTGCTAAAGGTAAACAACCCTCCCTTGGCTTTGCCGTTGTCTGGTAAGAATCGGCCCGAGACTCCTTTTCCTCGCACATCCTGTATATTTACAGAATATTAAATTGTGTTAATCTATTAAGACATTGAGACTGCTATTAAAGAATTTGCATTTGCGCTTACAGAGAAACCTGCTGAGCCTGCTGCCACTGCTAAAGGTAATTACCAAATGTAAAAACTTTTTACTTTAATATTCTCTTCTTGTGCTTGTAGTCGACAAGCACAAGAAGAGAATATTAAAGTAAAAAGTTTTAATATTCTCTTCTTATGCTTGTAGTCGAGTGAAATTAAACCGAAAATACAAAAAAAAAAAACTCGAATAAAGTTTATATGTTAAGTTTAAGTTTTTAGATTCCATTGGTTTTTTGTTGCGGCAAAGAGGAGTGCTGAAAAAAAAATTGCAAAAATTTCTTCGCCTATGCCTTTTCTTTTTATTAATAAGTAATAAGTCAATAATGTTATTTTTATTTATCTTTGATTGGTACGGCCATAACCAATTAAACCAACATAGCACTATTTATGTTCTTGTGGCCACTGTGGCCAGTTATCCATAATTAAAAAGCCGGGAGCCCCATTGTCCTTTACGATTTCTGACTTTTCGAGTACCTACTCTTCCTCAGTGAGTCCGTTAGTTTTTTGATTCTTATTAACTAACTTCCAAGAAGGAGGAGGTTATATGTTCGTCAGTTTTTAGGGTTCCGTACCCAAAGGGTAAAACGGGAACCCTATTGCTAAGGCTCCGCCGTCTGTCTGTCTGTCTGTCACCAGGCTGCTCATGAACCGTGATAGTTAGACAGTTGAAATTTTCACAGATGATGTATTTCTGTTGCCGCTATAACAACAAATACTAAAAAACAGAATGAAAGAAATAGTTAAGGGGGCTCCCATACAACAAATGTGATTTTTTTTGCTCGATATTGATAACGGTAACAGGTAGATGCTTGAAATGTTCACAGAATATTTAGTTATATATTCACTTTTAAAATAAATAATTAAATTAAATTAAATTAAAACAAATATTTGTGCGCGAGTCCGACTCGCACTTGGCCGGTTTTTAACAACCACGGCGTTATTTACAACTCAATCTTATCTTACCATTTTAATTTCGGAAGTCGGTGACAAAAACTAAAATTCAGATCCAAAATCACCGTCTTCCGAAATTAAAGTTATTTTTCACTTTGTAGTGATTTTCTTAAAATCTTTTGTTTTTTTTTTGTTGTATGTTATTAAAGAACTCGATTGGCATCAATCAAAATTTCTCAACAATTAAGGACAGTCTCCTAAGGGCATTTTCCTGTAGCTACAACGGTTATTGTACCTACCTTACTGCCTCATCTTAAAAATCTACCCAGTATATTGCTGTCAATCGTTTGAAAGGGGAACCTACCGTTCTGCCAAAATTATTTTGACAAAATTTCATTATCCAAACAAATTTTAGCAACTTTTTTGGGGTTCCGTACCTCAAAAGGAAAAAAACGGAACCCTTATAGGATCACTTCGTTGTCTGTCTGTCTGTCATGACCCTTTTTCTCAGGAACGCGTGAAGGGATCAAGTTGAAATTAATATCAAATACGTAGGTCTACGGTCCCATGGAGCTCAAAAAAAAAATCAAGCTTCTAAGTCAACGCAATAACAAAATACGGCATTTTATGCGACATATTTTGATACTCGTAAATAAATCGAAACCTATAGGGTACTTCCCGTTGACCTAGAATCATGAAATTTGGCATTAAGTAAGGTCTCACAGCACAAGGAAAAAGACCTAAAAACGTTAATTTGTAGTTTAATCACATAAAAAAAGTTTTTTTTACGAATACAAACTTACATTGGAAAATTGATCGTGGCTTACATCGATGTATGGGGGAACATGTTTTACAACTACAATGTTTAGTTTTTTTTTGGGATAAATTCATCCCAAGTCCCAACTACGGAACCCTTCATTGTGCGTGGTCCGACACGCACTTGGCCGGTTTTTTTTTTATATCAATGTAATATTTGGAATGATTTTAGTACGCACATTTGCATTTGGTTAAATTTTTACTTTGCCGAATATTACCAAGGATAATGTCATTAATTGTATTTTGGTCAAATAATCTATTACAGCAAACAATCTTTAGATAATAAACATTTCGTCAAATAATTGTATTCATTATTTTGAACCCTAGTTTAACTAGTTCGGTTTTGGGTTGCCTACTACCCGGAACCGAACTAGTAAGACTAGGTAAATTTATTTTTTTGGACACGGTGCGTCATACGCTGGCAGGGTGCCACTTGGGAGGAGCCACGCCGTGCCCTCATCTCAGGAGTAGGCAGTGACCTGTCGCTGCCGGCCATGGTCGAGTCGATGGTCGGCAGCGAGGAGTCCTGGGTCGCGGTGGTATCCTTCTGCGAAACAGTCGTGTCGCAGAAGGAGGCTGCGGAAAGGGGGCGGGAGATCTCATCCGCTCTCCCGGCCCGCAGCAGGCGCATTGGGCGTCGGCAGAAGGTAGATAATGCCCTCTTCCCGCCCCCCTAGTTCCCGTCCAGGGACGGTGGACTCGGGGACGTCCGCCGCCCCCTATTACACTGGAGCCGAGGTGGCGGCGCGTAGTGTTCCACGCGCGCCCTTTTCTGACGTCGCGGGGGCAAATACCTCGCCCCCACTCAGACTTGAGGTGGCCCGCAGAGGCGGGGATTCCGAAAGTAATAACAGATTCCAAGATACCCGGTACAATGGCGGGAAGGGAACACTGGGGTGGTTTTTAGTCAGTAAGAGTCTGACAGACCCCTCCGCCTGCCCCAGTGCGGAGGACATCCATGAGGATTTTCCACTCCGGCAAAAAAATAAAAAAAAAATTTTAGAAAAAAAAATTATCAGGTTAAAACTGTGACCCCCTACGCATGAGCTGAACGAGCTCTAGAAACTAGGGTAACCCCGTTTGAAGTAGAATGATGATTTAGGAAAATTGGTATGCTGAATCTATTTAGCGCTTTGTGGGTGCAAGCAAGCCGAATTAACTTTAGGTGCATATTAATTATATACCTTCCGTTTTTTAGATGCCGATGCTCAGGGCGAAGATGCTTGGGAAAAGTGGGAGACAAATTATTGTGAAGATAAATTTGATTGGGGCCACGGTAGCGGCACATGGGATGATGATCCCCAATAAATATGAAATAACGATAGGTATATACGTTACACGCTATGTAATGAAAGTAGATAGGATACCTACTCCATTATTTATTGTTACAATTTACAAGTTTTCAGAGTTACACAGTATTGATTGATTGTTATTCTAACGTTTCCTTAGTAGTCACAATGTAGGTATTTGGGTAATGATTCTTAGAGACTCGTTTATTTTCAGGATTCCTGGTATAGCATTGGCTGGCTTGGCGGGAGTTTTCAACATGACGTCGTCATTAGCTGCTACTGCCAAGTACTGCTGGTTTACTGAAACAAAGTGGATTTTTTATATGTGTGTCCAATGTTACTTGACGCAATTCATTCCAATATTAAAGGGATTTAAGGTTTTAAATGGACTTCATGGTTTCAATTCTGTCACAATAGGTACCTAATTAAATACCCAATAATGCAAGGCGGTCGCCTTGCATTATTGGGTATTTAATTAGACCCCCGGGGGTCTTCTCCGAACATAAATCCGAAGTATCGGACGAATGTTTGGCCGTTTCTTAACTACCGCTCACTACGGCAAAAAAAAAAGACAGTCGAAGAGATAAGCCAAAGTCAAAAATGTGACTTGAAGTTGGGTAAAGACTCAAAGTCAAAAAAGGTAACTTTGGTTGTTATATAACGGCCGAACATCGGATGATACTTCGGATTAACGCTTCGGAGTAGACCCCTGAATCGACCACCTAGTACTATCTGCTTTAGCACCCTTCGAAAACTATAAAGACGACACCCATGACGAATAATTTGAACATTTTCATAGCCGCCATCTTGGATTTACATTTTGATCTCGCTATCGGCTTTAGCACCCTCCAAAACTATTTTTTTTTTCTTTTATAAAGTATTACTGCTGTTGATACTCACATTACGATCTAGCCTATTCGCTAATAAGTAATTTAAATATAACCTAAACTGCTAAGTAAATATAAAATTAAGGAATCGTCCAATAACGTCTTTCTTATTCACTTTATGTTAAGGGGAAAACACTTAATTCTCGTGTTCTTTAGTCAGCACTTGCACTACAGTTTAAGTTTACTCACACTGCACTAAACTAACTCAATAGGTTTTACCCTTTTTAGTCTTCGCACTAATTCAGTGATGTCAAGGAGATGGATCGCCTCGACATTCACGTGATGATGAAGTCTGTGTTCGTGAGCTTCTGCATATTTTTTTATTACTATGTTTTCGACATCCATCTTGAGGTCCCGGTGGAGGTCGCTGTTTCTAATGTACCAGGGGGCCGATCGCGCTATTTCTCAACGTAATTACCGTTCGAACGGATCGTTTTTGGTTTTGGTTTAGTTTTGGTTTAGCTGATGTAAGAAATGGTATCGCGCTATTTTTTCTGAGCGACAAAATCGTTGACGTTACCCAATACTGAAAGTTCAATCGATCGTTCCTTCAACGTAACTTCCAAAGTAAAGCTAAATCGTTTTCGTTGAAATGATTAGCTCGATACGAAATGTGTCTAACGTAACGTTTTTGGTTGTGGTTTAGTTTTAGTATTAACGTTCAAAATTAGCGCGATCGGCCCCCAGGGCGCGTTGACTATATCCCTGAGTACTTTGTTTTGGAATCGTTGTATAATTTGACGATTGCTTTAGCTGGTGAAACCCCACAGCTGAATACCGTAGGTCCATACAAGTTTTAAAGCCTTTAAAACTTGTTTGTATAATAACAATTTGTTAGATATTGACAATGGCGACTGTCTACCAAGTAGCCAATACATTTTTTTGTATCTAATATCTAGTTCGGCTCTTTTCTTTTTGACATGCTCTTTGCAGCGCAGCGCAGTTTTGCATCCAGAGTCATGCCGAGATATTTAGCAGTATTCGCGTATGGTATTGGTTGATTATTCATGAACACCGGAAAGTATTGTGGCTTTTTATTGGTGAAGTCAATGTGGATAGACTTGCTTTCATTGAGTTTGACACGCCATGTTGCAGTCCACTCATAGACACGGTTTATGGACTCTTGAACCTTTTCTACGGCTTCCTCGTGACTATTTCCAACAGCCATGATAGCTGTGTCGTCAGCAAAGGTTGTAATGAAATTATTTTCTAGCTCAGGAATATCGCAGGTGTATAGTAGATACAGGACAGGACCAAGTACACTCCCTAGTGGTACTCCAGCTTTTATCTGCCTAAGGTCTGAATAAGCGTTTTTTTGTCTAATCCTAACTAAACAATCTGTTTGATATATTGGACTCTAAGATATCTGAAAATTGTTGAGGCAGCATTATTTTTAGTTTATAAATGAGGCCATCATGCCATACTTTATCGAAAGCCTGTGCAACATCAAGGAAAACCGTGGAGCACACCTTCTCCTCTAGTGTTCTTTCAATATATAATAATATTAGTAATTATGTGTACTTGGTCGAGCGAAGAGTGTTCTCTAAATCCGAACTGGTAATCGGGGATTAGATTTTCCGTTTCAATAAGAGGCTTCAATCTCTTTAGAAATAATATCTCAAGTAGTTTTGACATCACAGGCAACAATGAGATTGGTCTGTAAGATGTTGTTTCATGAGGTGGCTTCCCAGGCTTGGCTATCATAATGACTTCAGCTACTTTCCACATGTTCATGTTCCATTAATGAGCGTGGTAAGCTTGACTATGGCTTTGCGTGGTAGATTTTGTAAAACTTCCCCTGTAATTAGGTTGTAATCAGGGGATTTTCTTCGATTAAAATTACACTTAATTTCTCTGGATACTTCTTTTGGGGTAACCAACTTTATGTCTGAACTAATTTGTACACCATGAATTATTCTCGTAGTGTGAGTCTGGGCTTCATTTGGTTGGAATATTTGTCCTAAACGCTCAGCCAACCTTAAGGCTTTTTGCTCGTCCGTCACTGCCCATTTTCTTCCTTAATAGGAGGATTTGTATGATCGGCCGTTTCATGTGCTTGGTAGCCTTCCATAGCGAGTAGCCTGTTTTAGTATCACTCGTTAATTGGCTAAGGTTAATTGGTAAGTTATTTATCTTGTGGATATCTGGTCTGATGCCATCTATTTCTTTGTTTCCGCTTCTCGAAAATCATGAAAACATTTTTTTTTAATTTTTTTTTTTCTTAACTTCTTTGTGTCTGGTTTTTATATTTTTGGGTGTACGGTCAGCAACCGCACATCGTACTCTGGCCTATTATAGTTACAAAATACTGCTAATTAAGTTTAATAAGAAAATGTAGTATCATCACGGACGCAAGTACGTCAGTCATCGGTTTTACATCGAGCTCGCACACCGTTAACATTTTGTAACATTTTCTATTATATTAATTTAGTGCAGTTTATCATTAAATACTTCCTTGAAACATTAACATTTATTTTATTAACATTCAACATCACATGTAAGGGCTTGCTCTTACATTTTGGTCCTTCGAGCCGCATAGTGTAAATTCAGTGCCGTGGTACGGTTCCACTCGCGGGAACATTTGTAGAGTACATTAAAAACAGTGTTAACAGTGATATTGAGTGAGAGCACAGGTGGCCAAGTCTGCTATTTTCAATGATTGGTCATTATGACGACCATACCAAGGCAACGTCATGACCATTGTGCCAATAGTTTGTAACCTCCGAAATTCATAATGGCGTGACAGTGGTCCATAGTCAAAATAATAGGAGCTTGTCAGTATGAGATTACCAAATACAGACAATTTTTCCAATGGAGTATCAATGGCCCGTCATTGGAAAATCATAAGGACGCCTTTCAATTAGGAGATTAGCAAAACTGTCTAACTCTACAATTACGGTGCCAATGATCGGCCATTCTGACACAACTGCGTTAGCAGACTTGGCCCCCAGGTCGGGGTGGAGTATTAGCAGCAGGCGTAAGCAGCGAATCCGGTGAGCACGTTCCATATTACCTATGTTACTAGAATTTTGGATTTTTTTGTGTGTCCTAAGCAGTGATAAACTACAATGTCTTCTTACGATGCTTTACTTAACTCTCAGTCTAAAACTTTCGATGCTATCAAACGGATAGGTGATAACTAAAAGAAAAAAAAAAAAACGGAAAAAGACGGAAAAATCCGGAAAACTAATCCGGATTCCGTTTTTTTTCTTTTCTTTCGGTGAAAGATAGTTTTACACGTAAAACCACTCTTGAGTATCATGATGACAGACTTGAAAAGCTGGAGGGGTATTGGAGTGAATTTAAAAGTAACGACATTCAGTTAGCTTTGTTTGAAGGCGAGATGTTTGGACCTTACTACGAGAATCGCGTTTACGAGCGTTTGGTACAAATATATGTAGAAACGAGAATATGGTAAATAAGTCTCAGCAAAGATTACTACGAGAATTGAAGACGAGAAGTTTAATTCGTTCAGCCAAAACAAGAAGGAAGGTCATGTGCTCCAGAGAATGTTCCAAAGCAACAGGAGAGCGATGAGATCGCGGATTATATTAAGAACACGTCAAATGAGGAGATAACATGTTGGCCGACGTGCAAACATTTGAAAGTGATTATAACAGATTAAAAAGGCTGTACGAATTCAGCAAGGAACAAATTAACAAGAGGATTTGGGATAGCAAACACCAGAAAAAATCCACACCCAAAATTGAGCTTCCGGTTTTTAGTGGTAGCTATGCTCAGTGGACAACATTTAAGGACTTATTCCTAGAAATCGGGCATCATAACACTTTTATACCTAATGCTAAAAAATGCAACATTTGAAAGCAAAATTGAAGGGAGAGTCGGGGCGATTAATACACCACATGAACATTAGTGCTGATAATTACGAAGCCAGTTGGCAGATCCTTCAAGCGGCCGAGCTTCTTGAATGATGAATCTTTTGGCGGGATTAAACTGTCTAGACGCTTTTCTATGTCACTGCTATGCTGGTTGCTGTTGCCATTGTCCTCATTCGAGGTTTCTGGTTTGTTGGTGTTACTTTTTGTCCTACTGGACGAAAAACTTGCGTAGGTATACTTCGCATGTAGCAAAACATAATAATCGTCTACTCGGAATTCCCCGAGCCCTAAAGTAATATCAGGCGCCTTTGCTCTATCCTCACGACAGTCACGAACCTTTTTTTCAGTTGGGCCATGCGGGCTACCTGAATGAACACTTGAAGCTCGGCTATGACAATGTCTAAAGACAGGATGCGCGTTCACAAAAAAGAAAAACGATTTTGGCCACTATAACACTGCACTGTACGTAATATTATTATAGTTGACACACTCTTATTATTGGTTAAAGTTAGATACACTATTAATTGTGTGTAATTAAACTAGTAGGGACAGAATAACCTATTGAGTTAAAATGTCATCAGATTGGCCTGCACGCGGGGTCCAAGCCATGACGACTCACTCACTAACAACACAACACACTTTAATGATTCGCTTGGGTCTCGCCACCACAACAAAAAAAGGAAACAATGTTCGATTTGCAACGCCAATGCACCGCGCGCGTCGCAATGGACGCTTAACAAAATCTATCTCACTCGCTCACTTGAATTCCGAAATGTCCAAAATTGAATGTGCGCTCACAAAAGACAAACAATTTTGGAGCACCATAGCACTGCACTACACCTAATATTATGATAATTGACACGCGCTTTGTCGCGCCTCGGGGCTGGCGGTTCGACGTGCAAGGGACGGGGCCCTTGCACGTCGAACCGCCAGCCCCGAGGCTGAGCAATTAATTCTTGAACTTCGCGTGGTACCTCGGCGGCGAGGACGGAATGACGGTTTGTATTTGTGCACTGTACTTGTGGCCCTATTGCTTTCCTGAAGGAGAGTAATGGGGTCATCCGGGTCTAAGAGAGTATGCCTAGGTCGGCGAGTCTGACTAATCTGAGAAGGCCTATAGCTAGCTGCCTGCACAACCAAGGGGTTGCGATGTCTATCTGCGGACTCGAAGAACCGCTTTGTCGCGCGTTTCATAAACTGCTTGATGGTGGGGATTCTAAGATCTACATGAAGGGTTTCGTTCCGAACGAACCATGGAGCGTCCGTAATTTTACGGAGAAATCGGTTTTGAAGTGCCTGCATTCTATGAATGAGGTGGGGACTGGCGTGTGCGAAAGCGGCACACGCGTACGTCATAATCGGCCGGATGCACGCTGTGTAAATACGCAACTTGCTGCGTGAGTTAAGAACGCAATGAAGCCTACCGAGAGCGAAAGCGGCGCGCGAACGCACTTGCTTTATGTGCTCAGTGAACGAAATGTGATGATCTAAGATCACACCGAGATATTTGGCTCGCTTCTCCCAAGGGATAGGCTTGCCGAACATTTTGATCTGTCGGGGTAGGTCCGGTCTACTCCGGGGCCTAGAGAATAGGACCGCTTGGCTCTTATCAGGATTGACCTCGATCCTCCACTTCCTGAACCAGTCACCGAGTCTGTCGACTTCGGTCTGTAGGATGCGGGAGATCTGGTCTTGACTGCGGCCGGTGTAGTAGATGGCCGTGTCGTCTGCGAACAGAGCTAACTGCGCCTTTCTACATTTCGGGATGTCATTGGTGAACAGCGTAAAAATGAGCGGAGCCAGCACATACTCCTGAGGGACGCCTGCGCGGATCGGGTGAGGGGAAGAGAGCGCACCCTCGATGCGATAGCGGAAGGTGCGGTCCAACAAAAAGTCCCGTAAGATGAGCACGAGACGATCTGGCACTCCGAATTTGTATAGCTTATACAATAAGCCGTTGTGCCAGACTTTGTCGAACGCTTTCGCGATATCGAAGAACACAGCACCCGTCATGAACCCGCGCTGGAAACCGGCGCTAATGTGTTCTATGATACGGTGGACCTGTTGTACGCAAGAATGTTGGGTTCTAAAACCGAACTGTTCGTTGGGGATGAGGCCCTTCGTCTCGGCGTAGTCTCTGAGACGCTTATAAATAAGCCTCTCATAGACCTTGCCGAAAACGTCGAGCAAACTGATGGGACGGTAACTGGAAGGCTCGGTCTTAGGCTTGCCGGGCTTCGGGATACCGATGACGGTAGCATTTTTCCACGATTGAGGAAAAATGTTATTACTAAGAGCACCATTGAAGATCGCCACCATTGAGTCATTAGCATAATCAGGTGGGCTGGGAACATCTGGACCACCCTATTGGTGATACCGTCTGATCTGATCTGATCTGATCTGAAACTCCGTAAAGCCCCCGCTTTACGGGGTTTCAGACTCTTGATTACATCGTGCACCTCGTCCGGGGAGACGGGGTGTAGAGGACAATCAGGTTCTTCGACCGGAGGGAGAGAGGCTCTACGTTCGACTTCGGCATCCACCTCGGCGAGGTGAGCCTGGTCTACTGGTTGAGAGCTGGGCGAGCACTGCCTAGATCGAAGTGTGAAATAGGTATATATACAGGCTGGACACTTTCAGCGGGGCAGTAAGGGTAAGTACCTTATCCGTTACAGCTACGAGAAAATGGTCTTAAGAGACTATCCATAATTTTTTATGGAATTTTGATCCCTATTCACAGATTTTGAAAAAAATGTACAGTCGCAGGAAAATGGGCAATTTTCACAAACACTTTTTTTTATGCCAATCGATCCTCTTTCTTATAAGGATCAAAAACTTCTATTGGACCAATGGAGGTTTGAGTACTAGAAAATTCATAAAACGGAAAAAACTTTTCCCATAGATTTCGTAAGAAATGATACTCCAACTTAGTTATTTATGATCGATAGATGGACCGCTACAACGAAGACTGGCCAAAAATAAATAAACTTTGCATTTCGAAATCGAATTCCGGCAATTCGCAAGGCAGTGGATACAAACATAATGATGGTCCTATAACGTGACCACCTCGCAGTCCTGATCTCACGTCTCTACACTTTTTTATGTGGCGCTATTTAAAAATTGAACTTTATAAAAAGAAATACAACAGTGTTCAGGAACTCAAATATTTACTTACCACGATTCTCTATGGAATTAATCCTAGCACATTATCAGCTGCTACCCACTCTGTAGTAAAGAGAATAAACCTATGCCTACGTCAAAACGGCTACCATTCTGAACACCTCATAACTTAGAGCACAAAAGTAAAATTTCTAGGTGAGTCCAAATGTAAAGTTTCAAGTTTTTAATTTTAAGGTGAAATAATACTCAAAGTAGAAGTTATAGTTTTTTATTTGTTTTTCGATCAGTCTTTATTGTAGCGGCCAGTTTATCGATGGTAAAAAATGTAAGTTGGAACTTTTCATTTCCTACGAAATGTATGGGAAAAGTTTTTTGCGATTTATAACTTTTCTAGTACTCAAACCTCAATTGGTCCAATAGAGGTTTTTGATCCTTATAAGAAAGAGGATCGATTGGCATAAAAAAAAGTTTTTGTGAAAATTGCCCATTTTCCTGCTGACTGTACATTTTTTTCAAAATCTGTGAATGGGGATTAAAATCCCATAAAAAAATTATGGATAGTCTCTTAAGACCATTTTCGCGTAGCTGCAACGGATAAGGTACTTCCCCTTACTGTCCCGCTGAAAGTTTCCACCCTGTATATATATTTTAAATATTACCTACATACCGGCCGTATCTACGAATAAAACAATACAAAACGACGATTACTCGAAGAACCCCGCCTTAAGGTGATACGTAAAAAACAAATCATAGCGAACAGAGGCGGGCATAAGAAAGTGACAGTCACAAAGTCAATTACTTAATTACAATATTTACAATGCAGTTAGAATAATGATTTTTTTTAAACGTCGATAATGGCTTAAGCTTAAGCCGAAATGCACTAATTACTTATCTAAATTTTCGCCGAAATGTTAGTTGGATCTCATGGCTTACTAGCTCTCCGATTCAACAATATTAGCCGATAGTTAATTGGATACCTACACTACTCACATTTGATTCCTGCTTTAGATATCATTGTCCTTCTCTGCACTGTGCCTACCTATTTAAAACAGAATTACTAATTACATTTATGTACCTAAAGTTACCTATCATCATCACTGTATTATAGGAATCTCGCTCGACTTTTGCGTGTTAAATATCATGAGCATGACCTTACTGACAACATTATTTATTTTCATTAACTCAATGTTACGTGTTACATAAAAAGAAGTCTTACCTACATAAGTACTTACCAACTAATTAGCATGATTGTCTTCTACGCCGAAAGCGGCTCTTGCGAACCATATAAACCAGAACGGCTATTATCACTACAACAGCAGCAAGCGCAACTTGAACTTTGGGGTCGGAGAGCCTGTAACACTCATCACCAAAGGAACCAGAGGTTCCGCCTTTTCCTTTTGATGAGCTTTTTTTCACTGCCGCTGCACTTCTTGCCATTTTTGTGGATGATCTTGCCTCATCTATTTGACCCATTTTTTTATAATTCCTTTAATTTTCCTTATAAGAAACCATTTTTATTGAAATTACAGTAGACTATTTTTTTCCTAACTACATGCTTTGGGATTTTTTCGTTTGTAAGTACCTACTTTTTTGTAGGACTGGAACTATTGGAGTTTTGACATTAGGACTTCATTCTTCCTGACAAGAAAATGACAATTTGCTAGCCAAAGAAAGCTATGAATGAAAGATTATAGAAGATTGGTAGTCCTACCAAAAAGGTACGTAGGTAGCTATCATAATGTTATGAATGAGTGAAATGAGGAATATTAAAATGAAAGCCCTAATAAGGTTAGGCAGGGTCGGTTCATCCATAGTAAAACGGACCAGACGCGGAGAGCGCCTCTGTGGTCCCCATAATTTAAGAAAAAGCCTTTATTTTTGAAATTTTACTTCGCGTAGCGGGCACGGGGCGGCCCGCCCGGTGGGACGCCTGTAAGTGCATTCCGTATTGTATCCGAAGCGGGATGCTAAAATAATCGAGCTCGCTCTTTCATCCTAGGGTCTTTGGGAAAGCCATAGCTGTATCCGTGAACAGCATATGTGTAGATGAATATGCACCTCCTTGAGAATAGTCCTGCCGGCGCCCATGCATGCTAATCAAAAAAATCCTTCTCATACATAATTTAAGACTTACGGAAACAAGTTGACATCTTTGTGTATAATGAAGGCCAAGGGGCGCTATATTCAGATCATGTTCCATCTTAAAACTAGCCTCGAACTGGCACTATGGTAAATACCTATTAGCGTTTCTAATATTGGTTTATAGCGCGTAACATAAAAAAGTAAATCATATTTTTTTTTTTCTGTCGATATGAAGGTATATATTTATTATTATTATCTTTTTTTTCTCTTTTCTTTTTCATTTGTAGTTTTAGATAATAGGGATACTTACCATAATTTATTTCTCAATGTGTTTCGAAAGTTAATTTATTTATTTAATGTTATGGAAGTCAATTCCTTGGCTGCAAGGTTGTGTCTATGTAAGTCCTGCACCCTAAGAACCACTAACTCCCAAAATACAAGCTTGACTTAGTTTGGGAGTTGGTAGATCATTTATTATGTGCTGCTGTACAACCATCAAACATCTATATAATACATTGTTCTTAATAAATTAAGTTTTTGTTTTATTTTGAGAGCGAAATAGAATTAATTTATAACTTCTCCATATTTCAGTGCAGTCACAGTTACTGCAAAAATGATGAAACCTTTAACAGCTCAGGAAGGGTTTCGGCCCGGACTTTCTACAGAAAGTGCAATTCCGTCTCAAGCAGTTAGTCAGGTACTGCACAAAAAATAAACACCTGATTTTGCTTATTTCCTCGATCTGTCTAGGGCTTTTGATCTAGTTTTCTACGATATATTATGGAAGAAACTTGAAGTTTGCCTATCGAGCTTTTAAGTATCTTCAAGAATTGGTATGGAATCCAGGTCAACAATGTTCCGTTGAAGTCATATCAATTGGAGCGTGGAGTGAGACGAGAAGTGTATAGAGTCACCTGACCCTGCGCATCTGGGCGGAGCTAAACGCACTACTCCCGCGCACCTCCTTTCTTATTATCAAATACTTAGGTACATAACGCGCGCGCAATGCGGTGGCGCGGCGTTTTTGGAAACTTTTCCAATACCTATTCAGAACCCCAGTACGGCTGAGCTGCCGCTTGAACGCCCAGTTTGATGGATTAAATGCTGCCCTGCTTTTAGTTCTGATGCTTGAGGCTTTACAAACGCAATACTAGCGTGGTTAAGAATTCCTACCGCTACGCTACTCACTAAAATTTGGCTTATAAGTTTAACAGAATAGGGAAGGTGGTACAAAATGATCCCCTTAAGAGAAAACAGCTCTATAACTAGTATTTACAACTTTAAGATAAACTTAAAACATTAAATGAGTAGCTATTTAATCGAACTACAAATTGAGTATGCGTCGAGTCGCTTAAGCTATAAGAAATAATTCTTATTAATATTTTCGTAAAGGTCTAAGTAAGGATCATTTTGTACACCTCTGTGTCCAAAACGATCCCCAGTGTGCGGGTAAAATGATTATTTGAAATACTGTAACTACACGACCCGCATTATTATTCATCCATTTTTCTAAAGCCTGATTATGGTACACGCTCAGTGGAAACATTACGGCAACATCGAGTGGCTGAAGTTTGTGCGCGCAGTGTGGAGGCAAGCACAAAATTGTGACGTTGTTTTCTCTCGCTTTTAGTATGACGTCTAAATTTCTGGTGTGTGAAAGATGGCCGTCTAGTATCAGAAGTATGGGGTCTTCTGAAGATGGTTTAGTATGCGACAAAAAATGTTCAAACCATTGTGAAAACACCTCAATATTCATCCAACCGGTTGGATTGCACGCATAAACTGAACCTGGCGGAGTCCCATCCATCAATTCTATTTTCATTCTCAAGCGACGAAAAATTAACATTGGTGGAATGAAGTTTCCTCCAGCTGATCCACAAATTACTGCTGTAGTCGATTCGCCTCTTTCAGCAGACGTTATGCGAGCTACTTGCTTGCGCCCTTTCTTAGCAAAAATTTTGGTATTTTTGGTCGGGACAGTGTTCAAACTGGTCTCATCGACATTAAAAATACGATGAGGTGGAAAGGGATGCTTCTCATGAACTTTCCGTAAATTGTCATAAAATTTATCAACAATCGGCTTATTAAAAGCTCGCGCTCGTGCCGCTGAAGTTGATTCCGGTGCACGTAGAGTGATATTCGGATGTCTTTGTCGAAATCCCCTTAGCCAATCTTTGCCAGCTTTTCGAGATGTAGTAGAAAACGGGTGTTTTATGTTATTTCTTTCAGCTAACTCAAAAGCAAACTTAAGGACATCATCAACTGTAAATCCGTACATAGTCTCTTCATTATCTTGAATATGTTGTACAAGTTCCAACTCTTGTTCATCTGTAAATACTTTTTTAAGCTCCCTAACACTTTAGAAGCACCCACAGCGTGAACGTTTTTTCCTTTAACTCTTCTTTTAAGTGCCATAAGTGGAACTGCGAATTGTTTGGAGGCGGTTTTATATGGCATGCCCTCTTTTACGGCATTTATGGCGTTAAACATGGCGTTTTCATTCCAGTTTTGACGTTCGGTTTTTCGAATATAATTTCGTGGCATGATTTCTAAAAGCAAATAATTTTGAATTAGTCCGGCTTTTTTTAGCAAGAAAATAAGGGGTCTTAAAAACTTATCAGATTATTAAATGCATGGTTTATATTCATATACTAGCTGCCCCCTCGGGAAACTATACTGAAGACCTTAAAAACACATGTGATTTGCAATAAATAAATTGAAATTGAAATTGAAACTCCGTACCACTTCTGAATATAAACTACTACACTGCCCTACACTAATCTATTCTACACTACCGTACGCGCTACCCTTCACTACCCCTCCCTTCACTAACCTACCCTACACACTACCATTATATTACTTTACACTACACTACCCTAACCTACACTGCAACATACAAATCTAAACTACACTACTTACTACCTACATACCTACTTTTTATTCTCACCATTCAAACCTTCCTTGAACTACGGCAAACATTTCAAAACTAAAATCGGCCCAGAAAGATATCCGTTATGATTGTGTCCCTATTTAAAAATATGTATACACCCATTTATTGAAAGTTCACTGAACACAATTGGCACGGGGTAAAATGATCCTGGGATCATTTTGCCCACCCAATGTAGGGATCATTTTGTCCCAAATACCTCATTAAAGAAAAATATCGAAACATAACCTATGATTTTTAAATACTGTAATGAAAGACGGTTAAATCGATAGCTAATTGACAGCAAAACCCGAGACAAACATACCTGTCTCATTATATGTACATAGACTAAAGCTACATAATGTCAAATAACAGCTTACCTTAGATTGAACTCAGGAATTTTGAATTTTTTGTGATAAAAACTTTTCTACAGCGAACAACGCCACGACACTAACACAGATTGTACAGCTAGGCCGCAGGAACCAGAAATTTGCATAAAATATCCTAGATGGCGCTATAAAGTCGGTAAAGGAGTCAGGGATCATTTTACCTCGAGGGATCATTTTGTACTACCTTCCCTACGCTCGGTAAGGACTTCTATGTAAACGAGCGAAGATTATAGAAAGGACGAATACGTACGTACTACTTATTATTGGGAAATAAAAATAATTTGAAATAGAAAAGACAATGTCATTAAAAAACACACCCACTTTACGTGTAAGGGAGGTACCCTAAAAAAAATTTCTTTTCAAGATTTTATTTTACGACTTTGTATATCATAACTATTATGTACACCCATGCCAAATTACAGCTTTCTAATGATAGCAAATGCATGTAATTAAGAAAACTGATTGTGATATTAAAATTACTAAAAACATAGAAGTTATGTTTTTATCATGTTATTAAACTCTCCACTGATTTTAATTGAATTTTTGATTTTGAGGTCCTAAAAAAGAAAAAAACGTCCTGACACTAGTACGTACTGATCCGTAGGTGCCGTTTATGCCGAATAAAATTTTAAATAACAAATTATTCCACTAATGGCACCCGCGAAAAACATCGATAGGTGCCGTATGTGGAATACCTCAGGTGCCATTTAAGCGGGTGCCCAATGTGGAATACGTCGGAAAGCGAGAAGTAACTAACTTACTTACCAAAGTAACTTAAATAACTAAGTGACTACATTGCATTCCTGAAGCGGTAGGACTGACATGATTTTTTGTTGAGAAATTCGCTGATTGAATAAAAACTATGCGATATCAACCATTTTTTCAAAACAACACAGAATTTTTTGTAAGGTAGTTCTGTTATCCAGTTAGGTAATGAGTTATATAATTATAAGTGGCGCCATATACAGGCAACTGCGCCTGAATAGTTCTATCCTAGGTATAGGGATTTTCAGTAAATACTGTGTGACTTTTCGTTTGTTAAAATTGTTATTAGCTTCAAATAGTTTAGATTTAATTTTAACAAATTTTGCGAGGTCGTAAATGTAAATACAAGAAACGGTAAGAAGCTTGTGTGATTTAAACACTGGTCTACATGATTCAGACCAGGTGAAGTGTTCATCGAGTGTTATTCCCAGAAATTATGTTTTGTGTACCTACTTGTCTGACTAATTGGTTCCTATGAGATATTTTAAGTTGGAGGCATTTACTCTTTTGCGTTTTGTTTAATATTTTAGTTTTTGCTACATTCACTTTTAAAGCATTTTTATCTAACCATGTGATAATATTGTTTAAGGTGTTATTTATGACGGACTCGTTCGTTCTTACAGTCTAAAATAACCGTAGTGTCATCAGCAAAAAGGACACAATCTTGTTCTACTGCTTGAGGAAGATCTTTAACATACACAAGGAATAACGGTGGCCCTAGAATGCTTCCTTGTGGTACACCAAAGTAATTAAGAGGAGGAGGTTGGGAATTGAAATTGGTGATATTGTTAGCTTTTCTTTGAATTTAGTGATCTCGTGATTTGGCTTCTGTTAGATAAATATGGACCTCTTATACCGATTTTATTCAATTTATCGAGTAGAATTGAATAATGAACAAAATCGAAAGCTTTGCTTAGTATAAAGTTGCATCAGTAATAAATTTGGATATCGCGTGCGCTCTTTGATCGAGTTCGAGCACGAAACTAAATAGCGTAAGTCTCAATCCTCGTTTATAACTAAAGTAATAATTTATCTAGAGAAAAGATATCTGGTGGCTGGATAATAAACTATACTATTTATTACTGTGAATATTTATTTTAGACATAAAAGCCAAACAATGTTGTTTGTTTTTTATAATTATCCTTAAAAAAGACATGAATTTCGAATAAAAAATTTATCTACAGAAAATATTACAATTACGTAACTATCTTCAACATGGAAAGAAAAAGATCTAATAAATCATATACTAAAGTTTCATTTTGCTTGTATGTGTGACTGTTTCAGAATATTCATGCAAATTAACATAAAAATAGGGATCCTCCTCTTAATCTACATATTTCCAGTTGGGTTGGGTTAGGTTAGAACGAACAGTGACCATTAACCCAGATTCTCTCTATTTTTGGTGAATCATTTTGAATGTTTCAAGTTAGTTACTTGAAGAACTAACGGTCTACCATTTTCATTTGGCAGCATTGTATTTCTCGAAGGGACCACGGGTAAAAAAAATACCCATGGACCCGGTAATGGGTCGACCCACCGGGACCACCCTACGAAAATCCTATAGAATGCGGGATCAGCATAAACTGGATATTATAGCTTGATGTGTAGCCGTGTGTAAATGCCTCACACAAATTCGTGTACTACTTTATATTGATACTTAACAAGTTTTTTTCACTTAGCGTTCGATAACGCAATCACAATAGGCAGGTATACTGTTCGTTATTGAGGAGTTCCGTGACAGTAGGCCCTCTTCGCAGTCCATCATCAGTTGACCACTGTTAGGTACCTACTTAACTGGCAGCGGCGCTGTACCGCCGGGTATGCGCCGCTTTGGATGGAAATAAAACCACAACGAAGTATTAACGTGTGTATTACATAAAATCTATAAAATATAAAGTAACATTTCTCGAATTAAGTGCAATAAGTAAAAAGTACATTAACTTTTAAGGTTAGTCGGTATCATGTGGATATACGTACAGGTTCCGATTCCGAATGTTATTTAGGTACACTCGGCCGCACGTCTGTGGTACCTACATACCATTCCGGTAAAATCACATGTTCTTCTTGAATATCCTTGCTGACGGTAATTTTTTGGTTCGCATCAATATCAAACTTCAGTGTAATTGGCTCTTTAGATACAAAATCATCATCAGAAGTTTCTTTCAAAGACTTGAAACAATTCTCTACATGTGTTAGAAAATAATCTAAATAATTTATAGCTATTTGTGGTTTCCATTCGTCCTGAAAAGCAATACTTAATGAATTTTAAGGATGATTTTGAAATATTTACTGGACATACATTCAATCAACCGCACGTTCGTACTGTTCGTGGCAGTTATGGAGTGCACGATTGAAGTTCGACAGATACTACAGATAGGGAATGCTATCTCGAGTCGTGATTGGCAACTCGACATCTCGTGTGCTAAGTCTGGGGTCGAGATTGGCAATTCGAGATCAAGCTCTAACTCTATGTTCGGATACGAACACCAACAACTAGGCGAGTTCTCGTTTTCTAGATCGTGATTTCGTCTAATTATTGAAATACATAATGCGTTTATTTTTTAAGAACGCATTTTCCTGCCCGAGGTTGAATCTCGAAAAAACGCTCGAGATCTTGCGACTGGATTGTAACTTCGACGGAGGTGAACTGCGACAGGACGATTCTGACTCCCCGACTATCTCTCTTTCTCTCTCTTCTCTTTTCCCTGGCTTACGGCAATTTTCGGAGATATTGTATCCGCGAATCCACCATAGGCGGCCTAACTTTCCCATATCTATTACTTGAAGGATCGCTGGATCGGGATCTTTCTCGCGTTTGAGAAAGTTTACGTTCCCAGTGAACTAATTTGATCAGATAGTTTATAATAATTATACACTCCCGGACTCCTAAATCGAGCTACCGTGTATTTTTAAGTTTATATGCTTAAAGATCAAAATAATGAGCAGTCAGAGAAAAAGTTTTTATGCTGTTTTGAAGCTGACTTACTGGCCATCATTTCGGTATCATTGTTCCAAAGAATTCACGAATTTCAAAAAGAGAAGAAAATCGGAATTTGGTGGCTCTCAAAGAAGCAACAAGCTTTGATTCAATCATCTACGTAAAAGTTAATAGTTAGTTGTTTAGTTTTTCCTTGTTTTTTAATCCATTCTGACGTCCAAATTATGGATACTGCACCTGAACTACTTGCCACAGGTTGCAACCAGCACTCTTCGTTGCACTCTTCTTCAGTCTGGGTTTCGGGTCAGCGAAACGTAAGTGCACAACTTCATGTAAGTCATTCACCATCGATACCTGGAGACTGGCGGCTTCGAGCGCCGCTGCCGTCCAGGAAGGGCCACGAAACCGGGTCACTACAGCACGACAAGATCGGTTTATCTTTACCACCAGCCTGCGTAATTATCACCTTACCTCAGTACAGGTCCCAAAATAGCTTCGAGACTTTCATGGATTGACTGTTTGTGCTCTAACTATTAAAAAGAGACTCGACCAGGGGCCCCAAACTGACACGAGCTCACTAAATGACGCGCTTACAGTTTGCACGCGAACATTTCATCATTGGACTTAAAGTCAATGGGGCCAGGTTCTTTTTACGGATGAAACCAAGATTATGCTGTATGGCTTTGATGGACGTAGGAAAATCTACTAAAGACAGGGAGAACGTTTTTAGCAATGTTGCATTGAAGAGAAGGTAAGTTATGGCAGTCCATGACCCGGACAGTCTGGGGCGGAATTTCCACTGTAGGAAAAACTGGCCTTGAGATTGTGACGAGACCAGGGTTGTCACCACTAAATAGCTACCGATACATTCGTCAATACCTAGAGGGTCATTTGTGATGCCATATGCTGAGTTTGTGGGCCAGGATAAAATTTTGATGCATAATAAATTAATAATGCAAGGGCGCACACTGCAAGACTTGTTCGAGAATTCCTCCATGACGTTAGTATCGCAGTAATGGAATGGCCAGCAAGAAGTCCTGATATGAATCCAATAGAGCACTTATGGGATGAGCTGAAGAAGCGTGTTCGAATAAATCAACCAGCTCCCGAAACTTTGCAGAAGCTGACTGCCATCTTGGAAGCATGGGAGAATATTCCACAACACGTCATAGTAGCATTAATTAACTCCATGCCGAACCGCATGAGGGCCGTCATAAATGCTCTTGGAGGTAACACATGTTACTAAATAAACGTTACCACTAAGTAAACCATAGTTTTCTTCAAAAACTCTACTCAAATTTTCCTCCGAGAAACGCAAAAAGACGACTTATTACAATGAAACTGTATTTTTTTAAAGTATCTTTTCCGATTTCGAATTTGGAAACGGAAATGATAGTGAGTGACTGGCTTCAAAACTACTTTTTTTATCTTGATCTTTAAACAAAAATAGGCAGGTGGTCGATTCAGGGGGTCTACTCCAAAGCCTTAATCCTAAGTATCGGCCCGATGATCAGCCGTTTTATAACTTCTAAAGTTTCCTTTTTTGATTTTCAGTCCTTACCCGATTTCACGAGTTAGAAGTTAAGTTAGTTAGTAAGTAAAGTTACATTTTTCACTTTGGCTTATATCTTTGACTGTCGTTTTTTTTCTTTCGCCGTATTCAGCCATAGTTAGCCGTAGTAAAGAAACAGGCGAACATTCGGCCGATAGGATTTATGTTCGGAGTAGATCCCCAGGTGTGCGGTAGTGTATTATACCTATTTTAATCTTACCCGACAATATTTCACGATGTCATCAGTATCGCGACATTGCAATCTTTGTATTATCAGTTGAAACTGTTTTTTTTTTTTAAGTATCTTTTCCGATTTCGAATTTGGAACAATGACTAACGGAAATGATAGTGAGTGACTGGCTTCAAAACTACTTTTTTATCTTGACCCTTAAACAAACTTAAGCAGGGTGGTCGATTCAGGGGGTCTACTCCGAAGCGTTAATCCGAAGTATCGGCCGTTTTATAACTTCCAAAGTTTCTTTTGAGTCCTTACCCGACTTCAAGTCACATTTTTCACTTTGGCTTATCTCTTTTACTGTCGTTTTTTTTTCTTTCGCCGTATTCTGCCATAGTTAGCCGTAGTAATGAAACAGCCGAACATTCGGCCGATACTTCGCATTTATGTTCGAAGTAGACCCCCAGGTGTCCGGTAGTGTATTTATTATACCTATTTTTAACAGACTTCAAAAAAAGAGGAGGTTATAATATGTTCGGCTTTTTTTATGTATGTTCACCGATTTCTCCTTCGATTGTGGACCGCTTTTGAAAATTCTGTTTTGTTTGAATGGATATACTCCCTAGGTGGTCCCATTGCCACCAAATCAGAATCTGATGAGGGGATCCCATGGAAATCGAGGGAATCCTCAAATTTTATAGGCACACCTATAGCGATTTGGGTATTTATTATAGTAACTCGTGCAGTTGCACTCGGAAAGCACCATTTGGTGAAGTGGAACTGATGAGGTAGACCACAGATGGCCACCGGAACTACTTAATAATAAGTATTTCACGGTTTCGATTTTATTAGCCACTTTAATATTATGGTTGCTAAGCAATGCAACATACATTGTTTAACAACCAACCGTCTCAATGCATATGGTGAAGTCACCATCAGTTCCAGTTCTCCTGGTTCTTACCAGGAGAACTCCTCAACAATTAATCGCCCCTGCATCGGTAAAAGCAAAATTTTGTAAAAGGTGATAAGCGGTAGACTTAGATAAATTAAAAACTGACCACTAAAAAGTTGAAAAATAAAAACTTTACAAAAAAAATGGCAAAAACTAAAATACAGATCCAGACACCGAATTCCGAAATTAAAGTTATTTTTCACTTTGTAGTGTTTTTTTTGGAAGACGGTTGTTTTTTTTTTTAGTAAAAAGTTTTTTGATCTTACCCGACAATATCTCACAATGTCATCAGTATCGAAACATTGTACTCTTTGTATTATGCCATCATCGTTTCTGTAGCCTACTAGTAATCCTTTTAGCCCAGCTAGGTAACACTGACACCAACACCGTAGCATTTTATATCTTCTGAAAAAATATAAGGTTTATTAAAATTTATAATTTCATAAGATCATGCAGGATCATCTAGCGAATAGATGTATGTGGTGTATTTATTGTAATTTTATTATATTTTTTAATGATAACAATATTTTAACCCGTATTTACTTTATTTATTTTGAATCATGCCATTATTCATATTTGATTATATTGTTGACAAGGTCCATGCGAACTTCATATTATTATTACGACCTTGTGAACACAATCATGTGTTATGCAAAAATATTTGAAAGAATATGAATAATTTTAGGTGGTTACATTCGTACGTAAAACTTAAATTCATTCTATAGGTGGAGTACGAGATTCTATTTTGTTGACGTGATTCGGTTTTTACGTGGTTAGTCTAGCAGATTTTTTTTTAACGTAAAGTGGGGCTAATATTTTTTTTCTCGTCTATCCTATGGTATGGAGTATCGTTGGATAGGCCGTTCAAAATTATTGAAGATCTGTGGAGACAATTTTCCGATTCAGGGATCCATTAGGGTAATAAAGCTTTATAGTGCTATTTTTTGTTAGTCAAGTGATGGGATCAATCCCTGCCAGCTAATTGGTTGTTTCTGGATATCTGAAAAAAATCATGACAGTAGTTTAGATAACGAAATTAAAAGGAAAACTATCACAGCTAAGTAGGCTTTACAAGATAACGAAACTTATAAGTATAATCGTGACGCTAATCGATTAATGGGAGAACATGTTTTTCATCTACAATGTTAAAGTTTGGTTTTTCGGATCAATTCATCCCAACTATGGAACCCTGCATTGTGCGTGGTCCGACACGCACATGGCCGGTTTTATTTTTGTGTTAATAGTTACTCGATGTTTATTCTATTGTTCCACATAATGAAATACCCAATAAAAATAGTTTATGTTGTACCACTTTTCGACTACAATTAACTATTTACTACCATTTTTTTTTAATAAACCCTTCCTCACGGATCTGTGAATAGCGTTTTGCCAGTCTTTTAGTTCAAATAAGGCTAACGAACAAGATTGAAGACAGTGTCGCCGTCGGTATGGTAGCGAACCCACAGACTAAGTAGGTTAGCGAATCGTACCCACTGACATATAAAATAAATCTAAGTCAGTATCATTGTACTACTTGGGGTGCGTACCGTGTTGCACTGTAATCTATTTGAGCGTGCTTACATCCGTACCGAATTAGCCTGAGCGAGTCGCCAATATTTTTTTCATCATAGTAATATGGCCAAAACCTCTAACTAAACCAAACCCTCCTACTTAAATCGAAAGATTCAAATATTGGCAAAAGAATAAACATAAATTTTTCGCATCACGCCCGTCTGAACTGAATTGACCGCATTTTTTTTAGTATAACCACTTTTACACGTATAGTGGGGATGATATTTTTTTGTCTCGTCTGTCCCATGGTGTGGGGTATCGTTGGATAGGCCGTTTAAAAATATTGTAAGTCTGTGAAAATCATTTTTCGATTCAGGGATAAGTTTGCGTAATATTAAGCTTTAAAGTGTAAAATTTTGTTAGAGTCAAGTGCCAGCTAAATGGTTGAAAAAAATCATGGCAGTGGTTTATATAACGAAATTTAAAGGAAAACTATCACAGCTAAGTAGACCTTACAAGTTAACGAGTAATAGTCAACCAACTTAAATTTGCAGTTGAAGAATTGACCGTGACGTATATCGATGTATGGGAGAACATGTTTTTCAACTACAATGTTAAGTTTGTTTTTGGGATAAATTCATCCCAACTCCGGTACCCTTCATTGTGCGTGGTCCGACACGCACTTGGCTGGTTTTTACTGAATATATTATCACTGTGCTTGGGATTTGATTAAAAAGTACTTCTTATAATTTGGGGGTCCCCCAGGACCGGGGGACCGGGGCGATTTGTCCTGATGTGTAGAAGAAAAACATGTTTTTCAACTACAATGTTATGTTTGTTTTTGGGATAAATTCATCCCAACTCCGGTACCCTTCATTGTGCGTGGTCCGACACGCACTTGGCTGGTTTTTACTGAATATATTATCACCGTGCTTGGGATTTGATTAAAAAGTACTTCTTATAATTTGGGGGCCTATTTAGTTCCATGGACTTCGGCACATCGGGTGATAGTAAGCGCGGCAGCGAACGAATGGGGCGGCGGGCGGCGCACGGTGTATCGAAAATCGGCTGTAGAAGACATAGGATCTCGATTTCTTAAATGTTATTTTTTTTGCTGGAAATGACTTCTGCTGATCATTACTGTTCTATAAAATGTCATATGAAGTAATTGTGTGCACAAATGGAAGAGTTATAATTTTTATAAGAAAAAAATGTATGGAGCTGACATGAAAAATGAGGATACCTCTGGAATCGCAAGGTTGGCCGTTATATCCTTGCACACTGTTATAGTACTATTTATTTGTGAATTTTTGACATACTTAATATCGCGGCATCACTTGCGATTTTTTTTTTTATCTTCAAAATTAAAAAAAAAAAAGTATATGATACATTTTAATGCTTAAATATGGCTATACCAAGTGTAATTTACAATATTTTTTATGCTTAGACCAAAACATTCTAAGAAATCACAAAGTCGTATTACCTACTTTGTGATTTTCATTTGAAATGACATGGTAATTATGAATTACGTAATACGTAATCTTGTCTAATGCCTCAAGTCCACATTAGCTAATGATTAATAAAACTTAATACCTATATACCTAGTTAAAAGGATACGTACCAAAATAATTTGGGGTACTCGCTAATTTAGCAATTAGTGCAGGATTAACTTAATGAAAGTAATTAGATAAATGTGATACCATCATTAGTCAATAACAATAAATAGTCAAACATTGGATTCACAACTTCAGTTCATTTAGAGCATTTCTAATACTAACATCTATCCTACCGTGTCTTTTTACTCAGTGATCGTGAATAATGGAAAGCATTATTACAAATTTGGATTTGTTTGTTATTCTGAGCAATCAGGATGCTTCGTCTTTCGATCATGAAATATTGTTCAACACACTTGTTATTCGACTGGGCTCTAGCCTTTCAGATGAAGACAGTGTTACCGTGAAAGAATTTTGTCGAAGATTTACACGGGCAGTTCAAAAGAGATGGTTACGATCCCACAGGAAAAGTGAAGTTTTTAGACGTGATTACAGTAATTGGCTTGAGGCAAATATTGACTGGCCAAACTGCGTACAAACCAATTTGCTCATTCAAGAATCAACAAGTGAACATATTTCTACTGAACCTGTACCTGAACCTGTACCATCAACTTCAACAATGAAATCAACTTCAACGATGACAAAATGATCTCGAAAGCCGTTTGAAGATCTAAGTAACAAGCAGAAGAAGAGACGATCTGATGAACATATAGGCGATGACCCTAATGAAGTAGCTTATTCAGCTGCAGCACTTTTGAAAGGAGATGGTCGTGAGGATATTGCATCTGTTATTGAACATATGCTCCAAAATCCAGAAGCAGCAGCAAAAATCAAGGAAATGTTGAACAAACCAGCTCCTTCAACAATATTTTCACCAGAAAAAGCACTGGGTTTGCTACTTTCATTAAAACTATCGAAATGGCAATATATCACATTAAGGGAAACGACTATTCGAGAAGGTTCAAAGGAGATATATCCGTCTTACTATAAAGTGCAAAAAGCTAAGCTACAGTGCTACCCTCCGAAGACATTTGTGACTGTAACGGATTCATCTGCTAAGATTGCACTACAAGCGTTACTAGATTTAACAGTGAACAGAATTTTTGAAACTATTCGTAGTCCTGATGCGATACAAGATAAACAATTGATATTAATATCAAAGTGGGGATTTGACGGTGCATCTAACCAAAGTAGATATAAGCAAAACATAGAGAGTGGTCAAGATGTTTCCAGCATATTTATGACCTCTTTGGTTCCATTAAAGTTGACAGCTGACGGTGATACCGTATGGGTGAATCCAAAACCCTGCTCACCTAGGTATTGCCGTCCAGTCCAGTTTAGTTTTGTGAAAGAAACCAAAGGCGTTGTCATAAATGAAAAAACTGCAATGGATAACGAAATTGAAGCTCTCGTTCCCTCAAAATGTCAAGGACATGAAATTAGTCACAAATTAATGATGACGATGATTGACGGCAAAATTTGTACATATCTGTCTGAAGCTAAGTCAAATGCGGCCTGCTACCTGTGTTTGGCTAAGCCTACAGAAATAAATAAGTTAGATGTCATTGCGTCAAAAACCATTTCTTCTGGTGTGTATGAGTTCGGATTATCATCACTTCATGCCCGCATTAATGTGATGGAATGTCTTCTACACATAGCGTATCGTCTCGACTTCAAAAAGTGGTCTGCAAGAGGAGAAGGTCATCAAGAGTTATTGCATTCACGAAAAAAACTCATTCAAGATCGATTCAAAGATGATCTCAACCTTTTGATTGACATCGTTAAGCAAGGATCAGGCACAACTAACGACGGGAACACAGCAAGGCGGTTTTTTGAATTTCCTGATAAAACTGCAGCGATCACTGGATTAGATGAAGACCTAATACGCAGATTTGCTGTGATTCTGCAAGCTATCACATCTGGAGATTGTAGACGTGCCGAAATTTAAAGAATACGCTAGAACAACCGCTGAAAAATACGTGGAACTGTACGATTGGTACTACATGTCATCAACCGTCCACAAATTGTTGATTCACGGAGGGGACATAATTGCAGAAAATGCTATTGTACCAATTGGAAGTCTTTCGGAAGAAGCTTCAGAGGCCCGAAACAAAGACTTTAGGAGGTTCAGAGAACACCATTCGAGGAAAAAGAGTAGACAAGCATCAAACGAGGATATCCTCAATATGCTTATCGTCTCTTCTGATCCTCTAATTTCTTCCACAAGACCAAAATTAAATGCCCACAAGAGGCAGACATACTTTAAGGAAACAGTAGAACTACTGAAACTTCAGGATCAGGAAGCTCCGACAGAGTTCTTAGAAGTTATATCTATTGTAGAGCCTGATTCTGAAGTGGATTCTGATGGTGACGAAGTATAAAATAAGTTAACTTTTATTGTTTATGTTAGGTTAGGTTAAGTTAATATTTTTTTTTAATAATTTGCCTTTATTTTTAATCATACAATAGTTTACCATTTATTGTTATTGACTAATGATCACGTTTATCTAATTACCCTCATTATGGTACGTATCCTTTTAACTAGGTATATAGGTATTAAGTTTTATTAATCATTAGCTAATGTGGACTTGAGGCATTAGACAAGATTACGTATTACGTAATTCATAATTACCATGTCATTTCAAATGAAAATCACAAAGTAGGCGACTTTGTGATTTCTTAGAATGTTTTGGTCTAAGCATAAAAAATATTGTAAATTACACTTGGTATAGCCATATTTAAGCATTAAAATGTATCATATACTTTTTTTTTTTTAATTTTGAAGATTAAAAAAAAAATCGCAAGTGATGCTGCGATATTAAGTATGTCAAAAACTCACAAATAAATAGTACTATAACACTGTGCAAGGATATAAATTCTATTCATCCTAGCGATTCCAGAGATATCCTCATTTTTCATGTCAGCTCCATACATTTTTTTCTTATAAAAATTATAACTCTTCCATTTGTGCACACAATTACTTCATATGACATTTTATAGAACAGTAATGATCAGCAGAAGTCATTTCCAGCAAAAAAAATAACATTTAAGAAATCGAGATCCTATGTCTTCTACAGCCGATTTTCGATCCATCGTGCGGCGCGGCACGGTTGAATCAAATTTGAATCGTGCGAACAATATTATTCACAATGAAGAATGAACGAATTGGTGCATCATTTAATTGTAATAACAATAGCAAATAGTGTTATTATGCGTGTCGTTCGTGTATGTTTGCGTTCATCTGGAGTATTTATTTTATTCAAAATATAATGGCCGACCTACACCCAGCTCCGGATCCGGCTTTGGGTACAAGTCAAACGAACATAAGTGGTAAGAAAATTACCCTTACTGCTACGACATGAAGGCGCTATTAATGTCAAATATTTACCACTGATGTGCCGTTGACCATACCTGCCCATACTGCCGTCTCAAAGTTCTACCGTACCCCTGCCCACTCTAAGATCTTTAAAAAAATAGTGCAATATTCTGAATTTCGTGGGCTATCAGCTACAGTAAAACGATCATAGGAGACTGTCCTTAACTTTTTGAGTAATTGCTAACTGCATCAACAGTTTTTGGAAAAATGGTAGTCGGCTAGAAAAACATCATTACTAATGTTTTACTTTTATATTGTCAATCAATGCAATTATATGTAAGGATTTAAATACAATTAGATTTTTTCATTATATACGGGGATAGCGCGTACTCTACGCGGGGATCGTGCGGTCCATGGCCCTTTACGGGTCACCGGTGTGGGCGCGTTCTCTGAGGCTGCGACCAGTTTAGCGGTTGAACGCGTCCCAAAGGATCATGGCGATCAGGCTGGTACGGGGTTACCGCACGGTCTCCCGTGAGGCGGCGAGCCTCCTTGCCGGACTGCCGCCATGGGATCTGGAGGCAAAAGTCCTCGCGCACATTTGGGTGTGGCGCGAGGAGGCGAAACGCCGGGGCGTAACTCCGCTGCCGCAAGAAATCACGGCACAGCGGACGGAGCTCCGGCGGGATCTCATGGCGACGTGGAGAGTGCGATTGTCGCAACCCAGTGCTGGGCACGCCACGATCGTGGCGAGAAGTCCCCTCTTTGAGGAGTGGCTAGAGAGGCGCCACGGCGTCCTCACCTTCCGCTTGACGCAGGTCCTCACCTGACACGGTTGTTTCGGGAGGTTCCTGTTTAGGATAAAGCGGGAGCAAACACCCGGGTGTCACCACTGCGTGAATCGCCCGGAACACGGTGGAGGTCTGCCCTGCTTGGGCGGAGTACCGCTGTGTCCTCACGGAGGGGATCGGCGGCGGCGATCTCTCGCGTCCGGCCCTGGCCATGGTTCGGAGCGAGAGTGCATGGGAGGCCGTCACCTCCTTCTGCGAAACAGTAATGCTTGCGAAGGAGGAGGTGAAACGCGTGAGGGAGAGGCAAAATCCACGCCCTCGCGCCCCTAGTCGCCGCAGGAGACGCCCCGGGCGTCGGGAGTCTCAGGACGATTCCCGGTCACCGTAGGCGCGGTATTGCGGACGGTGAGCGATGGGTAGCTCGCTGTGTTTACAGTTTAATAAAATATGTTGCAAAAAAGATATTCCGCGAACGTTAATAATTTTATTGTAAGTTACAAGTTTACAACAACATTGTAATGGTGACATTGTATCTCTTGAGTTTATATCGTTCTGTGCATTGTATAGACAGAGGTTAAAAAAACTATGTTGCAAACTGACATTGCGGGAATACTAGTACCAAAAGTTTTCTCAAGTTCAGTTTGCTAAGTAGGTACCTGCCATGTTTTATAAAGTACCTATGTTGTAAAAGTTATGTTGCTACAATGTTTCATCTGCAATGTTATATTAATGACATGTAGGAATATCATTAACATAACTTACAGTAAGTTTTTAAAAGTTTAACAACTTTTATACGTAATGTTGTTGCAACATCTGTTTTAACATTTTGGTAAGTTAAAACATACATGTTAAATGAAAATAGCCGTAATGTTTTGTTTTTTCTTTGTTTTCTTTCCACAAATCAAAGGCCTGCTAGCTCCCACGGTCTGTATCGTTTTGCCTATGCGATTGCTGATGCTTGGCCCAACTTTAAGAATATGCTGCAATGTGTGTATGCCTAAAAGTTATGGTTGATGTTGCATTGGCAGATTTGGGACATTCCTGTATTGCATTGGACTAGAGGTTAATTTAAGATGGCCTGTTTTCATACCTAAAAAAAGTTTAAGTAACATTACTTACTTAAAATTCTGTTCTTGACGTTTACTATGTATTTCTCTATTTGTTTTCAACTCCACAAACTTGTTGTTCTTTAAATATGCCAGATTGGCATCTAAATTGTTTGGATCGGGAGGTCCTGTAGTTGTTCTTGTGGCTAGCATTCCATCTATTTGAGCACCATAAATCAGCTTGTGCTTTCCTAATTGAGAACTGTAATAAATAGAAAATTCTTCATTTTCAACAACAGGTTTTTCTATGTTTGGTTGTTCAATTGGAGAATCTGTAAAATAAAAAACAAAATAAAAATTAATGAATAGTTAGTCAGAAAAAAAATATGTTTTATGTAATTATGGGATAACAATACTTGTTTAATTAGTGTTTCTACTGTAAAGTTCATTGTGAATAAAATTGTGACTTATAAATTTAAGTGGGGCTGTCACTGGCAGTCATGTAGGTACATATACTTAGTAATAACAATTTATTTATATAACCTACAGTGTACAACCAGAATCAAAATTTTTAAAATATTGTATTTTGATGAAGAATTATCCTACCAAAAAAAAATTAAAATACTTATATTGTTTTATTGGTTAGGTACCTGATAACATATATTGTTCGAATTTATAACCCCATGCGCAAAACTTGGCATTCTGATCATTCGCAGGAATTGTTTTCTTCGCTTGTGAGTTTTCAATAGAACACAAGTATATGCAGTTATTGAATAAGCTTGCCACAATGCTTAGTGGTTCATGGTTATAACTCGCACACATTACACTTATTAAACTTCTGCGATACGTTATAAAAGTTGTTTCAGGTTGGTTACTCAGAAACTCTAAGCGGCTTCTTTGGTCGCGGAGAAATTTCAGCATTAGAGATATTTTTTCGTTGTTGTCGTCAGTAGTACGCTTAACTGCTATAGCAATGTTGTGGTTTAAGTTGTAACGAATTTTCCCTTTCGGAATTGATGTTAAATATTTGAGTTGGGATAAGTCATGATAATAATCGCGTCGGACATCGACGCTCATGTATCCAATTATGTAGGGATAATCCACCTGAAGACTTCTCTCAAGAAGTTGGTTTCCATCCATTTTTTGTGATTACTCGTAGGGGTATTTTTTTAAAAAGTATAACGAAAACAATTAAACAGAAATAATGATGCAAAATAACTATAAATCACACATCAAGGGCTTTTGTGGAAGAGTCACCACAATTTCACGTCACGTCCACAGAGCACTATACAAGGAACATATACTCTAGCGAAGCGAGGCACTATATATTATTGGGTGAAATTGGGTCACGTCTATAGCTGGCTGTGAACTAAACAAACAAAACAAACGAAATTGTCAATAGTATCAATCAAAACAAAAACAATGTTTTTTTTTTAATTTATTCCTTGTGGAACAGGCTAAGGTCAGGGACCATGCTGCCTAGTCATTATTTTTTTTTTTTGTAAATTCAGTTTAAATTCATCAGTTTATTTTTTTATGAAATGCATGATAGATGAAATCTGAAGATATCGAGTTTCAGTAAAGATGTGGCACTTTACTGAGACCTCACGCGGACTTCTGTAGAGAACTTGAAGTGATGTTGCACTGTTTTGTTTCATTTGCCTACACTATGCACGTTCACTATTATAAATTATTTCATTAAGACCTACAAACCAATTTGAGGGAGAAATTTTAAATTTTAGACAGACTAATTATAACAACATTTGAATTGAAATTATTTATTTATCATTTTTTAAATGTCTGCCGTGATTCCTAACACAAGCAAGGCTCCGTCTTCTCTGCACTTCTGTTGTTGTTATTTTCAACATCATCTCCAGCTTCATGGTTTCAAACGCTGAATTAATTCTCCCTATCAATTCTTCTCTCGTGTTTATTTCTACATTCGTATACACCAGTTCCTTGGCCCGGCCCCATATGAAAAAGTCCAGCGGGGTCAGATCTGGTGAGCGAGCGGGCCAAGGGATGGGTCCATCTCTGCCGATCCAGCTGTCAGGAAAGCAATTGTTAAAAGTGTTCCCTTACATTTAACGTTCAATGCGCTGGACAGCCGTCTTGCTGATAGATGACTGTTCGGTCTCTTTCGAATATCGGGACAACGGTTTCCTCCACCAGCACTGGTAAATTGTTTTGTAGAAATTGCAAATAAAATCGCCATTCAAAGTATCCGGTAAGAAGTGGGGCCCAATCAACGTTCTGCCAATTACTCCAGCCCATACATTGACAGAGAATTCCCTCTGAAACGACGCTTCTTAAAATGTGGATTGTTTTCTTTGTCGGCCCATTCCTGGAGATTGTAAAAGTTTGTAATGCCCTCCCTAGAAAATTTGCTTTCATCCGTCCACAAGATTGATTTCAGGAACCACGCGTCTTCGATGTCTCTGTTGAGGGGGAAACGGCAGAACTGTATTCTTCTTTGGGGATCTTGCTCTTCCAGACCATGCACACCCCTGCCATGGAACGGATATTTGTCATTTTGGTGCATTGTATGTCACACCTTCCATTGTGAAATGGTCAGATTTCGAGCTACTGCTGCTGCTCTGGTACTGGTAGTAGGATCCGCTTGAAATGTTGCCAAAATGCCTTCTTCGACGTCATTTACGTGTCTGCCCGGGTTGACTTCAGGTTCCACGCGGTGAAACCCATCTTGGGCAAGTCGACGAAACGTGTTGTAAAACACTCGCACATTCGGTACCCTGCGATTCGGATAGCGTTCTTAATACATCCGTCGCGCCAACGATCCATTGCCGTCTGCTCTACTATACATAAATAAGCTATCCGCATATTCTTGATTGGAAAAAAAACCTTTTACAAAAAAAAACAACTGACAAAAAAAAAACACTACAAAGTGAAAAATAACCTTGTAACAAACATACAGCGCCATCTAGTTTAATTTATCTAAAGCACTACGATGAGCGTCTTCATAAACTAGAAGACAGCAATTACAAACGATTTCTGTAGACAAGTGACGCCATCTACAATCTTCGTGTGCAACAATCTGCGCTAGCGCCACCCGCGAGTTATCTGCTCTACAACTACAGACGACTACGTGTAGATATTGTGCACACATGTAAACTGTCCGCCTTTATAAGCAAAGCTGTCTTCGAACAAATTGTACTTAAATTATATCTCTAACCCGGTGAGAGGCCCTTCTGGCCCCGCCAACGCTCGGTTATGCAGAAAAAGCACTCCGGAGCCATCTGCAATAGGTCCGTACCAAAAAAAAAAGAACAAATTGTTGTTCCTAATAATAATATACCGGTACTACAAGTCCCCTCTTGTACAGTAGTCAGTAACGCCCTAAGCCTAGGTTCGAGTCCCACTATGGGACGCCCTGTTACTTAAATTATATCTCTAACCCGGTGAGAGGCCCTTCTGGCCCCGCCAACGCTCGGTTACGCAGAAAAGGCACTCCGGAGCAATCTGCAATAGGTCCGCACCAATAAAAGAACAAATTGTCATTCACTAGCTAGAGGTTCTGAGCTCGGTAGCCCCGCAGCCAGCTCTGATCCTTAGTACGACTAGTTCCTGCTTCGATAGCTCCGCAGTCTTCAGGAAACTATTCAGCTAGGGGAGGTCTGAAGGGCGATAGCCACGCAGTCCCTTTCATCCCTCCACTTAGGGTTGCCACCTGATATATTGATTATTGTAACATTTGTAACGTGTAACAAGTTGCCAATAAATCATCATCAAGTTCAACGGGGCCTTAATTTCGGAAGTCGGTGGCAAAAAGTGTTTATTTTTGGAAGTCGCTTGTTTTTTTTACAATAGCCAAATGTCAACTGCTCATCACCTTTTACAAAATATTGCTTTTCCCGATGCAGGGGCGTTAATAGTTGAGGAGTTCTCCTGGTAAAAACCAGAAGAACTGGAACTGATGGTGATTTCAACAGATGCATTGTGAAAAGCATAAATTGCTTAGCAACCATATTAAAGTGTCTAATCGAATCGCAACAGTGAAATACTTATTATTAATCAGTTCCGGTGGCTATCTGTGGTCTTCATCATCAGTTCCCCTTTACCAAATGGTGCTTTCCGAGTGCAAATGCATGAGTTACTATAAAAAATACTGAAATCGGTTTATGTGTGCCTATGAAATTTGAGGATTGCCCTCGATTCCCATGGAATCACCTCATCAGATTCGGATTTGGTGAGAATGGGACCACCTCGGGAGCATACCCTTTCAAATAAAAACAAAATCAACAAAATCAATTCATAATTGGCGGAGTAATCGCGTAACAAACATACAAAAAAAGAAATAAAAAAACGTACAGTCGAATAGGGAATATGCACGTAATTCAAAACGTATCCATTATTTTAAATACATTGCGTAGGAGTCAAGAAACAAATTCCAATATTTTTTACATTTTTTAATGCATTACTTATTTTACAATTAATTAATTTATGTTGCGTTTTTTTGGTGGAACGGAACGCAAACTCAAAACGCGTCCTCTTCGAAAATGCCGGAAGTGACGAAACCAAACATGTAAATAAAATATATTCTTTGCTAAATGCTTGAAATCTCTTATATGTAAGTGCGATTTCTACTTGAATAAAGCATAAACAATAGTTTAATGTATAAGATTTGGGGCTATAAAACAGATGTAAACAAAGCAGTTTCGTGAACAATGACGTCACATTATGACCGCGACAGAAACGGACGTTTCAACTGTAGTAGAAAATTGTTGGAGTTTCATAATTTTTTTGAGCATCAATCAGTAGTTAAATTTAACATTATTGATTTAGTGAAAAAAAATACATGCTTTCCCTATTGAGAACCGACTCCTTTTTGAAGTCGGTTAAAAAGTAGCCATAGTAAGAAAAAAACCGGCCAAGTGCGAGTCGGACTCGCGCACGAAGGGTTCCGTACCATTATCTGTAAAAATGGCAAAAAAATCACGTTTGTTGTATGGGAGCCCCCCTTAAATATTTATTTTATTTAAATTTAATTATTTATTTTTAAAGTGAATATATAACTAAATATTCTGTGAATATTTCAAGCGTCTACCTGTTGCCGTTATCAATATCGAGCAAAAATGAGCAAAAAAATCACGTTTGTTGTATGGGAGCCCCCTTAAATATTTATTTTATTCTGTTTTTTAGTATGTGTTGTTATAGCGGCAACAGAAATACATTATCTGTGAAAATTTCAACTGTCTAGCTATCACGGTTCATGAGATACAGCCTGGTGGCAGACGGACAGACAGACAGACAGACGGCGGGCGGAGCCTTAGTAATAGGGTTCCCGTTTTACCCTTTGGGTACGGAACCCTAAAAATGACCACGTGCAGGAGCGCAAGGCTACGACAGGACACGGTGAAACAAAAAATTCCAAAACTAAAGCAAACAACACGTGCAGGAACGCAGAGGGCTACAACTGAACACGGTAAATTGTGAATCAACGCGACAACGTCCACTCACAAGGGCAGTAGTCACTAGTAAAAGATGTAACGGCTTCAAAACAGACCGACTGACCCTGACTGAAGAAACACGACTTTGTTGCTTTAGTAACTAAGACCATTTTGCTGTAAAAACCAACGTACTTAACTCTATTTTCTATTTACTAGGCGTTCTACCTGGAAATGCCGTCGCACCACGCGTGGTGACTATTGTTTAGTTAGATAATCTTTCAATTTGGTTCTTGCATGTGCAAAAAATTCTTAGAATTGAACTAAGTTAAGGGGGATGCGCTAAGGTAGCCCGTGAAATTCAAATTTTATTACGTTTTTTGTAATTTGCAGGTCAGTAACAGGTTGTATGTTGATCTAAATATGATTCGCGGCCGTAACAAATATGGCTTTACAGAATTATAATCATTAGAATCGGCATTACAACTCTCTAAGTTCATAAAATCCTAAAACATGTTAAAACACAAAACATGACATAATAGTAGATTATTAACCAAGGGGATAAAGCAGTGTCTTCTGTCGCGGATGGCGATTTAAATCGCGAGCGTAACGAAGAACTCGAGGTTTACTCCTGAGCGTAGCGAGGGTGTTAAAATCTTAAATCACGAGCAAAGCGAGGGATTTAAGACGAGTCCTGAGTGTAGCGAGGGATTTAAGTTCACCCAAGACTAAGACAGCTTTATCACCGAGGAAAATACTCTACTTTTCGTACCATTTGCGAAAAAATTAACACAATAATAATATGAGATAAGCATTTATTAAAAATAATGACAATTAAACGTAAAAGTTAACATTCTAAACATTGGTCCAATTATTGATAGAGAGAGTTACATTTTTGTTTGGTACATTTATTGTATGAGTTGATTTGAGTATTTCTCTGTTCTTGCGTCTGAGGAACTTGCGTTTCATTGTAGATAGTATACGTCGGAGATAGTGGTGGTGGTGCATCGTGAGTTACGGACGAAGATAAGATGGCGGAAGTTGATGGTTGTGGCTCTGATGGATTAAGTTTTATATTTTTGTTAATTTGACTGCTTAATATGGTTTTATTCGCCATTGAGCTTTCGATATAACCTTCAGCTACTCTATCAGAGCTCCAACCACCGTGTGTTTTTATTGACGTAATATCCGCCCCTGAATCCGCCAAGAAAGTCGCCGAAGTTCTTCTAAAGCAGTGACCGGTGTAGAGTTCAACATCTTTAAGTTTTAAATATTTAGCAATTTCCTTCGGCATATTGCTAATTTTATTTTTGCCGATGGCTTGTCGAGTATATTTCCCATTCCGATAGTTTATAAAAAATCTATTGTTTTCCATGTTGGTGGGACGTAATGCTTGGTATTTATGAATGATTTTAGTATATTGTCCTTGTACAATGAATGACCGATTTTTCTTTGTCTTAGTTTCCTATATATTAATCAGCAGTAACTCATTGGAATGATTTTCAACGTCCTCCACCTTTAAGTTTACAAGTTCACATCCGCGGCAAGCACCATTGAGTCCAAAAACAAAGATAAAAAACAGGTAAATATATAGAATAATTACCATTACTAAGATACGAAATATTCATAGTTAAATCATGTATACTTACTTTTGTGGCCAGAAAAATTTCGTCAGGAGCTTCATTAAGTTTTTCCACATTTTGAGTCGTAAAAATTTTAGACTTCTTTGCGCAATGCCCTTCTGATTTTCTTTTTAAAAAAGCCAGTAATTTCGTGAATCTATTTATTTCAATGCTGTGTTTGATGCTTATTGTAGCATGTATTGTATTGTATTCGGATTCTTTGTCTTGGATAAATAATCAAAATAGACAAGAAGTACTGATTCTGAAATTGATAGGCCTTTCGCACTTCTCCACGTTGAAAATTCTTCATAAGTTTTATAATTTTCCTTGGATTTTGTTGGAAGCAAATTATTTATAATTGCGGCAGCATTTGCACTGATGGAATCCGACAATTCACTATCACTGTCGCTTTGATTTAACATCGTAACGTATTTTTAGAACATTAACTTAATGGTGGAACATAAACACAGATGTAGTTCAATATAAATTTCGGTAAGTATTCCAAATTTAAATCACATTCTCCCCCTAGAGGATGAATGAAATTCTCTTTTTTTCAGCAAGTGGTACGAAAAACATGTTTTGATAGATTACTTACACGTTACTTTAATTTATTAAAATAAAAATGAATTCATTTATCATTCAATTTGCCCATAAATAAGCAGTTTATTTAAAATATTGCGAATTTTAGAAAAAAAAAACAAAAATGAGGTTTAAAGAAATGATGTCTTCGTCTAAAGACAACCATGGCATAAATTGTCTGTACTATCTTCGCCTTAAAGCTTTGCACCCATCTTCCAATCACTCTCAGTGCCGGATTAAGCAAGTGCGGGGCCCGTAGCAAATTAAGCAAGTGCGGGGCCCGTAACAAATTAAGCAAGCATGGGGTCCGTAGCCAATTCTATTGAGGGACCCTTGATCTGCTAAGGGTTCTTAAGTATAAAGTGGTTAAAAAATATATTTGTTGGTCTATGATTACTAAATTATAATAAAAATAATAAGTAGATTCTTACAAATAAATAGACAATTTCAACATTTTAAATCAATTAACAGTGCTCACACGTCCAACTTTTTTTAGAGCCGATAAAAATTCTATAACTACATTTACTACGAGCCACTATTTGTAGAACTTGTGCGTTACCGTATGAAATTCTGTTTCATTTTCGCCAACGAAATAATCGCTTACCGATTGCCTGACGTGGATTGTCTAAGTCGGAAAAGGTGTTACGTTTCACGTTTTTGTGACATCAAGTAAATTCAAAATACCACGTTTAATAAGTTTCACTCAAAAAACTACGCCCAGGTGGAGGGGGGCAGTTTTGTATACGCGAGGCCCTCTTGCGCGGGGCCCGTAGAAATTGCTACTCTTGCCACGTGGTTAATCCGGCACTGATCATCCTGTATATTTAGTACCTACCTACAGCAACTTAGCCATTAATACAAAATTAATTAATCCTTTCACTCTGTCTTCTTACAGAACCGCAAAAGTATACAAGATCATGGTTTACCTGAGTGTCCAGCCGTTGAGGCGTGAAAAGATAAGGCCGCATCTTAATACTATAATATGGATGATGTCAAGAAAAATACCAGAGTTAGCTACGATTAGGTACGTTATGATAACTTGTCTTTGGCCGGGGCCTCGGAGGAACGGTAATTATTCTCCGCACCTGGGAACATACTAAGTAAAAACAGTAGGTCCGCCATACGTGTAGGTGGGCCCCGTGGTCATATGCATGCATGCATGCATGGATGACGTACCGCGCCCGGCTTGTCCGTTTGGGACGATAAATTTCCCAAGCTCACCGCCTGCCTTCAGGCCGCTCTTTAGGTTGGTTGGTGATCATCACCTCTAAATCTTGAAAAAAACTGGTACAGTGTAAAATATGTATGTGGTTTGAATGCAACTCGCAAAAATTCCGAGGAAAACACTGAAAACAGCCACATTTTTTCGCTGACACATAGGATGGTTTTAGTTCTCAAGATAATTATCTTTTATCGTTCGGTCACACTTCAGTGGTAACAAAATCAGTCTATGCTGGCCTCTTATTATTTTAAAACTGCGTACCACGCCAAGCGAGCTCAAGGTTAGTTTTACCACCAACGTACGGCCTGCTGTACCTACTTTGTAAAACTTCAATCCTACCATTTAGCACGTTAGCGTCCTTAGCTGTACTTCGTAAGGGTCTAGTAGCCCCACGATGCGTTGCGCGCCGCAAAGATTTTGCGGTGCAGCGTGGCAAAGCGTAGTACAACCCTCCCCGCCAGGCTCGTCTCGCTGGTTGCAAGTCCCGGTGTGTGTGCGTCGCGGGCGACGTCGGATCCCTCAGTTCATTCCCAACATTGCCTCTACCATCATAATACAAGACATACGACGTCAACTTGACATTCAAAAGTGCCTCATCAACTTTTAATTAATTTTTTTCGTGTTTTGAGTTTCGCTAGCTAATTTTATTTTTCCCTGTATATGTTTTGTACCTTTATGCAGAACCCAAGTATTTAAACACACACTATAAAACTGATTTACATCCGTACCTATTGAAATAAATAGGAATTAAATAAATTATTGACTTTATTGCCGTAGTGTACCTAATTAGTAATACTTTCAGTACATCTGTTTATAAAAATGAAAGATGATATAGAGTACATAATTTAATGCATTATGAGAGACATCTTTTAGACAAATATATTTATGCAAGGCGCGAGACTGAGAAAACATCAGATTTGGAAAAAAACATGCACTTAATAGAACTAGTAGGTGGTTCTTAAAAACAATATTGAAACCTACAATACAGTAAACTGATACAAATGTTTAATAAGATGGTGTACACCACGTCATACTCGTAAAAAAATATATAGTACAGTATGCACTAACCCATTGGTATCATGGCTAACATAGGTAGCAAACTTTCTCATTAAGGGGCTGCTGAGTATACTTAGGTAAAAAAAGAATTCAGTAACCAAAATCGGGCCACAATGACGAAAATATCGATAAAATACACATACATATGAACAACGAGCCTCCACCTTTTTGGAAGTTGGTTATAAAAGAAACATAATGGATATTTTGCAGCCATATAGTTTAATCTTTGGACTGTACATTACTGGTTGTTGTTTTAAAAATAAAGATGTTATTTATGCCTTTTGAATTTAATCATTAAGATTTTGACAAATAGGAGTTTCTGAAAATGATTTTATTGATATAATATTAGTAAAGCATAGCAAATTTTGTGTTTTAGGCACTGGCTAGTGCAACTTAAAAAAAACTTAATTTAAATTGAATTACAAGATGAAGTGAGTTTGTGTAAACTAATGATGTTTAATTATATTTTGTTCACAAACATAAATTTACACATGACTGAATTAATGAATTAATGAATGAGTACAAATATAAACCTGCACTTACACAGGCAATTATTGCCAGCAACTGGAATTATCGGACCAATCTAGTTTATAAAGTTGTTCCATATTGCTCAATCAGTATCTTAAAGAACAATTATTGCTTCATGTTTGCATCACAGTAAACCACTTGCTTGAAGATGTTTTAAGGTCATATTGGATCAATATAAATTGAGCAATTAAGTTCCCCCATGTAAGTGCACCTCAATGCATTATAATTATAAGGTTACTTATAGTACAGGCCTTTGAATGTTTCAAGACTTCATTTATTATAAATGTTATAAAAAAGTATGTAACCACAGACAATTTGTTAATATAAAGACGTTAAGACATCATACTTAAAATTCAAACTAAACTAACTTAGCATTCACTGCCAAATCTAATTTTAAATCAAACCCAATTCAACTTTCATGACACTAAATTAAAATAGGTATCTGTTGCCCCAATTAACTTGTTAGTAAAAACTATAACAAAAATGAATGCAGACCACACTCCTATTAACCTTATTATATGTAATACATTTAGGAGCTACCACTACCACACTATTCCTTGTATAAAAGCACAAATATTGTCCATAATTACAAATTTCTAAAACTAATTGAATTTTTTGGCTATGCAATACTTGAGATCTTTTACTCTATATCAGGAAGATCTTCTTCATCAGATGAGCTAGTGGTCTCTTTCTCATTTTCATCACCGAAGTTTCCCAATTTGCTTGAGAACATGTCATTCATATCATCAAAGTCATCTCCACTCTCATCCTCATCTTGCCAACGGTTAAAATCCACTTTTAGCCAGTGGTGCTTCTTTTTGTCACTGGTTAAGGCAGGCCAGAAAGGATCGTCAGTTTTAGCTTTCGTCAACATTACCTCGATTAACCTCCCTTTGTTTGTGTAAGCACTTTTATCTGGATCAATATCTGAATATAATGGTATGACAACCTCGTGTAACTTCTGATCCGGTGTACAAATCCCTTTAAATGAGATTGTCTTTTTCTCAATTTTAATATCGGGTTTCTCACATTCTACGTTAAACGTCAAAAACACACGAGCACTTCTCTGCGCCCATGAAACCGATGGAGGGGTAGCAAATATTTCAGATGTCATTTTAACTGAAATAAACGTTTTATGTTAGACATACACAATATCTAGTAATCATGTTATTAGGTAAGTGATGTACTTACAGAAATATAGATTTCTAGAAAGATGTTCACGATTGGTTTCACTTGACAACAACGTTCGCTTTTCGCTAAGTGAGTAAGTAAGTGGCTCAGGCAGGCAGGCAGGACTTGTCTTGTCTGTCACTTTGAAGTTTTTTTTTTTTTTTTTTCTTTTTCTTCTGGCTTCGCACGGTTTGTGCATTTAGCCAATGTCACGTTTTAGTTTTATAAAAAGGTAGGGAAACAAAATTAATATAAATATAATTTTTTACGGGATTTAGGATAGACGGGATAGGATCAGTATTACGTTAATTACACTATAAAAAAATAAAAAATAAATTACAACTTAATATTATTTAGAGTAATGAATGAAACTATACATTTATAAACAAGAGAGCTATTTGTACAAAGTAAAGAAAGTATTGAGGTAGGAAAAGGAGTATGGAGGGATAAGAGGTTACTAAGAAAGGAAGAACGGTCATATAAGGGACAGGAGAAAAAAATGTGATCTAAGTCGCCTACATCTGTGCCACACAAGCATATGGGATCGTCGATGATATGAAGTTTGGCAAGATGAGCTGGAGAACAAACATGACCCAGTCTCATCCGTATTAGAATGGAGGTCTCCATCTTGCCAAACTTGGCCCTGCCAAACCACGGTTTTTCTGGAACGTCGGGTTGAATATGCGAAAAATAACGTCCCTTCGATTTGCTTCCGATATCCCAAGCCACCTTCCAGGTTTCCCGAAGAAAAGTCTTTGGTAACGATACGAGGTCATAACTAAAATTTGTATAAGGAACTAAGTCCCCACACTGCACCGCATCACCGGCAAGTTTATCAGCCGCTTCATTGCCATGGATTCCAGCATGGGCCGGAATCCATACAAATTGTAGTGTATTACCCTCAGAAATGGTCCTGAACGCAAATTCTCTTATTAAATAAATGATAGGTAACTGCGATTTGTGTTCGAAAGCTGATTTATTGATGGCTAGAAGAGCACTTTGAGAATCAGTAAAAATTATAGATTTTTTGAGCTTTAAAATTCGGATATATTCTATGGCTTTAAAAATGCCGAAACACTCCCCGGTAAAAACAGAAGTCTCCGGAGGCAGTTTTATTTTTTGTTCGATGTTGTATTGAGAATGGTAAGTACCTATTCCAACACAACCCGTCGTAGAAGGCTTGGCAGCATCCGTATAAATATGGTGGTACTCTACGTGTTCAGCCAGAAAATGATTAAAACTTAAATGGCAATCGGGATCTGATTTACTTACACAGTTATATTTTATAATGGGACTGAATTGTAAACTCTCATAACTATTGCTAAATATGGGAAGTTTATTGGAACGGTGAATAGGAGAAGAAAGTGAAAGGAATTTTTTATAACTTACAACTAAACAAGGTTCGCGTCTATGGGACCAGTAATCTGATGATTCAATCTGCAACACTAATGTGTCCAGTTTAGGAATGAGAGGATGAGTTGAGAATTGAAGAATCCGGAACAAATATTTGTCAGATAGGAATTGTCTTCTAAGATATAAAGGAGCATCCCCGCATTCAACTTGGAGTGCATTAATGGGACTAGACTTCATTGCACCTGAAATAATGCGTAATGCTTTAGACTGGATGCGATCCAATTTTTTAAAAGCCATGACATTACCTGGCTCTAGAACGAACAATCCATAATCCAGAGTGCTTCTGATGATTGCGTTGTAAATGAGTTTCAAAGAAAAGGGATGTGCACCCCACCACACACCAGAGAGGCATCTAAGCATGTTTAGGTGTTTTTCACATTTGTTAACAATATATTCACAATGAGGGACACTACTTAATTTACAGTCAAGTATTATACCTAGATATCTGAATTTATCTTTAACAGGGATAGGTATTTCCTTATAAAGGAGATTTACTATGGGAATATTTCTCTTCCGGGTGAATAAAACAGCCGCGCTTTTAGACGTGGATAAATCCAAACCGTTTAGATGTAACCATGACGCCAAAATAGATAAAGCAGAATTGATGGCAGAGCTAGCTTGCTCAACAGATGGACTTGAAGAATATAATAATAAATCATCGGCATATTGAAGAACCTTAACATGACTAGTTAAGGATAACTCTAAATCATAAGTGTAGATATTGTATAGAAGGGGACTGAGCACAGAACCCTGTGGGAGACCCCTCCATACAAGATGAGATACCTCATGGTCTCCTATTAACATGTTAACAGAGCGTTCAGTCAAGATATTAATAATGAAATTCAACAAATTCAATGGAACTTGTAAGGCTTCTAATTTATTTTGTAAAACCGATAATACAACATTATCATAAGCTGCATTAATATCAAGGAAAACTGCAACGGTGGATTGGTTATTAGAGAAGGATAACCGAATATCGTATGTTAATATACTTAAACAGTCAGTTGTACTTTTACCTTTTCTAAAGCCATATTGTGATTCTGCCAAGAGACCCTTACTTTCAACATACCATTCTAGTCGATTTTTAATTAAGTGTTCCGCTAATTTCATCATAATTGAAGACAAAACTATGGGACGGTATGAAGAAGCATCAGAAGGAGGTTTATTTGGTTTAAGGAATGGCAACACCATTTGACGTTTCCATTCAACAGGGATGTTTCCTGTATAAAAAATAGAATTAATAAGTACTAAATAATAACTGAGGACTTCATCATTTAAATTAGCAAAAAAGGAATACGGGATGCCATCAATGCCTGGTGCAGAATCATTAGTTTTATGGATAACAACCTTTAATTCAGTGAGAGTGAATGCAAGATCTAGCGTCGTATGAGTGTCTCGGATATTGGAAACGAGAGACAGGTTATGGTTAGTACAAATAGCCTTAGCCTCAGGAACCCAAGGCGGAGCTAATATATCAAAAAAATCACTGGCTAAAGAATCAGGAATAGGAGAAGGGTTGTTATATATGGACCTAAATCTACGAATGTTGCGCCAGACAATCGTAGGGTGAGTATTCGGTGAAATTGATAAGCAAAAAATACGCCAAGATTCAAATTTTTTCTTTTTAAAAAGTTTATAAGTTTCATTATTTAACTTAGTAATGATATCAAAATTCGTATCAGACATATCAACGTTATAATTATATTCAGCCTCTTTACGTTTTTTAATCAATTCAGTGCACTCAGAGTCCCACCACGGAGGCGAGGGAATTGTACTAATATTGTTATTTTTTACAGGAAAAACTTCATCAGCCGCTGCAATTAATATGTGTGCTAAAGCTTCAGCACAACTATTTTCATTGCCACCAGAAATTACGGGCAAGGAGCTAAGCTTACTGTCAACAATGTTCCTAAATTTGCCCCAGTCAGTATTATTTCTATTAGGCAGTTTATATTTTAAGTTTGATTTCCTTAATTGTGCATTTGGTTTGGAAAGAGGATAAGAAATAACTATTGGAAAATGGTCACTACCATAAGTAGAGGTTAAAGTATGCCAAGTTAATGAAGAGGCTAAGTTTGGAGAACAGATAGAAAGGTCAATTGCGCTTTGGTTCTGATTGGGATCTGAACGACGTGTGGCAGCTCCAGAATTTAAAATACATAAGTTGTGTAAGTCTATTATATCTATTAACTCATCACCATAACAGTTCGAAGTTGAACAACCCCATGATTGGTGATGGCAATTAAAATCCCCCAGTATTAATAATGGCTTTGGAAGAAAAGAAACGAGATTATTCATCTCTTGAAGAACAGAAAAAGAAGGGTGAGGAATGTAAATAGAAACAAGACAAGTATGATGCACTTTAATAGCTACAATTGAAATTTCCTCACTATGAGGAGGTAATGTAATGGTAGAGAAAGGGATAGAATTCTTGATAAGTATAGCTACTCCACCATACCCATCAGATCTATCCTCTCTAATGGTTAAATAACCATTCATTTTAAAAATATGATTAGGTTTGAGCCAAGTCTCTGCTAAAGCAAAGGCAAATGGCTCATATTTGTTTAAAAGATGTATAACATCACTCTTTTTGTTTACTAGACTGCGGCAGTTCCACTGGATTATTTTGGATGTGTTGTCCATTAAGGATGGATTGTGATACATTGAAAGATGGGGCAACGTTGGACGGTGAAATGTTGAACTGAGACAGAAGATTGTGTAATGCAGAAAGAAAATCGTTTATGGAAAAACTGGCATCAATTTGTCCATTGTTATGATTAGAAAGAGCACAACCATTTGCTGGTTGAGGAATGTCGTAATCTTTAATAATGGCATTGTGAGCCTCTTTATTATATCCTTGTACAGATTTGGGAGGCGAGCGTGGTTTAAGGAAGACAGTTTTTTTATAGCTACTTGAAACAGGCATTCTATTAGAAGAAGGGAAAGATGGAGTATCTGCAAAGTTTTTGGAAGGAGAAGACAAAAGTGTATCGGCATACGATTTAGTAACTGGGGGATACATTTTTGCCGCTTCAGCATAAGATACTGAACTTTGTGCCATGTATGTTTTAATTACTTTTTGTCTAGACATTTCTGGGCAAGATTTATTAGTAGCATAGTGAAAACCGGAGCAAAGGCAGCAAGATGCACTTTCATGTTCTCTTTCACAACTGTCCCCAGTATGGCCTTGGCCACATTTATAACAACGAGGTTTGGACCTGCACTGAATTTTTGTGTGACCAAAACGACAGCAATTGAAACACTGTACAGTAGGGAAAATATACAAATCTACAGGTAATGCATTATAGCACATAAAAATTCTTTTAGGCAGAATCTGCCCATCAAAAGTAATAACTATTGACTGGGATGGTTTCCAAATGGTTGTACCATCAACAACAGTTTTAAAATTGAGGCGTCTGACTTTTAAAATTGGACCGCAACCAATTGGTACAGTTATATTATCAATAACTTCCTCTGGAGACCATTCCGCAGGAACACCACGTACTAAACCCATTCTAGTAACATTAAAAGTAGGTATAAAAGCTTTATAATTATATGTTACAAGGCTATTATGTGAAATAAAAGAATTTGCGTCCAGGAAATTGGAAAAGCAAAGAGATATTTTATTGCGCCCGATTTTTTTGACGCTACCGTTAATAATATTTAGGAAGGCGTTGTGTTTTAAGAACTTGCCAAATGTAATTGGGTGCAATGACGTTCCATCATCTGGTGATAGTAATATTTTTTGCACATGAACAACGTACGGCGAGCTGTCAGTTTTGTCATACGTTTTTCGACCAATCTGAGTGGGAATAACTGAAGGCGGAGCTGGAACATCAGGAATATCGTTAGATACAATTATTTCAGAGCATTTAGGCTCCGATGGAGTTAGAGAGAGAGGTGTAGACTCCATGCAACTACAACCCGAAGACTCGGAACCCTGGTTTTTTCTGATACGACGGCGTTTGTTGCAGTGTTTGCACACTTGCATGCGGCTTCTTTTTAAGTGACGAGCCGACGACGACCCATCGGTTTCCATGCCTGATTCGTTGGATTGGATAGTTACAAAATTGCCTGCCGGGGGAACAAAGTCCCCCGGGTCAGGCGGGTCTTTCATTTTCCCGCTTTAAGAAATAATAATAAAAAACTTACCCTACAGAAGAAAATGTACAAAACTACAATTAAATTACAAGTGAAGGAATAAAAAACACTAAAACAACCACTACTGATCCTATATTATAATTAATTAAATATTTTCAATTTTAACAAAAAAGGACACGTCCACCAAGTTAAGTTTCCCGCGCTTTTTTTTAAACACTTTGAAGTTTGATTGACAGTGTCTGTCTGTCAAGAGACAAATACCATAGAGACTATTAGGGTGCATTCCGAATTAAGACCATAATCGCTGTAATCGATTTTAGCGCGCTTAAATGCGTTCCCTATTAGCGTGAGCGCGAAAACGTTGTCACGTGGAACGCCATAGATGACGTCATGACTTGCGCCATCTTGCGATAACGCCGACCATGCGCTAAATTAATATCACCGTGAGCGCTGTCAAAAATGACAGTTGCGTTGTTTTGTTTTGAGTCTTATCTTATATATAATAGCGTGACATTTTCGAAATAGTGCTTCTGGCTACAGTCGCCATCTAACCAAAGAAGAAGAAGTGTACAAATGTGTGTGTGTGTGTGTTTAAACAAAGAAATACTGTAATCCAACCGTGAGCGCGGTCACGAGCGTTCCGAATTGTTGACAGTTGTCGGCTGTCATAATCGTAATAACTAATTCGGTACACCAATTATTGATGTGAGCGCTGTCAGCGATGTAAGTCTAATACGGAATGCAGCCTTAGAGACCGGTCACAATGTTGCCAACAAGCACAAACGGCAAGTAAATAAGTGGCGTAAATAGTGGTCCAACCCGTAATATTACTCCATGTATGTGGGTCCAACTAAATGCTCTAAAGGGTCAAACGATACGAGGTCGAAATACCGTAATATCCCAAGCCGCTTGGCGTCAAGTGTTCTCGGAATTCAAGTGTAAACAAACCCATTTTCTGTCGCATGCTCGCCGCGACTGAATTAATGATTTCAAGCAGTCGAGTTTTATTGTAAAGGTTGTGGTACGAAAAAAAATTATGGGATGGTGTGTTTTTTAATTGAATTGTAAAATAGTAATTTTTAAAATGTTAATAAAATAAAAACTTTTTTTGAATTCTTTTTTTTTTGTATATTAAACTGGGAAAAACTCGCTCACCCTTTTTTTTTGGGCGCTCTGGGTGGAGCGGGAGGGCGTGTCAGACTTTTACTGACTAAAACCCACCCGTGTTCCTTCATTTGCCTGTGTGCCAGGGCCACGATATCCCTTTCGGACAAACTCGAATTCCTGGCAGGCATTGGCCCTAATTGACCCCGTCAATTCGTGCTGATATCTCTTTGAGGCGCGCGTGGAACACAACGCGCCGTCGACCCGGGCCTGGTCCTTATCGGACGGCAGCTACCCATCGCTCACCATCCGTAGGCCCGCGCCTGCGGTGGCCGGAAATCGGCTTGCGACTCCCGACGCCCAGAACGTCTCCTTTTTTTTTTTTTTTTTTTTTGGGTGGGAAATTATCAAATAACTTCTCCCGCTCTGGGTGGAGCGGGAGGGAGTGTCAGACTTTTACTGACTAAAACCCACCGTGTTCCTTCAGATGCCTGTGTGCCAGGGCCACGATATCCCTTTCGGACAGGCTCGTAACCCTGGCAGGACCCAGAACGTCTCCTGCGGTGACTAGGGGCGTGAGGGCGCGAACCCTGCCTCTACCTCACGCGTTCCGCCTCCTCCTTCGCGAGCATTACTGCTTCGCAGAAGGAGCTGGCGGCCTCCCATGCACTCTCGCTCCGAACCATGGCCTGAACCAGGGCCGGACGCTAGAGATCGCCACCGCCGATCGCCTCCGTGAGGACACGGCGGTGCTACGCCAAAGCCGGGCAGACCTCACCGTATCCTCCGGGCGATCCACACAGTGGTGACACCCGTGCGTTTCTTCCCGAAACAGCCATGTCCGGTGAGACCTGCGTCAGGCGAAAGGAGAGGACGCCGTGGCGTCTCTCTAGCCACTCCTCAAAGAGAGGACTTATCGCCACACTTGTTACGTTCTCAGCGCTGGGTTGCAAGTTTGCAACAATCGCACTCTCCTTGTCGCCATGAGATCCCGCCGGAGCTCTGTCCGCTGTGCCGTGATTTCTCGCGGCAGCGGAGTTACGCCCCGGCGTTTCGCCTCCTCGTGCCACTCCCATTTATGTGCGCGTGGACTTTTGCCTCCAGATCCCATGGCGGTAGTCCGGCAAGGAGGCTCGCCGCCTCATGGGAGACCGTGCGGTAACCCCGTACCAGCCTGATGGCCATGACAACTCGCACACCCTGATTTCAAGTTAGTGTGATAATCCATTTTTATCATCTTAGCTTATTTCATAGAAACAACGACTCGCGACGGTAAGTTTTCTATACAGCTCTCATCCAAAATTTTTGAGATATCGTACTTTCGATTATTAGTGCCATAAGCGAAGTGCCGCCACTCTGCCACATATGCGCAGTTTTGCAAAAGCGTAAAATTAGAAAACTTTAAAGCAGCAAATCGGGAGATTCTGTCGTAATTTCCACTCTTTTTTTATAATTTTGCGAGTATTTTTTTCTTTAGCTCCAGCACTCGTACTTGGTTTATTATCAGAGTCAATTATCGGATTGGGACAAGTGCATGCAATTCTATGAACGAACAATACATTGAATACAATAATAAACGTTAGGCAGTAAGCTAGCTATTTATTACGTTACACAATCTAAATGACATAAAAGCTTGTCGCGAGATTTACTTGTAAATAGACAAAAATACAATAATACAATGTAGCTTGAAATCTTAGAAAAAATAAAAAGGTATTTTTCAAAATAGGTAAATACATAAAAACAAGTTTATCTCTTATTTTCAGATTATACTCTATTTAAAAAAAAGGTGGCAACCCTAACCACGAAGTTGAATGGCCGAACTGAAGGGAAGAACTGAACTGGGAAGACCGTGCAGCTTTTGTATTACTTACAGGCTTCTTTTAGTTTTGCCGTATAAAGATTATTTACCATTTTTATTTATGATTTTATATGCGATTTTCATTCTGTAAGTGGTTTAAATATGTCCGTGACTACCGCCGGACCACCAACGCAGGGCCGTAGCTGGGGGGGGGGGGGGCATTGCGGGGCAATGCCCTACCTTGAAATCACAATGACCAAAATACCAAAAACTAAGACGAATTATTATAATTAAATTGTTTGTTCATAGCTTGAGATAAAAAAAATTGTAGCGATATCTAAACTTTTCCGAACATACCACAGTTTGTGACATTCATTTAATATTATAATAATTCTTTGTTCTGTGTATAGATGATATTTGAAGCGCCATCACATGAAGCGATGGGTCCATTTAATTATAATATCTGTGATGCACAGGGGATTCCCCGTACCATAGATTGCAATATTATGGACTATATTGCAATCTATCGTACGGGAAATCCCATTTTAAACTAAAATAAACATAAACTAGAGATTGATTATGATTGTTTGTAGTTTGGTTAAGTGTACGGTAAAGAGTGTTTTAGACAAAAATCGATACAATTGTTTTTTTTATTGCTATAAATTGAAGATTCATTGATTTCGCGATGGATATAAAAAACGTCACATTCACCGTCACCATGTAAACGTCACCATGTATATCACTGACCTAGAGGTCAGTGATATACATGGTGATTGATATAGGAGCCCGTGCTTCGAGGGCAGATCAATTATGATATTTTTTTTACTTCCGCCCTACCTGTAACCAATGCTGCCCTACCTCAAATTCGACTCTAGCTACAGCCCTGCACCAACGCCAGGTTCAAATCGCTTCCTTATTTGGCAAATAATTAGTGCTCGAAAACAAAATTGTTATATTATAAGTTTTTGAGATAAACGATTTTGAAGGTGGTCCGGGTAGTCACTCTCCCTTCAGCAGGACCAGCATGAGCGCCGAAAAAGGGGGCATGCCACAGCTATTCTAAGTATACAAACAGTTAGTACCCTATATGTGATTCATTTCGTAAAAAAAACCAGAACTGAAACATTTGTATTTACCGAGAAATCAACGATGATAACTTTCGCGCACTCGTTCGGCAGGACCACGACTTTGAATGTTGATTCCAAGATTGAGGAGCTTGTCGCTTTTCTCAAACCTACATAGAAAATTAGTGCCCTGCAAGATAAAATTAATATCTAACCAAAATTCAAAATTACTACTCCAGTATTTTACGAGATATACATGCCATTGATGGGGTGGCGATATAGTCACGGTGTTAAATTTTCATTTCAAGATTTCTCTATTAAAACTCTGTGATTTCTTCCCAAATATATACAAAAATTAGTGCTCCTAAAGAAGTTATAGTAACCAAAAATTCAGATTTTTAAGTGTTGTATATTAAGTCCTTCTTTTTGAATGAATTATTGAATTTTGGAGAGAACAACGTTTGTCGGGTCAGGTAGATATAAATAAACAAATAAGATAGGATTAACGTTCAGCTTAAACGTAAGTTATTATTTTCATTATTACAGTTAAACTGTAATATAGCTACAATTTTTTTTTTTCAAGACAATACATTTAAAATATAAAAATAGTAAGTTATTATATTAATAACTTTATCAAATGGCATAAATGAGAAGGGTGGTAAAGGTGAGACCTAATATCTGTTATGCTCCTGCTACACCTCGTTAGAGTCAGATTAATGTGGTTCAGCTCGAAAAGTAATTGCTGTTAACTTTGTGTTAGTGCGTTTACAGAGTCTCAAATGGATTTAGACGCTGCTGCGGTACCGTATGATTCTTTCTGGGCGCGTGCGGTGCATAGAATGAGACAGTTTAATGTAGTCAACGCGATTTCATTTCATGTGTCGAAAAAACCACTTCCCAAGTTATCGCCGAAGGTAAATTAACGTATTAAATATTGGCGACATCGGTGTAATGTCATAATAAATGTGGTAATTTACGCGTAACGACCCAGGTGTAGGGGTAGCACAAAGAGCAACTATAAGATACCGGGCAGTAGCATTAGACGGCGAGCAGACCAATAAAACCAGATTTTTAAAGCTTATGTTTTATTTTTCGAGGGTAACCTCTATGGCATTTGTAATGGTCATTTTAAACTTATAAATCATTAATGATATGATACAATTTCATAATAAAATAAATAACACAGTTTTTTTCCTGCACTGTACTTAACACTATACTCGCACACTTATAAATTCTTTAGTCTGCATTGGAATAATTCATCGCTAAGATTTCCACTTATTCTGATTCTATAGGTTCAAACGCCTGTATGAATTAGTTACCTACCCCTTAACGCGTAGGTACACACCTACGACACTATGGGGTAACCATTCTAACCAAATAATGAAGACGAGAGTTTGAATTACTTCTATCATTACCTACCTACTAGTGTTATAAAGTTTTATCAGATATAAATAATTACAGAATAATTCATTGATCGACAAATTAAAGATAATTACCTACATTTTTGAAACGCTGATTGATAAAAAAGCTCTCCCTCACTTATTAGAACATGCTCATGGTAATACATAGATAATCAATTAATTATACAACATTATTTTTAGTATATGCGAAACCTGAATATAGTTTGTTCAGAATAAGGAACTGAATCGATTTCAATAATTTTTACACCATGTTATATTTTGTCCCAAAAATATTTAAGTGTGATGGAAAATGTTATCACCATTTAGTTACTTACTTACAATACAATCGTACGGTTAGGTACATTCTGCCAAATTATTATCAATGAGCGCAAGACGACCCTGGAGGCGCGGGGGCGCCGTTAGCATGTTTTTGTACGGACAACCCGGTAACATAACAACCTTATAACTTTGTGATTTTTCATGATACAGTTTTGAAATTTTGTACATAGATTCTTTACATAAAAATACTAGACACGTGTTTCGGGTTTCGCATATACTAAAACTAATATTGTATATGTAGCTGGTTGGTTGTTTGTGAATATAACAATATCGACAGCACTGCTCCTACTTGATACGGGCAGTGCTACATAGGTGTCAGTCGTCACTCCATGGCATGTACCTACATAATACATAATATAACATCACGCCTTTAATCCCAGAAGGGTTAGGCAGAGGTGTACCTATAGTACACCCACGTTTCGCCAGTTATGTTTAAGTCCCAAGTAATAGGGGGCGAGCCTATTTCCTGGTGGAAAAACACAATAACACCTTGACCGACCTGGGAATGGAACCCAGGACCTCGTGCTCAGCAGTAGCGCTTGCAACCACTAGACCAACGAGGCAGTCACCTACATAATAGTTACCGGTAATAAATAATATTATATTATATTTGCCAAAAACATTATTCCAACACGATGACAATTTAAAGTACTTACAACAAATAACTAACATTACTTATATAACTCCGCCATTATTAAGGTATGTGTTCTTGGCTATCTGGTATAGTTGCGCGGACATTTTTTCACTGGTTTCTTTGACCATCTTGGTGAAGTGTCCCTCGGGCTTGTTGAGGAGGAGGTAGGGGTGGTCGAACTCGACCAGCCGCCCGGAGTCCATCACCATGACCCGGTCCGAGTCCATGATGGTGTTCAGTCGGTGAGCCACCGTCAGCACGGTGCAGTCCGCGAAGCGCGTTCTTATTGTTCTTTGGATAAATTCATCCGTTCTGAAAATGAGGATTCTGTAAGTCATTGCAAATTATATATTTTAGATTCAATCCAACATTGATAGAAGTAGGTAGGTAGTGCCTTCCGCAGCTATCACGCTGTATCAAAGTCAATGATAATTTTTGTTTTTTTTGTTATATATTAAGTATTATAAACGAACTTAGTCAGGTATTTGTGGGCGTCCAAGCAAAAAGGGTCCAGTTCTCGGCATTTAGTTTCCGAGATAAAAGCAGTTTTGTAAAGTTGCGTGAAAAATAGCATTTCGCGATTTTAAATGATTATTAATTAATGCTCAAATCTACAAGATCCTAAAGTAAATGACTTTTTATGATATTTCTACGTACCAGAAATTTTAAGAATTTAACAAAAAATGGTAAGTACCATTGGCATTCTCAAGCTTTTTCAGAGTTTCAACATCAAATGTCTGGTAAAAAAAGTGCCAGGTTTTGAATATTTTTTTAATCCTTATTATCAAATGACTTAAATAAACAGATTAAATTAACAAATTAAACCGTGCCTCGAAAAGCACGTTAAGCCGTTGGTCCCGGCTGTCATTTGTAGATCTTTGACAGTTGTTACGGGTTGTCAGAAGCCCAAAAGTCTGACAACCAGTCTAACCAAGGGATATCGTGTTACCCAGGAACTGGGTTGTGGAGATCAGATAGGCAGTCGCTCCATGTAAAATACTAGTCTTCAGCTGCCTGAAAGCCCACCCCAACATAGTTGGGAAAAGGCTAGGCAGATGATGATGATGATGATTATCAATTGACTATTCTAGATACAGAATCCAGTCATAACTCAATACCCCACCACTGGACCCTTTTTGGTTGAACGCCCACAATTATATGTAACCGTAAGATGGTGACCACCGTTAGTTTATAATCTGTCTATGCGAGATTATAAACGATCGATAAATTGTAAACTGATACAATACCTATAATTTTTTAAAATCTTATCGTGACAATATAAGTAAGCAAGATTTCTTTGGATAGTGTTAACCTGCTTTCTTATTTTTTACTGGTCTCACTAGACTAGCCAAGGAACACAAATATGTATATTTGGACATAATCTTTCAAAAAGTTTAAAAGTCAATCATTCCTTGTTCAAAGAATACAGCTTAGATTTAATTTTGATTGTAATCTTTTAAAGTACCTAAGTAGGTGAACTAATAAAATCGAAATGATCTGATGGTTCCAGATGTTAAACTGGTGTTATTGAGCATGAGCGAATAAAATAAACACAGTAGTAAGTATTATTTTGGACCGTATTGTGCCACAAGTGGAGATGGTGGTGATAGGTGGATGGTTATGGTGGTTAGCACAGCACGTGGTTAGTGTCGGTTCCTCATGGACTCATGGTGTGTCATACTTGGGGTCAACGTTGGCGGTGGCCTCGTCGAGCACGAGGATGCGGTTGGCGCGCAAGATGGCGCGTGCGAGGCACACGAGCTGGCGCTGGCCCAGCGAGAAGTTGGAGCCACCCTCCGATACCTTGAAGTCCAGCGCCGGGACCGCACCCTTCAAGTCCACCTACAGAAACACACAACTTTATACATGGCTATTTTATGAAAACGTGATGTTTCCCATCAAATCCTGGACAAATCGATCTATGAACGAGCAACCTTAGATTTATAATCGCCTTTAAAAGAAATGACTAGTGGCGATCGTCCAGCTGATCTTGAGCGGTTTGACTAGCTAGCATATCTTTGCAACAGCACGAGCCGTTTGAAAATAAAACACAGAATTTTTAATACTTTAGACTGTGATGCAAATTCACAATTTGTTTTGAGCAATTTGGTATTACGCAGGTGTCTGCAAGGAATGCAGCAACTATGCGGACCATGGGTATTTTTATCGCCAGGTGTGGGTAAAAATGGTAGGTAAGTATTTATATAACCAGCCTATAATGTTCCGACTGCTAGGACACAAGCCTCCTCTCTGTCAGGGAGTCGGGCATAATCCACCACGCGGGCCCAGTGCGGATTGGTCATACCAGTTTACTCACGATGTTTTTCTTCACCGTTTTGAGCAGTGGTGATGAAATAATTTACACAAAGTAAAGTACCTGTCTGGGTTCGAACCCACTTGTAAGTCGAGGCCGTACCGCTGGGCCACCACTGCTCTCAGGTAGGTATTTATGTTTGTTAAATATGTAAGGTGTATCTATTCATACACGAAATCTCTTAAGGGGTCATTGTACTCATCATTATGAACAACTTTTACTATGGGACCGACCTTATATAGTAGATCTTTAAACCTACTTAGAGGTAACCAAATTCCAAGTACCTAGTCATACTATTCGACTCGTAGAATAATATAAACTCACAGCTTCCAAGGCCTGCCAAAGTTGTTCATCGTCGTAGTTGTTGAACGGATCCAGGTTGTAGCGCACGGTCGCTGAGAACAGCACCGGCTCCTGAGGTATGATGGATATTTTCGACCGCAGGTCCTGGGACACACACAAGTAAGTGATTATTTTAATTAATAAGGTAAGTATTCTTATATACATCTAATCAAACCTATTATATTATGCGGCTCGGCCAAAAGGCAAAACTAGAAGGGGCTTTGGAGTCTGGGTGCCTGATTCAGAAAGCGTTCTTTCCACTTTACCCTTTTTACCTATTCTGTTACATTGGAGAATTCATCAAAAAAAGCATTACAAGACAATATGTTTACCTGTAGAGCTAAGTAGGATGTGTCTACGTCATCAATGAGGACTTCTCCCTCTACGATGGCGAGCCGGAACAGCGAAGAGATCAGCGATGACTTGCCGGCCCCCGTCCTACCTACGATGCCCACCTACGAACATAACGAACATTAGGTATACAGGGGGAAAGTTAAAACGGATCATCGGGTTAATTGCGTAGCACACGTATAATGGCAAAGTCTTTGAGGTATATAACGCTCTAAGGATATTTCCAATCACTTTGATAATTCAACAACATTAATTGCGCTTTTTACGTTGTCAGACGTATTTTTCAAACCTGAAGGGAATTTCCTTCAAAAGCTTTCGGATTTTCAAAGAAAGTGTGTTACTCAATTGGGGTGTTTGAAGAAAAGAACCTATCTTAAATAATGAAGTTGGCCAAAAATTGGTTCACTTCACTTATTTTTTACCAAAGCAAACACTCCTCTTGTTTAAAAGTAAATAAAACTGCATTACAATAGATTCTGTCAGATTTTTACTTTACTTGGAGTAAAGTACTGGTTGTACCTACCCACATTGGCGATGTGGGTAGCCAATACGCTAACCGAATGGTTAGAACACTCTATGTATAATATCTCCATTATGTATTCTAATAAAAGGATTGTATTTTTACCTTCCATCCACTTTCTATAACTAAATTGAGATTCTTAAGCACAGGCAAGTCTTCCGGCGTGTACTTCATGTAACAGCTCTTGAACTGAATGCGCCCGCGCGCTGGCCAGCCTTTTGGAGTCTCTTTTTCTGTGAAATAAATAACAATAAATTGGGGAAATTTATGTAATACCTAGCATTCGTTTTTAGGGTTTTTAACTTTTTTTAACCTATAGAGATGATCACTATCCGAAAAGGATTATTGATCCGTCTCTTGAGTCCGTCCTTTGAGTTTATATGCGTACCTACTTTTATGCAGATAACGATAGGTATATCTAGTTGCGACATTATTATATTTATTTACAAGTACTAGTTACTCGATAACGTTTTGAACATTTATTTGTTGAGCGCTAAAGTACCTAATCTTGTATCATAGTTACCTACTTACTTCTCATAAACCTTAAAAACAGACGGAATGGGAATTCCGACTGCCTACCCAAATTCTGGGCAGATTCCATCCAAGAAGAAGAAGGAATTCTGTTTTTTTATGAATAGGTCCTTGTGTCATAGAATTATCTGCGTCAAACAAGCTCAATTTGTTGTCGTTTTGTGGCCTTTGTATCATAATATTCTCTACAAGTTTTGCCTAATCTCATGCATGACTGAAAATCATTCCTCCGTTTCTAACCCATTTCAAATATTTTTTTTTTTGTTTCCATTATTATTTCCGTGGTTTGGGAGACGTGCTGAATACTCACACTCACTCTCTGCTTGCATCTAACTCTAGGAATCATAACGGAACACTGCTTTGATGTTTTTCAAACATTAAACTTACTACAAACAAAACGGTTTTTACCAAATGTTGTATCTGCCTTAGACAATGCAAAACACAAACCTCCTTTGTCCCACTTGGGTTCTCGTTCGATGTGGGTGTACTGCAGTATTCTCTCGACGCTGGTCATCTGCGAGATCACCTCCGCGGTCTGTCTCACGCCGAACTGCAGCATCCCCGTCAGGATCAACGTCTGCGATATCGCCAAGCCCACGTTTCCAGAGAATATCGTTTCTGTTCAATGAATTACGTTGTTAGGATATTATGTTGTTTCCGCTGCTATTAGAACGTCTGTGGTATGGCTTTTGTTTGCTATGATTAGATTTAATGTGGATGTGATTGCTATGTAGACGATGTGTCGCTAGGCGTATTGTTTAACAGAGTGAGTTGCATGTGTAATGCACTTCAAGTACCTAATACCTATGTTTCTAAGCAAGCTGTTGCAATCCGATGGTGATTTCAATAAGTAAGCACCTCCTTTAAGCTCGCCCACGTACTACTTTTTGTAGTTTGTTTTTGTTTTTTTGTTGTTTTTTTTTTTAACTTTAAAAACACTAGGATTTTCTCCTGTATCGTGGGTGCGTTTACCAACATTTAAACTCACGTACACAAACAGCCAGACCCGGAACAACTACTTATAGGTCATACAAATATTTGTTCCGTGCGGGTATTGCACCCGCGACACACAGCACAGCAGTCAACCGCTTAACCACTGCGCCAACCGTGCCGTAAAGCTCCGGTTATCGCAGCAAATTTTTTGGCGTCGCGTTTATGAGCGCGTTTTTTGGCACGTGGGCATTTCCGTATTGAACTCTGAATGTCGTATATTCGGCGACAAAATAATCGCTCGACGATTTTCGCTTGTAGGGCATTTTAAAGTCGTGACTGTTACAGAATCGAAATTCTGTATTTCATTAACTCACAAGAACCGATCGAAAGTCGAAACAATTTCACAGTCATCTTTTAAAGTCAGTTAAAAATAAGTAGTAGTACTCACTGCTATCGATGACAAGGAAGGCGACGATGACGATGGTGAGGTAGATGACGCAGATGAAGTCTAGCCAGAAGCCGAGAGTCACTCCGCTCGCGAGGTAGCTGCTCCACGTCGACGTGTGGATGTCCTGTCACGGCAAACAATTTATGATAAGCTATGAGATACCTTCCAGCTTTGCTGCATAACTAAATGTAGCTGTACATATACCGTAGTTACTCGTACATTAGGGAGTCAAAACAAAGAAAACGAAATTGAGAATAGGCAACGATGATGAACATTCCAGGATTAACATGGGTAACATAGGGGAATTATTGCTTTGCAGCTAACAATCTTCTGATATTTAGAGCTTAATAAATTTACCAGAAGGTTAATGAGTTTTAGACCGAAGAATGTGGTGGAGGTGGTATGGTATATCAAGATTTGCGTACCTGGAATCTATCAAATTCTTGAATCAGTCTCTGTTCTGCACCAGCCGACCTTATTGTGCTAATGCCGTTGAGAGTAGCAGACATATGAGAGAATACTGGACTCCGAGCTGGAACGAAATAATTTTATTAGTTAAAAAAAAACGTTTATTAAAAATAAACGTTTTCGGCGGCGGAGTACATATGCGACCCACGACACCAGTTTAATTGAACATAAATTCCTATGCAGATCTAATGTACATACATATAACGTCCATGTGTTCAAGAATAGTAGGACCCAGTGGAAATTATCTGTCTGTTCAGGTGCTGTACCTATGTACAGCACCTGAACAGACTCATCAAAAACCCAAGGTGCTGCTATCAGCACCTTGGGTTTTTGATGAGTACTTATAATAATTATTTTAGGTGGTTCTTACTTGTGCCTTCCAACCGTTTGATACCCTGTGCTGACTTGAGGTAAATTTGAAGGATTGTATAGAACAGCAGTAGGATGATGGTGGTAGGTAGTAGGGTCCAGATAAGGGCAGCAGCGTTGAGTGCCAGGATGCTGAACATCACCAGGTAGATCTGTATACACTCTAGCAGGAAACGAGGTAATAGTTCGTCGAGTGCTCCGATGTCTTTGGAGAATCTGTTCAGTATACGGCCTGTGAACAAACATAACGATGGTATACCTTTGCAAAAAAAAAAAAGTTATATGATACTGAAAAGTTCCAGTCTGTCTGGAACCCAATTTTGGTAATTTAGATGAAACCATCATGAAACTAATAAAGGGGAACCAATTGGGCTTAGTAATAAGTTGTACTCACCGGAAGAGTTAGTGTCAAAGAACCTCATGACGCCTCTGAGCATCGAATGGAACATATCGTTGTGCAGGTTACGGGAGGCTGTCATGCACACCTTGAAGAACATGAACGCACGCGCCGTGATGAAGAAGATGCAGCACACGATCAACGCGGTGTACACATATAAATATTGTGCCGTGTCTAGAGGTCCTATGTAGGCGTGGATGTTCAGGTCTGCAAAATGTTTACAAAATTAAATCCTTTTCCAATAAGAAACAATGGTAAAAGTCAATTTGACAAAGTTACAAACGAAAAATCTTAAGTAACTTTTGGGACTTATGATCAAGTACGTAAAGATAGTGGCGATTATTCTACCTGGCTGTTGGTTAACTCCTGAGAAATAGCTGGATAAATTAAAAGTGCCGTTGTCGAGTGGCAGCGACCGATCAAAGTGGTAATCCTTTGTTGTTCTGTTATTAGCTGCTTCCTTTAGTGTCGTGACTTCGTTTGTCCTGCGAAAGAGTTATTTTTTACTCTGGTTGACCTTTATTGCTTTACGATCACTTAGTTTTAGTAATTTTGAATCTTTAATAAAAGTCTAAATGAAGAATAAATATTGCTTTCTTAATCTGGGACTTTTTATATCTGCTTTAAATGCACCTCTAATACCTTTTCTTACTTAAGTAGTTTGTTCATCATCATTACCCGCTTTGTGCCATGCGTTGGTAGGAATAGTCATGCTGTCAATGATGATGACTTTGTTTGCTAACTAACGATACTTATAGAGAAACTGGTCTCCAGCAATTGACTGTGATAACCCTCAGTCAATAGTAATAATAATAATAAAACTTTATTTCAGACCACAGAGAATCCATACAGTAGTGTTAGAAAAAAAAACTTTTCTTAAATAATAATATTTTGCTATTATTAAAGGTGGAAATAAACTCACCAGAAGGTGACCCAGTAGTCACAAAGCGTGGCTGAAAGCTGTCCGACCACGAGCAGTACGATCATGAAGAACAGCGGCGGCGCGCGCCCCCCGGCCCGCAGGTAGGCGCCGTACACTCGCCATCCCATCGAGCCCGACTCGCGTTCCTCTTCCTCCATCTCCTGCGCCACCTCGCAGCCGCCCATGGACTCGCACAGTGACGGACGACGCGTTGTTGATAGCTGAATAATATATAATGGTGATGATACCAGGGAGATTATAACTGATCAGGTTAAGGGTGGGCGACGTACCTACTCATAACAGCAACGTCGGCTTACTTATTATTCTAACTTGGACCCCATAGCGTCGTCGTAAACCATATGGAAAAATGTAATGTAAATGTGTGTAATGAACAATTACATTACATTATTTTTTAGGAATAGGGGTCGATACAAGTAAGGTCAAAACTCGAGGTTTCGATAGAATCCCCTTTAAAACCCTTCGACTAAGCTGAATTTGCTTTAATGGCATAATATCTCGTCAGTAGTGCAACGAGTGGTTATTGACTCAAATATTGGAAATAAATAGCATAATTTTTAGGTCAAGATTTTTTCAAAGTTAATCGTATCGAATTTGTTGCAATAGAATTTGCATTAAGTCTCTATTATAGAAACAAATACCGATTGCCAAGTACCTATGCAGAATCAAAATGGCTCTACGAATATATAAAACCAAATTAAGCATAAAAACCAAAAGCAATAAGTAGTCATATGAATATACACCGCATGTGACCGACACCATTCCGACCATTTCCGAGGTACAATCAATAAATTAAAATTCAATCGAAATCTTGCTTCAGCATTCTTATCAGAATTGAAACTTATGGCCAAAGATTTAAAGTTTGATTTTAAGTATTGGTATTAGAGTTTGAAAGTGGTAGGAGCGTAGTTCAGGATTCCAAGTTTTACTTTGAAGTGAAAAAATATTGTCATGTACGATGAATAACGTAGTGCGGTGTATCTATCGGATTGGCGAATGCGTGATGGGATCCGAGATATCCGTTACATATTTTATGATCAAGTGTATCAACGAGGTAAGTTTTAAGTAATACTATTTGTTTTGATTCCCCTCCCTGTTAGTTTTTCGCCTCTATAAGGTGTTTATAAATTAACCAGACTAACTTTAAGGAGTGTTTTTAGACTATCGAACTGAATAACTTTTACTATGGGACCAACCTTGAAATCGCGAAAAAAATCTGCTGTTGCATACTAAAGTCTATACCTACTGTTCTAAACTTTATGGGACAGGTGATTTTATTTCGTACTAGCTGTGCCCCGCGGTTTCACCCGCGTAATTCTCGATCCCGTGGGAATATCGGGATAAAAAGTAGCCGATGTCTTAATCCAGGGTGTCGGCTACCTCCATACAAAATTTTATCAAAATTGGTCTAGCCGTTAGAGCGTGAAGAAGTAACAAACATACACACAAACTTTCGCCTTTATAATATTAGTGTGATTTGAACACCATATGACTCATAATAATAGTATAGTAATATTTTTTTGGTGTAAAAAAATGGCATGTATTTAACACGGCGACAAATTAATCTGAATTTGGGATTAAAAAATAATTAAAGCCGGTAGCAAAAATAATAGGTTGGCAGCAAAAATAAGAGGTTGGCAGCTACAGCGAAGTATTATTTTAAGTAGAAAGTAGCAGCTCAATAATCAGTTTTTAGCTTTATTTTAATTTAAACTGGCATCGAATTTTTGTTTTGGTAACTGAATTTACCAACAATAGAGGGGATCTGGCGCTCGGCGGCCGCTACCGCGGCACGCTCGCTTCGCTCGCTCGCCTTCGCTTGTTAATGGTTACTGTTCTAATCTAACCTAACCCAAATGATTCAATAACAGTAGATGACTAATAATCGCTGCCAAGTTATTATTTTAGTAGCAAATAGTTAGTCGCCAAGTTATTATTTTAGTAGCAAATAGTTAGTCGCCCTTTAAGTTATTAGTCGCCTGGAAAATTATTATCCTAAAAAAATTACTTAGTAACTAACCTACTTTTCAAATTACAGACTTTATTGTTGCTTTAACTTTTGAGTTATTTCAGGACCCGAGGCTACTTTTAATTGTCACATGTTATTTGCTGTTACGAATATAAGTTTTACTTTTTTTCACTTACTCTAGCAGATGTTCGTCGGGACATTGGCGGTGGTTTCTCTACGTCTTTCTTGTCTTCGTTTTCATCATGACTGGACGACAGCAGCTTTGCGAAGTCTTTGCCTGTGCTCACCAACTCATCGTATGATCCTTTAGCATCCACATACCCCTATTCAAATAAAAAGCAAATTAAGGCAAGTGATTACATAATACGTAAGCGATTATTTAATTTTCTGAGGTCGTGAATGGCAAGTAATATTATGTCCACCTAGGAATTCTCCAGCAGCAATCTAATCACACATCCTGACGCGTCATGTTTGAATAATTTATCGTATCCATGGACCTAAATGATGTGGTAGGCTAATGGAAAATAATTGTAACCAAAATTACTTCAACCAAAACATTGATTTAATGAATACCCCACCGTTGAACTCCAGAGACACTAAATAAGCAACAACAATCCGCTAGCAATCTACGTAGGAACACGAGCCTACGGCATAGGCAAAGTCAATGTGTGGAGTTCAGTGACATCAGACATACAAACAAACAATGCAATACTCTGTAAGAATTATGTATGTTACGTCTTCTATGAAGTTGACGGTGACCTTGAGGTAGTGCAGCTGTTGCGTAGCGTCAGGACCTATTAATGCAAGAGTTGTGCCGCAGGGATCTGTATACGAAACGAATTCAGTTATGAGCGGCCAGAAGTAAAATAGAAGATAAATGTAGTCTCCGAGATCTTATAAAAGGTATCTCGTAAATACGTTGAAAAAGAAACACGCTAGAACTCCATGCTGGCTAATAATAAAAGAAATAAACGTAAGGTACCTAATCATATTGTACATAGTTACGTTGTTAATGTTGATGATATAAGTAATCATCGGCCTTGAAATAGTTCAGATGGTGCGTGACGAGTACGCGTATTTTCTGCCGCACGTAATGATTCATTTTGCCGGTTAGTTCTCGTAAACAATAAGAAAGATTAGCAGTCCCTACAGCACAGGTTCCAAGTTCAAGGTGGGATCGAAAATGTACTGGGTCTGGCAATGATTTTAAGTTACCGTTGTAGCGACAGTGCGGCTAATGCGAGAAACATGTGTGGTATTCCACAAGGACCAACAAAGAATTGAGTCATCATAATAATAATACAGAAGGAGATAATACGAGGAAATGTAGCTGGAGACAGATACAGAGAGTGCTAGGAGGGGCAATGACTTTTGAAATAAATATTACGTTACATTGTACATGATAACGAGGTAGCGCAGCTGATGCGTGACGAGAACGCATGTGGTGTGGCGCAGCGACCATTTTTAGGACCAGCAACGGTCGAAAAAAGCTATGCAGCCAATTCCCTCCGAAGCTTCTAGGATAGAGACAGATACTTAGGGCAATGACTTAATAAATAAATGTTAGGTCACATTGTTCATGATGACGATGTAGTCAGCGGCCTTGAGGTAGTGCAGCTGATGCGTGACCAGCACGCGCGTGGTGTGGCGCAGGTAGCCGCTGATGCACTCGTCGAAAAGCTGGCGACCCACGTGCGCGTCCACGGCAGAGAGGGGGTCGTCCAACAGGTAGATATCGGCCTGGCAACAAAAGAGAGCATTATTATGACTCCATGAAGAAGAGTCCTAGTGTCCATGTGGTATTATGGAGTTGTTCCTAAAAGTCTTCGTAAGAAACTGTTGCACTGTTAGTTACGGTATTTTATTTGTTTAAAATATATGTAGGTATAATTTCACACTGTAAACAATAGTAACAACATAAGGCGTTCAACAGGATTATGACATTAAATGCATTTCTCTTCCTGCATTTTGACTAACTTGCATTAAATCGTCATTTGTTTTTAAGGCGCATAGTGCAAATTAAAAGTCAGTCCATTAGCGAGGCTTAAACTAAGTGGTAGTAAAAGTTAATGGTAAGCTCTGTCGGTTAATTTTCATGGAAGAGCGTCGTATTACCACGATGTCGCTAGAGTGCAGTGCACACGGGGATTATCTCAGGGTGTAAAATCTTAGCATTGCCTATCTAGCACCGGAGTGAGGATATCCAAGTGTTTCATAATGGTATTTTAGCTAGATTATTTGCGTTTTAGACGAACTCTCCACATATCGATATTATCTCTATTTTGGTGTGGTCTAAAATATCAGATTTAGACTTTACGAATAGGTTTTTTTTTAAATTTATTATCATTAATACAAAGGAACAGGATTACGTATTAAATAGCAACCAAAAAACCACTAAGGTTTAAACGTGTGCTATCATGAGTCTATCTCAATATCAAACTATACAATTAAATATAATATTTTATATGTACGCGTTATTGTTGATACAATTAATAACATCTTTAGGTTTTAAATAGATAATTCCTACATAAGTAATATTGCTTAAGTTTACATTTGATATTTTTATGTGTAATATAATACATTTTTTTATTTCTGAGGGTAGATTCATAAGTCTCGGTATAATATAACCGGTAGTTCGCTCGCCATACGTATTGTTGGTACGCGTAGTGTACGAAGCCTATTCTCAGAAACTGCCCGACTGCATACAGGTATATTCATGTTATAGATTATTAATAATATATTATTCATGTGGTCTGAATTATTATAATACACATACCTGTCGGTAAACAGCTCTGGCAAGGTTGATGCGGGCTCTCTGACCACCTGACAAGGAGGCTCCTCGTTCACCGACGAGCGTCTGGTCTCCGTGAGGAAACTGTTGAAAGTCCTTCTGGAGAGCACAGACTCTTACAACCTGGAAGAATGAGCATTAGCGTAATTTAACACTCCAGAAGTGGTAACATAGATATTTGACTTTGTAACAAATTAAAATTGAATGAAATCGTGCAGACTCTTTTCTTTATTGTTTTTCTTTCACCGACAAAATTGTTGGGTATTTAAATATTTCAGCACTATTTTTTGAGCATGCCAAATAATAGTAGATAGGCATTATGTACTTACTTCTTTATACTTTTTGGAGTTGTAGGGCAGGCCAAACAAGATGTTTTGTCTGACGGTAGCCACAAACAGCCACGGCTCCTGACATGCATAAGATAGAGGACCTGACAGGTAGATTCGGCCATTGGTCGATCGTAGTTCATTCAGGAGTAATTGAAGAACTGAACTCTATAAACATAAAGGACATTGAATATTAGGATAAGTAGGTAAGCACATAATATGTTAATTTGCACTTGAAGCTTGATAAGTATCTAGTATTCTAGTATTTTGCAATGAAGTGTAAATGGAACATTTGTCCTATAATCATTCATATTTGGGATGTGCTAAATATTCGTGTACTTGAATCAATATCGGTCAATTGATTTGTATAACTTGTTGACACATTTGACACTGGTATCATTTTGATATTTTCGGTATTGTTGTTTACCTAACGTTTACTGTGAATTCACGTCCGTTTAGTAGCTTTTAAGGTACTTGTGAAGTGCGGAAATAAGTTACGCACATGTTTACACTTGCGTAAGTTTACCTAGAAGCCTCAATTGGCTGGTGACTGATGATTTTCTCACGTGTTTTAAAGATGTGAAGAAACTTTCCAAGAGTTCATGATCTATCGTGCCTACATAGCTAAGATTTTTCTGTTGTACGTACGGGTAAATAGGACAAAACTTGTGAAATATTATTATTTTATAAAGACAAGCAAGAAACATGAATTGTCAGATAACACACCTTTCCGGATCCGACAGAGCCGATGATGGCACACAGCTTTCCTTTAGGCACCATGAGGTTCAGCTGGTTCAACGTGATTGGTCCGTTGTCAGTCCAGCTGGCGCTCACGTTCTGGATCAGAATGCCCACATCTGGGTTCACTGGCATCGGGCATAGAGTAGAACTCATCAAGCCTTTTTCGTTGCACTCAAATCCTAAAAAAATTGGGAGAAAGTGTTCGATTAGATGGGGCTCATAAAATTACGTTTATTAAAATGTTGAAACGTCGCTAAGTCGAACTTACCGAACCAGTGGGTCATACATAAGGTAGGTTAGGTTTATATTATATAAGTTTACCAATGCAGTGTACAATACTGTATTTGAAACGTGTGCAGAATAGTTTGTAAAATCGATCCGAATGTCCGTGATTGCACAACTAGACTACAAAGGATAATAGTAAACCATTGGATTAAAAATACGAGTCTCGCCGTCTGATTCAATCGGTGAACCCCTTCAATGCGGCAAAGGCCGGTCGCCGTGTTTTTTGTTGATAAACATGTGCGGCAGATCGGCGTAGAATTTGAACAACCAAATATTTTATCAACATATGGATTTTCGGAATTTTCCTTTGCGTATTTTATTTTTCAGTGGAAGAAGTTGTCAGGAAAGTGCAGAGAACGCCTCTTGGCGACTGTCGTAATACTCAAGCCCCTAATAACCATCCCTCTATTTTGTATTAATACAAACTCACACAAACAACAGTAGCTCAGTTGTTAATTGGTTGGCAAACAAGAAATCGACGTATGTTTGACGAACCATATCCGTTGTGCTAAAATTGCTGTATAAAGCCTAGCACGTACCTACTTTGTTTAAAATAGCTTGCACCTAAATCAAGATCTAATATCGTAAAGTTGTTATTAAATGGTGTTGCAATAATTGGATCTATCAGCGTTTGCGAGCAACACTTAAATAACTCACGAATTACTCGTCCATCCAAATATTTATCACAGGTGCTGGGAAACACTTATTTTTGGATTGCATTACTATTGCAACGACGACGTTAGGCCTTATAAAAAAAACCGGCCAAGTGCGAGTCTGACTCGCGCACGAAGGGTTCCGTACCATTATCTATAAAAACTGCAAAAATAATCACGTTTGTTGTATGGGAGCCCCCCTTAAATAAATGTTTTATTTTAATTTAATTATTGATTTTTAAAGTGAATATATAACTAAATATTCTGTGAATATTTCAAGTGTCTACCTGTTACCGTTATCAATATCAAGCAAAAACGACCAAAAAAATCACGTTTGTTGTATGGGAGCCCCCTTAAATATTTACGTTATTCTGGTTTTTAGTATTTGTTGCTATAGCGGCAACAGAAATACATCATCTGTGAAAATTTCAACTGTCTAGCTATCACGGATCATGAGATACAGCTTGGTGACAGACGGACAGACAGACAGACGGCGGAGCCTTAGTAATAGGGTTCCCGTGTTACCCTTTGGGAACGCTAATAAGGTTTTTGAGTTTAATCAAATTGGGGTTATTCACCGGGTAAAAACCAGAAAAAATATAAAATTAAATTACAAGTCTGCTGCTGCATGTGCTTAAAGAGTTGCGATAATAGTCTTTCTACTAAGCAGTTAGAGGTAGCTATATAATCAAGTACAAAAGTAGATACGTTTCTACGATGTACCTACAGCAAGGTCTGGTAGCCATAATAACTGAACCAAAACACCAATTTTCCTTCACCATTTTTTACCTTCGTCGATTAATTCGGAATCTGAATCATCAGACTCTACTGATATAGTAGTACTGATGTAGTATTCATTGAAGTCGATATTTCTTTCGATTTCGTTGAAAGCGCTAATAATGATGGTGTAATTTAATTTCATCCTCGTGTCGGCTATCCAACAAAGCCATAGGTGACAACAAAGGTTTACTGGCTGAAAATATGCAAGAAGTTAATTTTGAAAAAAAAAAATGTTCATACAGAATGTCACAAAATTCCATAGAAATGATTTGTTTAACAAACTTTATTGCCTGACTATGGCCACTTTGACTTAGACAGCACTTTCAGGATCAAAATTTAATTAAAATAGTACCTAGATATGGACATGTTATTCCACAGACAACGCTAAATGTTGTTCTGAATTTGATATGAAATAAGATGGCAAATATCTGTATTCATGCACTATCTCTCTATTGTTTCTCAGAAACAATATAATTCAACAGAACTCTGACGATGTGACGGGTCTATAGATAATGCAGTCATTGAAATACTTTATTTAAAAATAAATATAACATGCTTATATGAAAATTGGGACAAATATCCTTGCATCATGCACAAGCCGGAAATAAGAGCCTAAGATTAGCAACATAAAAAAACAATTAAGAGAGGACAAGGAGAAAGCTAATGGTATTCTACACATATATGTGACACGTATAATGAAATATAACATTATTGAAACGAACATGCCGTCCAAATATAATGCAACATGAAAAACAACAACACGGCGAGTATGTTTCAACGTGTGTGTGTTTTTCTTGTTTTATTTTGTTCAGTAATGTCTAACTTACCAGGATTGTATATGCCCTCCTCGTCGATTTTCTTGAAGGTGTTAGGACGTAGGTCAACTTCGCTCAGATGATTCTTTTTCTTCTTATTCTCTACCATTTGTACTAATTTAGCGATGTCTACGTCCGGAACACTGCGAAGGTCCTCCCGCTCATCTGTTGTAATACATAGTACAAGTTTACGTTAATTGAATACATTACAGTCATTATTATACACACACATATACACAGCGACCTTTATATTGACAATAATTGCTATCTTATGGCATATTTCGTTTATGTTCTATGAAATGCGAAGTACGAAGAAAACCTGTGTATATCAAATACCTTTTGTTCTTAGTTCTTATTATTGAAATAAGTTTTTTTTTTCTTTAGAAAAGAAAAAAATACTTATATTCCGATTCAAATAATGTTTTACATAAATTAAAATATAACAAAAAAGCGCCCTTCTTAGGTTAGTCCACAAGTGATTGTTAGTAGGTATATGCAGGCATAAGAAGCGAGAATAAATGACATCACAGGATGCGTGTTAACACAATAAACGTCGGTTAATCAAATATTCTTTAGAACAGTAATGACGCATCAAGTGCACCATTTACGACATTTACACCCAAAACTATTCTGACTAATCTCGTACCCAAAAGTAAAACTGCCTCAATACGGCGAACAGAGGAATATGATTCCATGGTCATTGAAAGGTTCGATGGCAAATAGACAGCAAGAGTCATCTGTAGTATGTTGAACATTTGTGCCAACGGGAACGCCTGTGAAAATCATTGATTTTGTTGACTCTCTTGATGATTGTTAGCAGCAGCGATCATCGACTACTGCAGTATTAATGTTAGTGATATGTATCTGTACTATCACTGTAATTGTTATTTAATCCTCAAACTAGATGTGTAAGAGTTTCAATTGAAAACTATAACTTGTGTCTAACATCAGACGTTCATATTAGTTGAAAGTGTTGAAACCCTTAACCAAACGCCACCAAAATGTCATGTCCTTAAACGGTTTACGTTCTAATAACTAATTGAGTCCAAGTGGTTAAAAGTAATTAGGTAGATGTCTTGACTAAATACTTTAGCCAATACAGGCGGTAATACGGAACAGATACGTAAATAGAGTTTTGAGAGTTAGATAATTAAAGTATTAGTGTTATTATTAGCTTCGAGTCTCAGTTATAATTTGGACTCGTAGAAGAAGGATAGTGTCGATAGGGCACTTAGTGCGAGGTCGAGACCATGTGGTCTCACGTACCGAACAACATGAATGCCTCGAGGCGTTGCACTGATATTAGCGCCTCTGCCAAAAATGACACGGCGTTCGACATGATTATCGATAGCGTTCCTTGTAGGGTGTTGAAGAATTGCGCCAATGGAAACACCTGCAAATTATACACGTACACTGCACTGGTTCATAAAAGTTATTAAACAATCAGATAGCTTTGTTATTACGACGCTATTGTTTGAATGTGTTGATTCGAATTTTAACATTTCGACTGCACACTGTTCGTGGTCCGTCTTCACGGACCACGTTAAAAAAATAATTGTAATTAAATAAACTGAAATTTTCTACATGAAGATAATATTATGCACCTATAAACAACCACAGCTATGTTTGGGGTAGATACTTACAATGTCTGCAGTGACTTGGTAGCCGAACAGCGAGTAGGAGAGCAGAGTGATGTACAGGGTGAGTCTCTCGGTGAACACCATGAAGCTGAGGTATACCCCTCGGAGGTAAGATGCTGACGTGATTTGCTTGATTTCGTTCTTTCGAGCCAGAGCTACTACCTGCTCAAATGGCTTCTCCCATGCGTACATTTTAATCACCTAAAATAATTTACTTATTAAGTCAAAAAAAAAAAAACAATTATTATTATTTCTTTGAATGTCGGCCAAAAAACTTGAAGATGACATTTGTATTGAAAACCCAAAACCCCATTAATTGAAGTTACCTATTGACGCACGTAGTTAAAGTCATGTATTCATACCTAGTTTGTTATTCAATTACGGTTTCTCGGTAAGCGTACAAAAAAAACCAAACTCAAGAATTAACTAAGTACAGTTGTAAAAAAATGAAGGGCGCCATCGCCATGTCACTTAATGCCAATAAATACCCGAAGTTTTTCTTATGTTTTTATCTTGTCGTTTTTATCTCGAGCAGAATCGAAAGCTCGACACATATTATTTAAGAGAGATTCAAAAATTTTTGTACAAATAATTTAAAATGGTATTAGCACGCTGATTGGTGAATCGGAGTATACAGAACGTCAAAGTTAGGTATTGTTAACTACTGCAATGTGATGAAGCAATCTTTGAAGCTAATATCAATTGTAACGAAAATATATTTGTATCTTCGGAAATAAAATATAACCGGTTTCAAGCCCTGGGTAGAAGCATAAAAATCGTATTCTAAATTTCGATACGTACTTATGTAGGTCACTAAAACCATCAATCTCCATCAAATGGAGATGATAGCCTGATCGTATTGCCAAATTCACAGTATAAATAATAATAGCTTTACTAGTACCTAATGCATTTTTGTTAGTATTGGCCTAGTTCAAAATTCAATATGTAATTAGCGCATCAGAAAATCCAGATCAACATACCTGCATGCCATTAATAATTTCGTCCATAATGCGCACGCGCTCGTCAGTTTTGCACGCGGTCCTCATTCGCAACCTTGCAGCCAATTTACTCATGTAAGCTGCAAGAATAATAATAAGGTTAAAATAAGTTTATTGCCTTTCTTAAAAAATGCACTGCCGACTGATTGGATCGGACGACAGGAATTTATGGGCCTTAAATTTCTTTCACTGTAATTGCATAACCAGGAAGCTGGCTTTGGAATTCATCTTTATTATTTATTTGTAGTTTTATGTTTTGCTGTTTATGTTTTTTTTTGGTATGATTTCCGTTTCGTTAGTCTAGTGGGGATCTTTTGCTTTCATGGAGCCAACATTTGAGTTGTTACAAATTACATAAAAGTGAATTTATCAAACAATTAAGTGCCGCTACTGATTGGGTTTTACTTTGCTGCACCCATACTCAATTTCAAATTAACGATTGCTTCAATATCTTGGTAAAACAACAGCATCAAAAATATACATACACTGAACCGGTATGGTCTGCAACACAATGCCGATGACTCCTACGATGGCTGCATAGCCGATCTTCAGGTATATGAGGTAGCAGACGACGACGACTTGGAGAGGGAGTATCCAGATGAAGTGCGTGTAGATGAAAGCGTAGTCGAAACGGTTAACGTCGTTCGACAAGAGATTGACGACTTGTCCCGCTGTGGTCTGCGCCAGCGCACCGGAACTCATGCGCATTACCTGATTGATACGAAGAGGAAAGTTATTATTAATTATTTAATTAAATAATTATAAATTTACTTATAATTAAATTGCATTGTTATCCTCTTACTAGTCTTTCCCTGCACGCTGCTGCCCATTCTCTAGTAAGTCCCTTAGTCGCATTTTACGACACCCACGGTAAGAAATAGGATGGTGCTATTCTTTACGTCCGGCACCACACGGAAATATATTTAAATATATAATTACATAATCTAAAATAATAATTATACTTCGACTTTCCTTGTGAGCAGTATTAAACAAATCAGGGATAATAATCTAAATCATGAGACAGTAGAATAAACATAATATACAAATCCATATAGTCTACATAAAATCTCTGATTGCACGTTAGTATAAAAAAGTAAATAAAACAAAATAAAACATTTTTTTTTCCTTTATTGTTTTTGTTCTGCATTGTGGTGGCTTTAGTGAATACGCTACAACCGTTGAAATGCACCTTACCCGCATCGCTTAAAATTCTGCTGTTCCTTGCGTAGAACTACCTACTTCTGATTTGTTTTGTTTGATATGACAAAACTAAAGTCAAAGTGTTATTATATTGCTAGTTTTAAGATACGTATTATGTGTAGTAATATTTTATTTTAAGCGCTTGAATAATGTTTAAGTGAATTATTTTGTGAAATAAATATATTTCACCGTAATCCTGATAAAATCATATACATTTAACAATCGTGGTTTTCGTAATTGTAACTAATTGAATACAAACTGAAGCCTATTTCCTTATGAATAAAATATTTTTATTCAAATATCTCTGTCTTGGATCGATGGTCGTCCAACTCTCACCAGTCAAATGGTCATTCAAATTCAAATGGGTGGATGAATTTTCTTTTGTTGTAAATATACTTTCATAGTTAGTCCAAGTGTTTATGAAATCTTGCCCATCGCGTCCCTCTATCATGACGCATTATATAATGTTTATCAACATCATGTTATGCGAAGGGTTTCATATTTTTTCGGATCAAATGAATAAAATTGGCCTGCTCTTTGCCAGGAACATTCTTTTTTTCTCAGAAATCAATTCTGAGAAAAAAAAAAACTTAAGTGCCTATCACAATTGAACGTATTATTTTGCAATATCGGGCGCAATGGTGCTGTTAATAGAGAGCTAGATCGCTTTCATCATCATCATACCAGCCGAAAGACGGCCACTGCTGGACATAGGCCTCTCCCAGTACCCCGTTGCCATAACCGCCACGCTTGGTAGGCGGCTTGGCGATCGCAGTATGGTGTAAAAATACATAGAGAACGCTGCTGCCAATTCTCTAGTAAGCCCCTTTGTCGCTTTACACAGAATCATTTACGATTTTTAAACAAGTCTTTCAGTTGAGATAAGTAACTAGGGTATAGACTTATTCAAGAAATCAAAGTTATACTGTTTTATGTTTTACTATAATGCCCTGATACCCATTGTCGACTGACAGGTAGAATTGTGTCGTGCATTTGCACTTCAAGGTTCTGTTAAAGTGAGTTTGGTCTTACCTTTCTATATATAAGTGAGCAGGCGGCGATGCGGACTTTCATACCGAATTGCTGCGTGGAGTAGGTCCCGTGGTGGTTGAGGAAGGCGATAACCAGCGACATCATGATGACGGCCGTGGCGCAGTACACAGCCTGTTCGTAGGTCATGGTCGAGCCCGGCTCCCAGTATGTTAGCATCAAGCTCAAAACTACCGGTTGGAAAGGCCTAGGGTAGCAAAGTGAAAAGATCTTGGTTAGAAAAATAATACAATTGTGTGACATGTTCGTTCATAACTAAGTAAACTGAGTTCTAAAAAGAAATAGAAAAAAGAAAGGAAAAAAAGAGAAAAAGAAAGAAGAATATGATTATTCTATTCTATTCTAAAGTTTAGCTAATATGAGATATTAAATAGCCATACACGAACATCGTGTAGTAAAAACTTTTTCAAATAAAAAATATGTGATTTATCAAGATTTTTCCGTAATAGCTAGCCTTGAACTGTACAATTTTCCAGGTGCAACCCATGACATGGTCACAAATACCACCAGATGATTAGTAATTGGCATAATGTGACATTCGCGTGACTACTGCCAATAGTCTACGAAATTACTCACTTGAGTACGAGTGCTTGTATGAGGAACATAATGCCGGAAGGAGCGTAACTCATCCAGAAAGCCTTGGTCATTGCACGAAGTAAAGATGGTTTACGGCCCTGCTTGCTCGCTAGTGCAATTTCTTCCAGCCATTTTCTGTAACAAAGTGTCTCATTAGTAATTAGTAGAGCAACTAGTCTATAATATAGTGTTGTTATTTTAAAAGTGCTTTCATTTGAAATTTTGTCTTCATAACTTCATATACATAGATCACGTGAACTGCTCAATGTCACTTCGTTTGTAACATTCAATTCCTTCCATCAATTTTGCACTTAAACATTTGGCAAGGGTCACGTGACAACTTAACATAGACCCATTACCTACATTGTGGATACGCTATCTTGACCTTATGCTGACAGACATGACATCGTACGTACTTAGCATTTGAATATCAATACGGTTTTCTAATCTTCAATGATATCATCATTAAGTTCATTTCATTACAAATCTTACGAATTGGTATTTTGATGTCGTTATTTGCATGTTTGTTTCCTACTTTATATGATTATAACGTCAAGCACGTTAGTTAGTTTAAACGGGATAGTTATATTACAAACATCACATAAACATAACATCACGCCTGTAATCCCCGAAGGGTTAAGCAGAGGTGTACCTATAGTACACCCACATTTCGCCAGTTATGTTTAAGTCCCATGTATTATGGGGCGAGCCTATTGTTATCATTTTAATCAAATTCCATTTTAAAATAAAGACTACTTAATCATTCATGAAAGTAAAAAAAATATATATATATTTTTTTTTAAATATTATTCATTATGACGCATGATGTAGTTTGAAACACACTGTTATGAGCGCGGTGCGAGCCTTGCACTCCATTCCGAGCCGCCCTTGGAACGCAAGGCTCACACCACGCTCGTAACAGGGTTTTCCAACTACGTCATGTGAATATATTTTTTATTTATTCAAATGTTATTATATGTCTTTTTTACATTCATGAATGATTAGTAGTCATTGGATACATGAAGTGGCTGCCGTTGTAAGACGATTGAAATGCCACGGTGTATAACTTAGTAATAATTACATAATTATTACATTATTTTACCAAGCGTGTATCTACAAACTTTACAATTGTGTGACATGTATGCGTCATTTTACAGTATCTAAGAAGTTAGACCGTGCAGTTACTATAAGTTGCGTAATAGCCGTCGTTGGTGGCATTAAGGCGCAAATATATGATTTTAGTGACTTTTAAATTTTTTTTTGTTATGCAAAAAATGTATGTTAAACTAGAACGCACACACATCAATTCTATATGCGAATATTTAAGTATTGTAGTAAAATACTTTATGAAATAAATTCAGGAAGTAATGTCTATCCAAAGCATAAAAAACGATATTACATTCAAATTATTTAAGATATTTTCATGCTTTTTTTTTGTATGAATATACTTTTTTATTATCTATAATTCTATCTGTGATTTTATTAAAATATTCTTATTTTCGTTACTAAAAATAAATATTCCCTATGAAAATTAATGGTGGCGCTGCGTGGTCAATTAGGTCAACGGCGACTATCTGACCCTTAATAGTGCGCTACGCAGTCCAGGGTGCCTTGCTTACAGACGACGCACTACCTAAGGAATATCTACGGGCTACTCGGGGCTACGCGTTAAGAATCGCGCGATTATAGTAGGTATCTTCGTGATCGTGACACTGTTTATAAAATACAACTCGTTGATCGTGAGACTTCCTCTCTCACCTATTATTGTGGAATGAACATGTATGCGTAGAATACGTAATGTATACCTAAGTAAAAAAATCGACTAATTATTATTAAAACTTGTTTTCTCAAGGAAACCTTTAATGTAAATACGACCTTTACGAAAAGCAATTTAAGGCTCGCGCAAACTGGCGCGATATCGCGGGCGCGACGCGACAATAGTAGCACAATTTATTTGTCCTGTCCTGTCGCGATATCGCACCAGTCTGTACGAGCCTTTACTCAGTATAGTACACAGGGTCAAATTAAATTAGCTAACGAAACTCCGCAGACATGTATCGATATGTAAACATGATCTGAAAACAAAAAATAAATTAATTTGATGAGTTTTTTTAGATCTTCAACCGCAGTTAGTGTAGTCACTTGAAAAATCAGTTTTTTTTTGTGTATACTTCACTGATGTGATGAGTATCGATATCTTAACATGATAAAACAAAAGAAAAGAGATTTTCTCAACTCCATTTACCCCAAAAAAATATCATTTTTTTTTTCATTTTGTCGTGTTTAGATAGATATCGATACACATCATGTCCGCGGAGTTTCGCTGGCTAATTTAATTTGACCCTGTAAAATAAGATATTGTATAACCTACCTAATGCCTTAATTAAAAACCACTCATCCAAACTTCTTCATCCCTTTCAAACAAATAAAAAATAAAAATTCAAAATCCGTTTACAATAAATTGACGAAAATATCGACGAAAACAAGTAAAAAAAAAACATATTTTCCTTTTATTGGTGTCATTTGTTTTTTAAGCCTTTTTGTCTTTTTTGTCTATCATGCCGTTTTCGATCGCGGTGTGGACACACGTTCGGTTCCAATAAACCCGTTTCTCGGTGACGGCGCGGCGGCGCGGCGGCGCGGGCGGTGGAAAAACGACCTAAATCAGCCTGAAGTCATTCTAAAGCTGACAGTTTGCTTACATAACAAATTACGAACTTAAGCGATTAATCGCTCATTGTGATTTTAGTAACAGGAACTTAATAGATGCAGGAAGAGGTAATGAAACAAACAGAATAATTATTGCCACGTGCATAAACCACACGACTGAATTAATTACTTAGATTACTCATGCGTTAAATGAAATTCTATAGATTGTGATTTATAATGATTACATTATGGTTGTATCATAAAAATTAGGATGTTTACAGTGGTCTTTAAAATGTAATTTAGCGCCTTTTGGGGTTCCGTAGCCAAATGGCAAAACGGAATAATTTCGTCATGTCCATCTGTCATACAGCCATTTTACTGCCAGAGAGACTATTTTTGGACTCGATAAAATCTGAAAAGGGGAGAGAGGGGCGCACCGCTAAATATTGGTGAAGTGAAAATACAAAAAAAAAACTATTAGGTATGGCTCTCCCCATAAATGTAATCGAGGGATGAAAAACAAAAAATCTATGAACATAAGCGTGTGGGGATCGTTGGATTCCATAATTAAACGGATGTTTCTAACTGACTTTCGTTTTTGAGATACGCAGTGATAATTTTGGTTTTCATATACCTACCTAGTTTTTTCGAGAAATACTATGAAATACAAACTCCAATCCTTCACTGTGCGTGGTCCGATACGCACTTGGCCGGTTTTTGGTCATCCTAATCCTAACTAATATGATAAATGCGAAAGGTTTTTGTTTGTTACGCTGTCACGCTAAAACGGCTGAACGGATATTCCCACGGGATCGAGACTTGTGCGGGTGAAACCGCGGGGTGCAGCTAGTTAAGCATTACTTGCATATATCCATTACAAACATAATTCAAATTCCGAATATCAAGCATAAAAGAATACGGGAAGATCTTTGGCCAGAAGTGCATAGTCTTATCAGGAAAAAATATACACCATGTCCCGGAATTAACGCACACTACCAACCATCCCAATTAGAATATTATGTTATAATCACATAATACATACACTAATTTTTATCATTATGAATTTAGTAAAGTTATACTGATTGTAGGAGAAAATTGTGGTCACATTACAAATCTACGCACGCACACGTTTAAGAGTCTAGCATAGTAGATACTTAATTACTTTGTCCATTTGGTTTTTTTGACTATACAGTGGAAGTGTGACTGAAATTTACGTAGTTTTAATTATTTTTGTGATAAAAAATTACGTATATTTAAAAATGACAAAAATCGATTCAGTAAACGATTCTGAACAAACTACTTTCATAATGTGTATTAATTCAGTTAAACATTGTATTAAAAAGATGAAAAGAAGGTTATAAAAAGAGCTTATATATGCGCCCTCGAAGGTTTTACGTATTAGTAGTTATAAATTTATTGAAGAGGTTTTTTTTTAAACAAAAAGATAAATAAAATATACACTTTATTCGATTTTAAAGTGCTAGTTGGTGTTAGTGCTAGTAAATCAAAGACATGAATAATTTCCACTTTAAGCTGTTTATTTTTGAGCACATAATTTTTGTTTTATTTTTACATTTTTGTTTTATTTTTAGAACGTACGAGTACTTAAACATTACTACAACCGACGGTATAGGTGGCAAAAAAAAATGTCGGTTGGTAACGAGTTAACGACTTACCTATTGTGAGTAAAGCAGCAGATTATCTTTTGCCCTTTTTTGCGCTACACCTAAAACCTCTGTGATTATTGTGATCTCAAGAGAAGAGGTCATTACGAAGTTGTAGGTATTTATTTTACCATAATGACAAATAGGCTCGTGCAGACAGGCGCGCCGCGACACCACGCACATTTTTAATAATAAAAATAATGTACCTACCTGGATAGAAGGTACCAACGCTTTTTTGAATGGTCATGAAAGTAATTTGATCCTATGAGAAGGCCAGAAGCACCAAGGTGGGACTATTTTGTGATTCCGGTGTTACTGGTATAGAATAGACGCATAAAAAAGACAACTGGAATTTTACATAAAACATGTCGGCATCAGCAATAAATAATAGATAGATAGATAGAACAGATAAATATAATAGATAGATAGATATAATAGATAGATAGATATAATAGATAGATAGATAGAATATATAGATAGATAGAATAGATAGATATAATATATAGAATAGATAGATATAATATATAGAATAGATAGGTATAATAGATAGATAGATAGAATAGATAGATATAATAGATATATAGATAGAAATTTTACATAGGGTGACACTATGGGCGGTGTCGCTAAAAGTGATCTTAAGAAACCTTTGGATGGATTAAGGTAGTAAGAGAGACAATACTGCAGGTAGTCTTTGGTGTACCATTTACATATAATATAATCAGCCTATAGCATATAATATACCTATAGGACCATTTACATACATACAATAAATACATACCTACATAAAACATATTAAACTTATCTATAACATTCAATAATAACCATGAAACAAGTATAAAGAACAAAAAGAAAAAAACGTTTTAAGGAAAGAGATAGTATGTTTTTACCATAATTTTAAAACTGGACAAAGATTGACTACACTATCGACACGGGCAAGGCATTCCATTGCCGTACTGGTTGAAATAATCCACAATACTTATAAATAAATAAATATTAGCATAGCCTATAACGTTCCCACTGCTGGGACACAACCCTCCGACAGCACACCAAGGTGAGAGGGAGTGGGCTGTAATCTACCACGCGGGCCTAGTGCGGGCTGGTTAGAAGTCACATGTTATCGAATTTTTGGTTCTAGGACATGCCGGTTTCCTCACGATGTTTTCTGCATTCACCATTTATAAAGCAGTGGTGATAAAATAATTTACACAGAGTAAAGCGCCTGTCTTGGAGTCTTGGGTCGAACTTACGACCTACAACTCATAAGCCACGGTCGTTACCACTGCGCCACCACTGCTCTTTATATTACACCTAGCTTTTGCCCGCGGCTTTGCTCGCGTTAATTTAGAATTTGACAATCATTTCGGGTTGTACTCTGCTTTTTGAAATTTAAAGTGCTATTAAATAAATCCCTTAACACAATTCAATCATGATTCGAACGACACGTGGCGCCATCTATTATCATAAGAACGTTATTGTTGTTTTTCTGGGAACAGTACTTTTTTTCGAGATGAAAAGTACCCTATGTCTGTTTCTGTGCACCTGACAACGTATATGCAAAATTTCAGGATGATCGGTTCAGTGGTTTATGCGTGAAAAGGTAACAAACAAACAAACTTACTTTCGCATTTGTAATATTAGTTAGGATGTGAAGAATTAAAAAGATATGGAAAAATCGAGACGACATTATTTCCTAATAAAGTACGTAAAGTGCTATCTTAGAGACAAGAAAACCTTTAAATGACATGTAATTAAGTACAAGACAAGTGAAAGCACATCCGATGTTCTTGAATAAAATCGATAGCTAACCGGTACGCATGTGGTTGCACACACTCCCGTGTCGATCGTTGACATACTAACGCGATCTGCGTCATGATGACACTCATGTGGTACCTACTGCCAGCCACTACTTAGTAAACAAGACAGTGCAGAATATAGTGCACAACTTACACTGCATTAAAACTCTACTAAAAAGATGTAGGTATATTTTACCGTATGTAAGTCTGATGACTGACCTAACTGCGGATACGAACTGGGAAGTTGTCTTAAAACACTAGAATATAACTACGTACCTACTAATTATAGCTTATGAACGTTGTTTTTATGATCAAAAAGAATCGACCACAGTTTCTAAAAAAAATATGACTTCATAAAATAACCCAAAACCACCGGTTGTGTCAATTTGAAGGCTCCATCAATCAATTATATCTACTTATTGACGTTAACTTGGATTTAACCGGTTATTTTAATAGTAGTTGTAAACTGCGAGAGATAACACTCTCTATGTTCGGTATCATTCATTAACAACTCCGAATGATATCTCTGTAGCATTCCTATGATAATCAGTTAATGGGTTACGGCTGACTTCCTGTTCCGGTGATCTTTTCACGTTTACACTTTGTAGTTACGGGGTTATTAAAACATAATTTTATTTTGCAATTTATCTTACAACGATGCATGAGAAAGTGAGTGAAATTGATACAGGATGGACATAATATTGTAATGGTACACAATACGTGTTATATCAATGACTGAATTGAATAAGCGCTATCAAAGGGTGTCGGTCGTTTAGATGCACAATGTCAATGGAACAAACTCGATGGAACTCACGCGCTGTTAATTTATAGTTATGAAGACCGATGCAGATCTCTAATTTTTCGAGGCGGTGGATGCTTTGTAAATAGACAAAAAATGGATTTCGTCATTATGCAATTCAGAAAATGAAATGATGGTTATCAAATTTGAGCCTTAATTTCACACCATTCTAAATGGTGTGAAATTAAGGCTCGTACAGACTCGCGTGATATCGCGGGCGTATGTATGGATAAGGATACATAAGGATATCAAGACAGCGGAAACGCAATTTACAGTAATTAAATATTCACGATGCATTCATGAAGAATGCATTATATCAACCTGAATTTAAGGGGGATGCGCTAAGGTAGCCCGCGAAATTCAAATTTTCTTACGTTTTTTTGCTATTTGCAGGTCAGTAACAGGTTGTATGTTGATCTAAATATGATTCGCGGGCGTAACAAATATGGCTTTATAGATTTATTATCATTAGAATCAGCAATACAACTCTCTAGGTTCGTAATTATTTCATGAAATAGTTATTCAATAGGATTCTACGAACTTATATAGAGAGTTGTATTATTGATTCTAATGATAATAAATCTGTATCGTTGTACATGTCTTGATGTTTATCGTTGTAAATGTTTTGATGTTTTCGCAGTCATAATTATGACCACGAGAGTCCGTCGCCCTTACGAACTCGGGGGCCGTCGCCGCGTCGCCGTCGCCGCGGCCGTGCTAGGCGTTTCGCCTTGTCCTTATTTCAGCCCATCACAAACATCTACGTCGCTTTACACAACCTGTCTAATGATTGATTATTATTATTACAAGGTACCGCGACTCTTAACACCTCCTTTACTTGGCAGAAGTCTTTAGTAGGTACGGTCAGCAACAAAAGGCGATTAAAACTTCCACTGATCTATCCTGCTGACAAGCAGATAATAGTGGTAATCCCTAGCATCAGGTGGAATGACAGCTTACTTCAAACTTATTTCACCTAAGTATTTATGGTAAATTTTTTACAGAATAAAAAAATGGCAGTTATTTATATCTTAGTTAATGAGAAAGATATTAATAAAATACGTGTACTGAGTCAGTACACATTTTGACTAATATAAAATATCAAGAGTATGAACTCTTAGCCATGAGGTACATGAAATGCAGAAAAGCAATAAGATAACGAATGATTTTGCATTAATTTAGATGATAAAATAAATTATTTAAATATCATCTATAAAATTAAAAACGCCACTGTCGAAAAAAATACAAGATCCAAAATTAGGAAAATCTGGAGGGACAACAATTAATTATGTAAACATTTTTTTTTTAATATTTTTTTAATTCATGTACTTACTTATTATTATTTTTAGTTAATTTTAGTAGTAGTAGTTTAGATAATATTATTTAACTCGATTCTACTAAATAAATAATAATAATTATTTATTATTATTTTTATTTTATTTTTTTATTATTATTATTTCCTTTATTAATTTAAATACATACAAATTATATTTTTAAATATCAGAATATAAAAAATATATAAAAACATTTAAAAATATAAAAAATAGTTGTCCACCGGTATCGGGAGCAGGGTCCAAGCTACCGGTGGCTAGGGCTGCAGAGATAGGAACCTCCTCACGATGCGAGCCGTATCGAGGAGTACTGCCTTCTGAATCAGGCCCTTGATCCAACCACCTAACGAGAGCCTCGAAAGATGTTGCTCGAGACTTTCGGCCATCAGGCCATTGGCCATTTATTATTATTATTATTATGTTTTTTTAATTATTATTTATTTAGAAGAATTGACATTAAAAATTATATAAAAAGAGCGAAAATTTGCTAAAAATCTAATGTGACTATGGCGACTTGGCATCTAACATGAGCGAAAGTGGTGAATTTGCATCTATGGTTGTGATATGATATGTAAGTAAGATACACAGTATTACAGTGTTAATCTTTTTTCGCTGACCGTACTACCTAAAAGACAATGTTTGACCTTATTAAAAAGAAATCAACGTTTAATGTGCCTTTAATCCTCACCCAGATTGAAATGTAAAAGAATTTGGTTTTATTATAATTTGTTATTACCAAAGAAGAGCACGAAAATACATTAAAAGATATTGAAATTTGAACCATGTGACGTAGGTACTCTCCTTTTTAGGGTGCCGTACCAAAATGGTAAAAAGGAAACCTTATGGTGAGACTAAGTCTGTCTGTCTGTCACAGCTGGATATCTCAAGAACTAATGCTATCAACTTGAAATTTGGAATAGTTTTATGCATTTACCCAACTATTTTGCAAACAAGAAATAAATTTAAAACATATATCTTTATGGCAACAGGGCCTGAAAGGGGGTCTTAAAAATTCGAATGGAGTCTACTATGTGTAGACTCCATTCAAATGTGGGGTATCATATGAAAGAACGCTGTTTGCACATTCTCAAACATTTTTTAATTTTTTTTAGGCATCATAGTTTTCGACTTTTGATGAAAAATGTAAAAAAAATACCATCCCCTTATCTCCGAAGTTTGCATAGCGAAAACTCAAAAATTATTCTATGTGATAGAAGTTTATGTAAAGATTACAAGAAAAAAAAAGGATGTCTCTAAATAGCACAATTTTTCAGAAATCATCAACATCATATATACGTAACCCTCGGTGCACCAGTCCGACTTGCTCTTGACCGGTTTTTTATATTGGATCTTTGATTTTTTTTATAATCTTACTTAAGTACGAGTACCTACGTGCTAAGTAGTTGATGCTCACGTTTATTATAAAATCTGAAGGTGTATCGCACATTGACAGAATATAATCGTAATCTGTCTGTTTAAGAATATCTAGTAAGTAGAAATAATATACTACAAAGTACAAACACACTTAATAATTGTTTTTTTTTTTTGTAGACCTATAAAATGCACACACATTTATCAAGAAAAACAACAACCAGTACATACCTAATGGTTACTTTTGAAGTATTGACAGTTTCATTATCAATGTCTTGGACTCTTGGTCAAGGTCATATGAATGCACTGAACGAGACAAAACACATAATATCCTTACATAGTATCCTTTTTTTTGGGTCGGAAATTATCAAAGGCATGTATTTAATGCGGCAACTAAGTAAAATGAATATAGGTTTTAAAAAAAAATAGAGTGGGTACCATATATAATGGGTTGGCAGCTAATAAGGAGTATCGTAATAAGTAATAGGTAGCATATTAATATATCAGTTTTTAGCTTTATTTTAATTTAAACTGGCATCGAATTTTTGTTTTGGTAACTGAATTTACCAACAATAGAGGGGATCTGGCGCTCGGCGGCCGCTGCCGCGGCACGCTCGCTTCGCTCGCTCGCCTTCGCTTGTTAATGGTTACTGTTCTAACCTAACCTAACCCAAATGATTCAATAACAGTAGATGACTTTGCAGCGATTAAGAAATAATATTTAATCGCTGCCATGTTATTTTTTTTGCAGCAAATAATTAGTCGCCCTTTAAAATAATTAGTCGCCCTTTAAGTTGTAAGTCGCCTCGAAAATTATATTCCATTATCAAATAACTTCTGGACTTGAGACTCAAATATACTATTAGGTACCAATCAACAGATATGTACAGTCGCCAGCACATCAAGTTACCAAAACTGTAAAATTATCTCATTCGATGTTGAACTTCACGTTCAACATTTTAAGGTTCCAAATCATTTGATGACCTGATGCACTGGCGACTGTACATACCTAATATCTTTAGAATTTACAATTAATAATACCGTAGGGTTTCTTGATCATAAAACAACATTGCTTTACGCCTCGTAAAAAAATCCTTGTATGAATAATTACAAAACTTACAGCTTTTAAAATAAATCGCGAACTTATTAACACCGATTCTGCATTGTTGATCAAAAAGCTTACAAACTTTTGATAATTTTAAACACCCTGATTAATACATATTATGAGTGAATCGCAGGGTTGCATCGAATCGTTTACTAAAAGATGTAAACAAGGATATGAACTGCACAGTATGAACTTGGTCGGGCCGAAGGCTATGTGACCCGACAAGTCAGGCGACCAACAACACAGACCGGTATACAATCCTGAGCAAGTTTACACAAACTCATCACTTGATGTAAAAAATTACACTATGCACTTATATCGACTTAATTAAACGAGGAAGTAAAGAGGAAGTGACTGGTTCTGGTTAAATAGTTTACTATAAACATGTTATAGTCGGTATTTCGTAACTAATTTATGTTTTGGTCCTTGTACTCAATAACGTTTATAGAAATATGTAGGTACCTAACTACGCTTTGTAAATATTATGAACGAGCGAAAAGCAACTGAAAATTAATACTGAGTTTTTTACTACCAATGACAGTTTATGTTTAACTTTAATCAACATCCTGTCTATGGTACCAAGCAGGCTAGATTGTGCGTATGTGAGCCACTGCTGCAAGGTATCGGCTGGGCCGGTCACCTTGCAGCAGTAAAGTCACAAATTTTATTGTTTCTGTGTTAATGTTTTGTTAACGTAGTTTGTAAGTATTTTGTTACTAACACTGAGTCTTGGTTGCTTGGATTAAATGATTAATATGTATATACCAATTACATTAATAAAGGCAGAGACGCAGAGACACACACATTATAGAAAAGAAAATATAAAATTCAGGTAAAAACATAAAACAATAAAAAAATTACAATACTTTCATGAACTTTTATTCCCTTTCTCCTTGTCTTTCTTTCTATATACATTTGCCAGGTTAGGTGTCAGGTTAGGTTACAGGAAAACTGTTTGCTTTGCACAGGAGCGAAGGTTAGTGTCATTATTGCATTGCAAATATTGTGCAGTAGGTAACTACTTAAGTTAACTAAAAACGTTTATTGTAGGCGTCTACAGCAATTAGTACAAAGTTATAATTGTACAATTAACGGTCCTTTTGTAATGACTTGCATTGTCTTATAATTATTAATTATTGTAAGTTACCATAAAATATGAAGGAGATATGGTAATTATCCGTAGGAGTAATCAATGTTAAATATCGTAACATCTACTTTGCACCCCGGCAGGACTGATACACATTATTTTCTTCCTAAGCGATTATTTCCTTTTTTTCTAATTTTCTTTTAATCTCGATAAATCGATCAATAAATCTATTTTTCTTTCTTCTTGCACATGTCGTGGTTCGTACGTAGGTATGTATTTATGGTAGGTAGTATTTACCTACTTAATTACTGCATTCATAATATCGTAATGACGTTTGCATTAATATTGTGCTAGCTATATCCCACTCACATAAAAATATAACGGTTATATATTCCTGATAAGTAACATAGTACAGTTCCGCGTGTTGCCGGACGTAAAGAATATTGCAGCGTCCTATTTCTTCCCGTGGGTGTCGTAGAAGGCGACTAAGGGAGTTACTAGAGAATGGGCAGCAGCGTTCTCTATGCATTTTAACACTATACTGCGATCGCCAACCCGCCTGCCAAGCGTGGCGACTATCTCCATTTGGGGGAAGCCTATGTCCAGCAGTGGACGTCTTTCGGCTGAAAAGATGATGAATGAATAAAGTACATACACATTAATAATAGTAGTAAATACCTCAGCTGCTACCAACAATATTGTGTAAAAAAAATCTAGGGAGGAATTCTGGTATTTTTAAGAACGTTCGCATTCTAATCTCAGTCTTAATCTGTCAAAAGTAAAACAAAACCACCTGTAAATTTCATACATTTTTTTACAAGTTTTTGAGATGAGATTGTGATTAGATTTTGAACGTTTTTAGTTAAGGGAATTGGCCTTCTGATAGCCATCATGATGTAGGTAGACAAGATTATCCTAAGTCAGGCATGGCGAACCAATGGCACGCGTGCCTTTGGTGGTACGCTACAAAATAATTTGGTCACTTCAGCAATTTAGGTGCCAAGGTCACAGTAACAAACATAGAAAACTGAGGGCGATATTTTCATCGACCTTTGCCTGTGAGTCGTGTATTTTTAGAAATCGTTTGTCAGATGATTCCAGTTCCGCTTGCATTCTGCTAAAAGTAATAAAATATTAACCTGAAATTAATTATTTGGCATCTAGTTTGCAACAGCAGAAGTTGCATTAATTTGTTCTTTCATTTAATTTTAAATAATGCGGCGAGATGTTGTTTACTCTATAATAGTAAAAGTCTATTTCTGTTATACATTCATTTAAAGAGTACCTATTATTGTAAAAGTATTTAGTTTTTTAGGGTTCCGTACCCAAAGGGTAAAACGGGAACCCTATTACTAAGGTTCCGCCGTTTGTCTGTCTGGCCGTCTGCCACCAGGCTGTATCTCATGAACCGTGATAGTTAGACCGTTGAAATTTTCACAGATGATGTATTTCTGTTGCCGCCATAACAACAAATACTAAAAAACAGAATACAATAAATATTTAAGGGGGCTTTCATACAACAAATGTAATTATTTTTTTTCATTGGAGGTGTGTGTTCTGGATTGGCGCAAACAAACGGCTGAATGGAATTGGATGAAATTTGGCACACAGATAGTTTATAATTTGGATTAACATTTTAATCCCGGTAGTACGTTCCCGTGGGATATTTTGCGACATTCACGCGGGCGCAGCCGCGGGCAAAAGCTAGTGAATAATAAGAACATAGGAACCTGTGTCGAGCTAAAGTTAGGTACCTATGTTGATCTACTCATCTACCAAGTCACACTAGCGTGCAACTCGCAAGCTCGTCCGAGCTTCCGAGTTTCATCTGTGCCTGCACTACCGAGAAAGAGTTCCAATAAAACAGAAGGAGGTTTTTAATTTTATCCAAGAGTGTGCTATTTGAAAATGAAAGAAATTATTGATTATAAATTCAAATTATACCACTATTTTTACAGGTCTTCAATAATATCGAACGGCCACTTCTATCAGTTTAATTAATGATATATCTTAACGTACCTACTATCCAATTTAACATCATCATCATCATCTGCGTAGCCTTTTCCCAACTATGTTGGGGTCGGCTTCCAGTCTAACCGGATGCAGCTGAATACCAGTATTTTACATGGAGCGACTGCCTATCTGACCTCCACAACCCAGTTACTGGGTAACACGATATCCCTTGGTAAGACTGGTTGTCAGACTTTTGAGCTTCTGATGACCCGTAACAATTTAACATAATAAATTTAAAATATTGAAGTACTACACTGTATCCATCTTCTATCTTCTTCTTCTTCTGTTTTAATATTTACCTATGAAATTGCCGTTTTTTATTAAATAAGTTAACGTAATTTTATTTCTATATTTTTTTATTTCTAATAATCAAAGTAATCAACTAATCACCCATGCAATCGATGCATTTTTGCCAACGCAGTGGCAGTTTATTGATGCCCTTCTTGAAGAAATCAGCTGGTCGGAACGCAACAAATTCTTCAAAGGCAGCATTTTGTACTGCCTAAGAAGTTATCCAAATTCTGGAAAAAGTAGAAGCCTGTAGGTGCAAGATCTGGTGAGTATGGCGGATGACGGAGAGCTTCCAACCCCAGCTCTTGTAACTTGGAGACCGTCTGCCGTGCCAGAACGGAAGCGGGCAAACCAATACCTGGTGGTGCGTTCGTTTGTAGTGTTCGCTCCGTAAAGCTTGTGCCGCGTTGCTGCCACGACGGTATTCATATTCCATAATTACTCGAGTTTTTAACGTATCCATGATGACGAAAAAGATCTAAATGCGATGAAAACATAACGCTAATCAATAAACAAATAAATAATTATGCAAAAGAATTCCATGTTTTTTAAATAAAATTAATTTGATATTAGAATTCTTAGCCATTAAAAAAATATTTTGATTTGAAATGGCCAGTCCTGTAGAACGGCAACTTCATAGGTAAATACCTAATTATAATTATATAATAATATGTCACCATACCGTACCGTAACTTCGTTAATAATCTATCGGTATTATTTCCGTAAGATTTTAAACTGTCAAAAGATTGTGAACTGCAACAAACCATTTCGATATAACGCATTATTTTTGGTAGTTTATAATCTATCCATGGGAAACCGACAAATTGTGAACTGGTAGCCTAGCTGGAAGTAGCGCTTCGCTTCGCTTCGCTCGCTCGGATCACGCGCGGTTGGTTACAGTTCTAACCTAACCCATTTCAGCCAGTTCACAATTTTTCGACAGTTCGTTTTTCGGTCTAACGGAAGTAATACCGATAGATTATAACCTAACGGTTCTCAAAATCTTACGGTGACATATCAATTGCCGTGCGTTAGTCATCAAAAACTCGTAAATGGCTCGACGGATTTTAATATTTATTGTTTTGTTCATCTCAATACTGGGGTATTTTAAGAAAAACCAAAAGGAACAGCCGGAAAATCTAAATTTTGTCTGACGTGGTACGAAGTTCACCGGGCCATATACCTATTAGTGAATAAAGATATGCTCAGAAATGCTCATTACAAAGTTGCAGGTCGCAGTGACAATACCAAGCATCAAAAATATAAATATGTCTAGACATACAGTCAAAGCTGTGAACTAGTCGAAAAAAATTGCGTCCAGCAGTTAGCCGCAAAATGCACGCACACAAGAATATCACAATGACGTGGCGTGAGTGTAAGACGTAGCTGTCACGCAAACCAGCTTATTAAAGTGGGCCTCGTTGTTCTTTTGGAGCGCGACACCCTATCTAGACATATAAATAATCAAAGCCTAGCTTATTCGAATTGTAAATACCAATAGTACCTACCCTTATCTACTAGGTTAATGGGTTGAGAGTCTAGCCTATACGGCGGCAAAGTTTTTAGCACAAAACAATAAAACCTTATGGTAATTTGACTTTGGGTTTAGGTGTCAATTGTTTTCTAAACTATCTACTAATTAGACACGCTTTTAGTGGTAAAGTTATTAGTGCTACGAGTAAACGGTACCTACGGTTAGTGGTACTTACTAATAATTGTTTCCTACATTACTCATTACTTATTGGCTTTACAATAGAATAGAATATATCTTTATTTTGCATTATAATATGGTACATAAAAGGACTGAAATATAATTGGTTCCACACATTTTGCTTACTTAATTCAGCATGCAAAAAAGTACCTTAAAATCAAATAATTATAAGCGAGAACTCTTCAATCATTACTGCGGAGATCTAAAAAAAATACTTTAAAATTAAATTATATTACTAGTGAGATCTAGAAGTATCTGCCGATTGTTGGGCTTTTTCCTTGCTACGGCTAACTACGGCTGATTACGGCGAAAAAAAAACGACAGTTAAAGAGCTAAGTCAAAGTCAAAAATGTGACTTGAAGTTAGGTAAGGACTTAAAGTCAACAGAGGAAACTTTGAAAGCCAAGATACTTCGGATTATCGCTTCGAAGTAGAGAGATTTGGAACTTTGGTTATAATTTTAGAATTCACTTTTAGTGTAGAATACATTCATTATAAAGCCATGTCTTTCATTTTCAATGCACCTTATCGATTGGTAGGTACCATAAAAGTATAGGATGCTATTTTTTCAGATTTTAGTCGGTTCGATGCCAGCGTATTTTCAGACAAGCGTATTTTCAAAAATCTTTAAATGTAAAATTTTAGTTTTAAATACATTATCCGTTAGATTGAAATGAAATGAGATTGTTTATTCTAGGATATCGGCATTACTTTTATACGTCATATTAAAGAAATAAAATAAAAAATAAGCTAAATGTAGTTGACTTTTTTTCGATTGTTGCCCTTCACCAGTTTATTATTCCCAATTAATGTTCGTAATTACTATTCGAATTTTTCGGTACTATAACCGAAATATCGTCCGCAAATAGAATGCATTGATGTGACGTCACTTTAGGAATATCATTTATGTAAATAAGGAAGAGAAGAGGGCCTAGCAGTATTTTTTCAGGTACTACTGCCTTACTACCCCCCCGGGGCGTTTGGAACTTAATCAATAGCAATAGGTTGCCGCTCGCTCACTTTCGCGCGTCTACATCAGATTTACGTATTCGCGACAAATATCCCTACAATTTGGCAAATTATTTAAACCTGGTATCATTTTAGAGCTGGAAACCCTTTATTGACGTGACGTGGCACTCAATCAGCCAATCAGGAATTGAGTAGTGAAAATATTAATAATAATTGGAATTGATTTTAAATATTACTTTGTTTCCTTTATTTACTCCGCCCCCCAGATCTCTTAACCACCCGGCCCCTGGAGAATTTTGCCTGAAAGAAACACTGGGGCTTAGTCCACTTCCCTGAGGAACACTGAACTTAAATATTTCAAAAGTAGACCTGAATGGAGTGGACACAAGTTGATAATTTAATTGGTTTACTTCGACGCATTGTTTTCTGTTGCTTAGGTAGCTTTTAACTCAATCGAGTGCTTTACGTCGGATTCCATATAGCTTGCATTTATTATGTAAGATTTTATGATCTACGAAATCGAATGCTTTGTCAAAGAAAATGGCAGCAAATCTAATCAATCAATTTTCATCGTTTATCGATGTTTTCTGTATTTTTTGTATTAGTGAGAATGTAGCACGTGATTTATCTTTTTGATAACCTTTTTAATTGTTTACTATTAAAATAATTTTATTTAAGGAATTCATTTAGCGAGACGACACGCACGCACGATTTTTACAAAAATGTTAGATAATTGTTAGTTAGCAAAACAACGTTATCTATTAAGATTACAAAACATGATGAAGAAGTCTGCTTGTATGAAAATATCGTCATGGGCATTATGGCAATGTCCCACTTTCAAAACAATTTTCTCTTACAAGATGAAATAATTATAAGTTATCTGTTACATCTACGGTCATCGACTAGCGTGCGGTAACTCGGCAAGCGGCAACTGTTCACACAGTGCATAATTACTTGATGATCAACACTGTGACAAAGGAAGTCGGTCGAGCAATTCACTCCAACCTTGTACTGATTGAAGCTCCACTAAGGACTGAACAACATGAACAGTCTTAGTAAATAAAGATAATTAAATATAGGTAGGTATTGATGTAATTTCATCATATTAAAATAAACAAACAAAAAATTAACTTTAAAAGTTTGAGACTCAAGCCACGAGCATTTTCTTCATATAGGTACATACCTATTAGATATATTCGAATACCTACATGGCTCGAAACATGGGCTTTCTAAAAGATGTATCATTTCCTCTGACAATATTAATTAATTTCCATATTCCAAACCGAATCTTTCAAATGATTAACATCAATTCCCAGTGGTTACTAATGGATGCAGAAATGTATCGTGTTATGTGAGCGTCGCTGCACCCTGTGGAGGCCACGCATCGATCAGTAACACTTTATGCAAACACACGCGCGAACTTCACTGATTTCATGTTGTGAAAAGCGTTTATTTAGATTGTCCACCAGTCTCATGTTGAATAGGCTTGAACAAGTTTTTTCTAACTTCTCACATCTATTTATAACCCACTGCAACTGCAGGTGTAATGCAAACTTGTTCCCACTGCGTGTGACTGTCTACGTGCCTGCAAGCTCGGTCGTTATCTCAGAAACAGCTTTTGGACTAGCATTTAAAATGTAAAAGCGAATTATTTAATTGTTCTGTCAAATAGTTTAAAACAATACGTATGTATAATAGGTATGACAGGTGTTAAATACAATGTAAATCATTAGCGAATATTTATTATACATCATGTGCAGTAAGTAAGGTATTTAGAAGTGAACGTGAATCATGAAGGTATCGTGTACATGTCACATGGGCCGGTGTTTGTTGACGGTAGTTGATTGACCATGTAAACTTCTCGTGAACGAACCCGTACCTACTTAGTTAATATGATTAAATAATGCAATGTGAAATGTAATCATGTCAAATTCATTAAACGACCAAAAAATCCAGATAAGCGTTGAGGAGAAAGGATTGCAGCACAAATCCATGAATTACTCGTTTCAACCGGTAAAATTTTATTAACATTGTACAAAGAACTTGAACCGTGCCAGTGTTGGATGATACTGCTGGTGCCCTTGATGAGGCATGTACCTATAACACGCTCGAATTTATATTGAAAATCCGGAATGCGGACGCAACAGCTCTCAAAATGGATTTAATAGAAAAATTGGATTAGCAATTGCTCTTTATTGTCACATAAAATGGTGAGTAAGCTTTACCACAGCGATGTGTGATCTGACGTGTACACAATGTAATTGTGTGTGTAAATGCGTTAACAATTCTTACGTCGCCTTGATTAATACTTCCCATTCGCAGAGATTCTAGGCCTTTGTGTGATGCACGGCACACCTCCCGCGCGCTGGCGCATCACGCATGCGGCGTGCCTGGCGGCCGTCTGCTCGACTCACATAACGGCAACGTCCACCATTCCCAATCGAACATTTAAGCAAACACATTAAGCACTACATCGGTTACACGTTAGAACTGCGGCTGGTGCCGATCATCGATGTCAATAAAATCGTTTGTGCAATTAATAGTTTCCTTTAATTAATTATTTACATATCATAGTGACGTTGGTGACTATTGATTAGTTCGTGCAATAATATCCCTTCATTAATTACCTATTCAGTTCTTTCGTAGACTTTAACAGCGTGTAGAAATCAATTTATTATCTCGGTATTGTATTAGCCGAGCAGAGGGATACAGAATCCAAAAAAAAAAAGATTAGTTTTACTCTTTGGGCCTTTTTTTGCATAAACTAAGAATAGTGTAAATATTTTCAAACACACAGTGCACTTGGTTTTGTACTGTAAGGATATGCTCCCGAGGTGGTCCCATTGCCACCAAATCAGAATCCCATGGAAATCGAGGGAAATATTAAAATTTTATAGATATACCTATAGCGATTTGAGTATTTTTTATAGTAACTCGTACAATTGCACTCGAAAAGCACCATTTGGTGAAGTGGAACTGTTGATGATGACCACAGATGGCCACCGGAACTATTTAATAATAAGTATTTCACCGTTGCGATTCGATTAGGCACTTTAATATGGTTGCTGAGCAATTTATGCTCGTCAAAATGCATATGGTGAAGTCACCATCAGTTCTCCTGGTTCTTACCAGGAGAACTCCTCAACAATTTACGCCCCTGCATTGGGAAAAGCAATATTTGTTAAAAGGTGATGGCATTTGACATTAGGCTATTGTAAATTAGATAAATTACAAACTAACCCAATAAAAAGTGAAAAATAAAAAACTTTTTATTTTTTTAAAACAACCGACTTCCAAAAATAACACTGCAAAGTGAAAAATAACTTCTTTCAACTATTACGGAAGTCGGTGGCAAAAAACTAAAATACTGATCCAAAGACACCGACTTCCGAAATAAACATTAAAACAAAAACAATTTGTAGTGTTTTTAGGGTTCCGTACCTCAAAAGAAAAAAAACGGAACCCTTATAGGATCACTTCGTTGTCCGTCTGTCTGTCTGTCAGTCTGTCCAGACCATTTTTCTCACGAACGTGTAGAGGTATCAAGTTGAAATTAATATCAAATACGTAAGTCTATGGTCCCTTGAAGCTCTAAAAAAATCAAGCTTCCAACTCAACTCAACGACATTATTGCGACATATTTCGATACTCGCAAATAAATCAAAACCTATAGGGTACTTCCCGTTGACCTAGAATCATGAAATTTGGCAAGAAGCAAGGTCTTACAGCACAAGTATAGGAAAAGTTCTAAAAATGTAAATTTGTAGTTTTATCACATAAAAAAAAATTGCGAATATCTCGCATATAATACAAAACCTATAGGGTACTTCCCGTTGACCTAGAATCAAGAAATTTGGGCAGAAGCAAGGTCTCACAGCACAAAAGGAAAAAGTCCGAGAATTGTAAATTTGTAGTATTATCACATAAAAAAACATTTTTTGCGATTACAAACTTAAATTTTAAGTTGGAAAATTGACCGTGGCGTATATCGCTGTATGGGAGAACATGTTTTTCAACTACAAAGTTGAGTTTGTTTTAGGGATAAATTCATCCTAACTACGGAACCCTTCATTGTGCGTGGTACGACACGCACTTGTTTTTTTTCGTAAAATTTTTTTAAATAGTACATTTATCATTTTACGTGGCCAGATGTGTATATTATGATGGAAATCTGACAGCATGCTTTCTTAAAGTCATGCAAACGCAACCACCACCCTATAACTGCGTAACACTCTATCAATCACCATCTGAATGATTTTATATGATCTATTGACGTGAACATGATGTAGACCCACTTATCCGTGGGTGTGTCCCTATATATGCGCATGGTACTATGCATGCTGACCGATTCAGGCATAAAAAGGATGAGTTTGACTAATTTTGTAATAGATTTAGTATTTCGTTCTTTGAGATAAAAAAAAAAAACTTAATGTAGACAGTGTTGCTTGATTTTTTATTATTTTCGAACTAGTTAAAACGACTGAACTTCCTGTGAAAAGGTGTTACAAGGAGAACAGGTTTTGTTAATATTCGGGGAAGCGTTAAGTGAAACGGGTCCAAAGTCCCGTGTTGAATTGGTTAATAACGGCCCGTTCCCGTCGTCCGGGACAGTTATCGATGTGCCGTCGTCATCGTCCACATTAGCCAATGAGAAGGTCGGTACATAATCACAATTACCCGGAACGCTAAATTAGACAGGAAACGCAACTTGTAACAGCTATTACGTAATGCCTAGTATGTTGACAATTAGAATAACGAATGTAGAACGTGCTCTGTTTGAGAAGAATGTCTTCAGGAACGTTTATATGCATTGGTGTATCGGGTCGGGTAAAGGTCGACTTAGAAAAAATCTTGATACTTGAATTTCATTAATTTGATTACAACGCTGTATTACCCAAACGAGGGTTATAAATAGAGATCGGATATTCGGATGCATATTAACCTAAAGTACGTATTTTTCCCGGAAAAGGATACAAAGTATGGAAATGGCTTCTTAAAATATATTTTTATTCCGGGAACGCGGGGTTTCATTAATAACACTGTGTAGGTATACAATTTTGTATTTCTAAGTATAACAAATATTTCTTATCTATTTAGAACTAGGCAAGATTTTGTGGAAAATATAACACGTTTAAAAAACACTATTAATATTTCTTCAAAACCTTTTATTCTAAAATGAAATATGATATACAGTATATACAATATGATATACAACGGGGATACACAGTACAAAAGAGTTGTTCTTAAAAACTTGTCAGTCCTGGAAACCGACACTTTTTCCCGTACCGAATCGCACTCCAATACTCAATACGTTTATTGTATTCCACAATGTGAACTTAGGTAGGTACATAAAGACATACATTCGTTTTGGAGCATTGTGGGCCCTGTCGGGCATAACAACATAAAAATTATGTTGTTATGCCCGTTATTAAATTGTTCCCTCCTCCTAAAAATTAGGAGGAGGGCTATTATAGATATTTGTTAACAATTTTAATATTAATCTATTCTGTCGTTTTGTGTAGGTAGGTAGGCTGATAACTAATTGTGTACATATAATTTTGACCACTCATTATTGGATTTAAACATTAATATTTATTTAAATTATACATATATTATTATTATCATTGGTAAATAAATTATTATTGCGTTTTTTTTTTTTTTGATATTATTGTTTATTTATTAAATTTATCATTTAAATATTCATGTACATTATAACTCCATACTAGTCAACTCTCAAACTTTTTCGTTTATAAAGCAATATAACATAAATTTGTATATGCATCCGAATATCCGATCTCTAGTTATAAAGCACATGTCTCCACATATTATAGCATTAGAAAAATATCGGCAGAAAACAATAGTTATTGTGTAATAATGTTAAAATTACTGCACTATAAAGTATTTTTTTTAATGTCAATGATAAATAGATTACATTGCTTTGTATTTATCGTGAATTAACGGAGTTTGTTACATGTTTATATCTTATAAATAACGAACGAGTGATAACCATTATTTTCTAATGTTATAATAAACGGAGTATAGTTAACTATGACAAGCACGTTATGCAGTGTTGGTCCCGGCTGCCATTTGTAGATCTTTGACAGTTGTAACGGGTCGTCAGAAGCCCGAAAGTTTTGACAACCAATCTTACCAAGGGGTATCGCGTGTTACCCAGTAAATGGGTTGTGGAACTCAGATAGGCAGTCGCTCCATGTAAAATACTGGTATTCAGCTGTATCTGGTTAGACTGGAAGCCGACCACAACATATTTAGGAAAAGGCTAGGCAGATGATGAGTTTACTATGACAATTTCTGTCCGTCTGTCACCAGGCTGTATCTCATGAACCGTGATAGATAGACAGTTGAAATTTTCACAGATGATGTATTTCTGTTGCCGCTATAAAAACAAATACTAAAAAACTGAATAAAATAAATATTTAAGGGGGCTCCCATACAACAAACGTGATTATTTTTGCTCGTTTTTGCTCGATATTGATAACGGCAACAGGTAGACGCTTGAAATATTCACAGAATATTTAGTTATATATTCACATTGAAAATAAATAATTAAAATAAAGCAAATATTTAAGGGGGGCTCCCATACAACAAAACGTGTTTTTTTGCATTTTTATAGACTAGCTGCGCCCCGCGGTTTCACCCGCGTAAGTCTCGATCCCGCACAGTTGAACGAGTGTATAAGAGAGGTTGAACATAGGCATTTCCGAGAAAAAAACGTCTCACTTTGAAAAACAAATAATGCCATCGTATTTAGTTATCAAATGCCTTCAAAACTTGTGCTTACATATTTATTTCCATCTCTCGTGTTTCGGGAGTTAATTGAGAAAATGTGAAATTTTACTATGAAAATGAGTGAATCCATCTCTCTGCCTCCTCAATCTGGTCCTGGTTAAAGTTGTGTTCTTTACTATCAAAATGCACATACCAAGAGCTGCATTTAGTGCTAAGGCACATGGTGCGCCAAACGTGCACCTTCTGACATACAGGTTGATTTATATATTTTTAACAAAAAACATATTTTGCCCTTATATTAAAATTTCGTTTGGTTTCGTTAGACTTACAGTAATATGATTCACACAAAGACTGTATGGTGGCATAGCTATTAGGAGTATCGATACAAAATATAACTTTCCAGAGAACCCAATTAAATGTGATATAGGTTATTAAGAAAAGCGATTAGGGAAATTACTAATTAATGGTTTACACAGAATAACTAATGCAGTAATGAGAACTAATAAACTGCTTTTATTAAACTAATTGACCATGCCTTATCAGCAAATAGGACTGTGTAATATTAATCAATCAATGAGGGTACCTGGATATAGTATAAATAAGTCACCATAAGTAGCCTTCAAATCAGTATTGATTTACACCTCGTATAGTCACGCTTATCTCGGAATGAATTTTCCAAATTTATTTTCTCCCATGCACTCGTTCCACAGTGTACCGTCATCCGGTGCGATAATGGGATAAAAAGTAGCCTAGCCTATATATTAATCCAGGGTGTCAACTATCTCCATACAAAATTTTATCAAAATTGGTCCAGCCGTTTGAGCGTGAAGAAGTAACAAACACACACTCACAAACTTTCGCCTTTATAATATTAGTGTGATGGTACGGAACCCTTCGTGCGCGAGTCTGACTCGCACTTGGCCAGTTTTTCTTATTTCCGAAGATACAAATTATTTTTGATACAATTGATTCTTGATTGATTTCAATTGATTGAAATTCTTCAAAGATTTCTTCATCACATTAAGTTCAGCATTGATTTTGTAACAAAGTATGAAATAATTAACGAAATATGTTCAAAAACCTTTATAATAACGGTTAAGGCTACATAGAAAATTTACTGTTTTCCGAGCCCTGCCTGGGGTAACCAAGAAGAGAAAACCACAATTTTTTTTTTGGAACTGACGAAAATTAAAACGAAAGACGAAAACAAATTGAATTTGTTTTTTAAAGGTACCTTGTGAATGTGAACTATTTTTTCTTTGATGAATAAACACAAAGGATGTATTTTCATTCTTATCTAAAAAAATCTAATTTTGAGGCCCCTTCTTAGTGGAGGCCCGGGGCTAGAGCCACTGTTACCCTGCCTTAAATCCGGCCCTGGTAAAGCAGGAGGGAAAATCTTTAGTAAAAACGGAAGATGAAGGTACTTCCTTTCTTAAGTTAAATTAAAACGTTACAGATTAGTATTATTATTTAAAAAAATATAACGATTTTTAATTGCGCCATCGGCAATAAAATAATGACGCTGGCCTTTATCTATAACAATAATGAAAAAATATTATCGCTAGCTATTATTATTTCATTTTTTCCTTTAACAATAACATAATAGCTCTTTATTTTTCTTGTTGGGAAGTTAATAGAGCTATGGAGATTTATGAAATAACGTGATCTAATTCTATGTAATTTCGATTTGTAGTTTATGATCACGCCTGAGCAATACGCGGAACGTGCCGCCTCCTTAAGTAACGTAAATTAATCGGAACCACTGACCAGTGAAGACTGATCTTTGAAATTACAATAAGGTACATTGATTTGTTGATCGATTACTCTAGAAAATATCCATGGAAGGGAAACCCATGGGTTTTCGTATAGTGGCACTCTGACCATTTCCATATTCAGACATGGTAACCCAGTTAGTACAATTTACCTTTTATTGGAAACCACACAAATGTGTGTGTTTATTATGTAAATATCGTATGTCATCATTGTCACTTGCCACCAATGAGGCGTTAAACCCGACATGACTGCATTGTTGTAAATCGAAGTTCGTGTTGGTCACTGCCGACCGGTAGATGGATTCTATCATGTAATTAAAATTCGGTGTGGTACGCTCGCAATAATTTGAATTTGTTTGGAAATTCATTTACCGAAAAATGCGATGTGTTACAAAATAAACTTTAGAGTATATTTTGTAATCACATAAATCATAATTTATTCTTTTATGAAAAGGTTTTTCATGTTTGATACAAGTGGTTAGGGTTTCGATCAAAGGACAAGTATTTTTATTTATCTCTTTAGTAAACTATGCCTACTTATCATTGTTATTGTCTTGTCAATCAATGTCCAAGACCATGCTTCGAAGATTAACTTTCCGTCAGGATTTATTTATCCAATTAAAGTCGGTTAGGCTAGAAGGAATGATGAAATATATTGAGTGTTCATGATTACAGATATTATTGCGTCGCCGGTCCATGATATCGCATCATGGACCGGCGACGCAATAATATCTGCTCTCGATTTTTCCAAGCTTTTGCTTGTCTGTTGTATCAATATGATAACAATCCATCATCAGTATCAAATACAAATCTCATACCGTAAAGCGTTTGTTCGGCTTTCAGTCGAACCTGTAAAATGTGACTGAATTTCAGTAGATACATTCTATTAAAAATTGACAACTAGTCCTACCAAGGGATATCGTGTTACCCAGTAACTGCAATGGGTTGTATAGGTCAGATAGGCAGTCGCTTCATGTAAAACACTGGTATTCAGCTGCATCCGGTTAGACTGGAAGCCGACCCCAACATAGTTGGGAAAAGGCTAGGCAGATGATGATGACATTCTATTAAAAATTTACCCTTTTAAGGGTTCCGTAGCCAAAGGGTGCCAACGGTACCCTTTTACTAAGACTACGCTGTCCTTCCGTTTATCCGTCTGTCATGGGACTGTATCCCTAGTATATAATATTAGTATATGCCTGTATCTTTTGAACCGTAATAGGTTGATGCTTGAAATTCTCACAGTGATAGGTAGTACTATGGCCGCTATATACAAATAAGTAAAAAAAAATATTGCAGACCACAAGCTCCATAAAAAAAAATTAAGTGTCCCCGTACAAGATACATGTTTTTTTCGGCATTTTTTGTCCGTCATAATAATGGCAATAGTTAAAAAAAATGTGGTGTTAAATATGAAATGTACGGTGGTACGGAACCCGTGTGCGAGTCCAACTCGCACTTGGCGGTTTTTTGTTCTGAAAAATATAATTCAATTTGCACGTAATAATAAAACCATTATGTTGTTGCGAAATAAGTTAAAATCTTATAAACTATAAATCTTAAAATTATGATTAGTTAAATACATATACAATAATGATATATTTTTTCTCATGAATGTGCGTCAGAATAATTTTCAGAATTCAATGAATAAGGGTATACCGTTTTAATTAAGCATTTAAAGCGTTATGTTAGGTATCTGTGGTTTAAGTGTAGGTATTGCATAACTTACATTAGGTACAACTTATCCAATACACACTCTTTTGTATACCTACCTATAATATATTTTTTTTTTATTGAACCTTATAGTTATCATGTACACGGTTTTAAAAGTCATGGGTGTGATCAAAATCTGTGTGACTTCACATGACTTGTTGCTCAAGTATTGTGAAGTGTTGTACCTACTTACTACTGCTCTGGTAGCAATGTAGCATTGAGGGTTACCTAACTCCAATCATCTATAAATATATGCGGAAAAGTAGAACCGACTTAACTCATTTGCATAATTAGTATTAATAGTTTAAAAGTCCTGTAGTCATGTTGTAAAATATAATAGGTGCAAGAGTTGTGATTTATTTATTGTAAAAAAAAAAAACATAGGAAGTCGTGTGAATAGTTTCCAAATGAACTTTTTATTGCGCTGTAATCAATGTATCATGTTTTGTTCGTTGAGTAGCATAATGCCGTTCACAGCAAAACATTTGTCAGCAAGGACTTTGTCGTAATTACAATAAACAATTTGTGCAATTGTTTTTATTAATTATTTACGTCACGGACACAATACAATAGTTAACTCATGATAATTATACTGTAGGTGTAAAAAATTGCTAATAATTCCAGCCAGGTTTATGTTAACATTTTCGACTCCACCCACTTTTCATAGAGCTCATACGCCATGCTGCCATACATATAGCAAGTTATAATGAAAAAAAATATATAAATATGAATATAATTTTAATTTAAAATGCTTGTATTTGAAAACCAACGAGTATGCTATTCAATCTTGCTAAAATATAAAACTGATTTCATTTTCACAGTTTATAATGCTGTATTCGCTAAGAAAATCGGATATTTAAAATGAGCCCTCCGCGAGGGCTCTCGGCATCCCATATGCGAATTCAGTGAACCCTCCAGGGTTCACTGAATTCACAGGGTTCACGGGGAGGGCACCCGGCACTGAACGTGCTCTAAAAAAATCAAGCTTTTATACTCTGACTAAGTTTAACGATCTTCTGCGTGTTTCTAGAACCAGCCAAGGCTTAGTAAGTACCCATATTAATTTGCGGTTAAGCTTCTCCGCATATTCTTGCGAAGTATGAACGTTGTTCTTAACTCCGTCTCACTGTCAAAGCATTCGCTCGTCGTGTGGTAAGTGAATGTAGCAAATACCCGACGCGGTAGCTTCAAGTGGGGTAAGGTGAAGGGTAACGCATGTTCGATGTAAATACATAATCATAGAGGACGATGCGAAGCGAACGCAGACGTGTTCTCAGTGGATGCATATAAGAATGCAATTATGCATAAATATTATAAAAATGGTACTGATAATAATTCTAGTGCTATTATAGTACGCGCAAAACTTTATGAGCTAAACTGGTACGCGGGTGGCCTAAAAGTATATTATGGCGTTGACAAGAGGCAAAATGAAAAAAGTAGGCTTCTCTTAAACAAAAAAATTGCCAAATCTATATAGTTTGTGGTAGCGGAAAAATATATGTTATTCTTGAGCATATTTTTCAGAACTTGGTTGTTACCATAACACGTAACACAGAAAAAGAAACTCGATACATATTAACGGTAAACTAACCCTTAACTTACAGTTTCAATCCAAAATATCTCAATTAAATATCACGGTACGGTTGGTATTTAATTAATAACAAGAACGTCTTATTTGTATGCAGAACTTGGTTGTTTTTTGTTTTCGATTACTCAACTTAATTGCTTCATATTTTGCAATAAATTTCAAGCGTTGTGTCATCGCGCTTCTCTTTCTTTTGTATGCAGTCTGACAGTGACCGCGGTTTAGCTGTTGTCAGCGTCTTAATAGCTAATTCCATAACATAATTTTAAATAAAAACAAATTATAGTAGGTACCTATATGCTTACCTACAACATTGATTTGTTCATCAGAAAAATAATTAGCTATTAATATACTTTTAGGCCACTCGCGTGCAACTTCCGAGAGCTCATAAAGTTTTGCTCGTACTGTACTTACTACTCAGTGGTAGGCAATACATAAAAATAAAAAATAAATATTACATAAAATTATTTTTTTTTCTTTCTTTTCTTTCTAAATGTAGGTAGGTACGGCAGAAACTATAAACAAATAAATATGATTAATGACCCCAAAAGATTTGTCACGCATTCTGTAAGATCTCACGCGGAGATATCTTTGTTGTTTTTTCCGATGCACCGTAACCAGCACGTGATTAACTGGTTTGAATGACTTCCAAAGAATTTCTGAAGGAATGCACCGGGTATTGCATGTGTACAGACGCCAGCACATCAAGCTACTACAATCTATCAAATTTCTTTAATAGATTTTCAACTTTATCCTTACAGCATAAGATTCAAGGTTGTTTGAGAAAATTTTACAGTTTCGGGTAGCTTGACCTGCTGGCGTCTGTACCTACATCGTTTTGATATTGGTTTGCGAAATCGGTGCAATTCTCTCGAGAGATTTAACACTTATTCATGTTCATGGAAAAAAACGTATATTTGAATATTGCTAAAGCGGTTCGCAATTTAAGTTGACCCTCGCTCAAGGCGTGGCTATTTAATCAATTACTTCGAGTATCACGCAATATGCAGTTATGATGACGCAGATCTACACCCATAGTGGCAGATCATTACATCCATAGCTAGTTTACCTGTAGATAACCACCGAAGGATCTGAGGGTCAGGCATGCAGAAAGTTAGCGCGACCCTCGGGATAAAACTTGTGTTAAGCTATATCGGGTGTAAAAAGACCCTTTCCGAAGCCGAAAGCTACATATTTTACCCATTATTTGGAACGTTTTTTTTCACTAGACCATACCTGGGAATCCACTGGTTCTGGAGATATTGAAGGCCAAACTAGCATTATTTTTTTACTTTTTTACGAAAACGAATTCCAAGTGTTATTATAAAACTTTTTTCCAAGCAAACATTACCTGAATTTTATTTATTTATTTATTTATTTAACCATTTATGTACACACATATATAAACGATCGATTCGATCGGTTCGATTTTCGATTTTTCTTAAATTAATTTCGTTCATAGCTGCGAGTATTCGACAAGTACCTACGCGTACCGCGTAGAATGAAGGGGCGGGGCTTAACTCACACAACAGCACTGAGTCCGTTTGCCTGGGGTTCGCGTTACATTGCGCGCAATAAAAAATAAAAAAATTTAAAACCTAAAAATAAAAATCGGTTCCCAGTAATAATTTTTGCGCAAAGCTACTTAGATGTACAGTATGCGTAGTTGACGACTTTGTGCTGTGTCTTTTTACACCTGTATAAGCTTTTATGACAGTTTCTGAAGGCAATTATCTATGTTATGTAGACCACTAACTAATGAGTATTGCTAGGTGCTCGTATGTAGTTATTAATCAAGCACGAGAATTATTAATATTCAATCTGTGTACATACATAAAATAATTCTTCGAAGCACGATTCGTTTAAGTACACATCTTATCGGCATCACTTTAATTTTATACATTTTTTATGCAACTTGCAATATTGAAAATTGTTGTAGTGTGTTGCAATAAGTAAGCTAACCTTTGTTTTCTAGGAAACAGGGATGCTGAGAAAACCTTGTAAATAAAGGTAATGCAGTATGCTATTAACAATTTCAAGAATAATGATGACAGTAATTTAATGAATCAATGAGAATAGGTATCCGTGTCAGAGAGACCTAAATGGTAAGATACATATCATGGTCTAATAATAAATATCTATTCTAGTCTAATAGCAGGGCATCGTTAAAAAATAATAGTTTATCACTGTTTTGTTTGTGTAAAATTCAATTCCGTTAAAGGTGGATCCGCAGCTCTAGCCCGCGAAATTCAATTCAATTCATTAGAATCATTAATACATCTCTCTAAGTTAGATTTGTCCCATTGAATGACTTTTTCATGTAATCATGACATTGGGGAACAAATCTAACTTAGAGAGATGTATTAATGATTCTAATTCATAATTCTAATTCTGTAAATACATATCTGTTGTAGTCGCGAATCATATTCTGATGAAGATACAACCTTATACTGACCTGCAAATTGCAAAAAACGTAAAAAAAAATGAATTTCGCGGGCTAGAGCTGCGTATTCACCTGAAATAGCCTATTGTAGTAGGTGTATCTACCCACAGAATATACAAAGTCAAATTAAATTAGCTAGCGAAACTCCGCAGACGCGATGGGTATCGATATCTAAACATGATAGAACAAAAATAAAATAATTTTGATTTAAAAAAAAAACAGATTTCCTCTACCAACAGTCGTTGACCACGTTTTTTTTTATCAAATATTTTTAATTTTTTCGTGTTTAGATATCGATACCCATCACGTCTGTGAAGTTTCGCTAGCTAATTTAATTTGACCCTGTATACAAGAGGTGTCTATCTATCTACGCGAAATTACTGCATTTCGCTAACAAAATTGACAGAATAAACTAATTATGCATAATTATAAAGAGATACGCCTGCTGCATTTGGGTACAAGGTGAATCTTTTAGTGAAGATCCAAGATACCACTAAAGTAGTTAAGAACGAAAACGCGGAAATGTATGTCGAAGTCCTTATGTTACGACCGGTTCAAAGTACCTGGAACAACATAAAAACGGTGGATACTTATACTAGCTATTTTTAGCATCACTGTTTTATTCGAGTGTCGAGGAAAGGATTATAATTATTGTAATTAGATTTCAATAGTATGATAAGCCTGATGATAAACAATCGGTTTTTACCGCACAGAGCTTGCACTCGTAATATAATATGTTACAGTTAAAAAGACAATCATGTTCGCTCTCAACACTTTTGCTTCAGCTACATGGTTTACGAGAAAAAAAATACAAAATCGCTTCATTTGGGTTAGGTTAGGTTAAAACAGTGACCAAAACACGCGCGCCGAGCGCCAGATCCCCTCTACAACACCATCAGCGGTGGGTTTTGGGTAACAGAATACTGATATTGTCCGCACAAAAAATTAAAACATTGTTTTTAGCAAAAATACAAAATGTTGCGGCTCAGCTCCTACGGCGTTAGCTCATTCACAGGGTTTGGCTTTACGCGTCCGGGGGGAAGCCAATACTACCCTTATTTCATTCTTATTCAAAAAAACCGGCTAAGTGCGTGTCGGATTACGCCAAATGAAGGGTGCCGTAGTTGGGATGAATTTCTCCCAAGAACAAACTTAACATTGTAGTTGAAAAACATGTTCTCCCATACATTCCAACTGCAAATGTAAGTTTGTACGCACAGTGTTGGGAGATTTACCATGTTATTTTAAGACTATAGACTTCTTATAGGTGAGGAACTCATGGCTATATTATAACAGCTGCACGGGTCGTTCCATCAGGTTAAGCTACGTTTGCCGAGGTTGGTCCGTGGATGGTAAACCATCTTTACATACCGAGACTCCTCCGTGCCTCGGAAAGCACGTTAAGCCGTTGGTCCCGCCTGTCATTCGTGGATCTTTGGCAGTTGTTACAGAAGCAAGAAAGTCTGACAACCAGTCTTACCAACGGGCATCGTATTACCCAGTTACTGGGTTGTGGAGGTCAGATAACCAGTCGCCCCATGTAGAATACTGGTATTCAGCTGCATCCGGTAAGACTGGAAGCCAACCTTAACATAGTTGGGAAAAGGCTAGGCAAATTGATTGAGACTTCATAGAGGTTTTCCAGTAATCTATAAGTATATGTATAACTATTATCTGTATTTTTTCTCATGTAGAGTAGTAGGCTCAGTAGTTTCGGAGTTAAGGGGGGAATGGTATATTTTCATCTATTTTCTTAAATAACTTTATTTATTTATTGAAAACTATTTATTGAAAAATTATTAAAAAAAATATACTTGAGAGGCTTTTCGGAGTAAGGCTTTTCATGTAATATGTCACACGATACAGAGTGCATAACATTTTATGAAATCTTTTTATTTGTGTCCCAAACTGACCCACATTCAAAATTCATTTATTTATGTAACACGTCCGTCACGTGTTTGGGTCACAGAAATTCTATCAGCGCCCAACCAACACCTTCGTTCGTGTTTGGATTTCTGTGCCAAATTTGAACTTATTCGGTCCATTAGATTCAAAGCAAATTGGATGTGACAGACGGACAGACAGACGTTATTTCATTCGAACTTTCGGAACCTTAAAAAGTGTAATATTTTGACCGTCACGGCGCTTTTGCTATAGTATGTGCTTTTTCTTTTATTTACTCTCAAACGTTAATTTATTTCATTGTACCCGTTTTTTTTTTCATTAAGTTACTCTCAAATGTTGTTAAAAGGTTGTTAATTTAGTTTAAGTTAATTTAGTTGTGCCTGTTATTTAATACATAATATACAGCGCAAGGACCTTCGTTCCAACCGGGTGTCCCACGACACCTCTCTACTTTATTTCATAGTAAAAAAAGACTTATAAGGAAGCACATTATTGTGCTTGTACTTAACTACCTACCTATATTGTATAAGGGTCAGTTTAGTTGTCATTAAGTGCGGGTAACGTTCTTTACTGTAATTCAGTATTCGTTTTTTTACTGTTATTTTTTTTGTTTCAATGGAGAATATGCACGTATGAACACTTATCCATTATTTTAATTTATCATTGTGCCAAGAAACAAAATCCATTTCTTTTTCTGCATAACTTATTTCACAATTCATTATTTTTCAACACATTTGCTCAAAAAATGCAATTACGAAGCCTGTAGGATACATATTTCGAAAGTTAAAAATTATGCACCATACAGCGGAATGTGCGGTAACATAGGTACTCTCACCTAAGTACCTTTGTATATCACCGTGTGTCTTCTCATCGCCTTTACGGTTATTTTTTTTTGTCTCTATAAAAAATATATTAGGTTGGGGAAAAAGTCTTTTCGCATTATAGTATGTATGAACTTGTAATAAAATCTCTTTGGCTATACTATTTGTATCTGGCTGGTTTTGGTATCATTGAAAGTGTAAATTTTAAAGAACATAATTCCAAATTAAAATTAGGAAAATGTGTGATTTTCATTTGTTTTTCGTACTGTCAAGATGAGTGAATCTAATGAAGAAATTCGACATAAACGATACGGACTTCTTGGCGGGAAAGTGAAGCGTCATGTTAGCAGTTTTGTTTTATTTTCTAAAATTTGTGTTTAGCCGAATATTAATGTGTAATAGTGGTGGATTATTAACCATTAAGTGTTCGTGAACCTGCACTAGTGTAGACAAATGAAACAAAACAGTGCAACATCACTTTAAGTTCTATCAAGAAGTCCGCGCGAGGTTTCAGTAAAGTGCCACGTCTTTACTGAAACTCAAGGGGAGCGGGGCGGGATATCATCTATCATCTTTATCATGCATCATTGAATGGAGTTCATTTCATAATTATACATTATTAATTACAGCTTTGTACTAGTTACCTAATTTTACATGACACTGGCTAAATGCACAAACCGTGCGAAGCAAAAAAGAAAAAAAAAAAAAAAAAAGAAGAAATTCGAAACATTTTAAAATTTTACTACAAAAAAGGTAAAAATGCAACGCAAGCCGCGAAAAAAAATGCGATGTTTATGGACCTAGTGCAGTGACTGTGAGAGTAGCACAAATTTGGTTTAAGCGTTATCAATCCGGAAATTTTGATGTCAAAGATGCACGTCGCTCTGGTCGCCCTATTACGGATAAAATGGATGAACTTTTGGAAAAAGTGGAGCAAGATCGGCATATCAGTAGTTACAACGTAGCTGAAGAACTGGGAATTGACCACAAAACAGTTTTGGCACATTTGAAAAAAACTGGGTACACAAAAAAGCTCGATATTTGGGTGCCTCACGAGCTCACTGAAAGAAACCTAATGAACCGTGTACTCATTTGTGATTATTTATTACGACGTAATGAAACCGAACCATTTTTGAAGAAGCTGATAACTGGTGATGAAAAGTGGATCACGTACGACAAGAACGTGCGAAAAAGGTCGCGGTCAAAGGCCGGTCAGGCTTCACAGACTGTGGCGAAACCCGGGTTAACTCGCAACAAGGTGATGCTGTGTGTGTGGTGGGATTGGAAAGGCATTATTCATTATGAGCTGTTACTACCAGGCAGGACCATTGATTCTGATTTAAGCAGGAAGATTAAAGCAAGAAGTTGAGAGAAAGCGGCCGGAATTAATCAACAGAAGGGGTGTGGTTTTTCATCATGATAACGCTAGACCTCACACATCTTTAGCCACTCAGCAAAAATTAAGAGAGTTTGGCTGGGAGGTGTTAATGCATCCGCCGTATAGTCCTGACCTTGCACCTTCAGATTTCCACCTGTTTCGGTCTCTTCAGAATTCTTTAGGCAGTGTCAGGTTAACATCACGAGAGGACTGCCAAAACCACTTGTCGCGGTATTTTGATCAGAAGACCCAAATTTTTTATAGCAATGGGATCATGTCCCTACCTACAAGATGGCAAAAAGTTATCGAACAAAATGGTACCTACATACTTTAGTTAAATGTAAATAAACTATATTAAAAATGTTTTGAATTTTCTTAAAAAATGCGAAGAAACTTTTTCCCCAACCTATTATAAGAATTCCACCAAGGAGTTTCAAATTACTAGAATAAATAAGTTGAATAATCGAAATTTTATATCATGGAAGACTCGAAGAAATACTCAATCATTCTCTTAAAATGTTTTGGTGGCTTGTTTCATTACCTATTTTACTAGTTTATTTTTATTAGTCTCGAGCCTTCGACTTCGTCTCGGGCTTACATTCGTCTACTCGTTTGTAAAAACCAACTTACCGCACTAGTATCATAAATAACTATTAGATATGTTGCGTTTTTTTGGTGGAACGGATCGCAAAATCAAAACGTGTCCCCTTCGACAATGCCGGAAGTGACAAAATAGTATTTGAATAAAATCTAATCTTTGCAAAGTGCTTGAAATCTCACCAAGGTAGGTAAGTCAGTAAGTGCTTGAATAAAGCATAAACAATAATTAAATTTATGTGATTTGGGGCTAAAAAGCAAATGTAAACAAATCAGTTTCGTGGTAAACAATGTCACATCATGATCGCGACAGAAACGGACTTTTGGACTGTTGTAGAAAATTGTAGGAGTTTCATATATTTTCTGAGCCGTCGTACTTGAATTTAAATTTTAATACTTTTCTTGGGTTTATATTACCGTCTATTATTGATTTAGTGAAAAAAAAATACATGCATATTCCCAAGATAATATTTACATAATTTAAAAGCTTACAGCTTTTTGACAGTTTTCCTGTTGACAGCGATGCGGAATAATTTTTTGATGCCCTATGATTCTTTCCCTACTTTTTATATTTTTATACATAATAGATAGATAATATTATTATTTTAAGCTTTTAAATTAAGTAATAGTTTAAATTAATGCCAATTTTGATGTCGACATGGTGCCTGTCGTCTTGAGTCAGGTTTTAAAGACAACCTACCTACTGTAAAAGTAAACTTATGTTAAAATAGCTCAAAATATCTTTATCATATTTATATAATTTGTGTAAAAAAACTTAATCCGTGCTAAATGTGTATAATGATTGCTCAATTTCATGCCATTCGGGATAAGATTACCAATATCAACATGGAGAAAATTACTCCATATTTTCATGGACACGTGGTACTTGCAGCTATAAACTTTCCATCTAATTAATAAAACCAGAGGCCGCCGACTGGTCGAAATTCTACTTAAAATATATATAGTACTTACAAATTCCATGAGTAGTACTTAAGAGGAGGCTCCCTATATTTATGTTAATTTGTATGAATATTCTGAAACAGTCACACATACAAGCAAAATGAAACTGTAGTATATGATTAATTGGATCTTTTTCTTTCCATGTGGAAGACAGTTACGTAATTGTAATATTTTCTCTCAATGCATGATCAAAATCATGTCTTTTTAAGGATAATTCTAAAAAACAAACAAGATTGTTTAGCTTTTATGTCTAAAATAAATATTCACAGCAAGAAAGTATAGTTTATTATCCCGACACAAGATATTTTTTCTCTAGATCAACTACTTACCTTAGATAAAAACGAAATAAGAATTGAGACTAACGCTATTTAGTTTCGTGCTCGAACACGATCAAAGAGCGTACGCGATATTCAACTTTATTACTGATGCGTTTAGCAGATAACGGAGTGGCGGGGAGCGAGGGACAGAGCTTGCGTTCGAAATTTGATTTAGACTGCCTGCTCTTAAGTACTTATTTCATGGTCAAGCCGTCACTTCTGTCACCTATCTATCTACAAGTCATGAGGCCCTGGTACTAAGTGTGTGTGTCAAACGTATGGTAGTGTGTGTAATGTTTTTTTAATCATTTAATTTATTTCTAATGCATGATATATAAAAATATTAGCTTTCTGCACTCCTCCTCCATACAAACTTTTAACTGTGCCAAATTCATACCCCTCCGTCCACGTAATTTTCGTAAAAAGGGGTACAAAATTTACGCTGCACGTATTAATATAATGATGATATTTACTCCCTTGCATTATGTATTCTAATAAGTTCATAAGCACAGCCATCAGTATCCTGTATTCAAATACCTAAATATATTTTTCACTACTCTTGCTCAAAAAGTCCGTCATTTTATCGTACCAGAGCGGGGCTAAAATAGCATATCATCCGCTAGGGGAAAGTTTTTTTTTTGTCTGTTACCAACGAGATGACAACGAGCCTACAAAAACGAAAAAGTCATTAAGGTGAATCCGCAGCGGTAGCTGTATGAATGATTTTAATTACTAAAATACATATCTGTTATAGTCTCGAATCATATTGTGATTAAGATACTCGTACAACCTGACACTGATTTGCAAATAGCAAAAAACGTAAGAAAATTTGAATTTCTTGGGCTACAGTTGCGGATTCACCTTAAGTAAAATAATCATGAATAAAGACTCGACTTATTACTGTTCCATAAAAAAAAATATTTTCTTTTTAAAAATGGAATTAATAGCGGCGATCTCTTCGGTAGAATGCGTGCATTGCGTTGCGGCCTCGCCGTAGGTGAGTATAAATAATGTACCTTGGTTGCGGAAGAAATTAAAAAAAACCGGCCAAGTGCATGTTGGACCACGCACAATGAAGGATTCCGTAGTTGGGATGAATTTATCCCAAAAACATTTTTTTTATATGATGATGCTCTACAAATTTACGGGTTTCAGATTTTTTCCTTTACTTGTACTGTGAGACCTTGCTTCTTGCCAAATTTCATGATTCTAGGTCAACGGGAAGTACACTATAGGTTTTGATTTATTTGGGAGTATCAAAATATGTGCTATATCGCTGTATTTTTTTATTGCGTTGACTTAGAAGCTTGATTGTTTTAGAGCTCCAAGGGACCGTAGACTTACGTATTTGATATTAATTTCAACTTGATACCTCCACGCGTTCCTGAGAAAAAGGGTCTTGACAGACTATAAGGGTTCCGTTTTGTCCTTTTGAGGTACGGATCCCTAAAAAAGGCATTTTTATCTAATTATAAATTGAATTAGTGACCGTGATTTATTTTACAACAGTGAAAATGTCATCATCTAGTGAGAATGGAGACCCGTATTTGCTAAAAGAAATAATTAAAAATTTTCAATGTGTTGCCGTCTTGGATTATTTTATTTTCTCACAATCGTAGTGAAAAGTATAGTGGTTACACACGGCGCTAAAAACCCATTATAGCTCGGTTTCTATTTACGCCCTCATAAAAAAACCCTCGTAAAAACTATCTCGTATATAATGGGTAATTTTAGCCCCTTGTATAAAAATCTACTATTATTTTCTTAAAATAATGACGGAATATGTCTTGAACACAATTAAATGCGTTTAATGACTTTAGTATGAAAATAAATTATTGGAAGTAGTATTGGATTCACTCGATACGTTGATGATAAATTAACCATAAGCGAGAAATACAACTTCCAGATGTTTATCTTCTATAGGAAAAATAACTTTAATTTCGGAAGTCGGTGTCTTTGGCTTTGTATTTTAATTTTTGCGAATATTGATGAACATACCTACATAAAAAGAAATACATATAGACGAACATAGAACCTTTTTTGGAGTGGGTAGAAAAATACATTCACAGTTATTTTCAATAGCTAATTCAATAATCGAATACCAAGAGGTTTCCCTAAAAAAGTATTTCGTCTCATTTTTTATTGAAGTTAAGTAAAAGTTTACATATAGTACACCTAAAAGGAATGTTTTTGTTTTAGTTGACATCTGAATAAGTGTTGAAAAGAAAAACGATGTAATAGAAAATTCAGGTTTATGAAATGTTGTACAGTTGAAAGCTACCCATAGGTACTAAAACCTAGTAAACTCTGTAAACTCTGTAAATCTAGCAAAATATAAATTTTGCGCAAAAAGAAAATATTTTAAGAAAATTGAACATATTATCAAGCACTGTGTGAAGATAGAAACATGAATTAAATTAATTGGCTTGATAAAAAAAAATCACAAAGACGACACTAAATTGCTATTTAAAACGTGTACCTTGAAGAGATTACTCCGTTAAACCATGTAAAAGTTATACCAAAAGATAGGCCTTATTGTTTTTTAGTACTTGGTGAGAACACATTTTATAATTTCCTTACTATTTTTTTCTATGGAGCAAATTTACACAAAATCTAGCAGTTCAAGAGCTCGCAACGGCCGGCCAGTTACAGCCGGCTACACACCGCACTACAAGACGGCCTTAAATAGGTATTTGAGTATTTGCAATATATTGCTATAATGCTTTTAAATACCTATTTGAGTAGTTATTTCAGATTTTCTTATCGTGTGAGATGTTCTTAATTGCATTGTTACTTTATCGGTGGGATAATTTTAAAACTTACGTTAGAATAATAAGTAGGTACGTACACTTTTGTCCATTGTTCTATTGGTCACCTACGTCATAAATAGTAAGGTAATAATTTATTTTTTTCGGAAAATAACTACTTAGGTACTTTCCGGAAAACACAAAAAATTGGTGGGAAAACTTAATGACAGCAGACACGTCGTAGAAATATTTATTTGGGGTTTCGTTGATTTTTTATTGTAAGTAGATAAAGGTAATTACTATTCATATTAAGAATAGACGTAGCAGCTCTTAGATTTTTTTTTATTTTACTCGGTTCGCTTCAACCTCGTATCAACCAGTTAGTGAATCTCCTACATACTTCCCAAGAAGTATGTAGGTAGGTACTACACTGAGCGCAGTGCATATTTTATGTGATTGTGAAAGTACGTATCTTGATACGGTTCGGATGCACTACTTGCTAACGTGTTTAAACGTCATTTAATTTCCGTACGTACCCACCAATTTTGTGGTTTAAGTTTGTCTGCCCCACATACTTACAAATAAATGATTAAAATACGTTCATAAACAGGGAGTGGAAACAGTACACAAATTGTTATTTACTTTTATAGGTATACCAACCATAATTAACAAAATTAATGTAAGTATTTAAGTTTTCAAAAAACCGGCCAAGTACGAGTCGGACCACGTACAGTGGGGTTCCGTAGTTGGGATGAATTTATTCCAAAAACAAACTTAACATTGTAATTAAAAAAACATGTTCTCCCATACATTGATATACGTCACGGTCAATTCTGCAACTGCTAATGTAAGTTGGTCGACTGTTACTCTTTAACTTGTAAAGCCTAGTTAGCTGTAATAGTTTTCCTTTTAACTTCGTTATATATTACTACAGCAATGTTTTTTTCACTTTATTCAAAAAACAACCGTTTAGCTGGTCTTTTACTCCGAAACATGGCAACCAAGGAGGTAACTTATAAATCTAAATCTAAGGCAGGCAATGATCATAAGTGGTCTAACTTGTGTTTGACCCTAGTGGATAACAATAAAAAACAGAAGAAATATTTTGTTTGACCTAGTACTTGCAATCACTCTGTGTAATAATGGGTCAATTTATAATATATCATGACCAATTTACGTACCCTACAAAAAAATTTTTTTCATTATTTTGTTTTACCACTTTGTAAAGGTCAACATTCACAGGGATTTAATAATTCTGTATGTACACTTAACTCTAACAAAAACTTGCTCTTTAAAGCTTAATACTACGCAAACGGAACTCTGAATCGAAAAATGATTTTCACAAACCTCAGAATATTTGAACGGCCTATCCAACAATACCCCACGCTATGGGATAGACGAGAAAAATATATCATGACCACTTTACGTACCCTACAAAAAAAATATTTTCATTATTTTGTTTTACCACTTTGTCGGCGTGATTAATATGTATATCCATGCTAAATTACAGCTTTTTAGTAGCCGCGGACAGACAGTCGGACATGGCGAAACTATAAGGTTTCTTTGTTGACTACGGAATCCATAAAAAGGATTTTAGAAGAGAACGATTATCTGCACAGTAAAAGCAGGATTGCTATAGAATAGCTTTTCAGTATATAAAACAAAGTTGGAAAACATTTATGATTCCATTATTGTGCATGAGTGCCGCAGGTGTTAATTTGAAACTAACGCAGACGCCATCCCGTGTAAACTTGTGTGCCGTTCAGTCATACGAGTAGATACGATTATAATATGAAAGGGTTATATTAATACCTAAGTACTTTGTCTTGAACAATTTTGGTGATACAACACAAATTGTCAGCTCCTGGAATTTATCACTTACGCAAATAATATAAGTGTGTTTATCTACTCATTGTGGTATTGTACATGCGGCCGTGGTCGCACGGATTTTATTAACATGTCTTGCTTGTTAAATGCCGGCGGAGTATATGCACACAAGTTATTTGGGTTTTTTTTTATTTAAGCATCACCTTGTGTAAAGGTCAACATTCACAGGGATTTTTGTAATAATTCTGTATGTACAAAGTGACAAATAAAAAATTTGCGGTGTTAATATATTTTCAGTTGGTACTTACTTTTCGAGTCGGTCACCAAGCTTGTCGGAGAGGTGGCTATCTTTTGGTTTCGTGAGGTCCGAGTCGTACAGGTCCCGCTTATAGCCTCTCCAGAAAGTGGGCATCATCCAGACGAACCATGTTTTCGAAAACCAATTTGCTCTTTTATAGTTGTTCGTTTTCTTCTCACGGTTCTTCGGTGGCACTTTTTTGAGATCACACGGATCTTTATTGCCACTAACCATTTTGAATTAACTATTAAAATATATTTTTTAATATAAATAAAAAGTCTTTAAGTCCTCGTGTTTAGAATTTAGTCACGCAAAGTTAGTTCGGAGTGAATATCGTCATTTTTGTCAGTGCAGTAATAGTCGCGGATGAAGCACGTTAGCCGGCAACTAGGCGAAACGCCTGATTAGCAACGACACGAAGCGAGCGCAAGCGGCCTCCTACTGAGTTGCGCGCGCGCAGTCGGTGCGTATTAATACCTACTTAAAAGCGCTACGAATTCACGGCGCCAGAGTTCGTCCCCGTCCCGGCGCGTCACGCTTTTAATGAGCTTACTACTTACTTTTAAACTTACGTACACGTAGTTCCGGAAAATGATTTTCATATCACTTAATTGATCGGTAACGAAGATAGGCATGCTCAGTTCTACTGAAACTGTATCAAATATGCATGTCTTAGCAATAAATCTACTTAATAAATAATTTATTAAGTAGATTTTATTATTATTGGCACTCATAAATCCATAAATCTTATGGATTTATGAGTGCCAATAAATATTTGTGTTTTTATACAAGTCTTTTTTGCAGTTAACAACTGCAAAAAAGACTTCTGCGTTATAGACCTAAGGGCTACCTGGATTTGGGCACGCCACTATTGTGGCGATAAGTCCCCCCTCTTTGAGGAGTGGCTAGAGAGGCGCCACGGGCGGCGTTCTCACCTTCCGCCTGACGCAGGTCCTCACCGGACACGGATGTTTCGGGAGGTTCCTGTTCAGGATAAAGCAGGAGGAAACGCCCGGGTGTCACCACTGTGTGGATCGCCCGGAGGACATGGTGGAGCATACGGTGGAGGTTTGCCCGGCTTGGGCGGAGCACCACCGTGTCCTCACGGAGGCGATCGGCGGCGGCGATCTCTCGCGTCCGGCCCTGGTTCAGACCATGGTTTGGAGCGAGAGTGTATGGGAGGCCGTCACCTCCTTCTGCGAAGCAGTAATGCTTGCGAAGGAGGAGTCGAATTGCGTGAGGGAGAGGCACGGTTCGCGCCCTGACGCCCCTAGTCGCCGCAGGAGACGCCCTGGGCGTCGGGAGTCGTAAACCGATTTCCGACCAGCGTAGGCGCGGACCTGCGGACGGTGATTGATGGGTAGCTCGCCGTCCGATAAGGACCAGGCCCGGGTCGACGGCGCGTTGTGTTCCGCGCGTGCCTGAAAGATATGTCAGCACGAATTGACGGGGTCCATTAGGGCCAATGCCTGCCAGGGTTGCGAGTTTGTTCGAAAGGGATATCGTGGCCCTGGCACACAGGCAAATGAAGGAACACGGGTGGGTTCTAGTCAGTAATAGTCTGACACGCCCTCCCGCTCCGCCCAGAGCGGGAGAAGTTATTTGATAATTTCCCATCCAAAAATAAAAACGGCTACCTGGATTACCAGACAGGTTCCACTGTCTGTGGTTATCAGCTACATAGGGTTCGCAAGCGGGAGACATTTCTGCTTGCTGCGCCCGATGGAAAGAAGAAAAAAGAAAGAAAATACGTTTATTTGCGGTAAACATAACGCAAAGAAATAAAAACACAAACACGAAAGAACAAGTTGAGGGAAAATATGCGTCACATTCACGCAAAACGGCCATCGCTCAGCATAATGCTGCGACCCTATGCTAGACAGAGGCCCAATGCTATGGTGTGTGCAATTTCGCCGGCACGCACATCCTTTTAATAGGATCATAGGAATGCTGCTTGGCGCCCGACAGATAAAGTATGGTGGCAACAATTTTCCGGACAAGGAATTTTAAATTCTGTCACTTCGTCAACTTTCCTTTTCAAAGAATCAACAGGGTTTTAAAGGTTTGCTTGACATTTTTCAGAAGCAGTTAAAGTAATTACTAATTATATAAACACACAGAAAACAGCGACAGAGAGTTTCTATTCTCTCATTTTGAGGCATTTTGTGGAGAGGATGGCCAAGTGAGAAACTTGTACCTTATTTGGTCATCTTCTGTGCAAAATGCTTCAAACTATAATATTACTTTACTTACTAACACTCCATTACTAACATTGGGTATTTTTTATGCATTTGCACTCTGAAAGAACCATTTGGTGAAGTGGAACTGATGATGAAGACCAGATGGCCACCGGGACTACCTACTGAATAATATGTATTTCACGGTTGCGTTTCGATTAGACACTTTAATATGGTTGCTAAGCAAATTTATGCTCGTCACAATGCATATGGTGAAGTCACCATCAGTTCCAGTTCTCCTGGTTCTTACCAGGAGAACTCCTCAACGATTGATGCCCCTGTATCGGGAAAAGCAATATTTTGTGAAAGGTGATGAGCAGTCGACATTAAGCTATTGTAACTTAGATAAATTACAAAAAGACCCACTAAAAATGACATTATATAAAAAATTAACAAAAAAAAACTGACTTCCAAAAAAAAAACACTACCTACTAAGTTAAAAATATAACTTTAATTTCGGAAGTCGGTGTCTTTAGGTGTGTTTTTGTTGTTTATTTATTTATTGAATACTGTATGCACACAAATGTACAGAGGCGGACTTAATGCCATAGGCATTTTCTACCAGTCAACCTTTGGGCGATGCAGAGATAAACTGCAACTGTTTTTTTTTGTTCACCGATTTCTCCGTCGATAGTGGACAGATTTTGATTTCTTTTTTGTTTTTATAGTGAGATGATTTCAGTATTTTGCTCATAATGTGCTTGTGCGTGCAAGTTGTGTGCTTGCATTTCAGAGTTGATTCGGGGGTCCGGTTTTCGTGGGTATCGTCTGTATCGGGTTTGTACCGTCTCCTGTCACTCTCACTACCAACATAATTATATACCTATGTAGGTAAACAAGTTATATATGGCTAGTATTGTAGCTAGCTTCGTCTGGTGTATGAAAAATAACGATCGGTCATTCAAACATTTAAATTGTTTTAACAAGTTTTACGTAATTAATCACATCACACTAATATTATAAAGGCGAAAGTTTGTGAGTGTGTGTGTGTGTGTGAGTGTGTATGTTTGTTACTTATTCACGCACAAACGGCTGGTCCAATTTTGATAAAATTTTGTATGGAGCTAGCTGACACCCTGGATTAAGACATAGGCTACTTTTTATCCCGATATTCCCACGGGATCGAGACTTACGCGGGTGAAACCGCGGGGCGCATCTAGTTAAACAATAAAGGGCACTATTGTTTCGGATTCTCTTGAACTCAGTGGCCAGCAAAGATCTCAACAGTGAACTTATATATTATATGTTCTAGTTATTCCGGTTTTATAGCCATCGCCTTCGTTGTGTTTCATTTCACGACTTGATGATAAAGCCCTACGGAACTTGACAAACCTGTGTCTGTGCTTGCTACACTTGCCCTACCGGTTGAAAGTTCACTGTTTCTTATTTCTCAAGCAAGATTCTAGTCTCTAGGGGCAAAAAGTCCCTTCAGCGCGGCCATCATGATGGATTGCAAAAATAGATTTAATTTTACGATACTTGGTTTGTTGTTTGATGGGGCAGATGTTACATTGTCAATGATATCACGATACCGTGGTAATATTGATGGTGTAAAACGCGGTATCGTAAGATTTTAGGAAATCTTGAAATATCGCGATATTAGGATCATGATAATATTGACAAATGTAACATGCCCCATTTATCTTGTTTTGCTGAGAATAGGGCCTTAATTTTGAAAGTGTGAAAATGTACTTTACCAGTGACCTCTTATTATTATTCATCTTTGTCACTTGGCTTGATCTGAGGATGAGGAAGATGCGTTTGTTTCGAATTCAGTATATCAGATAATTTAATTTATTGTATAATAATATGCTGATGCGGGACGGGGAAGATTAGCTGATTAGTCCTGGAAGTAGTCAAACTAAGTTTAGATCAGGACAAGCGGTATAGACTGGGTTCATTGACTGGGTGACCAGTCCTATGTCAGATATTCATGGCATGCGATCCTCGCCTTATACGCGCTTTAATAGTAGCTAGAAGAACAAGAGCGAACCTGGACGAAAATAAAAACCGGTTAAGAGCGACTCGGACTCGCGCACCGAGGGTTACGTATATATGATGTTGATGATTCCTGAAAAACTGTGCTATTTAGAGACATCGTTTTGTTTTTCCTGTAATCTTTACATAAACTTCTATCACATAGAATAATTTCAGATTTTTCTGTATGCAAACTTCGGAGATAAGGGGGGGGGGGGTATTTTTTTTACATTTTTCATCAAAAGTCGAAAACTATCATGCCTAAAAAAAAAAAATGTTTGTGAATGTGCAAACAGCGCTCTTTTATATGATACCCCACATGCCCTAGTACACTCCATTCGAATTTTTAAGACCCCCTTTCAGGCCCTGTTACAAAAAGGTATATTTTTTAAATTTCTTTCTTGTTCGCAAAATAGTTGGGTAAACGTCATCTAAAACTATTCCAAATTTCAAGTTGATAGCATTACTAGTTCTTGAGATATCCAGCTGTGACAGACAGACATACAGACAGACTTAGTCTCACCATAAGGGTTCCTTTTTACCATTTTGGTACGGAACCCTAAAACAACATGATCTTTAAAAATATTTAACTATTAAATTTAACACATTTTTACTTGATGCACAGATAACCTTGAAAAATCGATTGCAAAAGTAACCACTACCATCGAAGCTGCCTACTGACGTACTGACAACAACTGAGATCAAGGTCCTCTTGATGATCATGTTGCGTTATTATAACAGTTGATAATTGATTTGTAAACACGGTTCCATAGTAATAATGTTGTACAATGGCACATTGTAGACGAAGATCTAAAACAATTAGACAACACTAATACACACGAAATTGAGTAGGTATATGCTAATTGGACAAATGTCTCATTTAAAGCTTGGCTTCCTCTCAGTAATTTAATTGTAAAACTTGCAATAACTAAATATATAATTGCTTGCAACAAGTTTAGGCTAACCTCTGCTTGACTTTTCAAGTGCTACAATCTCATCCTATAATAAACAGATATTCGGGATTTTTTTTTTATATGATCAAAGATTCTGTCACAAAGTCATAAAATGCAATAAAACTTGATCTTGCAAGAATAAAATGTAACAATTAATAGGATAATAACTTAAATGCAAGAATATAAAGGGAAATTCAACGAGAACTTTGGTTGTGCAAGTAGGTACTGGTTTTCTTGTAAGTACTTATATTTTTAATAAGTAAGTAGGTACTGGATTATAAGTGCATAAAAGACATGTATTTTAGACAAGGGTAATACACAAAGTAGCAATGTGTTTCATTTTGACAGTACAACAACAATTAATGTTGTTATTTACGTTGTTGAGCAGACACATTTCTCGTATTTATGAAGCAATGGGTATATATCCTTCAAAATCATTCAGATTACAATTAAGTAGGTACTTTTTAATAGCATATAATAGATAATATTAATAATAAAAAGTTTATTCAGGTAAAAAGGTAAAATACTAAGTACAAAGCTTAAATCTACGTAAAATTCTATTGTGATATGTGCCTGAACTAGGTTATCCAGTGTTTCAGGCAATTGATAGTGTGTTACGCAATTCGAAGCTTTAACTGCACTCTAATTAAACTATAGTTTAATTAGAGTGCAGTTAAAGCTTCGAATCTAGATCTACTTATGTTTATATAAGCAGAGAAGCATAGTTTTCGGGCTACTTAGACCAGGTAGTACGAAATAATGTTTTTCCAATAACACAGGGAAGATTTTCAGTTCACGAGCAGTTTTAACGTCGGTGAGCTTAACATACAATTATGTTTATAAAGTACACTTATAGGGAAGATTATTCTCGCGTCTCGATTGCGTGTAAAGTTACAGTCATATTTTTCCTGCAGGTAACCGCGAGCTAGCGGTGGAAGGCGTGGCGTCTACGTCACTGGCGTCCAAACTTCTCACGTTGATCATCACAGTCTACGTTACACATCGTCAGAATGTTGTGAGACGGTTTAACAACACGGTGACGCTATTGACGGAGTAGATCAGTGTTCCGGTGGCATGTGATCAGCGTATTGAAGTGTTATTGTGGCGTGCAGTGGGGTCATCTGGCCGGCCGGTAACAATGCGTCGGACACAATACGTGGATCTATTGACACGCCGCATGACGGCCAATGGCGGCCAGCGACCAACACTATCCCGCGCCAACACGCCACGGCGCACAGTGGTCTGAAAATCGAGCTCCATACTCATAGAAACTTAAAAGTAAGGAATAAAAAAAATGTTATGTCTCTGGTATATTGACATTGCAGAATATTATATACAATATTACATGAATATTTACTTTGAAAAGTATTATATTTACTGCTTTAATTTATTGTGAATGCACTATGTGCTTTCCTATTATTATACGTGTTTTCCTATTATTTTTTGCTTTTTCTCAGTTTTAATGGCGGTCCGGATTTTGAGCACTTTAAATGCGGCCTACCCAAATGTCCTTTCTTTGGTATTGTTCGTCGAGTCGTTGAGCTCCTTAAGTCTTGAGTCGAGCTGCAGGATTATTGACAAATGCTTGCACTGATTGGACAGGTCCACTCAAATTTGTGTGGTTCTTTCCTCAAAATACTATTTCAGACACAGATCTACATGGTCCTCACATGATCAGATCAAGACTATGTCTGGACTTTAAAAGAGACTTTGACCCCTGAGTTTGTTTCGCAATTTCTTCTCAGGGGTAGTCAGATAGGAAATGTCGACTACATCTAGCTTATTTTTTACTTTTTAATAAGTATGAAGTGTAAAAGTGATTCCGATATCCTATTTACAGAATAAACGATTTGATTTCATTTCATTATACCTCCCTTTACTAAAACTGGTATCATTATTAGATCCACGCGTGGGAAATAAGTTGTGCGTGGTCCGACACGCACTGGGCCGGTTTTTTTTTTACAAAATTGAATTCATGAACTAAGACACTCATTTGTTTAATAACATAACCACACTCACTCAACCGTGATTATGGTTGAGTTATAATTAGATACATGACATGAGCATTACCTAGTTAAGCTCTAGCAGGACCAAATGGGCCCTAGTCACAATACAATTCTATTATCTGTAATATAGGTAAGTACCTAATCAGAGAATAGCGAACGTTGATGAGGGTAGTTGTATAAAAATAGAACGTAGCTTAATTTTATCAGTATTCCAGCACTTGTGCGCGCTAACTTATTACGTTCTATTTGTTATTGTGATAGGATAATGAAAGAAAGGTTTTGGTACTAATTTTGACATTTCCATGTTTGTGGCAAACATCAGTTGTTTTTAACAGCCAAGTATGTTTTACAGTCTTTAAAAACTAAATTTATTTAGAATTAAAATAATATAAATAATAACTTATATCTAATTAATTTATAAAAATAACAAAATGATGTCCTATATAAAGTAAAACTATTAATAAACTAAAATATGGCGTCAAAAATTTCTCCACATCGCTGTCGACTGGTAATGTACCCAAGAGACTGGTGGCATTGCCACGTTGTATGGCAATATGTTATTTGAAGTTTTTAAGAATACTGTTGATTTGTCAGAAAATGAAAAGAAGGAATTGAAACAATGTCAGATTTATGTATGTTCGTTGAGGAAGAAAATCGTGTAATCGCACGAGACGTACGTTTAATTACACGTTTATTTATTGTCATCATAAAGGTCATTTAGCAGGCTCTAAACTAACGAGAGGATGAGTAAATCGATCGAACTTCTTTTAACCACGTCAAAAATTTGAAAAATCACATACTTACCGAAAATTCACAATTTCAAAAATATGTTACGTGCAAAGCGGCGCCCAAAGATGCATGAATTGTATGTCACTTTTTTCTCGCGCGCGGAGCTACTGATACCATCTTTAATATTACGGAAAGGGATATACCAGAGATATATATATATTTTTTTTATTTCTTATTTCTTTTAAGTTTCTATGAGCACTGAGCTCGTTTTTCAAAGCAGTGGGCGGCGCGAGCTCGGTGCTCACGCACAAACTGGTTAGGTACATATTCAAAGATCCAAACTTACCGAGGCATTGCGATTTTGCTCATCGTTGTTCATTTATTTTTCTGAGGTTTCATGTTTTACTTACCTACTCTTTTATTATCTTTCGACTTTACTTTGTCATAATCATCTTTGTTAAAGAAAAGAAAAGAAAAAAAAGAAAGAAAAAGGATTGGAAATGGATGGATGTTGGGATGATTGGTGTTTGGAAAGATGATTTTCATTAAATGGTGCCTAAAGTCAAAGTAAATATTTCAAATAGGCAAATAAAAGGCAGAACGTCAAAATTTACAAAAAAATACGGAACCCTAAAAATTAATTGATTTTAGTTGCCCCTCTTCCAAAAAGTAGTTTCGTATGGAGAAGAATGGGCATGAAACTCCACCGTCACTCTTTTAAAATGTTTCACAATATTTTGTATAAGTACATTATTTTTATAATAATATCATTATGACTGATGCTCGGAACATCGTCTTACTTCTCATTCTTTATATATTAGTCTATGGTCTTACTGATAGAGATTACTTTGCAGGAATGTGTTCGAAAATTATGGTCAAAGACTACCAAAGCCAATTTAAATCACATCAAATACTTACGTTTACCACATAATGATGTAACATTGGGGACCCGTCTAAAAATCCATTTATTTGTTTCTAGTTAAGTTTTTTTTTATGCAAATCTGATCAGTGACACGAGTATTATAAAGGTAAACAAGTTGGAATTACATCGAGGCCTTCATAATTTGTTTTGTCTGAACGAGTGTCCGCATTTCGGTGCGCAACGCGCGGCGGCCGCTGCATGCCGTGTATACGTACAATCGAACTGGAAAAAACCGAGACCCAGTATTGGTAGGTACTTGTTCGTTCCCAAATAACGGATCTTCATGTTGATTAATTTTTGCCCTCGATTGTCAAGTTAATCCAATTGGTAATGTGGTGCTCGCTGACTGTGACGTGTTTGTTACTACACACGCCACAATTCCACATAACATAGACCAAAATAGCTATTACGCAGTATCTGCGAGTACATGCATGCCACTTAAGTATTGAGTCAGATATCTATATTAAGCAAATCAATCAAATCGATATTAAGTAAATCAATCAAAGCAATATTAGCGAGGCACATACCTACTTGTGTTATTTTCGAAAAAAAATATGCATTTTCATAAGTCAGTACTTATGTTTTACAAATAAATAATTCTGATTCTAACTTATTGCACCTAATTGGGATACTATCGAAACTTTGTTTAAAACTAATGATGTGTGCGTTATGTATCAGCGTGACTCGTGCCACTCATTTTGTAACAGATTTAGATATTATCAGCGTCACCATAATAACGCGTTATTAATTACAGGTCTATGATTAAAATCCCCTTTTTTGTTAATTTCTAGTGAGATCACGTTGATTGACATTTAATGGCTGTATTTAAGTAGTCATTTCTTTGATTTAGGTTGTCGATTGATTTCGAGAGGCACGTAACCTACATCGGCTACATCTGTTAGAAATCAACAAACCACTAAAGGGTTTATTTATAAACAATGATTAAAGTTAAGAGACGAAAACGTCAAAAAGGTATGGTTAAATAGTAGCTAATCATTACCGTTTTTTATTTTAATTACTAAGTGTTTTGGATTGACAATACTGTTTATAGGAAAAACGATATATCAAGTTTAAAATAGTTTCCTGATTAAACATATTTCAGATTTAGGAAAGTTATACTTAACAAGTACGTAGCAGTAGGTACCTACTAACTACTAAATACCTACCTATAAAGTTTTTGTTCCGTCTCGTGTACATAACGTATAAAATTAATTAATTAGACAAAAACTTATTTCAACCCATAGGTAGTTCCGCAATAAGTATAATTAAGTACTATGTACTACCTATCTACCTATATGTGAATGTTCATTATGAAATAGTGTTGTTTATTTTTGATTGGTTTGTTTATTTTTAGGGTTCCGTACGTCCAAATGAAAAAACGGAACCAAATAGGACCACTCGTGGGTCTGTCTGTCCGTCTGTCACACACTTATTTGCTCCGAAGTTGAAACTTTGGTACACATATCAATTTCCAAACACGGACGTGTAACGTAAATAAATGAATTTTGAATATGAGGGTCACTTTTCAGGGGCAAATTAGAAAATTAAATAAAAAATTCGAGCAAGGCTTATGATGAGAAACAAACAACATCTGACATCTCGTCTTGGTAATAAGTAACTGAGCAGCGACAGAAATTAACCTCACAATTTATGGCGGAGATTTCTTGAAAATGGTCAAAAAGGTAGTTTTTTAAAGCAGTGTATCTCTTAAACCGTAAATATTTTTTCCAAAACAAAAACAGTATGATATTTTCAAGTCTTTTGTGCATACGGTGATGGAAGTCAAAATATAATTAAAATAATTTAATACATCAAAAAAATCTTCAAAGACAACTCTTAATTATTTTTAAAAGCAGTTTATCGCTTCGTTAACAGTTATAATTATAATTAAAAGTATACCATAAAATTGCAAATGCCAAACAGCATCCGGTGATGGATTCATTTGTATTAATTAGGTAATACCTAATTTTATACGATTTTATTTGCATTTTTACGCCATACGTTGTGTCATCGCGCATCTCTTTATTTTGTATGCGATCTGACAGTGACAGCGGTTTACCTGTTGTCAGCCTCTTAAAAAGCTGAATACTGAAATATTTATTCGAATAATTATTCATTACTAGTAGTCGCCCACTGGTCGAAATTCGATCCCTATATTTACAATCTATATAGTATAGTACTTACTAATTCCATGAGTACACTAATTCCATGCTATTATTAAGTACTTACTAATTACATGCTATTATTTATAGTAAGTACTTACTAATTTCATGCTATTCAAAAGTACTTACTTATTCCATGCTCAAGCTGTGACTTCCTGTTACACACATCCGTCCCTTTCACGAAATTACTCCCACAGAAACCGAGAAAAAAGATGTTACACATCAAAAAAAAGTTTTGCAAGCTGTAGGTACTCTTTTTATAATTTTAAAGTTATTTATGAAAATATATAAAAAAAACCGGCCAAGTGCGAGTCGGACTCGCGCACGAAGGGTTCCGTACCATTATCTATAAAAACGGCAAAAAAATCAAGTTTGTTGTATGAGAGCCCCCTTTAAATATTTGTTTTATTTTAATTTAATTATTGATTTTTAAAGTGAATATATAACTAAATATTCTGTGAATATTTCAAACGTCTACCTGTTACCGTTATCAATATAGAGCAAAAACAAGCAAAAAAAATCACGTTTGTTGTATGGGAGCCCCCTAAAATATTTATGTTATTCTGGTTTTTAGTATTAGTTGCTATTGCGGCAACAGAAATACATCATCTGTGAAAAATTCAACTGTCTAGCTATCACGGATCATGAGATACAGCCTGGTGACAGACGGAAAGACAGAGACAGACAGACAGACGGCGGAGCCTTAGTAATAGGGTTCCCGTTTTAACCGGTTATTGTGGAGAGGCCAGACTGCCAGACTGATGCACTGGTCCAGTAGGCATAGCTGCGGGCCTTTTTTTTTTTTTTTTTTTGGGTGGGAAATTATCAAATAACTTCTCCCGCTCTGGGTGGAGCGGGAGGGAGTGTCAGACTTTTACTGACTAAAACCCACCGTGTTCCTTCAGATGCCTGTGTGCCAGGGCCACGATATCCCTTTCGGACAGGCTCGTAACCCTGGCAGGCATTGGCCCTTTCGGACCCCGTCAATTGGTGCTGACGTGTCTTTGAGGCGCGCGTGGAACACAACGCGCCGTCGACCCGGGCTTGGTCCTTATCGGACGGTGAGCTACCCATCGCTCACCGTCCGCAAGCCCGCGCCTACGGTGGCCGGGAATCGGCCTGCGATTCCCGACGCCCGGGGCGTCTCCTGCGGCGACTAAGGGCGCGAGGGCGTTGACTTTGCCTTACCCTCACGCGTTCCGCCTCCTCCTTCGCAAGCATCACTGTTTCGCAGAAGGAGGTGACGGCCTCCCATGCACTCTCGCTCCGAACCATGGCCTGAACCAGGGCCGGACGCGAGAGATCGCCGCCGCCGATCGCTGCCGTGAGGACACGGCGGTGCTCCGCCCAAGCTGGGCAGACCTCCACCGTATGCTCCACCGTGTCCTCCGGGCGATCCACACAGTGGTGACACCCGGGCGTTTCCTCCCGCTTAATCCTAAACAGGAACCTCCCGAAACATCCATGTCCGGTGAGGACCTGCGTCAGGCGGAAGGTGAGGACGCCGTGGCGCCTCTCTAGCCACTCCTCAAAGAGGGGACTTATCGCCACAATTGTGGCGTGCCCAGCGCTGGGTTGCGACAATCGCACTCTCCATGTCGCCATGAGATCGCGCCGGAGCTCCGTCCGCTGTGCCGCGATTTCCTGCGGCAGCGGAGTTATGCCCCGGAGTTTCACCTCTTCGCGCCACACCCAAATGTGCGCGAGGACTTTCGCCTCCAGATCCCATGGCGGCAGTCCGGCAAGGAGGCTCGCCGCCTCACGGGAGACCGTGCGGTAACCCCGTACCATCCTGATGGCCATGACCCTTTGGGACGCGTTCAACCGCTGCGCTGGTCGCAGCCTCAGAGAACGCGCCCACACCGGTGCCCCGTAAAGGGCCATGGACCGCACGATCCCCGCGTAGAGCCTCCGGCAGGAGGCGTTTGGACCCCCCAGATTGGGCAGGAGCCGCTTCAAGGCAGCCCCGGCCCGCTCCAGTCTGGGAGCCAAACGTCGGAAGTGCTCGACGAAGTTCCACCGGCTGTCGAGGACGAGTCCCAGGTACTTCATCGTCGACTCGACGCCGATGTGAACCCCTCCCGCCGTTATCTGGGAACCCGACAGTGGCGCGTTCCGAGGACCATAAAAGCACATGGCCTCGGACTTGTGCAATGCCACCTCGAGTCCCAATTGCCGGATCCTATCGACGATTGTCGCAACCCCACGTGCCGCCAGTTCGGCCGCCGCCTGATGCGAACTCCCTTGTGCCAGGACTAGCGTGTCGTCAGCGTAGCAGACTACGCTGACGCCACTAGGGAGGTCGGCGCGCAGCACCCAGTCGTACCCGATGTCCCACAGATGCGGCCCCAGGACCGATCCCTGTGGGACACCGCACGACATCTCTCACCGGTTCCACTCTCCTTGGTGACCGGGGTAGATGACGGCCCTGTCCGTCAGATATGCCTCGACTACGCGACAGAGGTAGGTCGGCATCCGGTGATATCGGAGTGCCTCCCTGATGCAACTCCAGGGCAGGGTATTGAAGGCATTGGCGATGTCAAGAGACACCGCCAAGACGACCCCACCCCGGGCCACAGCATCCCCCGTCGTGAGGGCTCGAACGCGTCCACCGTAGAGCGACCCTTGCGGAAACCAAACTGGCTCTCCGCCAAATCCGGCCCCACCCGTACCAGCCGCCCGACAAGGCGGTCTGCAATAACTCTTTCAAAGAGCTTGCCCACCTCGTCGAGCAGCACGATGGGCCGGTAAGCGGACGGAGAGTCCGCTGGGCGCCCCGGCTTCTTAATGAGGACCAGTTTCCCCGTCTTCCAACGAAGTGGGAACTGGCCCCTCTCCAAGCATGCGCTTAGGAGCCCTCTTAGTCGAGGCCCGAGAGCCTCCAAGGCCAGAACCCAGGCTTTTCCAGGCAAGCCGTCGGGTCCTGGGGCGGTATTCTTGGCATTCAGCCTACGTACCGCCACTCTCAGGTCTACCTCGGTCACCTCCGAAGAATCGTCGTCGTCGTCGTTGGCGGTGTGGTCCGCATCAGGCACCGCAGGAGGCGGAGCCATGGGCGGGGGAGTATGTTCCCCTCGCGAAGGGAACAGAGCGCTCACCACGTCCTCCACGAGCTGGGGCCGATAGCTGCGGGCCTGGTGCTGAAGAAAGATATTTAAATTGATAGTGCTATAGAATTTAAGTTATGGTCATGTTTTAGTGTAATTTTAATTTATTTTGACATAATTTTAATTTGTTCTTGATTTAATTTAATTTTTTTTTTGATTTGATTTTGATTTAATTTTGCTTTTAATTTAATTTAATTTTTGATTTAATTCTAATGTAATATTGACTTTTTGATTTGGATTTTGATTATAATTATGATTTTGTCTTTTTATTGTAATTTAGATTTGGTTTTGGAATTTGATTTTAATTTAGATTTTGATATTGATTTTAATTTTAATTTTTATATCTTTTGTTATTTTAATGTTTTTTTTTTTTTTTTTTACTAACATACTTTTCTAAGTTTTAATACTAACACTATACTAAAATATTTGAATTTGAATTTCACCTTGAGGGTACGGAACCCTAATTAACCCCGATATCTCCAAACTGATGAGCCTAAAAATAAAAATAAAAATACGGAAAATAGTTATTTTAGATTAGATTACAGGAAAATCTATAAGAAGTCTATGATATTAAAATAACATGGTAAATCTCTCAATATTGTGCGTACAAACTTACATTTGCAGTTGGAATGTATGGGTGAACATGTTTTTCAACTAAAATAAATTATCTTGGGATTAAAAACATGGAAGATAACACAGACTACAATATAATATGTAGATAACATATTCAATTCATTGTACGGAACCTTCACCAGGCGAGTTCAACGCGCACTTGTCTGATTTTTTATTGGTTTGTTATTTTTTAGGCAGTTTAGTAGGAAGCCAAGTAGGTACCTATAATTAAAGTTTTTGTATTTATGTTAACGTCAATTATTTCTTTATGGATTGAAACTTAGATATACCTACAGTGAGTCCTTAAAGATGTCATAATTGAGAAGAAAGAGAAGCTGTAATTTATTGTAAAATATGAAGCAATTATCTATTTACTCATAAATGAGTTGAGTAATCAAAAATAAAAAGCAACCAAGTTCTGCATACAAATAAGACGTTCTTGTTATTAATTAAATACCAACCGTACGTTGATATTTAATACAGATATTTTGGATTGAAAATCAAAGTAAAGGGTTAGTTTACCGTTCATTTGAATCGATATTTTTTTTATCAAAACGTGCAACCAGTTTTGGTAGCAACCAAGTTCTGAGAAATATGTTCAAGAATAACATATATTTTTTCCGCTACCGCGGGTCTACTCCGAACATAAATCTGAAGAATCGGCCGAATGTTCGGTCGTTTCTTTACTACGGCTAACTATCGCTGACTACGGCGAAAAAAAAGAAGAAAGACAGTCGAAGAGATAAGCCAAAGCCAAAACTGTGCCTTGGAGTCGGGTAAGGACTCAAAGTCAAAAAAAGAAACTATGGAAGTTATAAAACAACCGAACATTCGGCCGATACTTCGGTTTAGTGTTTCGGAGTAGACCCCCTGACTACTTTTATCATAATTTGCCTCTTGTCAGCGCCTTAACGATGCGCTGTCATAAATTGAGTCTAATTATTATTTAACTTAAATGAGTTCATTTGGTCAATTCTATTCCGATTGGCTTAAATTTCACAACACTTGCTTTCTGTTGAGTAAACTTGAGCACAAAAAATTGGCTTGGCATAATCAATCAGTGTATGCATAGACGCGATTTGTCTTCTGCGTTTACTTTTAGGAACAATAGCACCGGTGTATGTATCCACAAACCCAGAACTACACGACCGCCAGTTTTCCTCACAATTTGCCAGTTAATTTCATAGGTATACTTAGATTGCCTTTTAATACTTACAGCGCATGATTAAAAAAGCATCGCATAGGCGTGTGACTTGGCTGGAGTCTAGTTTTTCTATTTTAGATGAAACTAGTACTGGATACAGGTAAATGCTGTACATGGCATGGTGACTGTGCTAAATATAGCATCAATGTAGTTAATGCTGCTGTACTTGGAAGGCAAGGACCGTTAGCGGCGGGAGCCAGGCGGCGCCGGCGCCGGCGACAGGGTGCGATCACTCTTTCTCGTTTTATCTTCAGCTACGGTGCATTGTGCTCGAATGCACGTAATGATGAATCACCTGCATGATATTTTGTACCGATGAGAACTTATTGAGATAATCGTTTGCGTACGTAACATTGATGACAAACTTTTCTGGTCTCTGGAATATTTTATCCGAGTCGATCGTTTAAGATTTGTCTTTTTTTTTTAAACGTACCATTACTTTTCTTTTATCGATATGAAAACTAAGTACAAAGTACAGTTTACCATAACTTTTACTGAGAAAAGTGTAGGCTCCTGACAATTCTCTCCAATATATCGCTAGTAGCCGGCTAACATAAAGTATAGGTGCACACGGCTATACATCAAGCTATACATTACTAGTATAAGCTGATCTCGCATTGTGTAGGATTTCCGTACAACGAGAGGTTAGCGTATACTGGAAATTTATAGCTTAATGTGTAGCCGTGTGTACCTAAGGTCGTATTAATAAACCGATTTCGTTTGGTTTCTTTAAAGTTTAAAGTGCAAATTGATTTCTTCGGAATTGATGATATTAACGTAATATGAATAAAATTCGAATGTAATTTATACAATAAAAAACGGGGTGAATGGGGTGTATTTATCTAAAAAACAAACTTAACATTGTAGTTGAAAAACATGTTCTCCCTTACATCGATATACGCCACGGTCAATTCTCCAACTGCAAAGGTAAATTGGTCGACTATTACTCGTTAATTTGTAAAGTCTATTAGCCGTGATAGTTTTCCTTTTAATTGCGTTATATACAAGATAAAAAAATCAGCTTTTGCTGTGTGATGAGAACATAAATGTAGGGAACAGCTGATTTCGCGATTTCTGGTTTGGTCCCATAGTAAAAGTTGTTCATAATGATGAATACAATGACCCCTTAAATAAAAATTCATAATTATATTACAGACAACAGTCATCCATATTGTGTTAGTATTACAAAACAACTTATATTCTAGTGTTAGTAGTAGGTAGGTACTAATATAAAATAAAATAATGCACACTCCACACATAGGACGACCAGACAAGAAAACATGTTTCCTACCTTGGACTTACTTGGCTTAACGCCTGACTGCCAGCAATAGGTTGTTATTTCGTGAGGCTCGGACACGTGCACAAATGCACGGTTTCCGTTACTGCTGGGTACGAAATGGCACTATCAACGTCCGCAAAGCTGAGAAGCAACCATCTATTCCCATCCGGACAGCAACTGACCTGGACGAGAAGGTTGGCCCCTCCCAAGCGATCGATGCTGCCGACCCAGACCACGGAATATCACCGACACAGTCGCTCGAGGACAAATAATTTTAAGAACTTTTTTTCCCTATACCTCTTTTTGTTTATACCCCCAAAGAGGAGTATTTATAATGTTATAAAATTAATTAATCTAATCGAACCGCACTTGTGTACAAAGCACATACACACACATATCCAAAAACTCTACAGGCAATTCACCAGTAATCCTTCAAATCGAAGTTCTCGCCTCTTTCGTTATGTGAATTGCACACTAAGAAGATCCACTTTTCTATACCAAATGCACAAACAAAATACACACACCACTTACACACCAGCCGTACTATTTACCCTTGTCTGTCACGTTTATTACATATATAGGTACTACAACATATTATTATATTACAAACATATCAAAGATTACACTTAGCTGCGCGCCTTTGAAGAAAATAGACCCTTATTTTATTAATACGAGTACAACAGAAGTATACTGGTTGCTTACTCGCGCAATGTTGATACATATCCTCAACTTCCATCATAGAGTTCTTGGCCCCAAATATCCTTACTGCTTATACCAAATGTACTGTAACTTTAAATATAAATGGCAAATTTTCTAGTGGATGAATTAGATGACAGTACTAATCTGGAGTGTCGAGAACTCGATAGACTTGAAGTTTTCCAGAATTCTTTGACTTCTAATTATAACTTTTAAGATATTGACATTCAACATACGCAGTTTACAGCACAATTTCAATACATTTTGCATTGCATTAAAACGACTTAACATTGTTTTCGATGTGATTATTCTGACTGAATGCTGGCTGAGAGGTTGTCCAGTGGTTGGTCAGATACAAGATTACACGTCATACTCTACTGTAAATAATCTTAACCAATGTGGAGGGGTTGTAACATACGTTAGAAACTGCTGGAACGCTTCCGTCTCGGAACCTGATCTTCAAGACGCTGAATCTGTCTTACTTCAGCTCTCAAAAGATATTTGTTTAATTGCCATATATCGATCTCCATCGCATAGACAGACTGACAACTTGTTTTCCTCTCTTGACAAAATTCTCAATTCAACTAGTAAATATCAAACAATTATAGTGACCGGTGACATTAACATAAACCTTCTGTCCATGCATGATAAATCTGCGTCAGAATTTGCTTGCGTAATGTCTGAACATGGTCTAAAGCAGGTAATATCTTTTTTTTTTTTTTTTGTTCACGGGGTGGGAAATCCTCATGGATGTCCTCCACCCTGGGGCGGGCGGAGGGGTCTGTCAGACTCTTACTGACTAAAAACCACCCCAGTGTTCCCTTCCCACACTTGGGCCGGGGATCTTGGGATCTGTTATTACTTCCGCAATCCCCGGCTAGTGCCGGCCCGCCTCTGCGGGCCACCTCAAGTCTGGGGAGGGGGGGTGAGGTGTTAGACCCCCTCCACGACGTCTGAAAGGGGCGCGCGTGGAACACTACGCGCCGCCACCTCGGGTCCAGTGTGATAGGGGGCGGCGGAAGTCCCCAAGTCCGCCGTCCCTGGACCCATTTAGGGGGGCCGGAAGAGGGCATTATCTCAAAGCAGGTAATATCTAAGCCAACTATGCTGGTTGCGTGCCTCGACCACATATTTTTAAAATCGAGACATCAGAGTGCCCTGGGTATCGTCTGTGAAGTTGATATCACCGATCACAAATTGGTAATGATGGGGTACAATACGGAAACTCCGACCTGCACTAAATGCCAACAACGCACAATTAATAAAATTAACTTTCCCGAGCTAATAGGAGACCTCCGTAACATCGACTGGAATGAAGTAGTGACTGATTTAGACGTTAATACAGCAATCAATGAATTTTACAGACTTCTAGCAGATGCAATAAGGAAACACACGACGGGAACGACAATTAGCCGTGCTAAATACATATGGAAGCCCTGGATCACACCTGGCCTTATAAAATGTATGAATCACAGGGATAAACTCCATAAAGAGTCAAATAAACACCCAAAAGACAAAACAAGAAAGCTCGTTTACACCCGCTACAGAAACTTTTTTACCAATCTGGTGCAAAAGCTGAAACATGAACACGAAAGTAAAAGTTAGAAGAAAACAAATCGAATACTAAAGGATTATGGAACACGATAAAAACAATCACCGAGCAACACAATAACAAAAGTTGTCCAAGCGATTTACTAAAGTGTAAATCCACGGCACAAAATTCAGTTGACTTCTGCAACGAATATTTCTCCTCTGTTGGCACACACCTGGCAAGCCAAATTCTAACTGACATAAATGAAACTCAGGAGTCAGTGGTTTCTAAACAAAAATTAGGAGATCCATCAGGGATTAGTTTCTTCATGCAACCTGCTGATGTTTATGAGATTAGCAAACTGATTGTTAACCTTAATAGTGAGAGTGCTGCTGGCGTTGATGGTCTTACACCAAAAATTGTTAAAGAGATAAGAAGTGAAATTTTAACTCCACTTACCTACATTATCAATCTAAGTCTAAGTACTGGTATATTCCCCGATAAATGGAAAGAAGCTAGAGTCACCCCTATATTCAAGAATGGATCAAAACAAAACCCTGCAAACTATAGGCCTATATCGATATTAGGAATCTTCTCCAAAATTCTGGAAAAGAGAAGCTAACAAACGCTTAGTTTCGTTCTTAGAGTCGAACAAGCTGATCTCCAATAATCAATTTGGTTTCAGGCGTGGGAAATCTACTGAAGATGCAGTGAGCCGCCTGACCAAACTAGTAACGTCATTTCTAGATAACAACCAAAAGTGCTTAGGAGTGTTTTTAGATCTCGCTAAAGCCTTTGACACCGTTGCAATACCTATACTTCTAAAGAAGCTGGAGGTCATTGGAATCAGAGGACTGTCATTGGATTGGTTTAAATCCTATTAACCAACAGACGCCAGTGTGTGAAGGTGGGTGAGAACATCAGTTGTCAAAAAAATATGATATTTGGAGTTCCACAGGGTAGTGTTCTCGGCCCAACCTTATTCATCATCTACATAAATGATATTCACCGTACTTTAAATCAAAATGCAGATACCATATGCTATGCTGACGACACGGTCATTCTCTTTCATGGCAAATCCTGGGATGCAGTACATGAGGAGGCACAAAAGAGTTTGACTAGTGTCAAACGATGGCTTGACTACAATCTTCTTTCGTTGAATACTGAGAAAACCAACTACTTGTGTTTCTACAAAACCCAGGCATCGGCGCCCAAACTACCACTAGCCATCAAAGTCCATTGTTCATCCTGTGACCCTCTTCTGTGCGCCTGCAGGAAAATAAAAAAGGTAGAATCGATTAAATATCTGGGGGTTTTAATAGACCAGCGGCTCTCTTTCAAGCCCCATATTGACCTGGTGGCCAAACGCACCAGAAAATTGATTCACGTAATGAAACTCTTGCGTAACTCTGCCAACAAGAAAACTCTCAACATGGTTTATGTAGCATTATGTGAGTCAATTCTGTGTTACTGTATAACAATATGGGGTGGAGTTGGAATCACCACCATGATCAAATGCGAACGAGCCCAACGGTCGGTTTTGAAAGTCATGCTCAAAAAACCTTTCAGGTCCCCGACAATTCTGTTGTACCACATTACTCAATGTCCGACAGTTGTACATCTTAAAAATGGTACTCAAACAACATAAAATTGTAACACACACCCCGGAATACTCGCAACTTCTCAAACGTCGGGTTTTTAAGTGTGCTTCGATAAGAACACAAACAACCTTCGCACAACATATGCAAGAATTCATGCTCAGTCTCCACACACATATACAACAAAGTGGTGAAGATGTGTGACATCAGTAACTCTAGAACTGGCCTAGTCAAAAAGATTGTTCGCAACTGGTTGCTAACCCAATCCTACAGTGAAACCGAAGCTCTCTTAAAGGTAATTTCGTAAAACACCAACAAATACACACACACACGCACACACACGCATCCCACACACACACACACTCTCTCTCGCCACATACACACCACACACACACACTCTCTCTCGCACACATACACACCACACACTTACACATAGTGCACATTACTCTCAAAACATATCTGTCTTTAATTTATTTTATTTTTTAATGTTTTTAAACTGTTCATAGTCTAAACCAGTGGTTCTCAAACTTTTTTGGAGACGGAACCCTTTTCGAAAACGAAATATTTGACGGAGCCCTAAAGTAATCAAAAATGGTTTTATGTGTATTCTTCATTAATAATAGTATTACTTGGCATTAAAATTTACATATTTTTTTACTTTTGTTGAAACATTTAGATTGATATTATGTTACTCAGGTACCAGAGTAAAATAAAATATAGTAGGTAGACACTCCTTTAGTATTATTTTTTTATTCTGACCAGTATTTTTGCGGAACCACAGAGGCTTTGCGGAACCCTAGGGTTCCGCGGAACACACTTTGAGTATGGCTGGTCTAGACAATGTTTTAATTGTTGTATAATAATAACACTTTTTCATGTGCTTCTCGATTGTAACAATAACAATTAATGTAATGCGCATTTGCATATGGCAATACCACCCAAGGACTCCACGAGACAGGCTCGACCTAGTGTGGAGTTCTTAGGTAAAGTTATTCCTTTGCGTCTTATCCAATAATGTAAACCTAGCTTTTAATGTAGGTAGACTATAAGGAAATGTAAAGCACTTTTTTGGAAAATAAAGAAACAAACAAAAAAAAACCTGAGCAACCTCCGCATAAAATGTCTAATATTTTTAGTATGGTCTCCGCCACTGCTCTCAGGATATAGTTGCGACTACCTCACACTGTGCTCTGCAGCGACGCGTTTTTTTTGCGAATTATGGCTTAAAAGCCATCTGTCTCAGCAAACATTTCCGAGGCGCTGTAGAAACGGGGCAGTCGCAACAATATTCTAAATGCTTTATTATATTGTACGCGCAGGGCATCTAGCGATCTCTTGGTGTAATAGTTGACACATAGATTGCTCGTATAAAAGCTCTGACAAGCCTTGAAAAGCGTAATTTTTACTTGGCCAGAGCACCGAGCAAATCTACGGGCCAATATGTTACCTCTGACCGCTAAAGCACTACGCTCCCTCTGAAGTTCTATATCATCCTTAAGTATCGGCGGTGATGAAAGCTCCAAAATACTTAAAATTAGACATTCTGTTTAACGAGAGCCCATTCAGAGTCGCCGGAACAGAGTCCAGACACCTACCACCCTTACCTAGCGGCCTTGAAGATCATATAGGTATTCACTCTTGATGACATTATAAATCAGTCCGTGTGAGGCAGCATAATCCTCACACACTTTCAGCAATTCGCTGACTGCCCCAGCAGTTGGGCCTAGCAGCACCATATCGTCCGCGTAGTTGATGTTATTGACGCTCGCTCAATTTACTCGACATCAATAATGAGGCCATCAGGATGTTACAGATTGAAAATCCTAAGGGATGTCAAACCCCCTTGTTGCACACCGCATTCCAATCTATATGCAGAAGAGAGAGTGTTAGACCACTTTACCTGGTTATTTTGATTGACATACCAGTACTGGAAGATTTTCAGTATTTCAGAATGGGCACCCCAGTCCCTCAACTTGGCCTTCGATCTTGTTTCCAATGATGTCATAGCACATCATTGGAAACAAGATCGAAGGCTTTTGAGAGGTCAAGGAAATAGGCGTACGTCTAACGATCAGTTCAGTATTGAACAGTAGGTATGCTTTAGACTAAAGATAGCAGTTTCAGATGATGTCCAGGGTGAAACCCGAACTGTAGAAAAATCGATTATTATGAAATATGAATACCGTCGTCGTGGCAGCAACGCGGCACAAGCGGCACGCAACATCAATAACGTTTACGGAGCGAACACTACAAACGAACGCACTACCTGGTTTGCCCGCTTCCTTTCTGGAAATTTCAACCCGAAAAATAAACCCTGTGGTCGTCCGAAAACTTTGGTCGACAATGACGAATTTAAGGCGAGTGTGGAAGCCGATGATACTCAATCTACGGCTGAATTAGCAGCAGCTTTTGACGTTAGCATCAAAACTATATTGGTCCATTTGCTTCAAATTGGCAAGCTAAAAAAACTTTTTACAAAAAAAACAACCGACTTCCAAAAAAAGTTTCGGAAGTCGGTGGCAAAAAAACTAAAATACAGATCCAAAGACACCGACTTCCGAAATTAAAGTTATTTTTCACTTTGTAGTGTTTTTTTTGGAAGTCGGTTGTTTTTTTTGTATAAATTTTTTTATTTTTCCCTTTTTAGTGGGTCAGTTTGTAATTTACAATAGCCTAGTGTCAAATGCTCATTACCTTTTACAAAATATTGCTTTTCCCGATGCAGGGGCGTGAATTGTTGAGGAGTTCTCCTGGTGAGAACCAGGAGAACTGATAGTGCCTTCATCATATGCATTTTGACAAGCATAAATTGCTTAGCAACCTTATTAAAGTGCCTAATAGCAACGGTGAAATACTTATTATTAAGTAGTTCCGGTGGCCATCTTTTTTTTTTTTTTTTTTTTTTTTTTTTTTTTTTTTTTTTTTTTTTTTTTTTTTTTTTTTTTTTTTGGGTGGGAAATTATCAAATAACTTCTCCCGCTCTGGGTGGAGCGGGAGGGAGTGTCAGACTTTTACTGACTAAAACCCACCGTGTTCCTTCAGATGCCTGTGTGCCAGGGCCACGATATCCCTTTCGGACAGGCTCGTAACCCTGGCAGGCATTGGCCCTTTCGGACCCCGTCAATTGGTGCTGACGTCTCTTTGAGGCGCGCGTGGAACACAACGCGCCGTCGACCCGGGCTTGGTCCTTATCGGACGGTGAGCTACCCATCGCTCACCGTCCGCAAGCCCGCGCCTACGGTGGCCGGGAATCGGCCTGCGATTCCCGACGCCCGGGGCGTCTCCTGCGGCGACTAAGGGCGCGAGGGCGTTGACTTTGCCTTACCCTCACGCGTTCCGCCCCCTCCTTCGCAAGCATCACTGTTTCGCAGAAGGAGGTGACGGCCTCCCATGCACTCTCGCTCCGAACCATGGCCTGAACCAGGGCCGGACGCGAGAGATCGCCGCCGCCGATCGCTGCCGTGAGGACACGGCGGTGCTCCGCCCAAGCAGGGCAGACCTCCACCGTATGCTCCACCGTGTCCTCCGGGCGATCCACACAGTGGTGACACCCGGGCGTTTCCTCCCGCTTAATCCTAAACAGGAACCTCCCGAAACATCCATGTCCGGTGAGGACCTGCGTCAGGCGGAAGGTGAGGACGCCGTGGCGCCTCTCTAGCCACTCCTCAAAGAGGGGACTTATCGCCACAATTGTGGCGTGCCCAGCGCTGGGTTGCGACAATCGCACTCTCCATGTCGCCATGAGATCGCGCCGGAGCTCTGTCCGCTGTGCCGCGATTTCCTGCGGCAGCGGAGTTATGCCCCGGAGTTTCGCCTCTTCGCGCCACACCCATCTGTGGTCTTCATCATCAGTTCCACTTCATCAAATGGTACTTTTCAAGAGCAAATGTACGAGTTACTATAAAAAATACACAAATGGCTATAGGTATGCCTATAAAATTTGAGGATTTCCCTTGATTTCCATGAGATCCCCTCATCAGATTCTGATTTGGTATTTCATCAAATGGTACTTTTCAAGAGCAAATGTACGAGTTACTATAAAAAATACACAAATGGCTATAGGTATGCCTATAAAATTTGAGGATTTCCCTTGATTTCCATGAGATCCCCTCATCAGCTTCTGATTTGGTGGCAATGGGACCACTTCGAAAGCATACCCTTCCATACAAAAAAATAATTTTCAAAATCCGTCCACAATGGACGGAGTAATCGGTGAACATACAGCCGAACATATAACCTCCTCCCTTTTGGAAGTCGGTTAAAAAAGCTTGACAAATGGGTGCCCCACGAACTCAATGATCGCCAGCGCCAAGCACGCGTTGAGACGTGCCTTGCACTGCTCAACAGGCACACAAACGAAGGAATTTTGAACCGCATTGTTACCTGCGACAAAAAATGGATTCTGTTTGACAAAGCGCTTAGCAAGTTGGTTGTATCCTGGTTCAGCACCTAAACAATGCCCTAAACAAAAACTAACCCCTAGAAAAGTGATGGTCACTGTTTGGTGGTCTATGGCCGGTGTGATTCATCACAGCTTCTTACCAATCGGGATGAACATTACTGCAGATGTGTACTGTGAAGAACTGAACACAATGATGGAGAAGCTTGCACGTCTCAACCAGCTTTGGTCAATCGCTCGTCTCCGCTGCTCCTGCACGACAATGCGCGACCTCAGACTGCACAGCAGACGGTCTCCAAGTTACAAAAGCTGGGGTTGGAAGCTCTACGTCATCTACCATAGGTAGTCACCAGACCTTGTTGCTGTAGGGGGCTACAGACTTCTACTTTTTCTAGAATTTGGATAACTTCTTGGCGGGAAAAAAATTCAATACCCGAGAGGCAGTACAAAATGCCTTTGAAGAATATGTTGCCTCCCGTCCTGCTGCTTTCTTCAAGAAGAGCATCAATAAACTACCACTGAGTTGGCAAAGGTGCAACGACTGTATGGGTGATTAATAGAAAAAAAAATATAGAAATAAAATTACGTCAACTTTTTTCATAAAATAGGCAATTTTTGTTAGAGTTCTGCCAGCTAAATGGTTCTTTTTGGATATATGAAAAAAATCATGGCAGTATTTAGTATACAAGATGTAACATAAATAACACACAACCTCTTAAGGAATTATCGCCCGATTTCCTTGGCCTTCGATCTTGTTTCCAATGATGTCATAGCACATCATTGGAAACAAGATCGAAGGCTTTTGAGAGGTCAAGGAAATAGGCGTACGTCTAACGATCAGTTCAGTATTGAACAGTAGGTATGCTTTAGACTAAAGATAGCAGTTTCAGATGATGTCCAGGGTGAAACCCGAACTGTAGAAACTTAAAAAATAAAAAAAACTTAAACTTATAACTTCATGAAGGTTTAAAATATTTTTCAAACATGAGTCAAGGTCCAACACCTTAGCCATGACCGCTGCCAAGGAAATCGGGCGATAATTCCTTAAGAGGTTGTGTGTTATTTATGTTACATCTTGTATACTAAATACTGCCATGATTTTTTTCATATATCCAAAAAGAACCATTTAGCTGGCAGAACTCTAACAAAAATTGCCTATTTTATGAAAAAAGTTGACGTAATTTTATTTCTATATTTTTTTTTCTATTAATCACCCATACAGTCGTTGCACCTTTGCCAACTCAGTGGTAGTTTATTGATGCTCTTCTTGAAGAAAGCAGCAGGACGGGAGGCAACATATTCTTCAAAGGCATTTTGTACTGCCTCTCGGGTATTGAATTTTTTTCCCGCCAAGAAGTTATCCAAATTCTAGAAAAAGTAGAAGTCTGTAGCCCCCTACAGCAACAAGGTCTGGTGACTGCCTATGGTAGATGACGTAGAGCTTCCAACCCCAGCTTTTGTAACTTGGAGACCGTCTGCTGTGCAGTCTGAGGTCGCGCATTGTCGTGCAGGAGCAGCGGAGACGAGCGATTGACCAAAGCTGGTTGAGACGTGCAAGCTTCTCCATCATTGTGTTCAGTTCTTCACAGTACACATCTGCAGTAATGTTCATCCCGATTGGTAAGAAGCTGTGATGAATCACACCGGCCATAGACCACCAAACAGTGACCATCACTTTTCTAGGGGTTAGTTTTTGTTTAGGGCATTGTTTAGGTGCTGAACCAGGATACAACCAACTTGCTAAGCGCTTTGTCAAACAGAATCCATTTTTTGTCGCAGGTAACAATGCGGTTCAAAATTCCTTCGTTTGTGTGCCTGTTGAGCAGTGCAAGGCACGTCTCAACGCGTGCTTGGCGCTGGCGATCATTGAGTTCGTGGGGCACCCATTTGTCAAGCTTTTTTAACCGACTTCCAAAAGGGAGGAGGTTATATGTTCGGCTGTATGTTCACCGATTACTCCGTCCATTGTGGACGGATTTTGAAAATTATTTTTTTGTATGGAAGGGTATGCTTTCGAAGTGGTCCCATTGCCACCAAATCAGAAGCTGATGAGGGGATCTCATGGAAATCAAGGGAAATCCTCAAATTTTATAGGCATACCTATAGCCATTTGTGTATTTTTTATAGTAACTCGTACATTTGCTCTTGAAAAGTACCATTTGATGAAATACCAAATCAGAATCTGATGAGGGGATCTCATGGAAATCAAGGGAAATCCTCAAATTTTATAGGCATACCTATAGCCATTTGTGTATTTTTTATAGTAACTCGTACATTTGCTCTTGAAAAGTACCATTTGATGAAGTGGAACTGATGATGAAGACCACAGATGGCCACCGGAACTACTTAATAATAAGTATTTCACCGTTGCTATTAGGCACTTTAATATGGTTGCTAAGCAATTTATGCTTGTCAAAATGCATATGATGAAGGCACTATCAGTTCTCCTGGTTCTCACCAGGAGAACTCTTCAACAATTCCCGCCCCTGCATCGGGAAAAGCAATATTTTGTAAAAGGTAATGAGCATTTGACACTAGGCTATTGTAAATTACAAACTGACCCACTAACAAGGGAAAAATAAAAAATTTTCGGAAGTCGGTGTCTTTGGATCTGTATTTTAGTTTTTTTGCCACCGACTTCCGAAACTTTTTTTGGAAGTCGGTTGTTTTTTTTTGTAAAAAGTTTTTTTAGCTTGCCAATTTGAAGCAAATGGACCAATATAGTTTTGATGCTAACGTCAAAAGCTGCTGCTAATTCAGCCGTAGATTGAGTATCATCGGCTTCCACACTCGCCTTAAATTCGTCATTGTCGACCAAAGTTTTCGGACGACCACAGGGTTTATTTTTCGGGTCGAAATTTCCAGAAAGGAAGCGGGCAAACCAGGTAGTGCGTTCGTTTGTAGTGTTCGCTCCGTAAACGTTATTGATGTTGCGTGCCGCTTGTGCCGCGTTGCTGCCACGACGACGGTATTCATATTTCATAATAATCGATTTTTTTACGTATGATGCCGAAAAAGATTAAAATGCGATGAAAACATAACGCTAATCACAAAATAACTACTTTTGAAAAAAGAATTCCATGTCTTTAATGAAATGAATTTGCAATTAGAATTCATAGCCAACAAAAAATATTTTGATTTGAAATGACCAGTACTGTAGAGCGGCAATTTCATAGGTAAAGACCTATTATTTCGGAAACGGATCCCTGAATCGAAAAATCGGAGTTTGTACAGATCCGCAATATTTTTGAATGGCCTATCCAGCGATACCCCCAAACCATGGGATAAACGAGAAAATCATCCCCATTTTACGTGTAGGTAAAAAACGTAAAAAAAGTTACCATAAACAATTTTTAATACGCTTTTATTAGCTTCATACGTATGCTAGTATGTATGTATGTAATGGAAACTTTGAACATGATTTTGACCCCCTTCAAAACGTCGGATTAACTCGAAATTTGGCATACCTACTTATCAAGGACCGATGACAATTCAATATTTTGAACAGTTAGACCCGTTATCCTTACTAGGATAATCAGGATTAGCGATTTTTTGTTTTCCTAAAAGTGGTAGTGTTTTTGCGCCAAGACCAAGAAGGGAAACTACCAGGTGCGCATTTCCTATTTCCATAAAAAAAATGGAAAATAAATAACAATTAAAAAAATCTAAAAAACACGCTTTTATAGAAAATCCAACTACTTTTAGGAAAACAAAAAATCATATAAATTTGAATTAAATATTAATTCAGATTTATTAAAATTTTCTTATCTTCTTTTTATTCAAATCCAACTAAAACATAGAAAAAAAAATTGAATTAAGAATAGTGTAAAAAAAAAATATAAATATAAATTAAGAATGAAAGAATAAAATATGTGTACCAAATTGAACTTAATCGGTCCACAATAGGAGCAAATTGGCAGTGACCGACCGACAGACAGACAGACACACGAGTGATCGTATATGGGTTCCGTTTTTTAATTCGTATATGAGGGCCCGCAAGGTTTCGAGCTGTAGAAAAGTATTTGTTTTGATTAAATAAGCCGTATACTGCGTATATACTAAGTGTGTCTGTGTTATCAACATAAAGTCTGATGTTTGATCTTGTATGCAGGGTTCCATTAGGGCAGCGCAGCAGTGTCTGGACTCCGAGGAGCGCGACCTCAGCTCCGTCAGCGAAGAGCAACCGGAGCAAACGCACCTGATCTGTGCGCTGCTCGCCTGGCAACGGCTCGGACATCACAACGCAGATAGCCTTTATAGGTCCGCCATCTTTCTTTCTAAAACACTTCGGTGACCTGACTCCATGCAATGCTGTAATTGCTATGATAATGCTCTTTAAAAGTGATGCTGGGTTTGAAGTTCTGACCAATGTATAGTGCATGAATAGGTAATTTTAATTCTCACACATTACCCACTATAGGTACTTTTTGAATTGTGATTTACACCATTTAGGTCGTTGTTAATGTTTTTGTTCTAGATTTGTAGAACTTAAGAAGAAAGAAATCTCCTGTGCTACCAAGTCTGTGCCTAAGTCAAATAATACAGCAAATGTTCATCAAAACCCCGCCGCATGGAAAGTTTTCGCTCCTAATCTTTCAGTCGATGGAAGCTTCGGATCACACACAAGCGGCCCCATTGTTGGTGTGTAATTCAGATTTATTCAAATTTTCTTTTCTTCTTTTTATTCAAATCCAACTAAAACATAGAAAAAAAATTGAATTAAGAATAGTGTATAAAAAAATTATAAATATAAATTAAGAATAGCGTGGGTGCGTGGTGTCAAAATTTTGTTGACAGATATGAGTAGAAGGATTATCGTTTTGATAATATCTTAAAAAGCACCCCACGCTTTTTTTACAATAAAATATTTTTTTTTCTTATTTACACTATTCTTATCTTATATTTATTATTTGTTTTACACTATTCTTAATTCATTTTTTTTTCTATTTTGTAGTTGGATTTTCTATAAAAGCGTGTTTATTAGTTTTTTTTTTAATATTTTGGTTTACCACTTTGTCGGCGTGATTAACCCATGACAAAATTACAGCTTTCCAGAGGCTAAGAGTCTCTGAGCTAAGCCGGGGACAGACAAACAGACAGACATGGCGAAACTAATAAGAGTTCCTTGTTGACTAGGCAACCCTAAAATAGAAATCTAGTAAGGTAACTAAGAACACTAATAATTTATATACTTAATATATATATTATAATTTATATAATTCATTTATTTCAGGTAAATAACACCCATTGCCAAAAATCACTAACCATATATTACAAAACTATCACAAATTCCTTTAAACATTTTTAAAACTCATTAAATAAAACTAAAAAAAAAACAATCAATAAAATGGCCAAAATAAAACATAAAATGTCAGAATCTACAAAAATTTAAATGTCAAAGATAATATAGTAAAAGTCAAACTGTAAAAACGTTATAAAAATATCAAGCCCCAAGCCCGATATACGGGTGCATGTAAGGCCTGCGAGTACTGCATGAACGACCCGTCCAACCCGTTGGCCACATCGGTAAGAAAGAATGAAAGAAAGAAAGAAAAAATATTTATTTGGGACACGCACAAGAAATACAAAATAGCATAACTAACAATATACACAAAACAAAAACAATCAAGACTTGTGCGATGCCAAAAAGGCTCCTATTTCAGCATAATGCTGCGATATTTAAAAAAAAAATACCACAGCGATAGCGCCCGAAGACTGTTGCCGCTGCCGGCACTCTTCTACTCGCTATCGAGGCTGCCCTCTTGCGCATGCTGGCATAAAAATAGTCAATGTGGACGCTCGCAAACATTCCCGATGCGCTGCAGAAGCAAGGCAGCCGCAGCAGCACCCTCAGCGCGTTATTATATTGAACGCGGAGAGCGCTCTAGGATTTCTGCAAATATGACACCCACAGACTTCTCGTATAAAAAGATGTGCAGTAGGCTCGGAACGAGGTGACATCCTTGGAGCTACGAGCAAACCTGCGGGCTATCATATTCACCCTCACCGACAGCGCCCTCCTTTTTCGCTCAATATCAGCGTCGTCCTTCAGGCCGGACGTCACAATATGGCCCAAATACTTAAAACTATGTACTCGCTCCAAGGGCTCCCCAGCCAAACTTACTGGTGGAATCTCCGCTGGACACTTAGAACCCGCACTGAAAACCGTAGGCTCGCTCTTTATGACGTTATATTTTAGTCCATGTATATGATTCGCAGATGCTTAATAGCTTTCTGAGTCTCCCTATTGACGCGCTCAGCAGCACTATATCATCACCGTAGCTCATGTTGTTAAAGCAAACACCATCAACATGGCATCCAATATGGCGGCTGCTGAGCTCTGCAACAAGTCCATCGATATACAGATTGAAGAGCGTTGGTGAGCTCAATTCTCCCTGCCTCACCCCGCACTCCAACCTGTACGAGTCCGACAGAGCTCCCGACCATTTAACATTATTGACCTGGTTCCCGTACCAGTGTTGGAAGATTTTAACAACTTCAGGCGCAACTTGCCTATCGAGCAATTTCCTCCACGGCACTTTGCACGAAACCATGTGAAACGATCTGGACAGATCAAGGAAGCAGGCGTAAATAGGTGTGCTCCGATCCGTGTAATATCTGACAGCATGCTTTAAACTCAGTAGGTATAGCATTATCAGTGGACAGTTTGGGCCTGAACCCAAACTAGTTATCGTGCAAAGTTATTGTATTGTATAATTGAGAATTAAGCATGCTGTCAAATACCTTCGCGATGACTGTCGCTAATGAGATCGGTCTGTAATTGTTTTTATCTGATATATTACCTGTTTTGTTTTTAACAATTAGTACTACGACCGTCCTCATCAGTTCGTCCGTCATTTATGTTAACATTTGAGGTGGATGTTTTCGTGCCTGGTTCACGACCAGGCACGAAAACTGGACTCATGATATTATTTGCAGTTTTCAAAATCATTAATTTACTTTCAAGAATCATTTATTCAGGCTGACACAAAAATATTCAAGGAAAATAAGGAATGGCTGGTATGACCTGTTATGGAGTAGAAGAGTAAGAAGATCAAAGACAAGAGCTTATTCTGTCATTGACCATTGTCAAACAAATTGTCAAGTAAATTTTGAAATAAAATAATGTGTAAAACATGTGTTTAAAATTACTAAATCAATGAGTAAAATTTAAAATGATATTTTCCGTAACGTGAGCACTTTCATATATATTCTAATCTGAAACAAATGTAAATACAGTAAATCATATAAAATCAAAAGTCAGTATAATTTGTAATGGGAAATAACCAAGAGTTTATTTATTACAATCAAGAATATAGAAATAATAGAGATGCTGATAATAAAAAGGAACCTGAAGTGGTATGTTTTATTCATTGATTTTGTTTATGGGTGGGTACCTAATGATAGAGCATAGGTAACTAAGTTAAAACATAATACATTAAGTCAACAATACAGCTGTTTAGCAGTGATTGAAAATTGAGAAAGGGTCAATTTATTATCGGAAGGACTGGCCCAACAGGGAAGCATATAACTTGAGATGGTTTTTGATCCTATTAGCATAGTTAAAGTAGTTTTTCAGAGATACATCTTTAATATATAACAATAACTTTTATTTTGCACTACCTATCCTATGTCTGTCTGCTGTAAGGATAGGCGGTACAACTTTACTTATTTATATAGAATTGAATCTGTAGAGCTCCACAGTTTCACTTCTCATAGAAAAAAGTAAACCAATAGTCTAATAACAAATTATATCTACTTAATTATAAAAAAGACTTAAGTATACTCCCAAGTTCAGGAAATGCAAAATTGGTGTAATATTAATAGTAAGTTATCAAATATTTTAAGAAACGACGAAATTTTGATGCTCGTCGTGTTTCCAAGAGCATATTGAACGAAATATTATGTGAAATACACAAGGTAAACCATATGCGAACTGCACCGCGCAAAATCATGAAAATAAAGAGGGTGAGACCACAGATTTATTTATTAGCTAAGGTGTATGTTTAACTAGGAGCGTAGCAGGTGGCGTTCTATAGTTTCTGCCTACCCCCATGTGAAGAAGGCGTAGTTTATGTATGTATGTATATGTGTCTGTTTAACTAAAATGTTATCCTTTTATGAAAGTATATGCAGAATACATAAGTATGGAGGCAAAAAGCAATTGAATCAGATTTTGTGATAAACATTTTTTTTGCCTGTTGGTGAACCAATACCCACCTTGTAAGTAAGCCCACTGATAGAAAGGTGGAAGAGGTGGCCAGAATCTGCTTGAAGCGATACCCAAAATGGTCGATGTGGCGACGCTTGGGGGGGGGGGGGGGGGGGGGGGGGGCATATGTCCAGCAATGGACGTCTTTCGGCTGACATGGTTATGATGAAGCGTTTCAAAAGGTTACCGAGTTACAAAACTTTTAATAAGCGGGCAATTGTAGTACTCAGTACTATCTGTTCTGTATAAGAATGTTGTGCACAAATGCTGGTTCACTTTTAATTCAACTTTGAACGGAATAAAAAAATAATAAATGACGAAATAGACTAGGTAAACTATGTTCTCGTGTGCGAAAAGAAGCATAATACGTTACTTTAAAAAAATGAGCAAGTAATGAAATGAGCAAGTGGCCTGTCTCTTTATTATTGTTGTGATGAATTATAAATATGCACGTATTTGTAGATGATCCTCAGGCAGAAAGAAATATTACCTGAACCAATCTCCGATAAGGAACCAATCCCAGGAATGGAACCAATCCCATTGGATAAATCATCGTCCATGACCAGTCTCATAATTTGGAACTTATCGAAGGCACTTGAAATGAAACCGTGTTTGGACCTGAAGGTAACTGAGGGTTGGGGGTTGGACGAGAAAAATGAGACAATCGATTTTAGTACATGTTATATATAGTTTGTATATTCTAGATTACACTCTTAAATTCATGAAAGTGAGTAAGCTATCTCTCTCTTGTGAGTGATCTATTACGACTTTTGTATTTCATTAGGTATATCCACACTGTGCCTTTTTTCGATCATCACTGGCTGCGTCAAAGTGCATTCAACAGCGCACGTGACGTTTCGGCGTAGCGCGCGCTGTGATGCACGCGTTCCCGCACTCTGTGGGTTTCTGTGCAATAAATCTTTCAATCTTAGATGTATATAATCTAAGCTTTCAACATCTCAAGATGGCGGATAACGACATGGAATCTACTTTAAAGTTTATTGAATATTATAGAAGTTTCCCACAACTTTGGGATCAAAATAATAAACTCTATACAAATAAAATTAAAACACAAAATGCTCTGCAAGTTTTGGGCCACGAAATATAACGTGAATATTGACGAACGTTTTCGAAAGAACATCAGAAGTCGATCAAGAAGAAGAGCGGCGCTGGAGCTGACGAGGTTTATCATTCCCCGTGGTTTGCCTTTAAGCATCTATTGTTTACTGCGGACTCTATAAAGCCAAGATCAACGAAAGAAATTACAATGCCAGATGATGAGTAGAATGCTCTCGTTACACATCTTCATAAGTTGACCGAAACTAGACGACTAATGTGGACAGTTACTTGCATGCGTTTTGATGCACACAACAGTTGAATGCGCTAGACGAAAATGATATTGAAAGATGAAGGTTGAAGATAAAAAGGGTATAGTGTGGACATAGCTATTGACCTCTTGACCTTTCAATTGTCAAACTAAAGAAACCCTCCAGGGGTTCAGTGCGCACCGTCCGGGGGGAAGCCAATACTAGCCTTATTTCATTAATATTAAAAAAAACCGGCCAGGTACGTGTCGGACCACGCACAATGAAGGGTTCCGTAGTTGGGATGAATTTATCCAAGAACAAACTTAGCATTGTAGTTGAAAAACATGTTCTCCCATATTCCACCTGCAAATGTCAGTTTGTACGCACAATATTGGAAGATTTACCATGTTATTTTAAGACCATAGACTTCTTATAGTTTTTCCTGTAATCTAAAAGTGTAAAATTATTTTCTGTATTTTTTCAAAATTGTAGGGTCAGTAGTTTTCATGTATTTTCTTAAATAAATTTAAAACTATTTTTAAGAATTAATATTTATTTATTTAACAAATAATGGTTGAACAATCAAACACTTACAAACAACACCATGCGTTACAATAATAGCGTATTACAATTATAACCATTAGTGCGCTATACGCAGTCTTTGTATGAACTCTGGTATCCAAAGAAAGATTTAACTTGTGCTAAGGATACTAGCATTCTCACATAAATTGAAAATATCTGTAGGTTACATCAGGAGACGATATCAAGAGTAGCGCACTATTTATTTTTAAATTATAAAAAAATATAATATAGGTATTTAAAAACCTCCCAGTAAGCTCTTTTATTTGATATGTCACACGGTACAGTGAGCAAAAAATTAAAAAAAATCGGTTGTCTGTAAAGTCGGTTTACTGACGATAGTTGAACGTGACAACGTCATAAGCCTTAAATGGAACGCCTCAGAGCGAGGTAACGCCGCATGAGAGGTAACGCCGCATGCGTCATGTTTTTTCGTGCGTGCAGCCGGCTCCATCGAATTATAAGACGTTGTCACGTCAAAAAATCTTATTTGTATCTGATTTAAATCAAATAAAACTGACTCCCGTATTCAAAATTCATTTATTTACGTAATACATCCGTGTCTGGGTCACAGAAATAGATATGTGTACCAAATTTGAACTTAATCGGTCCAGAATCGGAGCAAATTGGCAGTGACCGACCGACAGACAGACAGACACACGAATGATCGTATATAGGTTCCGTTTTTTAATTCGTATATGAGGGCCCGCAAGGTTTCGAGCTGTAGAAAAGTATTTGTTTTGATTAAATAAGCCGTATACTGCGTATATATTAAGTGTGTCTGTGTTATCAACATAAAGTCTGATGTTTGATCTTGTATGCAGGGTTCCATTAGGGCAGCGCAGCAGTGTCTGGACTCCGAGGAGCGCGACCTCAGCTCCGTCAGCGAAGAGCAACCGGAGCAAACGCACCTGATCTGTGCGCTGCTCGCCTGGCAACGGCTCGGACATCACAACGCAGATAGCCTTTATAGGTCCGCCATCTTTCTTTCTAAAACACTTCGGTGACCTGACTCCATGCAATGCTGTAATTGCTATGATAATGCTCTTTAAAAGTGATGCTGGGTTTGAAGTTCTGACCAATGTATAGTGCATGAATAGGTAATTCTCACAGATTACCCACTATAGGTACTTTTTGAATTGTGATTTACACCATTTAGGTCGTTGTTAATGTTTTTGTTCTAGATTTGTAGAACATAAGAAGAAAGAAATCTCCTGTGCTGCCAAGTCTGTGCCTAAGTCAAATAATACAGCAAATGTTCATCAAAACCCCGCCGCATGGAAAGTTTTCGCTCCTAATCTTTCAGTCGATGGAAGCTTCGGATCACACACAAGCGGCCCCATTGTTAAATTACCGGTGGAAACGAAATTAGTTATGGTACTTGATAATAAAGAACCCCAACATGGTTGTTGCCAACCCGTGAAAAAACAAGCACCAAAACGACCAGAAAAGGAAACCCTGGATAAAATCAATGCAGTACGTATAGAATGTGTAGCGTTATTGGTTAGTCTGGTCCTTGGTATTCCTAAATATAGCTGGGTTCACACCGGACGATCCAAATTTGGATCGGCACTCTACGATCCACGATCATGAAGCGCCGATCGTAGATCAGAGATTCTTTCGCACGATCCGTTTTAGGACACCCACGATCATGCCGCGCGCTCCAGTGCCGATCTAAGTTTTAGCTAGATTAAGTTAGCGGCTACTTTGCGCATTATCCATATTGCCCGTTCATCCAATCCACACACAACTGTCCAAACCTCGCCACGCGACTGAGGTGCCTTTGAGCATTGTCAAAAAACCGACAGCGCTTGGATTTGCCGCTACATGGAGCGTGCCCCGACCGCGTGTGCTTGGATCGCGTGCGGCACGTCCACACCGACCGCGCATTTTATTTACTTGCAGACGATGTTACAAATTCTAATGTACAGACGCCAGCACATCAAGCTACAACAATCTGTCAAATTCCTTTAAAAGATTTTCAACTATATCGTTAAAGCGATAAGGTTCAAGGTTGATTGGGAAAATTTGACAGTTTCGGGTAGCTTGACCTGCTGGCGTCTGTACAGTCCATATTATAAAAACAAGAATAAAATTGACAATTACAAAACAAATTAAAAATAATAATATTATAAACATTAAAAACGGGCAACACGACACTAAATTGACACCATGTTCTCAGGCCGAGTCACCAAGCTAGGCGAGCTACTGCCCTAACGTGCAGCTCAGTGAATCGGCTGAAGATCATGCCGTCAAGTCGCGTTGCAAACACCAACAATAAGCTGTTAGAGCTTCTCCAGAGCCTGTGTACGACTGAGGCCACTTTCTTTCTTGTAATCGCATAAAAATCATTTTTTGGAAAAAACATACCAGAAGCACTACAGTACCTGGGAAGCCCCAGCAACGCTCTGAACGCGTTATTGTACTGTACGAGTATACGTAATGCATTATAGGCTTTTTGAGTAATGTTGACCAACAGGCTCCTGGTGTAGAAAGTATATGAATAGCATCTCGTAGTTGACCTTGAGAGGTCGTGACTATCCTGTAGTTGCCTTAAAGGTGAGCTTAAAGCCTCCAGCCAGTGGCGAAAATATATATTACAAACTAAATGACTGCGTGTGGACCCAGCTATTTACTTCCGAAAGGATATTAAAAATAACGTAAAATATGACTGCTGTAACAGACCTTTTAAACAAATACATCGATAGAGTGACATAATTATGTATTTGGTATGTCCAAAAAAGTATTAATTTCAGTTTTGTGACTTCATAGGCATGTTGTATGGATACTCAATGCGCGGAAAAGCTAGCTGCAGTAGATACAAAGACAAACGAGCTGCGCACCCGCGCCAGTCAGCTGGCGCGACGGGAAGCTGAGCGAGTCGAGCTTCTGGAACGTGCCGAGGCTGCGTGGAAGGACCTTGAAGTAGGCTACCAGAAGCGACTTGCACTAGCCGAAGAAAAAGAAGATGATATTAAAAAACAAGTTTGAACATTATACTATTTTTTATTATACTTTTATTACTATATTAAATTGACAAAACACAGAACATTTTTTTTTTAAACGGCTCACTCAATAATTTTATTTTTTCAGATTCAAAAATTAATAGCAGAGCGGAACGATTTTAAGAGCTCTTGCACCCTTTTAGCTAATGACCTGAAAACCAGGGGAGAAGCTGTGGAGAAGGAGCGGCGAAATCTAACGACAGTGGAGAAGCAGGTGTGCGACTTAGCGAACACCAGGCTGCACTTGAGTGAGGAGGCGACGAAAGGCGAAGCATCCCTGGCACAGGAACTGTGCAAGGCTGCGCAGTACGATCGAGACCTTAAGGTGACTATACATTAACATTCATCGTTGGCAAATCGTTTATTTAGTGATTTGATAAGCACCCATGAGGTAATCATTCGTGCTACATGTGCTTGAATACGCATTATTTAGTAGACCCTGAGTTTTAAATGTATATTATATTTGTGAGGTTTTGTTTGGTCGTACCTTTCACGTTGCATCTTTTAATGCGATATCGTTAAGAAGAGAAGTGATCAAGGCAGTTAGTTACATGTTTTAGATTTGTATTACTAATGTCTGTCTAATATCTATTAATTATCCTCTATCTGTCTATATCCTTTATCTATATCTCTCTATAATATCTTCATCTAAGTTTGTATGTTTAGCTAAGGGTAATATCTGGAAATACTGATCATCATCATCATCATTCTCCTGCCCTTATCCCAATTCATCTGGGGTCGGCGCAACATGTCCCTTTCTTCCATACTTCTCTATTAGTCGTTATCTTGGAAGTCATCACACTCCTTCTAGCCATATCATCTTTCACACAGTCCATCCATCGTTACTTTGGTCTTCACCCACTTATATAGCTATGGACATTCATACTCGAAACTTCTGGAATTACTGATCCGGCTACAAAAATTCTTTCACCGATAGATAGCGATTACCCGTCCGAATTCACTAGGCTCCTCTCGCGGTAAGCGGGAAAGGGATCGAGGTGACTGCTTAATTCTCACGAGCTATACATACATATGCTATTCTCAAGTGACATAGGATACTTTTTGTGCCAGAAAAATGTCCAGTTCCTGTGGGATTTTTCATGCGAGAGAAACCAGTGACGAACTAGTAGTGCCGCTGGTGATAAATAAATTCCTAATAATATGCCAAAATAAATGTAGGCAATTGTAAATGTATTCCCTTTAGTTTAAAGAAGAACAAGCACGACGTAAGTTGGAATTGCTAGAAAACGAAGCCGATTCGGCGCGAGCGTTGACGTGTGAAGCGGAGCGAGCCATGCGAGCGGAGATAATCGGGTTGCAAGAGCAAAAAGCACATGTTGCTAAAGAGTTATTTAAAGAAGTAGAGAAGAATGAGAAACTTAAGGAGGAGGTACGTGGAATTTTATAATAAGTACGACTTAATTTGCTCCATGTAATGCATGATCACGCGCAAATGCTTAACGGTTTGTGAAATTGTGACTGTATTTTCGCGTGCGCGATGAATGAAAAGAATTAGGTACATGATTAAAAGCATCCTTTTTAACTTATCGGGGTTTAACTGATCTTTCAGCAAAACGACGACAAGAGATACTTATTTCTTAGTAGTAATAATAATATGTCTCGTTGGTCTAGTGGTCCCAAGCGCTACTGCCGAGCACGAGGTCCTGGGTTCGATTCCCAGGTCTGGCAAAGTGTTATTGGGCTTTTCCATCAGGAATTTCTCAGTAGCAGCCCGGAGTCTGGATTTGTGACCGGTTGATGGCAATAGGCCCGCCCCCTATTACATGGGACTTAAACATGACTGGCGAAATGTGGGTGAACTATAGGTACATCTCTGCCTAACCCTTCGGGGATTACAGGCGTGATGTTATGTTATGTGTAATAATAATATAAAGCACAGTTTTTATAATTCCACTTAGTAAGCCTTCTTTATGTAGCTATTTAAATAGTCAGTTAATAATTATCAAGTCAGTTATTTTTTTTTTGGAAAACTTTTTTTATTTTTTCTTGTTAGATAAGATACATACCCCACATTAATTCATATACCACCACTTGCTATGTAAACAACAGTGAAAGGAACCTATAACAACATCATCAAGATACACAAACTGGGTTAAAAACGTACCTATTATTGAAGCTAACTCAAAAACTACCCAATCAAAATTAACAAAACTTATACGGGATGACCGCGCAAGCTTCTTCTACCAAATACGTATATTTTTTTCAAAATCGATCCGCACTGAACGAAAATATCGATGAACTATACATAAAAAAAATTAAAAAAGTACTTACAGACGAACGTAGTCAAGTTAAAACAACAAGTCGGTTAAAAACTTGTAAGTAGTTTACGCTAAATTTATAGGTAGTACAAAATATATCTGAAATGAATATTGTGATATTTGTTATGTGAACGCTTTATTGTTAAATATTGGTCAAAAATCAGCCTTAACACATTTAGCTGTGTTAATTAATACAAGTTACAATACGGTATTGTTTTCATGATCAATATTTGAATTAAAATGAGCAAATGTTTGTACATGTTGTATTCTTCTTGATAAGCTAAGGTCGACTAGGGATACTGTGTATCTGCCTATTAGTTTTAGACGTCAAATAGCTAGGCTATTAGCTTTTAATATTAACCCAGACATAACTAATATGTCGAAGTCTTTATTTAGCACCACAATTAGTAATAGTACTAATGTTAAGGTGGTTAGTTCAAATAATTTAAACTAGTTTGTAAGACAACAGAAGGTACCACTAACAGTTTAGTTACACTTAATAACAAAATGGTATTTTCTAGCAAAAACATTGTTAACTGTAGAAAAGGGGCTAAGCAGAAATCCTTGAAATTATTTCATCAAAATATTCAAGGTTTTTCTTCCAAACAATTGGAAATCGAATTGTTTTTAGAAAAAACAATGTTTGACATTATTTGTTTAACTGAGCATTGGTTAAAAGATTATGAAATGTTAATTAATTATGAGAATTATAGTGTGGCCAGTTGTTTTAACCGGAAATCAATGCTGCGTGGTGGTTCACTGATCTTAATTAGAAGTTGTATTAAATCTAAAACTCGTAAAGACATAGTTGCTTTGTCGGTTGAACATAGCATTGAACTGTCTTGTGTTGAGCTAGATAGGCATGTTATAGTGTGCGTTTACAGACCCCCAAACTATCAAAACTACTCTATATTTGAGTCTGTTATGGAAGATGTTTTGGCAAAACTTGTAACTGGGAATAAATCAGTAATTATCTGTGGTGACTTTAACATTAATATTTTAGAAAATAATTCAAATACCAGTAGATTGTTAAATTTGTTTGAATCATTTAATTTGTCAAATGTGTTTGTAGAACCAACGCGAATAACTACGACTACTGCTACATGTATTGATAATGTTTTTTGTTGCTGCGACTATTTAGATAAAGCTATAATTAATTATCTCCCTTCTGATCACAGCGGTCAAACCGTAACTTTTGAGTCCAACATACCAATACAGAAGGTGCAGATACAATTCAGACCAATAACATCTGTTAATTTAAATAAATTTAACAGCACTTTAATTTGTAAGTTAAGTGCTATGAACCTTACAATGAACAATGTTGACATTTTGTATAAAGAATTCTTTTCGGTAGTCAAAAGCGAGTTCAATATTTATTTTAAGAAGAACACTAAAACCATCAGCCCTAGGTTTTTATTTAGTGACTGGGCAACTAAAGGACTCAGGAAAAGTAGGGAAAGACTTTTCGAGCTGTATGGCCTTAAGCCTTATATAAACACGGAAACTTTTAATAACTTTGTTGCTACTTACTCTAGAACTTTTAAAAACACTTGCAAGGTCGCTAAAGCCTTATACATTAGCAACAAGGTTAAATCAGCAGACAATAAAATAAAGACGGTTTGGAAAATTATCAATAATGAAACGAATAGGAACAAAAAGCATGATTCTGATTACGCACTGGAGACGTCATGTGGACTCATTTGCGATAGCAAACAAGTTGCTCAAGAGTTTGTAAATTTCTTTACCAGTATCCCACTTAAAACTACTGAAACCTTAAATTCCTCGCCCTTGCTCGCTTTTGACTCTGTAAGGGCGAACGTTGCAGCCTGCCCGATTGAATTTAACTTTAAGCATATTAACCCCATAATAGTATTAAAAGCTTTTAAGCAAATCAAGATCAAATTGTCCGAAGATCTTTGGGGAATGTCCATTAAAGTCTGTACCTCAATAATTGAGACTATAGCGCCTTACTTAGCCTTAATATTTAATTTCTGTGTGGATCAAGGAGTCTTCCCGGATTTAATGAAATACAGTAAGGTAATACCACTTTTCAAATCCGGAGACAGTAAAGACACAAATAATTATAGACCCGTTTCCGTTTTGCCGGTTTTCAGCAAGGTGTTTGAAAAGGTAATGCTTAATCAAATGCTCAATCATTTCAACGCGAATAAAATCCTTCACGATCAACAGTATGGTTTCACCAAAGGACGTTGTACGACCGACGCCGGTGTAACCTTATTAAGACACATTTTTAACGCGTGGGAAGAGGCCCAAGACGCCATAGGAATCTTTTGTGACCTTTCCAAGGCATTTGATTGCGTCGATCACGAAACCTTACTCTTGAAGCTTGAGCATTACGGACTTGGAAAACTTGCGCTTAGTTTAGTAAAATCTTATTTAAACGATAGACAACAGCTAGTTCAAATAAATGGTATCAATTCACTCGGTTTAAAAGTAAAAATGGGTGTTCCTCAAGGCTCGATATTGGGTCCTTTCCTCTTTTTAGTGTATATTAATGATCTTCTCCATTTATTAAAAAATCAACCACAAATGGTGTTATTTGCTGACGATACTTCCTTGATTTTTAAGGTAGATAGACGTGCTACAAATTTTGACGACGTAAATAACGCCCTACTGCAGGTCCAAAATTGGTTCACTGCCAATAATTTAGTATTAAATGGAAAGAAAACTAAGTGCATACGATTTTCTTTACCAAATGTAAAAAGTAGTGATTATGAGATAGTATTGAATCAAGAGAAACTAGAATTCGTCGATAAAACTGTTTTCCTGGGGATCACGCTCGACTCTAGGCTTCAATGGGGTCCTCATTTAACATCTCTTGCAGGACGGCTAAGTTCAGCAGCATATGCTGTCAGAAAAATCCGTCAATTTACTGATGTAGATACCGCAAGGCTAGTCTATTTTAGTTACTTTCATAGTATCATGTCTTACGGTATTTTACTTTGGGGACGGGCTGCAGACATCGAGTCTATTTTTATTCTGCAGAAAAGAGCCATCAGAGCCATATATAATCTCCGCAGGCGCGATTCTCTTAGGGAACTGTTTAAGAATATTAACATCATGACGGTGTCTTGTCAATATATCTATGAAAACATCATGTACGTAAGAAAAAATTTACATCTTTTTAGTAAAAGAGGCGAAAGACATAATTATAGTACTAGAAGTAGGGATCTATTAGCTCAACCAGGTTTCAGACTGGCTAAAGTAGACTCATCTTTCATGGGGTACTGTTTAAAATGTTATAATAAAATTCCTCCCCACATACTTCAACTGAATGAGACGAAATTCAAATCTTGTATAAAACGCACACTATGCAAGCAGGCATATTATAGGCTGGGGGATTACATCGCTGATAGAAATGCTTGGCTCAATGCTGGTCCTGCTCCACAACGTCAACTAATTGATTAACATTTGAAAATACTGTTGGAGCTGCTGAAGATTGTAAGACTATCTTTTCATTGTATAAACTCAATCACCTTTGTATTATATAATTGCATAACACAGGTGTGAGTACTATGTACAATAGAGCTACCATTTACCGGGTAATATGTCTTTCATTGACTTGAATATGTCCTGGCAGCTGAGAGTATGTCATGCTCACTCAGATGTCTCGCTGATGGTGGCGTGTGTGTTGGATCATTTAGCTCCCTTCAAAATGGTTGAGCTAAATGGTGCTGATCCATGCGTCATGTTCGTGAACGGGCGCTGTCAGTTGGGACTGGTCATCTCTTAGCTGCCACGGCTTATTTTTAATTATTTTAGTTTTGAATTGTTTTTTTTTATCACGGACGCTTCTGACGTTTTGCATCGTTCTCACATGTATATTTTCAATAAGAATGATGTAACCAATACTTTGTATGAAATATTTTATTTTAAAAGAGTGTCTGTGGAGTTTCTTGCCCGTTCTTCTCCATAGGAACCTACTATTTGGAATGGGCAACTAGCTTCATATTTGTAACTGACCGACTTGTTGACAATTCAAAAGTGCCTGTAAATGGTTTAATTGAAATAAATGCTTTGAGTTTGAGTTTTTGAGTTTTGAGTTTGAGTTGAGTTTGAGTTTGATTCGAAATAATATTCTTTAATATTTTAAAATAAAAACAGGAAAAAGTAAATACTGGTCACGAATGGTAGTTAATCTGTCATTCAAATCGACGAATACAGATTTATTTCGCTGTTTTGTCTCAATTACCTCAAAACCAAGATTGTTTATTGTAAGTTTCACCAGAGATCGTTTCAGCCGAAAGACGTCCACTGCTGGACATAGGCCTCCCCCAAAAGGCGTGGCGATTATGCAACCTGCATAATCGCCACGCCTGGCATGTGGGTTGGCGATCGCATTATGGTGTTAAAATGCATAGAGAACGCTGCTGCCCATTTTCTAGTAAGTCCCTTAGTCGCCTTTTACGACACCCATGGGCAGAAATAGGATTCAGCTATTCTTTACGCCCGGCACCACACGGCACGTTATTTATTTGAGCCTACACCAGACCAGAGCATACAGACGTTATTTATTTAGGTAGGTACTGAACGTAAATATTTTCAAACTGTTGTAATGAGCAGGTACGGGGCCTTTATAACATAAGGTTAATGCACTTGAATGCACTTGAATCAGTCGTTGCAGTAATTTATTTAGTCGCAGTAATTTGTTTAGACTCAGTGACGTCAGAAATGGCGACATTCGACCGATATTTGTTTTCATTTGCCAGTATTCTGTACGAATCCTCCTGTTGTGTTGACTGTGTTGTGGCACATGTCTGCCTGTATTACAGTACTGCCATTATACAGGGTATAATCAAATTAGCTAGCGAAACTCCGCAGACATGATGAGTACAAAAAAAAAAAAAGATTTGATGATTTTTTTTGTGAAAGAAAAGAAAGAAAGAAACTACGTTTATTAGCTTTAAACATAACGCAAAGAAATAAAAACACAACACAAGTTGAGGGAAAATCAGCGTCACATCACGCAAAACGGCTATCGCTCAGCATAATGCTGCGACCCTATGCGAGACAGAGCCCCAGCGCAGGTTTGGTATTGTTGTTACTGGAAGTATGAGTTCGGAAAATCTGTTTTATTTTATTTTACGTTGCATTGTTTCTTCAAAATCTGATCGCGGGCAGATGCTAGGCGATGCGATGCGACAGGGTGGGCCGGGGGAATAAGAATTTTCATGCGGAAGCAGTCGCGGGCAGAAGGTACTAAGCTAGAACTAATAATAAAGAGGAAGAGTTTTTTTTTTGTTTGAACGCGGTAATACCTGGAAATATCAGTCAGATTTGAAAAATTCTTTTCGCATTTTATAACCCAATTCTTGAGGAAGGTTATAGACTATTTAACATCACGTTACTACCCTTAGACGCCAAGCAAAACGAAGAAATAGCGCGAGCGGGCGATAATTTCACGCGGACGAAGTAGCGGGCAGAAAGCTAGTATTTAAATCAGACTAAACTAGATGAGTGTACTTTTGTAGAAGATCTCTTCACTCTTTATAGCACTTTATTTCGGCCTTGCCTTTTCCCAACTATATTGGCGTCTGCTTCCAGTCTAACCGGATGCAGAATACCAGTATTTTACATGGAGCGACTGCCTATCTGACCCCGCGAGATAACTCGATTATTATCACTTCCTAACAAAGACAAAACGGCAATATTGTTCGTTTTAACTTAATAGTTACTTTATTAGTCATTGAAGTTAAAAATATCAATCTGCCAATCTGCCTAGTCTTTTCCCAACAATGCTGGGGTCGGCTTCCAGTCTAACTGGATGCAGCTGAATACCATTATTTTACATGGAGCGACTGCCTATCTGACCTCCACAACCCAGTAGCTGGATAATACGATACCGCTTGGTAAGACTCGTTGCCAGACTTTCGGGCTTCTGACGACCCGTAACGACTGTCAAAGATCAACGAATGACAGCCGGGACCAACGGCTTAACGTGCTTTCCGAGACACGGACCCTCCGTGATATGTAAAGATGGTCACCCATCCACGGACCAACCGCGGAAAGCGTAGCTTAACCTAATCAATCTAACGGCAATCTAACGGCACGGTTGGTTAAGTGATTGACTGCTGCGCTGCGTTTCGCGGGTTCGATTCTCGCACGGAACAAATATTTGTATGACCTACAAGAAGTAGTTCCGGGTCTGTGTGTGTGAGTTTAAATGTTTGTAAATGCACCAACGATACAGGAAAAGGTCCTAGTGTGGGGCAACGTTTTAAAAAAAAAAATCGACCAATGCGGCTGTTATTACTTAGCCAAAAACCCCTCTAAAAAACGTCATTAGTATGATACTTTAATGAAAAGACTACTTAAAGGAATTTACTGGGAACGATTATATAAAATATTATACAAATAGCGCGTACCCAAATGTTGACAACAACGCAGTGCGGTTGAAAATCAGGCTGCCTGGCTTTGTGATTAGCATTTTGTTTCTTGTTCTGTTGTAGCAATGTACCTAACACCGGCTGACCCCACATTAGGCGTGCGCGATCCTCGGGCGTGTGAGTAGCGCGGGCGCCGCGAGCGCGCTGCGTGAGCGTCGCGTTTTACTGCCCTGCGGCGTGTGTGGAGAGTGCACGCGGCGCGCACACGGCGAGCATGCGGCGCTCGAGTCGCGTTCTTACACGCCCGAGGAACGCGCGCGCCTAATGTGGGGGAGGCCTTAGAAGTAACTCATCGGAATGATAAATCCTTTTTTTTGTGTAAGTTTGGAAACCACTTTTACACGTCAAAAATAAATTATGTTTTAAAACTAGATGGGTTCGGTCTTTTCTATTTGTCTGCTCTGATAAGAAAGACCGAAACAGACTCAGAGGTCTCAGTCTCTTTTAAATTCCAGACATAATCTTCGTCAGTAGTTCTCATGTGAGGACCATGTAGAAATGGTATTTTGAGGAAAGAACCACACAGATTTGAGTGGACCTGTCCAGTCAGTGTAAGCATTTGCCAGTAATCAGCTCAACTCAGAACTTAAGGAGCTCAACGACTCGACACGTGCTAGTTTATCATTTGACTTCGAGTTACAGCTATAGCTTTATGTAGGTAAGCGAGGCTTTTATTTAGGTACGTTCTGTATGATTTTTTTTTTAAATTTAATTTACTCGGCTTAAAAAACCAATTACATAAATCAAAGTACATACAAACGTAACACATAAACTATTATCAACAATTAAATACTGTTCTGTTCACCAAAATGTAGGCACATAACCATTAAAATGGCAAATTTATTGGCGAGCAGATCGCAGTCCGGGTTGGCTTCCACGAGCTTATTTAGTGCGGTCAACACGCGCGGTATAGGAGACGCAGCACGGGCTGCTGTCCGACATGAAGGCACGCCTAGCAGACGATGTTTTCTGCCACGGAGATAATTATTCGGTGTGTAGAGTCGAATCAGCTCATTATGGATGTCAAGCGCATCCGTCATACCCTTCCACACTTTGAGCATAACGCCTACCTGGCCACATGCCCTTCTGGTCTCCAGCATATGATATCCCAGACATCCTAGGAGGAACTTGGTAGGATAGAGGTAGGAATAATAACCGAGAGTTCTTCTGTAAAGAAAACGCAGGAATGCTTTTTGCACTTTTTCTAGCATACTTTGCTTCGTGCGGATTCCATACAGAAGAACTAGCTTCTAGCTTGGTTCGGACGTGTGTGCTGTATAAGAGGCTTATTACATGCTCGTTGCGAAAATCACGGGCATTCCGGAGAACAAACCCTAGCCTGTTAAAAGATTCTTTGGCAACTGTAGAAATGTGATCAAGAAAAGTGAGCTTCTGGTCAAATGTGACACCCAAGTCCTTCATGTTGATAGATCTAGTTATTTTATTACCATTTATTTTGTATTCAATTTTTTTTTTTATATCTGCTTGAGTATAGTTTTCGACGATTATTACTTTTTTTTTGGGATAGTGGCGTTTGCTAGCTAACATAAGGCAAATAATTAAATTTAATGTTTTGTGTCGCGTAATGCAAATAATTTTACATTATATTGTATAGAATCAAGTTTTCTAACTGAACAGACAGCTGTGCTGCTGGGGAGTTTGTTGCGCCACTTCCTCCCAGCTAAAGCACTAGGAAGTGGTGAAGGGTGGGCGTTTTTGGGGGACAGTCTTATGTAATTTTTGACATTCAAAAAGTGCTGAGTGCCTAGTTTGAATAAACGACATTTGATTTCACGAACAATACCGAAGATAGGACATTTGAGTAGGCCGCATAAAGTACTCGAACTGCCGTCTAGTTCTTGACCATCATTAAAACAATTTGAGAAAGAAAAACAAATTACATAAAAAGAACCACATAGTCCTCACATTCACAATAATTAATAATATTTTACAAACTATTCTATACTTTTATTTTCATACCAGTTATTGCAAGTCCATGTCGGTTTGATTTCATCGAAAGCGCCTGAATTTTTATGGTAGCGCGATCGCTATTTGATGTTAGTTTGATCCAAAAGTAGTCGGACTATTTTCGCAGAGTCATTGACGCTGCAGACGCATAGCGTCTTATGATCTCTGCAAGTCTCGTTATTAATCACCCTATTTTTAACACATAATAATACACAAAGGTCCGAGTTGGGCCGTTCGGACCTCGCGGTCGGCGTTTTTTTACGCAAGACCAGAGCATGCTCTGGAGCTCGACCCGGACTTGTAAATGCATTTGTTTTATCTTTAGAATGATAATTTATTTAGGCATTTGGTCAGATTGGTTAGTACACGAGGGACTTTACGAAGTATGTATGCTTTATATATGAACTGGAGACCGGAAGACCCCGACCTTGATGTTTGGATATACTCGAAGTTTTAAATATCAGTGGCTGTATCTGTCACAAACTTAGCCGATTGTTTAAGCTTACCTCTAAACATCGTACCCAGGCCCGGATTCAATCTTCCCTCTTTGAGGAGTGGCTAGAGAGGCGCCACGGCGTCCTCACCTTCCGCCTGACGCAGGTCCTCACCGGATACTGATGTTTCGGGAGGTTCCTTTTCAGAATAAAGCGGGAGGAAACGCCCGGGTGTCACTACTGTGTGGTTCGCCCGGAGGACATGGTGGAGCATACGGTGAAGGTCTGCCCTGCTTGGGCGGAGTACCACCGTGTCCTCACGGAGGTGATCGGCGGCGGCGACCTCTCGCGTCCGGCCCTGGTTCAGGCCATGGTTTGGAGCGAGAGTGCATGGGAGGCCGTCACCTCCTTCTGCGAAGCAGTAATGCTAGCGAAGGAGGAGGCGGAATGGGTGAGGGTGAGGCAAGGTTCGCGCCATCACACCCTTAGTCGTCGCAGGAGACGCCCCGGGCGTCGGGAGTCGCAAGCCGATTTCCGGCCACCGCAGGCGCGGGACTGTGGACGGTGAGCGATGGGTAGCTCGCCGTCCGATAAAGACCAGGCCCGGTTCGATGGCGCGTTGTGTTCCATGCGCGCCTCAAAGAGATGTCAGCACCAACTGACGGGGTCCGTTAGGACCAATGCCTGCCAGGGTTGCGAGTTTGTCCGAAAGGGATATCGTGGCCCTGGCACACAGGCAACGGAAGGAACACGGGTGGGTTTTAGTCAGTAAAAGTCTGACACGCCCTTCCGATCCGCCCAGAGCGGGAGAAGCTATTTGATAATTTCCGACCCAAAAAGAAAAAAAGGCTACACGTACACGTACCTCTCCTGGGTACTGTAAAAAATCCCATTACCGATATTTTGCATAAAATGGATAAAGATTTTAAAGATTTCAGATTTCTCTAAATCTACTGTGCCGAAAGGGTTCATAAATTGTCACGAAAACTATGGGCAGTAGAACTTTTTAGAACGCCCCAAACCGCAATTCGATCGGTCTAGTCGTTCTAGGGTTTACATACATACATCACACGGACATAGTTCGAAATGGCTACCTAAGCCCTCAAAACGTACAACCCTATTTTCGAAAATCGCACGGAAATCAATAACTTTCCAACTTTTGAAAATTTTAAATGTTCATAGTGGGAAGTTAAAAAATATTAATTAAAATAATTCCTAATTAACCATCTATAATTAAATTGAAAATGAATTGTCAAACAAATATATTTTATGCAAACGATGAGAAAAGTGATCTGTAAATTTATTTATTTATTTAAGGATTATCTACCAACGAGATACATTAAAATTCTCTTTTACAATAATAAAAACTTGTCTAACATTATCTTGTAATGCACACTCAATTACAGGTAACCACAGCTCGCACATTATTGAGTACACATGCTCTGTGAATACATAATTAAAATGAAGAATACCTACATAAAAAAAACAATATTCATGCTATTATAAAAGATTTACATGCTAATAAAAAAAAAAGTTTTAATTTACAATAATACAATATAGTAGCCAAGCATTAACTTGATTTTCATTATTATGTCTGAATTAATTAGATTCTTAATAGAAAATAAAACAAAAAAAATAGGAATAAAAGAGAACAGTTTAAAATAGAATTATAAAGTGAATTGAGTTTAATATAATAAAAAATTAAAAGTGTTAAATTATTTAATTATTGGAATGATAAGTCAAATGTCCTCTACCCGAAAGTGCTTGTATAATTGCTTTTTAAAAGTGTTAAGACTGCCATGATTAATATCAAATTTTGCAGTAGACATTTTATGAAATTCGAGACACTACATTTTTCACAATTTTGTTGATGAAACTGCAATGTTTATAGTTTTGAACATACTCTGAGGAATGAAAAAAATATATATCATTTAAAGATGTTTTCAACACGATTACAATTTTTAAATCATTTTCGTAATCGCGGAGAAATGTTTTTTCTCATCCTCCAAATTTTGCCGCCCTTGACAACTAGTGTTAATCCAGCGCTGATCGTACCTATGACTGTTGCACCGCCTTCTCGAAAAATTTTGTTTTTCACTCTTGCATTATGCATAATTAAGTACATACGCGGTGTGTTTATATGCCAAATTATAACAAATAAGAATTACTGAGTAGTTTTCCAGTTTTGCCTGATAAATATTTAATAGCAGTAAAAACTTGTCGTCGTTTTTTATTCACTATAATTATATAAGGATTCACGTGTACTTACCTATTTACCTACTATACCTATGTATTATGCATTCCATTGTAGATACAAGTGTGTTGCCTTTATTTTACTGTTAGCTGTCCTTCTGAAACTTAATCACCATTGAAATGCGTCAATACAGGAGAACAATGATTCAACAATGTTTGTTCGGTTTATTTACCTGAGGGACCTCATCATTACTGCTGCTATAACTAATAAATAAATAAATAGGTACTTTGTTATTGAAAAGGTACGTAGCGAATGAAAAAAAAAATACGCTGTTATAGATATTATATACCAATACACTTTGAGCGATTCAAATCATTTGGATAATAGTAGATTATTCAATAACCTACAGTAGGTATAGTGTCTTAATGAGACGAAATTCAACTGAATGAGACGAAATTCAAATCTTGTATAAAACGCACACTAAGCAAACCGGCATATTATAGGCTGGGGGATTACATCGCTGGTAGAAATGCTTGGCTCAATGCTGGTCCACAACCTCAACTAATTGATTGAACATTTGAAAATACTGTTGGAGTTGCTGAAGATTGTATGACTCTCTTTTCATTGTATAAACTCAATCTCCTTTGTATTATATAATTGCATAGCACAGGTGTGAGTACTATATACAATAGAGCTAGCATTTACCGGGTAATATGTCTTTCATTTACTTGAATGTGCCCTGGCGGCCGAGAGTATGTCATGCTCACTCAGATGTTTCGCTGATGGTGGCGTGTGTGTTGGATCATTTAGCTCCCTTCAAAATGGTTCAGCTGAATGGTGCTGATCCATGCGTCATGTTCGTGAACGGGCGCTATCAGTTAGGACTGGTCATCTCTTAGCCGCCACGGCTTATTATTAATTATTTTAGTTTTGAATTGTTTTTTTTTTATCACGGACGCTTCTGACGTTTTGCATCGTTCTCACATGTATATTTTCAATAAGAATGATGTAACTAATAATTTGTATCAAATATCTTATTTTAAAAGAGTGTCCGTGGAGTTTCTTGCCCGTTCTTCTCCATAGGAACCTACTATTTGGAATGGGCAACTAGCTTCATATTCGTAACTGACCAACTTCTTGACAATTCAAAAGTGCCTGTAAATGGATTAATTGAAATAAATGCTTTGAGTTTGAGTTTGAATGTCACGGGCGCTATTTTGAATCCCGAACGCAACGAAAGATTCTAGGGCTCCCGAGCGCAGTGAGGAAGCTGTGAGTTAACTCCTGAGCAAAGCGAGTAAGTAAATACTAGAATCCTGAGTGTAGCGAGGGATTCAAGTTCGCCCAAGACGAAGACACATTTATCCCCGAGGAGAATACTCAGCTTTTCGCACCTACTGCGAGGTAGGTACCTATTCGATTCTCGAATTAGCAGTTCATGAAATTGTTACATAACCGGGGAATATCTAGTTGTGTGAAGTTTCATACACTATTTTATTTAAACTCAGGCAGTTTAATCAGTAACACAATTAAAATCATATCGTAAATATGACGCCCAAATCTAATATTCTAATGCTGCGGTCTCACGGCCCGCTTGCCCAAAGGACAGATCCCAGATCGCGCTAGGCCAGGCCGACAGGCCGTAAGAACCTAGGAACCATCGATCCGATGAGGCCTGTGGTTGGAATGATCGGCATTGGCCGCGACAAGCCTTGACAGGCGTGGCCGCGTGCCAGGCCGCGACAGGTCTCGACAGGCCTTTACAGTACTTTAGTATACTGTGGCCAGTGTTGCCAGATGAAATCTGAAAGAAGCAGTAGAAATTTGAAACAAAAGCAGTACATTGAGGAATAAACAGTATACTCTTAAAAGTTAATATTGTTAGTACCAAAGAGAATATAAATCACTACGGTTAGTACTTAAACATGGTTATGTCAGTAATTTCATGCAATAGATTGAGAAGCATACCCCAAAGCTACCAACCTGCGGGCTAATTGCGTAACACACTATCAGTAGGAATCGGTTTCAATTTGACAGTTCAACAACATTCATTGCGTTATTTACGTGTTTGAGCAGACAATCCCTTTCGGACAAACTCGCAACCCTGGCAGGTGTTGGCTCTAATGTACCCCGTCAATTCGTGCTAACGTCTCTTTGAGGCGCGCGTGGAACACAACGCGCCGTCGACCCGGGCCTGGTCCTTATCGGACGGCGAGCTACCCATCGCTCACCGTCCGCAAGCCCGCGCCTACGGTGGCCGGAAATCGGCATGCGACTCCCGGAGAACCCTGCCTCTCCCTCACGCGTTCCGCCTCCTCCTTCGCGAGCATTACTGCTTCGCAGAAGGAAGTGACGGCCTCCCATGCACTCTCGCTCCGAACCATGGCCTGAACCAGGGCCGGACGCGAGAGATCGCCGCCGCCGATCGCCTCCGTCCGCCGATCGCCTCCGTATCGCAGAATGTTACCTTGACGTGACGCTTTTAGAAATAAAGACGAAGATTCCTTGCTCGTAAACTGATTACGAAAATTAGTCATCCATCGAAATATTGTTATCAATTAGTGAATTGACCTTGTCATGCTATTTAGATTAGATTAACAAAATTGACAATTTTGTCAAAGGATGAGTTTACAATTTATGAAAAATTATAATAAATACTGCCGGCTATCTTCTGAAACTCAAACGGACCTAAGTCTGTAGGTACCTGGAAAATATTATCCTAGTTATAATTCACTCTACATATACTGAAGCCAGCAGAAGAAAGTAGATTTGTTATTTCGGGAGCGAGTCCTTCATTCTGCTTCCTCATCATGAAAAAACAACTTGACTTTGGACAGTACCATCAACCTTTAGATTTAGTAGTTCCAGATCCTTTGTCAACCGTAGTCTGCTATGTTACTTTAGAATCTGATTACGAACCCATGATTATGCGCAACGAAATTCAGTCAGAAAACCATATAGTGCCACTACGCGGCTTTCCGACTTCTACACGAATAAAATAGCAGTCTCTAATTTATAATAAAGGTTATACTAGGTAATACCAGGTATACTAGGTACTTTTTACTAGATTAAGGTTTCTATGGGTCTATATATGCCGAAATAATTTATTTATTTATTTTTATACACTAAGATGTATAATATAATACTTATTTATTTTGGTAACGCAATACAAAATATAAAACTGGGAACCAAATCTAACTACCAAATTCTCCCACTTTAACTCCGGGTCATTATTTATGGCCTTTTAATAACCACCATCCGCAGGAAAGTTGGTATCATATTTCGTACATTTTCGCAGCATGATGAGCTACGTCAAGAGAAAGCGGGATTGATAGAAGACTTAGACGGATGCAAAACCATATGTGACAAAAAGATGCAGGGACAGTTGGATGAGTTGATGAAGAAGAAGGAAACGCTGCTTGCACTACAGGAAAAGGTTTTAGAGTGCCGGTGCAAGATCCCCGTGGATGAGAAGGTGCAAGTTAAGCGTACGCCGTCTCTGGCTGCTATTTGTATGTGCGCGCCTGAAGATAATTTCCTGGTAATATATATTGTTAACTAATACTCGTATTACTGGTCAAATTGGTATTGAAAATATCAAAGCGTGTGGGACATTTTTGAAGCATGACAAAAGTGTTTTTTTACGTATCTTTCAATGAAAAGTACGATATGGCCAATAACAAAGCTAGTAACGCAAACGATGTACGAGTAGTTCAGTGGAAAAGGTCCTATGTCCATATTAAGCAAGTCGTTAGAGACTAATAATAATGATTTCTTCTTTCTAGATGTTGGATTGGTCAGTATGTAGGTACTTACTTTAGTAGCGGGTTCAATTCGAAGTGCTTTTTTACTGACTGAAAAATATATATTTTTTATTATAATTTTTACAGATATTTAAACGTATTCTTTTTTCATGTATCGTATAACTTATCTTATACATTGTGAGTCTTGATAATGTGCACATATCATTAAGTGCGTGTTCGACGTACGGCATTTCATACAAACTCTCAAGCCCTTGTTTTTCTAAATGACTGAACCGATTTTAATGAAACTTCATACGCATACGCAGGATACAAAGGTCTAAAAAGTTAGTTAAGAACATTTTAGAAAAATAGTGTTACAGCCTAAGGAAACTTAGCTTAATTGTATCGACGGTTTTTTTTTTTTTTTGCATTTTTTTAGTTCTTATTCGCTACTGTGACCCCTGTGTAAACAAATCAGTATAACTTTTAAATTAAACGATCTATCACGATTAAAAATACTCAATAATGACTGGAAATAGTAGGTCTTCATAAAATAAAAAACCGGCCAAAACTTTTTATCAATTATCAATTATTTATGAGTAATGCGTATTTATCGTATGCGTACATTATCTTGGAGTCTTACACATTCAGCCAGCGATATCTAAGGTGTGCTTCACACTTGTTCGGCATTCGGCACAGCTGCAGCGCGCTGTGACGAATCATGCCGACCCAAACAAATGTGTTCTACAGTGCCGCGCCGCGCCATGGTGATGTAGCCGAATGCTATAATTCTCTGACGATATAGGCGATATTTTTTTATCAACGGTGTACCAATATCGTTTTAAGGCTTGTGCAGACTGGCGCAATATCGCGGTCGAGACACGTCGCGCCCACGTTATCGCACCTATCTGTAAGTGGCTGGTGATGAGCAAGTACGCAAACTTAGAGCCCTACGACCTTTTCACCTAAGTTTCACTTATTTCCTATGCTGAGGGCCACCCTCTGTATAGGAACTAAGTGAAACTTAGGTGAACATGGGCAAAAAAGATAGTCGGTCGATCAATCACCCAATTTATACTTAACTAGGTATATGTAAGCTACGTAGATAGAAAAAAATATATACTTATAGCGGATTTTTCTTTCATAGGAGTCTTGTTCGTGCACGTCGTTGCGGGGCAGGTTACTGTCCAACTTGTTTTCGGACCTGTTCGGAGGCCTGCAGGCGGAGCTGTCCGACGCCGGCTTGCAGATGCCATGCCAGCTGCTGAAGTGTCTTGAAGACCAACACAACTGGGATCGCCCTAGTGTTACCAAGACCAATCTAAGAAATTTCTTCTCAAATTTATTAAAGAGTGAACTAGATATTGCTATTGCTACATCTATTGAAAACTACCATGCCAGGGTAAAATATTTAAAATAAGTACATATTCCTGTTTAAAAATAAGTGCTACTTACGTTTAAAAAACTGCTTTTTACCCGACTGCCCCCAGAAGGAGGGTAATGTTTTTCGAGAGTATGTATGTATGTTTTATTCTTTGGTACGCTCTGTAGCCTAAACGGCTTGATGGATTTTATCGTATGAGGTGTCGTAAGATTTGTCGTTCGTAAGGAATTGTGGAAGTGACATAAGCTATATAATATTTATACAACGTGGCGATTAGGTTATCACATTAATTCAAACCACGTATTCTACATTACGTATTTTAAGCATACATAAATAAAATAATTAATAAAAGTTAACATTCTACCCGTGAGACCTTTTTTCCCCTTTTAGTATTTAACAACATCATGTATTATAACGCCCCGCGCGTGAGCGCAAGTACCTACCCTCCGCTAGTCTCACTGTCGTTTGGCGTGTGCGCCGCCCGCCGCCTATAGTATCAAGGGTGGATTATTTATTGCCAATTTTTACGCTATTTAGTTTGTTAGAAAAATTCAGTTTTCTATTTTTAGGTCTATTTTTATTTTTATTATTTTAACAGACTGATAACAACTTGTAATAACCGCTGTACTATTTAATGTGATAACCTAATCGCCACGTTGTATATTGCATCTGAAAATACAAAAAAGTAGGAAGGTTTTTTAAATATAAATTACTATAATATTGGTAACAAATAAAAGCTAGTAATGAGTCGATTAAAAAGTTTTTTTTGCGATTTCTGACTTTCTCAAACCTCATTTGTTCCGTTAGTTTTTTGATCCTTATAAGAAACAGGATCGATTGGCATCTAAAAAGATTTTGTGAAAACTGCCCATTTTCTTGTATGGACAGTCTCCTAAGACCGTTTCCATAAAGCGATAACGATTTAGGTACCTATCTCAAAAATCCATCCTGTATAAAACTAAAAAGCTGGTAATAAAGCAAATTATTTAAAAAAATTAACTGAAAAAGACAAAAACAAGCTTTATAATCTATAGAATTTTGGTATTGCAGGCGGGGCACAAAAAAAGGTTACACCATATTTCAGGTTATTGCTTTGTATTAATATTTTAGGTTCAGGTTGTTATTTTTTTTTAAATTTAAAAAAAAAAATTATACTGTTCAACTGTCTTGCTTTGTTGTTCAAACGTTTAATATCTATTTAAAATAGTGGGTTGGACAATCGTGTGCTGACGAGGCAAAGATGAAACCAACTCTACAAGACGACCTGAAGGAGGGATGGCAACAGAGAGCGATAGAGAGACGCGCCCAGAAGATGGCCAACCAGCTTGCCGAGGACATGTTCCGGGAGCGAAGCGCGCAAGTGGAGCAGCGAGCCAAGGACATTGTATCATCAGGACCACCGCCTTGTGCATGTGAGCCACCACAACGTGAATCCGGGCAGGGTCCTTGTGGTGGTTCCAACTGCACCATTTCAAAACCAAGTAAGTTAAAATTCTTGTGTTAACTTAAGTAAATGATATTAATTAGATAGAGTAATTAGAGATTAGTGGAGAGCACTAAACAAACAATGAATGTACATAATTAGAACATAAATATGAAAATAATTGTGATGTTCTGATGCTTTTCTTTCGTCACGTTTAGCACCAGAACCTCCTCACCAAAATCGAATCAACTTGATTTAGATTTAATTAAAATTTATTAAATATGTATGCTGAGCTCATGCATACTAAACTTAATTTTTCCAGTTACGACATTTGTACACTGAGAATAAACACAAAATATATCAAATCGCCAAGACATTGCGTTTTCTTGCGCCTTGATATTTTGTATGCTTTTTTACATCCACATAGGCACGAACTTTATACTTTAGATACTCATGTTGGTGATATTTTTCCAGCTGCGATATTCCCGTGCTTGATGTCTTTGAACTCACCGTTTAATCCAGCAACAACGACAAACACGCTGGCAGTCAACCAGCAGGCTGGTGAGAAGACACCACCGGCCTTCTGGAAGCAAACCATTCAGGACGTTACGCAGCTAAAACTTCAAATTGAAGAATTAAAGAAGGTAATTTTTTTTTAAATTAAAATTTATTTATAAATTAAGTTTGTATGAAGTTTTGACTCTGTCGGGTGACCTACTCCGGTTGCAGATCGTCATTTTGTCACTCAACATTTTTTATAAGTTTTTGGAATAGGCAACTTAACTGCCAATTTCTTCCCGTAAATCATTGGCACCATTGCCCTAGATCACAAAAAAGTTGTAATAAAAAGGTTATAGGTAGTTAGTTCCTAATAATATTAATTACTTATTTTAAAATTTATTCAACGTCAAAATAAATTATCTCGTTAGTAATCACCGTAGACGTGATAGGTAGGCAAAGAGATTTATGATAGATACTATATAGAGGCTATCAAAAGTAATGTCACAGAAAAATTGTGATCCCGTGTCTCAGTGACGCCATCTAGCGTAATATAGTAAAATTACATAATAGGTAAGTTTGACACGTTACACTTTTACTGACCAACCTTTGATTAGCCACCGGCAGATAGTTTGAAATATCTAAGAAATTTATTTATTTTATCTTAGATCTATACCTTTATTGAAATATCTTACAAAATACTAACGAAAATAAACCATGTTAAGTCTAGTCGTTTTATCACTACGTGATTTGCAATACCTTAATGCACAATTCGGCATAAATACTTCGAAAGTAATTTTCTTTTGTGGACACGAATGCGACTTGTCATGCAGGCGTACCACACTAGACTGAGCGAACTTTGCCCACTAGGACAAAATATGTATCGGATTACGATTTTGTTCGCTATGTCTCGTCTATTGTTAAATAAATAATTTAATGTCTTTCTAGGTAGGTATCCAATATCCAAACATAATGGGCTTCATATTTCTGACTGACCGACCCCTTGACAATTCAAAAGTGCGTATTAGTTTCTTTCAAATAAATGCTATGAGGTTGAGTAAGGATTCAATAAAATAAAAAAAATTGGTGTCATGGGGAGTGTCGACAGAAAAGAAAACTTAAGAGGGGAAGTAACCAAAATTGCCTATCTTTAATTAGATTTTTCATGAAATTGATAAGACTTAGGTATAAAATTAAAATAATATGAGTAAATAGGTACATGATATTTCCAAACTTTTTGTAGAAAAGATACACAAAATATTAAAATTTTCTCGATAAAAAAACATTATGTTTAATTAGATTTTTCATGAAATTGATAAAAATCTACTTGTTGTCTGCAAATAGAACCGCTAACATGCTATTTTACTTTTAGTTACATAAGTTTTAATTTTTACTTTATACATACTCATTGTTAATTTATTACAATAAGCATTTATGCACTTTCTAGCCTGAAACACAGGTTCAACCTAGTTCAGGCAAATATGCAACTGTGCTCTATTTTAATTTTTAAGGTATTTATTGTACTTGTGACCCTTTTATAAATAAACGTTATTTTTTTAATATAAAATAAAAATAATTTGAGTAAGTAGGTACATGATATTTCCAAAGGTTTTGTAGAAAAAAACACAAAATATTAAAATTTTCTCGATAAAAAAACATCACGAATTACCTATAATTTTCAGAAAATTTTCCCGGGTAGCCTGCAACGGCTGCAACAAACATGTTTTTAACAGATTTCTCTTAACTTCTGACCCTGTCCTGACGGGTATGAGGAAGAGGAAGAATAAAAAACATCTCCCACTTTCGGATGATGTTCTAAATTTGTTACTAGAAAGTGACATTTTAAATGTAAGTTTTGAAGATGACGAATAAATGCTTGTATATATATATACAACAGGTTCCACCAAAGCAGATTATTTGGCTATCAAAGTAATATCAAGTATAAACGAAATTCTGGAAGCAGCCGCATGGAGTTGAAAGGCGTTTTTTCGAGTTGCACTGTTTCAAGCTTTGATTGCTTTACATTTGGCAACTTTTTTAGAATCTCTAGGGGAGGGCAGCTGCCTCTCAGCCCCCCCCCCCCTTGGCGACGCCCTTGCGATCAGGACATGTTGCACAGAACAACTTTTATAAATATCCTTTAATAAAGTTGTCCAAATCTGATTTTTCAAAGTCGTCAGGTTATGGAAAGCCCACAATTTCTTCATATGATTTTACTATTTAAGTCACTATGCGTCAGGCCGCACACGATCATACGAAAATCAAAGGCTCTGAAAATCACATTATTTTTTGTCCATTTTGGAAATCTGAAAGTAGATCCCTAACCACGGCACTCGTATCTAAAACTTTTCAAAATATATTTTCGGTGTTCCCTCCCCATCATGCCGCACCTACTCAGCAAAGATATAAATATGTCAAGATGACAGTCAAAGCTGTTTACTCGTCGAAAAAAATGGTGTCCAACTGTTGGCTGCAAAATGCATGCACACGCATATTACAATGACAGCACAATGACGTGGCGCGAGTATAACGATCACGCACTCCAGAATAACAAAGTTGGGTTTGTTTTAGTTCTTTAACAGCGCAACACTCTAGACATAAATAATCAAAGCTACTCAGATATCAACTTTTCGCCCTGCATATGCAACCCTCTGAGCTCCTCGATCATTACTTGAAATATAACTTAAACATAACATAACATCACGCCTGTAATCCCCGAAGGGTAAGGCAGAGGTGTACCTAATAGTACACCCACATTTCGCCAGTTATGTTTAAGTCCCATGTAACAGGGGGCGAGCCTATTGCCATCAACCGGGCACAAATCCAGACTCCAGGCTGCTTCTGAGAAATTCCTAATGGAAAATCCCAATATCACTTTGCCCGACCTGGGAATCGAACCCGGGATCTCATGCTCAGCAGTCGTGCTTGACCACTAGACACACGAGGCAGTTTACAAAATCCGTTTTTTAGACGTATCTTTATCACATTTTCTAAACTCATACTTCAAGTACCTAACTACACTACCTGCGGTCGCTGACCAAAAAAAAAACATCTAATCAATTAATTTTTTTGTTTTATCATGTTTAGATATCGATCACACGTCTGCGGAATTTCGCTGCTAATTTAATTTGAATACCCCGTATTATATAATATGTCGCAGGACAATTGGAAATATCGTTTTTTACCGAAATACTAGGATTTTGCAAAGGACCGGTTAATTGGAAAGTAAGAAAGATTTTTGTAAAAATACGAGCTAATATCAGGATTCTTTAAAAAAACCCAGTCTGATTAAGACTATTGAAAATTTTAGTATTGATTGGGTAATCTAAGAGTAAACAAGTTCCTGTCTTCGAATTCGACAATATGTGCAGGATTACGATTTTTACAGCAAGATTTAAAAATAAATATTTAATTCATCATGGTAATATTATTATTCCGACTATAGCCCAGGTTAAATTAAATGTCTGAAAAACAGTATGTTAATTGCGTATGCTTTTATAATAAATACACTTCCTGATTTTCCTCATCCGGTAACCATAATAGTGGGGATCAATAAATTAAGAACGAGTTATTTTCGATCAAGTGAATTCTAATGACAAGGAATACGAGTATGTATGTCTTTTTTATAATTATTGTATTTATTGACACACCTACAGGTTAGGTTAGGTTTTTTGATTGTGTTTAATTGTAAGATCGAACACTATCATTTTTTTAAATATTCACTGTTTTTATAAAGGAGTATTTTTTCTGTGGCAATGCATCTGACATTAGTGGCGGACACATGTGTAAGGATCAAAGGGACAGCAATCTTTTTCATATAATCGTTAATTTAATTGATTCGAGTCAAGGCATGAAACAACAGATTTTGAATTTATATTTTATTTTACCGATTTTAACTGTGTTTCATTAATAATAAGTATAGGATTATTTATAGTTATGTAAACGTGAAGATTTATTTTGAATGAAACACTCGACGACATTTTGTCATTTTTGTCGTAAAAGTGAGTGATTTACGCATATAACTGCCTAATCTCATTCTATTCAGTAGTATTCTATTAAGTAGAATTAAGTGTAATAGTAGAATTGAGTGATAAATATGGTTCTACGGTTGAGTTGTTATCTGATTTCGATTTTATTGCGTTAGGTTCGAGAAAAACCAATAATCGATTTATTGATCTCATATCGCCATTCACCATCCCTACTTGCACATCCGATCTTGGCGTCACGTCAGGGGGTCTACTCCGAAGCGCTAAACGGAAGTATCGGCCGAATGTTCGGTTGCTTCTTTACTACGGCTAACTATCGCTGACTACGGCAAAAAAAAAGAAGGCAGTCGAAGAGATAAGCCAAAGTTAAAACTGTGACTTGAAGTCGGATAAGGACTCAACATCAAAAAAGGAAACTATGGAAGTTATAAACTGACATCTTCAAAAGCCGATTTCCATTGCTACAAATAAAGGATTCATCTGCTTTGCTCTACGATTCGGTTAAGTGGATATTATAATGAGGTGCCTAAACTGTGGCATAATTCGTAAGGCGGATTCAAAGGCATATTATATCAACGCGAGCGAGACTTGCTCGATCGTTGAAAAATCACGTATGTACCTATAATACATGGAAATAATACTTTTTTGGGAACAAGAAAGCTTTAAAATCTGACACAGCACAACATAGTTCATTGGTTTGGGGAGGGAAAAGGGTGGCAACGCATCAGCAATAACCCTGGTGTTGGATGTCTATGGGCAGTGGTGTTTGCTTATCATCAGGTGACCGTACAGGTGGTCGTGCTGTTCATGGCCCTTTATGGGGCACCGGTGTGGGCGCGTTCTTTAAGGCTGCGACTAGACCACCGATTGAACGCGTCCCAAAGGGTCATGGCCATCAGGCTGGTCCGAGGATACTGCACGGTCTCCCGTGAGACGACGAGCCTCCTTGCCGGGCTACTGCTATGGGATCTGGAGGCAAAAGACCTCGCGCACATTTGGAAATGGCGCGAGGAGGCGAAACGCCGGGGCGTTAATCAGCTGCCGCGAGAAATCACGGCACAGCGGACGGAGCTCCGGCGGGATCTCATGGAGACATGGAGAGTGCGATTGTCGCAACCCAGCGCTGGGCACGCCACAATTGTGGCAATAAGTCCTCTCTTTGAGAAGTGGCTAGAGAGGTGCCACGTAGTGGTGGTTAATATATATTATTATACAGGGTGGAAACTTTCAGCGGGGCAGTAAGGGGAAGTACCTTATCCGTTGCAGCTACGCGAAAATGGTCTTAGGAGACTATCTATAATTTTTTATGGAATTTTGATCCCCATTCACAGATTAAAAAAAAAAAAATACAATTAGCAAGAAAATAGCCATTTCACACAAAAACATTTTTTGATGCCAATCGATCGTGTTTCTAATACTGATCAAAAACTTTTATGAGACCAACCATCGTTGGAGTGCTCAAAAAGTCACAAATTGCAAAAAACTTTTCCCGTATTTCAGTTACACAAATTCTTTACAAAATTGTAAAGAATTTGTGTAACTGAAATACAAAAAATAAAACAAAAGACAAATGATCACGTAGAATTTTACACATATCAAAAAGATGGCGTATTACGTTTCTTTTTTTATTAACTAACATAACTTGATGATGTTATTCTAATTTAAAATCTTGCTGTTTCTTGCTCTACGATATCAAGTGCTCGAAGTGACCGCCATTTTGACGAATACATAAATTGATTCGTTTCTGTACCGACCTAGTGGCTGCTGACAATTTATTTGTATGAATTCCATACAAAATTGTGGTTACTGAGTCTTTAAGTTCTTGAACACTATCGTATTGCTTTTTGTAAACCTCAGTTTTCAGGTAGCCCCACAAAAAGAAATCAAGAGGTGTCAGATCTGGACTACGCGCTGGCCAAGAAATAGGACCATGTGTTCCCATCCATTGATCACCAAACTGTCGGTTCAAAGTCGAACGCGTACTGCGGCTGTTGTGAGGTGGAGCGCCATCTTGTTGAAAAAACATTCTTCTTGATTCCGACAGTGGTAAATCATCGACGAGGTTTTCAAGATTCTCTAATATTCTGTTGTTATAATTGACAAGATTTCTTAAAAGATTTGTAGATAACCTTTCTGGTTGGCACATGACGATTTGGATATTTGATCCTATATCATTCTAACGCAGCCGAGGTATTTTTATTATTTACGTAATATGCTTCTAGCAAGTCGTTCTTGGAGGTCATTTTTCTCTTATCAATAGCTGTCCAATTATGCACTTAATGTAAAATCCACAACACACTCAGAGGTTTTCTGACGCAACAAACTGTCAAGATTGTTTTTTATTTAATAATAACGAGTTCGAAATTTGAATTGTTTTTAAACTTTATCTTTTTATTCATTCAACAAAAAGATCTCAACCGTCACTAAAAAAGCTTTTGCGTAAAATTTTCATACAAAATGTACGGGAAAAGTTTTTTGCAATTTGTGACTTTTTGAGTACTCCAACGATGGTTGGTCCCATAAAAGTTTTTGATCAGTATTAAAAACAGGGTCGATTGGCATCAAACATTTTTTTAGTGTAAAATGGCTATTTTCTTGCTAATTGTATTTTTTTTTTAAACTGTGAATGGGGATCAAAATTCCATAAAAAAATATGGATAGTCTCTTAAGACCATTTTCGCGTAGCTGCAACGGATAAGGTACTTCCCCTTACTGCCCCGCTGAAGGTTTCCACCCTGTATAGCCAAATAAAGCACCGTGCTTATCATACATATCATAAAGCAAATGCTATCGTGGCTATCACTTGTTGTTATTTGCTTTCCATCGCACTCTCTGTCTCTGTCCGTCGCACATCGCAAAATCGCAAGCGCAAGTTGCAAAGTAGGCGGCCAGTAGTCGCAAATTTGCAATCTGTGATCGATATCGGTCATGTGCTTATCGTTATACGCACCGCGTGCGAATTCGCGATCTCGGGCGGCTCATTTTTTTTTTTTGTGTACGTAAACAGTGAACTGAACTTTTAAATACGCATATAATTGCTTGAAATACTAACATACTTATTTTTATAATAACACTTAATCAAATTATAGACAGTCCTAAGCCTGGAAAGTATGAAGGGAAGTTCATTGCCTTTTTTTACTGTTCCGTTTTAACGTAATAAATTCATAAGCACGTCATAATATTCTTGTAAAGCATGGTTGCTTTATTCGCGCCCGCCCGTTTGGCCGTAACAAATACGCATATAAAAAGCATGCTTTAATAAAGGATATAAAACAACTTGCTTAAAATATAAAGCATTAAGCAAGTGATTGCCATATAGCAAATTTGAACACCACTAGTGCCACGGCGTCCTCACCTTCCGCCTGACGCAGTTCGTCACCGGACACGATTGTTTCGGGAGGTTCTTGTTCAGGATAAAGCGGGAGGAAAAGCCCGGGTGTTACCACTGTGAGGATCGCCCGGAGGATACGGTGGAGGTCTGGCCAGCCCGGCGGTGCCCCGTCCAGGCACCGCCATGTCCACACGGAGGTGATCGGCGGCGGCGATCTCTCGCGTTCGGCCCTTTTCAGGCCATGGTTCGAAGCGAGAGTGCATGGGAGGCCGTTACCTCCTTCTGCGAAGCAGTAATGCTCGCGAAGGAGGAGGCGGAACGCGTGAGGGAGAGGCAAAATTCGCGCCCTCACGCTCCTAGTCGCCGCGGAAGACGCCCCGGGCGTCGGGAATCACAGGCTGATTCCCGGCCACCGTAGGCGCGGGCTTGCGGATGGTGAGCGATGGGTAGCTCGCCGTCCGATAAGGACCAGGCCCAGGTCAACGACGCGTTGTGTTCCACGCGCGCCTCAAAGAGATGTCAGCACGAACTGACGGGGTCCATTAGGGCCAATGCCAGGGTTGCGAGTTTGTCTGAAAGGGATATCGTGACCCTGGCACACAAGGGCAATTGAAGGAACACGGGTGGGTTTTAGTCAGTAAGAGTTTGACACGCCCTCCCACTAGATAATTTCCAACAACAAAAGAAAGGTGACCCGCATGCTCGACCCTTGATGGTATAAAAAAAAAACCTAGCGCCTCGATGGCGTGTCAAATAGTAGATTAAACATTTATACACCGACAATCCAATGTCTAGCGCCATCTCATATCAAAAAGCAGAGTTATTTAATGAAAACTTGTCTTTATTTTTCTGTTTCCTGAACTTTTAGACTTGTGAAAAGTTTATATCTGTATCTGTAGAATACAAAAATTGCAAAAATAAAACAATATTTTCTGCCTATTGATTGTTACACTTAGCCAAGCGACCGTAGTCCCACTGGTCATTTCCTTATGATAAAATGTCTATACAGACAAACAGTGATAGATAAAGCCGATAAAGCAAGTTTACTGTATTGATTTGTTTTGTTATTTTTTTTTACAGGACTCTATCAAGAAAGAAGATCTGAAACTAATGGAAGAAAATATTTTTAAATTAGTCAGAGAAGCTTCGGTAAGTGGCTACGTTATAGGCATCTGAAATATTACGTTTTTTTTTTTTTTTTTTTTTTTTCTTTTTGGCTTCGCACGGTTTGTGCATTTAGCCAGTGTCATGTAAAATTAGGTAACAAGTACAAAGTTATTTAAATAATTATGAAATGAACTCCACTCAATGCATGATAAAGATGATTGATGATATCCCCGCCCCACTCCCCTTGGATTTAAGTAAAGACGCGGCACTTTACTGAAACCTCGCGCGGACTTCTTGAGAGAACTTAAAGTGATGTTGCACTGTTTTGTTTCATTTGCCTACATTAATGCAGGTTCACGAACACTTAATGGTTAATAATCCACCACTATTACACATTAATATTCGGCTAAACACAAATTTTAGAAAATAAAACAAAACTGCTAACATGACGCTTCACTTTCCCGCCAAGAAGTCGAAATATTACGTTAACAAGTTTAATTGCAATTTTTTTTTCTTTAATTTAGTTTAATTTGCAAAAAGGCGTTAAACATAAAACCTCTTTTGCCCAACATCAATTTTACGATAGGAAGTAAACATTTATATAAAAATCTGCATAAAAAGCTAAACATACTGGATTTAAATAGATATATGTTAAAGACGGAAATAAGTCAATGGATATTACAACATGACTATGTGGAAACAGAGAATCTGCTGACTTACATCTCTTAATATAATATCACATACATACTCAAAGATCACATCTCACACTTTACATCCAATTGTTATATGTTATTACTTTCACGGAATCATTCCCCCCCTCCCCACACACACACCTACACACTCCCCACACACACACACGCACCCACACACCCCTACACATACACACATACACTTGCATGTCTGCTGTCTTTCACACTATTTGTTACTTAGGATTAGTTTTTGTTATTATTTTATTTTTATTCTTATTTTTCTTTTCTGTACAGCTGTTAGTACAAATCGTTGACGCTGTCTTCATTCGTTTTTTGTTGTGAATATTAACAGAATCCATTTGGCTGAACCCTATCTTTTAAGATGCAGGCTAGTCCTAGTTTAAAAGATAGAGTCTACTATTGCATAATAATGTAAATATTTTTTGCAAACAATGTATACAGTGCGAAGTGCTATATTTTTTGTGAAATAAATACTTTATTATTATTATTTTCATTTATTACGTACACATTAATTTTTATTTTATTTAATAAAATTAAAATATATATATATATATATATATAAATATAAAAAATAGTAGTCCATCGGCATCAGGAACAAGGTCCAAGCTGCCGGTGGTCAGGGCTCTAGAAAGAGAAACCTCCACACTATACGGGCCGTGTCGAGGAATACTGCTTTCTGAATCAAGCCCTTGACCCAGCCGCGTAATGAGAGCCTCCTGAGGTGTTGGTCCAGGCTCTTCGCTATCAGGCTATTGACCGTAATGATTATCGGTACAATGATTGCAGAGTTCACATCCCACATGTCGACAACCTCGTGTGCTAAGTCAAAATACTTGTTTTTTTTTTCTTTCTCAGCTTTCACGAGATTCTCGTCATGAGGGACAGCGATATCAACAATCATTGCACAGCGCTCTCGTCGATCTATCACCACAATATCAGGCTTATTGGCTACAATGGTCCTGTCAGTGATGATCGATCCGAGTACAATGTGGCATGCCCATTCTCGAGAACTGGGTCGGGCACATTCCTGTAGTATGGTACCACACCCCTCCACAAGGTTGTAGTGCAAGGCAAGTTGCTGGTGGATAATCTTAGCCACTAGATTGTGTCTGTGAAGGTTGTTCTCGTCTTGCTAACGGCGAGTCCGTTAGTAAGACGAGAACAACCGGAAATAATATGTCGGATTGATTCACCGTCCTTGTCAATGTATTTCCGATAATTATTCGTCATGATAACTCATCCATAATCGTACAGACAAAACCTTCGGGTTTCCCCGAAGAGGTCGCCAAAACGCAACCAGGACACAGACGCTAAAAAGTTTACGTCAGGCCCATGGGGGGCCTGAAAAAGCGTCCGTGAAGCGCTTTGCCTTGCCATACTTCCTCACGATCGTTAGTATCAAGTACTGCATGTTTGCACCAGTTTTCTCCTTGGCGAAAGAGAACTGGTGGGCCCTTGTCCACTGTGACCACATCTCGGTGTATCCTCACGTCAGTTTGAAGCAAGGAAGTATTCTCTGTGATTGCAAATCTCGCGGTTGAGGAGGATTTTAGCATTTAAGAAACCTCTTTTATTATTATTATAATTTACCAGTTTCTAAATTACACATTTTAACTAATTACAGCTAATTGCAATTAAACTTGTTAACGTAATATTTACTAGTTGATTCAAGTCTATTTGTCGAATATTATAATGTTTTGTAATTTAAGGTCATAGAAAATGAAGATCCTTCAGCTATCACAAGAGATACTTCCAAATACTACGGAGTACGTATAAAAAAAGAAACAAAAATTTCACGAAGTGAAACTGTTAGTACAGATGAATCCACGAAGACTTCAAATCAAAACAAATTAGAAGCTAATAGGAGAGATGAATCCCCAAACAATTCCAACCAAAACAAATTAGGAGATACTTGGAGATATGAATCCCCGCAGACTTCAAATCAAAACAAATTAGGAGTTACCAGGAGAGATGAATCCCCGAAGACTTTAAATGAAAAGAAATTAGGAGCTACTAGGAGAGATCAATCCCCGAAGACTTCAAATCAAAACAAAATAGGAGCTACTAGGAGAGATGAATCTCCGAAGATTTCTAATCAAAACAAATTAGGAGCTGCTGGAAGAGAAGAATCCCCGAAGACTTCGAATGAAAATAAATTAGGAGCTACTAGAAGAGATCAATCCCCGAAGACTTCAAATCAAAACAAATTAGGAGATGCTAGAAGAGATGAATCCCCGAAGACTTCAAATCAAAACAAAATAAGACGTCCTAGGAGAGATGAATCCCCGAAGACTTCAAATGAAAAGAAATTAGGAGCTACTAGGAGAGATCAATCCCCGAAGATTTCAAATCAAAACAAACTTGGAGGTACTAGGAGGAAAGATAGTAACATTATATTAAAAAAAGGTTTAATTTCCGAAAAATCCACCAAACAAACCAAAAAGCAAGTTCATGGTCGATCGTATGCAGTTAACCTATGTTTGTGTGGACCACAAAAAAATAGTACATGTTTACAGAATGCTCAGTTAAACAATAGAGGAAGATCCTCATGGAAGCAAAAGTCACTAAAAGATATAATGCCACAGAGTTCTATTGTAAAACAAACAAAACCTATCAACATTAATATTCCATCTTCTGAACTGCAAGAAAACGCCACCTTAACATCTGAACCTTGTGATAGCAACTGCAAATGCTTTCGTAAAATGCCATCCAATACTTCTATTGATAGACTTTTTCAGACATTAGCTTCATGGAAGTATGACTTGGTTCCCCGAGAGGTATATATAAAAAATATTTCAAGCAGTCTACGTAAATGTTCGAAAACTACTATCAAAGAGGCTATGCGTATTCTTACCCAAAATGATTCAAAAATTAATTTATCGATCTCAAAAGAAAGTAATAAAAAGCAAATAAACGTAAGTGATATTTATGAAGGCGATAAAATGAGTACCGATAAACAGCATACATCATTTTTAAAACAGCCTGCCACCACTGAATCAGAATATATGGGCACCGTTTATTTAGATAAGAGTCATGATAATAATTGTAAATGTATAACTAACATTGAATCCAATACGATGAATAACCAGGAAAAATATGCCAATGATAACAAATATTTCAATATTCCATTTCAGTGTATAAATACAAATATTTGTGACTGTAAAGTATACCAAGAAATGCAAAAGGATCATAAAAGGTCTCAGACTGAAGAATTCTATAAAGTACAAATTAAATCAAATCAGTGCCAAGTGGTGCGATCGAAGGATATTCCAGAATTGAATGAATTTAATAGCAAGCCAAAAAGTAGTAATTATATAAATATCCGAAAAGATATTAAAGAAAAATCTGACATGAGCAACGTTCCTCAAAAGACAGAATTATTTTCAAATAGTAGTGAATATTTTATAAATTTTTTGGGTGTTACTTTAGATGATTTAAGTTCCAATAAACAAACAAAAAGAAAATTAAAAACTGCTGATCATAATGTCGATGGCTTAATGATTCCCAAAGACAAACATGTTGAACGGCGAAGGAAACTTCCAAAGTTACCTAACATTGAACAATCTATTTCGTTAACGAAACCAAATGTTTTGACAAGGGAAAGAAACGACGCATCTAAATTTAACGATTGTATAAAATGTGAATGTAAAGCTAAATTTGAAGAATTTACAAGCTTTATGAATGACGTTTTTGATAAAAAGTTACACGAAAATACACATAAAGATGAAATCATTGATTCTCAAAATGTTAAACATACCGATAACACGATAGAATCGTGTGTTTGTTGCAATGGTGTTAATGCGGATGATTCTAGAGATTTAGAGGTAAATGCCTTTCATTTATTAGAAGACTACATTAGAGAAAAATTTGAAGAATTTAGATCGTTTTCATGTAAATCTAAATGTATACCTCCAGAAGAAGAAGAAAAATTATTTTCGACTATTTTGCAAAGAGTTAAACAAGTAATTTCAGATTGTGCAAATAAAATGAAATGTGGTTGCCCGGGAGGATTACCAAATAAAGGCAGTTGGAACAGAGCTTATGGGCTTTTACAGGAATATTTGAAAATAAAAATAAAACGTGTCCAATGTTTATGTGTTTTAAACGATAGAAAAGATGTCATATTACCGGAAGTGTTAGAGGAAGTATGTAACCTAATTGAAAATGATTTTCAACGTTTGAAAGATATTTGCACATGCAAAAATAGTACTGAGACGCGTACAAAATTTGTACATATAAAAGACTATGTATTGCCTTCTACAGAATTGCCCGAAAAAGACACAAATATTTCACAAGCAAAGTATAATGATGTTGAAGTTCAAAACTTTTCTGTGGTCCGAAAATTCTCGAAACAGAACTCAAACAACTCTATGATTCTTAAGGAAAATATATCATCTCAAGTACCTCCTAATTTGGGAATGGTAGCCAAATCATGTGACATCATGCGACCGCAAAGTAATAAAAACGCGCGAACTACAGAGACGGACCATATTACTACAAACAGCAAATCTAATGGCGTCATGTATAATACTTGTGACTGTTGTTACAATACAGATAAAGTGGACATTCGGAAATTTCCAGACTTGTTTGGAACTAAAGAAGTCTTCGTAAATCTTTACGCAGAAGAAGCTATTAACAAAAGTAATATTTGTGAATTTCCCAAAATTGGTATAGGCCAAGAACCACCCAGGTGCCTTTCAGCAGGCAGAGTCGAGAGTAGGAAGCCAATACCAAAAATAGAAATGAGTGAAAATTATGAAAGCAAACTAGACGCACAAAAGCGTGTTAACAGACATACTGTACCTCGTACACCTTATATTGGATATACGGTGGACTGTAGTTGCGACGGTGCTCTTGGTTCTTGCTTCTGCATGAAATCTATAATTCAGGCCAATTGTGATAAAATTGATAGTCTTTGGAAAGGTTTTATGGTTAACAATAACAATAATCAAAACTATCCTTACATAATGCACGGCCCTCAAAATAAAAATAGTGACATCGTTGTAAATTGTCATTCAGTTCCTGGCGATGTACTCACATATGAAGAGTCAACATCAGCAGTACAAAAGAATGAAGACGATATGGTTTTGAAATATTCTCTCGAGAATGTCAATTTAATTCATCATGCCGCAAATACAGTTGCCGAAAGTGTGAGTTTAAAAACGACGTGTTCTAATAGTGACATTTATCCAATCGACTGGAATGAAAGCCCTTTACCAGTTAACTCCGAAAGATCAAATGCCGTTAAACTCGCGAATTCTATTTACTTCCCAGAGCTGCCAATATATAATGACAAGAATTCTTTTATGAGCGGTACTGCCGCAAATCCCGATACTCAAAAAACTTGTGAGACCTGTGTTTGTGATAAAGTCCCTATTTGTCACGTCAAGATGTTGGTAGAGCATATAGAGAAAAATTTAATAGAATCTAAATGCACATGCGACTCATTGATATCAAAAGTGTGTCCGGTGCATTCCAAAAGATTCCTTTAAACCTTCCTTTATCAGTGTGTGTGTTATACAAGTATAATATTTAGACTGACGAAATATTTTCAGCTGTACTGAATGTGTACTATTGAATGAAAATGGTTAATAACTAATAATAATATTTTTAACAATAATATTAGTTTCATTAAAAGATTACTCCAACCACGATTTAGGTTACGTGAGACAATTTGATTTATAGCATTTTATGGAATAAACTAATATACATATCATCTAACTACCTAATCGATAGCAATACAATAGCACACTTATGAGGCACGTGTGTAAAGTTTGTCATTGCACCCTAGGCGGGATTGCAGCCCTAGCCTTGGCGAGGGCGTAATGCAGTCGAGAGAGCAATGACAAATGTTCACGCGTTTCATACAAATTTTTCAACACACTTGCGGTGAAAATGTAAACAAAGAAGATTGACTTTGCGTACTGTTAGGCATAGTGCGCACTGCCTTGAGGTGCAATGCGGTGCGTTAGTTCTGCCGCAGCGGGCGGCCTACTGTGAACAAAACCGAATGCGTTTTTCTCACAGCAATGCGCGCACATCTATGACATTCACTATTTCACAGATTTGCGGTCAAAAAAACCCACGGCAGTGCGTGCTAGGCCTTATACCTTGCCAATGATAGTAAAATGGCTGATCTGATGATGGCTGGCTGATGGCTTGCCTAGTCAGCATTTATTGACTTAGAAGCATCATTCATTAGGTTCGGACGTCAATTCGGTCTGTATCTCGGTATGGGTCAAAAGTCCTAAATCATATAATTCCTATGATCAATTTAATTATATTCCAAGTTCATTATTAGTTAGAGTTAGAGTTTTTTTTTTTAAACAAGTTTCCGTGCTCTCGTAAAATATTCGGTGGCAGCGGTGGGATGCGAAAATCCCCTACCCGAATACGTATCTGAAAAATTCTAAACCTGAAAGTGCCAATGACACAAGTGTTTTAAAGTGCTGAAGGTTAAGTGGCTTACTAAATCAATACTGTGTCGAATGCCATTTTTTTTTTTTTTTTTTGGTGGGAAATCATCAAATAACTTCTCCCGCTCTGGGCGGAGCGGGAGGGCGTGTCAGACTTTTACTGACTAAAACCCGCCCGTGTTCCTTCCGTTGCCTGTGTGCCAGGGCCACGATATCCCCTTCGGACAAACTCGCAACCCTGGCAGGCATTGGCCCTAACGGACCCCGTCAGTTTGTGCTGACATCTCTTTGAGGCGCGCGTGGAACACAACGCGCCGTCGACCCGGGCCTGGTCCTTATCGGACGGCGAGCTACCCATCGCTCACCGTCCGCAGGCCCGCGCCTACGGTGGCCGGAAATCGGCTTGCGACTCCCGACGCCCGGGGCGTCTCCTGCGGCGACTAAGGGCGCGAGGGCACGAACCTTGTCTCACCCTCACGCGTTTCGCCTCCTCCTTCGCTAGCATAACTGCTTCGCAGAAGGAGGTGACGGCCTCCCATGCACTCTCGCTCCGAACCATGGCCTGAACCAGGGCCGGACGCGAGAGATCGCCGCCGCCGATCGCCTCCGTGAGGACACGGCGGTACTCCGCCCAAGCAGGGCAGACCACCACCGTATGCTGCACCGTGTCCTCCGGGCGATCCACACAGTGGTGACACCCGGACGTTTCCTCCCGCTTAATCCTAAACAGGAACCTCCCGAAACATCCATGCCCGGTGAGGACCTGCGTCAGGCGGAAGGTGAGCACGCCGTGGCGCCTCTCCAGCCACTCCTCAAAGAGGGGACTTATCGCCACAATTGTGGCGTGCCCAGTGACGAATGCTATGCCATGCCATGCTGTGTCTTTTTCTTTTTTACACTTCTTTAGCACTTTTAACCTTTAGTTAAATCGTGGACAATGGTGTGGGTTACATGTTTGTTATATCTTAGTTTAAGTATTTCTTTGTATTTTTAGCATGTAACTGTTTTTTGTCCCTAATAATTAAATAAATAAATAAGTGCAATAATCAAAGTGCCTGGTCTAGTGTGTTGCACTCGGCAACCGAGACCGGATTTCACCCTCTGTTGGTACAGAGGTCTACAACTGCTGTTCTGCCGTTTACCGCTGGAGAAGCGGTCAAAATGATCCTCAATATCCTCATAATGACGGCGTTCCTGTGAGTGATCTAGAAAATACTTCGGTTACTACGAGTACTATATCCTAGGGCGAATACCATAATTAACTCAGTCAGAGTCACTATTTCTATCTACATATTTTATTTCTACATAGCCTATCCTATTGTACATTGTTCATAATACATTTTAACTTATAAAGACCTTAGTACGGCTACTGTATATTTTGTTTAGACTACGGGTTTCGATTACGCGTCTATCGCACTGAGTCACTTGTACAAGGTAGCATAACGTGGATACGATTTCTTATAATTAATTAGCTTATAATATTTTATTTTGTAAAATTTAATCATAACTGCAAAGGAGGAAAGTTCCAGTAGCTCTAAGAGTACTCGTACAAAGACCGAAGAAAAAATAGAACTCGGTATTCTATTTAAATTCATTATGCCATTCGATGACTCCAGGGAAAAACTTAATCCCTTCATTGCTAATTGCCAGAGCGCTTTTAATACCGCTAAACCTCTTTTATTCAAATTTATTCTAAGTCAACTAATAGATAAAGCTGAAACTACATGCAGTGTCAAAGAGTTCGAATCTTTTGAACAATTCATCGAGTTCTTAACAACAATTTGGGGAAAGGCAGCACTACGCTCAACTTCTCACTGAACTTCAGGACTGTAAGCAGAGCTCTGCTGAAACAGTCAACCAGTTTGCATTAAAAATAGAAACATACTTCGCGAAACTACTTACGGAAATAAACATTTCCATTCCGACGAAAAATAAAACTGAACTAGTAGGACGTGTAGCTGCGATGCAAGATCTTACGCTTCATACTTTTATAATAGGACTCTTTGTAAAATAATTAGTTAGATGCCGAAACACAGACTCGTTAAATTCTGCTATATGCTTCGCAGTAGAAGAAGAAAAAAACATCTCTAGTATTTATAAAAGATCTGCATCCAATACTTACTCCAGTAACGATAAATCAAAAAATACGAATACTGGCCGTGACTTTCAATCGCCACATTTTCCAGCTCCGCGAAATCACCAATTCGATCATTTAAAAGCAGTAATACCAACGACATGGTATGTCGCTACTGCAAATACATAGGCCACACTATTGAAAATTGTCGCAAAAGAAAATACAACAATAGTAGGAACAAATCTGCGGCTGCTACTTCAGATGGTCGTCAACCTAACCCTATACACAAAAAAAGGAAGAAGGGACCGACGAAGTCGACCAAAACAACGATGTAGGCCCCTACTGTCAATGAGAGAGCGTGGGTTCCGCGCCGTGGGCATCGCGGGCTGTGAAAGGTGTTTAGAGTAAAATTTCCCGGCCGGTGTCGCCCGGGAAATTCGTCCTACTATATCAAAGCCGATGCCTCTATTCCCACTGTATCCCCTGAATCCACTGTTTGTATGAGACCAATTACTAAATCTCCTGAATCACGTACTAAGCTATGTTTACGGGACCAGTGCATCAGAAAAAGGCAGTCTGGCCTCTCCACAATAACCTTAAGGATGCTATTGGAGCTTCCACGTATCCTACGCATTAGCGATGCCGTTCCTTTGCGCATGATAGCTTCAAAACTATCTATGCCTGCTTCGGCAAACATGCCCGACGCACTACAGAACCGCGCGAGCCCCAGCAACACCCGAAAAGCATTATAGCTGCATTCACTAGCAAGGATTTCTCAGAATATTGTCAGGCTGAAAGCATACAACACGTTACAGTTACTACTGGTGTACCCCGTGGTAATGGACCGGTGGAGAGAGTACACAGAGTTTTAATCTCCATACTTACCAAGTTGTGTTTAGGGGATGAAAAGCAATGGTACCGTCATTTAAGTCAGGTGCAAAGATCACTGAATAGTACTTTTCAGCGCAGCATAGGTACAACTCCTTTTGAGTTATTAATCGGAACTAAAAAGAAACTTAAAGAAAATATAGAGATACTTAACATGTTACAAGAAGAAGAAAGAGAGAAGTATGTACAGGATAGAGCAAAACTTAGACAATACGCTAAAGTACAGATTCTGAAATACAAGAAGAAAATAGGAAGAATTATAATAAAAAAAGGAAGGAGAGTGTGAAGTATATATACTGTGGGAGATTTTGTAGCTATTAGAAGAACACAATTCGGAAAGACTTTGAAGATAAAGGCAAAGTATTTGGGACCTTACAAGGTAGTGAAGATACTTGGAAAAGATCGATATGAGGTGGAAAAAGCTGAAGTTACAGCTGAGGGTCCTATAAGAACTAATAATATAATATCAACTGCAGCTGACTACATGAAAAGATGGCCAGGGGTAAGCTACTAAGCTTTTCTGTTGTTTGTTCTGTTAGACGTTCCTTAACATTTCAATCTTAAGTTTTCTTTATTTATTTATAAACAGAATAAAGTAAGATAAGGCATTGTATCTCAGGTGTTCAATGTCATTTTAATTTAAGATATTAGATACTAAGATGTTTGTGCTGGTTTATTTCTAAAACTGTTACGTTGTTTTAAAATATTTAAGTAGTAGAGTAAGTTCATAGTCTGAGGCCTGACTATGGCAGGAAGGCCGAGTTGTGGGCTATTTTATATTATTAGTTTTGTAAGTTTTCTTTAATTAGTAGATTTAGTCGATTTGTCAATTCGTAGAGGCATAGACGAACGGGCGAAGCATAGATAAAGGCTGAGAGTAAAAACAAGTGGTAGTTTAGAAAAAGATGAGAAAAGATGAAAAACGTATTAAATTAAAAGCTGTTTCATATTATTAAAAGGGTGTCTATTTCTGTTATCTATTCTATTTCTTCCATCCTACATTGATTTCATCTTTTGACGATATAAGTCTCGCACTTTTTGTGTATACTGTACACTGATTTGGGATTCGTAATATACCGGTTCCGGACACTACGATTTCACGTAATTCGGAGTTATAGCAATCCATTGACACTCTACTTGAACGTCTTTCCGTCATTTCCAAATATCCAATTCGCCGACAATCTTTTTGGTTTCAAATTGCGTAGGGATAGTACTAATTATTTTCGTTAATAGTCCGCTTTCTCACGTAGGATTGCCGCTTGTCAATAATACCGTAGGTATCTCACACAGAAAGAACTCGGAGCTTATTGTTTTACATTTATTTAGGCTATCTAGATTCCAAAAGTTTAGCTTATCTTTAGAATTAGGAATATACGAACTAGAAGGTAAAATTAAACTAAAAGTATTTGGATTATCTAATCCATGTTATACTGTGGTGGTGATTTAGTGTGAAAATCGTAATTGGCCCATATTTTGCCTTTACCTTTTGTAAATTTCTACGTAATCTATTGACCTATCGAATATCAATATTGGACTCATAGACAAATAAACAAGCCTACAAAGGTCTCATTTGCCCCTTGCTGGAAACAGCTTCACAAAACAGTGAAATTCCCTTTTGCGCCTAAATCGTGACACACAGCTTTTTTTTTATCTGTTTTCAGTAAGCCAACCTCAAATCTGACCGCGGTCAAACAAAGTTCTCCTATAATAGAACAGGTCTATAACATGTCCCCATAACCATTATATTATATAGTTAAGGTGAAACTATTGATTTTCTCCAGTTATTAAATTAATGCGCATACTTACATCTCTAGCGTTGTACGTAATTTCGTGGTATGCCAATTTATTTTTAATTAGGATTCCATTCCATTACAATACCGAGGGCTAACATATTCGTCGTGCTGGTAATGTTTTGCTTAATCATTGCTTTTGATGCATGTATGGGCAAACGTAATAAAATACGTATCGGGGAGGTTTGTTTTTCATCCGTTCTGTTTCTGTTTATTATATTAATGATTTTATTAATTAGCTTGTTACGAGTATTGTTCCACTATAGAGCCAACGCTTTGATTGATCACTTCGTTTGTTCCTTGCGTGTTGGCATTACAGAGAATTTAATTCAGGTAGGTCAGGGTGTCTAAGGTTGACTTAGAAAACACCTACTAGACAATTAACAATGCATTGCTACATAATGTACCTACCTACCTACATATCAGCTTCCTACCCTACAACCTGCAAAATCATGTATGCACATTAAGTTTAATTTAAGTCATAAGTATCTGTTTTGTGAAAAAGTCAAATAACTCGTATCGTCTATATAAAACTATCATATCTACTCCTTTAATATCAGTAGGTAGGTATGCGGGATATGAAGCATGTTTAGTTATAAGTAGAAGCCGGTTCAAACGAACAAAGCCAGCTCCATGATATACGACTCGGTGCAGCCCAAAGGCTTCCTCTTTGATTAAGGAGAAAGTCTATTACGTCGTACATTAGGTATGGTTTTAAGAATGTCATTTGTCTTTGAACTGATGAAAATAGTATTTTTAAATATAAAGTGCTACTGACAAATTTCAGGAAAATATGATTGCAAGAAATCACACAGCCTTTTCTTACTAAGTTTTTTTTTAATCTAAGGCCAAATAATTATATGCGATATCAAATAGAGATCCTAGATTGCCAAATATTATGAAACAATCAGGGTTTAAATATTGATAACAATACAGTGGCTGTGTTATATTAGTTAGGAACATAATATTAGAAATTAATTGTAGTGGTAGTAGTGTGGTATGTATTAATTGTAGTACATTACAGATGGTTTTTTAAAATATAAACACAATATTGAATCATGATAAGCCGCAAGTTAGTAAATATTGATTGCATCCTCTATAAACATACTAAGGTACTGAATTTAACGAGAAAGAAAATACAGGTAGGGGGGGTAGTTCAAGGCATGTCGGCCATAATTTTGAAAATAAAAATGTCTTCTTGCAAACAAAATAACCACCGACTTTCAAAAACACTACAAAATGAAAAATAACTTTAATTTCGGAAGTCTGTGTCTTCGGTTTTGTATTTTCGTATTCTGCCACCGACTTCCGAAATTAAAGTTATTTTTCGAAGCCGACTTTCAAAAAACACTACAAAATGAAAAATAACTTTAATTTCGGAAGTCTGTTTCTTTGGTTTTGTATTTTAGTTTTTTCCACCGACTTCTGAAATTAAAGTTATTTTTCGAAGCCCATTGTTTTTTTTTGTAAAAAGTTTATATTTTTCACTTTTTAGCTGCAGTAACCTACCCCACACAAATTCAAATACCACTAACTGCTATGTAAATAACAATGACAGGAAGATATAACATAATCCACATAAACTAGTGAGAAAAGTTGTTGTTTTTTCTCAAATCGTGCTGTATCAATTTCGATAAAATTTATATGAAGTATTTTATTTTATAGTAAGTATAAGTACCTGCCAAACAAAAAAAGAATCAACAAAATCATAATTGGCGGAGTAAAAGCACAAGAATCAGAAGAAAAAACAAATGCCTGCAGGGTTTTGAAGAAATTATAAGAATTTAACATGTTTGCGTTTTTTGACTGTGCTTACGAATAGCTGTAAGTTTTTACATCATTCCGTCGTAAGCTTTGATACAGAGTGGACGCATAATACAGTTATCCTCGTTGTTTTCTGTGATTGGTCAATTTGTTTAAGTTGCGTTTCTCGTTTGCTCCTGTAAAGTTTAAATGGACTAATCAAGAAAGAGTCGAAAATATATCTGGGGAAGTCACCGAGATAAAAATATCTGCTCAACTCATCTCTGGCCAATATGACGACTTCCAAAAGCAACTAAGTAGCATCAATAAGCGACCTTTGAGCGTAAGCTCAGATGTAGTCTAAGCTCTCGAATTACAGATAGACAACCTGGAGCAGCAGGGCTGGCAATGTAACTTAGAAATCTCCAATGTTCCGGAGAGGCGAGGAGAAAACTTACCTGCTTTATTGGAGGATATAGGTAAAAATATCGACCGTAATATATCAAGAGACGATATTACTTCAATACATCGCATGCCACATGCCACTGTAAAAACACGTACTCTGAGGGACAATATAATAACTGCATGCCGCCTGAAGGATTTACCCTAAAGACCTGAGCATCGCTGGCGCACCACACACTTTATATGTAAATGAACACTTAACTCTACAGAAAAAACTGTTGCTACGCGAGCCCGAGAGGCAGCTAAAAAATTTTTGCGAAAATCTTTTTAAGTATTATTTAGGTTGTCAATAATTACAATGTCTGACATAACACACATACACATGACATCACGCCTGTAATCCCTAAAGGGTTAGGCAGAGGTGCACCTATAGTACACACACGTTTCGCCAGTTATGTTTAAGTCCCATGCAATAGGGGGCGAGCCTATTGCCATCAACCGGGCTCAAATCCAGACTCCGGAAAGAAATTCCTGGTGGAAAAACCCAACAATGTCTAATACTAGTAAAAATCATGACTTCACCATATATTACCAAAGCAGTAAAGGCATTCGCACGAAATTGAATACTTTGTATATGAATATTCTCTCTAACTGTTCGATGTTATTATTTTAACAGAAACATGGCTTATTCCAGCAATTAAATAACAATGAATTTAAATGAATTTATTGATAATCGGTAATTAGTTTTTCGCTGTGACCGGAACAGGACTGCTACAAGAATGTCTGATGGCGGTGGAGTATTGATAGCGGTATTACGAAAATATAACCCTGTTTGTATTCCTTTTTCACAGCTTGGTACATTAGACCAATACCTTGAGCAAATCGCTATTATTATTCCGAGCAGCAACAATTCTTCACATACCTTTCTTTCTTCTTCCTTAATACAGGTTATTCTATAACCTAGCTAGGATAGCAGAACGTCACCCACCAGATTGTGTTTGACATGGTACAAACTTATATGTATACCTAACTATGTAAACTTCATGTACTACAATCTCCTTTTTTATGAAATAAATTTACTATTACTATTTATTACCTTTATCTGCGCAGCTTATGTGCCGAACAATATACCTTTTGCTGTATACAATACTCTTTTGAAAATATGGACAATTTAATCGACTAAATACTGACTGACTTGTAACCGTTTGAAGGACTTTTTGATTATTCACGATGTCAAGCAATTCAATCATATATCCAACTCGAATGGACGCGTACTAGATCTCCTTATCTCTGATGCCAGATGCACCGTTTTGAAACCTAATCAAGATCTTTTACCGACTGTCAGCCACCATCCACCATTTTACACACTGTTATCCCTTAATACCGCTATCGAAGTAACCAAACTCGCATTTTCCGGTCTGGTTCTCCAAACTGCTCATCCACATTTTTAAGAATAAAAAGAAAGCCTGGTGTAAATGGAAAAAGTACCTACCGTAATATAAGTGACTACGAAGTATTTTCCTGGTATAGAGCGCGTCTTAAAGAGGATTGTCTCAAATGTTTTCACAAATATATAAATAGTGTCGAGGATGGTATTTCCATTGATGTTAAACACTTTTGGGTTTACGTTGCTAATCGGCAAGGTAAGTTGGGTATACCGACCTGTATGTTCTATAACAATGTAAGTTCTAGCGACCCAGTTGAAATTAGTAATTTGTTTTCGGCTTTCTTTCAGTCAGTTTTTTCTCTCCTGGATAGTGCCCGGCTTCTGATTTGAGTAATGGCAATAACAACTATCTCTGAACTTTGGATTTCACTGTCCATGAAGTCTGCAGACAACTAACATCGTTGGATATAAACCAAACCTGACCTACCGCCATGTTTTCTGAAGATGACAGCTGAAACAATTTGTATGCCTCTTTCCATGTTATTTAACAAGTGTATTTGAAGTGGCGTTTTTCCGACTGCGTGGAAGAAAGCAAATCTAATACCCGTGCATAAAAGTGGGTCTAGACAAAACATAGAGAATTATAGACCTATATCGATTCTTTGTGCCCTGGCAAAAATATTTGAAAAACTCGTTAACCAAGCCATATATCCTTTCTTGCGTCACAATATGCCAACGCATATGGCCTGAGCAACGTGGTTTCGTTAAAAATAAGTCTACAGTGACTAACTTAATCTTTACAGATCACTTGTTCAATGACATGGATGCAGGTTATCAGACCAACGCTGTTTATGGTGTACATAATAAAGAGTATTCTATTCTATTCTATTCTGATTTTAAAAAGGCTTTTGATAGAGTGGACCATTTAATTATAATAAATTATACTTCAATGTTGCATGCATCCTCGAGATTTAACTCACATGGTAGTATCGTACCCTAATGCACTACACTGCACACTGTGTTGAGAGACTAAAAAAAAAAATTAATAGTCTGTGTCATCTGTCAACTGTCACCCAAACCTCATTCGTTTCGTGTGTTGCACTGTTACGCTGTGTATTCAATAATTCAATCTACATGATTAAAATCTTTATATTTTCATAGCGAAAAGTATTAATAAAGTGAAAATTAGTCATGGGAAACGAAAAAATTAAGTGACGAAGAATATTTTAGGCGTTTATTTTCATTAAGACCTATAACTCTATCGTTATCTTAATGAGATAACACGTGATGTTATCCAGGTAACAAAATGGTATTTCTTAGCAAGGTAACACGCGATGTTATCCAGAAGTACAATAACTACTTTCTCGATGAGGTAGTACGTGATACTATCCTGAAAGTAACTTTCATTTTGTTTCGGCCTTCAGAAAGCCCATCGTTGCGATCTTTAAACTCATCGCATTATGATGCATATCTAAGTTCTGTTGAAAACAACAGAAATATCGATGAAACACAAGAAGATGATGAAATCCCAGTAGTCAAATCGGTCGTTAATACCGCGTCTCAAGAAAATTTCCTTGTCCTTGCTACAAGGAAAACTTCGAGTGACCCGAGTGTGTCACTTTCTTCTTGACTTTCTCACTAAAAATTCTTGAGTTGCTTGGCGAAGCTTGGCTGCAGTCGGAGAAAAAATACACAATGAAGTCTCTGAACGTTGGGGAAAAATACTGCTCGATGGATCAGATAAAGAACACAAGGTATCATTAAAAGCAAAAATGCTTGTTCCTGAAAATTTCACATTAGTGCGTGCACCAAAATCATTTGGAATCAGCGAAAAATCAGCTTGGTTCAGGGATCGCTGGCCTCGTCAACCTAGCGAAGGACCTCATACAGGTTTAATTTATAAGCAAACTTGATATTCTGTAAAGAATATCAGAAATCGGTCAATTGCTTCTTGATCTACACCCCGACTCCCGCGAATACTACAGGCAACCGGAGAACCGATTTTCAGGCGGGAAATGTGCGGGATCCTCTTCGACAAGCAAACAATATGATTGCAACACCATCCACAAGTCGACACCAACCAAAACCATCGCCATCTTCGGCGATCAATTACTACGTGATAGGCTAGTTCAAGGCCTACAGGATAAAAATCTACAAGAAAGTTTGTTACGTATGGAAGGATTGACACTTGACAAAGTGGCTAAAATTTGTCAAGCAAGTGAAGTCAGTAGAACTCAAGTACAGGAAATGAATCCGATGTTAGAAATAGATTCTGTAAAGTATAGAAAGAACAGTTCTAAAAGTTTTAATGGGTGTAACAAGGAAAAGTCTGGGAGAAGTGATGGTACAATGTTCAAGTGTAGGCGTTGTCAACAATTACATGCACCAAGGGAGTGTCCTGCATATGGGAAAAAGTGCCCTAAGTGTGATATTTTGAATCATTTTGCTGTTAGCTGTTAGCTGTTAGAGTTGTCTGATCCAACTAGTTCAAATGAAAGCTTATTTTGTGGTGCGGTCCAAAATATGTCTAGTTTAAATAAGAATGAGTGGACTGAAAATATACAGATTGAAGACCAAAATATTAAGTGTAAATTAGACACTGGTGCTGACGTTAGCATTATGCCTGAGGAAATTTTTAATAAAATTGTAAAAAAACTAAAGTGTGAATTGTATAACACTGATTTAAAAATAGAATATTTTGTTGGTGAAAATGTTAAACTGGTATTGTAAATTTAAAATGTAAGTTTAAAGATAATGAATGTTATGAGAATTTTGTTGTGGTTGATTGTAATACTCGTACTATGTTATTGGGATTGCCTGGTTGTGTATCGTTAAATTTAGTAAAGCGTGTGCACTTGGTGGAAGTTAACAATAACAAAGAAAAATTTATAAAGCAATATATTAATATTTTTGAAGGTATAGGAAGAATGCCAGGAAGCGTGGAAATTCCTACTAAGTATACAGAGGAACAGATTTGCCACCCTTCACCTAGATTGCCAACTTCTTTAATTGAGCCATTAAAAATAGAATTGAAAAGGTTGGAAAGTAGAAATGCTATAGTGAAGGTAGATAAGATTAATGAAAATGCATGTATCAGCAGCATTGTAATTGTAGAAAAGCCGAATGGCAATATAAGATTATTCCTTGACCCATTAGTTTTAAACAAAATAATTGTAAAAAAGCCTAAAGTTTTGCCCACACTTGAAGATTTAAGTTTTAAATTGAAAGGTAAAAGATTGTTTTCAGTTTTTAATCTGTCTGAAGGATTTCATCATCTAGTTCTGTCAGAATCATCAACATGGAAGTGTTGCTTTGCAACTCCACTTGGAGTATATAGATATCGTGTCTTACCATATGGATGGATGAATGCACCTGAGTTATTTCAGGATATACTTGAAAATCACTTAGGAGAGTTGCCAAATGTTATGATTTGGGCTGATGATATCTTAGTTATGGGTAATACAGAAAAAATACATGATGAAGCATTATCAAGTGTGATTAAGAAGGCTCTAATGTTAGGAATTATATTTAATAAGAATAAGTTTCAGTATAAGCAGACAGAAGTATGTTGGTCAGGTTTTTAATGAGCATGGAATGTCTCTAGACAAAGAAAGAGTTGAGGCCCTTTTAAGTTTGAAAGAACCTGTAAATAGAGATGAGCTAAGACAAATATTAGGCTCATTCAATTATGTTCGTAGATATGTTCCGGATATGGCTATAAACTTAATGTCACCTCATTGTAAATTGTTAAAGAAAAACACTGAATTTATCTGGTTACCTGCTCATAGGGTAGTATTTGCAGAACTTAAAAGAAAAGTGTGTATGGCTCCAGCTCTTACCTCATTAAATTCTAAGGAAAAGATAACTTTACAGTGTGACGCATCCAAGAATGGAATAGGCTGTTGTTTATTCCAGCATGATTAGCAAAATGTTTTAAGATTGGTTACTTGTGCATCAAGAACTATGAATGATGCTGAACTCAATTATAGCCAAACTGAAAAAGAATTGTTGTCTATTTGTTATGCAGTTAAGAAATTTCATAGATTTATTTATGGCTTTCATGTAGATGTGCAAACTGAACACAAACCTATTGTGTCAATAATGACAAAACCCATTTGTAAAATTGGATCTCCTCGTTTGAGACGTTTAAGGTTGAAATTGTTAATGTATCATTTAAATGTTTACCATGTACCGGGAAAATTGTTACATTTTGCTGACATGTTATCTAGAAACAGCCTTAAGTGTACTGAAATAGATAAAGAAATGTCACATGTTGTTCACTCGGTTACTGTACACTTACCTATGTCACCAGAAAGAAAATTAAAATTTCAAAATGAAACTAAATCTGATTACATTTTAAGTTTGTTACACAAATATTACATAAATGGGTGGCCTGATGAAAATAAAATCTCTAAAGAAAGTAAAGAGTATTATAAAATAAAGGATGACTTATATTTTGAATGTGGTTTAGCATTTTTTCAAAACAAAATAATGGTTCCTAAGTCTCTAAGGTCTTATATTTTAAATTTAGTTCATGAAGGTCATCCTGGAATTTGTAAATCTATTAATAAAGCAAGACAGTTATTCTATTGGCCTGGACTTTCAAAAGACATACATAACTTTGTTCTTGAATGCCGCACGTGTGAGAAGTTTAGACCAGCTAATTCACATGATAAGTTGCTACCACATAAAATACCTAATCGTAGATATGCTAAAGTTGGTACAGATATTTTAGATTTTAATGGTAAATTCGAATATTATAATGCTAAAGACATTGTGTTTACTTCTAGTAGTCCACATTACCCTAAAAGCAATGGAATGGCTGAGAAAGCTGTTCATATCAGTAAAAATATATTGAGGAAAGCTAGTGAGGATAGGGTTGATTATGGAGACTATTTGTTAAGCTATAATAACACTCCATTAACAGGGCTAGAAGTTTTTCCCTCACAAATCTTAAATAGTAGAAGGGTTAGAACCCTTATTCCTACAATGGATAAGATAAGAAAGATAAAAAGATAGAAAGTAACATTTATAATTTATTAATTTTAAGACAGTCCTTAAACAAAAAAATTGAAGATGTAAATAGGAAAAAGAAGTTAAGTTTAATATTGGTGATGAGATTGTTCATAAAACAGATAAAGATAAATATTGGAAAAAAGGAAAAATAATTGCTAAATGTAAGGAACCAAGATCTTTTTGGATAGGAAGGGAAGGAGAAGCTAATGTTAGAAGAAATATTAAGCATTTAAAGAAGTCTTTTACTAAAGGCAAATATATTGGTACAGAATTTGATTATAATTTTAAAAATAACGATTGTACAAAATCTTATATATCGTCTCCAGTACAAAATATAGAACCGTCCATTGTAAGAGAGTCTAGTGATGAGAACTATATAACAACAAAAAGTGGTAGAATTGTAAAACCGCGTATTATCTTAGACCTATAGCTGTATAACTATGCAACTAAATTTTTCATATAATTGTCTAGAGGGGAAGGTGTTCTATGTAATCTATGGTATAGATTATCTATGATGGCACTTGGTCAAGTAATGTGATAGACCTACTTTAATAAATATGTTTTAATTATTTCAAGTGTTTAATTAACTATCATAATACAGATGCAAACCTTATCTTTGATCAAAGTTAATGGTATCCATGTAACTGAAACAGGAATAATAATCACCGTTAACAACATGATTAAAAAAAGAAAAAAAAAAAACTTCAACACCAAACAGAAAAATAATCCCGCTTGATACTACCTTTCTATACTAACAAGCAATGTTATGTCCAGCAAAAACCCTAACTTCCTATATAGAAAAATGTTGCCCACTTAGAAACACTTATAATTGTGATAATTTAATCCAAACTTATAATAAACACTTAACCCTCCTTTGCGTCACGCAGTCGGGTAAAAAACCAATACACAATAATTGTACCTCCCAGTCCATCAGCCGCTGAATCAAATAAACGCTTAGTGATAGCGGCGTATATATAAATATATTATGTTCACTGCCTACAGTACTAGGCATGCATCCATGTCAGCGGCTTTCAGATCGGACGTCTCAATGGAAATAATAAAAAAGACTGCTGGCTGGACTAGTAACACAATTTATGCTTTGCAAAATTTTACAAACAACCTGTTATTGAATCTGTAAAAGACAGGGCGTTTGCTGATGGCATATTCAATTCATAAACCTGTAAAAATAATCTTCTGTTATTAATCTGATTCGTTATTTGATTGTTACCAAGTGCCATTTGATTGCTACCAAGTGTTAGCCTTTTGATGGTTACCTTATAATATAAAAACTGATTGTGATCACTGGCCGGATTTCTTTTTGTTTTGTTTCATAAACAAATTCCAAACTACTCACACATAAACATGAACATACAGGTTTTTCATTCCATAATAAAACATACTCTAAACATCTACCATGTGAGTTAAATCTCGAGGATGCAACATTGAAGTATAATTTATGGTTAATTAATTGAACTTACCTTAAGTGAACTTCAACCAAAACGACATGTTCCGCAGTGGACATTTACGAGGTGACATTGATAAAATGTGCAATGTGAATTTACGGCAACATTGGCCTGAAATTCGTCGGTAGCAGCTATTAAAACATTCTTGGTAACTAAATACCTACCCTGAAATATAAGATTTAATTAAATTATGTTTTTGAGTATTTAAAAGTTGTCGTCATTTCTAATTTTCAAATCATGCTGATATTCAATTATTATTCACTTTGTCGCATAATCTCATAATCTGAAAAACCGATTATAGTAGGTGCGCAAACAGGTAATTCCAGAAAGATGCGAATGGTTCTATTGATCTCCTTATTTGTAACCAAATAAGAATTGAAATGGTCCGTCAGCTGGTTATTTTTTTTTATGACATCATATTGTTATCATGTTATCAGGCGCCGATAAATAAAACATGTCAATGATCAATCGTAAATGAACATGTCCCAATCACTAAACTTGAAATCTGATTGGTGATCGCAGTTGGTTTTGTCATTGTAGATCATTACTTGTTGATGGGAATCGATAAATTGAAACACTGAGATGAAGAGAACCACCGCCAATTTATTAGCAAAAATGGATCTGCAGTCTGCACTTACATTACGTTGTATCTCTTAAGTATTTTACTGTGTGTAGGTACATAAATAATAAAATGAATAAATAAAGGACAGAGCTACGGAGCCCCACCTTTTTGTTTACGACTAAGTATTTATGAATAGTGATCATAGTGTCTTTTGGGATCTTCATCAGGCTACTAGATTCTTGAAATACTACAGAAGAACGTTGTAAAGTTCGACTGATTCTTGCGACGTGTCCGATGAAAAGTTTTCACTAAACGTTAGTGTGAAAGTCTTCGTACAATGAGTTCATTGAGTAACCCCATGACTAGGGGTGGACTTTTACGGGTATTCCGATTATGATGAAGACACACAGTAGTTATTTTTTTATTTTCATGTACATTTAAGTGCATTGTTTAAAACCCCAGTCTTGGAAATGAAATCCAAACGTCTAGAAGTTGTCTTTCCAATAGGAGTACGATGAGTACCCCGAAACGCAGAAACGAACAGATTGACATGTGAATGACATTTACGAAATAATGTCAACCAGACTGTCAACCACAATGTTTCCACATGATTTATTTGTGTTACAGGTAAAACTTCTAATAATTTATTATGTAGTTTTAAACCATTTAAGGATAAAAATACAATTATTTTTGAATTCCTCTATTTTTTCGCTACAATTTGGTGCACTTGTGCCTCGAGGTATCTACACGTTTGGGCAAAGTTGTATGGGCTTTTATTGACCTTCTTTCGCACACCGTTAGACCATGACCAGGGTTACGACATAGGATACTATTCATCCCGGTAGAAGGATCTTGTGGGACAATTGCCTACCACCACGTGAGCGAAGCCAAGATCTCCACTTTGACTTTCTTGCTAAACAGAAAGCCATCCGAGCAACGCCTAATCATTATTGTGACAAGGTTCCAATGTTATAAATTTATCAATTTTATCTTTTATTTTTACACAATACGAGTATGTTATCAATTTAATTCATTCGATTAAAAAATATATATTTTAGTTTTTTTTTGTCATTTTTATATTGTTTTAATTTTAATTTTGTGTTTATCATTTTTATAATATTTTAATTTTGTATTTATCATTTATTAATGTTTTTTTCATCATGTTAATAATCTTTATGAATTTGCCAGGTTGTTAATAATTAATTACAATCTAGCGTTTAAGACTAAAGAGCAATTTTAATCTAACCTAATTTTTATGTGCGATAACCAAATATACGGTCTGAGAAAAAATGACTGGGCATTTTTGCTTTTCTTCCACTGCATAGGTACTCGTAACATTTTGAAAGGTTGCTTTATGTTTCCTCAGATTGATGGCAACTGGCTATCGCTTGCATATTGTGTCTCAGTAAATAATGAATTATGTGAACGGTGATACGGCTGTGTGATTTGTGTGATTACTTTGCCGCAATTAACCGTTACAAAGACAGCAGCTGCATTGCTGACTAAGTTCCACAAGACTGCACCCCCTATAAATGTATTTTTGGCAGACGCAGTGTTAAGCGAGCAGGCTTTCGTCTAGGTACTCGAGTAGTTGACAGCAACTATTTACATTCTTAATCAGCCCATAATGTTCCCACTGTTGGGACACAGGCCTCCTCTCGGTGAAAGGGAGTGGGCCGTAATTCACCACGCGGGCCCAGTGCGGATTGGTAAATGTCACATGTCTTCGAATTTTTGGTTCTAGGACATGCTGGTTTCCTCACGATATGTTCTCTCACCGTTTTGAGAGCAGTGGTGATGAAATAATTTACACTAACGCTGATAGCACACCTCCACCGCGAAACCGCAGTAGTTCAATTGTACTGGTTCGCGTCATGTTCCGCTACTCGCATCCGATTCAAGTAGCGGAACAGGACGCGAACCAGTACAATTGAACTACTGCGGTTTCGCTGCTATGGTTTCGCGGCGGAGGTGTGCTACCAGCGTTAATAAAGCGCCTGTCTTGTTTCGAAGCTAAAACCTACAACTCGGTAAGTCGAGGTTACCACTGGGCCACCACTTGACTGCTCTCTCTATTCACATTCCAAATCGATAACTACTGTAGGTACACAGTGTACACAAGAATTACAGATAGAAGCATTCATGTTCATTGTCTCGAGTAACTGTGGATATCAGGGTATTCATGAATTGTTCCTTGATACCTAATGTCATTGACATGTAATCCAATAACCACAGATTTAGAGTAGGCTAGATACCGCACGTTCATTAGATACATTAGTGTTATCCTTTTCATACCTACGATGACGTCACCTAGAAAAAAAAGAAAGAAAGAACAATTATTTATTCTGCACAAACAAAACGCACAGTACAGCAAAATAACAGTCAAAATACATACGTACAAAGTAGCCTCAGCCATTTAGTGATGTGCTCAACGTAAACAGAATCACTTCAATCGCTCGCTAAATGCGTCTGTGAGCTAATAGACTTCGTCAGGAGTGGACGTGCGTTGACATTTTTTTCATTTGACATGCAATAGGAAGTTGCAATAATGCCCGAAATTCACAGCACAAACTTCGGGGCATGCTTGGACGGACGGCTTGTGGTATCTAGCCTAGTCTAAATCTGTGCCAATAACCCACTAGCATTATCAGCAAAGCCTTATTTTTTATTAATATTCTACATTTATTAACAGGTAGGTACTTAAAAATTTTCCACAACCCCACGTGACTAAATGATAACCGCATGGGTCGACCGAAGGTTAAGCTACGCTTGCCGCAGTCTGTTCATGGATGGGTGACCATCCATTTCCTCCAGTGCCTCGGAAAGCACGTTAAGCCGTTGGTCCCGGCTGTCATTCGTAGGTATTTAGCAGTCGTTACAAGCCCAAAACGCCCAAAACTCTGACAACCAGTCGTACCAAGGGGTATCGTGTTAACCAGTAACTGGGTTGTTTTGTTGAGAGTGCGCTGGCCAAGAAATAGGACCATGTGTTCCCATCCATTGATCACCAAACTGTCGGTTCAAAGTCGAACGCGTACTGCGGCTGTTGTGAGGTGGAGCGCCATCTTGTTGAAAAAACATTCTTCTTGATTCCGACAGTGGTAAATCATCGACGAGGTTTTCAAGATTCTCTAATATTCTGTTGTTATAATTGACAAGATTTCTTAAAAGATTTGTAGATAACCTTTCTGGTTGGCACATGACGATTTGGATATTTGATCCTATATCATTCTAACGCAGCCGAGGTATTTTTATTATTTACGTAATATGCTTCTAGCAAGTCGTTCTTGGAGGTCATTTTTCTCTTATCAATAGCTGTCCAATTATGCACTTAATGTAAAATCCACAACACACTCAGAGGTTTTCTGACGCAACAAACTGTCAAGATTGTTTTTTATTTAATAATAACGAGTTCGAAATTTGAATTGTTTTTAAACTTTATCTTTTTATTCATTCAACAAAAAGATCTCAACCGTCACTAAAAAAGCTTTTGCGTAAAATTTTCATACAAAATGTACGGGAAAAGTTTTTTGCAATTTGTGACTTTTTGAGTACTCCAACGATGGTTGGTCCCATAAAAGTTTTTGATCAGTATTAAAAACAGGGTCGATTGGCATCAAACATTTTTTTAGTGTAAAATGGCTATTTTCTTGCTAATTGTATTTTTTTTTTAAACTGTGAATGGGGATCAAAATTCCATAAAAAAATATGGATAGTCTCTTAAGACCATTTTCGCGTAGCTGCAACGGATAAGGTACTTCCCCTTACTGCCCCGCTGAAGGTTTTCCACCCTGTATAGCCAAATAAAGCACCGTGCTTATCATACATATCATAAAGCAAATGCTATCGTGGCTATCACTTGTTGTTATTTGCTTTCCATCGCACTCTCTGTCTCTGTCCGTCGCACATCGCAAAATCGCAAGCGCAAGTTGCAAAGTAGGCGGCCAGTAGTCGCAAATTTGCAATCTGTGATCGATATCGGTCATGTGCTTATCGTTATACGCACCGCGTGCGAATTCGCGATCTCGGGCGGCTCATTTTTTTTTTTTGTGTACGTAAACAGTGAACTGAACTTTTAAATACGCATATAATTGCTTGAAATACTAACATACTTATTTTTATAATAACACTTAATCAAATTATAGACAGTCCTAAGCCTGGAAAGTATGAAGGGAAGTTCATTGCCTTTTTTTACTGTTCCGTTTTAACGTAATAAATTCATAAGCACGTCATAATATTCTTGTAAAGCATGGTTGCTTTATTCGCGCCCGCCCGTTTGGCCGTAACAAATACGCATATAAAAAGCATGCTTTAATAAAGGATATAAAACAACTTGCTTAAAATATAAAGCATTAAGCAAGTGATTGCCATATAGCAAATTTGAACACCACTAGTGCCACGGCGTCCTCACCTTCCGCCTGACGCAGTTCGTCACCGGACACGATTGTTTCGGGAGGTTCTTGTTCAGGATAAAGCGGGAGGAAAAGCCCGGGTGTTACCACTGTGAGGATCGCCCGGAGGATACGGTGGAGGTCTGGCCAGCCCGGCGGTGCCCCGTCCAGGCACCGCCATGTCCACACGGAGGTGATCGGCGGCGGCGATCTCTCGCGTTCGGCCCTTTTCAGGCCATGGTTCGAAGCGAGAGTGCATGGGAGGCCGTTACCTCCTTCTGCGAAGCAGTAATGCTCGCGAAGGAGGAGGCGGAACGCGTGAGGGAGAGGCAAAATTCGCGCCCTCACGCTCCTAGTCGCCGCGGAAGACGCCCCGGGCGTCGGGAATCACAGGCTGATTCCCGGCCACCGTAGGCGCGGGCTTGCGGATGGTGAGCGATGGGTAGCTCGCCGTCCGATAAGGACCAGGCCCAGGTCAACGACGCGTTGTGTTCCACGCGCGCCTCAAAGAGATGTCAGCACGAACTGACGGGGTCCATTAGGGCCAATGCCAGGGTTGCGAGTTTGTCTGAAAGGGATATCGTGACCCTGGCACACAAGGGCAATTGAAGGAACACGGGTGGGTTTTAGTCAGTAAGAGTTTGACACGCCCTCCCACTAGATAATTTCCAACAACAAAAGAAAGGTGACCCGCATGCTCGACCCTTGATGGTATAAAAAAAAAACCTAGCGCCTCGATGGCGTGTCAAATAGTAGATTAAACATTTATACACCGACAATCCAATGTCTAGCGCCATCTCATATCAAAAAGCAGAGTTATTTAATGAAAACTTGTCTTTATTTTTCTGTTTCCTGAACTTTTAGACTTGTGAAAAGTTTATATCTGTATCTGTAGAATACAAAAATTGCAAAAATAAAACAATATTTTCTGCCTATTGATTGTTACACTTAGCCAAGCGACCGTAGTCCCACTGGTCATTTCCTTATGATAAAATGTCTATACAGACAAACAGTGATAGATAAAGCCGATAAAGCAAGTTTACTGTATTGATTTGTTTTGTTATTTTTTTTTACAGGACTCTATCAAGAAAGAAGATCTGAAACTAATGGAAGAAAATATTTTTAAATTAGTCAGAGAAGCTTCGGTAAATGGCTACGTTATAGGCATCTGAAATATTACGTTAACAAGTTTAATTGCAATTTTTTTTCTTTAATTTAGTTTAATTTGCAAAAAGGCGTTAAACATAAAACCTCTTTTGCCCAACATCAATTTTACGATAGGAAGTAAACATTTATATAAAAATCTGCATAAAAAGCTAAACATACTGGATTTAAATAGATATATGAGACGGAAATAAGTCAATGGATATTACAACATGACTATGTGGAAACAGAGAATCTGCTGACTTACATCTCTTAATATAATATCACATACATACTCAAAGATCACATCTCACACTTTACATCCAATTGTTATATGTTATTACTTTCACGGAATCATTCCCCCCCTCCCCACACACACACCTACACACTCCCCACACACACACACGCACCCACACACCCCTACACATACACACATACACTTGCATGTCTGCTGTCTTTCACACTATTTGTTACTTAGGATTAGTTTTTGTTATTATTTTATTTTTATTCTTATTTTTCTTTTCTGTACAGCTGTTAGTACAAATCGTTGACGCTGTCTTCATTCGTTTTTTGTTGTGAATATTAACAGAATCCATTTGGCTGAACCCTATCTTTTAAGATGCAGGCTAGTCCTAGTTTAAAAGATAGAGTCTACTATTGCATAATAATGTAAATATTTTTTGCAAACAATGTATACAGTGCGAAGTGCTATATTTTTTGTGAAATAAATACTTTATTATTATTATTTTCATTTATTACGTACACATTAATTTTTATTTTATTTAATAAAATTAAAATATATATATATATATATATATAAATATAAAAAATAGTAGTCCATCGGCATCAGGAACAAGGTCCAAGCTGCCGGTGGTCAGGGCTCTAGAAAGAGAAACCTCCACACTATACGGGCCGTGTCGAGGAATACTGCTTTCTGAATCAAGCCCTTGACCCAGCCGCGTAATGAGAGCCTCCTGAGGTGTTGGTCCAGGCTCTTCGCTATCAGGCTATTGACCGTAATGATTATCGGTACAATGATTGCAGAGTTCACATCCCACATGTCGACAACCTCGTGTGCTAAGTCAAAATACTTGTTTTTTTTTTCTTTCTCAGCTTTCACGAGATTCTCGTCATGAGGGACAGCGATATCAACAATCATTGCACAGCGCTCTCGTCGATCTATCACCACAATATCAGGCTTATTGGCTACAATGGTCCTGTCAGTGATGATCGATCCGAGTACAATGTGGCATGCCCATTCTCGAGAACTGGGTCGGGCACATTCCTGTAGTATGGTACCACACCCCTCCACAAGGTTGTAGTGCAAGGCAAGTTGCTGGTGGATAATCTTAGCCACTAGATTGTGTCTGTGAAGGTTGTTCTCGTCTTGCTAACGGCGAGTCCGTTAGTAAGACGAGAACAACCGGAAATAATATGTCGGATTGATTCACCGTCCTTGTCAATGTATTTCCGATAATTATTCGTCATGATAACTCATCCATAATCGTACAGACAAAACCTTCGGGTTTCCCCGAAGAGGTCGCCAAAACGCAACCAGGACACAGACGCTAAAAAGTTTACGTCAGGCCCATGGGGGGCCTGAAAAAGCGTCCGTGAAGCGCTTTGCCTTGCCATACTTCCTCACGATCGTTAGTATCAAGTACTGCATGTTTGCACCAGTTTTCTCCTTGGCGAAAGAGAACTGGTGGGCCCTTGTCCACTGTGACCACATCTCGGTGTATCCTCACGTCAGTTTGAAGCAAGGAAGTATTCTCTGTGATTGCAAATCTCGCGGTTGAGGAGGATTTTAGCATTTAAGAAACCTCTTTTATTATTATTATAATTTACCAGTTTCTAAATTACACATTTTAACTAATTACAGCTAATTGCAATTAAACTTGTTAACGTAATATTTACTAGTTGATTCAAGTCTATTTGTCGAATATTATAATGTTTTGTAATTTAAGGTCATAGAAAATGAAGATCCTTCAGCTATCACAAGAGATACTTCCAAATACTACGGAGTACGTATAAAAAAAGAAACAAAAATTTCACGAAGTGAAACTGTTAGTACAGATGAATCCACGAAGACTTCAAATCAAAACAAATTAGAAGCTAATAGGAGAGATGAATCCCCAAACAATTCCAACCAAAACAAATTAGGAGATACTTGGAGATATGAATCCCCGCAGACTTCAAATCAAAACAAATTAGGAGTTACCAGGAGAGATGAATCCCCGAAGACTTTAAATGAAAAGAAATTAGGAGCTACTAGGAGAGATCAATCCCCGAAGACTTCAAATCAAAACAAAATAGGAGCTACTAGGAGAGATGAATCTCCGAAGATTTCTAATCAAAACAAATTAGGAGCTGCTGGAAGAGAAGAATCCCCGAAGACTTCGAATGAAAATAAATTAGGAGCTACTAGAAGAGATCAATCCCCGAAGACTTCAAATCAAAACAAATTAGGAGATGCTAGAAGAGATGAATCCCCGAAGACTTCAAATCAAAACAAAATAAGACGTCCTAGGAGAGATGAATCCCCGAAGACTTCAAATGAAAAGAAATTAGGAGCTACTAGGAGAGATCAATCCCCGAAGATTTCAAATCAAAACAAACTTGGAGGTACTAGGAGGAAAGATAGTAACATTATATTAAAAAAAGGTTTAATTTCCGAAAAATCCACCAAACAAACCAAAAAGCAAGTTCATGGTCGATCGTATGCAGTTAACCTATGTTTGTGTGGACCACAAAAAAATAGTACATGTTTACAGAATGCTCAGTTAAACAATAGAGGAAGATCCTCATGGAAGCAAAAGTCACTAAAAGATATAATGCCACAGAGTTCTATTGTAAAACAAACAAAACCTATCAACATTAATATTCCATCTTCTGAACTGCAAGAAAACGCCACCTTAACATCTGAACCTTGTGATAGCAACTGCAAATGCTTTCGTAAAATGCCATCCAATACTTCTATTGATAGACTTTTTCAGACATTAGCTTCATGGAAGTATGACTTGGTTCCCCGAGAGGTATATATAAAAAATATTTCAAGCAGTCTACGTAAATGTTCGAAAACTACTATCAAAGAGGCTATGCGTATTCTTACCCAAAATGATTCAAAAATTAATTTATCGATCTCAAAAGAAAGTAATAAAAAGCAAATAAACGTAAGTGATATTTATGAAGGCGATAAAATGAGTACCGATAAACAGCATACATCATTTTTAAAACAGCCTGCCACCACTGAATCAGAATATATGGGCACCGTTTATTTAGATAAGAGTCATGATAATAATTGTAAATGTATAACTAACATTGAATCCAATACGATGAATAACCAGGAAAAATATGCCAATGATAACAAATATTTCAATATTCCATTTCAGTGTATAAATACAAATATTTGTGACTGTAAAGTATACCAAGAAATGCAAAAGGATCATAAAAGGTCTCAGACTGAAGAATTCTATAAAGTACAAATTAAATCAAATCAGTGCCAAGTGGTGCGATCGAAGGATATTCCAGAATTGAATGAATTTAATAGCAAGCCAAAAAGTAGTAATTATATAAATATCCGAAAAGATATTAAAGAAAAATCTGACATGAGCAACGTTCCTCAAAAGACAGAATTATTTTCAAATAGTAGTGAATATTTTATAAATTTTTTGGGTGTTACTTTAGATGATTTAAGTTCCAATAAACAAACAAAAAGAAAATTAAAAACTGCTGATCATAATGTCGATGGCTTAATGATTCCCAAAGACAAACATGTTGAACGGCGAAGGAAACTTCCAAAGTTACCTAACATTGAACAATCTATTTCGTTAACGAAACCAAATGTTTTGACAAGGGAAAGAAACGACGCATCTAAATTTAACGATTGTATAAAATGTGAATGTAAAGCTAAATTTGAAGAATTTACAAGCTTTATGAATGACGTTTTTGATAAAAAGTTACACGAAAATACACATAAAGATGAAATCATTGATTCTCAAAATGTTAAACATACCGATAACACGATAGAATCGTGTGTTTGTTGCAATGGTGTTAATGCGGATGATTCTAGAGATTTAGAGGTAAATGCCTTTCATTTATTAGAAGACTACATTAGAGAAAAATTTGAAGAATTTAGATCGTTTTCATGTAAATCTAAATGTATACCTCCAGAAGAAGAAGAAAAATTATTTTCGACTATTTTGCAAAGAGTTAAACAAGTAATTTCAGATTGTGCAAATAAAATGAAATGTGGTTGCCCGGGAGGATTACCAAATAAAGGCAGTTGGAACAGAGCTTATGGGCTTTTACAGGAATATTTGAAAATAAAAATAAAACGTGTCCAATGTTTATGTGTTTTAAACGATAGAAAAGATGTCATATTACCGGAAGTGTTAGAGGAAGTATGTAACCTAATTGAAAATGATTTTCAACGTTTGAAAGATATTTGCACATGCAAAAATAGTACTGAGACGCGTACAAAATTTGTACATATAAAAGACTATGTATTGCCTTCTACAGAATTGCCCGAAAAAGACACAAATATTTCACAAGCAAAGTATAATGATGTTGAAGTTCAAAACTTTTCTGTGGTCCGAAAATTCTCGAAACAGAACTCAAACAACTCTATGATTCTTAAGGAAAATATATCATCTCAAGTACCTCCTAATTTGGGAATGGTAGCCAAATCATGTGACATCATGCGACCGCAAAGTAATAAAAACGCGCGAACTACAGAGACGGACCATATTACTACAAACAGCAAATCTAATGGCGTCATGTATAATACTTGTGACTGTTGTTACAATACAGATAAAGTGGACATTCGGAAATTTCCAGACTTGTTTGGAACTAAAGAAGTCTTCGTAAATCTTTACGCAGAAGAAGCTATTAACAAAAGTAATATTTGTGAATTTCCCAAAATTGGTATAGGCCAAGAACCACCCAGGTGCCTTTCAGCAGGCAGAGTCGAGAGTAGGAAGCCAATACCAAAAATAGAAATGAGTGAAAATTATGAAAGCAAACTAGACGCACAAAAGCGTGTTAACAGACATACTGTACCTCGTACACCTTATATTGGATATACGGTGGACTGTAGTTGCGACGGTGCTCTTGGTTCTTGCTTCTGCATGAAATCTATAATTCAGGCCAATTGTGATAAAATTGATAGTCTTTGGAAAGGTTTTATGGTTAACAATAACAATAATCAAAACTATCCTTACATAATGCACGGCCCTCAAAATAAAAATAGTGACATCGTTGTAAATTGTCATTCAGTTCCTGGCGATGTACTCACATATGAAGAGTCAACATCAGCAGTACAAAAGAATGAAGACGATATGGTTTTGAAATATTCTCTCGAGAATGTCAATTTAATTCATCATGCCGCAAATACAGTTGCCGAAAGTGTGAGTTTAAAAACGACGTGTTCTAATAGTGACATTTATCCAATCGACTGGAATGAAAGCCCTTTACCAGTTAACTCCGAAAGATCAAATGCCGTTAAACTCGCGAATTCTATTTACTTCCCAGAGCTGCCAATATATAATGACAAGAATTCTTTTATGAGCGGTACTGCCGCAAATCCCGATACTCAAAAAACTTGTGAGACCTGTGTTTGTGATAAAGTCCCTATTTGTCACGTCAAGATGTTGGTAGAGCATATAGAGAAAAATTTAATAGAATCTAAATGCACATGCGACTCATTGATATCAAAAGTGTGTCCGGTGCATTCCAAAAGATTCCTTTAAACCTTCCTTTATCAGTGTGTGTGTTATACAAGTATAATATTTAGACTGACGAAATATTTTCAGCTGTACTGAATGTGTACTATTGAATGAAAATGGTTAATAACTAATAATAATATTTTTAACAATAATATTAGTTTCATTAAAAGATTACTCCAACCACGATTTAGGTTACGTGAGACAATTTGATTTATAGCATTTTATGGAATAAACTAATATACATATCATCTAACTACCTAATCGATAGCAATACAATAGCACACTTATGAGGCACGTGTGTAAAGTTTGTCATTGCACCCTAGGCGGGATTGCAGCCCTAGCCTTGGCGAGGGCGTAATGCAGTCGAGAGAGCAATGACAAATGTTCACGCGTTTCATACAAATTTTTCAACACACTTGCGGTGAAAATGTAAACAAAGAAGATTGACTTTGCGTACTGTTAGGCATAGTGCGCACTGCCTTGAGGTGCAATGCGGTGCGTTAGTTCTGCCGCAGCGGGCGGCCTACTGTGAACAAAACCGAATGCGTTTTTCTCACAGCAATGCGCGCACATCTATGACATTCACTATTTCACAGATTTGCGGTCAAAAAAACCCACGGCAGTGCGTGCTAGGCCTTATACCTTGCCAATGATAGTAAAATGGCTGATCTGATGATGGCTGGCTGATGGCTTGCCTAGTCAGCATTTATTGACTTAGAAGCATCATTCATTAGGTTCGGACGTCAATTCGGTCTGTATCTCGGTATGGGTCAAAAGTCCTAAATCATATAATTCCTATGATCAATTTAATTATATTCCAAGTTCATTATTAGTTAGAGTTAGAGTTTTTTTTTTTAAACAAGTTTCCGTGCTCTCGTAAAATATTCGGTGGCAGCGGTGGGATGCGAAAATCCCCTACCCGAATACGTATCTGAAAAATTCTAAACCTGAAAGTGCCAATGACACAAGTGTTTTAAAGTGCTGAAGGTTAAGTGGCTTACTAAATCAATACTGTGTCGAATGCCATTTTTTTTTTTTTTTTTTGGTGGGAAATCATCAAATAACTTCTCCCGCTCTGGGCGGAGCGGGAGGGCGTGTCAGACTTTTACTGACTAAAACCCGCCCGTGTTCCTTCCGTTGCCTGTGTGCCAGGGCCACGATATCCCCTTCGGACAAACTCGCAACCCTGGCAGGCATTGGCCCTAACGGACCCCGTCAGTTTGTGCTGACATCTCTTTGAGGCGCGCGTGGAACACAACGCGCCGTCGACCCGGGCCTGGTCCTTATCGGACGGCGAGCTACCCATCGCTCACCGTCCGCAGGCCCGCGCCTACGGTGGCCGGAAATCGGCTTGCGACTCCCGACGCCCGGGGCGTCTCCTGCGGCGACTAAGGGCGCGAGGGCACGAACCTTGTCTCACCCTCACGCGTTTCGCCTCCTCCTTCGCTAGCATAACTGCTTCGCAGAAGGAGGTGACGGCCTCCCATGCACTCTCGCTCCGAACCATGGCCTGAACCAGGGCCGGACGCGAGAGATCGCCGCCGCCGATCGCCTCCGTGAGGACACGGCGGTACTCCGCCCAAGCAGGGCAGACCACCACCGTATGCTGCACCGTGTCCTCCGGGCGATCCACACAGTGGTGACACCCGGACGTTTCCTCCCGCTTAATCCTAAACAGGAACCTCCCGAAACATCCATGCCCGGTGAGGACCTGCGTCAGGCGGAAGGTGAGCACGCCGTGGCGCCTCTCCAGCCACTCCTCAAAGAGGGGACTTATCGCCACAATTGTGGCGTGCCCAGTGACGAATGCTATGCCATGCCATGCTGTGTCTTTTTCTTTTTTACACTTCTTTAGCACTTTTAACCTTTAGTTAAATCGTGGACAATGGTGTGGGTTACATGTTTGTTATATCTTAGTTTAAGTATTTCTTTGTATTTTTAGCATGTAACTGTTTTTTGTCCCTAATAATTAAATAAATAAATAAGTGCAATAATCAAAGTGCCTGGTCTAGTGTGTTGCACTCGGCAACCGAGACCGGATTTCACCCTCTGTTGGTACAGAGGTCTACAACTGCTGTTCTGCCGTTTACCGCTGGAGAAGCGGTCAAAATGATCCTCAATATCCTCATAATGACGGCGTTCCTGTGAGTGATCTAGAAAATACTTCGGTTACTACGAGTACTATATCCTAGGGCGAATACCATAATTAACTCAGTCAGAGTCACTATTTCTATCTACATATTTTATTTCTACATAGCCTATCCTATTGTACATTGTTCATAATACATTTTAACTTATAAAGACCTTAGTACGGCTACTGTATATTTTGTTTAGACTACGGGTTTCGATTACGCGTCTATCGCACTGAGTCACTTGTACAAGGTAGCATAACGTGGATACGATTTCTTATAATTAATTAGCTTATAATATTTTATTTTGTAAAATTTAATCATAACTGCAAAGGAGGAAAGTTCCAGTAGCTCTAAGAGTACTCGTACAAAGACCGAAGAAAAAATAGAACTCGGTATTCTATTTAAATTCATTATGCCATTCGATGACTCCAGGGAAAAACTTAATCCCTTCATTGCTAATTGCCAGAGCGCTTTTAATACCGCTAAACCTCTTTTATTCAAATTTATTCTAAGTCAACTAATAGATAAAGCTGAAACTACATGCAGTGTCAAAGAGTTCGAATCTTTTGAACAATTCATCGAGTTCTTAACAACAATTTGGGGAAAGGCAGCACTACGCTCAACTTCTCACTGAACTTCAGGACTGTAAGCAGAGCTCTGCTGAAACAGTCAACCAGTTTGCATTAAAAATAGAAACATACTTCGCGAAACTACTTACGGAAATAAACATTTCCATTCCGACGAAAAATAAAACTGAACTAGTAGGACGTGTAGCTGCGATGCAAGATCTTACGCTTCATACTTTTATAATAGGACTCTTTGTAAAATAATTAGTTAGATGCCGAAACACAGACTCGTTAAATTCTGCTATATGCTTCGCAGTAGAAGAAGAAAAAAACATCTCTAGTATTTATAAAAGATCTGCATCCAATACTTACTCCAGTAACGATAAATCAAAAAATACGAATACTGGCCGTGACTTTCAATCGCCACATTTTCCAGCTCCGCGAAATCACCAATTCGATCATTTAAAAGCAGTAATACCAACGACATGGTATGTCGCTACTGCAAATACATAGGCCACACTATTGAAAATTGTCGCAAAAGAAAATACAACAATAGTAGGAACAAATCTGCGGCTGCTACTTCAGATGGTCGTCAACCTAACCCTATACACAAAAAAAGGAAGAAGGGACCGACGAAGTCGACCAAAACAACGATGTAGGCCCCTACTGTCAATGAGAGAGCGTGGGTTCCGCGCCGTGGGCATCGCGGGCTGTGAAAGGTGTTTAGAGTAAAATTTCCCGGCCGGTGTCGCCCGGGAAATTCGTCCTACTATATCAAAGCCGATGCCTCTATTCCCACTGTATCCCCTGAATCCACTGTTTGTATGAGACCAATTACTAAATCTCCTGAATCACGTACTAAGCTATGTTTACGGGACCAGTGCATCAGAAAAAGGCAGTCTGGCCTCTCCACAATAACCTTAAGGATGCTATTGGAGCTTCCACGTATCCTACGCATTAGCGATGCCGTTCCTTTGCGCATGATAGCTTCAAAACTATCTATGCCTGCTTCGGCAAACATGCCCGACGCACTACAGAACCGCGCGAGCCCCAGCAACACCCGAAAAGCATTATAGCTGCATTCACTAGCAAGGATTTCTCAGAATATTGTCAGGCTGAAAGCATACAACACGTTACAGTTACTACTGGTGTACCCCGTGGTAATGGACCGGTGGAGAGAGTACACAGAGTTTTAATCTCCATACTTACCAAGTTGTGTTTAGGGGATGAAAAGCAATGGTACCGTCATTTAAGTCAGGTGCAAAGATCACTGAATAGTACTTTTCAGCGCAGCATAGGTACAACTCCTTTTGAGTTATTAATCGGAACTAAAAAGAAACTTAAAGAAAATATAGAGATACTTAACATGTTACAAGAAGAAGAAAGAGAGAAGTATGTACAGGATAGAGCAAAACTTAGACAATACGCTAAAGTACAGATTCTGAAATACAAGAAGAAAATAGGAAGAATTATAATAAAAAAAGGAAGGAGAGTGTGAAGTATATATACTGTGGGAGATTTTGTAGCTATTAGAAGAACACAATTCGGAAAGACTTTGAAGATAAAGGCAAAGTATTTGGGACCTTACAAGGTAGTGAAGATACTTGGAAAAGATCGATATGAGGTGGAAAAAGCTGAAGTTACAGCTGAGGGTCCTATAAGAACTAATAATATAATATCAACTGCAGCTGACTACATGAAAAGATGGCCAGGGGTAAGCTACTAAGCTTTTCTGTTGTTTGTTCTGTTAGACGTTCCTTAACATTTCAATCTTAAGTTTTCTTTATTTATTTATAAACAGAATAAAGTAAGATAAGGCATTGTATCTCAGGTGTTCAATGTCATTTTAATTTAAGATATTAGATACTAAGATGTTTGTGCTGGTTTATTTCTAAAACTGTTACGTTGTTTTAAAATATTTAAGTAGTAGAGTAAGTTCATAGTCTGAGGCCTGACTATGGCAGGAAGGCCGAGTTGTGGGCTATTTTATATTATTAGTTTTGTAAGTTTTCTTTAATTAGTAGATTTAGTCGATTTGTCAATTCGTAGAGGCATAGACGAACGGGCGAAGCATAGATAAAGGCTGAGAGTAAAAACAAGTGGTAGTTTAGAAAAAGATGAGAAAAGATGAAAAACGTATTAAATTAAAAGCTGTTTCATATTATTAAAAGGGTGTCTATTTCTGTTATCTATTCTATTTCTTCCATCCTACATTGATTTCATCTTTTGACGATATAAGTCTCGCACTTTTTGTGTATACTGTACACTGATTTGGGATTCGTAATATACCGGTTCCGGACACTACGATTTCACGTAATTCGGAGTTATAGCAATCCATTGACACTCTACTTGAACGTCTTTCCGTCATTTCCAAATATCCAATTCGCCGACAATCTTTTTGGTTTCAAATTGCGTAGGGATAGTACTAATTATTTTCGTTAATAGTCCGCTTTCTCACGTAGGATTGCCGCTTGTCAATAATACCGTAGGTATCTCACACAGAAAGAACTCGGAGCTTATTGTTTTACATTTATTTAGGCTATCTAGATTCCAAAAGTTTAGCTTATCTTTAGAATTAGGAATATACGAACTAGAAGGTAAAATTAAACTAAAAGTATTTGGATTATCTAATCCATGTTATACTGTGGTGGTGATTTAGTGTGAAAATCGTAATTGGCCCATATTTTGCCTTTACCTTTTGTAAATTTCTACGTAATCTATTGACCTATCGAATATCAATATTGGACTCATAGACAAATAAACAAGCCTACAAAGGTCTCATTTGCCCCTTGCTGGAAACAGCTTCACAAAACAGTGAAATTCCCTTTTGCGCCTAAATCGTGACACACAGCTTTTTTTTTATCTGTTTTCAGTAAGCCAACCTCAAATCTGACCGCGGTCAAACAAAGTTCTCCTATAATAGAACAGGTCTATAACATGTCCCCATAACCATTATATTATATAGTTAAGGTGAAACTATTGATTTTCTCCAGTTATTAAATTAATGCGCATACTTACATCTCTAGCGTTGTACGTAATTTCGTGGTATGCCAATTTATTTTTAATTAGGATTCCATTCCATTACAATACCGAGGGCTAACATATTCGTCGTGCTGGTAATGTTTTGCTTAATCATTGCTTTTGATGCATGTATGGGCAAACGTAATAAAATACGTATCGGGGAGGTTTGTTTTTCATCCGTTCTGTTTCTGTTTATTATATTAATGATTTTATTAATTAGCTTGTTACGAGTATTGTTCCACTATAGAGCCAACGCTTTGATTGATCACTTCGTTTGTTCCTTGCGTGTTGGCATTACAGAGAATTTAATTCAGGTAGGTCAGGGTGTCTAAGGTTGACTTAGAAAACACCTACTAGACAATTAACAATGCATTGCTACATAATGTACCTACCTACCTACATATCAGCTTCCTACCCTACAACCTGCAAAATCATGTATGCACATTAAGTTTAATTTAAGTCATAAGTATCTGTTTTGTGAAAAAGTCAAATAACTCGTATCGTCTATATAAAACTATCATATCTACTCCTTTAATATCAGTAGGTAGGTATGCGGGATATGAAGCATGTTTAGTTATAAGTAGAAGCCGGTTCAAACGAACAAAGCCAGCTCCATGATATACGACTCGGTGCAGCCCAAAGGCTTCCTCTTTGATTAAGGAGAAAGTCTATTACGTCGTACATTAGGTATGGTTTTAAGAATGTCATTTGTCTTTGAACTGATGAAAATAGTATTTTTAAATATAAAGTGCTACTGACAAATTTCAGGAAAATATGATTGCAAGAAATCACACAGCCTTTTCTTACTAAGTTTTTTTTTAATCTAAGGCCAAATAATTATATGCGATATCAAATAGAGATCCTAGATTGCCAAATATTATGAAACAATCAGGGTTTAAATATTGATAACAATACAGTGGCTGTGTTATATTAGTTAGGAACATAATATTAGAAATTAATTGTAGTGGTAGTAGTGTGGTATGTATTAATTGTAGTACATTACAGATGGTTTTTTTAAAATATAAACACAATATTGAATCATGATAAGCCGCAAGTTAGTAAATATTGATTGCATCCTCTATAAACATACTAAGGTACTGAATTTAACGAGAAAGAAAATACAGGTAGGGGGGGTAGTTCAAGGCATGTCGGCCATAATTTTGAAAATAAAAATGTCTTCTTGCAAACAAAATAACCACCGACTTTCAAAAACACTACAAAATGAAAAATAACTTTAATTTCGGAAGTCTGTGTCTTCGGTTTTGTATTTTCGTATTCTGCCACCGACTTCCGAAATTAAAGTTATTTTTCGAAGCCGACTTTCAAAAAACACTACAAAATGAAAAATAACTTTAATTTCGGAAGTCTGTTTCTTTGGTTTTGTATTTTCGTTTTTTCCACCGACTTCTGAAATTAAAGTTATTTTTCGAAGCCCATTGTTTTTTTTTGTAAAAAGTTTATATTTTTCACTTTTTAGCTGCAGTAACCTACCCCACACAAATTCAAATACCACTAACTGCTATGTAAATAACAATGACAGGAAGATATAACATAATCCACATAAACTAGTGAGAAAAGTTGTTGTTTTTTCTCAAATCGTGCTGTATCAATTTCGATAAAATTTATATGAAGTATTTTATTTTATAGTAAGTATAAGTACCTGCCAAACAAAAAAAGAATCAACAAAATCATAATTGGCGGAGTAAAAGCACAAGAATCAGAAGAAAAAACAAATGCCTGCAGGGTTTTGAAGAAATTATAAGAATTTAACATGTTTGCGTTTTTTGACTGTGCTTACGAATAGCTGTAAGTTTTTACATCATTCCGTCGTAAGCTTTGATACAGAGTGGACGCATAATACAGTTATCCTCGTTGTTTTCTGTGATTGGTCAATTTGTTTAAGTTGCGTTTCTCGTTTGCTCCTGTAAAGTTTAAATGGACTAATCAAGAAAGAGTCGAAAATATATCTGGGGAAGTCACCGAGATAAAAATATCTGCTCAACTCATCTCTGGCCAATATGACGACTTCCAAAAGCAACTAAGTAGCATCAATAAGCGACCTTTGAGCGTAAGCTCAGATGTAGTCTAAGCTCTCGAATTACAGATAGACAACCTGGAGCAGCAGGGCTGGCAATGTAACTTAGAAATCTCCAATGTTCCGGAGAGGCGAGGAGAAAACTTACCTGCTTTATTGGAGGATATAGGTAAAAATATCGACCGTAATATATCAAGAGACGATATTACTTCAATACATCGCATGCCACATGCCACTGTAAAAACACGTACTCTGAGGGACAATATAATAACTGCATGCCGCCTGAAGGATTTACCCTAAAGACCTGAGCATCGCTGGCGCACCACACACTTTATATGTAAATGAACACTTAACTCTACAGAAAAAACTGTTGCTACGCGAGCCCGAGAGGCAGCTAAAAAATTTTTGCGAAAATCTTTTTAAGTATTATTTAGGTTGTCAATAATTACAATGTCTGACATAACACACATACACATGACATCACGCCTGTAATCCCTAAAGGGTTAGGCAGAGGTGCACCTATAGTACACACACGTTTCGCCAGTTATGTTTAAGTCCCATGCAATAGGGGGCGAGCCTATTGCCATCAACCGGGCTCAAATCCAGACTCCGGAAAGAAATTCCTGGTGGAAAAACCCAACAATGTCTAATACTAGTAAAAATCATGACTTCACCATATATTACCAAAGCAGTAAAGGCATTCGCACGAAATTGAATACTTTGTATATGAATATTCTCTCTAACTGTTCGATGTTATTATTTTAACAGAAACATGGCTTATTCCAGCAATTAAATAACAATGAATTTAAATGAATTTATTGATAATCGGTAATTAGTTTTTCGCTGTGACCGGAACAGGACTGCTACAAGAATGTCTGATGGCGGTGGAGTATTGATAGCGGTATTACGAAAATATAACCCTGTTTGTATTCCTTTTTCACAGCTTGGTACATTAGACCAATACCTTGAGCAAATCGCTATTATTATTCCGAGCAGCAACAATTCTTCACATACCTTTCTTTCTTCTTCCTTAATACAGGTTATTCTATAACCTAGCTAGGATAGCAGAACGTCACCCACCAGATTGTGTTTGACATGGTACAAACTTATATGTATACCTAACTATGTAAACTTCATGTACTACAATCTCCTTTTTTATGAAATAAATTTACTATTACTATTTATTACCTTTATCTGCGCAGCTTATGTGCCGAACAATATACCTTTTGCTGTATACAATACTCTTTTGAAAATATGGACAATTTAATCGACTAAATACTGACTGACTTGTAACCGTTTGAAGGACTTTTTGATTATTCACGATGTCAAGCAATTCAATCATATATCCAACTCGAATGGACGCGTACTAGATCTCCTTATCTCTGATGCCAGATGCACCGTTTTGAAACCTAATCAAGATCTTTTACCGACTGTCAGCCACCATCCACCATTTTACACACTGTTATCCCTTAATACCGCTATCGAAGTAACCAAACTCGCATTTTCCGGTCTGGTTCTCCAAACTGCTCATCCACATTTTTAAGAATAAAAAGAAAGCCTGGTGTAAATGGAAAAAGTACCTACCGTAATATAAGTGACTACGAAGTATTTTCCTGGTATAGAGCGCGTCTTAAAGAGGATTGTCTCAAATGTTTTCACAAATATATAAATAGTGTCGAGGATGGTATTTCCATTGATGTTAAACACTTTTGGGTTTACGTTGCTAATCGGCAAGGTAAGTTGGGTATACCGACCTGTATGTTCTATAACAATGTAAGTTCTAGCGACCCAGTTGAAATTAGTAATTTGTTTTCGGCTTTCTTTCAGTCAGTTTTTTCTCTCCTGGATAGTGCCCGGCTTCTGATTTGAGTAATGGCAATAACAACTATCTCTGAACTTTGGATTTCACTGTCCATGAAGTCTGCAGACAACTAACATCGTTGGATATAAACCAAACCTGACCTACCGCCATGTTTTCTGAAGATGACAGCTGAAACAATTTGTATGCCTCTTTCCATGTTATTTAACAAGTGTATTTGAAGTGGCGTTTTTCCGACTGCGTGGAAGAAAGCAAATCTAATACCCGTGCATAAAAGTGGGTCTAGACAAAACATAGAGAATTATAGACCTATATCGATTCTTTGTGCCCTGGCAAAAATATTTGAAAAACTCGTTAACCAAGCCATATATCCTTTCTTGCGTCACAATATGCCAACGCATATGGCCTGAGCAACGTGGTTTCGTTAAAAATAAGTCTACAGTGACTAACTTAATCTTTACAGATCACTTGTTCAATGACATGGATGCAGGTTATCAGACCAACGCTGTTTATGGTGTACATAATAAAGAGTATTCTATTCTATTCTATTCTGATTTTAAAAAGGCTTTTGATAGAGTGGACCATTTAATTATAATAAATTATACTTCAATGTTGCATGCATCCTCGAGATTTAACTCACATGGTAGTATCGTACCCTAATGCACTACACTGCACACTGTGTTGAGAGACTAAAAAAAAAAATTAATAGTCTGTGTCATCTGTCAACTGTCACCCAAACCTCATTCGTTTCGTGTGTTGCACTGTTACGCTGTGTATTCAATAATTCAATCTACATGATTAAAATCTTTATATTTTCATAGCGAAAAGTATTAATAAAGTGAAAATTAGTCATGGGAAACGAAAAAATTAAGTGACGAAGAATATTTTAGGCGTTTATTTTCATTAAGACCTATAACTCTATCGTTATCTTAATGAGATAACACGTGATGTTATCCAGGTAACAAAATGGTATTTCTTAGCAAGGTAACACGCGATGTTATCCAGAAGTACAATAACTACTTTCTCGATGAGGTAGTACGTGATACTATCCTGAAAGTAACTTTCATTTTGTTTCGGCCTTCAGAAAGCCCATCGTTGCGATCTTTAAACTCATCGCATTATGATGCATATCTAAGTTCTGTTGAAAACAACAGAAATATCGATGAAACACAAGAAGATGATGAAATCCCAGTAGTCAAATCGGTCGTTAATACCGCGTCTCAAGAAAATTTCCTTGTCCTTGCTACAAGGAAAACTTCGAGTGACCCGAGTGTGTCACTTTCTTCTTGACTTTCTCACTAAAAATTCTTGAGTTGCTTGGCGAAGCTTGGCTGCAGTCGGAGAAAAAATACACAATGAAGTCTCTGAACGTTGGGGAAAAATACTGCTCGATGGATCAGATAAAGAACACAAGGTATCATTAAAAGCAAAAATGCTTGTTCCTGAAAATTTCACATTAGTGCGTGCACCAAAATCATTTGGAATCAGCGAAAAATCAGCTTGGTTCAGGGATCGCTGGCCTCGTCAACCTAGCGAAGGACCTCATACAGGTTTAATTTATAAGCAAACTTGATATTCTGTAAAGAATATCAGAAATCGGTCAATTGCTTCTTGATCTACACCCCGACTCCCGCGAATACTACAGGCAACCGGAGAACCGATTTTCAGGCGGGAAATGTGCGGGATCCTCTTCGACAAGCAAACAATATGATTGCAACACCATCCACAAGTCGACACCAACCAAAACCATCGCCATCTTCGGCGATCAATTACTACGTGATAGGCTAGTTCAAGGCCTACAGGATAAAAATCTACAAGAAAGTTTGTTACGTATGGAAGGATTGACACTTGACAAAGTGGCTAAAATTTGTCAAGCAAGTGAAGTCAGTAGAACTCAAGTACAGGAAATGAATCCGATGTTAGAAATAGATTCTGTAAAGTATAGAAAGAACAGTTCTAAAAGTTTTAATGGGTGTAACAAGGAAAAGTCTGGGAGAAGTGATGGTACAATGTTCAAGTGTAGGCGTTGTCAACAATTACATGCACCAAGGGAGTGTCCTGCATATGGGAAAAAGTGCCCTAAGTGTGATATTTTGAATCATTTTGCTGTTAGCTGTTAGCTGTTAGAGTTGTCTGATCCAACTAGTTCAAATGAAAGCTTATTTTGTGGTGCGGTCCAAAATATGTCTAGTTTAAATAAGAATGAGTGGACTGAAAATATACAGATTGAAGACCAAAATATTAAGTGTAAATTAGACACTGGTGCTGACGTTAGCATTATGCCTGAGGAAATTTTTAATAAAATTGTAAAAAAACTAAAGTGTGAATTGTATAACACTGATTTAAAAATAGAATATTTTGTTGGTGAAAATGTTAAACTGGTATTGTAAATTTAAAATGTAAGTTTAAAGATAATGAATGTTATGAGAATTTTGTTGTGGTTGATTGTAATACTCGTACTATGTTATTGGGATTGCCTGGTTGTGTATCGTTAAATTTAGTAAAGCGTGTGCACTTGGTGGAAGTTAACAATAACAAAGAAAAATTTATAAAGCAATATATTAATATTTTTGAAGGTATAGGAAGAATGCCAGGAAGCGTGGAAATTCCTACTAAGTATACAGAGGAACAGATTTGCCACCCTTCACCTAGATTGCCAACTTCTTTAATTGAGCCATTAAAAATAGAATTGAAAAGGTTGGAAAGTAGAAATGCTATAGTGAAGGTAGATAAGATTAATGAAAATGCATGTATCAGCAGCATTGTAATTGTAGAAAAGCCGAATGGCAATATAAGATTATTCCTTGACCCATTAGTTTTAAACAAAATAATTGTAAAAAAGCCTAAAGTTTTGCCCACACTTGAAGATTTAAGTTTTAAATTGAAAGGTAAAAGATTGTTTTCAGTTTTTAATCTGTCTGAAGGATTTCATCATCTAGTTCTGTCAGAATCATCAACATGGAAGTGTTGCTTTGCAACTCCACTTGGAGTATATAGATATCGTGTCTTACCATATGGATGGATGAATGCACCTGAGTTATTTCAGGATATACTTGAAAATCACTTAGGAGAGTTGCCAAATGTTATGATTTGGGCTGATGATATCTTAGTTATGGGTAATACAGAAAAAATACATGATGAAGCATTATCAAGTGTGATTAAGAAGGCTCTAATGTTAGGAATTATATTTAATAAGAATAAGTTTCAGTATAAGCAGACAGAAGTATGTTGGTCAGGTTTTTAATGAGCATGGAATGTCTCTAGACAAAGAAAGAGTTGAGGCCCTTTTAAGTTTGAAAGAACCTGTAAATAGAGATGAGCTAAGACAAATATTAGGCTCATTCAATTATGTTCGTAGATATGTTCCGGATATGGCTATAAACTTAATGTCACCTCATTGTAAATTGTTAAAGAAAAACACTGAATTTATCTGGTTACCTGCTCATAGGGTAGTATTTGCAGAACTTAAAAGAAAAGTGTGTATGGCTCCAGCTCTTACCTCATTAAATTCTAAGGAAAAGATAACTTTACAGTGTGACGCATCCAAGAATGGAATAGGCTGTTGTTTATTCCAGCATGATTAGCAAAATGTTTTAAGATTGGTTACTTGTGCATCAAGAACTATGAATGATGCTGAACTCAATTATAGCCAAACTGAAAAAGAATTGTTGTCTATTTGTTATGCAGTTAAGAAATTTCATAGATTTATTTATGGCTTTCATGTAGATGTGCAAACTGAACACAAACCTATTGTGTCAATAATGACAAAACCCATTTGTAAAATTGGATCTCCTCGTTTGAGACGTTTAAGGTTGAAATTGTTAATGTATCATTTAAATGTTTACCATGTACCGGGAAAATTGTTACATTTTGCTGACATGTTATCTAGAAACAGCCTTAAGTGTACTGAAATAGATAAAGAAATGTCACATGTTGTTCACTCGGTTACTGTACACTTACCTATGTCACCAGAAAGAAAATTAAAATTTCAAAATGAAACTAAATCTGATTACATTTTAAGTTTGTTACACAAATATTACATAAATGGGTGGCCTGATGAAAATAAAATCTCTAAAGAAAGTAAAGAGTATTATAAAATAAAGGATGACTTATATTTTGAATGTGGTTTAGCATTTTTTCAAAACAAAATAATGGTTCCTAAGTCTCTAAGGTCTTATATTTTAAATTTAGTTCATGAAGGTCATCCTGGAATTTGTAAATCTATTAATAAAGCAAGACAGTTATTCTATTGGCCTGGACTTTCAAAAGACATACATAACTTTGTTCTTGAATGCCGCACGTGTGAGAAGTTTAGACCAGCTAATTCACATGATAAGTTGCTACCACATAAAATACCTAATCGTAGATATGCTAAAGTTGGTACAGATATTTTAGATTTTAATGGTAAATTCGAATATTATAATGCTAAAGACATTGTGTTTACTTCTAGTAGTCCACATTACCCTAAAAGCAATGGAATGGCTGAGAAAGCTGTTCATATCAGTAAAAATATATTGAGGAAAGCTAGTGAGGATAGGGTTGATTATGGAGACTATTTGTTAAGCTATAATAACACTCCATTAACAGGGCTAGAAGTTTTTCCCTCACAAATCTTAAATAGTAGAAGGGTTAGAACCCTTATTCCTACAATGGATAAGATAAGAAAGATAAAAAGATAGAAAGTAACATTTATAATTTATTAATTTTAAGACAGTCCTTAAACAAAAAAATTGAAGATGTAAATAGGAAAAAGAAGTTAAGTTTAATATTGGTGATGAGATTGTTCATAAAACAGATAAAGATAAATATTGGAAAAAAGGAAAAATAATTGCTAAATGTAAGGAACCAAGATCTTTTTGGATAGGAAGGGAAGGAGAAGCTAATGTTAGAAGAAATATTAAGCATTTAAAGAAGTCTTTTACTAAAGGCAAATATATTGGTACAGAATTTGATTATAATTTTAAAAATAACGATTGTACAAAATCTTATATATCGTCTCCAGTACAAAATATAGAACCGTCCATTGTAAGAGAGTCTAGTGATGAGAACTATATAACAACAAAAAGTGGTAGAATTGTAAAACCGCGTATTATCTTAGACCTATAGCTGTATAACTATGCAACTAAATTTTTCATATAATTGTCTAGAGGGGAAGGTGTTCTATGTAATCTATGGTATAGATTATCTATGATGGCACTTGGTCAAGTAATGTGATAGACCTACTTTAATAAATATGTTTTAATTATTTCAAGTGTTTAATTAACTATCATAATACAGATGCAAACCTTATCTTTGATCAAAGTTAATGGTATCCATGTAACTGAAACAGGAATAATAATCACCGTTAACAACATGATTAAAAAAAGAAAAAAAAAAAACTTCAACACCAAACAGAAAAATAATCCCGCTTGATACTACCTTTCTATACTAACAAGCAATGTTATGTCCAGCAAAAACCCTAACTTCCTATATAGAAAAATGTTGCCCACTTAGAAACACTTATAATTGTGATAATTTAATCCAAACTTATAATAAACACTTAACCCTCCTTTGCGTCACGCAGTCGGGTAAAAAACCAATACACAATAATTGTACCTCCCAGTCCATCAGCCGCTGAATCAAATAAACGCTTAGTGATAGCGGCGTATATATAAATATATTATGTTCACTGCCTACAGTACTAGGCATGCATCCATGTCAGCGGCTTTCAGATCGGACGTCTCAATGGAAATAATAAAAAAGACTGCTGGCTGGACTAGTAACACAATTTATGCTTTGCAAAATTTTACAAACAACCTGTTATTGAATCTGTAAAAGACAGGGCGTTTGCTGATGGCATATTCAATTCATAAACCTGTAAAAATAATCTTCTGTTATTAATCTGATTCGTTATTTGATTGTTACCAAGTGCCATTTGATTGCTACCAAGTGTTAGCCTTTTGATGGTTACCTTATAATATAAAAACTGATTGTGATCACTGGCCGGATTTCTTTTTGTTTTGTTTCATAAACAAATTCCAAACTACTCACACATAAACATGAACATACAGGTTTTTCATTCCATAATAAAACATACTCTAAACATCTACCATGTGAGTTAAATCTCGAGGATGCAACATTGAAGTATAATTTATGGTTAATTAATTGAACTTACCTTAAGTGAACTTCAACCAAAACGACATGTTCCGCAGTGGACATTTACGAGGTGACATTGATAAAATGTGCAATGTGAATTTACGGCAACATTGGCCTGAAATTCGTCGGTAGCAGCTATTAAAACATTCTTGGTAACTAAATACCTACCCTGAAATATAAGATTTAATTAAATTATGTTTTTGAGTATTTAAAAGTTGTCGTCATTTCTAATTTTCAAATCATGCTGATATTCAATTATTATTCACTTTGTCGCATAATCTCATAATCTGAAAAACCGATTATAGTAGGTGCGCAAACAGGTAATTCCAGAAAGATGCGAATGGTTCTATTGATCTCCTTATTTGTAACCAAATAAGAATTGAAATGGTCCGTCAGCTGGTTATTTTTTTTTATGACATCATATTGTTATCATGTTATCAGGCGCCGATAAATAAAACATGTCAATGATCAATCGTAAATGAACATGTCCCAATCACTAAACTTGAAATCTGATTGGTGATCGCAGTTGGTTTTGTCATTGTAGATCATTACTTGTTGATGGGAATCGATAAATTGAAACACTGAGATGAAGAGAACCACCGCCAATTTATTAGCAAAAATGGATCTGCAGTCTGCACTTACATTACGTTGTATCTCTTAAGTATTTTACTGTGTGTAGGTACATAAATAATAAAATGAATAAATAAAGGACAGAGCTACGGAGCCCCACCTTTTTGTTTACGACTAAGTATTTATGAATAGTGATCATAGTGTCTTTTGGGATCTTCATCAGGCTACTAGATTCTTGAAATACTACAGAAGAACGTTGTAAAGTTCGACTGATTCTTGCGACGTGTCCGATGAAAAGTTTTCACTAAACGTTAGTGTGAAAGTCTTCGTACAATGAGTTCATTGAGTAACCCCATGACTAGGGGTGGACTTTTACGGGTATTCCGATTATGATGAAGACACACAGTAGTTATTTTTTTATTTTCATGTACATTTAAGTGCATTGTTTAAAACCCCAGTCTTGGAAATGAAATCCAAACGTCTAGAAGTTGTCTTTCCAATAGGAGTACGATGAGTACCCCGAAACGCAGAAACGAACAGATTGACATGTGAATGACATTTACGAAATAATGTCAACCAGACTGTCAACCACAATGTTTCCACATGATTTATTTGTGTTACAGGTAAAACTTCTAATAATTTATTATGTAGTTTTAAACCATTTAAGGATAAAAATACAATTATTTTTGAATTCCTCTATTTTTTCGCTACAATTTGGTGCACTTGTGCCTCGAGGTATCTACACGTTTGGGCAAAGTTGTATGGGCTTTTATTGACCTTCTTTCGCACACCGTTAGACCATGACCAGGGTTACGACATAGGATACTATTCATCCCGGTAGAAGGATCTTGTGGGACAATTGCCTACCACCACGTGAGCGAAGCCAAGATCTCCACTTTGACTTTCTTGCTAAACAGAAAGCCATCCGAGCAACGCCTAATCATTATTGTGACAAGGTTCCAATGTTATAAATTTATCAATTTTATCTTTTATTTTTACACAATACGAGTATGTTATCAATTTAATTCATTCGATTAAAAAATATATATTTTAGTTTTTTTTTGTCATTTTTATATTGTTTTAATTTTAATTTTGTGTTTATCATTTTTATAATATTTTAATTTTGTATTTATCATTTATTAATGTTTTTTTCATCATGTTAATAATCTTTATGAATTTGCCAGGTTGTTAATAATTAATTACAATCTAGCGTTTAAGACTAAAGAGCAATTTTAATCTAACCTAATTTTTATGTGCGATAACCAAATATACGGTCTGAGAAAAAATGACTGGGCATTTTTGCTTTTCTTCCACTGCATAGGTACTCGTAACATTTTGAAAGGTTGCTTTATGTTTCCTCAGATTGATGGCAACTGGCTATCGCTTGCATATTGTGTCTCAGTAAATAATGAATTATGTGAACGGTGATACGGCTGTGTGATTTGTGTGATTACTTTGCCGCAATTAACCGTTACAAAGACAGCAGCTGCATTGCTGACTAAGTTCCACAAGACTGCACCCCCTATAAATGTATTTTTGGCAGACGCAGTGTTAAGCGAGCAGGCTTTCGTCTAGGTACTCGAGTAGTTGACAGCAACTATTTACATTCTTAATCAGCCCATAATGTTCCCACTGTTGGGACACAGGCCTCCTCTCGGTGAAAGGGAGTGGGCCGTAATTCACCACGCGGGCCCAGTGCGGATTGGTAAATGTCACATGTCTTCGAATTTTTGGTTCTAGGACATGCTGGTTTCCTCACGATATGTTCTCTCACCGTTTTGAGAGCAGTGGTGATGAAATAATTTACACTAACGCTGATAGCACACCTCCACCGCGAAACCGCAGTAGTTCAATTGTACTGGTTCGCGTCATGTTCCGCTACTCGCATCCGATTCAAGTAGCGGAACAGGACGCGAACCAGTACAATTGAACTACTGCGGTTTCGCTGCTATGGTTTCGCGGCGGAGGTGTGCTACCAGCGTTAATAAAGCGCCTGTCTTGTTTCGAAGCTAAAACCTACAACTCGGTAAGTCGAGGTTACCACTGGGCCACCACTTGACTGCTCTCTCTATTCACATTCCAAATCGATAACTACTGTAGGTACACAGTGTACACAAGAATTACAGATAGAAGCATTCATGTTCATTGTCTCGAGTAACTGTGGATATCAGGGTATTCATGAATTGTTCCTTGATACCTAATGTCATTGACATGTAATCCAATAACCACAGATTTAGAGTAGGCTAGATACCGCACGTTCATTAGATACATTAGTGTTATCCTTTTCATACCTACGATGACGTCACCTAGAAAAAAAAGAAAGAAAGAACAATTATTTATTCTGCACAAACAAAACGCACAGTACAGCAAAATAACAGTCAAAATACATACGTACAAAGTAGCCTCAGCCATTTAGTGATGTGCTCAACGTAAACAGAATCACTTCAATCGCTCGCTAAATGCGTCTGTGAGCTAATAGACTTCGTCAGGAGTGGACGTGCGTTGACATTTTTTTCATTTGACATGCAATAGGAAGTTGCAATAATGCCCGAAATTCACAGCACAAACTTCGGGGCATGCTTGGACGGACGGCTTGTGGTATCTAGCCTAGTCTAAATCTGTGCCAATAACCCACTAGCATTATCAGCAAAGCCTTATTTTTTATTAATATTCTACATTTATTAACAGGTAGGTACTTAAAAATTTTCCACAACCCCACGTGACTAAATGATAACCGCATGGGTCGACCGAAGGTTAAGCTACGCTTGCCGCAGTCTGTTCATGGATGGGTGACCATCCATTTCCTCCAGTGCCTCGGAAAGCACGTTAAGCCGTTGGTCCCGGCTGTCATTCGTAGGTATTTAGCAGTCGTTACAAGCCCAAAACGCCCAAAACTCTGACAACCAGTCGTACCAAGGGGTATCGTGTTAACCAGTAACTGGGTTGTTTTGTTGAGAGTGCGCTGGCCAAGAAATAGGACCATGTGTTCCCATCCATTGATCACCAAACTGTCGGTTCAAAGTCGAACGCGTACTGCGGCTGTTGTGAGGTGGAGCGCCATCTTGTTGAAAAAACATTCTTCTTGATTCCGACAGTGGTAAATCATCGACGAGGTTTTCAAGATTCTCTAATATTCTGTTGTTATAATTGACAAGATTTCTTAAAAGATTTGTAGATAACCTTTCTGGTTGGCACATGACGATTTGGATATTTGATCCTATATCATTCTAACGCAGCCGAGGTATTTTTATTATTTACGTAATATGCTTCTAGCAAGTCGTTCTTGGAGGTCATTTTTCTCTTATCAATAGCTGTCCAATTATGCACTTAATGTAAAATCCACAACACACTCAGAGGTTTTCTGACGCAACAAACTGTCAAGATTGTTTTTTATTTAATAATAACGAGTTCGAAATTTGAATTGTTTTTAAACTTTATCTTTTTATTCATTCAACAAAAAGATCTCAACCGTCACTAAAAAAGCTTTTGCGTAAAATTTTCATACAAAATGTACGGGAAAAGTTTTTTGCAATTTGTGACTTTTTGAGTACTCCAACGATGGTTGGTCCCATAAAAGTTTTTGATCAGTATTAAAAACAGGGTCGATTGGCATCAAACATTTTTTTAGTGTAAAATGGCTATTTTCTTGCTAATTGTATTTTTTTTTTAAACTGTGAATGGGGATCAAAATTCCATAAAAAAATATGGATAGTCTCTTAAGACCATTTTCGCGTAGCTGCAACGGATAAGGTACTTCCCCTTACTGCCCCGCTGAAGGTTTTCCACCCTGTATAGCCAAATAAAGCACCGTGCTTATCATACATATCATAAAGCAAATGCTATCGTGGCTATCACTTGTTGTTATTTGCTTTCCATCGCACTCTCTGTCTCTGTCCGTCGCACATCGCAAAATCGCAAGCGCAAGTTGCAAAGTAGGCGGCCAGTAGTCGCAAATTTGCAATCTGTGATCGATATCGGTCATGTGCTTATCGTTATACGCACCGCGTGCGAATTCGCGATCTCGGGCGGCTCATTTTTTTTTTTTGTGTACGTAAACAGTGAACTGAACTTTTAAATACGCATATAATTGCTTGAAATACTAACATACTTATTTTTATAATAACACTTAATCAAATTATAGACAGTCCTAAGCCTGGAAAGTATGAAGGGAAGTTCATTGCCTTTTTTTACTGTTCCGTTTTAACGTAATAAATTCATAAGCACGTCATAATATTCTTGTAAAGCATGGTTGCTTTATTCGCGCCCGCCCGTTTGGCCGTAACAAATACGCATATAAAAAGCATGCTTTAATAAAGGATATAAAACAACTTGCTTAAAATATAAAGCATTAAGCAAGTGATTGCCATATAGCAAATTTGAACACCACTAGTGCCACGGCGTCCTCACCTTCCGCCTGACGCAGTTCGTCACCGGACACGATTGTTTCGGGAGGTTCTTGTTCAGGATAAAGCGGGAGGAAAAGCCCGGGTGTTACCACTGTGAGGATCGCCCGGAGGATACGGTGGAGGTCTGGCCAGCCCGGCGGTGCCCCGTCCAGGCACCGCCATGTCCACACGGAGGTGATCGGCGGCGGCGATCTCTCGCGTTCGGCCCTTTTCAGGCCATGGTTCGAAGCGAGAGTGCATGGGAGGCCGTTACCTCCTTCTGCGAAGCAGTAATGCTCGCGAAGGAGGAGGCGGAACGCGTGAGGGAGAGGCAAAATTCGCGCCCTCACGCTCCTAGTCGCCGCGGAAGACGCCCCGGGCGTCGGGAATCACAGGCTGATTCCCGGCCACCGTAGGCGCGGGCTTGCGGATGGTGAGCGATGGGTAGCTCGCCGTCCGATAAGGACCAGGCCCAGGTCAACGACGCGTTGTGTTCCACGCGCGCCTCAAAGAGATGTCAGCACGAACTGACGGGGTCCATTAGGGCCAATGCCAGGGTTGCGAGTTTGTCTGAAAGGGATATCGTGACCCTGGCACACAAGGGCAATTGAAGGAACACGGGTGGGTTTTAGTCAGTAAGAGTTTGACACGCCCTCCCACTAGATAATTTCCAACAACAAAAGAAAGGTGACCCGCATGCTCGACCCTTGATGGTATAAAAAAAAAACCTAGCGCCTCGATGGCGTGTCAAATAGTAGATTAAACATTTATACACCGACAATCCAATGTCTAGCGCCATCTCATATCAAAAAGCAGAGTTATTTAATGAAAACTTGTCTTTATTTTTCTGTTTCCTGAACTTTTAGACTTGTGAAAAGTTTATATCTGTATCTGTAGAATACAAAAATTGCAAAAATAAAACAATATTTTCTGCCTATTGATTGTTACACTTAGCCAAGCGACCGTAGTCCCACTGGTCATTTCCTTATGATAAAATGTCTATACAGACAAACAGTGATAGATAAAGCCGATAAAGCAAGTTTACTGTATTGATTTGTTTTGTTATTTTTTTTTACAGGACTCTATCAAGAAAGAAGATCTGAAACTAATGGAAGAAAATATTTTTAAATTAGTCAGAGAAGCTTCGGTAAATGGCTACGTTATAGGCATCTGAAATATTACGTTAACAAGTTTAATTGCAATTTTTTTTCTTTAATTTAGTTTAATTTGCAAAAAGGCGTTAAACATAAAACCTCTTTTGCCCAACATCAATTTTACGATAGGAAGTAAACATTTATATAAAAATCTGCATAAAAAGCTAAACATACTGGATTTAAATAGATATATGAGACGGAAATAAGTCAATGGATATTACAACATGACTATGTGGAAACAGAGAATCTGCTGACTTACATCTCTTAATATAATATCACATACATACTCAAAGATCACATCTCACACTTTACATCCAATTGTTATATGTTATTACTTTCACGGAATCATTCCCCCCCTCCCCACACACACACCTACACACTCCCCACACACACACACGCACCCACACACCCCTACACATACACACATACACTTGCATGTCTGCTGTCTTTCACACTATTTGTTACTTAGGATTAGTTTTTGTTATTATTTTATTTTTATTCTTATTTTTCTTTTCTGTACAGCTGTTAGTACAAATCGTTGACGCTGTCTTCATTCGTTTTTTGTTGTGAATATTAACAGAATCCATTTGGCTGAACCCTATCTTTTAAGATGCAGGCTAGTCCTAGTTTAAAAGATAGAGTCTACTATTGCATAATAATGTAAATATTTTTTGCAAACAATGTATACAGTGCGAAGTGCTATATTTTTTGTGAAATAAATACTTTATTATTATTATTTTCATTTATTACGTACACATTAATTTTTATTTTATTTAATAAAATTAAAATATATATATATATATATATATAAATATAAAAAATAGTAGTCCATCGGCATCAGGAACAAGGTCCAAGCTGCCGGTGGTCAGGGCTCTAGAAAGAGAAACCTCCACACTATACGGGCCGTGTCGAGGAATACTGCTTTCTGAATCAAGCCCTTGACCCAGCCGCGTAATGAGAGCCTCCTGAGGTGTTGGTCCAGGCTCTTCGCTATCAGGCTATTGACCGTAATGATTATCGGTACAATGATTGCAGAGTTCACATCCCACATGTCGACAACCTCGTGTGCTAAGTCAAAATACTTGTTTTTTTTTTCTTTCTCAGCTTTCACGAGATTCTCGTCATGAGGGACAGCGATATCAACAATCATTGCACAGCGCTCTCGTCGATCTATCACCACAATATCAGGCTTATTGGCTACAATGGTCCTGTCAGTGATGATCGATCCGAGTACAATGTGGCATGCCCATTCTCGAGAACTGGGTCGGGCACATTCCTGTAGTATGGTACCACACCCCTCCACAAGGTTGTAGTGCAAGGCAAGTTGCTGGTGGATAATCTTAGCCACTAGATTGTGTCTGTGAAGGTTGTTCTCGTCTTGCTAACGGCGAGTCCGTTAGTAAGACGAGAACAACCGGAAATAATATGTCGGATTGATTCACCGTCCTTGTCAATGTATTTCCGATAATTATTCGTCATGATAACTCATCCATAATCGTACAGACAAAACCTTCGGGTTTCCCCGAAGAGGTCGCCAAAACGCAACCAGGACACAGACGCTAAAAAGTTTACGTCAGGCCCATGGGGGGCCTGAAAAAGCGTCCGTGAAGCGCTTTGCCTTGCCATACTTCCTCACGATCGTTAGTATCAAGTACTGCATGTTTGCACCAGTTTTCTCCTTGGCGAAAGAGAACTGGTGGGCCCTTGTCCACTGTGACCACATCTCGGTGTATCCTCACGTCAGTTTGAAGCAAGGAAGTATTCTCTGTGATTGCAAATCTCGCGGTTGAGGAGGATTTTAGCATTTAAGAAACCTCTTTTATTATTATTATAATTTACCAGTTTCTAAATTACACATTTTAACTAATTACAGCTAATTGCAATTAAACTTGTTAACGTAATATTTACTAGTTGATTCAAGTCTATTTGTCGAATATTATAATGTTTTGTAATTTAAGGTCATAGAAAATGAAGATCCTTCAGCTATCACAAGAGATACTTCCAAATACTACGGAGTACGTATAAAAAAAGAAACAAAAATTTCACGAAGTGAAACTGTTAGTACAGATGAATCCACGAAGACTTCAAATCAAAACAAATTAGAAGCTAATAGGAGAGATGAATCCCCAAACAATTCCAACCAAAACAAATTAGGAGATACTTGGAGATATGAATCCCCGCAGACTTCAAATCAAAACAAATTAGGAGTTACCAGGAGAGATGAATCCCCGAAGACTTTAAATGAAAAGAAATTAGGAGCTACTAGGAGAGATCAATCCCCGAAGACTTCAAATCAAAACAAAATAGGAGCTACTAGGAGAGATGAATCTCCGAAGATTTCTAATCAAAACAAATTAGGAGCTGCTGGAAGAGAAGAATCCCCGAAGACTTCGAATGAAAATAAATTAGGAGCTACTAGAAGAGATCAATCCCCGAAGACTTCAAATCAAAACAAATTAGGAGATGCTAGAAGAGATGAATCCCCGAAGACTTCAAATCAAAACAAAATAAGACGTCCTAGGAGAGATGAATCCCCGAAGACTTCAAATGAAAAGAAATTAGGAGCTACTAGGAGAGATCAATCCCCGAAGATTTCAAATCAAAACAAACTTGGAGGTACTAGGAGGAAAGATAGTAACATTATATTAAAAAAAGGTTTAATTTCCGAAAAATCCACCAAACAAACCAAAAAGCAAGTTCATGGTCGATCGTATGCAGTTAACCTATGTTTGTGTGGACCACAAAAAAATAGTACATGTTTACAGAATGCTCAGTTAAACAATAGAGGAAGATCCTCATGGAAGCAAAAGTCACTAAAAGATATAATGCCACAGAGTTCTATTGTAAAACAAACAAAACCTATCAACATTAATATTCCATCTTCTGAACTGCAAGAAAACGCCACCTTAACATCTGAACCTTGTGATAGCAACTGCAAATGCTTTCGTAAAATGCCATCCAATACTTCTATTGATAGACTTTTTCAGACATTAGCTTCATGGAAGTATGACTTGGTTCCCCGAGAGGTATATATAAAAAATATTTCAAGCAGTCTACGTAAATGTTCGAAAACTACTATCAAAGAGGCTATGCGTATTCTTACCCAAAATGATTCAAAAATTAATTTATCGATCTCAAAAGAAAGTAATAAAAAGCAAATAAACGTAAGTGATATTTATGAAGGCGATAAAATGAGTACCGATAAACAGCATACATCATTTTTAAAACAGCCTGCCACCACTGAATCAGAATATATGGGCACCGTTTATTTAGATAAGAGTCATGATAATAATTGTAAATGTATAACTAACATTGAATCCAATACGATGAATAACCAGGAAAAATATGCCAATGATAACAAATATTTCAATATTCCATTTCAGTGTATAAATACAAATATTTGTGACTGTAAAGTATACCAAGAAATGCAAAAGGATCATAAAAGGTCTCAGACTGAAGAATTCTATAAAGTACAAATTAAATCAAATCAGTGCCAAGTGGTGCGATCGAAGGATATTCCAGAATTGAATGAATTTAATAGCAAGCCAAAAAGTAGTAATTATATAAATATCCGAAAAGATATTAAAGAAAAATCTGACATGAGCAACGTTCCTCAAAAGACAGAATTATTTTCAAATAGTAGTGAATATTTTATAAATTTTTTGGGTGTTACTTTAGATGATTTAAGTTCCAATAAACAAACAAAAAGAAAATTAAAAACTGCTGATCATAATGTCGATGGCTTAATGATTCCCAAAGACAAACATGTTGAACGGCGAAGGAAACTTCCAAAGTTACCTAACATTGAACAATCTATTTCGTTAACGAAACCAAATGTTTTGACAAGGGAAAGAAACGACGCATCTAAATTTAACGATTGTATAAAATGTGAATGTAAAGCTAAATTTGAAGAATTTACAAGCTTTATGAATGACGTTTTTGATAAAAAGTTACACGAAAATACACATAAAGATGAAATCATTGATTCTCAAAATGTTAAACATACCGATAACACGATAGAATCGTGTGTTTGTTGCAATGGTGTTAATGCGGATGATTCTAGAGATTTAGAGGTAAATGCCTTTCATTTATTAGAAGACTACATTAGAGAAAAATTTGAAGAATTTAGATCGTTTTCATGTAAATCTAAATGTATACCTCCAGAAGAAGAAGAAAAATTATTTTCGACTATTTTGCAAAGAGTTAAACAAGTAATTTCAGATTGTGCAAATAAAATGAAATGTGGTTGCCCGGGAGGATTACCAAATAAAGGCAGTTGGAACAGAGCTTATGGGCTTTTACAGGAATATTTGAAAATAAAAATAAAACGTGTCCAATGTTTATGTGTTTTAAACGATAGAAAAGATGTCATATTACCGGAAGTGTTAGAGGAAGTATGTAACCTAATTGAAAATGATTTTCAACGTTTGAAAGATATTTGCACATGCAAAAATAGTACTGAGACGCGTACAAAATTTGTACATATAAAAGACTATGTATTGCCTTCTACAGAATTGCCCGAAAAAGACACAAATATTTCACAAGCAAAGTATAATGATGTTGAAGTTCAAAACTTTTCTGTGGTCCGAAAATTCTCGAAACAGAACTCAAACAACTCTATGATTCTTAAGGAAAATATATCATCTCAAGTACCTCCTAATTTGGGAATGGTAGCCAAATCATGTGACATCATGCGACCGCAAAGTAATAAAAACGCGCGAACTACAGAGACGGACCATATTACTACAAACAGCAAATCTAATGGCGTCATGTATAATACTTGTGACTGTTGTTACAATACAGATAAAGTGGACATTCGGAAATTTCCAGACTTGTTTGGAACTAAAGAAGTCTTCGTAAATCTTTACGCAGAAGAAGCTATTAACAAAAGTAATATTTGTGAATTTCCCAAAATTGGTATAGGCCAAGAACCACCCAGGTGCCTTTCAGCAGGCAGAGTCGAGAGTAGGAAGCCAATACCAAAAATAGAAATGAGTGAAAATTATGAAAGCAAACTAGACGCACAAAAGCGTGTTAACAGACATACTGTACCTCGTACACCTTATATTGGATATACGGTGGACTGTAGTTGCGACGGTGCTCTTGGTTCTTGCTTCTGCATGAAATCTATAATTCAGGCCAATTGTGATAAAATTGATAGTCTTTGGAAAGGTTTTATGGTTAACAATAACAATAATCAAAACTATCCTTACATAATGCACGGCCCTCAAAATAAAAATAGTGACATCGTTGTAAATTGTCATTCAGTTCCTGGCGATGTACTCACATATGAAGAGTCAACATCAGCAGTACAAAAGAATGAAGACGATATGGTTTTGAAATATTCTCTCGAGAATGTCAATTTAATTCATCATGCCGCAAATACAGTTGCCGAAAGTGTGAGTTTAAAAACGACGTGTTCTAATAGTGACATTTATCCAATCGACTGGAATGAAAGCCCTTTACCAGTTAACTCCGAAAGATCAAATGCCGTTAAACTCGCGAATTCTATTTACTTCCCAGAGCTGCCAATATATAATGACAAGAATTCTTTTATGAGCGGTACTGCCGCAAATCCCGATACTCAAAAAACTTGTGAGACCTGTGTTTGTGATAAAGTCCCTATTTGTCACGTCAAGATGTTGGTAGAGCATATAGAGAAAAATTTAATAGAATCTAAATGCACATGCGACTCATTGATATCAAAAGTGTGTCCGGTGCATTCCAAAAGATTCCTTTAAACCTTCCTTTATCAGTGTGTGTGTTATACAAGTATAATATTTAGACTGACGAAATATTTTCAGCTGTACTGAATGTGTACTATTGAATGAAAATGGTTAATAACTAATAATAATATTTTTAACAATAATATTAGTTTCATTAAAAGATTACTCCAACCACGATTTAGGTTACGTGAGACAATTTGATTTATAGCATTTTATGGAATAAACTAATATACATATCATCTAACTACCTAATCGATAGCAATACAATAGCACACTTATGAGGCACGTGTGTAAAGTTTGTCATTGCACCCTAGGCGGGATTGCAGCCCTAGCCTTGGCGAGGGCGTAATGCAGTCGAGAGAGCAATGACAAATGTTCACGCGTTTCATACAAATTTTTCAACACACTTGCGGTGAAAATGTAAACAAAGAAGATTGACTTTGCGTACTGTTAGGCATAGTGCGCACTGCCTTGAGGTGCAATGCGGTGCGTTAGTTCTGCCGCAGCGGGCGGCCTACTGTGAACAAAACCGAATGCGTTTTTCTCACAGCAATGCGCGCACATCTATGACATTCACTATTTCACAGATTTGCGGTCAAAAAAACCCACGGCAGTGCGTGCTAGGCCTTATACCTTGCCAATGATAGTAAAATGGCTGATCTGATGATGGCTGGCTGATGGCTTGCCTAGTCAGCATTTATTGACTTAGAAGCATCATTCATTAGGTTCGGACGTCAATTCGGTCTGTATCTCGGTATGGGTCAAAAGTCCTAAATCATATAATTCCTATGATCAATTTAATTATATTCCAAGTTCATTATTAGTTAGAGTTAGAGTTTTTTTTTTTAAACAAGTTTCCGTGCTCTCGTAAAATATTCGGTGGCAGCGGTGGGATGCGAAAATCCCCTACCCGAATACGTATCTGAAAAATTCTAAACCTGAAAGTGCCAATGACACAAGTGTTTTAAAGTGCTGAAGGTTAAGTGGCTTACTAAATCAATACTGTGTCGAATGCCATTTTTTTTTTTTTTTTTTGGTGGGAAATCATCAAATAACTTCTCCCGCTCTGGGCGGAGCGGGAGGGCGTGTCAGACTTTTACTGACTAAAACCCGCCCGTGTTCCTTCCGTTGCCTGTGTGCCAGGGCCACGATATCCCCTTCGGACAAACTCGCAACCCTGGCAGGCATTGGCCCTAACGGACCCCGTCAGTTTGTGCTGACATCTCTTTGAGGCGCGCGTGGAACACAACGCGCCGTCGACCCGGGCCTGGTCCTTATCGGACGGCGAGCTACCCATCGCTCACCGTCCGCAGGCCCGCGCCTACGGTGGCCGGAAATCGGCTTGCGACTCCCGACGCCCGGGGCGTCTCCTGCGGCGACTAAGGGCGCGAGGGCACGAACCTTGTCTCACCCTCACGCGTTTCGCCTCCTCCTTCGCTAGCATAACTGCTTCGCAGAAGGAGGTGACGGCCTCCCATGCACTCTCGCTCCGAACCATGGCCTGAACCAGGGCCGGACGCGAGAGATCGCCGCCGCCGATCGCCTCCGTGAGGACACGGCGGTACTCCGCCCAAGCAGGGCAGACCACCACCGTATGCTGCACCGTGTCCTCCGGGCGATCCACACAGTGGTGACACCCGGACGTTTCCTCCCGCTTAATCCTAAACAGGAACCTCCCGAAACATCCATGCCCGGTGAGGACCTGCGTCAGGCGGAAGGTGAGCACGCCGTGGCGCCTCTCCAGCCACTCCTCAAAGAGGGGACTTATCGCCACAATTGTGGCGTGCCCAGTGACGAATGCTATGCCATGCCATGCTGTGTCTTTTTCTTTTTTACACTTCTTTAGCACTTTTAACCTTTAGTTAAATCGTGGACAATGGTGTGGGTTACATGTTTGTTATATCTTAGTTTAAGTATTTCTTTGTATTTTTAGCATGTAACTGTTTTTTGTCCCTAATAATTAAATAAATAAATAAGTGCAATAATCAAAGTGCCTGGTCTAGTGTGTTGCACTCGGCAACCGAGACCGGATTTCACCCTCTGTTGGTACAGAGGTCTACAACTGCTGTTCTGCCGTTTACCGCTGGAGAAGCGGTCAAAATGATCCTCAATATCCTCATAATGACGGCGTTCCTGTGAGTGATCTAGAAAATACTTCGGTTACTACGAGTACTATATCCTAGGGCGAATACCATAATTAACTCAGTCAGAGTCACTATTTCTATCTACATATTTTATTTCTACATAGCCTATCCTATTGTACATTGTTCATAATACATTTTAACTTATAAAGACCTTAGTACGGCTACTGTATATTTTGTTTAGACTACGGGTTTCGATTACGCGTCTATCGCACTGAGTCACTTGTACAAGGTAGCATAACGTGGATACGATTTCTTATAATTAATTAGCTTATAATATTTTATTTTGTAAAATTTAATCATAACTGCAAAGGAGGAAAGTTCCAGTAGCTCTAAGAGTACTCGTACAAAGACCGAAGAAAAAATAGAACTCGGTATTCTATTTAAATTCATTATGCCATTCGATGACTCCAGGGAAAAACTTAATCCCTTCATTGCTAATTGCCAGAGCGCTTTTAATACCGCTAAACCTCTTTTATTCAAATTTATTCTAAGTCAACTAATAGATAAAGCTGAAACTACATGCAGTGTCAAAGAGTTCGAATCTTTTGAACAATTCATCGAGTTCTTAACAACAATTTGGGGAAAGGCAGCACTACGCTCAACTTCTCACTGAACTTCAGGACTGTAAGCAGAGCTCTGCTGAAACAGTCAACCAGTTTGCATTAAAAATAGAAACATACTTCGCGAAACTACTTACGGAAATAAACATTTCCATTCCGACGAAAAATAAAACTGAACTAGTAGGACGTGTAGCTGCGATGCAAGATCTTACGCTTCATACTTTTATAATAGGACTCTTTGTAAAATAATTCGTTAGATGCCGAAACACAGACTCGTTAAATTCTGCTATATGCTTCGCAGTAGAAGAAGAAAAAAACATCTCTAGTATTTATAAAAGATCTGCATCCAATACTTACTCCAGTAACGATAAATCAAAAAATACGAATCCTCGCCGTGACTTTCAATCGCCACATTTTCCAGCTCCGCGAAATCACCAATTCGATCATTTAAAAGCAGTAATACCAACGACATGGTATGTCGCTACTGCAAATACATAGGCCACACTATTGAAAATTGTCGCAAAAGAAAATACAACAATAGTAGGAACAAATCTGCGGCTGCTACTTCAGATGGTCGTCAACCTAACCCTATACACAAAAAAAGGAAGAAGGGACCGACGAAGTCGACCAAAACAACGATGTAGGCCCCTACTGTCAATGAGAGAGCGTGGGTTCCGCGCCGTGGGCATCGCGGGCTGTGAAAGGTGTTTAGAGTAAAATTTCCCGGCCGGTGTCGCCCGGGAAATTCGTCCTACTATATCAAAGCCGATGCCTCTATTCCCACTGTATCCCCTGAATCCACTGTTTGTATGAGACCAATTACTAAATCTCCTGAATCACGTACTAAGCTATGTTTACGGGACCAGTGCATCAGAAAAAGGCAGTCTGGCCTCTCCACAATAACCTTAAGGATGCTATTGGAGCTTCCACGTATCCTACGCATTAGCGATGCCGTTCCTTTGCGCATGATAGCTTCAAAACTATCTATGCCTGCTTCGGCAAACATGCCCGACGCACTACAGAACCGCGCGAGCCCCAGCAACACCCGAAAAGCATTATAGCTGCATTCACTAGCAAGGATTTCTCAGAATATTGTCAGGCTGAAAGCATACAACACGTTACAGTTACTACTGGTGTACCCCGTGGTAATGGACCGGTGGAGAGAGTACACAGAGTTTTAATCTCCATACTTACCAAGTTGTGTTTAGGGGATGAAAAGCAATGGTACCGTCATTTAAGTCAGGTGCAAAGATCACTGAATAGTACTTTTCAGCGCAGCATAGGTACAACTCCTTTTGAGTTATTAATCGGAACTAAAAAGAAACTTAAAGAAAATATAGAGATACTTAACATGTTACAAGAAGAAGAAAGAGAGAAGTATGTACAGGATAGAGCAAAACTTAGACAATACGCTAAAGTACAGATTCTGAAATACAAGAAGAAAATAGGAAGAATTATAATAAAAAAAGGAAGGAGAGTGTGAAGTATATATACTGTGGGAGATTTTGTAGCTATTAGAAGAACACAATTCGGAAAGACTTTGAAGATAAAGGCAAAGTATTTGGGACCTTACAAGGTAGTGAAGATACTTGGAAAAGATCGATATGAGGTGGAAAAAGCTGAAGTTACAGCTGAGGGTCCTATAAGAACTAATAATATAATATCAACTGCAGCTGACTACATGAAAAGATGGCCAGGGGTAAGCTACTAAGCTTTTCTGTTGTTTGTTCTGTTAGACGTTCCTTAACATTTCAATCTTAAGTTTTCTTTATTTATTTATAAACAGAATAAAGTAAGATAAGGCATTGTATCTCAGGTGTTCAATGTCATTTTAATTTAAGATATTAGATACTAAGATGTTTGTGCTGGTTTATTTCTAAAACTGTTACGTTGTTTTAAAATATTTAAGTAGTAGAGTAAGTTCATAGTCTGAGGCCTGACTATGGCAGGAAGGCCGAGTTGTGGGCTATTTTATATTATTAGTTTTGTAAGTTTTCTTTAATTAGTAGATTTAGTCGATTTGTCAATTCGTAGAGGCATAGACGAACGGGCGAAGCATAGATAAAGGCTGAGAGTAAAAACAAGTGGTAGTTTAGAAAAAGATGAGAAAAGATGAAAAACGTATTAAATTAAAAGCTGTTTCATATTATTAAAAGGGTGTCTATTTCTGTTATCTATTCTATTTCTTCCATCCTACATTGATTTCATCTTTTGACGATATAAGTCTCGCACTTTTTGTGTATACTGTACACTGATTTGGGATTCGTAATATACCGGTTCCGGACACTACGATTTCACGTAATTCGGAGTTATAGCAATCCATTGACACTCTACTTGAACGTCTTTCCGTCATTTCCAAATATCCAATTCGCCGACAATCTTTTTGGTTTCAAATTGCGTAGGGATAGTACTAATTATTTTCGTTAATAGTCCGCTTTCTCACGTAGGATTGCCGCTTGTCAATAATACCGTAGGTATCTCACACAGAAAGAACTCGGAGCTTATTGTTTTACATTTATTTAGGCTATCTAGATTCCAAAAGTTTAGCTTATCTTTAGAATTAGGAATATACGAACTAGAAGGTAAAATTAAACTAAAAGTATTTGGATTATCTAATCCATGTTATACTGTGGTGGTGATTTAGTGTGAAAATCGTAATTGGCCCATATTTTGCCTTTACCTTTTGTAAATTTCTACGTAATCTATTGACCTATCGAATATCAATATTGGACTCATAGACAAATAAACAAGCCTACAAAGGTCTCATTTGCCCCTTGCTGGAAACAGCTTCACAAAACAGTGAAATTCCCTTTTGCGCCTAAATCGTGACACACAGCTTTTTTTTTATCTGTTTTCAGTAAGCCAACCTCAAATCTGACCGCGGTCAAACAAAGTTCTCCTATAATAGAACAGGTCTATAACATGTCCCCATAACCATTATATTATATAGTTAAGGTGAAACTATTGATTTTCTCCAGTTATTAAATTAATGCGCATACTTACATCTCTAGCGTTGTACGTAATTTCGTGGTATGCCAATTTATTTTTAATTAGGATTCCATTCCATTACAATACCGAGGGCTAACATATTCGTCGTGCTGGTAATGTTTTGCTTAATCATTGCTTTTGATGCATGTATGGGCAAACGTAATAAAATACGTATCGGGGAGGTTTGTTTTTCATCCGTTCTGTTTCTGTTTATTATATTAATGATTTTATTAATTAGCTTGTTACGAGTATTGTTCCACTATAGAGCCAACGCTTTGATTGATCACTTCGTTTGTTCCTTGCGTGTTGGCATTACAGAGAATTTAATTCAGGTAGGTCAGGGTGTCTAAGGTTGACTTAGAAAACACCTACTAGACAATTAACAATGCATTGCTACATAATGTACCTACCTACCTACATATCAGCTTCCTACCCTACAACCTGCAAAATCATGTATGCACATTAAGTTTAATTTAAGTCATAAGTATCTGTTTTGTGAAAAAGTCAAATAACTCGTATCGTCTATATAAAACTATCATATCTACTCCTTTAATATCAGTAGGTAGGTATGCGGGATATGAAGCATGTTTAGTTATAAGTAGAAGCCGGTTCAAACGAACAAAGCCAGCTCCATGATATACGACTCGGTGCAGCCCAAAGGCTTCCTCTTTGATTAAGGAGAAAGTCTATTACGTCGTACATTAGGTATGGTTTTAAGAATGTCATTTGTCTTTGAACTGATGAAAATAGTATTTTTAAATATAAAGTGCTACTGACAAATTTCAGGAAAATATGATTGCAAGAAATCACACAGCCTTTTCTTACTAAGTTTTTTTTTAATCTAAGGCCAAATAATTATATGCGATATCAAATAGAGATCCTAGATTGCCAAATATTATGAAACAATCAGGGTTTAAATATTGATAACAATACAGTGGCTGTGTTATATTAGTTAGGAACATAATATTAGAAATTAATTGTAGTGGTAGTAGTGTGGTATGTATTAATTGTAGTACATTACAGATGGTTTTTTAAAATATAAACACAATATTGAATCATGATAAGCCGCAAGTTAGTAAATATTGATTGCATCCTCTATAAACATACTAAGGTACTGAATTTAACGAGAAAGAAAATACAGGTAGGGGGGGTAGTTCAAGGCATGTCGGCCATAATTTTGAAAATAAAAATGTCTTCTTGCAAACAAAATAACCACCGACTTTCAAAAACACTACAAAATGAAAAATAACTTTAATTTCGGAAGTCTGTGTCTTCGGTTTTGTATTTTCGTATTCTGCCACCGACTTCCGAAATTAAAGTTATTTTTCGAAGCCGACTTTCAAAAAACACTACAAAATGAAAAATAACTTTAATTTCGGAAGTCTGTTTCTTTGGTTTTGTATTTTCGTTTTTTCCACCGACTTCTGAAATTAAAGTTATTTTTCGAAGCCCATTGTTTTTTTTTGTAAAAAGTTTATATTTTTCACTTTTTAGCTGCAGTAACCTACCCCACACAAATTCAAATACCACTAACTGCTATGTAAATAACAATGACAGGAAGATATAACATAATCCACATAAACTAGTGAGAAAAGTTGTTGTTTTTTCTCAAATCGTGCTGTATCAATTTCGATAAAATTTATATGAAGTATTTTATTTTATAGTAAGTATAAGTACCTGCCAAACAAAAAAAGAATCAACAAAATCATAATTGGCGGAGTAAAAGCACAAGAATCAGAAGAAAAAACAAATGCCTGCAGGGTTTTGAAGAAATTATAAGAATTTAACATGTTTGCGTTTTTTGACTGTGCTTACGAATAGCTGTAAGTTTTTACATCATTCCGTCGTAAGCTTTGATACAGAGTGGACGCATAATACAGTTATCCTCGTTGTTTTCTGTGATTGGTCAATTTGTTTAAGTTGCGTTTCTCGTTTGCTCCTGTAAAGTTTAAATGGACTAATCAAGAAAGAGTCGAAAATATATCTGGGGAAGTCACCGAGATAAAAATATCTGCTCAACTCATCTCTGGCCAATATGACGACTTCCAAAAGCAACTAAGTAGCATCAATAAGCGACCTTTGAGCGTAAGCTCAGATGTAGTCTAAGCTCTCGAATTACAGATAGACAACCTGGAGCAGCAGGGCTGGCAATGTAACTTAGAAATCTCCAATGTTCCGGAGAGGCGAGGAGAAAACTTACCTGCTTTATTGGAGGATATAGGTAAAAATATCGACCGTAATATATCAAGAGACGATATTACTTCAATACATCGCATGCCACATGCCACTGTAAAAACACGTACTCTGAGGGACAATATAATAACTGCATGCCGCCTGAAGGATTTACCCTAAAGACCTGAGCATCGCTGGCGCACCACACACTTTATATGTAAATGAACACTTAACTCTACAGAAAAAACTGTTGCTACGCGAGCCCGAGAGGCAGCTAAAAAATTTTTGCGAAAATCTTTTTAAGTATTATTTAGGTTGTCAATAATTACAATGTCTGACATAACACACATACACATGACATCACGCCTGTAATCCCTAAAGGGTTAGGCAGAGGTGCACCTATAGTACACACACGTTTCGCCAGTTATGTTTAAGTCCCATGCAATAGGGGGCGAGCCTATTGCCATCAACCGGGCTCAAATCCAGACTCCGGAAAGAAATTCCTGGTGGAAAAACCCAACAATGTCTAATACTAGTAAAAATCATGACTTCACCATATATTACCAAAGCAGTAAAGGCATTCGCACGAAATTGAATACTTTGTATATGAATATTCTCTCTAACTGTTCGATGTTATTATTTTAACAGAAACATGGCTTATTCCAGCAATTAAATAACAATGAATTTAAATGAATTTATTGATAATCGGTAATTAGTTTTTCGCTGTGACCGGAACAGGACTGCTACAAGAATGTCTGATGGCGGTGGAGTATTGATAGCGGTATTACGAAAATATAACCCTGTTTGTATTCCTTTTTCACAGCTTGGTACATTAGACCAATACCTTGAGCAAATCGCTATTATTATTCCGAGCAGCAACAATTCTTCACATACCTTTCTTTCTTCTTCCTTAATACAGGTTATTCTATAACCTAGCTAGGATAGCAGAACGTCACCCACCAGATTGTGTTTGACATGGTACAAACTTATATGTATACCTAACTATGTAAACTTCATGTACTACAATCTCCTTTTTTATGAAATAAATTTACTATTACTATTTATTACCTTTATCTGCGCAGCTTATGTGCCGAACAATATACCTTTTGCTGTATACAATACTCTTTTGAAAATATGGACAATTTAATCGACTAAATACTGACTGACTTGTAACCGTTTGAAGGACTTTTTGATTATTCACGATGTCAAGCAATTCAATCATATATCCAACTCGAATGGACGCGTACTAGATCTCCTTATCTCTGATGCCAGATGCACCGTTTTGAAACCTAATCAAGATCTTTTACCGACTGTCAGCCACCATCCACCATTTTACACACTGTTATCCCTTAATACCGCTATCGAAGTAACCAAACTCGCATTTTCCGGTCTGGTTCTCCAAACTGCTCATCCACATTTTTAAGAATAAAAAGAAAGCCTGGTGTAAATGGAAAAAGTACCTACCGTAATATAAGTGACTACGAAGTATTTTCCTGGTATAGAGCGCGTCTTAAAGAGGATTGTCTCAAATGTTTTCACAAATATATAAATAGTGTCGAGGATGGTATTTCCATTGATGTTAAACACTTTTGGGTTTACGTTGCTAATCGGCAAGGTAAGTTGGGTATACCGACCTGTATGTTCTATAACAATGTAAGTTCTAGCGACCCAGTTGAAATTAGTAATTTGTTTTCGGCTTTCTTTCAGTCAGTTTTTTCTCTCCTGGATAGTGCCCGGCTTCTGATTTGAGTAATGGCAATAACAACTATCTCTGAACTTTGGATTTCACTGTCCATGAAGTCTGCAGACAACTAACATCGTTGGATATAAACCAAACCTGACCTACCGCCATGTTTTCTGAAGATGACAGCTGAAACAATTTGTATGCCTCTTTCCATGTTATTTAACAAGTGTATTTGAAGTGGCGTTTTTCCGACTGCGTGGAAGAAAGCAAATCTAATACCCGTGCATAAAAGTGGGTCTAGACAAAACATAGAGAATTATAGACCTATATCGATTCTTTGTGCCCTGGCAAAAATATTTGAAAAACTCGTTAACCAAGCCATATATCCTTTCTTGCGTCACAATATGCCAACGCATATGGCCTGAGCAACGTGGTTTCGTTAAAAATAAGTCTACAGTGACTAACTTAATCTTTACAGATCACTTGTTCAATGACATGGATGCAGGTTATCAGACCAACGCTGTTTATGGTGTACATAATAAAGAGTATTCTATTCTATTCTATTCTGATTTTAAAAAGGCTTTTGATAGAGTGGACCATTTAATTATAATAAATTATACTTCAATGTTGCATGCATCCTCGAGATTTAACTCACATGGTAGTATCGTACCCTAATGCACTACACTGCACACTGTGTTGAGAGACTAAAAAAAAAAATTAATAGTCTGTGTCATCTGTCAACTGTCACCCAAACCTCATTCGTTTCGTGTGTTGCACTGTTACGCTGTGTATTCAATAATTCAATCTACATGATTAAAATCTTTATATTTTCATAGCGAAAAGTATTAATAAAGTGAAAATTAGTCATGGGAAACGAAAAAATTAAGTGACGAAGAATATTTTAGGCGTTTATTTTCATTAAGACCTATAACTCTATCGTTATCTTAATGAGATAACACGTGATGTTATCCAGGTAACAAAATGGTATTTCTTAGCAAGGTAACACGCGATGTTATCCAGAAGTACAATAACTACTTTCTCGATGAGGTAGTACGTGATACTATCCTGAAAGTAACTTTCATTTTGTTTCGGCCTTCAGAAAGCCCATCGTTGCGATCTTTAAACTCATCGCATTATGATGCATATCTAAGTTCTGTTGAAAACAACAGAAATATCGATGAAACACAAGAAGATGATGAAATCCCAGTAGTCAAATCGGTCGTTAATACCGCGTCTCAAGAAAATTTCCTTGTCCTTGCTACAAGGAAAACTTCGAGTGACCCGAGTGTGTCACTTTCTTCTTGACTTTCTCACTAAAAATTCTTGAGTTGCTTGGCGAAGCTTGGCTGCAGTCGGAGAAAAAATACACAATGAAGTCTCTGAACGTTGGGGAAAAATACTGCTCGATGGATCAGATAAAGAACACAAGGTATCATTAAAAGCAAAAATGCTTGTTCCTGAAAATTTCACATTAGTGCGTGCACCAAAATCATTTGGAATCAGCGAAAAATCAGCTTGGTTCAGGGATCGCTGGCCTCGTCAACCTAGCGAAGGACCTCATACAGGTTTAATTTATAAGCAAACTTGATATTCTGTAAAGAATATCAGAAATCGGTCAATTGCTTCTTGATCTACACCCCGACTCCCGCGAATACTACAGGCAACCGGAGAACCGATTTTCAGGCGGGAAATGTGCGGGATCCTCTTCGACAAGCAAACAATATGATTGCAACACCATCCACAAGTCGACACCAACCAAAACCATCGCCATCTTCGGCGATCAATTACTACGTGATAGGCTAGTTCAAGGCCTACAGGATAAAAATCTACAAGAAAGTTTGTTACGTATGGAAGGATTGACACTTGACAAAGTGGCTAAAATTTGTCAAGCAAGTGAAGTCAGTAGAACTCAAGTACAGGAAATGAATCCGATGTTAGAAATAGATTCTGTAAAGTATAGAAAGAACAGTTCTAAAAGTTTTAATGGGTGTAACAAGGAAAAGTCTGGGAGAAGTGATGGTACAATGTTCAAGTGTAGGCGTTGTCAACAATTACATGCACCAAGGGAGTGTCCTGCATATGGGAAAAAGTGCCCTAAGTGTGATATTTTGAATCATTTTGCTGTTAGCTGTTAGCTGTTAGAGTTGTCTGATCCAACTAGTTCAAATGAAAGCTTATTTTGTGGTGCGGTCCAAAATATGTCTAGTTTAAATAAGAATGAGTGGACTGAAAATATACAGATTGAAGACCAAAATATTAAGTGTAAATTAGACACTGGTGCTGACGTTAGCATTATGCCTGAGGAAATTTTTAATAAAATTGTAAAAAAACTAAAGTGTGAATTGTATAACACTGATTTAAAAATAGAATATTTTGTTGGTGAAAATGTTAAACTGGTATTGTAAATTTAAAATGTAAGTTTAAAGATAATGAATGTTATGAGAATTTTGTTGTGGTTGATTGTAATACTCGTACTATGTTATTGGGATTGCCTGGTTGTGTATCGTTAAATTTAGTAAAGCGTGTGCACTTGGTGGAAGTTAACAATAACAAAGAAAAATTTATAAAGCAATATATTAATATTTTTGAAGGTATAGGAAGAATGCCAGGAAGCGTGGAAATTCCTACTAAGTATACAGAGGAACAGATTTGCCACCCTTCACCTAGATTGCCAACTTCTTTAATTGAGCCATTAAAAATAGAATTGAAAAGGTTGGAAAGTAGAAATGCTATAGTGAAGGTAGATAAGATTAATGAAAATGCATGTATCAGCAGCATTGTAATTGTAGAAAAGCCGAATGGCAATATAAGATTATTCCTTGACCCATTAGTTTTAAACAAAATAATTGTAAAAAAGCCTAAAGTTTTGCCCACACTTGAAGATTTAAGTTTTAAATTGAAAGGTAAAAGATTGTTTTCAGTTTTTAATCTGTCTGAAGGATTTCATCATCTAGTTCTGTCAGAATCATCAACATGGAAGTGTTGCTTTGCAACTCCACTTGGAGTATATAGATATCGTGTCTTACCATATGGATGGATGAATGCACCTGAGTTATTTCAGGATATACTTGAAAATCACTTAGGAGAGTTGCCAAATGTTATGATTTGGGCTGATGATATCTTAGTTATGGGTAATACAGAAAAAATACATGATGAAGCATTATCAAGTGTGATTAAGAAGGCTCTAATGTTAGGAATTATATTTAATAAGAATAAGTTTCAGTATAAGCAGACAGAAGTATGTTGGTCAGGTTTTTAATGAGCATGGAATGTCTCTAGACAAAGAAAGAGTTGAGGCCCTTTTAAGTTTGAAAGAACCTGTAAATAGAGATGAGCTAAGACAAATATTAGGCTCATTCAATTATGTTCGTAGATATGTTCCGGATATGGCTATAAACTTAATGTCACCTCATTGTAAATTGTTAAAGAAAAACACTGAATTTATCTGGTTACCTGCTCATAGGGTAGTATTTGCAGAACTTAAAAGAAAAGTGTGTATGGCTCCAGCTCTTACCTCATTAAATTCTAAGGAAAAGATAACTTTACAGTGTGACGCATCCAAGAATGGAATAGGCTGTTGTTTATTCCAGCATGATTAGCAAAATGTTTTAAGATTGGTTACTTGTGCATCAAGAACTATGAATGATGCTGAACTCAATTATAGCCAAACTGAAAAAGAATTGTTGTCTATTTGTTATGCAGTTAAGAAATTTCATAGATTTATTTATGGCTTTCATGTAGATGTGCAAACTGAACACAAACCTATTGTGTCAATAATGACAAAACCCATTTGTAAAATTGGATCTCCTCGTTTGAGACGTTTAAGGTTGAAATTGTTAATGTATCATTTAAATGTTTACCATGTACCGGGAAAATTGTTACATTTTGCTGACATGTTATCTAGAAACAGCCTTAAGTGTACTGAAATAGATAAAGAAATGTCACATGTTGTTCACTCGGTTACTGTACACTTACCTATGTCACCAGAAAGAAAATTAAAATTTCAAAATGAAACTAAATCTGATTACATTTTAAGTTTGTTACACAAATATTACATAAATGGGTGGCCTGATGAAAATAAAATCTCTAAAGAAAGTAAAGAGTATTATAAAATAAAGGATGACTTATATTTTGAATGTGGTTTAGCATTTTTTCAAAACAAAATAATGGTTCCTAAGTCTCTAAGGTCTTATGTTTTAAATTTAGTTCATGAAGGTCATCCTGGAATTTGTAAATCTATTAATAAAGCAAGACAGTTATTCTATTGGCCTGGACTTTCAAAAGACATACATAACTTTGTTCTTGAATGCCGCACGTGTGAGAAGTTTAGACCAGCTAATTCACATGATAAGTTGCTACCACATAAAATACCTAATCGTAGATATGCTAAAGTTGGTACAGATATTTTAGATTTTAATGGTAAATTCGAATATTATAATGCTAAAGACATTGTGTTTACTTCTAGTAGTCCACATTACCCTAAAAGCAATGGAATGGCTGAGAAAGCTGTTCATATCAGTAAAAATATATTGAGGAAAGCTAGTGAGGATAGGGTTGATTATGGAGACTATTTGTTAAGCTATAATAACACTCCATTAACAGGGCTAGAAGTTTTTCCCTCACAAATCTTAAATAGTAGAAGGGTTAGAACCCTTATTCCTACAATGGATAAGATAAGAAAGATAAAAAGATAGAAAGTAACATTTATAATTTATTAATTTTAAGACAGTCCTTAAACAAAAAAATTGAAGATGTAAATAGGAAAAAGAAGTTAAGTTTAATATTGGTGATGAGATTGTTCATAAAACAGATAAAGATAAATATTGGAAAAAAGGAAAAATAATTGCTAAATGTAAGGAACCAAGATCTTTTTGGATAGGAAGGGAAGGAGAAGCTAATGTTAGAAGAAATATTAAGCATTTAAAGAAGTCTTTTACTAAAGGCAAATATATTGGTACAGAATTTGATTATAATTTTAAAAATAACGATTGTACAAAATCTTATATATCGTCTCCAGTACAAAATATAGAACCGTCCATTGTAAGAGAGTCTAGTGATGAGAACTATATAACAACAAAAAGTGGTAGAATTGTAAAACCGCGTATTATCTTAGACCTATAGCTGTATAACTATGCAACTAAATTTTTCATATAATTGTCTAGAGGGGAAGGTGTTCTATGTAATCTATGGTATAGATTATCTATGATGGCACTTGGTCAAGTAATGTGATAGACCTACTTTAATAAATATGTTTTAATTATTTCAAGTGTTTAATTAACTATCATAATACAGATGCAAACCTTATCTTTGATCAAAGTTAATGGTATCCATGTAACTGAAACAGGAATAATAATCACCGTTAACAACATGATTAAAAAAAGAAAAAAAAAAAACTTCAACACCAAACAGAAAAATAATCCCGCTTGATACTACCTTTCTATACTAACAAGCAATGTTATGTCCAGCAAAAACCCTAACTTCCTATATAGAAAAATGTTGCCCACTTAGAAACACTTATAATTGTGATAATTTAATCCAAACTTATAATAAACACTTAACCCTCCTTTGCGTCACGCAGTCGGGTAAAAAACCAATACACAATAATTGTACCTCCCAGTCCATCAGCCGCTGAATCAAATAAACGCTTAGTGATAGCGGCGTATATATAAATATATTATGTTCACTGCCTACAGTACTAGGCATGCATCCATGTCAGCGGCTTTCAGATCGGACGTCTCAATGGAAATAATAAAAAAGACTGCTGGCTGGACTAGTAACACAATTTATGCTTTGCAAAATTTTACAAACAACCTGTTATTGAATCTGTAAAAGACAGGGCGTTTGCTGATGGCATATTCAATTCATAAACCTGTAAAAATAATCTTCTGTTATTAATCTGATTCGTTATTTGATTGTTACCAAGTGCCATTTGATTGCTACCAAGTGTTAGCCTTTTGATGGTTACCTTATAATATAAAAACTGATTGTGATCACTGGCCGGATTTCTTTTTGTTTTGTTTCATAAACAAATTCCAAACTACTCACACATAAACATGAACATACAGGTTTTTCATTCCATAATAAAACATACTCTAAACATCTACCATGTGAGTTAAATCTCGAGGATGCAACATTGAAGTATAATTTATGGTTAATTAATTGAACTTACCTTAAGTGAACTTCAACCAAAACGACATGTTCCGCAGTGGACATTTACGAGGTGACATTGATAAAATGTGCAATGTGAATTTACGGCAACATTGGCCTGAAATTCGTCGGTAGCAGCTATTAAAACATTCTTGGTAACTAAATACCTACCCTGAAATATAAGATTTAATTAAATTATGTTTTTGAGTATTTAAAAGTTGTCGTCATTTCTAATTTTCAAATCATGCTGATATTCAATTATTATTCACTTTGTCGCATAATCTCATAATCTGAAAAACCGATTATAGTAGGTGCGCAAACAGGTAATTCCAGAAAGATGCGAATGGTTCTATTGATCTCCTTATTTGTAACCAAATAAGAATTGAAATGGTCCGTCAGCTGGTTATTTTTTTTTATGACATCATATTGTTATCATGTTATCAGGCGCCGATAAATAAAACATGTCAATGATCAATCGTAAATGAACATGTCCCAATCACTAAACTTGAAATCTGATTGGTGATCGCAGTTGGTTTTGTCATTGTAGATCATTACTTGTTGATGGGAATCGATAAATTGAAACACTGAGATGAAGAGAACCACCGCCAATTTATTAGCAAAAATGGATCTGCAGTCTGCACTTACATTACGTTGTATCTCTTAAGTATTTTACTGTGTGTAGGTACATAAATAATAAAATGAATAAATAAAGGACAGAGCTACGGAGCCCCACCTTTTTGTTTACGACTAAGTATTTATGAATAGTGATCATAGTGTCTTTTGGGATCTTCATCAGGCTACTAGATTCTTGAAATACTACAGAAGAACGTTGTAAAGTTCGACTGATTCTTGCGACGTGTCCGATGAAAAGTTTTCACTAAACGTTAGTGTGAAAGTCTTCGTACAATGAGTTCATTGAGTAACCCCATGACTAGGGGTGGACTTTTACGGGTATTCCGATTATGATGAAGACACACAGTAGTTATTTTTTTATTTTCATGTACATTTAAGTGCATTGTTTAAAACCCCAGTCTTGGAAATGAAATCCAAACGTCTAGAAGTTGTCTTTCCAATAGGAGTACGATGAGTACCCCGAAACGCAGAAACGAACAGATTGACATGTGAATGACATTTACGAAATAATGTCAACCAGACTGTCAACCACAATGTTTCCACATGATTTATTTGTGTTACAGGTAAAACTTCTAATAATTTATTATGTAGTTTTAAACCATTTAAGGATAAAAATACAATTATTTTTGAATTCCTCTATTTTTTCGCTACAATTTGGTGCACTTGTGCCTCGAGGTATCTACACGTTTGGGCAAAGTTGTATGGGCTTTTATTGACCTTCTTTCGCACACCGTTAGACCATGACCAGGGTTACGACATAGGATACTATTCATCCCGGTAGAAGGATCTTGTGGGACAATTGCCTACCACCACGTGAGCGAAGCCAAGATCTCCACTTTGACTTTCTTGCTAAACAGAAAGCCATCCGAGCAACGCCTAATCATTATTGTGACAAGGTTCCAATGTTATAAATTTATCAATTTTATCTTTTATTTTTACACAATACGAGTATGTTATCAATTTAATTCATTCGATTAAAAAATATATATTTTAGTTTTTTTTTGTCATTTTTATATTGTTTTAATTTTAATTTTGTATTTATCATTTTTATAATATTTTAATTTTGTATTTATCATTTATTAATGTTTTTTTCATCATGTTAATAATCTTTATGAATTTGCCAGGTTGTTAATAATTAATTACAATCTAGCGTTTAAGACTAAAGAGCAATTTTAATCTAACCTAATTTTTATGTGCGATAACCAAATATACGGTCTGAGAAAAAATGACTGGGCATTTTTGCTTTTCTTCCACTGCATAGGTACTCGTAACATTTTGAAAGGTTGCTTTATGTTTCCTCAGATTGATGGCAACTGGCTATCGCTTGCATATTGTGTCTCAGTAAATAATGAATTATGTGAACGGTGATACGGCTGTGTGATTTGTGTGATTACTTTGCCGCAATTAACCGTTACAAAGACAGCAGCTGCATTGCTGACTAAGTTCCACAAGACTGCACCCCCTATAAATGTATTTTTGGCAGACGCAGTGTTAAGCGAGCAGGCTTTCGTCTAGGTACTCGAGTAGTTGACAGCAACTATTTACATTCTTAATCAGCCCATAATGTTCCCACTGTTGGGACACAGGCCTCCTCTCGGTGAAAGGGAGTGGGCCGTAATTCACCACGCGGGCCCAGTGCGGATTGGTAAATGTCACATGTCTTCGAATTTTTGGTTCTAGGACATGCTGGTTTCCTCACGATATGTTCTCTCACCGTTTTGAGAGCAGTGGTGATGAAATAATTTACACTAACGCTGATAGCACACCTCCACCGCGAAACCGCAGTAGTTCAATTGTACTGGTTCGCGTCATGTTCCGCTACTCGCATCCGATTCAAGTAGCGGAACAGGACGCGAACCAGTACAATTGAACTACTGCGGTTTCGCTGCTATGGTTTCGCGGCGGAGGTGTGCTACCAGCGTTAATAAAGCGCCTGTCTTGTTTCGAAGCTAAAACCTACAACTCGGTAAGTCGAGGTTACCACTGGGCCACCACTTGACTGCTCTCTCTATTCACATTCCAAATCGATAACTACTGTAGGTACACAGTGTACACAAGAATTACAGATAGAAGCATTCATGTTCATTGTCTCGAGTAACTGTGGATATCAGGGTATTCATGAATTGTTCCTTGATACCTAATGTCATTGACATGTAATCCAATAACCACAGATTTAGAGTAGGCTAGATACCGCACGTTCATTAGATACATTAGTGTTATCCTTTTCATACCTACGATGACGTCACCTAGAAAAAAAAGAAAGAAAGAACAATTATTTATTCTGCACAAACAAAACGCACAGTACAGCAAAATAACAGTCAAAATACATACGTACAAAGTAGCCTCAGCCATTTAGTGATGTGCTCAACGTAAACAGAATCACTTCAATCGCTCGCTAAATGCGTCTGTGAGCTAATAGACTTCGTCAGGAGTGGACGTGCGTTGACATTTTTTTCATTTGACATGCAATAGGAAGTTGCAATAATGCCCGAAATTCACAGCACAAACTTCGGGGCATGCTTGGACGGACGGCTTGTGGTATCTAGCCTAGTCTAAATCTGTGCCAATAACCCACTAGCATTATCAGCAAAGCCTTATTTTTTATTAATATTCTACATTTATTAACAGGTAGGTACTTAAAAATTTTCCACAACCCCACGTGACTAAATGATAACCGCATGGGTCGACCGAAGGTTAAGCTACGCTTGCCGCAGTCTGTTCATGGATGGGTGACCATCCATTTCCTCCAGTGCCTCGGAAAGCACGTTAAGCCGTTGGTCCCGGCTGTCATTCGTAGGTATTTAGCAGTCGTTACAAGCCCAAAACGCCCAAAACTCTGACAACCAGTCGTACCAAGGGGTATCGTGTTAACCAGTAACTGGGTTGTGGAGGTCAGATAAGCAGTCGCTCTATGTAAAATACTGGTATCCAGCTGCATCCGGTTAGACTGGAACCCGACCAACATGGTTGGGAAAAGGCTAGGCAGATAGATTGACTTAATAATTTCACTTTTAGAAAAACTACCTATGTTTTCATATCAGTTGCCTAGGTAGGTACCTTATACCTAGTACATATATTTCTGTGTCATGATGACCAGTATGAACTTTGGAATAATGTCGTAGCTTGGACTAATGGCTGACATACACTAAGCTGAATGCTTAGTGTATCGTAGTCAGCCACTGGTTTCTACCTGGTTTTACTCACCGATAAGACATTATTAGTCCTGTTTATGTTTCACAACATAAACCTTATACCTACTTAATTTTTTATACATTTTATATACACCGGGGCATTTTAATCGTCTTACAACGGCAGACCACTTCATGTATACAGTGACTACTAATCAATCATGAAAGTAAAAAGAATATTAATTAACATTTGAATATATTTGTTTTAAATATTATTCATTATGACGCATGATGTAGTTTGAAACACGCTGTTATGAGCGCGGTGTGAGCCTTGCACTCCATGCCGCGCCACCCTTGGAACGCAAAGCTCGCACCGCGCTCGTAACAGGAAGTTTCCAACTACGTCATGCGTCATAATGAATAATATTTTTTTACTTTTTATTCAATCAACTCAGCCTATAGCAGTCCACTGCTGGACATAGGCCTCTCCCAGGCTGCGCAACAAAACCCTGTCCTCCGCTTTCCGCATCCAGTCTGTCCCAGCCACCTTTTTAAGGTCGTCGGTCCATCTAGCTGGGGGGCACCCCGCACTACGCTTGCCGGTACGCGGTCTCCACTCCAGGACTCGTCTGCTCCACCGGCCATCGGTCCTTCGACAAACATGGCCAGCCCACTGCCACTTCAGCTTGCTTACTCTGCAGGCTATGTCGGTAACTCCGGTTCTCTTCCGTATAACTTCATTCCTGTTCTTATCCTTCAAAGAAACTCTCTGAGTGACCTTAAATTTGTGGACCAGTCCGACTGTTAGTGTCCACGTTTCGGCACCGTATGTCATAACGGGCAGGACGCATTGGTTGAAGACCCTAGTCTTCAAACACTGCGGGATTGACGACGAGAAGACTTGACAAAGTTTTCCAAACACTGCCCAACCCAACTGGATCCTTCTGTCGGCTTCCTTCTCAAAGTTGTGCCTACCAAGCTGGAAAACTTGCCCTAGGTAGACATACTCCTTCACAACTTCGAGAAGCGACCCTTCCATGTGGGTTGGACTCGGCAAAACGTGCGAATTGTACATGACTTTCGTCTTGTCCAAATTCATGTCGAGGCCAACCCGCCGAGAGGCTCCATTTAGGCTGTGCAGCATCTGGTCTAACTGTTCCAGCGTCTCTGCCATTATGACGATGTCATCGGCAAAACGAAGGTGTGAGATTTACTCGCCGTTTACGTTAATACCCTGTCTAGTCCAGTCCAGCGTCTTAAAGACGTCCACCAACGCATTGGTAAACAGTTTCGGGGATATCACATCCCCCTGTCTCACCCCCCTGAGTAGTTGGATGGGGCTGGTTTCTTTATCCTGGACCTGAACAGTCATCGTTTCAGCGTCATACAAACATTTCGACACTTCGATGTAGCGCCAGTCAATTCGACATCGTTGCAGAGAGGCCAGAACTGCCCAAATTTCGATGGAGTCAAAGGCTTTCTCGTAGTCCACAAATGCCATACACAGCGGCTGATTGTACTCTTCGGTCTTCTGCACAATCTGCCGAACAGTATGGATGTGGTCTACGGTACTGAAGCCTTTTCGAAAACCGGATTGTTCTGGTGGCTGGAACTCGTCAAGTCTCCCAGCGAGACGGTTCGTGACGACCCTCGAGAACAGCTTGTATACGTGGCTCAGAAGTGAGATGGGTCTATAGTTCTTCAGCAAGGTTTTGTCGCCTTTTTTGAAGAACAGAACCACCGCACCTCTGCTCCACGCTTCGGGCGTTGTACCCTCTTGGATGACGGAGTTGAAGAGACTTGCTAGCTCTCTCAGGACTAGAGCCCCGCCCGCTTTAAGGAGCTCCGTCGTTATTCCGTCATCACCAGGTGCCTTGTTGTTCTTTAGCTGCTCGAGAGCCGCCCTAATCTCGCAGTGGTCGACATGCGGGATGTCCTCCGTGTAGTGGCGCGTTAATCCGGCTCGATGGTCATCTTCACTATACGCCGCTGGTTTTGCCGTCCACGTTCAGTATAAGTGTCCGTAAAAATCCTCGACTTCCTCGAGTATCTCGGACTTCGAAGTCACGATTCTACCATCTGCAGTTTTCAGTTTCGTCAGATGGGACCTCTCTAAATGCTGAGCGAACACTTTTGACCCTCGGTTTTGCTCAATCGCGACCTTAATGTCGCTGGTGTTGGAGCACCGAAGGTCGCGTCGCGTCAGCTTTCTAATTTTTAGGTTTAAGGCCCTCTTAGCTGACGAAGACGGCTGCGTGAATGGCAACTCTCGTCTTTCCCTCATAAGTCCGAGAGTCTCCGAGGAAAGTTTGGACACTTTACTTTTCCGCTGCGCCGGGAAAAGTCTGCGGGACACGTCGCGTAGTGTTTTGACCACCTAGTCGGCTTTCTCGTCAACAGTGCTTGTGGTTTCCAGTAGGGCGAATCGATTTTGAAGTTCCAGTTGGAACGGGAGGAGAGGTCGGAGAGTAGGCCTCATCATTCGGCCTCTCTCAGCTCGAAAATTGATATTTAGAGTGGCTCGGACAAGCCTGTGATCGCTTCCGGTATTAAACCTGCTGATCACGGAGACATCTCTAAATATGTGCCTCTTATCCGTCATAATGAAGTCTATCTCGTTCCTTGTCACGTTATCGGGGCTCTGCCAGGTTCACTTCCTTTGGGGTTTCTTCTCGAAGAACGAATTCATCAAGAAAAGCCCCTGTGGCTCTAAAAAGCTGACCAACATTTGCCCCCTGTGATTCCTGCACCCCAAACCAAACTCTCCGACTTTCGATTCGCCGCGTTCTTGTACTCCCACTTTGGCATTGAAGTCTCCCATAACAACGTTGTATTAGGCCTTTGTCGTACTGTGCATCGCCTTGGCAATATCCTCGTACATGGCCTCAGCTGTCTCGTCAGAGCATGTCGAAGTCGGCGCATATACCCGTATCACTTTCAGGTAGTACCTGTCAGTCAGTCTTAGTACTAGGTACGCTACCCGTGTCGACACACTACTGATTTCTACAACGCTGTTAGTGAGTTCCTTGTTCACAAGAAAGCCGATATCGCCTTGGGAGAGCTGATCACCTTCGCGGAAGTAGAATAGGTGGCCTGACTCCAGGGTTATCGTGTCCTCCCCCTGTCTTTGGACTTCAGATAACCCCAGTATATGCCAGTTAATACGACCTAACTCTACCTCAAGTTCGGCGAGGTGATGGTCCAGCCTCATCGAACGTCTATTGTACGTAGCCAGATGTAGTCGTCGTTGGTAGCCTGCCGTAACCCGGCGATTCTTAGCACTCCCGTCCCGCCGTTACCGTGACCGCTACCTTGACCAGGAATAGAACTAGGAACTAGGGGACTAGGGGACGTTGTTTCTGCACTTTTTTCATGTGGGAGGTTTAATGCCCGTAGTCACCACGCTGGGCAAGCGGGTTGGTGACCGCAGTGCCAATCCTTTCGCAACGATGACGCTGCTGCCCGTCATCGCTCTGCTGAATTTAGGTTGGCTTGTTAGATGGTTATACCGCCATCGATCGGTCGCCAGCGCCTCGTCTGTCAGTGGCAAGGTGTACCGCGCGTAGCTGAGGTTGACATTTGGAGAGTCTGGTTGATGTGTGCTCCCCCTTACACCCCTTTGCCCCACACTTTTTATTATTCAAATGTTAATAAAAAAAAAAAAATACTTTCAATGATTAGTAGCCATTGGATACATGAGGTGGATAGCCGTTGTAAGACGATTAAAATGCCACGGTGTATAACTGTGCTTGGTATCCTTTCACTTATTAGCCACAGACCGGAGCAATAGTCTGTTATTTTCTATAAGTCGTGTTGCTGAAACCACAGGGTCCTGTTAAAATTCTGAGTTTGGCTTACATGGAAACAGCATATTACAGCATTTACAAACGCATATTTTTTTTTCTGTCTTGGATTTCGATTTACTCTCGACGTCAGCACTCTTGAAATCTACTGGAATGATACACTTACTCCTAAAAAAAACAAAACGTTGGAAGAACTACGTTATCTGTCACTCACGTGAGGCCGTGGAAAGCACGATGGCGCACGGCGGTGCACTGATAAAATCAAAAGTTATTTATTCAAACTAGGCTGAGAATCAGCACTTCTCGAACGTCAAATTACATAAGAAAGTCCCCCAAAAACGCCCGCCCTTCACCACTTGCTAGTGCTTTAGCTGGGAAGAAGAAGTGGTGTAACGGCTGTCTATTCAGTTAGAAAAACTTGATTCAATACAATAATATGTAAAATAATTCACATTACGCAACACAAAACATTAAATTAAATTATTTGCCATATTATTATGTTGTTGTTGTTTATGTTGTTGTTGTGGTGTACACACCACTATACCTAGTTCTATAACTAGTCCTAGTGCAATATTTACTTTGTCATCGATCGTCATAGATAACTGCCTTATCGCGATTGTTATAGAATGGGTTCACTGCGACACACTCATTAAAAATACACTACACCTGATTGGTTACTTGGCAATGCAAAACTAAGTACCCAAATATAATTGAAGATCAACAACAAACAGTGGCGTTTAATAAAACCATGATTTTTTTTATCTATTATATAGATATATATCTATATATATAATAAAACAAAGTCGTGTTAGTAACACCATTTATAACTCAAGAACGGCTGGACCGATTTTTATGTTTTTGGGTTTGTCTTCGTCCGGAATAGGATAATAAGTATTAAAATATGATATTCATGAATAAAAAAAAATTGCAGTCAAGACATCAGTCTAGCCGTTCATTTGTTATAAATGATCATTTGAGTCACTACGAACTGTTAATGGTACAATATGCCCAACATATCGTAGGTAGGGTAGGTAGGTAGAGTATGTAGGTAGGGTAAGTAGGTAGGGTAGGTAGGTAGGGTATGTAGGTAGGGTTGGTAGGGTATGTAGGTAGGGTAGGTAGGTAGGGTAGGTAGGGTTGGTAGGGTAGGTAGGTAGGGTAGGTAGGAAGGCGAGGTAAGTAGGTAGGTAGGGTAAGTAGGTAGGGTAGGTAGGTAGATAGGGTAGGGTAGGGTATAGATACTTAGGGCTACCCGTGCGAAGCCGGACCGGGTAAAGCTAGTTTATTATAAAATAAAACAGAGGATATTTAGGAAAATTAAGCTCAAAAAAGCCTGATTTGTTTATTTTAGAGCATCAGATTTAAAAAATGACCTAATTCTAAATAAATCTTGTCAGTCTCAAATTGAGTATCTAACAGTATTAGGATAAGCTGAACAAGAGACATCCTTGAAAACAATTTCAGCGCATATACATATCGTACACGAAGAATATATCAACTTCATACGAATGTCTAATACCTACTATTATAGTTTGGGTTAAATGCTTGGTTCCACACTTACTACTTGCAACCTGTGACATAAAAAAACCGGCCAAGTGCGAGTCTGACTCGCGCACGAAGGGTTCCGTACCATTATCTATAAAAATGGCAAAAAAATCACGTTTGTTGTTTGGGAGCCCCCTTAAATATTTATGTTATTCTTGTTTTTAGTATTTTTGTGAAAATTTCAATTGTCTAACTATCATGGTTCATGAGATACAGTCTGGTAACAGACGGATAGACAGACAGACAGACAGACGGCGGAGCCTTAGTAATAGGTTTCCCGTTTTACCCTTTGGGTACGGAACACTAAAAATGCAAATTCTGTAAGGATTGAAAAACAACACATTATTGAAACAATACAATGTTAGAGAACTTAGAGATAACACTTCTATTGTTACAATTGCGACAATATTTACACAATATTTTCTTTACCTATGATCATGTCTGCCTTTGTCTGATGATGGCTCTCATGTGAACTGCCTACAGACCTGCATCGATCACAAGGAAACAAAGAACATCACGGCCATTAAGACAGGACGCTAATGTTGTAATGTTAAATAGAGAATTTCAATAATTTCCACATATCCAGCTTGCGCAGTTACAATATGCTTATTTAGGCTAATCACTGCGATAATAAAGCTATAATCATTCAGAATTTTGGTATTCAAAGAGTGATAACTGCTGTTGGGTACATGTTATGTATATCTTTATGATTGTTATCACTTTTAGAGCTCACGATTAGACACCTAAGCGAAAGACGGGTATATTTAATATTTAGTTTGCAATAATTGCTCACATTAAGCCGTCATGTTCAGAATATTATAATAACGAAAATAATACAAATGTGTATAAGTAGTAATAAGTGTGTGAAAAAATATTAATTAAATATCAAAAATGAACAAAGAATATACAAATAATGAACAAAACACTGCGGACGAAGAAAACCGTAAAAAAAGGAAAAAACCGAACATTCTATCACGTATTTTTATTTGGTGGATGTGCCCTGTGCTCATTAATGGAAATAGAAGGGACGTGGAGGAAGAAGATCTAATAATTCCCGGTAAACGATACAATTCAGAAAAACAAGGAGAATATTTTGAAAGGTAAGAATTTAAATAATAACTTGTCTGTTTAAGTAAGTAGTACCTACCGATTGCTATTGGTACTATCTACTTAAAAAATATCTACAAACTGCTGAAAATAAAAATAACATTTTAACCGTCGCAATTTAGAAAACTTTAATACAATTTACGGATGAGGGGCTATCGAAAATGTTAGCAAACAATAAGGAACCTCTTCGAACGGATCGATACCGTTCTGTGCATATGTCGTGTTTTCCGTCTTTCAATTGATACGACCCTTCATGCGCACAAATATTTGGATAGAGAGCCCGCACCACGTGTAATATGTTTGTGCTTACCTACGATGCTTTCTGTTTATTTTTACGCATTTTCTCCAATAGATAGGTCCATTAAACAAAGTGCATACACAACACCAGACTTATTTATTATGACTACAAAATTCTACTGAAAACAGGATATCAGTATTAAATTTAGAAAGACGCATAGACGATATTCAAAATGACATACGAGGAAAGATTACATTATTTTGGTCATCATTTAATAAACGAATATTTAGAGAATAAAGTATTTGTTTACCTACTTCATTTCAAAACTGAATTAGATGTTGTATATGGATGAGGAGCTCTTGGCTTAGTAATAACAGCCGCACAGCTCGATTCATCTGGTTAGGCTACGCTTGCCGGGGTTGGCCTGTGGATGGGTGACCAACTTAACATACCGAGACTCCTACGTGCCTCGGAAAGCACGTTAAACCGTTGGTCCCGGCTGTCATTCGTGGATCTTTGACATTCGTTAGGGGTCGTCAGAAGCCCAAATGACAACCAGTCTTACCAAGGGGTATCGTATTATCCAGCTACTGGGTTGTGGAGGTCAGATAGGCAGTCGCTCCATGTAAAATACTGGTATTCAGCTGCATCCAGTTAGACTGGAAGCCGACCCCAGCATTGTTGGGAAAAGACTAGGCAGATTGGCAGATTGATATTTTTAACTTCAATGACTAATAAAGTAACTATTAAGTTAAAACGAACAATATTGCCGTTTTGTCTTTGTTAGGAAGTGATAATAATCGAGTTATCTCGCGGGGTATTTGTGAGCCCATTGTTTTATCGATAAAAAAGTAATAATAAAGCAAAACTTGATTTGTAATGGAATGATTGTACCCACAAAGTGACGACATGGCGGCGTCTAATGAACTAAATTGTGGACTTTGAGTTACGATTAAATTGTTGTCTCTAGGCCAAATAGTTAGCCAAGGTACGCTTGGGTCCTACCAGGGTTATGAGTTTGTCCGAAAGGGATATCGGGGCCCTGGCACACAGGCATCTGCAGGAACACGGGTGGGTTTTAGTCAGTAAAAGTCAAACACACGCCCTCCCGCTCCGCCCAGAGAAGGAGAAGTTATTTGATAATTTCCCACCCAAAAAAAGGTACGTTCGGGTGATTTATTTCGCGCTCTAGACTTTCAACGCTTGAACGCTTTAAGTTAGAATTAGCCTCAAATGTCATGATTTCATGACGTAAGTAGGAGCCTTTTGGCCTCGTACAGGACTTTGCGTTTTACTTACATTTTTTTTTTTATAAACTTATATTTTTTAAAAGATTATGTTTAGTTTAGTTTGTGATCTTCCTGTGCGAGTATAATACTTTTTCTCTCTAACTTTTCTTTATCTTTTCTTTCTAAGTTGTCATTGAATAGGGTAATTTGAACGTAGCGAGTTGTATTGATGATTTTAATCATTATAATTTTGTTCAGACTTTACGAGTATGTGGGTATGTGCTACTTTACTCGTATCAAAACTGGAATATCATCACACATACATTTTTTGTCCTACTTCGTGAGTAACGAAATTTTCTTATAAGAGAAGAAATATATTTTATCTATCTCTTTTCCCCTTTGAGAGACGTAAATTGGTTAAAAGCTTCGTACCTTAGCCATATTAACGAGAAATAATTTTGCAGATGTGTACTTTTAGCAAACTAACACATTCGAGCTAACATAATTTTCTAGATAGTTTATAATTTTTTTCAAAATTAAGTACGTCGGTTTCGTAGTAAATGATTTTTAGAGGAACTCTTGTACCTACTTACGGTTTATTAACAGGGATAATATCTATAGTGATTCAATAGGGCCGTATATATGATTTGATGTATTATTATGCTTGTTAAACTTTCTAGATTCTGGCTTGAGGAGTTAGAAGAAGCAACACGAAATAACCGGGAGCCATCGCTATGGAAGGCACTACGGAGAGCCTACTGGCTTTCCTATATGCCTGCAGCGATATTTGTAGTTATTATATCCGCAGCCAGGTAAGCACAATTATCCTTCATTTTTTAGGGTTCCGTTGTCAACAAGGAACTCTTATAGTTTCACCATGTCCGTCTGTATGTTTGTCTGTCTGTCTGTCTGTATGTTTTTCTGTCTGTCTGTCTGTCCACGGCTTAGCTCAGAAACTCTTAGTACTAGAAAGCTGTAATTTGGCATGGGTATACACATTAATCACGCCGACAAAGTGATATTAAAATCTTGATATAAACAAAATTTTGCAGGGTCTTACCTCCCTTGCACGTAAAGTGGGGATGATATTTTTTTTTTTCGTATATCCCATGTTATGAAGTATCTTTGGATAGGCCGTTCAAAAATATTGCGGATCTCTAAAAACCATTTTTCGTTTCAGAGATCCCTTTGCGTAATATTAAGCTATAAAGTGCTAATATTTGTTAGAGTCAATCCCCCCCCCCCCCTGCCAGATAGATTCATGACAGTAGTATACAATATTAGTTTTAGTATATGCGAAACCCGAAACACGTGTGTAGTATTTTTAACCGACTTCCAAAAAGGAGGAGGTTATATGTTCGGCGGTATGTTGTTTTTTTTTTTTTATGTATGTTCACCGATTACTCCGTCAATTGTGGACGGATTTTGAATGGAAGGGTATGCTCCTGAGGTGGATTGCCACCAAATCAGAATCTGATGAGGGGATCCCATGGAAATCGAGGGAAATCCTCAAATTTTATAGGCATACCTATAGCGATTTGAGTATTTTTTGTAGTAACTCGTGTATTTGCACTCGAAAAGCACCATTTGGTGAAGTGGAACTGATGATGAAGACCACAGGTGGCCACCGGAACTACTTAATAATAAGTATTTCACCGTCACGATTCGATTAGGCACTTTAATATGGTTGCTAAGCAATTTATGCTCGTCAAAATGCCTATGGTGAAGTCACCATCAGTTCTCCTGGTTCTTACCAGGAGAACTCCTCAACAATTAACGCTCCTGCGTCGGGAAAAGCAATATTTTGTAAAAGGTGATGAGCATTTGACATTAGGCTATTGTAAATTAAATAAATTACAAACTGACCCACTAAAAAGTGAAAAATAAAAAACTTTTTACAAAAAAAAAAAATCAACCGACTTCCAAAAAAAACACTACAAAGTGAAAAATAACTTTAATTTCGGAAGTCGGTGGCAAACAACTAAAATACAGATCCAAAAACACACCTGGGACTCGTCCTCGACAGCCGGTGGAACTTCGTGGAGCATTTTCGACGTCTGGCTCCCAGACTGGAGCGGGCCGGGGCTGCCTTGAAGCGGCTCCTGCCCAACCTAGGGGGTCCAAACGCCTCCTGCCGGAGGCTCTACGCGGGGATCGTGCGGTCCATGGCCCTTTACGGGGCACCGGTGTGAGCGCGTTCTTTAAGGCTGCGACCAGCCCAGCGGTTGAACGCGTCCCAAAGGGTCATGGCCATGACTGAGCCTCCTTGCCGGACTGCCGCCATGGGATCTGGAGGCAAAAGTCTTCGCGCACATCTGGGAGTGGCGCGAGGAGGCGAAACGCCGGGGTGAAACTCCGCTGCCGCAAGAAATCACGGCACAGCGGACAGAGCTCCGGCGGGATCTCATGGCAACATGGAGAGTGCGATTGTCGCAACCCAGCGCTGGGCACGCCACAATTGTGGCAATAAGTCCCCTCTTTGAGGAGTAGCTAGAGAGGCGCCACGGCGTCCTCACCTTCCGCCTGACGCAGGTCCTCACCGGACACGGTTGTTTCGGGAGGTTCCTGTTCAGGATAAAGCGGGAGGAAACGCCAGGGTGTCACCACTGTGTGGATCGCCCGGAGGACACGGTGGAGCATACGGTGGAGGTCTGCCCAGCTTGGGCGGAGCACCGCCGTGTCCTCACGGAGGTGATCGGCGGCGGCGATCTCTCGCGTCTGGCCCTGGTTCAGGCCATGGTTCGGAGCGAGAGTGCATGGGAGGCCGTCACCTCCTTCTGCGAAGCAGTTATGCTAGCGAAGGAGGAGGCGGAACGCGTGAGGGTGAGACTAGGTTCGCGCCCCCGCGCCCTTAGTCGCCGCAGGAGACGCCCCGGGCGTCGGGAGTCGCAAGCCGATTTCCGGCCACCGTAGGCGCGGGCCTGCGGACGGTGAGCGATGGGTAGCTCGCCGTCCGATAAGGACCAGGCCCGGGTCGACGGCGCGTTGTGTTCCACGCGCGCCTCAAAGAGATATCAGCACCAATTGACGGGGTCCGTTAGGACCAATGCCTGCCGGGGTTGCGAGTTTGTCCGAAAGGGATATCGTGGCCCTGGCACACAGGCAACGGAAGGAACACGGGTGGGTTTTAGTCAGTAAAAGTCTGACACGCCCTTCCGCTCCGACCAGAGCGGGAGAAGTTATTTGATAATTTCCCACCCAAAAAAAAAAAAAAGATCCAAAAACACCGACTTCCGAAATTAAAGTTATTTTTCACTTTGTAGTGTTTTTTTTTGGAAGTCGGTTGATTTTTTTTTGTAAAAAGTTTTTTATTACGTAAAGAATCTATGTAAAAAATTTCAAAACTGTATCATAAAAAAATCACTAAGTCATAAGAGGTAACATAACAATGTTACCGGGTTGTCCGTACAAAAACAGGCAGCGGCGCGGCGCCCCCGCGCCTCCAGGGTCATCTTGCACTCATTGATAATAATTTGGCAATAGGTACCTAACCGTACGGCTATTGTATTGTAAGTAACTAAATGGTGATAACATTTTCCATCACACTTAAATATTTTTGGGACAAAATATAACGATATATGGGACATGTTTTTCAACTACAATGTTAATTTTCTTTTTGGGATAAATTCTTCCAAAAGTCAAAGTCAAAAGTCAAACCATTTATTTCAAATAGGCACATAAGAGGCACTTTTGAACGTCAAAATTTACAAAAAAAATAGAATTGATTCTAGTTGCCCCTTCCAAAAGGTAGTTTCGTATGGAGAAGAATGGGCAAGAAACTCCACTCTTTTAAATATGTTTACAATATTTTGTTTGATTACATTAATTATATGATTATATGTGAAGACGATGCACCTAGAATAAAATTACTATACCATAATAGGTAAAACGAATTAAAAACTAAGCAATGAAAAATAACTTAATTATTAGATAGATACATGGTGTTCACATATTTACAAACATCATAAAAGTATGTTTTTCTAAAAAAAATAAGTCAGTGTGTGAGTATAGGTATCACAGAATGTAAAATCAATATCATAAAAATAACAGATTTTACCATAAAAATAGCAACCAGTTTGATTTTGTCTAGACTCTAGATTGTCCTAGTTTTAAATTTTCTCTCATTTAATTTAAATATATCACAAGGTATTTTGTGGTAACATTTAACATAGTACCCCATAAAAGATGTATGTACTTTAGATAATCTGAAAAATGGTTGATCTATTTTATCTTTATTTCTAGTATTAAAATTATGTCTATCGCTTATCTTGTTAAAAATATGTAGATTTTTCCTTACATACATAATATTTTCATAAATGAATTGGCAAGGTACCGTCATAATATTAATCCTTTTAAATAGTTCCCTTTTTTTCTTTTTTTTTTGGGTGGGAAATTATCAAATAACTTCTCCCGCTCTGGGCGGAGCGGGAGGGCGTGTCAGACTTTCACTGACTAGAACCCACCCGTGTTCCTTCCGTTGCCTGTGTGCCAGGGCCACGATATCCCTTTCGGACAAACTCGCAACCCCGGCAGGCATTGGTCCTATCGGACCCCGTCAATTGGTGCTGACATCCCTTTGAGGCGCGCGTGGAACACAACGCGCCGTCGACCCGGGCCTGGCCCTTATCGGACGGCGAGCTACCCATCGCTCACCGTCCGCAGGCCCGCGCCTACGGTGGCCGGAAAGCGGCGACTAGGGGCGCGAGGGCGCGAACCTTGTCTCACCCTCACGCGTTCCGCCTCCTCCTTCGCTAGCATAACTGCTTCGCAGAAGGAGGTGACGGCCTCCCATGCACTCTCGCTCCGAACCATGGCCTGAACCAGGCCCGGACGCTAAAGATCGCCGCTAATAAAAAAAAAAAAAAAAAAAAAAAAAAAATAGTTACCTAAGAGACTCGCGGCGACGGAGATTATAAATTGCTCTGACAGCTCTCTTTTGTAAAATAAAGATGGACTCAATGTCAGCAGCCCGACCCCACAGTAAAATGCCATACGACATAATGCTGTGGAAGTAACTAAAATAAACCAAACACGCGGTTTCTATATCTGTTAGCTGTCTTATCTTTCTAACAGCATAAGCGGCCGAGCTTAGCCGCCCCGCCATCGCCAGAGAGGTTATATGTGGTCCCCATTGCAGTTTCTAGTCTATAGTAATTCCTAGGAAAACCGTTTGATTAATAAATTCCAGTTTTTCTCCGTTCAATATGATATCACATTCGCTACTTCTAACATTAGGTAATTTAAATCTAATACATTTGGTTTTTTTTTCATTTAGTACCAAATTATTTACCGTAAACCAATCTTGGACCTGAAGAATAGAGTTATTCACTTCGTCAAGATTTTGTGATCGTCGATCTATTTTAAAGATCAATGATGTGTCATCAGCAAATAACACCATCTTCGGTTGATTTTGAAGTAATTGGGGATAATCATTAATGTAAACTCAAAAGAGGAATGGACCCAATATCGGACCTTGAGGAACGCCCATTGCCATTTCAGACCCTAATGAGTTAACGCCGTTTATTTGAACTTTAACCTTTCTATCTTTTAGGTATGATCTTAGTAAATCAAGAGCTGCATTCCTAATCCCATAGTGGTCTAGTTTCAGCAAAAGTGTCTCATGGTTCACGCAATCCAACGCTTTAGAGACGTCGCAAAAGATTCCAATGGCATCTTGTGCTTCCTCCCAGGCGTTAAAAATGTTCTTTATTAGGGTAACACCGGCGTCAGTGGTACAACGCCCTTTAGTGAAACCGTACTGCTGTTCATGAAAGATGGAATTTTTATTAAAGTGACGTAACATTTGATTGAGCATCAACTTTTCAAACACCTTACTGAGAACTGGCAGAATTGATACAGGCCTATAATTATTGGGTTCTTTACTATCTCCGGATTTGAACAAAGGAACTACTTTACTGTGTTTCATGAGATCCGGAAAGACTCCTTGATCCACACTGGTGTTAAATATAAAAGCTAAATAGGGCGCAATGGTTTCGATTATAGATCTACAGACTTTTACAGACATGCCCCAGAGATCTTCTGTTAATTTAATTTTAAGATCTTTAAAAGTTTTTATAACAGCCTGGGGGTTTGTATGTTGGAACCTAAATTCCAAAGGGCATACTTTTACATTCTTTCTAAGTAAGGCAGCAGAGAGCGTGGGTGAGGAATTTAAAGTTTCAGTATTTTATTGCTAATATAAAGAGCTTTAGCTATTTTGCAGACACTTTTAAAAGTTTTAGAATATTTTGCAACATATTGATGAAAGCTTGTATTATTCATATGTTGCTTTAGGCCATAAAGTTCAAAAAGATTTTCCCTGCTTTTACGAATACCTGGAGTCGCCCAATCACTAAATCCCAACTACGGAACCCTTTATTGTGCGTGGTCGGACACTCACTTAGCCGGTTTTATTTATTCGTTTTGCAAGAGCATACAAAAGATACATGTTTCCATATTATGTGAACATAGAACATCTGATTTTTTTTTTCGATTTCTGTGTTGGTCTCATAGTGAAAGTTATTTGTTTGATTTTCTGGTTTTCAGTTATTTCAATTAAACTTTGTACCTACAACTAGTTTATAAATTACGTACTTATTTAAAAGTACCTACTTTAAGTGCGTTTTAAGCACGTTCATAAGTAACATTGGTTTGCAGAAAATATTCAAACACAAAACATAGAGAGCGTATAAAAGCTGATACCTAGTAAAGTATGAGCTTTTATTCTTGTCTTAACACTGCGTCTTTTTATTATTAAATAGATCAAACTTCTTATCATTTACTGATATGCGTAGATAGATATGCATACATACCCTCGATTGTATCCTGTAGCAAATCAACAAATGGATTACGTAAAAGTGCTTTCAATTATCATTGTATTGGTCTTGTTATTGTTTTTCTGACAAAACTCAAACATTCACAAACATAAAACACTGAGTCGTCTTTCATGACAAGTTAAAAATTCAATGATATGTTCACAGGACAGTTCAACCCTTGCTGTTTTCCCAGCTCCTCTCCTACTGGTCAGTAGAAAGTTCGATGACTCAACAGGAGGCTGGGTTCTATGCTTTCGCTATGCTTGGGGTCAACTTCGTAGCCATGATGTGCCAGCATCACAACACATTGTTTGTGATGCGGTTCAGTATGAAAATCAAGGTCGCCTGCTCCTCGCTTTTGTATAGAAAGGTAAGAATCAATTAACTTACTTATTTTTCTGGTTTGTTAACAGCAAGAATAGTAACAATCAGAATTAACTCTCTCGAAGACATGTACTCATAGGTACCTACTCAAATCCATGTTTAGTGGGTTTTAGGTTAACGTTTCCTAGACTCCGGTTAATGGCTCCCGCAGACAGGCGCGACGCGACACTAAAGTTGTCAAAAAATAATCATCAGAACATTTTAAAAATAACATTATAAAAACGAATCATTTGACAAACATCTCATTTCGCAAACATATTACTTTATAAGTAATCATTTGACAGTATACAGATTTCGCAAATGTTTTACTTTGCAAATATTTCAAATGTTAAATGTACCTACATTAGTTGTCAAAGTTGCGATTTTACAAAATGACGCCATTTGATTGGTAGTCAATTTAAAAAAATACACGCTGTCCTAACTAACTAAAATAGGTGTAATTCGGTTCTGGCACTCACCTGCCGTTGTGGTCGCAGTTCCAACCTAACTTATACCTAGCTATTTCTGTTCAATTTACCTACCCCGATTAATGACTAAATAATCACTAAGTTTTGAAACTTTAATATTAGACTTCCATACCTGAACCTAAATTATATTCTCGTATTCTACTTTCTGTATAGGAAAGATTTCTGTATGTAAAGTAAGTTTTGGTAAATTAAGTAAGTAATTATCAAGCAATGCATTTTATCAAACCTTATTTATGCTTTGCGTTGTTTTTCCAATTAACATTAACATTGTTGTCTTTCAATTAGTTTTGTCAAATGAGTTATTTACAGAAATAATAGTTTGTATAGTAATAACTTTATCAAGTATAAATTTACCTACCGTTTAAAAAAAATAAATAAATTGTGATTAGTTTTTGTCTAATGACAGGACACTCATACCTACGTTGATGTTCGTTGTGAAGCTTCATTATGCAGCCCAAATTAATGGCATTTAATTTTCTTTTAGTTACTCCGCATGAGTCAAGTGTCAGTGGGTGATGTGGCAGGAGGTAAGCTAGTGAACTTGTTGTCAAACGACATCACAAGGTTCGACTACGCATTCATGTTCCTGCACTACTTTTGGGTTGTCCCTATTCAAGCCGCTGTCGTCCTTTACTTCTTGTTCGAAGCTGCTGGATGGGCGCCTTTTGTCGGCCTCTTTGGAGTCGTCACATTAATTCTACCTCTCCAAGGTACATAGTCTAGCTTATCGAATGTTTTTTTTAAATCCTTCTGAAGTCTTTCAGCAATATATTAACCGATATTCTTTTGTTTTTTAGCCGGCTTGACAAAGCTCACTACTGTTGTTAGACGCTCTACAGCTAAGAGGACAGATAAAAGAATTAAGTTGATGAGTGAAATTATTAACGGTATTCAGGTACATAAGATTAAAGATCTTGGGTTTTACTTAACAATATACTACATAAATATGAACAAAGTTTTTGTTGAAAATATTTGTACCTTCGTATTCAGCAAAAAACTCTAAATCATACTTACTCGGAAGTACCTAAACACTGGGCCGAGTTCACACCAAATTATTTATATTTCAGGTCATCAAAATGTACGCTTGGGAGAAACCCTTCCAGCTGGTCGTGAAGGCGGCGCGCGCCTTCGAAATGAGTGCCGTCAAGAAATCCATCTTCATTCGGAGTATGTTCCTCGGGTTTATGTTGTTCACTGACCGCACTATCATGTTCTTCACAGTTTTAACCCTCACACTCACCGGCAACATGATTACTGCCACTACGGTAACTACTTAAATAATTGCTGTTATACTTTTGGAAAATCTTTTGTCTATTTATTACTTTCTTAAAACGTTCTTATTTTCAGATTTACCCTATTCAGCAGTACTTCAGTATTATTCAAATGAACGTTACATTGATCTTACCAATGGCAATTGCAAGTTTCTCCGAGATGTTGGTGTCTCTCGAACGTATACAGGGTTTCCTCATAATGGGTAAATATTGTGTTAAAGTAGACTCCACAATAAGGTCATTGGCATTCGCGACGCGTAGTGTTGTAAATATACAACTACAATTCTAGCGACGTGTGACTTTCAGGCACATTCCTTTTGCAAACGCTAAGGACCACATTGCTTCATTTCTGTACAGTTGCAATTGTTTTTTATAACTATTTATCTTTTGTAAACAGATGAACGAACAGACATGCAAGTTACGCCAAGAATGAATAAAAATGGTGTTGATACAAATTTGTTCAACTCTAAGAAAAGAGAATTGGACAAATCACGCATCGTGCTACCTCAGAAGTACGCTGCTACCGACGTTGTGGTTCCGAAGGAAACCACTGAAGAACCAAATATGGCTGACTATCCTATACAACTTAATAAAGTTAGCGCATCTTGGACCGGTAATGAGAATACTCAGGAAATGACGCTTAAAAATATATCGTTACGTGTTCGCAAGGGTAAATTATGCGCTGTCATTGGTCCTGTAGGTTCTGGAAAGGTACTGATCGTACCTTAATTTATTTATTTTTCTTCTCTGCGTTCCTTTGCACGGTATTTAATTAATTATATATTATCATTACAGACGTCTTTACTACAACTGCTCTTAAGAGAATTACCGGTGAGCAGTGGTAATCTAAACATATCTGGAAAGTTATCTTACGCTTGTCAAGAGTCATGGCTTTTCCCGGGGACTGTGCGGGAAAACATTATATTTGGACTGCCCTATGATGTGTCGAAATACAAAGAGGTACTGACTTAAATATTTTGACCAGTAACCATATTTTGACAAAGTGTTTGATCCTACCTTAATTGTAAAGGAAAAATAATTTATCGGAAAGTTTTGGTTTATTGATAAGGATTGTTGATAGAAAGCCTTAGATCTGTGCTACCCGCTTCATCGGCAATATAAATATGAAAAAATATAATGTAAAACCTTCACTTTACAATTTTATGACAAGGGTCAATTTGCCCGCTGATATTTAAGTCACACCAATCCGAGCTGGCATGGTTTGTTGAATTTTCATTTGTTTTATTTTTTATTATTTGCTTGCAGGTTTGCCAAGTGTCTTCGTTACTGCCAGATTTCAAACAATTCCCGTATGGTGACATGTCTTTGGTTGGAGATCGAGGAGTTTCTCTATCAGGAGGTCAAAGAGCCAGGATTAATTTGGCTAGAGCCATTTATCGTGAGGTAATTTACACGCCTAACGATTGTTATAACAGGTGTATGCAGAAAAGTATTTTAATTTGTTTGAAATCTAGGTGTGTTGAAATTATTTGTATAATTATTAACTGTAGTAGGACTATTTCATAGATATCTCACTCATAAGTTTAATCGTCGGGGTATTAACTGATAAAGTAAATCAATAGATGTATTAATAACTGGATTGTACAGTTAGGTACGTGTAACACGACAATAATAAGACGTACCTACCTACATTTATGTTACGTATTCTAAATCCTATATTATGTATTGATCTTATTATAAGATATTAAACGAACAGTCTCTGCAAACCTTTGCTAATCGTATTGTGGAATGTACAACTTAAATAAAAACAAATTATTAAAAAAAAAACAAAAAACCCTACTGCATAAAAATTTACTGAAAAGATGGAAACAAGATGAAAAGAAAAGGAGTAGGTATCCTTTAAGTACCAAAAATAAATAAATGCAGTCGGAGGCATCTAGGATGTTACGAACGCCTTAAAATTTGCCTGCGACTGCATTTTTTTTTAGTACATAAGTATACTCGTTTTCTTTGGGCCTGTATGGCATGAAAATAAATGGATTTATTATTATTATAATATTATAGCCAACCGGGTGACCAGACTTAAAGGGAACACGGGGGACTTATAGGAAATATACAGGGTTACTGGTAACTCGACGTATTCCTTGCAGGACGTCATAGTATGGTTAAAATGCCACAAATTAAGCCACCAAATGTTCTACCGAAATTCAGTAGTTTTTGAGTTAATTAGGTTTTTAGTTGTTTTATGAAAAATACCATTTAAAAATGATTTACGGTGCGACTATACTGGAATTTAATGTATTATCATAGCTGATGCAGTAGCAAATCTTTGTTAATAGTTAAAAAATCCAAAATGCCGAAAACTTGGCAGAGATCACTAATTAAACATTTTATTTTTCGTAATTTTTGTCATTACTTTATTTAAAAAACTACTGAATTTCGGTAGAACATTTGGTGGCTTAATTTGTTGCATTTTAACCTTACTATGATGTCGTGCAAGGAATACGTCGAGTTACCAGTAACCAAAATACCAAAAACCACCAAAACCAAAATACCAAAATTACCAAAATTTTAACAAAATGTATTGTATGTAGAATTTGCGTTATGCTGGAACATACATTCAGACAAACAGACAAAAATTCTAAAAACTATAATATTTTCGGGATTAGAATCGACCCCAGACCTCACACCAATTCAATGTACAATTTTGACTTCGCTACGATTTTATTATTTATGTATGTATAGAAAATGTACTTTTTGTCAAAATAGTAGCTTAAAAGTGTTATAATATTTATATATTTGGAATTGGCTATTTACTAGCTTTTATTTGATACCCATATTATTATACAAGACGGCGGCGAGTACATCTCCTTCGCTTTGCCGATGACATCGTGATAATGACAGAGACGCTGGAACAGTTAGACCAGATGTTGCAGAGCCTCTCGGCGGGTTGGCCTCGGCATGAATTTGGACTAGACGAAAGTCATGTATACTTCGCACGTCTTGCCAAGTTCAATCCACATTGAAGGGTCACCTCTTGAAGTTGTGAAGAAGTACAACCTAGGGCAAGTTATCTAGATTGGCATGCACAATTTTGAGAAAGAAGCCGACAGAAGGATCCGGTTGGGTTGAGCAGCGTTTGGAAAACTTCGTCAAGTCTACTCGCCGCCAATCCCGCAGTGTTTGAAGACTAAGTCTTCAACCAGTGCGTCCTGTCCGTTATGACATACGGTGCCGAAACGTGGACACTTACAGTCGGGCTGGTCCACAAATTCAAGGTCGCTAAGCGTGCTATGGAGCGGGCTATGCTTGGGGTTTCTTTGAAGGCTACGATCAGAAATAAAGTTATCCGGAAGAGAACCGGTGTTACCGACATAATTATCCTGCAGAGTAAGCATGCTGAAGTGGCAGTGGGCTGGCCATGTTTGTCAAAGGATCGATGGCCAGTGGAGCAGACGAGTCCTGGAGTGGAGACCGCGTATCGGCAAGCGTAGTTTGGGATGCCACCCAGCTAGATGGACCGACCACCTTAAAAAGGTGGCTGGGACAGACTGGATGCAGAAGACGGAGGGTGTTGAGACAGGGTGTTGTGGCGTAGCCTGGGAGACGCCTATGTTCAGCAGTGGACTGCTATAATCTGAGTTGATTGATTGATATTATTATAATCACAAAATATATTTTCTTATTGCCCCTCTCTTTTTTGATTCGCAGATATTAAAATTTTATAACCTATTTTATACCTCTACCACTTACCATTATTATTTATATATATATATTATTATATATATTATAACTTACCACTCCCTCAATTAAAACAAATCTAACGATACCTCATAATATGTTAAAATCCATCAAGCCGTTTAGGCTACAGAGCGTGCCAAAGAAATAGACATACATACATACACTCGAAAAACATAACCCTCCTTCTGAGGCAGTCGGGTAAAAAGATGACGAATTACATCATATTGTTTCAACATCAGAATTATTTATCAAAGACATTGATTATAGATAAAAATCTCATTGTTATAACTTATGACTCATGTAACTAATCGATTATCATAATGATAAAACAATTCAAGGAAGGAAATGTTGTACTACTAGCTAGCAATAAAGAACTACGAGGTTCTATCCTTCTTACCTCGATGCATACCATTGAAAAGCTGTACAATTACAACAAATATTTAATATTTGGGTGGTCATAAAAACACTAAAAATAAAGTAACAGTTATAATTTCTCTAAAAGATTTGTTGTATTGCTATGGGTTTTGCATTAATTAAATTTTTTTTTTTGTTTTGCTACTACAGGCATCTGCATTTAGGAATAGATATCCTAAGTTGTAGACATTTGCAGTAAAAGGGCACTGCTTCGACTGTGCTGTTAATAAGTGTTAAGTACGAGTTACTGATGTGACGTCACAGTACATAAAATATTCTCAATCGTTGAAATCTACATTACACCTTTTACAAATAAATCAATGGTAGTATGACAAATTAAATCGTTAATACTTTTCCAGGCTGACATCTACTTGCTGGATGATCCGCTGTCGGCAGTGGATGCAAACGTGGGCAGACAGCTGTTTGACGGCTGCATAAAAGGCTACCTCAGTGGACGGACATGTGTGCTTGTCACCCATCAGATCCACTACCTCAAAGCTGCTGATTTTATTGTAGTTCTGAATGAGGTAAGTGGAAATAAAATGTATTACATTTTTTATTTATGTTGTTGTGTGGCAAACTTATAGGCAGTTCCACTGATGGTAAGTTATCTTCGCCGCCGCCTGTTGACATCTCGCTGCAGCACCAGAGGCATCGAAACTGTATTTTGCAACTTTGCAATGTCTCATGTGCGTATACTTACATTACATCGGCGCCCTTCAAACTACAACGCAGGAATGCGGCTTAGCGACAGAAGTAGGCATGGGTGTAGAACCCCGGACGAGCTTTTTACAAAGAGTGCCTCAATGAATGAGTAACCTAGTAAAACAGTATTATTTATGGTTAATTGAACTTACCTTAAGTGAACTTCAACCAAAATTATACGAGATGTTGCATCCGAAGAGATTTAACTCACATGGTAGTATCTTACCTATTGCACTACACTGTACACAGTGTTTAAAGACTAAAAAAAAAAAAATAGTCTGTGTCATAACTGTCACCCAAACCTCATTCATTTTAGAGCAAATTATTGCAACATCAAGGCGTAAAAGGATCATCAAACCCTGGATAACTGCTGGGTTGTTAAGGTGCATGAAAAATAGGGACAGGCTACACAAAAAAAAAATATCACCAGATAATGAAGTACTAAAAGTTTCATATACGTGGTACAGGAATTTCTGTAATGTTATTTTAAAGAAAGTAAAACGTACTTATGAGAAATAAGAGGTAGAAAAACAAAAAATGATCCGAAAAGACTCTGGCAGGTCCTTAGGGACATTTCAAAAATGAATAAAGTAACTATTCACCCAAATGACCTTTTGAAAATGAATTCCTCGCCCGGAAAATCCTTGAACGAAATAAATTATTATTTCATAAACGTGGGTAAGACTTTGGCTGCAAACTGCTTAAACTTGCAAAATAATGTCAGTTCTGATTTGGCTCAGATGATGAATGTAAATGGCTCCGATTTAAGGTTGAACTCATTTGTGATGGAGGCTACAAGTGAGGATGAGATTTCTCGCCTCGTGATGGGTTTAGAAACCGAATGCTCAGTAGGCAGGGATAAAATATCAAATAAACTCTTGAAACAACACATTGACTTCCTTGCCCCGGCTCTAATGAACATTTTCAATTTATGCTTGCAAACAGATATTTTCCCAACCCAACTAAAATGCTCCGAAGTCCGTCCAATTTTTAAGGGTGGCGACAAAAATTATATTTCTAATTATCGCCCGATATCAATTCTCCCCTCTATATCTAAATTGTTGGAAAAGATAATAAATAGTAGACTTACAAACTACTTGGAAAAAAATAATGTACTTGCTAATAATCAGTTTGGTTTCAGAGCTGGTAAATCTACGGACAAAGTAGTTTCTACACTTACTAACTTTATAGCTAATAATCTAAATAAAAGAAAAAAATGTTTGTCCCTAGATTTAAAAAAAGCTTTCTATCCCCATCTTAGTTTCCAAACTTGAGAAGCTTGGAGTCAGAGGAACCCAGCTACAACTTTTTCAGAGCTATTCACCGGGTGGAAGCAGAGTGTTTGAATAGGTAGTTATGTAAGCGCTGATCTCCCGGTTTCTTTCGGCATTCCACAGGTCAGCATTTTAGGCCCAACACTCTTTCTTATATATATTAATGATCTTACAAGTACCATCATTCCCAAAGGCGATATAATATCATATGCTGATGACACAGCTCTCCTCTTTTCCACCGATACATGGGACGAGGCTTTTAATGCAGCGCAAACAGATGCAGATTGGGCATGTATGAGGTCCTTCGTTGGGTTAACGAGGCCAGCGATCCCTGTACCAAGCTGATTTTTCGCTGATTCTAAATGATTTTAGTGATTCCTTGTGTTTTTTATCTGAGCAGTATTTTTCCCCAACGTTCAGATACTTCATTGTGTATTTTTTCTCCTAGTGCGGCCAAGCTTCGCCAAGTAACTCAAGAATTTCTGTGGAAATATCCACAGTAGAAGTTTCACTGACCACACTCGGGTCACTCGAAGTTTGTCCTTGTAGCAAGGACAAGGCAATTATCTTGACACGCGGTATTAACGACCAATTTGACTACTGGGAGTTATTCATCCTCTTGTGGTTCATCGATATTTCTGTTGTTTTCAACAGAACTTTGATATGCATCATAAGGCGATGAGCTTAAAGATTGCAACGATGGGCTTTCTGAACGCCGAAACATTAAGAAAGTTACTTTCAGGATAGTCTCACGTACTACCTCATCAAGAAAGTAGTTATTGTACTTCTGGATAACATCGCGTGTTACCTTGCTAAGAAATACCATTTTGTTATCAGGATAACATCAGGTGTTATCTCATTAAGATAACGATAGAGTTATAGGTCTTAAAAAAAAGAAACGCCTAAAATATTCTTCGTTACGTTCAGTTTTTCGTTTCCCATGACTAATTTTCACCTAACTTATAAAGATTTTTAAGAATGTAGATTGAATTATTGAAATATACAGCGTAACAGTGCAACACACGAAGAACGAATGAGGTTTGGGTGACAGTTGACACAGACTATTTTCTTCTTCTTTTTTTAGTCTCTCATTACCGTGTACAGTGTAGTGCATTAGGTACGATACTATCATGTGAGTTAAATCTCGAGGATGCAACATTGAAGTATAATTAGGAAAGATAAGCAAAGTATGCAATATTAACTTAAATTTTCAATAAAAACTATTGTCAACGAACGAGTCACTCTAGCAACAGCAAGTTTTTAACGCCGAAATTGATTAATGACATTACATGAAATTCCAAGGTGTAAATAATACTTTTTTGTGCGTGTCTTTGAATTCTAATATAGGGTGGCTAATTCGTATTATATTACTTTTTTAGCCCTCATTCTGATTTGACGCCTAATTTTGCAGTTGTTTGATGTCTATTATTTAGTTGAAAAAAAAAATTGTTTCAGCAAATTTGTTAGGCCACCGTCTTTAAGACCATGATCACCGCAATACTTTCAGTAATTTTATCCTGAAGTTCCTATAATACGAATTTAAAAAGACTCAATTTTTGTAACAAATCATTGAGAGTAACGAATACCTTTTTGATCACTGAGGATTTCGCGACATGTCCTGACTTCTTTTCTGTGGGGTTATCTAAAGAAACGTGTCGTGGTCAATCTTGAATACGAAAAGCGGAATATTTGTGACTTTGTTAATGGGATACGGATACCTAATAAATTATGCGAACATTTAATCAAAAACAAAAAACATCATCTTAATTTAAAGTTGTATACTTTTGAATTGTATCATACTTTTGTGTCTGTATAATATGAAATCATTTTTCTGACAAAAGGGCCCAACCGGCAACCAGGACCGGTTTCTGACAAAAGTGCCTAACCGGCAACCGGGACCGGTTTCTGACAAAAGGGCCTAACCGGCAACCGGGACCGGTTTCTGACAAATGGGCGACTAACTTGTTTATCTGTACAAGTAATTTTTTGCATTTTATTACTGAGACGAATGTATGTAGATAGTACAACAATTTCGTTTGTAAAAGTAATGAAAATGCCTATCAACTTTTCCCTTTTAATATCAATAAACCGCAATCACTAATCCGCCTAGCAAGAAATATGGATTATAATGGCAATGATCTAAGGGGTTCGTTCATTCTAGTTGTCATTACAGGCCCTTGATTAGCTGTGAACGATTGCAGCCTATAATTAAAGTAGATGTTCGTGCCCAGCGTCGCCCGGGCGAATTCTATGTGTCTATCTCCAAATCTCCATCCAAATTTCCATAATTTCCGGTGGATTCTGCATAAAATGTTTTTCATACAATCTTTGTCCTGACAATTACAAACATAATAAAAAACAGCCAAATCGGTCGAGCCATTCTCTAGTTAGATCTTTCATACATGCGGCAGTTGATTTTTATTTATATAGATTATGACATTTTAACAGGGCTCCATCGAAAATATGGGCACGTATGATGAGCTGGTCAAATCTGGGACCGAGTTCTCACTCCTTCTATCCGACCAAGCTAGCCATGGCGAAGATAGCGAAAAAGATGTAAGTACACACTCAAAATCTAGTATTTTCCTTTTCAAACTGGCGACTTGAACGTTTGCCAGAAAACAGCTTTCGACATTATCTTGTCTACATCGTTGAACATGCTTCTAAAACACCACAAAATAAAATGTGAACGTAAACATACGTGGACTTTTTTATTGTCACAATATTTTCTTACACACTGAAATTCATTTTTCAAACCACAGGTTATTGAATACGTAATGTTGAAGCACTAGTAATAACAACACCCTTTAAAAATATTATTGTGTTTCTTAAAAGGAAAGACCATTAATAATGCGAGGAATATCAAAGATCTCAGTGAGAAGCGATGACAATGACGGGGAGGAGAGGACTCAAGTGTTGGAGGCAGAAGAGAGAGCGTCGGGCAACTTAAAGTGGGAGGTACTCCAGAAGTACCTGAGCTCGGTCAACTCCTGGTGTATCGTGTTCTTGGCCTTCATGGCACTGCTCATCACGCAGGCTGCTGGCACCACCGCAGATTATTGGTTGAGTTTCTGGTAAGAGACATAAACACCTAAGCAGTGCATGCCACCAGGCTCTATTTACTATGACTCTATTTTGGGATTTAGAATGTCAGCGGTACTTTCAATGAAGTATTAATTACTTATTGAACATTTTGATTTCAGGACCAACCAAGTGGACGCTCATGAACAAGGATTACCTGATGGACAAGTTGTAGGTACGTTAACGAAATATCATAATGTTGCTGATGTGACCATTCCTGCAATGCTTGCAAAAGTTTTTTGCCTATCTTCATAGATGAACTTAGACAAAATGACAATCTTCAAGACCCTCCATTTTTGCTTTATTTATTACAAGCTTCTAACGAGAGCGGTAGATAAAATAACCACATAGCACAGCCGCATAGTGCACATATTTTAGACAATATACTATCTGTAACCTTACCTATGTGTAACAAAATAAATGATTGATTGATTGACCATCCTAACTAATATTTTAAATGCGAAAGAGAGTTTGTTTTTTTTATTTATTACGCTTTCATGTCAAAACGGCTAAACGGATTTGGATGAAATATGGCACATGAGTAGACCATGACCTGGATTAGGATATAAAGTTATTTTTATCCCGATATTCCAACGGGATAGAGACTTATGCGGGAGAAACCGCGGGGCGCAGCTAGTAGTTATATAATAAGGAACCTTCTTATAGTTAATTGATTTCTTTTTTTACGTTTCAGATACGGATATGAACGCTCAAATCGGTTTACTAACAACAGCCCAGTACCTCTATATCTACGGCGGAGTGATATTGACAATCATTATTTTGACACACGTTAGAATTTTTACCTACGTAGTGATGACTATGCGAGCTTCTGAAAATCTTCATAATATAATTTACGAGAAATTGATAGTGGCTGTAATGAAATTTTTCGATACCAACCCTTCGGGTAAGTAAAAATCAATAGTGTTATACCTATAGTGAACCTCTTTTGCCGTAGGGGTCTCGGTCTTAATTATTATGAAGTGCCTTTCTGTTTACCACTATTTATCAACTACAGTTGGACACGGGTCTCCTCAAAAACCGCTTCTATACAGTGAGTGGTAATAAGGCTTACTTAGTAACTATAAAACGATTCCTTGATTGTTTGGGTAGTAATTACAACTGGCCATATGCCAAGGTTACGGTCATTAGGCCTTAACTTTTATGCAAAGCGATTGCAATTGCAATAGCCAAAGTAGCCAGTAATATCCACTGTCATTTTCAATGACCTTTCTGGCTATGTTTTCGTGCGGTAAAGTGGTACAATCAGCAATATGGATAACTTGCTTGAGACTGACTAAGTACCTCCTTCGTTGGAATGATTAGTAGCAAATGCAAGGCTTGTGCTAGGATTAAAAGTTAGTCTTTCTTCCACAGGTCGTGTCCTGAACAGATTCTCAAAGGATATGGGAGCAATGGATGAGCTTCTACCGCGAAGTTCCTTGGAAACCATTCAAATGTACATGTCGCTGGCCAGTGTGCTGGTGTTGAACGCCATAGCTTTGCCATGGACGTTGATACCCACTTCCGTGCTGATGGTAGTCTTCATTCTTCTACTGAGATGGTACCTGAATGCTGCTCAGGCTGTAAAACGATTGGAAGGAACTAGTAAGTATATAATTCACGGACTATGGTCACTTCAACTGTTAAAACCTACTTCTGAAACACCTTTTATAATCTGAAATCTTTTCCACAGCAAAAAGTCCAGTATTTGGAATGATCAACTCAACTATTTCCGGACTTTCCACCATTAGAAGTTCTGAGTCTCAGGACAGACTGCTGAAATCATTTGATGAGGCACAGGTAAGCAGTATTTGATGTTTAGATTTGACCTCTTTAAAAACTTTTCTTACATTCGCTCCTACTTATTATTGCTTCTTGAAATGTTACAGAATCTTCACACTAGTGCTTTCTACACGTTCCTCGGAGGTTCTACCGCATTCAGTTTGTATTTGGACGCTCTCTGCTTGGCCTACCTCGGAGTTGTAATGGCAATCTTTGTTCTGGGCGACTTCGGTATGTAGTTTTTCACCTTTGATTTCGGTTAACCTATAGGTCTCCGTATGGGTAAATCAAAAAAATATATATTTTGTCACTATTATAAAACAATACAAGCGAGCCTTACAGTAGTCGCTTATGACGTGTAACATCTGACATCTCACCTTGGTAATAAGTAACTGAGCAGCGTACCTACTAATTCCATGAGTACACTAATTCCATGCTATTATAAAGTAGGCACTTACTAATATCATGACATTAAAAAATAGGTACTTATTCCATGCTCAAGCTGTCACTTCCTGTTATACACTTCCGTCCCTTTCACAAAATCACTCCCACAGAAAGCGAGAGGGAAGATGTTACACATCAAAAAAAAAAAATGGTCTGTTGTTTGTATAGCTTTTGTTTTTTAACTTCGTTGTGACTAAAGAGAAGGAAGATGTTAACATCGAACAATAATATCGCTAAGATTAGGTACCTATGCAATTTGTTATGTGAAGTAGAATTTACGATTTATATTTCATAAAAGTACATATTTCTAATTCAATTTTCTGTTGGGCTGCTTCTTTTATTATTTCAAAATAATAATTGAAGCAGCGCCACAGCATCAAGAACAGGATGCAAGTAACGGTGGTTAGGGCAGTAAAGAGAGAAACCTCCTCACAATTCATGCAATATGTTAGCTTAAAGTTCTTCATATAATGTGTTCTTTCTCCAGGTGATGTGATCCCGGTGGGTAGCGTGGGCCTGGCCGTCAGTCAGTCCATGGTCCTGACAATGATGTTGCAGATGGCGGCGAGGTTCACCGCCGACTTCCTCGGACAAATGACGGCAGTTGAGAGGGTCTTGGAGTACACCAAGCTGCCCACAGAGGAATATATGGAGAAGGGATGTGAGAACATCGTTCTAGTTTTTATTTTTAGCCCCCAACGAAAAATAAAGGTGTTATAAATTTGTAGTGTATCTGTGTGTCTTTGTATTTGTGTGTCTCAAGACACATTTTGCAACTGCAGGGGCTCATTAACATTTCTATTGATTTCGCCAACTCTGCTTTATTTAAAACATACTTTTTTCAGCAACACAACCACCAAAAGAATGGCCAGGTACCGGTAATTTGGTGTTCTCAAACGTATACCTCAAGTATGCACCTGAAGACCCACCAGTGCTGAAAGAATTGAACTTTGAAATTAATAGCGGATGGAAGGTAATAACACTATATTCTGTGTCATTTAATTTAAATAAAGTATACCGTTGTAATTAACGCTTACTAATAATTTCGCAGGTTGGAGTGGTAGGCAGAACTGGAGCTGGTAAATCATCACTAATAGCGGCTCTGTTCCGGCTTTATGATATAACGGGCAGCATCAAAATTGACGGCCTTGATACAGAAGGAATAGCTAAAAAGGTAAAAAAAAATGCTACTAAGTATTAAAACAAATATTTTTAAATATCATGGCTTCTTTAAACGATATTGAGAGACACTCCATTAATTTACAAAACGTCCATCAAGTACAAAGTAATATTAATTCTATTCGTGGAACTTTAAAATATTCGAAATGAGCCAGGGGCCATTATCAAGTTCAGGAGTGCAAGTTATTTTTTAATTTGGAACATTAATGTAGCGATAACTTTTTATGTTCCCAGCTTTTGAGATCGAAAATATCAATAATTCCACAAGAACCAGTCCTGTTCTCTGCTTCACTACGGTATAATTTGGATCCGTTCAACGACTACAGTGATGATGATATTTGGAGGGCGTTGGAACAGGTAAGATTAATTTAATTATATCTTGAGCAGAAACTCGGCACCTGCGAAGTGATCTAATTACTTAATGAATTTATCATTTAAGGTGGAGCTTAAAGAGGGGATTCCGGCACTAGATTATAAAGTGTCTGAAGGCGGCAGCAACTTTTCGATGGGACAACGTCAGCTGGTATGCCTGGCGCGCGCCATCCTGCGATCTAATAAAATTCTCATCATGGACGAAGCCACCGCCAACGTCGATCCTCAGTGAGTTTATAAAGAAAAATTCTGTTTTAATATCTAATATGTATCTAAACTGTTTTAAAGATACGAGATTGAGAAAAGAAAATGATTGTTAATTTAATCATTTATTTAATAAATAGCTATGTTAACACATCCTTAATAAAATGTTATAAAGTTATATTTAATTAATATCTAGTTACTTAATCCTGGCTCCTAACTCGTAACAACCGGTGGATGTAATAACTACGCGAATGAATAATGTATTTCTCCATTACAGAACGGACGCTTTAATCCAGAAGACGATCCGTCGTCAGTTTGCGTCATGCACGGTGCTCACCATCGCGCACCGTCTGAACACCATCATGGACTCGGACCGAGTGCTCGTCATGGACCAGGGAGTGGCCGCCGAGTTCGACCACCCGCACACCTTGCTTAGCAACCCCAACAGCAAGTTCACCTCCATGGTCAAAGAAACAGGGGATAACATGTCCAAGATTTTGTTTGAAGTCGCTAAAATTAAATATGATAGTGATAATAAGGAAGCTTAGATTATTCGTTAAATGTAATATATTATTTATATTTTCAATTGCGTTTTTATTGCAAAATATTCCTTGCAACACTTTGAGTTTGAGACTGCATTCGACTGCGTTCGTAATGCTAGGGTTTCCTAGAAGAGCGCTGGCACAGAGTACATAGCGCTGGCACATAACGGCCGCGGTGGCGGCCGTCATGATCGGTAAAAATTTGTAATAACACGTAAACATCTTACTGTTCATACGTGGTTCATACGGTTAAAAACAAATTCAGTATGAGACTACCATGTGATCCCAAAAGTATACAGAAACTTGGCCAAATTTATAGTATTTATTGTATCACAAGGTTCAAATTTAAGACCATTTCTCTTCATTCTGTATCATAATGATACACCTAAGCAACCTAGAACTCATCTCGCAGTATTATGCTGAAGATACTGCCTCATGACTTGATAATTGGGCAACTTCAACTTACAGTAAACCTACACTTACTATAACAGCCTTGCTAATAGACCTAACTACGTATCGGACAAACCAGAAATAAGTGAGAAGAACACGCATATTTTTCACGAAAATACCTAATCTAGTGCTGGTAAGTACCCTATATACAAATGTACTCTGTGCTGGTAAGGACATACAACGAGGCTGCTGGATTTACACATTTCTGAAATAATGAATGGTAGTGCGTACTACTTTAGCAGGTAAGGAAGTATTTAACTTCAAGCTCAAGCCATTCTCGCCTGAAACTGTTTTGTAAATACAATCTAACTTTCCCTGCTCCCGTTACGCAGTAGCGAAAACTTGGTACCCGTTCAATAGGTATAATGTTTTCTACAATACAATTTCTATTACGTGTACAAAACATTACCTATTGAACCTTGCGTTAACCTACTTATATGAACTGTGACACAATGACCAAATCTCTCCTATCTACCCTTAGAGCATATTTTAATCTACCTCTCGACATCTAAGGCTGCGTCCTATTTAAAGCGATCGTCGCACTAATGGCAATCGCCTCTTCGCTCGATGTCAAAATGTATGTCCTAATAAAAGCGATCGATTGTCGCATCGCGTATTCACGTCAATAAGTCACATTTAACAATGCACGTTATAAACGCGCAGTTTTTACTATCGCGCAATATAATTTACCTTGCTGAGCTAAAGAGGTTTTAATTTTGTTTCCCACAAACAAAGAGCCTTCTGTGAGTTTCGCGCGAATGTCAGTTAGGCCACCTGTTTGGTATCATATGTTTGATCGCACAATCGTACGAACTAAGTTCGTGCAAATTAGTAATCAAATATTTTATTCTCGCGAATGTCATTTAGGACACCGGTTCGACTCCAGTACGTTTGATCGCTAATTCATACGAACAACGTTCGTGCGAACTTGTGATGGTTGCGTAGTCGCTTTCTATCAGGATAAATACTCAAAGCTTTCTATTAGGAAGCGGGGTACGACTTTTATTTTCTTATAAGTTCGAGGTTTTAATACAATATTCTATCAAGGAATGAGTGGAATGAGCGAAATATGCTTTATTTATATTCTGTACAACTTTTACAAAATGTCATAAAAGTAAATCAAAATCAATCAAAATGAAACCCAGCATAAATAATTATTTGTGAAGTATATAATTTAGCTTCATGAAACACAAAACATTAAATAAAATGGCAGATATTTGGGCTAACGTATACTAAAGTTATGAAAATGGGATGCCGGGACGGGCCGGAACCATGTTGTAATAACTCCATGTTCAGAAATCCCCGCGTGCTGATATCGACTATTGCGCTACTCATGGTCATCATGTACCTATCGGTGGCGCTGTACCGATGCCGTGGTGCACATGCACAGTCAGGGTCTTGTGGCAGAGGCCGTCGTTAACACTATTGAAGGGTAAGTGAATTTCTTGAGTTTAACATTATTAAAAGACCGTACTACATTAGTCCACTAGACAAGACTTATATAGCCAACCCGACACGAAGATCTTTTGAAATATTTCTGAGTTTCAGCTCATTGCGACTGATTGTTTCGTAAAAACATAAGGTATATGTACTATTGTTTTGAACCCCATTTTTTTTCTTCCTCTTTTCTCAATCGCTCTCACTGCTAAGAATCGTGACTCCGTTTCAAATTGTCAAAAGTCTTTCTCCGTCTGTAGTTACGATCGGTGTCCTGGTGGAGTGCGACGCTGACGGGTACCTCCAGTTGCTCTGATAATTGATCCGACCACTGTTTTGGGTTCGGACTCTAGGTCTTTTGCCCTTTATCTTTCCTGTAACCATTAGAACGTTCCATGTTATTGATACCTTTGCGGGAAATGTGACCGAAGTATCTCACGACACGTTGCAGGCAGGTAGACGACAGTTTTATTGCTTTCTCTAGTTTAAGTTGTTCAAGGGTCAAGACCGTTTTTCTTCCTAGCAAGGATCTTATTTGTCTAATATTGTATTCAGTATACTTTAACTAGTCGTGATTCTTTAATTTTGTAGATCTCTAATAAGCTTTATATTTATTTTCTCTGGTGAAATGAGCTTATGTACACCACGCTCTTTTTTCCTTTGTTCTAGCCCCGTGGTTGCGCGTTGCATTACGTTGAATATTGCGGAGAGATTTTATATGTAGAAAAAGCGCTCAGACATACACACTAGCCTGATTTGCACTAGCAAATCTAATACAACAAATGACATCATTCACACATTCGGAAACGTAGAATTAATATACTAATATATTTGTAAGTACTAAATTAACTGTACCTACATAATAACGTACAGTCAAACCAAGGGGTATCGTATTACCCAGTTACTGGGTTGTAGAGGTCAGATAGGCAGCCGATCCATGTAAAATACTGGTATTCAGCTGCATCCGGTTAGACTGGAAGCCGACTCCAACAGAAAAGTTTAGGCAGATGATGAATAACGTACAGTCAAACAAAGAGTTATATAAGTACCTACGCATGCAAAAAAAAACATTTTTTCCAATACACTGCTAATGTTCTTTTTGAAGTGACTAGTTGTAATAATAGCAGCAGCTAAGTAGCTATTTATGTTTTTAAGACATAAATAACTCACAGAAGGAACTACACGAAACAATGCAAAACACGTTTTCTTAACATCTCTCATCTATACTCCATTTGAAATAAGATTAGAAATTTAAATATACTTTTTACAGTCCGTTCAAACGATTTTGACTTCTAAGGATGGCATTAAAAGCAAAAACGTGGTTACAATACCAACTGCCATTTGTCATGCCACCAAGGCAATAGAAGTCAAAATTGCTTGAACGGACTGTAAAAAAGGTTTATTTAAATGTCTAATCTTATTTCAAATGGAGTATAGGTACTTATATACTGGTATACATCTATCTTCTGTATAATACAGGGTGGAAACTTTCAGCGGGGCAGTAAGGGGAAGTACCTTATCCGTTGCGGCTACGCGAAAATGGTCTTAAGAGACTATTCATATTTTTTATGGAATTTTGATCCCCATTCACAGATTTTGAAAAAAATGTACCTACAGTCAGCAGGAAAATGGGCAATTTTCACAAAAACTTTTTTTTATGCCAATCGATCCTCTTTCTTATAAAGATCAATAGAGGTTTCTATTGGACCAATTAAGGTTTGAGTACTAGAAAAGTAATAAATCGCAAAAAACTTTTCCCATACATATCGTAGGAAATGAGAAGTTCCAACTTACATTTTTTACCGCATCGATAAACTGGCCGCTACAAAAAAGACTGATCGAAAAACAAATAAAAATCTATAACTTCTACTTTGGGTATTATTTCACCTTAAAATTAAAAACTTGAAACTTTACATTTGGACTCACCTATAAATTTTACTTTTGTGCTCTAAGTTATGAGGTGTTCAGAATGGTAGCCGTTTTGACGTAGGCATAGGTTTATTCTCTTTACTACAGACTGGGTAGCAGCTGATAATGTGCTAGGATTAATTCCATAGAGAATCGTGGTAAGTAAATCTTTGAGTTCCTGAACACTGTTGTATTTCTTTTTATAAAGTTCAATTTTTAAATGCCGCCACATAAAAAGTGTAGAGGCGTGAGATAGGGACTGCGAGGTGGTCACGTTATAGGACCATCATTATGTTTGTATCCACTGCCTTGCGAATTGCCGCAATTCGATTTCGAAATACGAAGTTTACATATTTTTGGCCAGTCTTCGTTGTAGTGGTCCATCTATCGATCATAAAAAACTAAGTTGGAGTATCATTTCTTACGAAATGTATTGGAAAAGTTTTTTGCGTTTTATGACTTTTCTAGTACTCAAACCTCAATTGGTCCAATAGAGGTTTTTGATCCTTATAAGAAAGAGGATCGATTGGCATAAAAAAAGTCTTTGTGAAAATTGCCCATTTTCCTGCTGACTGTACATTTTTTTCAAAATCTGGGAATGGGGATCAAAATTCCATAAAAAATTATGGATAGTCTCTTAAGACCATTTTCGCGTAGCTGCAACGGATAAGATACTTCCCCTTACTGCCCCGTTGAAAGTTTCCACCCTGTATACACTCTACTAGCCACGATATGCTGATGCTCAATCCATGTTGCTTGCTGTGTGGTTCGTTCAGTATGGTACAGTTCAGAGTTCACCATATGAATGTATACATGTTTGATAGCTACTTCTATCAAACATGTGTGTTTACGTTAAAAATGGTGAATGTAGATAAGTTATTACTCGTGGTTATACAGGTTTTCACTGGCTACCCGATCACTTCAATCATACGTTCTTTCTGTAACACTACAAATGAATTTGCTTTAACACATACCGCCGCATAGAGAGAAAGACACACAACATTAAAGTGTCCCGAACTTAACCCGAAACTTGAAAGAAAAATTATGCATCCTCTTTATGTATTAGATACAAAGCTCTGTGATACAAAGAGTTGGATTACTGCCAGAAAAAAAATATGTCCGTCAATTTGGAGTTCGTATGTCATGCTTGGAAAATGTCACCTGAAAAGTATGCAGTCCCGTAAAATATCACATCATGAAAAAATTACAATAAAATAAACAGAGCAGGCAAAAGAGGCAAGAGTAATGATGCATAATACCAACAATGTAGGATGGGTGCAAGTTGTTGCTACGGCTGTAGTGATACCGGCTGGGAAGTATTCTACGATGACCACAAAGTACATGGAGTTCTTCTAGGTCTAATATTTATCGCATTCGTGTTAGCGTATAAACTGTACCGGTGCCAAAGTCCCAGCCGCAGACGCAGTAGGTGCTGGTTACTTTAAAAGAATAACGAGGTACAATTCAAAATCATAAAATAACAACATTTCATCATTTATTTCACTGACTTAATCTTAAATATTGTAACAACTACTCCCTATAACGCTCGCTTCTAACATCCTATTCATAAATATATACAATTTATTCTAACAGTAACTATTGCTTTACATTGTGGTCGTACTTGGTTTATCTCGCGTTTTCTTTCAGATTGCTTTGGAAGTAAGCGTCCTTGGCTATACGGAAGAGGTTGGCGCTGTTCTTGTCACCGGTCTCGCGCACCATGGCGGACAAGTGGCTGGCGGGGTCGCACAGCAGCACGTAGGGGTGCTCGTACTCCGCCACCTCGCCGCTGCTCATCACCAGCACCTTGTCCGAGTCCATGATAGTGTTGAGTCGGTGAGCTATCGTCAGCACCGTGCACGATACGAACTGACGCCGTATCGTCTCCTGGATGAAGTTGTCCGTCCTGCAACAAATCCCCGAACGTCAGTCACGGCCGCACTGTCGTTAAGTATGCATGTAATTCTCCAAAAACTCACTGAGGATCGACGTTCGCTGTAGCTTCATCCATAATTAATATCTGATTGGATCTCAGTACGGCGCGCGCCAAGCACATCAACTGTCGCTGCCCCACTGAGAAGTTAGCGCCGCCCTCGGTTACATGGAAGTCCAGAGAAGTAATAGCCGATTTCAAGTCAACCTGTAATATTCGAATGTAATAAAAACCGTAATAAATCAATAACAAAACACAGGCAAGTTTTATTGTAGTCTTACCTGCTCGAGGGCCCTCCAGAGGTCCTCGTCGCTGTATATGTTAAACGGATCCAAATTGTATCTAATTGTTGCAGAGAAGAGGATCGGCTCTTGAGGAATAATTGAAATTTTCGATCGCAGCCCCTGCAAAAAACCATAAGTTAGAAAATAATGGCCGCTTACACGGACTTGCATATTCATGCCGTAACCGTGAAATTCGTACCTGTCTCGAAACCATGGAAGTATCGAGTCCGTCAATCGATATGGATCCATCGAGGTAGGCGAATCTGAATAAAGCTGATATCAAGGAAGATTTGCCGGCGCCTGTCCGCCCCACGATCCCGACCTGAACGAAAGAACAAGTAACGGATATTACTACTATTTAACTAAGTACTTAGGTATTACATATTTGACGACTTAGTAGAAATTAATTATACAGTGTGAGTCTTGATAATGTGCACATTTCGAAATTAAGGAAACGTAGCTTAATTTTATCGACGGAAAAAAAATTACAAATAAAGGTTTCTCTCAACCAGCTAAAGTAAAAAAAAAGTAAAGAAAAAAATAATTTAAAGTAATAAAAAATAGTATGTAATCGGAACTTTTATTGAGGTGTTTTACAATTATTGTGAAAATTTATGAAAAAATATCAGTTTTTTGTTATAAAATCAACCTAATTCTCAATTGAGGGCGACTTTTTTGTTTATTCGTTTGTTCATTTATGAAGACGTCCTATTATTTCCAGTCATTACTGAGTATGTTTCATCGTGATAGATCGTTTAATTTAAAAGTTATACCGATTTGTTTACACAGGGGCCACAGCAGCGAACAAGAATTTAAAAAATGCTATAAAAAATTGAACTGTTTATTTTTTTTTTAATATTTTTTCCGTCGATAAAATTAAGCTAAGTTTCCTTAATTTCGATATGTGCACATTATCAAGACTGACACTGTATATTACATACTTTATGTCCACTTTCGACTATAATGTTCAAGTTCTTAAGTACTGGCTCTTCGTTCGGAGCATATCGTAGGGAAACGTTTTGGAACACAATTCTGCCTTGTGAAGGCCAAGAAGGCGGCATGGCGATCTCTGAAAAAAAAAACATTCGTTAAGAGAACAGTTTACTGTTGGTTATGCCTACACAGGTACTGGTTATGTACACATCTATTTTTTCACCGGATGACGGCCTGTTTTTTTTTGTACTGGAGTTGCGGTGGTTTTTAGATTAAAATGCAATTTTAAGTAGGTATGTACACTGTGGCGTCAGATGCGTGTAGCGTACACGCATCTGACGCCGGACCGGTGTCCAACACATACAAGTTGCCGGTGAAAAATAGTGAAGGTTTACATGCGGCCATACGCTACGTCCTACGTAGGCGGTTCAAAGCGAACGCGCTTATGAAGCGATTCTATGCGGTGACACGCGAATTCAATGCGATGCGGTGCGACGCGGCGGCTATGTCCTACATGCACGCGAACCGTCCAGCGCTGACGCCGCCGACAAACAAAAACGTCGGCACCGCATCCAGTTCGCGCGAAAATATCAAGCCAACTGATCGCGTTCGCTTCATTTCGCGCCGCACCGCAGCGCACCCCACTTGCGTATGGTTACGTAGGCCACTTCAATAGGTTTCGACTGTTTGTTTTTACCGCGCCGCTTCGCGCTCGCGTCTAGATCGCTCACGCAGGACGTCGCGTTAGGCAAAACTGGGTCGGGAGTAAAAGAAACAAGGTGGTAGATAAGAAAGCACTCACTTCCTTCGAACAAATCGGACTCGGTGTCGATGCGTGTGTACTGCAGAATGCGCTCGACGCTGGTGAGCTGTGCCAGGAACTCCACCAGCATGCGCGCGCCGTGCTGCAGCATGACGGTCAGCGTGTTGCTCTGCGTCACCGCCAGCCCCACGCTGCCCACGGGGATCGCGTCGCCTAGCAACAACACATACTTTAACATCTGTTTAAGTTGTTGGGTAACAAGCAGGAGGCATGTAGTCTTAACATGACGCTTTCTATTTGTACTCTACTGTATAATAGAAATCGCTTGTCTACCGAAAATGTTCTACTGTCAACACGGAAACGTCATTTTTGTCTACTCGTCCGCGACAAAACGCTTCTCTACGGTTCTCATGCTAAACCTGCTGGTAGTATGTGATCACCGCCGTCTATAGACATCTGCAATGTCAGAAGCACTACAAGTGCCTTGCAATCATAGAGGCTGGAGGCAAAGCGGACAGGACTCTGCTGTAATTTTACCGATGACCTAAACCCTACAACCCATAGCAACGCAGATAGACGGTAAAAATTAGTATGATGTTATTACGTCCCGGGCGAGCTCCTTTACTAAGAGGTTACTACTACTTCGATTCCTTTTATTAGAAAGTAACTGTTGCCTGCGATTCGGTAGGCAAACTTTTCAGCTTAGGGAGATCCACTCCGGAGGCGGAGATTCGAAAAATCCTTTCCGAGTAGTCTTTGATACCATATAATTAGGTGTCATCCCTGTTTCATATTTATGTATTTAGCTGTTACCCTGTACTTTTTCTGTCAGTCAATCATTCCGAAACTAATTTAGAATCGGGAGTTCCGAATATTGAAAATTACAATAGTAACCCCAAAAGCCCTTTACGTATAACATATCACTGGCCCTAATAGGGTTAAGTTAACCGAAAGAGGTGCCAATTACTTTTAACACAACTTTAGAGTACCTACATGTAATTTATAGTAATCAGATATTCACTAATATGCTAAGTAGTAAGAGAGGTTTTCTAACGTAAACTCACTCGGGGCTCTGTTTTCTAAAAACCTATTTACCCAGAAGCTAATAATAATAATAAATAAAATAAGTTTATTGACACAAAATATCTACCCTTTTAAACAATTCCAATACATTTCACAATAGGTACATTTGATTTTACATTTTACCCTGCCTCCTAAACTAGGGGAACCCTGTGACCTAGGAGTCAGTGTTCTACTGTAACTTCGTGTACAAAAGAAACCTTTATTTATGTGTGTTATTAAACCTAACGAAATAACAGTCTTTAATAAAATATGTAAGCTTGTGAATACATACCAAAGTCAAGAAACAGGAAGACAAATATAACAGTAGTGAGGTACACCAAACACATGGTATCCAAGTAGAAGCCAAACGTAGTGCCGCCATTCAAGTAACTGTTCCATGCAGTTGTGTGCAAGTCCTAGAACAAAAATGTATAATTTAGTGATCTAAGATTAACGATTTCCGCTAACAAGTTATCCTGGTTCACTTGTAATTTGTGGTATTCCTTCCAGGATGTGATAGTGACCTATTTGCAACAATTAAGCACCCCCTAAGCCAAAGTTCATGGGATTCCAGAAAACCCAATTTTTATGTATTTTAGTGAATTTCCCAGAATCCTATTTCTTCTATTTCTATAAACTAAATATCACTTTTGTCTAAACACTCAAATTGAATTGGATTGGCTATTCCATTGGGTACCTAATACTACTTTAACAAAACTTTCGACGTAACCAAATTTCCTAAAACATCAAACAGTTAAAAGTTAAAGAAAGAAGTTAACTAACCATATTCAGGAATCATCTACGTACATGAACTAACATAACTTGCATGCAAGTTAACCTGCATAGATTCTCAGAAAAATAGGTTTCTGAAAAAAGCCTCTTCAATAAAATGTTCACCTTGTGACTTTATTTGCTTTTGTTACTTCTGGGAACCGTGTGAACCAAATTCTCTGGGAACTACCAGAGAATTTGGCGATTAGTGACTTTAACGGGCTTTTAGAAGATGGATGAGTTGTGTACCTATGTCGCGGTTTTGTCTTGGATGGCTGCCAATAACATTGAACAGTCATGTGAATCTGAACTGAGGTTCTTTACTATAGGTATTCGAACTGTTAGACTGCTGGTACAATATCAGGGCTGTTCAGTGTTCATCCTCATGTTAATCAAATAGGTGAGTGAATCATGAGTTTTGCATTAAACGTAAATGTAGATTACCTGGTTAGAATCAAACTGTTCAATGAGTCTCTTCTGGGCGTTGGCTGCCCTAATGGTAGATATGCCACCTAGTGATGACGTCACTGTACCGAACATAGGGCTCTTGTCTGAAAGAAACGAAATTGTTACAAAACTTGGATGACCAATTAAAAACAGAGACGATATCAGCTTGCTCATAATATGAATTTCTTATTAAAGTTCCTAAATCGTCCGTCTTACTTTAAGCACATGAAAAACGTGAAAAATATTTGCTTTCCATGTAGATAATAAGCATAGTAATAGCATTAGCTATTGTTAAGATTTCAGATAATTTTTCAAAGGAAAAAGGTTCGTACCGCCATATTACGCCACCGCGAAGAATTTAAGGTGCCGTCCGGACGACGAAAGATCGCGTCATTTTATGTTATGACATTTTAATAGGTGTTACGTGTTCCTACACTTTTTAAGGAAAGTTTAACAATCTACCAATCTTTGATCAATACGTACTTGTGCCTTCCAATCGCTTGATTCCCTGAGCCGCCTTCAGGTATATCCTGACCATAAAGAAGAACAGTATAAGCAGCACGGCTGAAGGTACCAGCGTCCAGTACAGAGCAATAGCATTGAGGGCTAGAATAGCAGCTAAGGTTCCGTAAATCTGTAGCACGTCCAGCAGTGTTCGCGGCAGGATCTCGTCAAGAGAACCCATGTCTTTTGTGAACCTGTTCAATATGCGGCCTGTGGGAAAACTTTTGATCAGGTGAAAACTTAAAGTTACAAATTAGTTACGGAGTTTATAATTTGTTAGGATTTGGTATCGGATGCAAAATTGTAGACTCATTTTCTCAACAGATTTAAAGCAAAAACAATTTATTTTATTACTTTAATAATATTATGAGAGCTTAAAGTTCTTCCGTAATTAGAAGAGATAAATCATCCTGGCTTTCACAACTTTACAAGTCTTTTGAACACTGAATAAATATTGACAACCTCACTTTCTTTTCTTTCAAAATATACGTAGACATACCTGAAGAACTGGTGTCAAAGAAGCGCATGACTCCCCTCAGCATGGTGGAGAACATGGTGTTGTGCAGTTTGTTGGAGGCGTTGACACAGAGGTAGGCGAAGGGGAACACTCGCAGGTTCACTATCAGCACGCAGATCACCACCAGCCCTCCGTGGATCATAAGGTACTGGCCCACCGTGAATAGACCTACTTGCACGTCCAAGCCCGGTTCTGAATGGACAGGAATATAGCTTTAAAACCTGGTCTTCTTTTGGCGAACTAAAACTATGTGTGTAGGTACAGTCAGCAACAAAAGTTGATTAAAATAAATAAATGAACACTGTTTACATATCTCTAAATTGGTGCAAAATGATTGAATAAAAATCAATATAGTACACCCACATTTCACCAGTTATATTTATTTTGTTGTTTTTAGTTATGTTTGCTGGCGAAATGTGGGTGTACTATAAGTGCGCCTCTGTCTAACCCTTCGGGGATTACAGGCGTGATGTTATGTGTGTTAAAAGTGAATATGAATGAAACACTATTTGAACAGTGTTGGTATTCATTATAAAACTAAATGTTTACATCTAGTTTATATTTAGTAAAAGGAGTACACTCCTTTTGAATTAGTTAACAGAAAACGAGGCCCAAAAACAACTGAATATCCATTTTCACCTTCTTTTGTTACTTAATTGATTACAATCCACTTTCTATGCTGAAACTTTTAATTAGGTTGCCGAAACAGTCCCTTCCTACTTTAAAAATCCGTTTCAGTAGATATATAGGTAATAAGTGTAGGTAAACCTTTCTTGGGTGCTCAGTTTTCGGATTAAAAGATCTCATTTTATGACACAAAGCTAATTAAAATCGTTAAGCTGAAATTCCTGTACAGAACATGGCACCTGTAGTCCTTGAAGAGAAAGATATCACCCGTATTAAACCAGTTATGAGTCCCATGTTAAGGGGGACTACTGAAAATGGCCTAATTGTAAATCTCGATAACGCATTGCCCGACCCGGGGAGCGAACCCAGTACCCGCTCTAGTGCTTGCCACAAGACCTAGTCAAGAATTAGTCAATAGTATAATGCTATAATAATACATACTTATAAGAAAATAAAAACCACTGGTTTGGTTAGCATATTTCATTGGATAGTTTTGCGTAGCATTCCAGTGCCAGCTACATAATATGTAAGTCTGTTTATAGCCTTTACGCGGTTTCAGTAGAGATTTGGCATTGCATTCCTAGAGGCTATTTGAATTTCAAGCTATGACTCGCGGCTTACTCGTTAAGTAGCTTATGATGTAATTACACGATACCTCGAATATTCTACGTAGCTTCCACCTTTAGAGTATCATTATTCATTTACTAGCTAACTTGACAGACGTTCTCCTGTCAATACTTCAATAGTTCTTGCAAAATTTCAATAGAAAATGCACTTTAAATTTTCCAATTTTCCGAAAAAAAAATTTTTTTTTCTTCTTTCCGTAAGAACGTTATTCGGACTATTACGCACATTTTAAAATAATAATTTGCCAGATTGTTCCTGCCGTTCACGAACAGCATTTCATGTTTTTTTTATATAACTAGCTGACGCCCGCGACGTTGCCCGCGGCTTTCCTGTTTTCCCGTTGCCTTTTTTGACTTTTCCCCATAAGAACTTAATTTTGAATTACCTACATAAAAAAAAATGAATTAGCCAAATCGGTTCAGCCGTTTTTAAGTTTTGCGCTTAGCAACACATTTAGCCTTTAATTTTGATTCATATAGATAGCGATATGATCAATAGCGAAAACAACCCATTGTTTTATTGGCTTTAGAAAAAATAACAAGGTTTAAGTACAAATTCGTAAGCTTATCATGAAAAGTTCTTATCTTTTTCCCCAAGTTTGAAACAGCGCAATACTATTTTAGAAGCGACAAGACCGACATTGGTACGTTTCGTCGGCCTGTATTGCAACCCTGTATCTACTTAATAAAACGTCTTCAAAATAGTAAATAGCTAAATTATAATATGAAATTGCCAGACTTTTGCTACATCGTTAGAACCAAGTTATTGGGACATGATAGTAAAATAGAACTGTATAATTACGTTCGATTTACACTTTGAATCTTTAATAAGATGTGAAGCACACTTGTAGAATCCCACGAAGTTATTACTACAATAATTGGTGTCATAAAAGCTATTAAACAACTATTTTACTATTGTTTGACAGTTACTACGTAATACTTCTTAACACCGTCAGTGAAGGACATACTCGTACAATAGAACACCTCTGAATAGTCTGAATGGTATGATCGGGACTTAACATTATTTGAAACGGAAGAGATCTGGAAGTAATATGTACATAATTATATCGGGTATTAACGGAAATTAAATAAAGATTAATTTAATTAAAGCCTATGAAAATAAAAAAAATCCTTCTGCTGTCCGTGTTCCGGCTGTCACAAGATGTAGAAGCACACTATTTGAGAACAATTGTTACATATAACATGTCTGTTAAAAAGTATAATCAAATACCTAAACAAATCAGAGAGCCGCCATTAAATTATTTCAAAACGAAACTTAAGAAATGGCTCTACAATAATGATTCGCGGCCATAACAAATATGGCTTTACAGAATTATAATCATTAGAATCGGCAGTACAACTCTCTAAGTTCATAAAATCCTACTGAATGATTATTTCAGAAGTAGTCATTCAATAGGATTTTACGAAGAGAGTTAGTTGTACTGCCGATTCTAATGATTATAATTCTGTAAAGCCTTATTTGTTACGGTCGCGATTCATATTTAGATCAACATACAACCTGTTACTGACCTGTAAATTGCAAAAAACGTAATAAAATTTGAATTTCGCGGGCTACCTTAGCGCATCCCCCTTAATGTATTTTTGATTACATGATCTCAGTAGTAATAAAAAGAAAAGAAAAGCAAAATAATTTTATTTGTCACAGAAACACGTGCAAGATATATGAAAACATAAACAAAGACATATAATAAGTGTTTTGTTTATTATTTTTAAAACATTTTCTCAAAAAATTCATTTACGTAGCCTGTACACATTGTTCGAAAGTTAAAAATTACGCACCAAACAACGGAATGTGCGGTAAAATAAGTATTCTCGCCTAAGTACCTTTTTTACCGCATCCTCCGTTGTATAGCGCCTTGCGTATCCTTTACGGTTTTTTTTTAATTTCCATAAAAATATATATAAGAATTCCACCAAGGAGTTTCACATTACAACAAATAAACTGATTGATCGATCCTCCTAAAAGAATGCTCCTGAAAGATGTAGGTAGTTCTAATTTTCACTACGCGCACGTAGCGCCATTTGCAAATCCGCATTTTCATATTAGAAACGTCAAACGTCAAAGATCGTTGCGACTTTCCGACTAATATTTATAAACAAAATAATAATGAGTTCAAACAAGGAATCCGATATTAATATGGGATCTACTCCACCTGATATCTTGAATGAGGCGCAAATTGCAGAAAATGGTCTCTTGCCGCCAAAATCGCGAGAGCGCTATTTAATTATTTACAATAATTTTAGATCATGGAAGACTCGAAAGAAATACTAAATCGTTCTCTGAAAATGTTTTGATGGCTTGCTTACCTATTGTAATGTTTTCTCGCAAATGTGTTGAAAAACGTTGTGTGACACACGTGCGGAAATTGGTATTTACAAACTCGTGACTATGATAAGCCCTCGAATTCATCTTTAGCTTACTGTCGTCTACTCGTTTGTAAAACCAACTTACCGCACTATTATCATAAATAACTATTATATTAAGGTATTTTTTGCATATTGAAATAAGTAAGCAAAATATGTGGAACTATTTATGTTTAAGACATTTTATATGCCATATTTTATGCAATAAAAAGATATTCACTTATGTACGTATTTTTCTGTTCCTTTCTTCTTCTCTGTTTATATTATGTTTGTACATAAACTGTTAAATAAATAAATAAATATTCTATCATATTCTTTTTATCAATGCTGGCGTTAAACCTATGTTAAAGTAAAACGCAAATCACTTGTTTCCAATAAGACCATTTATTAGTTCTTTGAAATAAAAAATTAAAAGAGATTTCCTTATTTTAAAAATTAGGTGCTGATACCAATCACCTAAAGTGAACTTCCTACCCATCTATTAAGGTGTTTGTAACAGTTTAACATTCGATCCACAGCTTGACTCTTGAGCTCAAGGATTTATGGCGCGAATCAAGTTACCTAACATGCTTGTTGTTAATTAGTGGTCCCTGTTAGGTAGCTACTTTAAATAGGACCCACCACTTGGGACTAGTATAGTGCGTTATATTGTATCTATATGATTATGGAAAACTTGGGCTTAGGTACCTTTATTATGCAAGGCTGCCATTGTACGCTCACAAATGAGCAACTTTCAATCCATATTGCATCATTTACCTACTTTAATAGCTTTTTAATAACTTCTATTGAATTATAATGATGACATGATTGCTCATGACACCTTCATATTGAATGCATGAATGCTTAAGTCGTTAGACTTGTTTTAATGTTATTCTAATTAATTTATAATTTCATTCATCATTATACGAATTCATCATCTTCCTAGCCTTTTCCCAACTATGTTGGGGTCGGCTTCCAGTCTAACCGAATGCAGCTGAATACCAGTATTTTACACGGAGCGACTGCCTATCTGACCTCTACAACACAGTTACTGGGTAACCCGATACCCCTTGGTAAGGCTGGTCATCACATCATACGAATTATCAACGCAAATATTCGGATTGTTTTTATTGTGACATTAACTCCATTCTCATTGCTTGAGCTATCTAATCTAACTAATCAATTGCATTGGGAAATCAATTAGAAGGTACGTACCAATTTCATCGCCGCCCAGAGACTCCTCGTACACTGCCATTTGATTTGTCCTTTAACAAAACAGTTAAAAGTTTATTATCCGTTTGAAATGTAACCTAGAGCCATCGACTTTTGTCTAAAACGACGAATAATACTGACGACATTAAGGTGCAGAATTTTTTAAAAGACAGCAAGAATTTTATTCGGTCAATGTCGTGCATAGACCACAATGGTGCATACATCTTATACTGCTTGAATGACATTGAGCGGGGGTCGCGGGTTGGTAAACAATATTTTGTAAAAAACTTTTGTGAAATTTGTATTGAAAAAAAAACGGCCAAGTGCATGTCGGGCCACGCGCAGTGAAGGGTTCCGTAGTTGGGATGAATTTGTCCCAAGAACAAACTTAACATTGTAGTTGAAAAACATGTTCTTCCATACATTCCAAATGCAAATGTAAATGTGTACGCACAATATTGAGAGATTTACCATGTTATTTTAAGACTTTAGACTTCTTATAGGTTTTCCTGTAATCTATAAGACCTATAAGTATAGAACTATATTCTGTATTAAAAAAAAGTTTAGGCACAGTAATCTTTAAAACAATTTATTTTAAAATTGTAAAAATAATATACTTGAGACCCTTACAGTAAGTCCTTTCATGTGATAATTATGTCACACGGTACAGAGTTCATTTTTTTTTTGTCTTTCGAAAGTGACCATATTCAAAATGTATTTATTTACGTAACACGTCCATGTTTGGGTCACGGAAATTGATATGTGTACAACTTAATCACTCCATTATATTCGGAGAAAATTGGCTGTGACAGACGAACACACATACAGACAAAAACACGAGTGATCCTATAAGGGTTTCGTTTTTTTTCATTGGGACATACGGATCCCTAAAAAGGTTGTGGTTGCAATGGATTGACTCATTCTCTTTCTTGATACCTTTTTCCAGAGCAAACATTTTGAATAAAATGAAATACTAAATGATCGATTATTAACAAACAAAACCGACTTACCAATAACTGACCCAGTAGTCTATGGAAGCCGCACTCGTGGTGGACAGAACAACAATCGAGAGCGCAAACATAATGAAGCAGATGTTTCCTCCTGATTTGAAGTAAGTCGAGATGACCTCCCAGCGCAGGTTGCCTGACTGCCTCTCTTCCTCCTCCATCTTTTGAGCTTCGAATTCTTCTAAGTCTTCGCCTTCGGTCGCGCTTACCATGGTTTTTAAGGCAGGCCTGTCTTTTTCTTCGCTGTTCTGGTAGAAAATAACATAGAAAGTAATTTGAAATACCTTTATAATATCTTGGCATCTTAGTTCTACTATTACCATATTCGTGAAAATTGGCGAGGGTCGTGAAGAAAGTGTTATGATTTTTTTTCTTCCTTTATACCTAAGTAAAACACATATACACACGTATTTTTCGTGTGCAGGTTTGTAAAAGATTTGAATACTCGTACCAGTACATTCTACCATTTTGACTTCGTTTTTTTTGATGACCAAAGAGCACTTTCCCATTTTTTATTATACGAGTATACTTGTACATATTATACATATTTTAGAGTTAGCTTGTGCATTTTAATTAAGGATCAATTATTGTAAATAATAAAATGTTTTGAAACTTCGGAACAGGGAAGTAGGAACGAGCAATATCGGCTTTAACAAGGATGAACGATTTTTATGAATTTGACGTTCCCTCATCATTTTGTGTTGTTTCTTTTTCGAGTCTTGAGCCCCGGGCGATCTTCCAACCTCATCATGAAGCTGACAACAGTACCGAGGAAAAAATAAACTGACGACTTGAGGAGGTTGGAAACTATAATAGATGGGATACATACCAAAATTGAACAATATGATTCTTTTAAATTAAATTGTTTATTTTTTACTGAGATTTCAATATAATTTATGTAGCCATATCCGGTACACATAGAAAATACCAACAAGGCATATTTGCATACACACTAGTTTCGGTAGACTAAGGTAACTCCAATACCTTAATAAAAGCTAGAGAAACTCTGAACCGCCATGAAAGTGTGAAAATTCGTACTGCTATTTTCATAAATAATAATAATTTATTTTCATCATTATATATATATTATTTATTATTATACAGGGTTACTGATAACTCGACGTATTCCTTGCACGACGTCATAGTATGGTTAAAATGCAACAAATTAAGCCACCAAATGATCTACCGAAGTTCAGTAGTTTTTGAGTTTTTAAAAATTAAAGTAATGACAAAAATTACGAAAAATAAAATGTTTAATTAGTGATATCTGCCAAGTTTTCGGCATTTTGGATTTTTTAATTATTAACAAAGATTTGCTACGGCATCAGCTATGATAATAAATTAAATTCCAGTATAGTCGCACCGTAAATCATTTTTAAATGGTATTTTTCATAAAACAACTAAAAACCTAATTAACTCAAAAACTACTGAATTTCGGTAGAACATTTAGTGAATTAATTTGTTGCATTTTAACCATACTATGGCGTCCTGCAAGGAATACGTCGAGTTACCAGTAACCCTGTATAGGTAGGTATATGTTCTTTTTTATTTTTTTATGAATCTTTTCAAAAATTATGGCCGCTAAGGATGCATCAACTCCTTCCACAAAGTGCTGGCATAAAATTCACGCAAATATAAAAAAATATTAAAGTCAGAGTTCACCGTGACCCAAGCTCAGTTTTATATAGGTATGGTATGTACCCTTTACATATTTGAAGAAGCTAGTTGCCACTATGAAGGGATTCCTTCAGACCTTTTGGGGAAAAGTTTTATTTTTTCGAAGAGCGGGCTGAGATGCTCATAAAATATGAAGGCATAAACAGTATAAATGTGGTACCAAAAGGTACTTGGGTACTATTTAGGAACATTTGCTTCGTAAACACTTCTGAGTTCGACGTATAAAGAAAGATTTATTTCTACTAATTCAAAGTTACGATCTTGATCTCGTGATTATTATGGTCGTACCTTTAATATAAATTAAATGCCAATTAAAAATATTGTTACAATCCTGCGTGCTGCGAATAAATTGAATTTAAATTAAAGCATTATAAGAAATGCTAATTGAGAAATTAAGTGTCCTATTAGGTGCTGGGCGAACAAAAGAGACTACAATTACATAAATTACCATATTCTGGGCCCGACAATGGAACGTAGCTTTAAAAGTTGAGTGGGGGTCGATATCACGGCCGTCCAGTACAGCGATCGATAAATGTATCAGCTGTACTGATTGGAATGCATAATTCAAATAGTTTCACAAATGCGAAAGTTTGGTTGTTTGTTAGAAGCACGAACAAAGGCACAATGTACCTACCGTAAAGCCCGTAGTTTAAATTCATCTTAAGAACTTTCACATGAACAGAGTAGCTGGAATTATCACCATCAGGCTATTTACTTTCAGCAGTTCACTGCTGGCCCTTGGTATCTCCAATTGTACGCCATTTAGCTAAATCCTCGTCAAACATCACCTAAGTTTTACCTAACTTCATTCGGATAACTTACTCGTGAGCCAATACTGTCAGAGTCCTTGTCTTTGCCATCCTGTAGCTGGGACAGCATCATAGAGAAATCTTTGCCTGAAGAAACCAACTCGTCGAATGTGCCCATGTTTTCGATGCGACCCTGTAGCAAAATCAACCATTTATTAGTATATCTTTATAGCATATTTTGGTCATAGAAGACATTCAAGTGTGACCATATAATCAAGACAGTTGCCATTAAGACTCACTAGTCAAAAAACTAATTGTGAAATAAAGATATCAGGTAGCCCAGAGTACAGAAATGATCACAAGGAAAATAACACTGGTAGGCTGATTGAAAAGCAATAAAAGTAATTAAAACAATATAAATAAATAAAAATACCTCATTTAAAACAACGATGTAGTCGGCGGCCTTGAGGAAGTGAATCTGATGAGTGACAAGGATGCGGGTGCTCCCACACAAGTACCCGTTGATGCAGCCCTCGAACAGCTGACGGCCCACGTTGGCGTCCACGGCGGACAGCGGGTCGTCCAGAAGGTAGATGTCGGCCTAGAAAGTTAATTATTGTAAGACATATATTGTCTAGCAAGAAAAATGGAACAAAAAGACAGACTAGTAAAATAATATAATGTATTTTTCTATATCTTAGGATTACGATCTATTTAATTCTCAAGATGTTTCTCTTAGCTAGTGTGTAGCGTTTAAGGCTAACTGGACCGTTGATTTCATTTTATTTGACTTCATAGTTGTTTGCAAGTACAGTTAATTTTCGCTACGTGTTGGAACTGTATCCAGTTACGCAAAAAATCCCCTCCCATAACGAAGAAGTGTTTCAAGTCTATGAATATGCCATGCCGTTCATGCAGTAAAGCTGCCCTACATTTAGCTCCGACCTTAAACGGAGGTAAAAACGAAAAACACGGTGTTTTCTTCTCATTTCCCAGTGCGAACCATTAAAAGCGATTGAGAAAACGAATTCCGCGCAGCAATACATACATTTTTAAAATGATCTGAGTTAAAAGTTGTTTAGGAACCCTCGAATTAAATCATAAAACCAGAATGAAAGAAAATTAAATATCTGGAAAGCAGAGCAAAGCTTATGTGGCACGATATATGAATCTTTTGCTGAAACAAATTCATTTCCTTCCTCTTTTAGTTCGTAAAGTTCGTTACATTTATTCCGTAGTTAAGTTTTGGCACTCACACCCTCAGTGCCGACTGCCGACAGACAAATGCTCTGCAGACTGTGAGAGAACAAAAAGAAAAAAGTATCTTTGAATTTATTTTTTCTTTCTTTTCTTTCAACGTAGGAATTTGAAATTGAATGTATAAAATCTAGCACTAGACGCTGAAGTCCAAAAATAGAACAGATGAAAATGAGCAGAGCTACTCTTACACTTATCAAAACATGGACAATGTAAGGTTGTTTATTCAAGCTGAATATTTTAATGAGGAATAGCATGGAAAGTGTGCTTCAGTTTGAATGGATAACATCCGTATTCCCATTATTTTGCGGATATTCAAGGTCTTTTAAGCTATATAGTCGGAACTGCGTCAGTGTGTATTTTAAGCAAATATTTCTTGAAATATTTTAACTTAGCCAAATTGTACCGGACAGATATTTTTGTACCAAGATGTATTTAGATAATAACTTGTAAATATGCGAAGGAGTATTCCTAGTAGAGACAATATTGAAAATTAACTTTTCAATCAAGTTAGTGACTCCATAAAAAAAAATTTCATTTCCCAGCTGTGATGAGTTCAATATTTTAGCAACAAAATATAAATCAATTTACTTCTCTGTAAACAGCGCGCGCCAAATTGATTCTGGCTCGCTGGCCTCCTGAGAGGGACACCCCCCTCTCCCCCACCAGCGTCTGGTCGCTGTACGGGAACTGCTTGAAGTCCTTCTCGAGTGCACACACCCTGCACACCTATACAACACGCAAGTATGTGAACACACGAGCGAAATGCGAATAAATATACGAGGAGACGGTTCAGTGCTCCTCAACAGTAAAAGGCTTACTTGTTTTGAAAATATATGAAACCACATTTTGTTTCGTGCCATTGCAAGGTAAATGTAAAACAGAATGAACTGCATTTAATCCTGTGTTTAAAAAAAAAGGGCATCGCACCAATTAACTCCGCACCCTATTGCTTTTCGGGGCGTTAAGCGGCAATATGGCACCTCATATTGTTTTCTCTTGGATAGCTGCCACTAACACAGACATAACCATATATTTTTAATCTGTAACCTTTATTGCTATGATTAATCGTTTTTATCGCTGAAACTATGAGCTTATCAATGTCACAATTCGCCTATCTATAATAATATAAACCTATTCGATGTCCTAAATAAAGTGAACAAATAAGAGAAAAATACGTATTATATGCAAAACTAAATTTATTTACGTACCTTCTTATATTTTTCGGGTTCATAAGGCAAACCGAAAACTATATTCTCTCGGACGGTGCTGGGGAACAGCCACGCCTCTTGGCAGGCGTACGATATCTTGCCGTATATTGAAACAGTGCCAGTCGCCGAAGGCAATTCCTTTAGTAGTAGTTGCAAAATCGAGGACTGCGAATGAAAAACAAATCCTAAGAACAAGTGGTTTCCAAATATTATAGTAAGAAATATTAGAAGTAAAGTACTTATCGTCTTAATAGACTTAACTGTTACCTAAACTAAAGTAACAATTAATTTATATCTTTACTCATATGGCCTTAAAGATTTATAGTCACTAAACACTTTTTATCATAATAACAAAAAATTAATTAAATCTACCTTCCCAGATCCGACCGCTCCAATTATAGCGCATAGTTTCCCTTTACGCAGCCGCATGGAGATGTTCTTGAGTGCCATAGCGTTAGGGTCCCCTGTCCAACTGGCCGACACGTCATGCAACACCAAGGCCGAGTCATCTTGATGCGACACGCTTCGCAAGAACTTGGGATTCGCCGGCATTTTGAGTTGTTCACGTAAAGCCGGGTCTGGAACAAAATTAAAAATATGACCGTTTTTTTTTTTGAAGTTATGTTTATTCCATTTTGCAATACCTATCAAGTCTGATAGATCTTTACTTTAAAGTGATATTCATGCTGGAGCATCCGCGGGCATAAAAATCTGTTCTTAGTTTTCCTGAACATTACCTAATCGAACAAAAAAAATTAAAGTGAACTCTATCTTAGGTGAATAACGTAATTATTTAAACAACTTTAATGGGTATAATCTCGTCGCGGTTCCCTCTACGTACTAGTGAGGTAATTGAACTTTGATACACATTTCACAAAACTATCAACCCGTCGAAACTATTACCTACAAACATATGACATGAACTTCGGACGGTTTTATTGACCTTCGAAAAGTTTTCATGAACCAACAGGTGAAGACGTGCTACAACATTGTCTGAATATCGATATCTTTGTTGATAAATATGTCTACGTGAAACTCATTAATTGACTGCTAAGCCCTACCAAACTTTACTATTTGACGAAATTTTATAGGCGTGATGGGCATCGTTGTAATAAAAAAAATATATAATAAAAGAAATAATTCAACAAAATCATTGTGTAATTTGATATCTCTAACCACATACGATATAGGAACGATCAAAGTGGTTAATGTAATAGAATTTAAGAACGTAATGATAAAACGAGTTAAGTTGATTCCGAAGTCCATTTCCTTTGTCAATATAACTTTACCGTATTTTAGTTCAATATCTCTTACCGGGAGGCAATCCGTCTGATTTCCGATGATAGGAGAGTGGTTGGATGGAAGGACTCGTCCCCAAGTCGCTGTTAAACGACAAGTTGCGAAACAAGTTGGACGACACTTCCTCCGACTGCCCCGCCAAGTCTGGCCTGTCCTCTGTAAATTAAAACATATCGTTTTGGCAACTCTACGTGAAAGTTAGGATGATGAGCCACTGTCACGTAACGTAGAATTCGCTGGGCTTGAATATTTTTTTTAACTTGACTTGAATTTTCACAGAGACTATTTAGTTCTTGCCTGTATACTTAGTGGTACATTTCATTTATGTGATTCTCATAAATAAGATTAGACGACGACTGACATAACGGAAAATACCAAGAACTTAATGTACTTTTTGTGAAACTAAAAGTCCCTAAATGTAAAATGTTTAATCGTTCAAGATTCAGATTATTTCAATGAATAACAAACCATAAACCATACGTCACCAACAAAATGTTCAAGCGTTCTCAGAAGTATTTCAGGCTACAAGGCTACTCATTCACATTTTCCCAACATGCGTCGAATACCGCCACAGTGGAATGCAGGGCTTATTGTGTTGTGACGCATAACGTCTGAAATTCATAATATGGGTCAAATCTCATACAAAAAACATGAAATGGTTAAGTGTGAACCCTCGTAACGACTTAACATTTTTATGACCATTCTAGCTTCTCCATTCTTTTAGAATTAAATGTCATTCTTGTTCTATTTATGTTAATAGTGTCGCATGTTATTAGTACTGAGATAAAGGTACATTTAACCTAAAAAGATAATGAATTCTGATAAAAAAAACATTAGGCAATAAGTTAATGACTGCTGCCATTAAGATAATAAATCAACAATAACAAAATACACTGAGCTAATAAATTATATAAATAATGCTGCGTGCATTAAGTATTACTCATGTACCTATTTGTTCGTTGTCTGGGTATGCTTTAACTTATGCCGAGTACCTTGTAGCTCAAGTTACGTTACGACGCGCGACGCCTAAGGGCCGATAATTCTTTCTACCGGACTGCTGAGGAAAGGGTTATATTTTCGAATGTTTTTAGTACATTATGATACAAGTGTGTCATGAACTAATGATCATTACGTTGTATACGACGTTTTTCAACACACTTGCGAGGAAAAAACTGACTCGTTTTCCACACAACGAAAAACGTTAACAAATATTTTATGGAAAATGGCGCTAAACAGCCAATGTAGAAAATATAATAAACACAAAATAATGTTTTGAATAAGCAAATTAAGGTTAATATGAAGTGAAAAATATATAATTTGTAGGAATGATGATAATTTTGATGCTTGATTTATCATAAATTAACTAAAAATAGTTTATTTATTCACAAAAATATTCGTTGTTTTTTACAAAAAAAACTCTTTGCGGGATTGCAAAATAAAGTTAAGTAAAAAACACATGTGTGGTAATGTAAAATAAAAAACACGAGTGTATAATAAGCTGAATTATGAATCTAAATGCGTTGACATAAGGGTCACTTTACAAGCAAGTGTGTTGAAATAGTACATTTTGAGCCGAGAACTGCAATAACTATTTTTTGTTTTATAACTGTTTTTTTTAATTGTAATAATCATGGTATTCTATGTATAAAGATTATTTAAATAATCCAAAAATATTAACGCCGTAAAGACGCATCTTTGCCGAGATTAAAAAAAATCACCTTCGAATAGAGAGGACCGTCTGTGGCGCGAGACGGTGTGAATAGAGGCATTGAATCAATTTGGACTAAGTATAGGTATAAGTTATCTGTGACCATTTTTATTCCCGCACACGTGTTGGAAAATAAAAAATCGCACGCGTGTGAAATACATTGCATTGTGAACCTAATCGTAGTGCGATATGAACCAGTTTTCGAGGAAGTGTATTGAAAAATATATTTCCACTTTCCCCATACTTTTATTTTATAGATTTTGATATGCGTTGTGTTAAAACATTCTTAATCCCAGGGCTGTATGGTTATTGTCCCAGAAGTAGGAACACAATTATACACCAAATAGGTCTTGATATAAAAATTTGGCAAAATACTTTTTGTCTATTAAGAAAGAGTAGAGATTAACTAAGATAATATGGCCCGCTCCTCCAAAATTCAAAACATTTGAAAGTATTTCGACGGTTAAAAGGTAATAAGGGATAAGCAACAAAAACCGAATTGTTCAGGAGAGCAGTTTAAAGTTTGAAATTGTAGAAAAATTGACATAACTTTTTTATTTATTGTCATATTGTGAAACTGAAAACAGCTCTAGATTAAAAAAAAATTAAGGCATTAATTAGCACTTTTATTTATTTGATTCGACGTTGTTTTATGTGGTTTTATGTCGCTTAGATCAATTGATCTTATTTTCCTTATGAGGTAATTAGGCATAAGTTACATCTACACAAAAAAAAACGAAGAGTATAGAAGACTTAGCTACATTTGATATCCTCATGCCAAGAGGTAATAGGGAATATGTCACATGACTGTCGAATAATTTAAATGGGTAAAGAAGGATAAGTGACGATTCACATTATTATGCTATAAGGTAATGGAACATAAGAAACAGTGCTTAGCAAAAACATCTTCAGGGTGTTAGACATTAGCGACACTATAAGTGGATTGGAAAAAAGGTAACATGATACTTCCACACATCATAATTCAATATCAAGAGGAAAACGAGAACATCCAACATACGGCATTATTTGGCCAAATGGTAACGAGGATTAAATGTCAGTTTTTAAAATAATAGAATCACAACCAACATGATTCTCCTTTAAAATAAGAGTTAACATAGCTGGTCTCCAGATATTAGGCAGGTACTTTTCAGACGAAAAGTACTAGAGTAGGATTTAGGTAGTAAGCTAATGATAATGTAGGCTTTAAAGCCTTATTTGTTTAAATGTCCTTATAGTTAACATAGCTCAAAAGATTAGGGATATAGCTGTGGTTTAATTAGGTCAGGCCCACGATATGTCAGGTAAAATTTGTTCACACATGCCAAATTACTAAATTACTTACCTACATTACTATTTTACATTATAATCTAACCAAATCGTTGGTGATTAAATGAAAATAAAAAATCGTTTTTTCAATAATTATTTATTAAGCAAATACACAGTTATAAATAAATGCTATTACGTAAATAAGATAAATTTATTTGTCAAAAAAACATTTCCTACACATGTTTTTTTGACAAATAAATTTATCTTATCTTATATAAAAGACCAAGTAGTTGTCACAACGTGTGTGTTAACAAAAATAAAGTAGTAACTTAGCGAAATTATACCTACCTATGTATGAAGTAAGTAAGTAGGTATCATTGTTATAAAAAAATATAAAAGGTAGGTACTTTCAAAAATAAAAGATTTTCCAAAAATAAAAAACTCAGTATGTACAACATAGCACTACGTACTTAGAATCTTTGACAAAACAACAGCCTTCAAGGCAACAATAATAAGTTTCTCAAAGTATTTATTTTTACTTACAACTAAAACACGCAGTGTCATTGTTATAAAAATATAAAAGGTAGGTACTCCCAAAAATAAAAGTTCTTTCAAACTCAGTACAACATAGCACTACGTACTTAGAATCATTGACACATTTTAATTATTATTGTTAGCAAAACAACTTTCATCATAGTGGCTAAATAAGTAATACACTTATTGCGTGCGCAGTGACTATTCATTCATTCACCAACATGGTGAATGAATGAATAGTGACTGCGCATAACACTGCATGGTGTTTTAGTTTAAAAACTTTCATCATTGTGGCTAAATAAGTACATTACTTATTTAGCCACTATGATGAAAGTTTTTTTGCTAACAATAATAAATATAATGTGTCTTAATAAAATATAATAATCAGTCACAAAGTGTGGTAGGTACCACATCAAAATGGTAGGCAGGTTAAAGGAACTATTATCAGATACATAGTGGTATTTTAGACTATAAAACCTTATCGTAAAAGCTCAGCACTTCAAACAAATCGACTGCATAACAACAAACTTATCAGCTAATCGAGATCAATATTAAAATCAAATTAATAATTACTTAATCAGTCTTAATTCGGTATCTCCTGAATCATAACAACAAACTTATCAGCTAATCGAGATCAATATTAAAATCAAATTAATAATTACTTAATCAGTCTTAATTAGGTATCTCCTGAATAATTAATTTTAGTAGGTCTCGGACGCAAAAAATGGACAATCATCACCAATAAATACCTTGTGTTACAGATATTACTAATGATCAACATTATCTTCGATGTCAGTATCGGGCAAAGTACCTTTCACCTTTTTGTTGAAAGTTAAAGCTAAGTACTCTGCCTGAAACTGTTGAGGTATAACTTGGTCTGAGCAAAGTTTCAATAAATCTTTGTGTTTATTCTCAGTAATTGGCAGGGGTGCAGAATAGCAGTCCGGTAAGTCAAGAAACTTTGTTTTGGACGCGACTTCAATATGGGACACAATTGTCTCCGGATCCATAGAGAATTTAACTGTTGCTGACGTACGGTTCTTTTTGAAAGTGGCGACACGTATTTTACTGATTTTACCCACAAGATTTCCCACGAAATACTTGTCTGCGAGTAGGTCCCATCTCTTAAAATCTTTGTGAGTTAACTGCTCAACATCAAAGGGCTTTGGATTTTGTCTTGCCGTTTGAAATACCGTATACCATTGAGAAGGAGCCCAGATAGTGGTATTTTTAACCTTGTTTTCAATAGTCGCATGGGCTGAATCCACTGTCATGTAGGTATGACCGGTAAGTAAAAAATTTATTTGAATAGATTCAAGAGTTTTGCAACGTTGCAGAGTCTCGTTCAGCATTGCAAGAACAATTTTGTTTCGATTTTGACCGGGACAACAGTCACAATAAAGAAGAAGTCGTCTTATATTCCCACGTTCGTCAAGCTTCGTTATATATTTGCTTAATATTGTTGCCATTTCATTAGCACCGCGGTTACCCTGACTTTCGTCCCAATAATAGCAGTAAACATTACGCGTACCATTTTCGTAGATAACTGCATTGTAAACGGCCAGCTTGCGCGAATAAAATAATAACATGCTATCGCCGTATGGCGTGTTCAACACTTTTTGCAAGTCAAAACTTATACAAATGGATGCGGAGTCTTTTAAATTAATAGTTTTGTGCATCTTGTAGCGATTGTATGTATGGTCTTTCTCAATGAGGTGTGCTTCGTGAGCTTGTCGTTCTTCTGGTGTAGGATCAGTTTTATTTTCGTACCGACAACATTTTAGGCATTTGTCTTTTTTCGGAATGTGGAATGCTATATTAAAGTTATCTTTGAAAATTTTTCGGAAAATGCTCTCTGAAACAAAAGTTAGTCCTTGAAAACTACAATGTTCTTTATACTTTCTATATAAATTGGCCAAGTTTTTGTATTCTGCCGGAAGGTATGTTCGAGTACTATCCTTCCTACAATAATGAGAAGGAACCGCAGGTAAACGTTTTGTGTAGTTTTCAGCCGCTGCAATTTCTTCGTTGCTGGTTTTGTTTGGAGGTACACTTTTACCCCTTTCAGATTCTTTGGCACTGCCAAACTCATTGGCAGTCGAAACCGTATAATAAATATATTTGTGTGACACATCAATCGTTCTGCACAAGAATTGCAGACATACTTGTCGATGAGCTTCACCATCCGTAATGTTGTACTTGTATGTTACGGTGCGTTTTTCTGAGTCCTTACTCCTCTTTCTTTTTATATAAGTTTTCTGGGTTAGGCTGATGATCCAATCCTTTCTTCTCTGTTCTGAAAGGCTCCAAAAATGTTTAAAGATACTTAACCTTCTTTCTTCTGATATAACGGCGCAGTTATTACCACATTTTTTTCCCGCGCAAGGGTTTGATTGGACGTTTTTTTCACGTGCAACTTCGCCGTTTGTTTTAATGTATCGCTGACCAGATAACCTTTTCTGGGCAGCATTTTTTCTTTTATTCTCGGGATTTTTTTTCGCCGGTTTGTTGCCTACAGTCTCTTCGATTTCAAGACTTATTTGCTTCCTTTTCTTACCATTTCCTTCCGGCTCCCACTCATCTGAGCTGCCTGCATCGCCAAAGGCATTTAATAAGGCTAACTCGTCGTCTGACATATAATCTAAATAAGAGTGTTTTTTTCCTGGACGGATGATTCTAAATCTCGAGGATTGAGTGATGTTAACGTCGGTTTCCGAAGATGTACCTGGAAAAACTTCCAATGGTTGTTGGGCAACGTAAGATCGAACGACGATCGGCTCGGAGTTTGGATTTGGAATACTTGAAATTTCGCTAGACAATTCCATTGTAGGTGAATCATTATTGATGAGTTCAGTCGCAAACGATGTGCTGGGAACATCTCTGATTGACATACCTAAGAGATTTGACTCGGAGACTGGCGGTGTGGAGTTCCAGCAGGCAGCAGACGCAGCGCTCGGCGCGGCGCTCGTGGGAATGGCAGACGCAGCGTCTGGAGCGGGGCTCGTGAGGATGGCAGACGCAGCATCTGGAGCGGGGCTCGTGAGGATGGCAGACGCAGCATCTGGAGCGGGGCTCATGAGGGTGGAGGACGCAGCGTCTGACGTGGAACTCATGAAGATGGCAGACGCAGCGCCCGGCGCGGAGCTCGTGGTGATGGCAGACTCAGCGTCTGGAGTGGGGCTCGTGGGAATGACAGACGCAGCGTCTGGAGCGGGGCTCGTGAGGATGGCAGCTGCAGCGTCCGGCTCGGAGCTCGTAAGTTTGGCAGACACAGCGTTCGGCGGCGGCGTGGAGCTCGTGAGGATGGCAGACTTCTGGAAAAAAGGTAAGTAAAATAATAATTGTAAAGTGGTGTGAATGTGTGTGCGCGTGTGCCTGAATGTATTGGGCGCTTTCACATTAGACGATAACGGTAACGGCACGGTATCGGGCCGATATCGTTCGGGCTGAAAGCGCCCAATGGGTGTTTATATTACGTTTTGTTTAGACCTACTAAACTATACCTACCGTTGAAGTTCACAAACAAAACTATAAAACAATTAAAATTTACCTTATCAAATTCGAAGAGAAGGCTTTTGCGACATTTCTTCTGATTTCGTATACCCGATGTTTTTAAAGCCATTTCCAGAATGTCTCTTTTTCGATCTTTTCTTTCCATTTTAACCTAAAACGATCCATTCAAAATAATAAACATCGTTATAATTATGTACATACTCAGTTAGTAATCAATCACAACCATTCACTACCAAACAGCATAGAGAAATAGGTAATAATAACATACCGTTGACAGGAACTTCCGCGCACTTTTTTCAAAAATTAAACGCACATGCTCTCGCCGTCACTGCACGCGGTCGACTGATTTTGGAATAAGCGACACGTTAAATAGCTACTTGAGTACAAAAACGGGATACAAATTAGCGTAAGCACCATTTCGTAAACCACCATTGTAAAGTAATACGGCGTAAGCGCCAAAGTTATATTAAAATAGTAAATGGTAATAAGGTATAACAGACATTTCAATATCAAATTTGATTTTAGTAATTGTGTATAAGCGACAAATGTATTGTTAGCTTGTACATGGTAGTAAGGTATAACCGACAGTTCAATATCAAATTACATTTAAGTAATTGCGTATAAGCGACAACTGTATTGTAAACTTGTAAATGGTAGTAAGGTATAACCGACGCTTAATGTTTATGGCGACAAAGGTAAAGAGACATAAGTGCCAGCTTTCAAAATAGGTGCTAATTGTAAAGAGGCGTAAGCACCCGGAATCCCTACGCCAGTAAGAAGTAAAAATACATTACCGACTATAAACCAAAAGTGATGCTATTTTTACAGGGGTACAAGCGCCTTAAGGGTAAAAAAGGCCTAAAATTCTGTTGGTTACACCGAAATGACACTTCGAAAACGCAGTTTTTTGCTTGGGCATAAGTGACAAAAAAGTCATTGTAGAGCCGTGGGAGTAAGCGGATTCGATAGAGCGAATTTTTTTAAGTAGGATGGCATTCATAACTCATTTCCGACCAAAATGTCGCTTATGCCCTATTACCTTTTAACCGTCGAATTTTGTACGCATGTGTGCGTAATGAGACGCCCGTCAAACAAAAACAAATCACGGATTTGTTGCTCGACTAGTGGCGTCATTAATCGCTCATTATTATTAGTATGGCGCTGCACTGACGTACTCTATGAAAACGACACGTGCGTTGTTTTGCGCGATCGGCTAGTTATGATTAGTTGACCAACAAATCTGGTAATAAGTGAGATATTACGAGTACTTACAACTATATACAAACTCTTTCGTAAGGATGTGACTACATTCATTGAAACAGTAATTTGGAGGGGCGAGCCATGTTATCGTAGTTAATCTCTAAGTAGTTATACATACGTAGCGACAGAAACTCTTGAACTCTCCCCAGAGACACCACAAGTTCAGCAGTGAAAGATAGCACCATCGGCAGGATTAATGTTATATTCACTTGAGCCGCACTCATGAACTGCTGTAGCGGGTAAAACTGGAAGAAAACCATGTAATGTAGGCATCGAATACGTACAAACATCTATATCTATATTACTTAACAAAGTCACTTTCTGTGTGACCCCTTAGATCTTCTAAACTATACAATCGATTTTGATGCAATATTCACCATCATTTACTAAGAGTATTTTTTCTGGAAGGTTTGCTATACATTTCCAGTATACGCTGACCTCTCATTGTACGACCTTGACCTCTTATAGCTTGATGTGTAGCCGTGTGTACATTCATATTTAACTTACAAATAGCGCAGAATTCTCGTTTTTATTTTTTATTTTTATTTATTAATGCATACTGTCTCAATACAGGTTCATGTTTGCTTTGTACCATTAAACCAGAAATGGTTTGTGTTTGAAATGTCACCATTGCCCCCGAGTGATACAGGGACGAGTCGCTAGTAGTTACGATATAAACTCCAGGGTTATTCCCAGGCAGAAACTGAATCGCCATTTACCATCAATATAATGTAAATAAATGCAGCCTAATATAATATACTTCAGGGATAAGGACGATATGCGAATACAGTGTTTTCTGCAAAACTAGACCTTATAGCGGTGGTGAGGTTGTACACAGTTCCGAGAAAGAAATCTATGGTGACAGTTCGATTAGAATCGGATGCAGTGCGCACCGGTCTCACGTTCTGATAACTCGCCAGCTTTAGTTTCCAACTTCTAACATGACTATTTAAATCATTTAAATATTTATTTGCGACCACAGAGAATCCATACAGTAGCGTAAAGAAAACTTAACGCTAATGTTACTACCCAAATTATAATCTTCTTAGGTAGTCTGAAGCCGAATTTCACACTTTACACGGTATCCGGTTTATTATTGAAGAACAATAAAATTAAGTGATGAGAAAACATTTCTGATCTGAGATTATCCTTTTTGGGTGAAATGCATGTTCAAAATCGAAAAGCCTCGGTGCCAAAAATCGGCAAGCCGCTTCAACACGGAAACAATAAAATGCAGCCAATCTTGAATTGCGAATGTACCCCAGATAACGTTTTATGTTCAACAGGATTTGTGATTTTATTGTTATGCCTCTGCATGAGGTTAATGTTGTGGCTGCTGCGCACAAAGAGCATGGGCAAAGCCGATGTTGGCATCACTTCAACAAACAATTATCTATCTAGCTAGTCTAACGAAGCTCTTGGATATAAGAGAAGACTCAAACAATATAGAGGTGGTTGAAGTCTCAGGTTGAGGTGAGAATTTTGAAATGATTAAGGCGCTGACAAGAGGCAAATGATAAAAGTAGGCTTGTCTTAAACAATAAAGTTGCCAAATCTATTTAGTTTGTGATAGCCGAAAAAATAGATGTTATTCTTGAACATATTTCTCAGAAGTTGGTTGTTACCACAACACGTTTAGAAAAAAAATCTCGATACAAATTACCGGTAAACTAACCCTTTTGAGTTTCAATCCAAAATATCTGTATTAAATATCAACGTACGGTTGGTATTTAATTAATAACAAGAACGTCTTATTTGTATGCAGAACTTGGTTGTTTTTTTTATTTTCGATTACTCAACGAATTTTTGAGTAAATAGATAATTGCTTCATATTTTGCAATAAATTACAAGCGTTGTGTCATCGCGCTTCTCTTTCTTTTGTATGCAGTCTGACCGTGACCGCGGTTTAGCTGTTGTCAGCGCCTTAAATACGAAGTAGAAGGCCGATGAACGGTTCGCAATGTTGGTAGCCGTATAGTCAGTCAGTTATTAAAAATAAAATATTGATATATTATTATTATTTATATTATTTTTTTCGCCTAAAAATTGTAATTGCACAAGCTTTTTCGAAATTATGAAATACTAATGGTTCACACTAATTAATTGTTTGTTACAAAGATTAGTTTGTACGAACTACATTTTTAGACGCTGCTGAACCAAACAAAATGCCAAAAGATAAGGATCATTGAAAAATCTAAACGTAGGAATAACATCTAAGAACGTAACGTCGTATTAGAAGTTACGTCTAGAATATTTAATTATATAGTGACACTTACCACATTAGCAGACATAACATTTCCTAACAAGACGTATGTCAGTACAGTGAAGAACAGTGCAGCTCTCTCCGTGAACATCATAAACCCAATGAACACTGTCCTCAGGAGTGTGGCCGTCTTTACTTCCTTCAGCTCTTCCGCACGCTTCTGACCCACTACGGTTTGGAACGGAATCTCCCATGCGTACATTTTTATTACCTAAAACATAAAAAATATTTTATCACAAGTTCCCTTATACGAGTATATCACCATTGAATTTTAGAACAACCAAAAACTATAATATTTTTGTGACTCGTAGTTTCGTTCACAATTGAATTGGTGGGCCTGTCAGTGCGAGTTAAGTAGTCACCACATAATAATGTCTCGAGAAGAAATCAAGAAATAAGCTGTAAACATGAATGATGTCATTCAATGTACTATACGTCAGGAAATTCTATTGTATATTCAAAGTTTTTCTGGTTTACATAATGATTTATAAATTGTGTAAATATTTTAATTTTAATATTTATATTAATTATCAAAAGTACTTCATTCACAAACAACGTCTAAAATTACTCACCTGTATTCCATTAATAACTTCGCTCATTATTTTAATTCTGTTATCTGTTTTTTCAGCCGTGCGGAGTCGAACTTTACCTAGGTACTGACCCAAACCACCTGAGAAATAACTGGGCTTTAAAACTTTTATTTTCGTGAAAATGTAGCTCATTGTATTGTTTACTTTATGGTTTTCCGACTTTGAAACCTCTAGAGATTTGCCGAAACACGTCGCTAACCCTTGAGACAAAGTGCAATGTCTCATGTGCCATTTCAAATTGGGAAGCAAAAATCCTGCTTGACGGTGAAAAATTATGATGTAGACACAGACAACGCCACATCAGGTTATACCAAACTGTCAAATTACTCCAAATGATTTAAACCTAAAAATGTTGATGGCTAAGTTCAAAATCGAATGAGAAAATTGTACAGTTTGTGGTAACTTGATGAGTTGCTGTGTGCACTTCGTTACTACGAAAAAGAAAATACGTTTTTGAGAAAGATTATGAAAAGTAAAATTGTTTTCTCTTCTTAATTATTTTGGCATAATAATAATACCTAATGTTTAGCCTTCATAATGAGCATTGTTGAATAATTCTATTGTTAGTTCCTATTGAATTTTCATTTCCAATTTTGCATGCGCAATTTGTGATGGTAAATTGTGCAAGTAAATTGTAAATATTGTACTACATTAAAACAAGAATAAATAAATCACAAAAATATTACCCTGGAAGGGAAGTGCAATGATGACCAAGGCAGCGAATCCTATAAAGGCGGCCGTCCCCGCCTGCATGTAGCCGAGGTATATGACGGCGGCGACCTGCAGCGGGATGATCCATACGTAGTGCAGGAACATCAGGGCCAGGTCGAACCGCTGCAGGTCGTTCGACAGCAGGTTCACAACCTTACCGGCCGTCGTCTCGCCTAGCGAGCCGTTGCTCATGCGCATTATCTAAAAAGAATCCCATTTTACAACGTGCAAGCTAAAGTGTGATTGCAAAGGTTTTATGAAGTAAATTCTAACCTATCAGCATAGAGTACACATATATCCCCAGTTTGACCACAGGCAAGGGTGAGGAGACCCATGCAATTATAATTAGGTACAACAAAACTGTTTATTTCGTTAAGATTTGTGCGACCAAAAAGGTTCTATTCCATCGTTGCGACGATCTCAACGAGATAAAGCTGCTCTTGTAGACTGACCAAAATTGAAATAGCTTTTATTCTGAACTTTGTATTTATTTAGCCGTTTAGCCTGTTTACTTCCTACTATTGAAATGCTAATTTATAAAAATAACCTTATACCTTTCTAAACATCAAAGAGCCGACAGCGCACCTTATCTTCATACCGAACTGCTGGCAGAACAGAACTCCGTGATGGTTCATGAACGCTGACACCCAGTTCATCAGTATCATACTGATGGCGTAGTACATGGCCGTCTCTCGGGACATGTTCGAGTCGGCTGACCAGTACTGAAGCAGGCGACTGAACAGCAATGGTGACGTCGTTCTAGGAGGAAAATAGCGTTAATAATTCATCTGATGCTCTTTTGTTTTTAAAAACGTATTTGAAGATTAAGACGCTGACAACAACTAAACCGTGGTCACTGTCAGACTGCATACAAAAGGAAGCAAAGTGCGATGACACAATGCTTGTAATTTGTTGCAAAATATGAAGCAATTATCTATTTACTCAAAAATGAGTTGAGTAATCGAAAATAAAAAATATCCAAGTTCTGCATACAAATAAGACCCTCTTGTTATTAATTAAATACCAACCGTACGTTGATATTTAATACAGATATTTTGGATTGTTAATTTATGTCGAGTTCTGAGAAATATGTTCAAGAATAACATATTATATTTCTTCCGCTACCACAAACTATATATATTTGGCAATTTTTTGTTTACGATAAGCTTACTTTTAGAATTTGCCTCTTGTCAGCGCCTTAATAGAAAAACAATAATTTGTGACTAAAAAAGGTCAAAAAATTTGTATTTTTGTCCCTACTTACGAGTAATATTATAAGAGATGTTGATAATCATAATCATGTTTCATTATGTGCTTACCTAAGGGCTATGGCAATGAATTGCATAATACCTCCTGGCAAGTAAGACCAGAAAAATGTTCTGAAAAGAGTTTTCACAAACTTCGGCTCTCGTCCACCCAATTTTGCTTCTCGTTCTTCTTTTAGCCAATTCCTGTAAAATAAATAATTGAAAAAAAATTAAGTTATTTTGTGAGGATATTACAATAATCCCAAACATTACACGACTGCAATAAATATCGGTTTGAAAACGCGTCGTGCTGCGTTCAACGAACGCTTACGCTTTACCATAAATAAATTCAAATTAATTTATTTTAACTTACACACAGTTCTTAACTAAACAAGTAACAAAATAAAATAGTAACTAACACAAGACTATTGACAGATTTAACAGCGGGTCCAAACTAGGCACAGCCTGTATCTTGGTGACCCAAATTTAAAAATGCGCACAGCTTCATAAGTGCGCATGTAGGTTTATGTGAAATAAAATAATTTGATCTGAAACTCTACTAAAAAAATTGTATGAAAACTTTAATGGATTTTTATTTGTTTATAATAAAGTACCTACAACTCAACCAAAGAGCTTACTTCATAGGTTTTAGTTGCCGTTGACGAACATATCTTCTATCATTCATCTTTATTAAAATGCATAATCAAATTATGAAATTTAATAAAGATATAGTTATATAATAGTTGAATAATAAGTAACAATAAAGTATGTTAAGAATCTTGGTCTGCATGTCGACAGTTGTCTTGACTGGCGAAAGCAGGTCACGACTGTAAGTCAAAAAGTCACCGGAACGTTGCGGTCGCTCTATCGGTTGAAAAATCTTCTTCCATCACACATAAAGGCAATGCTTGTACAGTCCCTAATATTTCCCATGATTGACTATGGTGATGTGTGTTACTATGACCTGAATGCAGATCTCCTCAATAAACTTGACCGCCTTCTCAATAACTGTATTCGATTCGTTTTCAATCTTCGTAAGTATGACCATGTATCCGCGCACCGACTGCTTTTGAAATGGTTACCCATTCGTCAGCGCAGAGAGTTGAGGGCTCTGTCTATGTTGTTCTCTATTCTCGACAAACCCACTTCTCCTTCTTACCTGACTTCCCAAATTAAATACTTATGCTCTGCCCATAGTAAAAATCTTCGTTCCACCAACAATCGTCTTCTACGATGTCCTTCGCACCGTTCTGGCTTCATTCATTCTTCTTTCTTTGTCCAGGCGGTCTTTCTTTGGAATGCGCTCCCTCTGAACATCAGGACGGCAACCAGCCGGCTATCATTTAAAGTGAAGGCACGTGAACATATTCGTCAGAAGTTGGCCGAAGCATCTCAGCGGTGATTTGCTGGAGTCGTTTTCTTCGCTACCGGTCGTTATTTCTCCTGACAAACATTTATTTTGGTATATTATGTATATATGTATATATCTATCTATGTATTTGTATGTATGCTTGTATTTTATAGTTATTTCCCATACGTTGCACCTGCCATGTTTTGTCTCTGCATCACCCTAAGGTTGACTGGTAGAAAATGCCTCAGGCATTAAGTCCGCCTTTGTACAGTGTACTTTTTACTTGTGCATAAAGTTTTAATAAATAAATAAATAAATAAATATTAATGAAATAGATGAAAAAATAAAACAATTGTTTCTTGTATAATCATATGCATAATAGACTTGCCGTTTCTACGTTAACCCTAAACGTTCCCTAACCACTGTTTCTAAGTTATATAGCATCGAATCAGTATGTACTACATACGGCATATCATCGCAACAGCTGATCGGTTGCTGTGGCGCGTACTCATCGTTAGAATGTTGGATTTTGGCGTCATATTTTCGATATAATTAATTGTGTTATCAATGAAATTGCATGTGTTTAGATAAGATAGTGTATGAAACTACACATGAATGTATTCTCCGGTTATTAAATAGATTTATAAGCTATACTAATTAGAAAATCAAATTGAATTCTCCTCGGGTCTTATTACATCACAGTAATAAGACCGTGCGAACCGCAATGTGAAAAGTAGATAATTCTCCTCGGAGATAAAGGTGTCTTCGTCTCTGGATTCTAGTCTTAACTATAGCTTCGCTCAGGAATTAACTCAAGTTCACTCAATCCTTTTTTGCGTTCGGGATTCAATATAGCACCCGCGACATAAGACATGGCTTTATTCCCTTAGTGAATAATCTACTATTACATTTTTCTTTCTATCAGTCACAATCATGATTTTATTGATTTAATAAAATGCTCATTTTACTCACTACTTCGCTAACAAGGTTAAGCATTATTGTAACGTAAACCAGTGCTCTAATTTAATCGTACAGAATGAGTACACATTATTCGTAATAGTTATCTAGAAAATATATCGCATTTTTGTTATTTGACTTATCTTATCGATACCAATTTCTTTGTTATATATAATCGAATGACATGCAATTTTACTGTATAAAATTGTGTTTTATAGTGAGATAAAGTAAATGTATGGAGCTCTCGAATAAATTTGGGTCTGGGCATATACATAGACGAAGGTTTTCTTCTCTCAAAAGATTGATGTAGATGTTCTTAATTATATTTTTTTTGAAGTGATTGTTAATCTTTCAACGATGTAGCCACCTGACCTAACTTTTACATAACTGAAAATGTGGTGTATTTTTAAATCAGTGCTCTTCGGGGCACACAGGCGTACTGTCAGTGCTAGAAAACTATGTGTCTAAATATAAACAGTCAAATACTTCCTAAATAAAATCATAAGTTTACCTTTATATTATTATATATAAATTATTATTATATTATATTTATATTATAAATTATATTTTTAACCTTTATATTTATATTATACTATACTTTATATTATATTATACTTTCTATTATAAATTATTATTATATTTTTAACCTTTATATTATTATCAGTACCTAAACTACACCACCACCACTGCACCTATACCTACACTATAATTTTCCCAGCACATTAATTCATAACTCATACATAGTGACATATACAGATATATATGTACAGATATATACATATATACATAACACATATACATAGTGACTGAACGTCAAGTCAAATTCTTAATTGGGACATCGCATTACAGATGAAGAATATTCGGAACAAGTCTCCTAAGGTTCAACATGTATGACTCATTAAGGTAAAATATCATCGATTTGCCAACAACACGCTACGCCAATATTATGCACCAATCAAAAGTCAACAAGATACATTAATTTCTCCTTGAATTACGGACTAAATAACCTTCTTAATCATTCAGACGTTTCGATTTTATTTCCAAGACTGCGGTTATATACAATGCACTTAAATGTACATGAAAATAAAAAATAACTACTGTGGGTCTTCATCATAATCAGAATACCCGTAAACGTCCACCCCTAGTCATGGGGTTACTCAATGAACTCATTGTACGAAGACTTTCACACTAACGTTTAGTGAAAACTTTTCATCGGACACGTCTCAAGAATCAGTCGAACTTTACAACGTTCTTCTGTAGTATTTCAAGAATCTAGTAGCCTGAAGAAGATCCCAAAAGACACTATGATCACTATTCATAAATACTTAGTCGTAAACAAAAAGGTGGGGCTCCGTAACTCTGTCCTTTATTCATTTATATTATTATTTTTGTACCTACACACAGTAAAATACATAGAGATACGACGTAATGTAAGTGCAGACTGCAGATGCATTTCTGCTAAAAAAGTGTAGGTCTCGCTCTTCATCTCAGTGTTTCAATTTATCTATTCCTTACGATTTCCATCAGCAAGTAATGATCCACAATGACAATACCAACTGCGATCACCAATCAGATTTCAAGTTTAGTGTTCATTTACGATTGATCATTGACACGTTTTATTTATCGGCGCCTGATAACATGATAACAATATGACGTCATAAAAAAATAAAACAACCAGCTGACGGACCATTTCAATTCTTATTCGGTTACAAATAAGAAGATCAATGGAACCATTAGAATCTTTCTGGAATTACCAGTTTGCGTACCTACTATAATCGGTATGTCAGATTAACCTATCACCATTATGCGACAAATTGAATATCAGCATGATTTGAAAATTAGAACTGACAACAACTTTTAAATACTCAAAAACATAATTAAATTAAATCTTATAATTCAGGGTAGGTATTTAGTTACCACGAATGTTTTAATACCTGCTCCCGGCGAATTTTAGGCCAAAGTAGCCGTAAATTCACATTGTACATTTTATGAATGTCACCACGTAAATGTCCACTGCGGAATATCGTTTTGTTATTTTTTTAATGTTTTCCATGTTTCATTTTATCGGATTACGGATTTTAATATAATATTATAACAGTACCTAGTAATACCTAGCTCAGTCTTTAACGTGAACCACAAAGTACTCACTATAAAACCTTTACAAGCAATCTTTTGTAAACCACAGTAGGTAATCCGATCACGTCCAATTGTAACATAATTATTTATATGGCTTCTGAGCGATTCTGATCAAGTGACAAGTGGTCTTTACTATTAATCCGGTGACAGAAACAGAGCTTTTATTTACTTGCACAGTTTATTGAAAATGTCTGGAAATGTTGCGGAAACAATAGTTTTATTAAATTTTTGTATTTCACCGGAGGCAACATGGATAAAACGATGTATTGGATGTGCAAGCCAACAAATGGGGGAAGCTCGGTAAACAATAATTTGCGATGAGGCAGGAAACCAAAATAATGTGGAGACATTTTCCTGGTGGTCACAAGCCATGCAAAACAAAAAAAAAAGAAACGGTGTTAGTGCCTGCATGTGGTACCGAATCACGTGGGTGACTTTAGTGCGTACAATCTCAGATGATGCAACCAATTCTGCCGTTATGAAATGTAATTATAAATATATCATTTTTTTAACATATTCGACATTTCCGAGGTAGTCGTGTGAAAAAAACGACTCAATAACAATCACGTAATAAGGTTTTGCTGATGTAAAAACTGCTTTTTGACTGTGCTTACAAATAGGTGTACTATTTGTAAGCACAGTCAAAAAGCAAACATATTAAATTATTATATTTCTTCAAAACCGTGCAGGCATTTATTTGAGCATTTTTCAGCGAATTTTAAAAACGAGCCTTTTACCAATTTTTCCAGACGTCGCAAAGTCAAGAGTTCATTTGTTTTTAACCGACTTCAAAAAAGTAGAAGGTTCGCAATTCGAATGTACGTTTTTTTTTTGTCCGTTTATTATGAGATTACTCCACCAATTATGATTTTGATGATTCTTTTTTTGTTTGGTAGGTCATACTTCATATAAATTTTATCGTAATTGATTCAGCGCTTTTTGAAAAAATAACCAAAAACAAGAATTATAAACACAAATGACGTTTTGCTTTGTGGTTCCTTCAGAAAAAGCTTTTATCACTAGTTTATTTGGATGATGTTATAACTTCCTGTCACTGTTATTTACATAGCATGTAGTGATATTCGAATTTGTGTGGGGTAGGTTACTGCAACTAAAAAGTGAAAAATAAAAACTTTTTACAAAAAAAAAAAACAACTGGCTTCAGAAAATAACTTTAATTTCGGAATTCGGTGGCAAAAAACGAAAATACAAAACTAAAGATACCGACATCCGAAATTATAGTTATTTTTCACTTTGTAGTGTTTTTTTTAAGTCGGTGGGTTTTATTGCAAGTAGCATTTTTATTTTCAAAATGATGGCCGACATGCCTTGAACTACCTATTCTATTTTCTTTCTCGTAAAATTCAGTACCTTATTATGTTTGTGGAGGATGCAATCAATATTTACTAACTTGCGGCTTATCAAGATTTAATATTGTGTAAGTATATATGTTATAAAATCCGACCATCTGTAATGTACTACAATTCTTGAAAACATTTAATTTCAATGTTATTTTCCTAATATAACACAGCCACTGTATTGTTATCAATATTTAAACCCTGATTGTTTCATAATATTTGGCAATCTAGGATCTCGATTTGATATCGCATATAATTATTTAGCCTTAGATTTTTTTTTAAATGTGTGATTTCTTGCAATCATATTTTCCTGAAACTTTTCAGTTGCACTTTATATTTAAAAATGCTATTTTCATCAGTTCAAAGGTATATGACATTCTTAAAACCGTACCTAATGTACGACGTAATAGACTTTCTCCTTATTCCAAGAGGAAGCCTTTGGGCTGCACTGAGTCGTATATCATGGACCCGGCTTTGTTCGTTTGAACCGGCTTCTACTTATAACTAAACATGCTTCATATCCCGCATACCTACCTACTGATATTAAAGGGCTAGATATGATAGTTTTAGGTAAACGATACGAGTTATTTGACTTTTGCAGAAACAGATATGACTTTTAATTAAACTTAATTGCGCAAACATGATTTGCAGATTGTAAAATGCATTGTTAATGGATGAGCTTAAATTTACAAAAATGTTGCATATAAAATTTTGTCGCAACAAAAATGTTTCTAATACAAAATACTCTATTTCACGCAAGACACTCAACGAAGTTGATACTGTCCGGGATCTGGGAATCTTGATGGATAGCAAATTGACCTACAATTATCATATAGATAAGATTATATCAAACGCAAACAAAATGCTCGATTTTGTATTAAGGACCTCAAAGCCATTTAAGACCAAAATTATCCTATTACAGCGATACTCAAAGTGTGTTCCGCAAAGCCTCTGTGGGGGTTCCGCGCAAAAACTGGTCAGAATAAAAAAATATACTAAAGCGGTAGGTACCTACTATATTTTATTTTACTCTGGTACCTGAGTAAAATATTATCAATCTAAATATTCCAACATAAAGTAAAAAAAATATGCCAATTTTAATGTCAAGTAATATGATTATTAATGAAGAATACACATAAAACCATTTTTGATTACTTTAGGGCTCCGTCGTTTTCCAAAAGGGTTCCGTCTCCAAAAAAGTTTGAGAACCACTGTCCTATTATATACGAGACGTTGGTTCGTAGTAATCTGGAATACTGTTCACAGGTATGGTGACCCCGTTATAACGTTCATAAGTAACGTATTGAGCGAGTCCAAAGGAGGTTCTTGTATCATCTATCCTCACAAAACAAAACCTCGAAACAATTAAAATCTTATAAAGACCGTGTTCACCACTTTAAACTCCAAAGCCTCACTAATCGTAGAAAAGTACTCGGTCTTTGTTTCCTTTACAAATTGGTGATTTCTATCCAAAATATATATTAATGTGCCTAGCAGGTTACCACGGTTACATACCTACAATCTGTTCAGACAATCGTTGCATAAAACCAACTTAGGTGACAACTCTCCCTTAACGAGGGCTACCAAATTGTACAATACTCTATGCCGCATAGCTGAGATTGACATGACAGTCTTAACACTTTTAAAAATAAATTATATAAGCACTTTCGGTTAGAGGACGGTTGACTTATCATTCCAATATTTTAATAATTTAACAATTTTATTTTTTTATTAGATATATTAAACTCAATTCACTTTATAATTCTATTTTAAACTATTCTCTTTTATTCCTATTTTTTTTGTTTCATTTTTTTTATAAATCAATTCAGACATAATAATGAAAATCAAATTAATGCTTGGTTACTGTATTGTATTAATATTTTTTTTTAATTAGCATGTTATCCTTTTATAATAGCATGAATATTTTTTTTTTATGTATTCTTAATTTTAATTTTGTATTCAGAGCATTTGTACTCGATAATATGTGAGCTGTGGTTACCTGTAATTGAGTGTGCATTACAGGATAATGTATATTAGACAAGTTTTTATTATTGTAAAAGATAATTGTAATGTTGGTAATCCTTAAATAAATAAATAAGATTAATTGTCTAGTAGGTGTTTTCTAAGTCAACCTTAGACACCCTGACCTACCTGAATTAAATTCTCTGTAATACCAACACGCAATGAACAAACGAAGTGATCAATCAAAGCGTTGGCTCTATAGTGGAACAATAACAAGCTGATATTATTATAATCATTAACCTCAACTATGATGAAAAACAAACCTCCCCGATACGTATTTTACGTTTGCTCATACATACATCAAAAGCAATGATTAGGCAAAACATTACCAGCACGACGAATATGTTAGCCCTCGGTATTGTAATGGAATGGAATCCTAATTAAAAATAAATTGGCATACCACGAAATTACGTACAACGCTAGAGATGTAAGTATGCGCATTCATTTAATAACTGGAGAAAATCAATAGTTTCACCTTTACATATAATATAATCTAAGGTTATGGGGACATGTTATATACCTGGCCTATTATAGGAGAACTTTGTTTGACCGCGGTCCATTAAGGTGAAATTGAGGTTGGTTTACTGAAACAGATCAAGATGTGTGTCACGATTTAGGGGCAAAGGGATATTTCACTGTTTTCTGAGGCTGTTTCCAGCAAGGGGCAAATGAGACCTTTGTGGGCTTGTTTATTTGTCTATAAGTCCATTATTGATATTCGATAGGTCAATAGATTACGTAGAAAGTTCGTTTATAAAAAGAAGGTTAGGATATTATAGAGCCATCTAAAGCGTTCTGATGGACGCATGTTTAACTTAAAAAAAGCCCCGCGATTAACGACTTATTACACACAGCACCTACTATTTTGACTTACTACCTACCTATGTTATGTTGTTTCATGATTATTATTGTTATCGCTAATTTTTTTTCTTATTTTTTTTTTCTTACCTTTTTTTTTTATCTTATTTTAATTTATAAATTGAAATGATGACCAATTCATTATTCTTACCTTATCCTATATTATATCATGACATGTTACTTATTTAAATAACAAATGATGGACAACATGTTAAAATTAGGTTTTTAATATTGTGACACTGTAGCACTTTAAACTTTTTATATTGCTGTGCCCTAGCAGGGTTCATGTATGAAACCTAAAAACTTGTAACAACCTGTCAACTACATGGATGCAATAAATGATAATTATGATTAAATATTAGGTAGGTAGGTAGGTATACCGTATGCGGTTCTTGGTGTAATATTGCCATAATCCCGGACACTTCTAGCGGGCTGGGTAGATTGATGCTGTTATTCAGATACTCTAGAGTAGGAGAAGGAACTAGCTGGCCAAATCCAGTAATTCAAATCTAGTCGATGTCATCTCAGACCCCATCAATGTCAGAAACTTGTGAATGTAATAAAATTGAGATTGACACTGAGATTAGCATGCGACCTATATTAGTTATACGGGAATTGTCCTTCTGTTTGTTTTGTTTCCTGGGTACGAAACTTTAAAATAAAGAAGTTGAAACACATGTTATAGACATTATGTACATAACAAAAGTCGGTCGTCGAGCGGACATGTACGCGGCGAAGCGGAGCGTTCTTCACTTTTAAACGAAACTGTTCTTTACAACTTTGTATTAGAATTTCATATTACACACGCAAAGTGCAAGCAAATCGGATACGAACAAAGTCTGTTCAATATCATACGCTGAAACTTTAATACAAAGATCAGCAGTGCTATTCTGTAACCATATCACCGTGAAAACTTAGGTGAAGTGAGTGTGGAGTGAACTGTCAGTGAGGGATTGACACTTTAACAAGTCACTTCAAGCTCACTTCACCTACGTTTACACGGTGAGATTTTTTCAGAATAGATCGGCAGGAGTGCTATTCTGTAACCATCTCACCGTGAAAACTTAGGTGAAGTGAGTGTGGAGTGAACTGTCAGTGAGGGATTGACACTATTAACAACTCACGTCAAGCTCACTTCACCTACGTTTACACGGTGAGATTTTTTCAGAATAGATCGGCAGGAGTGCTATTCTGTAACCATCTCACCGTGAAAACTAAGATGAAGTGAGCGTGGAGGGAACTGTCAGTGTTATCCCACCTGATGCTAGGGATGGACCAAGGATAACGTTTACAATCATAATCGAGATTTTAATAATCATTTTAATTAGTGTCTAAACATTACTATTTAGGGGGTTTTTATATAAAATAGCAAAACAGAAATTCAGTCAGAAGCTCAATTTTGTTTTTTTTACATTTTTTCCTAGACTAGTCCTTAAATAGCCTGAGGTGCGAGGGCGTCACTCAGGTACAATAAATATAATAAAACATACGTCTAAGCTAATGAATAAATTAAAATCTCGATTATGATTGCAAATGTAATCCTTGGTCAATCCCTAGCATCAGTAGAATGACACTGACACCTCACTCCACGCAAGAATTCACGGTGAGATTTTTACAGAATCGACATGCTGAACTTTAGTAAACAAGTGCTTGCTTCAGCTATGTGATGATAACAGAACGCAAGTAATGATAACAGTTGAAAAATTGTTTCGATTTTCTAAAAATAACATAACATAACACAACATCACGCCTGTAATCCCCGAAGGGTTAGACAGAGGTGTACCTATAGTACACCCATATTTAGCCAGTTATGTTCAAGTCCCAAGTAATAGGGGGCGAGCCTATAGCCATTGGGCATAAATCCAGACTCCGGGCTGCTACTGAGAAATTCCTAATGGAAAAACCCAATAACACTTTGCCCAACCTGGGAATCGAACCCAATTAAAAAAATAACAAAATATTAATACATGCCGATTATTGTGATCTAAATAATACTGTTTGTTCTAACTATACCTATTATGAGAAAATCATATTTCTTTCAGAATGTGCATTTTCAGTATAACATACAATGATGTTATTCTTGCACGAGGTATTTATTGATAAGATGTAATTTGTAACTAAGCTTTAACTTTAACTTCAAGGATTTTTAGTCGCTTACTGTTATAAATGTCTAATAAATTATCAGCAAGTGCAATTTTGGTTAGATACAAGTTTAATAAACAGAGTATCAAATCTCACGCGTTATTCACAATAAGCTGTTTGTCTTATAACCCAGACAATTTGCAACTAAAGGCTCCTGCAGACAGGCGCAACGTGACAGCGCGACGCGACACACTAGTAGCACAATTTCAATGAAAACTTCATGGAAAGTGTCGAGCCTTTACGCAACAATAAATATAAACCACATATCATATAAAAAGATTGAGTCTGTGAACACTTCAGCCACAACGAAAAGCCCCTTTGTAAAATATTAAGATATTATTTTGAACCCACCTTTCCAGTGCATCTCCGACCGCTTTCGATTGATAAATATTTTTAGGAGGCGGCAGGTCATCCTCTTCCAAGTCTCTTTTATTACCAAAATAGAATATAGGCAACATCCAGCAAAACAACGTCCTCATAAACGTGTTTGGTACACTCTTTTGTTTAGGGGGCAAATTCTTCGGAGGTACCCCTTTTGTCGCGTCTTTCGCATCTTTCTCTGCACCCATCTTAACGATCACTAAATTAATATTATTTTACTAAAACGCAAACTTATTTATTTCAATAGTAACATATAACTGTGAGCATACTATATTAGGACGAGAGATGCGTGGAGCGTACTCCTGCGCACGGTTAGAATGTACTCTGTGTGCGCACGGCATGCGCGCTTCGTTCAGACTGACGGTATCGGGCGACTGAACCACGGCCTTTACGCTCTACTTTAGTGATCATTAGATATTATTTATGGTGAATACGACTATAATCTTTATTAGCCGTCTAATCAGGTGCAAAGGCGCGGCGATGATAGAGATTTTTCAAACTACAATGCATGGTGACTTAGCAATTTAGTTAATTAGTATGATAATTGATAATTTACAGGTTTTTTTTAATTTAGCATTTGGAAATACTGTTGGAGCTGCTGAAGATTCCAAAAACTATATTTGCATTGTATAAATTAAATCTCTTAGTATTATTTAATTGCATAGCATGTGCACCAAAGGTACCATTTACTGGGTACGTCTTTCATTGACTTGAATGTGCTCTGGCGGCTGGGAGTATGTCATGCTCACTGCAATGTCTCGCTGATGGTGGCGGGTGTGTTGGATCATTTAGCTCCCTTCAAGATGGTTGAGCTGAATGGTGCTCATGTTCGTGAACGGGCGCCATCAGTAGGAACTGGTCATCGCTTAGCGGCCATGGCTAATTAATTTAATTTTTGAATTGTTTTTTTTTTCAATCTTTTTATTACGGACGCTTTTGACGTTTTGCATCGTTCTCACATGTATAATTTCAACATGAATGATGTAACCAATATTTTGTAACCATATATTAATTTAAAAGAGTGTCCGTGGAGTTTTTTGCCCGTTCTTCTCCATAGGTACCTACTAAGTTTTGGAATGGGCAACTAGCTTCATCTTTATGTATGACTGACCGACCCCTTGACAATTCAAAAGTGCCTGTAATTGGTTTATTTTAAATTATTATTTGAAATAAATGCTTTGAGTTTTAGTTTGAGTTTCGCAGATGTTCGCGGGGGTAGTAAACGTGTGGTGAAATACAACACAAGCCAGCAAAGGTAATCTTATGTATTCTTCTTTCATTCAAAAAACCAAATATTAGGTTATTCTTTACAGAGCTATATAACTTTATAACGTCTGAAAGTCAACAACGTAACTTGAAGCTCACTTTGTTTCTTATAAGACTGCAAATTAAAACCTGAGATCTTCATATATTTCTTAATTACATATTACATATTGAGGTATTAAATAAAAATAGTATAATACTTCAAGAAGAATAGTATTGCCATACTGCTCAAAATTAAAACAGCGGATTCGCAAATCACACGTTAATTTTGAAAATAAATAAATCATGTTCGAAACTACGAGTACATGATGTGGCGTTGGTTCGACTGTGGTTCGACTTCTGTCTCCATATAGCTACGATGAATATCAACTAAGTATTCCAAAATATTCTACCAAAGCGACATGAGCTGTCAATTCTACTCGTATGAAATATTGCGCCCGTAGAGCATACACATTCTTCGTGAGTTTGTAAAAAACTGGCCAAGTGCGAGTCGGACTCACGCACGATGGGTTCCGTACTATTATCTATAAAAACGGCAAAAAAAAATACGTTTGTTGTATGGGAGCCCCCCTTAAATATTTGTTTTATTTTAATTTAATTATTTATTTTTAAATTGAATATATAACTGAATAGTCTGTGAATATATCAAGCGTCTACCTGTTGCCGTTATCAATATCGAGAAAAAACGAGCAAAAAAATCACGTTTGTTGTATGGGAGCCCCCTTAAATATTTATTTTATTCTGTTTTTATTGTTATAGCGGCAACAGAAATACATTATCTGTGAAAATTTCAACTGTCTAACTATCACGGTTCATGTGATACAGCGTGGTGACAGACGGACAGATAGACAGACAGACACACAGACGCCTTAGTAATAGGGTTTCCGTTTTACCCTTTGGGTACGGAACCCTAAAAATATGTATATCTATCCTGATACGATCTTACCTAGTCGAGTAGACTGTTATTCCTCAACCCGAGAAATTCGAAAGGCTAAGGATAAGTTTGGGGAAAGTTGGCTGTCCACAAGAGATGGTTTTTTTTTTTCTATCCTGTTTGATCCCATTTTCTTTATATTTTGCCTTCTCCGGCCAATTAGTCAGGAACAAGTCCATCAGGAAATCGTCATACGCCAGCGTTTCTTACTCTGCTGACGCGACGCCCGTCTTTAGGCACCCAGTGTGTGGCGGACCTAGCCCATCTGTCCTGATGCATCCTAGGTATAAGTGGGGACCCAGCAAATAATATAAGAATCCATAGCATAATACACAATGTTATATATTATGTACACGATAGATTCGAAGTCTAATGGAATTTACATGTTATAATCTTTTTCGTTTTTTTTTAGTGGCTGGTATCAATAAATTGTTCCCATCAAGTGTTAGATAGTAATTTTTTTGACACTTTACATAATACTAGCTGAACCAGCTCTACCCGTCTAATAAGGTTTGACAAGTCATGACAAAGATTCATACAGGAAATTTTGAAAATAAATCTATTTAAAAAAAAAAACAAGGGTTCTGCTGGTACGCGACGATGATTTAATTCATTCACACATGCACGATTATGATTATAATGATACAGGAATTATGTTGAGATACGTTTGCCTGATGAATGTTAACGCAATGACTCTATGATATAACGATTTGATAAAAAGCCTGACGTGTACCTACATGTCTATCTGTAATCTATCTTCAATACTACAATAAAATACAAATGAAACTAGTTTTTATCCTAAAGGAATAAAAAATAACCGAATGGTTAAATGGATTGATGTGAAACCATTACTGTAATGTGATTTCGGCGACATTATCACAGTGAACAATGTGAACAGTACTCACTTGGCCCGAGCCTTTGCGCCTTATCACGTAAAACCAAAGATTTGATAATGTCAAGGTAGAATAGATTATCACCTAATACTGTAATACCTAATCCAGGTAGGTGACGGCAAAAACGGTGGAACATTTGGACAGATTCCTGTACATACTTACAGTAGAGCAAACTAGCGGGCACAGCAACATGACATACAATACATACAAACCATCTTTTTGACAATGTTCGTCTGAAGAATGTACGTAAAAATATGATCGGAAGAATGTAAGTCCATAATTAGTATGAATTAAGTCTAAGTAAGTCTGCTCTCAAAACGGTGAAGGAAAACATCGTGAGGAAACCGGCATGTCCTAGATCTAAAAATTCGAAGACCCTAAAAAACCCTAAAAATTCTAAGAGAACCATCGCGCTAGCTACTTATGTTAGTTTAACACAGGTAGTTACGTAACTCCTCTACTTTGATATTATATAGCTTTACACGTATTATGTTGGCTGAACGTGACAAGAAACGGTATTAACGCGTCTCTTGCTCGTATCACTAGGGCTTCTGCTCACTTAGCGAACGAAGGGAGCGTGACGATACATAATCTCACGTCACACTACATATAAATCATCATTGTCCTCAATTTATAAAACGAATTGTCTGTCCGACCTCGTAAGCGTGCTCCCATGGTCTCAAAACAAATTGTCTGTCCCACCTCGTAAGCCTCCTCCCAAAACAAATTGTCTGCCCCACCTCGTAAGCCTGCTCCCATGCTCGTCTGACCCACCTCGTAAGCCTGCTCCCATGCTCTCAAAACGAATGGTTTGTCCCACCTCATAAGCCTGCTCCTATCCTCTCAAAACAAGTTGTCTGACCCACCTCGTAAGCCTGGTCCCATTCTCTCAATACAAGTTGTCTGTCCCACCTCGTAAGCTTGCTCCCATGCTCGTCTGACCCACCTCGTAAGCCTGCTCCCATGCTCTCAAAACGAATGGTTTGTGCCACCTCATAAGCCTGCTCCTATGCTCTCAAAACAAGTTGTCTGACCCACCTCGTAAGCCTGCTCCCATGCTCTCAAAACAAGTTGTCTGACCCACCTCGTAAGCCTGCTCCCATGCTCTCAAAACAAGTTGACTGACCCACCTCGTAAGCCTGCTCCCATGCTCTCAAAACAAGTTGTCTGTCCCACCTCGTAAGCCTGCTCCCATGGTCTCAAAACAAGTTGTCTGTCCCACCTCGTAAGCCTGCTCCCATGCTCGTCTGACCCACCTCGTAAGCCTGCTCCCGTGCTCTCAAAACGTCAACAATTTAAAAATGTTTTTCATCCCGTGGGCCGTAAAAGTTAATTTATTTTTTTGCGTTGTTTGTTATTGCGTTTACAGCGAGCGTCGCGGTCGATCAACTGACTGTCAACGTACTTTTAACGAAACTCGCGAAATAAATAACACCCTTACAGGAAAGCGATACGTATTCGGGAAACGCGCACAATAACGCGCAGTGCGACACAATGAGTATAAAGATAAAACCAAAGGGTTTGTGCATTTTAATTAAACTTTTAATCGACCTTCATTTTGCTGAACACATAAGGGTACGGAAAAGTAAGTAACTTATGTAAATACTGTTTACAGAATTCGGAAGCTAATGGAGGCGGGAAACGTTTGTGGAGGAGGTGGGCATTTAGACTCACAGATTTTGCGTCTTGTATTACGTAACGCAATCGTTGCTACATCATTTTAAACTGATAGGTTCGAACCATTCTCATTTAAATTAAATAATAGATATGAGTTTTTCTTTAACTTATTATAAATATATAATTTAATAAAATTAATTCGAGTTACAACAGTATTTTTTAAAGATAGCAAAAACATAATTAGGGATGATGTATGTCAGTGTCATAATTATTTGATGGTAGTCCTATGGCTATATTTTTTGCCGATTCAAAGGCTGACTCAGCAAAACAACGTAACGTTGATAAGGGAAATGGCATCGTCGGACGGGGCAAAACAGTGATGCATGCTGAGACTCGCAAGGCCTAGGACGGCACTAGAGGTCGTAAGTATCAGGCGGCACGCATTGCATGCAACCAACCCGACAGCCAGACAAAAAACATTTACAATTTTTTTATCAAATTGAGGCAAAGGTAAATTTTCTTAGTTGTTACTCGTAGATAATATTAAACGGTCTATCGGCCCAATATTTTTGACTCAATCTGTACCTGTACATTGTATTTTAGACACTCTATGATTTCAGGAACCATTAACTTACCTATTAAATCAAACATATTTTACAGTAGGTATTGTTCGTTTGGAATCAGAAGTCAGTAAAATGTAGTAAATTCTTATTTCAGAATTTTCTTAATGCACAATTCTTATCCAATGCCACTATCTATTACGATATCACCACATCGGTTACTGAAACCACGCTGAAAACAAACACTGCAGACTAATCCAATATGTGTTTACCTGTAATAAATGAGATTAATTTGCTATCAGATAGTGCAATTCACGTCAGAACTATTTACTTTAGGAAGTGGGTAACGAAAGATATTTGCACAAGTATGAGTTACTGGCTTGTTTACCTGAAACTACGCAAAATAATATTGTGATTGGCAAAGTTCAGATTGCAATTTACTTTTTATTCATTTCCAACATTAACCAAATGATAAAATGAATAGAATGATAACATGATCAATATTTATAAAGATCATATCAGCCGCTGTCGTCGTCTGCTAAATATTGGATTCCTATTTGACTGTTCCGTAGAATAGGCGCTCACCGACGATTCATATTGTAGTGTGTTGTGGTTTAATCACAGTTTTATTCAGATAAGACAGTCTGTTGTTTTTCATTATTTCAACATGAAAGTACAGCTATGCTAACTTTTTATTAGGTAGATATTCATTCTATGTTATTTTGAAAGATAAAATCTCTTCACGAGTGATTCTCAAGAAAACACACATACGCCGCCGGTTTGGTTAGTAACAAAAACATTAATTACATTCTTGAAACATCCTTTTTCGAAAGAATCTTACTCGCTTTTTAGGGTTCCGTAGTCAACAAGGAAGCCTTGTATTTTATTCATGACCTTCTGTATGTCTGTCTGTTCCCGATTCAAAAAGTTTTAGTAATAGAACGCTGTAAATTGGCATGGGTATACATATTAATCACGCCGACAAAGTGGTAAAATAAAAACTTGAAAAAAAAGTTTTTTTTAGGTTACCTTACACGTAAAGTGGGGATGGTCTGTGAAGACCATTTTTTAATTCAGGGATCTGTTTGCGTAATATTAAGCGTGTGCTAATTTTTGTTAGAACCAAGTGTCACCCCTGCCAGTTAAATATTTTTTTTTCGGATATGTGAAAAAAATCACGGCAGTAATATATATAACGAAATTAAAAGGAAAACTATCACAGCTAAGTTGGCTATACAAGTTAACGAGTACCTAATAGTCGACCAACTTACATTTGCAGTTGGAGCATTGACCGTGACGTATATCGATATATAGGATACAATGTTAAGTTTGTTTTTGGAATAAATTCATCCAAACTACGGAACCCTTCATTGTGCGTGGTCCGACACGCACTTGGCCGGTTTTTATAATTATTTTCTCTTACGAAAATAGTAACGGCTGCCGGTCCCGACTTAAAAAAATACATCTTCTGTACTTATCTAATAGATACAGATCATCCAAAACTTTAAATAGGCTACTTATATTTTCTGAAGTTTATTTCACAACGTCTACAGAGAAAACAGCATGAGAGTGAGTGTGAGTGTAGTGTTTGTACAATTGAACTCAGTGACCCGTGAAAACCCCTTTATTGTTATAACATAACGTCTTGAAAAGTAACATTCCATTTAAAATTCTTGTTTGAAAACGAGCTACTGTTGGTTATCCAAATATGTGACAACAAAATTCATTCAATTAAGAAAAAACTATTCGCGTTGTTTAGTTATTTATTGCGATTTGTCACAAATCTAAAACAAATTGTGAATATCAATATCCGAAAAGGCAAAGTTTAAAGGTACCCAGTAAAAATAAAGTGTTTGACTATGAATTTTAGTATCAAAACATCGTTAACTTCAACGATGAAATGCCGAAAGCTTCGCGGACAATATTTTCCCAGTAGTGCTTAAAATTGTCACTATAAGCTAGAGTTGTTTCACTGCTTCGTCTGGGTTGATTAAGAAATATTTGTAGTTTTATATTTACTTAATGATTTCACTCTCAAATTACTTGGGACGGGAATGTTTGCGTATTATTGACTGGTAAACAGATATGCATTTTTTTATTTATCACATAAGAAAATTTATGTGTAACTAACTACACATTAATGTTCTTGAAATAAGTTTGTCTTTCCATGTTTTCTGTATCTGGCTACGAATAAATAATGTCTGTTTCATTAATCTGGTTTATTTTTATGTTAGACTGAATGCATACGTAGAAATAGGTTAACGCCTACAAATGCTTTACTCATAAAATTACATAACACCCTTGAGAGTTACAAGCTAGGTAAGGTACCAATGTGCTAACTTTTTTATTGTGGTATACGAAAGCAGTCGTCAACAAAACTTCTCAATGAAAAGAAAATATCAATAAAGAAGAAGGGGAAGAAATACTCGGTGTGCTATTTCACGCAGGGTCAATCAAGCCAGTCATTGTTTTCCATTTAACACAAATGTTCAACATCCGTCCATCATTGACCTAATAAATCCTTTTAGTGGAGAAAATATAATGTGGGGCAAGGTCATCTGTCAATAATAAAGGATGGTGCGTATCAGTGGTATGGTGGCCGGCAATGGTGAGCGGGCGAGCGGGCGGGCGAGCGCAGAGTGCGGGTATGCGGCGCTGGGGCGCTCTAGGGCGCTGAGGGGCCGGCCGCTCGCCGCGCACCGCAGTATGACGCGGCCCGCGAGTCGCCCGCCCGCGCCCCGAGCGACACCGCGCGTCACCTGCAACCGACACCCGACACGATGTTAACGAACTGCATCTACTTCTAAACATATATCATGTGTCCTAAAACAATCGTGCCTTTTAATTTAAAAAATAAAATCGTTAGGTAATTATTTTATGAACTTATCGATGCGAAAACTTTTCGTAAAGTGAATGTTCATCAGTGGAGTTAGAAAGACTAATCAAATTATAAAACTTGAACTGGAATATTGCAAAATGTCTTAAAAAGACACTATAAATCGCTGTCTGATATTTTCGTCGAAGTGATTTGACGAACAAAGAAATGTGTTTACAAAGAAAAGTAACGTAGCAACGGATGTCATATTAATATCAGTAAAATTATGTAACGTCTTTAATTAATTCAGTATGGCGTATTATTAAAAGAAGAATTGGCGTAGAAGTCTAAATCAAAAACAATATAAATATTTCATGTGTAACCGGCAAACTAACCGAATGTAGGTTACGAATAAGTAATAAATAAGTAATGATCATATTGTTTGTCTACTTTGTTTTATGACAGATCTGTGTAGTAAACATTTAGTAAGTTTAAAAGTAATTCTTAATAATAATTTTAAGTGCAACGTGTGTGTGATTAATACTAATTTAATGTAATTAAGTTTAAGGTAACAAAATTTATGAAAATTGAATTAATATTACACACAATCTAAATTGATATTAAAATGCTAATAGAAAAACGAATTGCAGATAATATTAAACATAAAAAATCCAAAGATCATTTCAATTTACGCGTATTTGAATTTCAGGTCCAATGAAATGTATAATAATAATTACTGACAAACAAAACGATATAGCAGTATCATAATATACTTACCAAATAAACATAAGCAATGCTAGAAACATAAGGACGATGTGTAATTTAATATCACTGAACATATGTAAATATTGTAAAAATGTATGTGTAAATGAGGACAAATAGTGTTAAATTATATTATTAAACTCACGACGATCAGTTGTGGTCATGGAAAACGGTGCCTTAAAATATGGGAGCAACAACAACAACAATGAGATCATTGAGGAGAAGGTGGTGAGTACTTCGTTAGCTTCACTCTTAGACCCTCTTGTGTTCTACAGCCGCGCTTTTCAACTTTCAAACCTAAATATACTACGTATACAACACATATATAGCCTAAAATATATGGACGCAGGGACGGCGACGGGTTGTTACGGGATTTCAAATTGCATGATGTGATTTTAAATGCATCACACCAATAAAAGATTTTTATCAAAAGAAATCTACGTATATTTAACTGTAGTAGTTGAATTTAATCTATACCTAAAACATCTAACTGTAAAACAAACAATGCCAATTGTATATTATTTTTCTCAAATATGTCAATAAATATTAACTAGCAAAACGCGTCAAACATTTTAATATTAAATAGAGATTTCGTTACCTTTAACAGACTAGTTTATTAGAGTTTAATATATATCATACATACACACATAAACTCACGCTTTCTTCCCATGGGGGTAGGCAGAAACTATAGCACACCACCTGCTACGCTCCTTACATACTCCTTTTGCTTCATTTACGTTCATACATCTGGTTATACACTCACGCTGGTTTCGAGTATTACGCACCTGACCTTTCTGAAGAACATCTCCAATTAGGTCACTATATGTGTTAAATGCGTTCCTTGCATACTCTTTTCAATTTTTCTCACTATATCTTCTTTTAATAAACCACACCCGTTGCCTTATCACATCATTTTTCAGCCTATCATTTATAGTCACACCACACATGCTTCGCAAGGAACGCATTTCCATAGCATCTATTCTATTTTCATGCTTCTTTTACCACACCCAACATTCACTTCCATTCATAAGCGTAGGCGCCAGCACATTGTGAACAGGCAGTCGAGCCTTTTTGGACATCGACTGGTTGGTCACAACCGCATGTATAGCACCATTAACTATATTTCCCGCATTTACTCTCCTTTCCATATCTTCATCTATTTTGCTATGCTTTGTAAACTGTCTACTCAGCCTATAGCAGTCCACTGCTGGACATAGGCCTCTCCCAGGCTGCGCCACAACACCCTGTCCTCCGCTTTCCGCATCCAGTCTGTCCCAGCCACCTTTTTAAGGTCGTCGGTCCATCTAGCTGGGGGGCGCCCCACACTACGCTTGCCAATACGCGGTCTCCACTCCAGAACTCGTCTGCTCCACCGACCATCGGTCCTTCAACAAACATGGCCAGCCCACTGCCACTTCAGCTTGCTTAGTCTGCAGGCTATGTCGGTAACTCCGGTTCTCTTCCGGATAACTTCATTCCTGATCTTATCCTTCAAAGAAACTCCTAGCATAGCCCGACTGCCCGAGCATAACTGACTTTGTAAACTGACTTCCCAAATATACAAACTCTCTTACTTACTCCACAATCTTATCACTTATTGTCACATCACACACCGATAAATTCTCTTCTCTTTCAAACACCATGCCCTACGTCTTATTCACGTTTATATTCATCCCTTTCATCTTATATGCTTCATCCATCACAAGACTAGCTGTTCTGCTGACGACGCAAGTAGAACCTGATCATCTGCGTAGAGAAGGCATTTGACAGGCAATTCATTCATTATCAATCCGTACTCACCCTCTTTCAAATCTATCACACAACTATCCATGTACAAGTTGAACAGCCAAGGTGACACAACCCTGTCTAACACCCCTTGAGATGCAGAACCTGTCTGTGTATGCCCCATTTATCCTAACACAAGCACTAGCATCCTTGTATAAAGATTTCAGTGCGCGTACCAAGCGCCAGTCCACACCATACACGGATAGTGTCGACCACAGTTCTTCCCTCCACACACTGTAATAGGCCTTCTCCAAGTCAACGAAAGCCCAGTAGACTTTCTTGTGCTTCACCAGATGTTTTTCGACTATGCACCGAAGATCTAATCCATACAGCCCATTCCGTCTCTAAATCCTGCCTGCACATTTTCATCATCATCATTTTCTCATCTTTAATATATATCATTTGTGTATATTCTCTTCATGTATATTCTCTATTTTCGTGTGGTTCTGAAGAATAGCACCATCCTATATCTTCCTGTGGGTGTCGTAAAAGACGACTAAGGGACTTACTAGAAAATGGGCAGCAGCGTTCTCTATGCATTTTAACACCATACTGCGATCGCCAACCCGCCCGCCAAGCTTGGCGATTATGGTAATCCCCACCCCAAATGACAAGCACTAAGGTGCTTGGAGAAGACCTATGTCCAGCAGTGGACGTCTTTCAGCTGATATGATGCTGATGATGATATTCTCTGCAAACTAAATTATTTTCCTTAACTTTTACAATAGTTATTTTATAAATATATTGAAAACTGTGTCCATCGATCCAAGTGCTTTGAGTGATAAACCAAAGTCACTAACTGCTTTATTAATCTCAACAATTGCTAAATTGTTTACGTTGCGTAATTGTTGACATTTACTTTTTAATACCATGCTTTCAAAAATATGTGCGTGTTTATAATTGGCGTTGCTTCTTCTATCAGTATTAATTTACTCGGGACTATTCAAATTAAATTCATGGAACAAATAATATGGCAAATTAATAAATAAAGCCTAATTTTGAGACTACGTGCAAATAAGCGCTGTTATCTAATGAACTGAACCCGCGTAGACCCCGCTACGCACGTAGCTGTGCGCCTACGCTCGTAGCCGCATTTATGTTTTCTTGCGAAATCTGCAACTCTGCATGAAGGGCTTGGCAAAAACATGCGTAGTCATCATTTATTTCTGCATTCTTTATTTGTTCATATTTCACTACAACTTTTTTATTACCTATATATATATAAATATATTTTAAGAATGTTTAAAAAATCAGTTATCAAAATCACCAATTTATAATAATTTTAAGTGTCAAAACACGATGAACCACTACCCTAATTCTAGAGGATGATGACCTGAAACATGTTCTATTCCCAGTATAAAAATACCTTCACATTCAACTGTGTACTTTAAAACCAAATCACATTACTGCTGTCGCGCGGGACTTTAAACGCCGCTGATGCAGTTACTACCCGGTTTTCCATTTACTTAGTATGTTACCTTCTTCTTTTATTGCTCTTCTTCTTTTTTTTAATGTGTTGGCCATTACTGGTACAGTGATAAAAATAAGATCTACCTGCCCAATATCCGTGAGTAAACTAGCTGCCCGTTGCTAATGTCATCGTGAGATTTGCTGGATAGTTTTGATTATGATAAACTAACCCGCCCGCTGTTTCGCACGGTTTTTACGTCTCGACAAAACATCAAGATTCTCTGTTACATGTGAGTTGAATATTAATAATTTATCCACATACCTTAACCTTCCGCAATAAATTATCTAAATTATGGTGAAAACTGCATCGAAATCCGTTGCGTTATTTAAAAGAACAACGCGGCCACAGACAGTGACCAGGACCAGGAGCTTGTGGCTAAATAATAACTGCCGCACGGGTTGATAGATCAGGTTAAGTTACGCTTGCCGCGTTTGGTCCGTGGATGGTGACCATCTGTTCATACCAAGATTCCTCTGTGCCTCGGAAAGCACATTAAGCTGTTGGTCTTGGCTGTCATTTGTAGATCTTTGACAGTTGTTACGGGTCGTCAGAAGCCCAAAAGTCTGACAACCAGTCTTACCAAGGGATATCGGGTTACCCAGTAACTGGGTTGTAGAGGTCAGATAGGCAGTCGCTGTATGTAAAATACTGGTATTCAGCTGCAACCGGTTAGACTGTAAGCCGACCCCAACATAGTTGGGAAAAGGCTAGGCAGATGATGATGAACGCGGTCACAGACAGTCACAAGAAGTGACCTTAATTAAAAAATAACAAAAAAAATATCTATAATTATGTACTACTTATATAATATAATGGTTATAGATAGAAGATATAAGATTAAGACACCACTGGAAATAAGGGTACAAATGAACGATCAATGTTGAATGATTTATTCTCCTAATTAATTAAACACGGACACACACTTCTCTATGTGTTTATTATTCTAGCGTATGGCACTCGTGGATTGCAGCTGAAAATCGGCGTCAGGTGGTACACCTTGTATTGTCATCTGGCATTATGCTGAGCTGAGGCCCTTTTGGCATCATAATAATTGTTTTCTGTTTTTATACTTATAAGTTGTATTTTTTGCTGTAATGCCAATAAACGCATTTTTCTTTCGTTCTAATGAAAACCCTTCCGTATTGAGCCCTTTGCTAGTTATTTTAATTTGAACCACTTTCAGAAGTTATGCAAATCTTTACTCCATCAGCATATTCCTCTTTAGAGCAACAAACCACAAACAATAATGAAAGTGGAGGAAGAATTTAATATCCCTGTACCGTCTATGCGTCTATGTATATACTGTTTTGGATGACATTTTGCCGCCGGTCCCTGAGGAGTTACGACCATCAAGTTTAAGACTCAACAACGACAGCTTGTAACAGAAATATTAAGTGTTGTCACCGTTTCCGATATAAACGTATAATGCGCGGCAAACCGTTAAAGTGCAGATTATCTGGATAATTGGATGATTATAAATACTGTAGGAGACAGACCCGTTAATGTGTCATCTAGTTCTTATAGGCTTTTAAACTTTCTAGTATCAAATATGATAGTGCTCTTACATGTGCTTCAATGGACGGTCTGAGTATTGGTAGCCATAAGTTTCGGTTAAAGCAATATATTGTTAACACTCACTAGCTTAAGAAAGATGTACCTTTCTTAACACTTTCGACTCCACTCACTTTTCGTAGAGCTCATACGCCAGGCCGCCATACTTATAGCAAGTTATAATGAAAAAAAAAATAAGAATATAAATATAACTAAAAATGCTTGTTTTTGAAAACCAACGAGTATACTATTAAATCTTGCTAAAATATACAACTGATTTTATTTTCACAGTTTATAATGCTGTAAACTCTAAGAAAAACGGATATTTAAAATGAGCCCTCCGCGAGGGCTCCCAGCACTGAACGAGTTAAGCTTGTAATCCCGTACCCTCGTCACAGATGAAGACTGGGTACTCTGTCTATATATGCTGGAATTTGGACTATCCCATTATGACGTATTCAGTTCCAAATACCGTGTTATCTTTCTTGACTCAATCAACGATTTGATACTTACTACACAATTCCTTAGTCATTAATCAACGTGGATTGTATATCACTCGCATTCACTCTCTTCTGCGGCCATGTGGTTAATGGTTTTTACCCCTTTTTACCCCCTTCTAAGTCGTATTTCCAATCGTGCCTCCTTAGTAGAACCTTACGTTATACATAGAAATTACTCGTTTCTGCCGCTTAGACTGGGCGTTAATATATATTTCAATCAGTCGCTCAATCAATCAACTAGGTCTTACACCAGATTAGAATTAAGTAACAAATTAAATAAACCACTAGCGAACGATTTGTTTAACGCTTAGCGCACGGAACTTACAATTTTTCCCTGATGGTATTTAGTCGATTTGACTGTGCAAAAATGAATTGATTCTTACTTTCTGATAATAGCAACACTGTCAGTACTGTCACTCAATGTTTAATATAAATCCGACAACTGCTCTCAGCTATTTCCTCCGCCCGATTATGACTTACGCGAGTGCTGCTTTCGCACACGCCCGTACCCACCTCATTCATAGAATGCAGGCACTTCAAAACCGACCGAACCGATTTCTCCGTAAAATTACGGACGCTCCATGGTTCGTTCGGAACGAAACCCTTCATGTAGATCTTAAAATCCCCACCATTAAGCAGTTTATGACGCGCGCGACAAAGCGGTTCTTCGAGTCCGCAGATAGACATCGCAACCCCCTAGTTGTGCAGGCAACTAGCTATAGGCCTTCTCAGATTACTCAGACTCGCCGACCTAGGCATACTCTCTTAGATCCGGATGGCCCCATTACTCTCCTTCAGGAAAGCAATAGGACCACAAGTACAGTGCACAAATACAAACCGTCATTCCGTCCTCGCCGCCGAGGTACCACGCGAATTTCAAGAATTAATTGTTCCCCCGTCCCTTGCACGTCGAACCGCCAGCCCTGAGGCTGAGTGAACCATTGCATTTAATAGTAATCCCCGTTAATAATCATGAATTTAAACTCTCGATCCAGCCTGTCCCCAACTTGCTGTTTTTCCCCAACGACGCCCTAAGCCGAGGTTCGTACCCCACAGGGGGTGCCCTTAGAGCGCTGTCGTTTAGTTTGTAATACTTATATTTACGCTCCTGGCTGGAGGCTTTAAGCTCACACCTTAAGGCAGCCACAGGAAAAACCGGTTAAGGTCAACTGCGAGATGCCATATAAAAAAAAAACAGCTATTTCCTCTTTCTATATTTGCTGCGATAGGAATCAGACATAATTCCTTCCCTGTGAAACGTTCAATATAATTGACCGTTATTTAAATTCAAAGTATTTTTTATTTACGCTGTAACCTAATTTCCTACATTCCCATAACTATTTAAACCTAAACTGGGTGCGTCCCGCGGTTTCACCCGCATAAGTCTCGACCCCGTGGTAATATCGGGATAAAAAAACGGCCAAGTGGGAGCCTGACTCGCGCACGAAGAGTTCCGTACCATTATCTATAAAAACGGCAAAAAAAATTACGTTTGTTGTATGGGAGCCCCCTTAAACATTTATGTTATTCTGGTTTTTAGTATTTTTTGCTATAGCGGCAACAAAAATACATCATCTGTGAAAATTTCAACTGTCTAACTATCACGGTTCATGAGATACAGCCTGGTGACAGACGGACAGACAGACAGACGGCGGAGCCTTAGTAATAGGGTTCCCGTTTTACCCTTTGGGTACGAAACCCTATAAAGTATCCTATGTCATAATCCAAGTCATGGTCTATGCATGTGCCAAATTTCATTCAAATCCGTTCAGCCGTTTTAGCGTGAACGCGTATCAAACCAACAAACTAACTCACTTTCGCATTTATAATATTAGTCAGGATTATCCTAATTAGTTTAAAGTAAAATATGGTAACTAAAGTACAATATCAACCTTTAGCTCCAGTGGTTGAGAAAATGACGCAAGGAACAAATATTTGTATGGACTAGAATCCTGTGTTCTTATAGTCTGATTTTTTGTGCATGTGCCCTTTGGTTCTCTAATCACTGTAAGGGTGTTACCACACCAATCGATCGACGTTGATCGATTGGTGCTCGTGTTGGATTGGACTAATCCTTTCTGCCATCGATTGACGATCGATCGATTGGTGTGGTAACACCCTAAAGTTAGAGAAAGGGAGCAAAGTTCCTATTTATTTAAACATTTTTTTTTGTCCGGGTTACCGGTCTGAGGATGTTTTCGCTCCTTAGCAACTTATATTCATTCATCAGCGTATATGCTAATTAGGTTTTATAGCCAGAACGCAGCTGGATCATGGTGATAAAAAACTTCTACTCAAGTGGCTTAAAAGCTGTTAATCTTTAAACTTACTACTCGTGAAAATGTGATAGTCGTATTCCAATTGATTATTATTTAAGACTGCAGAGTCAAGTAGCTCATCTTGTTTCACTAGAGTCAGACACTATTTTTTGCAATATTCCATGTGCAGCATGGTAACTACACAATTTCAATCGCAAAATACGTACATAAAGTCACTAACCACGCTCGAGAAATTGAGTAGATTACAGACAGACAAATACCTAGAATGTGACTTCAAAACTTATGTTTGCCGGCAAAGTTTAGCTATGAGTTATACGAACTAGGGGTGCCACATAGTTCGTATAACGGTATATTAGATGTCTGTTCTCTAAATATCTAAGAGATTGATTTGCGAAATACAAACTTGATTTTTACCATTTTAATCTCATGTATACAAATGAACTGTACCATGTTCTTATGAGAAATAAAGGTTCTCTATACCTCTGTTCTGTTTACGGAACGGAAAAAGTAATTTTATGTTTGAAAAGAATACATCAGCGTTGTTAGTCAAATTGTTACTTGACTAATAGACAGAGATTAGTCCAAAACCGGGTATAGAGGTAAAACCGGGACGAGGCAGTTTAGTCTCTTACATGTTTAAAATACGAGTATATGGGCGCCTTTGCCCGCAGCAGCTGGCAATTCTGATTAGTTTGTCAACAAATATTCAATGGCAAATGGTGCGCACACGACGAAAATAATTAAGATAAATGATTTTTGGTCAATTATTGATATTATATTCTAAGTATTAAACAAGTGTTTCATTATACTCGCAGGTATATCAAGATGTTTTTTTTTTCTAGCAAAAATTAAGCATGCATTAAATAGTCAACGAATAAAAATTAAGTTTTGAATGCGGCATGTTTTTAGCTCATTTTTGTCTTTGTCTCTCTAAAGGGTGTTTGGGGCGAAACCGTACGGGGTAATATCGGGTAGTACATACCTGTTACCTGCATTTATTATAATTTTGCCATGAATGGGCTCAATGTCTTAAAGATAAGAATTAAGGACATGAAGGCTGTACAGGTTGGAGACCCGAAGAACTTGATGAGCTCCATTGTTACCGCTGTTAACAGTGGTAACAATGGAGCTCATCAAATTCTTCGGTTCCCATAACTAAGTATTTATTTAGCTAACAAAGATGCTTTATCTACAGGGTGCAATTTTGTAATGCCACCTGGAGGGAAAGTACTCTTAATACTGCAGATAGAAAATTTTACTCAAAGGAAACATTCCTTTATTTTTGAATAGAAAGCAAACTGCATTCAAAGATTTTCGAAAATTCTCTTCTCCCACACCCGGGAATCGAACCGGCTAAAATCTGAAAAAATTATACCCTGTACTTTTATTGCATCGATCGTTAGGGTTAATTATAAGGATGAAATCTCTCTAACAAACATGATAAATTAAATGAAAGGAAAACCAGGAAATCTGAAGTTACAAATTCAATGAGTCAAGTTAAAGCTCTTTAACTAACATCCATCTTTTGTAATGCAGACTCCTTTGCGACATACTCGTAGCTGCGTGTATGAGGTAATTTAAATATGGAATGTTAGATTAAAATTTGAAAATTAGATTGTCATAGTTGTTATTCACATTTGATTGTTTTTACAACTCATTTCACATTTTGTCTCACGGTGAAAATGGCTTGTCAAGAACAGTTTGATTTAATGGAAGCTTATTTTTTAAATAACAAAAACGTGAATCTAGCTCTGCGGTGGTATGGAGAGAGATATCAAGACCGACAGGCACCAACTCGGTTCGTATTGAAAAGAATGGTAGAAAATTTAAAGAATACGGGTGGTTTCAAGAAGAGACGGCAAACTATTCAGCAAAACTATTTCGATTTTGAACTAGATGTTTTAACATACTTTGAATCATTTCCAAAGGCTTCAAGTAGAGATGCTGCCGATGAATTAGGAACAACCCACACTCGCGTACTTAAAGTGCTGAAAAAGTATAAGTATAAATGCTATCGTGAAGGTCGGTTGGTGCAAAAATTGCATATTGGGGATCGTGACAGACGATTACAATTTTGTGAAAACATGCTTGGAGAAATTGACCGAAACCCTAATTTTTTGAGTAACATTGTATGGTCTGACGAAACCAACTTCAGCAATAATGGCATGTACAATCGCCGCAATAACCATTATTGGTCTCGAGTGAATCCTGTTCGTGTTCATGAAACTAACAATCAAGTAAGATTTTCTTTCAACGTTTGGTGCGGAATTATGAGAAATAATGTAGTGTTAGTCCACGTGTACGAAGGTCATTTAAACACTGTCAAGTATATTGAAATACTGGATCTCTTAAGAAACGAGTTAAATGGTTTCCCCGAGGAAGAGCGAAACCAAATAATTCTACAGCAAGATGGTGCTCCAGCACATAACAGCAGAATCACTACTGCCTACATTAATAACCATTTTAATACCTGGATTGGTACAAACGGCACAATCAGATGGCCTGCGAGATCGCCAGATCTCACCCCATTAGATTTTTTTTTTGTGGGGATATGTAAAAAATCAAATTTACATGAAATCTTATGCGCATGACAACGAGTTGAGAGTTGAAGTTCAGAATACGATTTATAATATTCACCACAACACTTTATTAAAGGTTACTAGAAATGAATTCGTTAAAAGAATAAATTTGTGTATCCAAGAGAATGGAGCCCATTTCGAGCAACTAATTAGTTGGTTTACCATTTTTTGTAAATAATTAAATTAATTTAAGATTTCCTGGTTTTCCTTTCATTTAATTTATCATGTTTGTTAGAGAGATTTCATCCTTATAATTGACCCTAACGATCGATGCAATAAAAGTACAGGGTATAATTTTTTCAGATTTTTGCCGGTTCGATTCCCGGGTGTGGGAGAAGAGAATTTTCGAAATCTTTGAATGCAGTCTGCTTTCTATTCAAAAATAAAGGAATGTTTCCTTTGAGTAAAACTTTCTATCTGCAGTATTAAGAGTACTTTCCCTCCAGGTGGCATTACAAAATTCCACCCTGTATATATTGCATTTATTGCGGATCACACATATAAGCACACACAATCCATATAGTATTAATAACAACGACTTAAAAACTATATTAGTAAAACTTACAAACTTTAGGTTAGTTTTTAAGTTTTACTAATATAGTTTTTAACACATGCTATGCATCTTACACAGTTTTATAAAATTTGCGATTTTACGCCCTTTAATCTCCTCTTAAAACCTGAACTAGAAACAGTTGAGTCTTACGATATATCACGAATTATTGTCATTGATAACAAACACATTCTTTTGATCAATGAAGACATTCTTGAACCGACTTTTTGTGACGTTTTTTGGACACTAGTATGTAGGCATACATTTATTATTATTTGAAAAGCTAACATATTCGATTTGTAGATTTAGATGAAAATGTGATCAAACGTTCTTTTCGTTTAATTATGAATAAAATTTCAATAAACAGGTCCTACCACAATCTACCTGTTTGGTTAGCAAAACTTTTAAAGAGACGTCAGCACCAATTGACGGGGTTTGAAAGGGCCAATGCCTGCCAGGGCTACGAGCCTGTCCGGCTTGGGCAGCGATCTCTCGCGTTCGGCCCTGGTTCAGGCCATGGTTTGGAGCGAGAGTGCATGGCATGCCGTCACCTCCTTTTGCGAAGCAGTAATGCTCGCGAAGGAGGAGGCGGAACGCGTGAGGGAGAGGCAAAATTCACGCCCTCACGCCCCTAGTCACCGCGGGAGACGCTCCGGGTATCGGGAGTAGCAGGCCGATTCTCGGCCACCGTAGGCGCGGGCTTGCGGACGGTGAGCGATGGGTAGCTCACCGTCCGATAAGGACCATGCCAGGCCGAGACGCCCTGTGTTCCACGCGCGCCTCAAAGAGACGTCAGTACGAACTGATGGGGTCCGTTAGGGCCTGCCAGGGTTGTGACTTTGTCCGCAAGGATATGGAGGCCCTGGCACACAGGCATCTGAAGGAACACGGGTGGGTTTTAGTCAGTAAAAGTCTGACACTCCCTCCCGCTCCACCCAGAGCGAGAAAATGACTTCTTCATTTGATAATTTGCCACCCAAAAAAAAAAAATACCTCAAGGGAGTCGTTATGAATGAATGATAATTCGTAGCCTTTTGTAGCCTCCAACTGCATGTCAATTTCGATAGATTGTGTAATACAGCTACCCCTTCTCCCTCAGGGATTGTTTACAACTTTTCAAATAAGTTTGTACAGTCGGTGACCAGCATTACGTGACCCCTCTTCCATTATTCTTCTTTGTAAGAGGGGTCAGGTAATGCTGGTCAGCGACTGTACATTCATATTAATTTGTTGTATTTTCTATCTCTATATCAGTTAGCATAATCAGCCTATAATATTCCCACTGCTGGGACACAGGCCTCCTCTCTTCGAGAGGGAGTGGGCCGTAATCTAGCACGCGGGCCCAGTACGGGTTGGTAGATGTCACATGTCTTCGAATTTATAGTTTTAGGACCTGCCGGTTTCCTCACGATATTTTCCTTCACCGTTTTGAGAGCAGTAGTGATGAAATTATTTACAAAAGTAAAGCGCCTGCTTGGGTTCGAACTCACGACATACAACTCGTAAGTCAAGGCCGTTATCATTGGGCCACCACTGCTCTTCTTCATCAGTTACATAACTTGCATAAAAACGCACAATCACAACGGGAGTTATTTATAAGTACAAAACTGAAATTCATAAAAACTAATGGCTATGGAGATAGGAAAGCAAAATAAGTAATATAGAATGTATCGATCCATCTATTTACGACCTGATTGCGCCTTCAAGTCACGTTGTTAAGATATCGTGCACCCGTAAAAATAGTTTATCAATAATAAACAAACAGTTGGCTGTACAATCTGCCCAACATATATTGGAACATCATGTCTGGCGGCGCAGCGCGCGAGTAACATTTCAAATTGAGAACATTTTGATCTAGTTCGATATTTCATCGCCTGTCTGGATATACTGGGCAATCTGTACACATTTTGTCGTATTTCAATGAGAATTTCAATGAGTATTTCAGTGAGATATGAGATTTGAGCACTTTTATTTCCGTTTGTGATTAGTTTTGATAGAAGACAATATAAACGGCGGAGGATTAAATAGTTAAATGTTCAAAATATTATTTTATGCTTTATTTTGGTAACATTTTCGCGGCATTGTAGCCTGAACATGGTCATAATTTTGGGAATATAAATTTTGAATCAAAATATTGAATGTATTCCAAAGTAGCTTATAAAACAAAGTCAGTACAAAGAATATCTAGGGGCTTATAAAACTCCTAGTCCGAGGAAAACTTAACTGTGAAGGCTTTTGATGTCTATCTGAAACTTATTAAATATACATTTTGTCTTATAAAGAAATCCTTTCTTACTTTCCGTCTTCACGATATAATCAAGGGTCTGAAACCCCGTAAAGCCCCTGGATCAGACGGTATCACCAATAGGGTGGTCCAGTTGTTCCCGGCTCACCTGATCATGCTAATGACCACCATCTTCAATGGTGCTCTTAGTAATAACATTTTTCCACAATCGTGGAAAAATGCCACCGTCATCGGTATCCCGAAGCCCGGCAAGCCTAAGACCGAGCCTTCCAGTTACCGTCCCATCAGTTTGCTCGACGTTTTCGGCAAGGTCTATGAGAGGCTTATTTATAAGCGTCTCAGAGACTACGCCGAGACGAAGGGGCTCATCCCCAACGAACAGTTCGGTTTTAGAACCCAACATTCTTGCGTACAACAGGTCCACCGTATCATAGAACACATAAGCGCCGGTTTCCAGCGCGGGTTCATGACGGGTGCTGTGTTCTTCGATATCGCGAAGGCGTTCGACAAAGTCTGGCACAACGGCTTATTGTATAAGCTATACAAATTCGGTGTGCCAGATCGTCTCGTGCTCATCTTACGGGACTATTTGTTGAACCGCACCTTCCGCTATCGCATCGAGGGTGCGCTCTCTTCCCCTCATCCGATCCGCGCAGGCGTCCCTCAGGGGTCTGTGCTGGCTCCGCTCATTTTTACGCTGTTCTCCAGTGACATCCCGAAAAGTAGAAAGGCGCAGTTAGCTCTGTTCGCAGACGACACGGCCATCTACTACACCGGCCGCAGTCAAGACCAGATCTCCCGCATCCTACAGACCGAAGTCAACAGACTCGGTGACTGGTTCAGGAAGTGGAGGATCGAGGTCAATCCTGATAAGAGCCAAGCGGTCCTCTTTTCTAGGCCCCGGCGTAGACCGGACCTACCACGACAGATCAAGATGTTCGGCAAGCCTATCCCTTGGGAGAAGCGAGCCAAATATCTCGGTGTGATCTTAGATCACCACATTTCGTTCGCTGAGCACATAAAGCAAGTGCGTTCGCGCGCTGCTTTCGCTCTCGGTAGGCTTCATTGCGTTCTGAACTCACGCAGCAAGTTGTCCCTTAAGGGCAAATTGCGTATTTACACAGCGTGCATCCGGCCGATTATGACGTACGCGTGTGCCGCTTTCGCACACGCCCGTCCCCATCTCATTCACAGAATGCAGGCACTTCAAAACCGATTTCTCCGTAAAATTACGGACGCTCCATGGTTCGTTCGGAACGAAACCCTACACGTAGATCTTAGAATCCCCACCATCAAGCAGTTTTTGAAACGCGCGACAAAGCGGTTCTTCGAGTCCGCAGATAGACATCGCAACCCCTTGGTTGTGCAGGCAGCTAGCTATAGGCCATCTCAAATCAGTAAGACTCGCCGACCTAGGCATACTCTCTTAGACCCGGATGACCCCATTACTCTCCTTCAGGAAAGCAATAGGGCCACAAGTACAGTGCACAAACACAAACCGTCATTCCGTCCTCGCCGCCGAGGTACCACGCGAAGATCAAGAATAAATTGTTCCCCCCGTCCCTTGCACGTCGAACCGCCAGCCCCGAGGCTGAGTGAGCCGTAGCATTTAATAGTAATCCCCGTTAATAATCATGAATTTAAACTTTCGATCCAGCCCGTCCCCAATTTGCTTTGTTTTTCCCCAACGACGCCCTAAGCCGAGGTTCGTACCCCACAGGGGGTGCCCTTAGAGCGCTGTCGTTTAGTTTTTAATACTTTTATTTACGCTCCTGGCTGGAGGCTTTAAGCTAATACCTTAGGGCAGCCACAGGAAAGACCGGTTAAGCAGTCACGGCCTCTCAAGGTCAACTGCAAGATGCCATATATAAAAAAAAAAAAAAAAAAAAAAACTTTCCGTCTTACCTTCAAAAAAAAATAATTTCATGTTGTTTCAAGTTAACAATTCCAACTTCAGAACGGCCCTTTCAAATGTATTTCTCAATAAAAACAGATACGCCAACAAGCTTCTAGTGACTTCATTTATTATGAAATAAAATAATTGCGCTGGCGAACATTTTCTTGGTAAATACTCGTCATCGATTGCGAAATCGACAACAGATATAATTTGAAAGTGGCTCTACTTAGAACTAAGGAAAGCATAAGTAGATTATCAGAAAAGCTTCCTGATTAGTAGTTTGCTAAGTAGTTCACGGTTTTCTGCAAGAGAGTTGTTTTACTACGCGAAGGAGCTTTAAGAAGCTGAAGAAAATGTTTAACTATTATAAATATTGGCTTATATGGTCCTGGCGCTCAGCTCGGTCGTAATTTAAGGACTTATATTATGCAATATAATTTAAACAATAACCTTTAAAAACCAAGTACTTGCTAAGTCCAGCGGGCCGAGCACGAGCGTACCAAGGCGTTTGTGACCAAGACATGATAAATTATGTCATGTCAATTTGTACTAGCATTTTATGACAAAACAGTTTTATCGCTCAAACTGTGATAAAATGTGTGACTGAAGTCATGTCACAGTAGGCCGTGCTCGCCCCGCAGGGTGAATCACCGGGATCCCTTCTTTTCGCATAATGTTCTTTGTCATAATATACTTCGGCATAACGATTTTGGCACAATTTGTTTTGGCATAATAATACTTCGGCATAATTTTTTTAGACATACATTTTATGTTGGCATAATCCTCTTAAAGACTAATTTGTTTTGGCATAAATTTGATTCGCATAACGTTAGTAGGCCTAATGACTATTAGCATAATAATATTTAGGCATAACAAAAGTTAGTGACAGAACCGAATTGCTGCAAAACTGACTCCACGTAGTCTTGTTTGTCCTACCCCTAGAGTGTAATTTAAAATCGCGTAGGCGCGTAGGGGCGAGGCGGCCCGCGGGCTGAGGAGCAGGCGGCTGCGACGATTAGCACGCGTGGGTCCGCCGGAGGCCCGCAGTGCCGGAGCCGTGACAGAAACCCTGCCTGCTGCATGCTGCATGCTTGCTTGCATGCTTGCTTGTTTGCTGCATGCTTGCTTGCATGCTTGCTTGCATGCTGTATGCTTGCTTGCATGCTGTATGCTTGCTTGCTTCAAATTTCTGTTCTACCTACAATATCAAGGGCCTACAAATTTCATTAGAGCAATATTGTATAAACGTGTATAGTGTCTAATATTCTAGGTGTTAATAATTATTTCATCACCTATAAAAATATGTTTTAATATCATTATGCGTAAATAAATTTATGCTTTAGGATATTATGCTTAAAAAAGTTACGCTTTAGAACTTTATGCTTAATAAATTTATGCTTTAGAATATTATGCTTAATCATTATTATGGTTAGAGAAATTATGCTTAAAAAAATTATGCGTAAGCTGTTATGCGTATTTATATTATGCGAAAATATAATTATGCCAAACAAAATTATGCTAAGTTATATTAGGTCTTAAAATTTTATGCAAATGGATAGGGAACCGTGAATCTCCATTATAATTACATGTAATTAATGCCTACCGAAATGCCTGCCCCTTTTTTTTGGGTGGGAAATTATCAAATAACTTCTCCCGCTCTGGGCGGAAACTAATTAATCCAATCAGCCTGCCAAAATGGACCTACTGCAAAACAAGTTATTCATCACTCACTGCGTCCAGTTTACCATAAATAATAAAAGTTATTGAGGCATTTGAATATCACCTTTTTTGATAAACTTCATCATCATCACAGCCAAAAGACGGGTGCTGCTGAACATAAGACTCCCCAAGCATCGTCACAAAGACTGTTCCTCTACAGCCCGTAGCCAGCAGATTTCCGCAACCTTCGCCGTCGGTCCACCTTGACAAACTTACATGTAAGATATAGATTATTCTTCTTTCCTTCGTAATTTGCTTGCCTTGCGAATACGAAATGTTATTTCAGATCTAGAACTCCGATTACCATAACCAATGCATTGAATCAACTTTCAACTGAGCTACTGCATTTTTGCATTTCAGGCCTTTTATTAACCTCCTTTTATTTGACTGTTCAATTTTAGTTAATCGGTCCGTATGTGGATTAACTCCATCCGCGTTTCTTACACAAAATATTAAGATTAATTTTTCAGCATTAACATCCAAAATAACAAAAAAACTATTTAGAAAACAGCATACAAATGAGATTAAGTAATATGAACCGTAGTAACCATCAATAGAACTACTTTAAGACGACATATTTTTTTTACAACGTGACGGTTCGTTTTGCCCTCCTAATGTAAAGCCGTAACCTAACTTATTACAAGTGTAAATCGTGGATCACGTCCACCGAGGATGTGTCCTATGTGTTAACATGTCATATTGCGCCCATCACTCAGAGACAAAGTCGAAAACTATCTAATGTTTTTAATATTATTTTTGTTAACAGTACGTGTGTACTTTCAGTCTCCAAAAAAAAAAAATAAAAAAAAAAACTTAAAAGCGAAAAATAATACTTTTGGCCTTATTACAAAACAAGGTTTATCTTTAGACCCAGGTTTAAACCATCGTGTAATTTTTTTATTTCGAACCTGATTCCGTCTGAGATAAAGTTCTTAATACAAAAACTGATTTTAAACCCGAGTCTAAGTTGTCAACTTTGTATTAAAGATAAACCTTGTTTTGTAATAAGGCCGTTTTAGTCTACCTAAGCTCCTAAATTAATGTAAGTAACTAATTTGAGGCAACGCCAAACGACTTTTTTCATCGGTTAGTAACTGACCAGCCAGACTCTCTCACACCTGTGTCCCAGCAGAGGGCACGTTACAGGCTGATTGTCCCAGCAGTGAGATGTAATGGTTGGTTGCTATCACATGTCTTCAAATTATAAGTCCGAATATACCGAAAGATTTACATTTACAAATACAACACACAGAAGTAGTGTCTTAAACATAGGTCTCCTGGCCAGGAGGTAAACTAGTTTTATACCTGTGACTTGGGAGTCAGTGTTCCTCGATCATAAAAGTCATTAGGTATGTCGTTGGATATTAAAAAAAAAAGAAAATTGTGAAAAAGTAAACAAAAGGAACTGTTTTTAGATAATCATCATGAAATGTGTGTGATGGTGTGATGTGTGATGTGTGATGTGTGAGAGAGTGTGTATGTGTGTGTTTGTGGAGTATCAGGTTTATGTATGAAGATGACATGTTTGTGTTTGGCTATTGAGTAGGAGAGAATAGAAGGTTTTCTATTTCGTCGTAGTTATTTTCGATCAACCACGCTTTCACTGCGATTTTACATTTGTGTAAGATAAGTTTTTATATCGCCAGCAGTTTATTGATCCTGTTATACAGTTTTTGACTGAGATAAGAGAGCTGGTGTTCAGCAAAGGTAAGTTAAGTATAATGTCACACAGCACAGGTGGAAAAACAATATCAGCTCGACGTTTTTCGGTTATTTTTATTTTCTCACTATGTTTTCCTTCACCGTTACGAGAGCTGTGATGATATAATCCCTCTTTAATTAAACGTTATCCGTGGATAACTACACCTGGTTATTGCCAGTCTCATGATGGAAATAGACACGTGTGTGCACGCAGGAATTCATGCATAAATTCAATTCCACCGAGTCGTATTCATGCTGCGTCTAGAGGACGTACGCTGTACTTAATTATACATATTTCATTAGAACTTGATGACATTCAGCCACTGAGAAGCATCATAATGAATTCGTTAGATCGCCTAAATACCTAAAATATCTACTTTCTCTTCAAAATAACTTCATTCGAAAACTTTGAAACTAATAAAATATGAAATTTTTAAGAGTACTACAATATCGCATTGGGTCTAGCCTGTAAGGATATTTGTATGTTTCGAGTGAATAAATAAATAAATATTTGTCTCGCTTATTTGGTTAAGTCAGAGACATACACCATTGTTTACTGACGACAGTCATTATGGCGACCAGACCAGCAACTCAGTGATGAGGTTACAAAACTATTTCTATCATGATATTTACAGTACATTAGTTCTCTAAACTCCTATTAAAGACTCGGAGACAATCTACGGATGTACTTCTCAAATGCAACTTTAGAGATTTTACAGTTTCAGAGTTAGTGACGCATTCTGTTATAGATTTAAAAAAACTGATTCCTTACAGAAGAAAATATGACAATCTGGGAAACTATTCACCATGTTCAATAATTTGTTTCACGTTAACGGCTAATATTGAGGTAAAAAAATAACGTTGACAGTTGGACTAATTAAATTAGCTGGCAAAAAACATTCATTTGTATAATAAAACACTGCTGTCCTTCATTCTTTATTTTTACTGACTTTTGTAAATTACTGTTATTTATTTATTTTTAATACAGTTTATTTGTCAAACAAACACTCAAATGCCATCGAACAAAACGATCTTTCTATTTTCAAAAGCCAACAGAAAGCCTCGAAGCCACATCAGCGTGTTCCCACGCCAGTGAATCTGAAAGGTTAGTTGCGTAACGTGAAGGAGTTATCTATACGTGCTGTGGCTATCTTTTGTGTATCGAGTCCTTGAACTATCGCGTGCTAATCGGCGTGGAGGCCGGCTCACAGCCCTCGCCAATCTAACACCCATCTTCCCCGTCACGCAGTTACATCGTCTACTTACATAGATTATTGCAACACTTTCACTAACGGAGAAAGTGAATTTGACCTCCGCTCGATGAAAGCCATTTTAATCTGCTGTCAAATCTCATGGCATTGATTTGATTGGTATAATCGTGTCTGATGTCACCCCTTCATTAAATGGTGAAACTTTGCTGTGCCATTAATATTTAGTAATGATTGGAGCTCTCTTTTAATGAGTAGTATAAATACTGTTGTATGTAGTTTTAAATGAACGCCTATTCCATTCATAACTGCTCTAATATTTTATTGCACACCATTTTTTTTTTATTTCCAGTTGGTATGATATAAATCTTTAAAAAATAATCACATTCTATATCTTCTGTATATATCTATCTTATCTATCATAATAACATCAGATTTAAAAAACCATCTTCTATTAATTTTAACTCATGCGTATAGAAATCGGTTTTAGCGCCATCTCGCGGAAATTTTGGAAGCCTGAATTCATCCTAATCTTTTTAGCAATAATAGTGTTGCCTCGTTGAAAACCCTTGTTAGTATCGAAACCTCCCGTGACATAGCGTTCACTTTGCGGCTACACAGTGTCAACGAGACCTTTACGAGATACTACGCGGGGCTAAGCGACTGCTACGCGTGAGCGACGTGGGTGCTAAGCTAGTACTATGCGGGTGCTACGCGGGTACTACGCGAGTGCTACGCTGGTGCTAGGCGGGTACTACGCGTGTTCGACGCTGATTACGGAGAACTGGCACAGAACGGTGCTCATTACGATTAGGATGAATTTCATTTAGCCGCCATAGTCAAAGTATCTGTTGAAATTATTGAGTTTGTGTTTACAATGCTTTCGTCTTTTTACATTTATTTCCAAAATACAAAAAAATGTAGATACCGCATAATTAATTTAGTAGGCTCGTAACCTTATTTTCAAAATAGTGACTATTATCAGTTAGGTACTACGTATTTTTTTCCAAACCAATCAATCAATCTTTATTTATGTGTATCAGTGAATACGGATTATTTTATTTTGTTGTTTTTAAGCCGAGATTTAGTTTTTCCTTGTTTGCTTGCAAACACATGGTTGGTTTTCTGATTTTTCCAATAGTAGTGGATGTTTAGCTGTCGGCCGCAAAAAGCTCCATTCTCTTTCATAGAAATTCTTCATCCGTGGAACTAACTTGAATTGAATAAGAAAGTAATCTCAATTTGCATAGAAATTCAGAAGAAATTAAAAGTATTAATTAACTTTTCCCGTTCCGGTGATTGAACCATGAACCCCATGCTCAGTCCCACTTGGTCCCACTAGAAAAATTAAATAGTCGAAGTTGTTGATTTTTTCAATGAAAATATTACCATTATCATCATCATTATGATCATTATTATCATTTTGGACACCATTGTATTTTGAAAATCGGTTGTGATTCGAACTAATGAAGAATATGTCTAGAGAAAAGTTTGATGAGTGAATCTTCCCTCTTATGAGTAGGGTACTACGTATTCTTCGTTTTAGTAGGATGGATTATGCGACAGATGACATGGCTAGAACCGGGGTCTACTAATATGATGGCTAATAGAGATGTGTGGAAGAAAAATACATTCTGCGCCGACCCAAATAATAAGGGTAAGAAGATAATGATGATTTTTTACGGCAAAGGAAAACATCGTGATGAAATTCGCACTTGATACAACAAAATCATCAACAAGCCGTTAGCCAGCGCGGTAGAGATCAATGCTCGCAAATTCTCTGTTTGAAAAGAGACTTGGAACAATATTTACATGTGGGTCGTAGTCATAAATGCTACACAACACGAACAAACACTTTCGAATTCAATCATGATCGTTTGATAGTGACAAATCAACATAGAGTAGATATAAAGCAAAACAATTATTGTCCCCATGCAAACACATTATAATAATAAATGAAAACATTGCTAGGAATCAATAATGTAACAAAATGTACGCCTAGGGGATCATAAAGTAAATTAAATTATTTGGTAGTAGTGTGTCAGCTCTGGGGCCTTATATCGACATGTCACGTGATCGCGGGCCGCAGCGTGTTCATCAGCGACACGGCGCCGCACGGCGACACCGTGCGTTCAGCTGAAATATTCGATGGTAGAAGGGGAGGTTGTGCGAGGTCACGCCTGTGCTCGGTCGTCTCCGGCTGGGGCCGCCGCCGCTCGGGCCGCGCCGGGACGACGCGCGCACAGCGACCTCTTGCGTGCGCCGCTACAGTGCCCCATCGAGTTTACGTCCAGCGACCACGCTGCGGACTCTGCCGCTTCTCACACTGCCATCGAATTGTTATCTTATTATCGTTCCTAGGCGACTCGCCTTTAGCGAACGACCGCCGCGAATCATAGCTAAAACGTATAATTGCGACACAAGACACCGAAACTAACGCATATCCCACAATACGGGCCGTTCGTGCTGTAAACGAGTCGAGAGCTTAATCGATCGACTGCGTTAAAAAGTAAAAATTATTATTATAATTTTGCAGTCGACTTTTGCGGATTTTGTTGCGCTGCCATAGGTGTTTTTAAGTTCAATTTTACACACAGCTAAAAGTGATCAAATATTGCTTAGGCTTATTGACTAGTCCATAATCTCGAGTGTGGTGCCGTCCGGTGCTTAGTTTGCTCAGTGAACATCAGTGCGTCAAAATTGTCGAGGTGTTTTTCTTCGTTCGTTTCGTTGCGGGCTTAGCATTATATATTCTTTCGGTTGGTTCTTGCTTTGTTTTGTTATACTTGTGGGGAAAAACGCGATCCATGCTTGGAGTTATGACTACCATGGTATGGTTTCCTTTGTCTACGTTATTTATCTACTTTTTCTCTTCTTAGTAAAAGAAGTTAGTTCACATACATTATCACATGTTGATGCTTTTAGATTGAACGAATGTTACAACATTTTATGAAAGATCATCGAACCATTCTTCTTTCATAATTTCTTGTAGGGTTTGTTGGTTCTGACTGAGTAGTTTATATCTAGCCATTATCTAGTTATTTTGTATTTTATTTAGTCGTTTACATTGTATTTCTATAATAAAGCCGTGCTTCTCGCTTTGGAAGCTTCATTGTAACGATAGTTACAGACGCTATGTTGTACCTACTTATTCAAAGTATGGCGGCGATTCTATTGTAAAAACTATGCAGAGCATGCCCACGACTTCACACTCTGGATGGATTCCCAGGGGTTCAGTTCAGGCTTGAGTCGCGCTACATACAATATCCATCAAAACTCGCATCGTTGGTGTAATGCACAGCTTTAATTCATCTGTAGCCACATCAGTTCGTTTTTCTACTGGACACTATTACATAACGTTATATACTTAAAGTCGTTTGTTGTATGTGACATATTTCACTAGTTATTGCTACATTATCGTTTTGAATCATGAGTGACAGTGACAGCTGCAGAGGTCGTTTCGTTTCTCTTCACTAATTTCAAAACACTGGCAACTTGTAACAAATAATAAATTATTTAACATAGGTATGAAGGCAGAATATAAAAATAAACTTAAATAACTCCAGAACACGGTAACTCAATACACACTACCCAAAATATTTGATTAACTTTATAATTATTCTACTACACATACCAAGGGGTATCGGTTGTGGAGGTCAGATAGGCAGTCGCTCCATGTAAAATACTGGTATTCAGCTGCATCCGGTTAGACTGGAAGCCGACCCCAACATAGTTGGGAAAAAGCTAGGCAGATTGATTTATCTACGCTGTTAAAATAAAAAGCTGTTACTAATAAAGAAATGCAGTCCGCAAAGAAAATAAATGCCTATGACATACCCCTATTCTTGCAAATATTATTAAGAATTTATTCTCGTAAAAGTTCTCTGAATTGGCATTACGAGTATCAACGGGAATCTTAGGTGAAGAGCTTGCGGCGAGGTTAAGTTAATGTTTCCACGAAGGGGATGAGGTGTTTTGTAATAAACAAAGCGCCTTCATAATTTATGAATTATGTATGTGTGTATTATCGTGTTCCTCTGAGAACCATATTATGTATGCTCAAGTTCGCCGCTCGTCTCTTGGGCCTCGTAAAGCTAGTTTACGTAATATGGCACTCAATGCTACACGTCTCTAACACTGAGTGTTGGCAAGCTACTAAGCTCCTTTGGTATATTTTTTTAAATTAAATCAAAATAATCTGGGATATTTTCATAAAATTCAAATCTTATTGTGGTGTTAAATGTTAGACCTTTAAAGCTGTATCACATGACGGGATTCAATGGATGCTCTTGAACAGTAATAAATATAATTATTCATTTTATAAACCATATGGTACTTAGTTTTAATATTTTAAAACTTAAATCAATGTATTGAAAGGAAATCCTGTAGGAGTGGAACTTTCGATATTTGATTTAGTCGTGAAAGTATCCATGTTTTTTTCATCGTCCAAAATTATTTACTACTAGGGAACATTTTCCTCACCAATATTAGTGAAATACCGGATTGTACTTCCATTATTTCTAACATCCTAAAACGGTAATAAATACATACTCACTCAGCTTTGCCAATGTAAGCTACGCAGCTTTTTTCAAAACTCCTCGTTACTTATAATCAGTCATCATAATTCCACACTATCACACAGACCTAAGTCTTATTTACAGCAAAAGATAACAACATACAGATCTATACACAAATTGGCTAAAGTATAACTTTCTATAATGCTGAGATCACAATGGCAGCACGGGTTAGTTTAACAAGACGTTTCATTCGATATTCGTATTGTATTGTCGTTCAATGTCAGTTTCCTCGTGTCCGTCATTATTCTCGAGCTCCAACAACGAAGAGAACGTCTTGCGCACATTGAACATGTGCACAAAAAGATGAAAAGAACCGCCTCCCATTGACACAGTGTCTTGAATGAGCCCGGCCTCGTTCTCCGCTTTCAGGCGCTCGTAGCTGTATGCCTATTAGACGTGCTCTATACACTTGAACTACTGTCTTAGGCGACATTTGTGGAAACTTAATCTGGTGCTTCCAAATACTTATACGATATAGTTGCGTTTCCTTTTGTCTATTTTTATACCATTTCGCTGTTATCAAAATTATACAAAACCATACCATCGTAAAAATATCGTCAACACTACCTTGCAGTAACTGAGATTGTTTACTAATACATAAATACGATTACCGGATTAGAAGAGAACGAGGGTTGAGAAGTGCACGTGGGGATAGATCGATCATCTATGCAAAACACGGCAATCGCACTGCTGGAGTCAGCGTCGGCGTTCGAGCGAGCTGTGCTGGAATGTGAGCACCTGGAGGCGTCGGAGCACGGCGGGTTCCGGTGAGGACGTTGGCGCGGCAGCGGCATGGAGGAGCGCGCGCCGGACGTGCCGCTGATCGTGTCGCCGCCGTGCGCCGGCGCAGGCGCCGCGCTCACCACCTCACGCCGCGCCGCCTCCGCGCGCGGCTCCCGCGACGACCCGCTGCCTTCCACGTGGCGCTCGTCGGTGCGCGTGCGTGACACCGGTTTCCGCGGCTCACGCAAGAGTGTCGTTCGCCTCGAACCGCCCTGTAATGGCCTCAACGGGTTGCCCGCCATCGGCAAGGAGGTAATCCATTTATCTCTTTGCCAGATAATGTGTTGCGATGAGTGTTTACTACATTTAAGTTAAGCCAATCTAAAATGGCCAGTGGCCATTTGTCGATTCCCCGTTTTTACTATATAGAATACTGGGCTTTGAAATTCAATGTTGTAAATCAGAAGGCTTAATTGACTCTGATCTCCACTTGTCAAAATAATTGAGTACTTACTTAAATTATATTTTCTGTAACAGACGGGCAGCAACGATAGGGGTAAAACTATTGCGTAATTAATACTAAGTAATACAAGTAGCGCATACAACGTGAAGCACCGAATGAACTATTCACATGTTTCACACCTCTGCGACCTCTATAACCCGTGGTGGTTGTTCATTCATTTAAAATATCAAAGTAGTTCTAAAACATTTTGAAATAGGAACGTTAAACTTCCGAGAACCTAAACGTTTTAACACTATTTTCAATAATGTGTTTAATACTCGTAATGAAAAAGGCTTTTGTTAAACATTACTAACAGAGAATTAAATCGATCTGAAACCACAAATAGTCACTAGTCTGCAACTCTGCATACATACTCGTACACGAATACTTCATCCATTGATTTTTCATAGTTATAAATCTTAGTTTTTGAGAATGGATTTTGTTTCCTCATTTCATCGGGAATGCCTTTGCTGACGTATCTAATATTGCATCCTAATTTATCTTAAACATACTTATAGCACGTAGGACCTAGTACCTGTTCTAGTAGTTTTAAACTATGTATATTCGTAATTATTATGTAGGTAATTTCGTGTAAATAATGAAAAATTAAAAACAATTTTTAGCTTAAACAAAAACGTTCCCTTCGATTAATTTGTTACTTATATATTGTTTTATAAATCACGGTTAATAAGCAAATTGTGTCGTAAAATAAACCCACTCGGTAATTCGTCATTTGTATATATAAACACATGTTACTCTTTGTTTCAACAATGTTTAGATTCGACAAAGTCCATTAGGATTCCATTGTCTAAACTTTAAGTTTAATTTTGAGCAAATATTCAGTGGGGCTAACTATCAATAATCCATTACACAATTCAACAGAAAATAATTATTGCGTGAAGTTTTATAGCTAACCTAACATGTGAGTATTTCCGTGTATTGTACTGAATGCGCGTGTTAACCGTAACATACCCACGTACGCCAGTCTACAGCTACCTTACTCGTAGGCTCACATAAACAGTGGTGACGTCATTGTTCGCAGGTACTGTCTCTGGGCGCGACGGGCGGCCACAAGGGAACCACGCAGCCTTCTCACCCCTGCACTATCCTCCACCATTCTCCTTACAAGGTAAGAATTGTATCTACATCAGCATATTCATGTGTACGAATGATAGTCCACATGTTAATGCAACGATTATTTAATTTTCCTTCACAAATCTAATCTACCCTGTAATTATAATAAAAACTATAATGTAGCGTTTGAATTGTTCATATTGTAGTATGCACATAAGAAAAGTATAAATTATATTCGTCGCATTGACCTCGCTCTACTCGACACAGTCGACACGCAACACGCTACAATTCCAAATAGTTTTGTTGTAAAATATTTAAATCGTAAACAGTAGTCTATTAAATTTGCACAAACTTGTTTTACAGGCCGCTTGGGATTGGTTGATCCTTATACTGGTGATCTACACGGCAATATTTACTCCTTACGTGGCCGCTTTTCAACTGAACGAGCCCGACTTTGATAAACGTTCCCGAAGCTTCGGCGAAGATCCTATAGTAGTCATCGATATGATCGGTAATATTTATCTCTAAAGCTCTTGATTTCAATCAAATAAATTAAACAGTGACAGCGACATACTTTGGCTCTTTTACTAGACCTTTTGAAAATATGCAGAATAGCCAAGAAAACCTTGGGCTCCGCTTCAATTCCATACAATTCCATCAACCAACTATAAATCTTTTTCTGATTCATATGTTAAATACGCACACTGTTTCAGTTTATTTTATGTTTCAACAGTAATTTTTTACTACATTGCATGCATATTCAGCGTTAACTAAAACAGTAAAATTTTACGCAGCATGTTTTAATTCCAGTGGACGTCACATTCATAATAGACATCCTAATAAACTTCCGCACCACGTACGTGAACGTGGCCGATGAAGTGGAGTCGGACCCCGCCAAGATCGCCATGCACTACCTGCGCGGCTGGTTCCTCATCGACCTCGTCGCCGCCATCCCGTTCGATCTGCTGCTCTTCGGCACCGACACCGACGAAGTGAGCTGCTTTACCACCTACATACACCACATTTGGTTTCATCTCACATACGATACCTACACAAACTTAATTTTAGAATTAGACAACAAAAAGGAATGGCTGAATAGAAGACAAATACACCAACGGCCTTACCGTGATTCGCAAACTCGTATCGATAGTCGCACTAACGGCTCCCTCGCCAAACAGCGAGAATCGATTCAAATCGTTTTTGGAGCGTGAACTAAGTAAGTTTGCATTTCACGGTGGATATCCAGACGATCAGTTGTCCGAAACGGTGTCATGGCTCTCAGAATCCCGAACTGAATACACTGAGAGTTCACAAAATATCAATGCAGTTAAACTAGTATATAAAAATAACACAGTGGTCACAAATGGAGGCCATACAGTACAACAAGATTAGGGTGGCGAAGCACGATACATTCCGCATTGTGAAGGGTAAAATAGGTCATAAGAATATGAAAGCGAACTAGGTCAAGTTAGGTTTGCACGATAAACATTTCAAGACAAAACAATAAGTACTTATACAGTGTTTGAACTGCTAAAGATTGTTTCGTTCGGGATGAACGGTTCTTTCGGACAAATGAAGTTCTGGTTATTATAGCGAGTCACGTAGTAGTGGAATGCAGTCAATGCAACGGTCACTATCGATTAGGTACCACAGCTGATCATTTAAAGATCCCACTTTATATTTGAATCAATTAGCTATTCATAGTAAATTATTTTAAAAACAATCAAACTGTGTAAAACCGACTAAAATCATATCATCCAGTATGTTTTGTTCGTAAGCAAAGTTGATTTGTGATTTTATTTTGATTTAAGACAACTACTTATTACCTGTTGATTTTGTTGACTATTAGTAACCAGTCGTGATTTATTTTATCATTTGTTAAATAATCACGTTGTGGAGAATGCCCGAAGGTGGGTGCGTATTGAATTTGTAATACCATTTCTTGTTACAGCAGGGGCTGGAAAGTGATGAGGTATACCATCTTTGTGAACTATTTTTATGTTGCTGCCACTCAATTTTATTATATTTTTAGTTGACATATTTTTATTCATTAATTTCCACTAGCCATTTTGAATCCACTAAGTGAATGCGTTAATGGAAGATATGGACGCTTCCCATGAGCAAAATGTCAATCATTCCAAGTCTTACACCGTTCCCGACATGTTCCGAGCTCACTAGTTGTATCACGAGCTTGCCGCAGGGTAGCGACTACCGACATGTACCACATGGCTAGATCCGAGCAAAACGTCGCTCTGCGTAGCATTTATTTAATAAATCATAAGAATATATACCGTGAGTCTCAATGGTCGCTCCTTCCAACTTTAAAAAGCGAGATTGAATAGTGTTACATGCTACCATCATACAGTGGTGGCGTTAGATGCGTCTTGGCAATCAGAAAATGTATCATCTTTTTTTTATATTTGAGCATAATATTTTAGCTTTATTAGCACATACCAGTAACATTATATACTTAGATTTGTAATGATATACTACTTGCATAATTACTTACTGATATAGTTGAGAACCTCATAATATTTGTACGTACTGATTAGTACCACTAACTAGATTCACTAAAATAGCATCAAGAGCAAAAATTATTTTAGAAGTCATTAAGTAGGTAATTTAGATAGATGTTGTTAGAAGAAAAAGAAATATAAAATACATATGTAGGTAATTGTCATACGGATATGATTTTATAGCGAAACTACATCGGTGGAACATTTTTCATTGGCTTTTCTTAGTAAAAGTACGTACGAGAGTCACGATATGCACAGAGCTTGGTAGCAATTACGCTCACACTTCCCAGACTTTATGTACCGATCAATAGATCGCCTTTATTCACGACAAGAAGCACCAAGTTATAGTGTCCGTCCCGACCTTACATAACTACTTGAAGCACCCACCTTACATCAAGCAATATATCAATATATTGATGTACAATACTGTATCCGCCACTGATCTGTATACCCACTTACATTTATTTACTCATCGTACTTTGTGTTTGTTAAAATTTTCTAATTGGTTTAAATTATCATCTACATTGTTATTTATTTTCTTACATACATAAGATTACCTATTTTTATTTTAAATTTTTAATAAATTGTTTTGAAACGATATTATTTATTTTTGTTTTTCCTTTTTTCGAAATCCAAACTTAATAAAACTAAATCAAATCTAAAACTACCCGCAGTGCACGGTTCAAACTGAGAACCCATGAGTGATGGGGGGTACGTTTCAAAACCTATACTTTGAGTCACTCATCGAGAGCAATACATCGACAAACAGCATTAGCTTCACAAGCAAAGCTTCACATGTTAAATACAGCACAAAACGACCACACGTGTGAATTTTACAACTATTTTAGTACTTAGACTTACATATTAATATAAACTTAACTCAAATCTGTTTGTGTGTCCTTTATTAAAACCGCCAATCTAAAGCTTTTGAATAAATATTATATTTTTTCTAAATAAAGAAACACATTATTTTAGTAATTTTAAAATTGATCTATTAATTAAGTATATTTTTTGTTATTATACAATCTTAAGAGCTCTTCTTAAACATAAATTAATTTAATTAATACGAAATCCTCTAGGTAACACTTGAAAAAATACCTGTCTTTATTGTGGTATATATACACCAGTCGAAAAATTTGATAACTTTAGGTAAGTCCACAAAATCTCTAAATTCGGATATTTGCAAAACATTTATGCCAAGAGTTTTATTTAAAATGCACCCAGTTGTATGAAAATTACTAATCTTTGTATATATTTATAATTATTGTATTCGCTTAAAACTTAAACTCACACGACCATTAAACATTCACAATTCAACACCATGGTGTAGGCCCCGTGGTCAGATAAACGTAGAGGGACTTAATTGGCAGTGAAGTGATATCAGTAATCAAACAGTATTATGCACCGCATTATGTACGAAGCCAGCTAATTTTATAGTTTTAAAATAATCGCTTTTAATTCTGCAAACTACATACATATATCTAAGTTTGAGCTCAGCAGCATTCATAGGCCAGTTTTTGCTTAGTTAGCGTGGTTTTCGCTGCGAGGCCTCGTTGATGCTATTTAGTTTTAAGCGAACGTTTCATATAACGCTTGAGTTGGGTTTGCGGCTAAGTTACGTTGCACAGCGGCTCACGGATCGTTCTGAGGTGTGGTTGTGGTGCTTGCAGACCACGACTCTCATCGGTCTGCTGAAGACGGCGCGCCTACTACGGCTGGTGCGCGTCGCACGCAAAATTGACAGATACTCGGAATATGGCACCGCCGTACTGCTTCTACTTATGGCCACTTTTGTCCTTATTGCTCATTGGTTGGCCTGCTTATGGTGAGTATTTAGGAATACTTGTACCATGAGGGCAATTCAAAACAACGAGACTGTAATATACCCCAATTTTTCTGAATATTATAACGTAATCTTAGTGCAATAAACAACTGTACTTATCGTTTTATGTTATGAAAATCTCATTCAAATTAGCCTCTTTGTAATTGAATAGCTCGATTTATAGAATTTGTTAGGTACATAAAAACATAATTCCATACTTACGCAGGCCAAGTGTGATAAGCCCATGGTTCAATAACTTTTATTTCAATCGTTCTTACTTGCACCTGTTCATCTGTGCTACAACGCCCGTCTTTTCACTCAGGTACGCTATAGGCAGTTGGGAACGCCCTCAGCTCCATGCGCCAATAGGATGGCTAGACGCTCTCGCGAATGATGTCCAAGCTTCTTATGACAATTCCACTGGTCCATCCATGAGGTAAAGTACAAAAAATTACGTTATAATAAACAATTAAAAGGTCAAACTAATATAAAATTTTGCTTTTCAGATCTAGATATATAACCGCTTTATACTTTACGTGCACTTCGCTAACAAGCGTTGGGTTTGGGAATGTTGCGCCGAACACTGACATGGAGAAAGGGTTTACGATATTTGTTATGCTGGTTGGCTGTAAGTACTTTTGACTTAGTAACTTACCATCAGCTTCTCTGACCCGGGGCTCACGTTGCCACTAAGCAGGTTCGTAATAGTCCGGAGGCTTGAGGACATGTTACCTAGAAAGCACAGCCTTTTCAGTTCATATAGGCAGGTAGTTGGCGAAGGGAAGCAGCTGAGTTTCCCGAAACATAGACAAAAATATAGTTAATACTCGTTTTTTATATGTGAAGAGGTTTAATTCCTTTAATGAGAAAATTAAAAACTGTTGCTCCACCGGGTCAGAAAAGTGGATATCACTGCACTCGACGAAAGAGCATGACAAAATCACATAAAAACTTTCTTCTTGCAGCTCTCATGTATGCCAGTATCTTCGGTAATGTATCAGCTATTATACAAAGACTATATTCAGGAACAGCTCGTTATCATACACAGATATTAAGAGTACGGGAATTTATTCGCTTTCATCAGGTACGAGACTGACTACTATTTGAACACTATTTCCAACTCACATGTAATAGACATAAAACCCGTTTTTAGGGTTCCGTACCGAAATGGTAAAAAGGAACCCTTATGGTGAGACTAAGTCTGTATGTCTGTCTGTCACAGCTGGATATCTCAAGAACTACTAATGCTATCAACTTGAAATTTGGAATAGTTTTAGATGACGTTTACCCAACTATTTTGCAAACAAGAAATAAATTTAAAAAAGATATTTTTTTTGCAACAGGGCCTGAAAGGAGGTCTTAAAAATTCGAATAGAGTCTACTAGGGCATGTGAGGTATCATATGAAAGAGCGCTGTTAGCACATTCTCAAACATTTGTTTTTTTTAGGCATCATAGTTTTCGACTTTTGATGAAAAATGTCAGAAAAAATACCGCCCCCCCCTTATCCCCGAAGTTTGCATAGAGAAAAATCTGAAATTATTCTATGTGATAGAAGTTTATGTAAAGATTACACGAAAAACAAAACGATGTCTCTAAATAGCACAGTTTTTCAGAAATCGTTAACATCATATATACGTACGGAACCCTCGGTGCGCGAGTCCGACTCGCTCTTGACTGGTTTTTTAGATATGACACTAACGATAGGTAACTCCCTGATGTTTGCTCTCTTTTGAGCACTAATCAGATGAATAGCGCTATCTCGCTCTGATGTCCCGTTGTTTCATAACATAAATAATAAGTCTTTGTTGACTGTACTTGTAGATAACGAACCCTTTAAGACAAAGACTGGAGGAGTATTTCCAACACGCTTGGAGCTACACGAACGGCATCGACACGTCCAGCTTACTCAAGGGATTCCCGGAGTGCCTCCAAGCAGATATCTGTCTCCATCTTAACAGGAACTTGCTCGCAAACTGCTCAGCTTTTGATGGTGCCAGTCCAGGATGCTTAAGGTAACTGCAGTTTTTGAACTAGTGTAATTATGATAAAAAAGTAGTAGGTTCTAATTTTTATTTGTTTATTACCGATTCTTTGTCTAATCCTAACTAATCAAATATATAAATAAATTTAAAAAATATAAATATTCATTAAATATTAATATTAAATATCTTAATTATATAATTCTACTGTACGTGTGTTTGTCACCTAACTCCTCAACGGCTGAACCATTTTGGTTGAAATTTTGTATTTATATTTCAACGGGTTCCTGAACGGTTTGAAAACACAATTGGACCTGGTAGGTGGCGCTGCTGTCGGTATAAGGCGGTACGAAGTTCGCCGGGTCAGTTAGTAATATTATAAATGGGAAAGTGAGTTTGTTTGTTTGTTTGTTACGCTGCCACGTTTAACCACTCAACCGATCATCATGACATTTTGCATACACTTTGTCAGGGGTACAGAAAAGGACATAAGATGCAGAAAAATAATACTGTTTCCGAGGGTTAGACACTGGACGCGAGCGAAGCCGCGGGCAAAAGCTGCTACTAAATAAATCATAAAAATCCTCGTAAATATTTTTTTCACTAGATTTCATTATTTTGATGATTAGTTCACGTGTGCGGAAATACTTTGCGAACTACATTTTTCCGTACACGCCATTGCCAATTCATTGTCTATTAATACAGAAATATCAACTTCAAAATGAATAAACGTTGAGTTCCGAAAAAGCCTACAAACGACCAACGGTTCCACCGACTTCGAACCTCGTAATATCTTCCAACACGTTTTCCCACATATATGTAACTATTTTTAATCGACTTCTTTTGTTTTGTTTATAGAGCCCTCTCGCTGAGGTTCAAGACGACACACGCGCCCCCTGGCGAGACCCTGGTGCATCGCGGCGATGTCCTCACTTCCCTTTACTTTATTTCCAGAGGCTCTATAGAAATCCTGAAGGACGACATTGTCATGGCCATATTAGGTGAGTTTACTAAGTTATCTTTATTAATCCTCTGAAGAAAACAATCAAATTCTCTGTCCAGCCCACCTTCCCAGGCTATTAGGAATTGATATATAACGTCTGATTGAAAAGTTTGTTTTGTTAATGAAGGACTTTACACAGATTCACGAACATTTTTAATCGTTTAGTATGGTTGATGCGACCCATTTGATTATTTAAGTTGATTCAAATAATCCTCTAATGGACATCACAATACGTATACGTATATTGGTTTATTTTATGAAAATCTCTAATCCAATATTAATGTACGTCTTGTATTTTTCAGGTAAAGACGACATATTCGGCGAGAACCCCTGCATCTACGGCACCGTGGGCCGCAGCAACTGCCGCGTGCGAGCACTGACTTACTGCGATCTGCACCGAGTACATCGAGACGACCTGCTGGACGTGCTCGACTTCTATCCCGAGTTCCGCTCCTCCTTCGTCAACAACCTTGAGATCACGTACACCATGAGAGATGTCAGTATCACGTAATAAATTGAGATAATAAAATTAGGCCCTACGAAATCAAAAATATTTGAAGCTACATTTCAAAAAAATGAATACTAAAATAATGAGAAAAACCTGTAAACAACTTGCGTTACGATGATGGGGCTGCATTATAATGATTGCCCAAGATGACAAAGCAATCTCAAGACAGTTTCGTAGCAAATTGTAGCAAGATTATGCTACGCTACGCTACGAGAATGGTTACGACTTACGAGGCTACAACTGTAGCACGTCTACGACGGCGTAGACACTACGTAGCACGGAGAAAGCTCTGTATAAACGTCTATAGAGTATACTCTAAAGACGTTTCTGTCTTTTTTATGTTTTATATAATATAGATATATAATATAAAATAGGTAAAGACGACATATTCGGCGAGAACCCCTGGCCCTGTGGTAACGGCCGCGACTTACGAGTTGTAGGTCGTGGATTGCAAGCAGATGCTTTATATTGTGTAAATTATTTCATCACCACTGCTCTCAAAACTGTGAAGGAAAAAATCGTGAGGAAATATCATAAAACCAAAAAGTCGAACACATGTGACATCTACCAACCCGCACGGGGGGGCCGCGTGGTGGATCACGGCCCACTCCCACTCACCCAGAGGAGACCTGTGTCCCAGCAGTGGGAACATTACAGACTGATTATGATATAAAAAATCTCTCGTATATTATAAATCAAATATTTTTCTATGGTACTATACGAGGCTACGACGGTATAGACAATACATAGCACGGAGAAAGCTACTGAGAAAAGATAGAAATGTGAGGTTTTTTTTTTTGTTTATGTTGCAGGACGAATTAGGTGGTATTGAGCCAAAGCGTCGCATGCGCTATGAGAACCCGTGCGATGCGCGCCTGCTGCGGGAAGCGTACGCGCGCACCACGCGTCGACCGCACACTGAAACCTTCGCGGAGAAAGTGGTGAGTCAATCCTTTTGTCAAAATGTTTCTGTTATTGGTACTGTTTGTTAAATAATTATTGAGTTCTTGCCTTTTTACAAACGATGATTTTTATCAGCATTTTTAGCAAAGTTTAACTTCTAACAATATGCATTTAATTCGTCATTCAGGCCCGCTTGTAACACAAATCACTAAATGCGTGCGCTAAACATATTTAAAGCATCCTTCTGTCGCTGACATCTTCAAACGATTGATAGAAACAGAACGCTGGTTAAAACGCATTTAGTGATTTATGAAGCGGGTTTAGTGTTGTTCGAGTTAACTGCTCACTAAGATGTTATGATTTGTGGAAACATGGTTTGTACATGTTCTCAATGAAATGCATGCATGAGTTTACGCATCAGATACATTTGAAGTACTCCACCGCTGTTGCAGGACTCTCAGTGCAGCGACGACGACACGGAGTCGCCGGCCAGCCGCGGCATCCTTGAGTTCTCCGCGGACAAGGCGGGCCAGGACGTCACGCCGCTCAACTTCAACTTCAGCAAGCAGCGCTCCACCACGCTCAACTCCATCACCGGTAAGCACACGCACTCACACGAGGAATGAACCCTTTGTTTCTTTAATATTACGACCTACCACAAACGCCCGTTCAATACAAAGTCACAGAAACCCCGGGTGGCATGTTGTGGTACCTTCCTCTCTATTCATAGAGTAGATGACCTACACATTATAGAGAATGGATGACCAATATGCATTTCCCTTCGCCATGTTTAAGTCTCTTCTTTACTGTAATACCTTGTGATCCGTTTCAATTTCAAATTATTTTTTCTGTTTGGTTCATTAACGGAGTTAATTTTTGTAATGGGTTATTTTAATAATTTATATCATTATTTTTTATTATATTTTGCAAAAAGTTTTCATATATCGTATCGGTATCAAGTACATGGGCACAGTGTGTGTTATTCGGTTTTTTAACTTTTTGCAAAATTTCTACGAATGTACAAATATCATTGTAATCAATCAATTTGGACATGAATATAAAAAAAAAAACGTATATGACGTTTAAAATTATAGTGACTAATTAAAGTTTATTTCATTTAGGGCAGCATGTGTTACGCTTGTTTCCTTATTTATTTATATTCCTATTTACTGGTGACGTGGGAGGGGATGCGGTGTGGCTATCACTTAGTATCGGTACTGTTGACGAGCTCACGGTGGCCGCCAGTGGCCGCTAGTGGCCGTCAGTGGCCGCCAGTGGCTCTGATAGGAGAGAGCTTCGTGATGACGCGTAGCTCTCGACCCTGGTGGCCCCCCCGCACACCCCGCACCCCCGGTACCGCCCGCCCCGCTCTGAGCGCGGCCCTTGTGTGCAGGCATGCTAGCGCAACTTAAACGGAGCTTCCCAGACCTCTACCATCATAAAACACATCAGCCACTGCACAACAAGTACTGTAAGTATGCATATAATATTATACGACTTTGTAGTGCATGAATCAAAATAAAAATCAAATTAGTCACATCTTGGTACCGGTATGGTTTCCATGTAAAATACTCATCTGTACAATATGGGCACGCAACTGTCAACCGGAACTTTCACCCAAAATTATAACTGAATTGTTTCTAACATATTAAATATTTGGAACAATTTTTATTACACAGCAACACCAAGTTTAACAATATGCATCAAAATACCTACGGTATTTTACCATCAAAACATACTTTAAATGAAAAAAATCAATAATTAGTAGGCTACGTGTTAAATTATTCATTCTCATACCACTACTTAACTAATTTAATTATAATTTTATGAAATAGGTATGTATCCCGAGGTGGTAACAGTCACTATAAATTACTATACACGTGTATAATTTCCAGCGCAATCCACGCCTCAAACGTATAGAAGTCGCGCGGGCGTGCGGCGCCAGTCGTCGGCGGGCCCGCTCAACGACACGTCTCCGCTGACGTGCGCGGCGGCGGGCGAGCCGGCCGTGAGCACGCCCGCGCACAGCGCCACGCTGCCCGTGTCCAGCCTCAGCACCAACCCCAGCTCGTACTATACCAACGCGTCACCGTCACCGCCGGCGCCCGCGCACCAGCATGTGTCGTGTGACGACATCCTCGCCCCCGCCACAACCGCGTCGGCGCGCACCCCCTCCTGCCGCTCCGCACCGCACTCCGCCGTCAACCTGCACCAGACCACCTGCAACGGCCGCCCCGCCGCGCTCGCCTTGTCTCATGAGAAAGCACAAAATGCTGCAACCGCACAGGTAACATTTAAACAGACGGAACTTTTTAATAAAGAACGCCTCTCGTACCTACTAAGACTATTCGTTAATACAGGATAGCATGTCGCCACAGTACCAGAATGTAGGAGCCGCTGCGACGGCAGCATCGGTAGCTACCGTGCTTACAAGACTAGAAGAGTTAAGTCGTCGTGTAGCCGTGCTGGAGTCCGGGCTCACCGCAGACGTGCGACGTATCCTGCAGCTGCTGCAGGCGCGTGAGGGCACGACGCACCACAATGCGCAGCCAGCGCACACCCCTTCCACAGTGCTACCCAAAGCGTCTCTCTCGGTGCCTCAAACGAATGAGGTAACGTTCACCACCTGCAACAAATGACTGAGTAATACAATAACTAGTCAATAATGCGTTGTTTATGTCTTTAGTGGGAGTGGAACTGGCACGGGGAGCGCGAGCGCGGCGGGCGGTACGGGCGCGGCGAGCGCGCGCCGGGCGTGCAGCGCTCGGCGTCGGAGCCGCACGCGCCGCTGCCGCCCGCGCTGCCACCGCCGCCGCACTCGCACTCGTTCTACAGGTAGTGTGAGGCGCGCGAGACGAGCGCACCCCGCTCCTTGCCGTCGTCGCGCTCGCTCGCCGAGTCGGCGTCGTGCGGCTCTCTGGCGGGCTCGCCGGCCGGGGAAGCGCCGCCCGGTGGCACGCGCCCGTCGCCGCCGCGCGCGCGCTTCCACTTCTGCCGGCGCATTGCGCACTGCCGGCCCGCCGACGTCCGGGGCTTCCTCTGACGCGGCACTCACCCGACGCATGGACCAATTTTGTACTTCCGTTAACGCCTAAATAAACACGTCCTCGCGACCTTGCGAGCGGGCGGCTTCTCCCGCCCGTGCCGAGTCCATTTGTAATAAAATTTCAATAATATTCGCTTTAGTAAAACTTTAAGATTGTCCAGCGGGCCGGATCCGGTTGATTCGACGAAAAGACACGAAGCCGTTTCACATTATAATGGTAGTGTACGACTACACGAGTGGTTAGAAATGCAATAAGTGGTGGATATATTGGGTGCTTTAATTTTATGTATGTATTTACAGGCTTTTAAGAGAAGTAAATTTTTACATGATGTATTACGTATGGGTATGTGTACAATAGCACTATCTGCCGCATTTTTCATCAACCCTTCTGGTTAATGTGTTTAAGTTAATGAATCCAAATATATTATCCAAATTGACTTATTAATGTATCTACGTAATTATTCTATTCTAGACTTCAGCTAATTCAGAATGAGGCTTATAAGACTGACAGACTACGTAAATACCGTGAACTGTATTTCCAGAAGCGAGTACCTAAACGATAAACGCTTTCTACCCGTCCTTGCTCCTTGCCTTTACATAGTAGCTAGGTATGTGTAACACTACTATGACCGTCATTAGGAACTGCTCCTTGTGGAAGTGCGTTTCTGAGGTTCCACTCGACACACGTATACACACATTAGTTGCCGCGTTGTCTTCAATGATGCATAACTACATAAATATTTTATTAAACTTTTTTCGATTTCTTGTATTTGTTTACTAAAGTATTTATGACTCACAGGCGTCAAGTACTTCGCAATCTGACGACGAGTGGTTACGAACATTTAAAACCATTTCAATACTCACACTTAATATTAAAATCCTCGTCTCCCTTCTGACTTTACTTTAATTACTATAATTGTGGCTCAAATTATTAACTTTATGTTGTAATGTGTATCCTAGTTACGGAGTAAGAGATTTCGCCAATATATCATTATAAGCAATAATAAAGCCCACCGTATGTTTAGGATGTACATCGTGATTATTACGTAAGTGGCTCATAACACCCAATGTTAGCTCTTCACTGTACAGTAACCAGAGTGAGCTACAGTTTGTTTGTCGCCGCAGTTAAAACTCTCAAATATAATATCGTTTCCGTAATCATCATAATATTGTACTGCGTCATATCATTCTTTAACCATTTCATGTTACAATGTATTCAAATCAAAAGTTATCTTTTTATTCAAATGAGAGTTTTAACATAACATTCCAATTATTCCTGCTAGGCATATTTATAATTAACTAAGGAGTTTGCTTTTTAAATACCGGTCAATTAAATAAAAACATAATAATTCGTTATTTTAACTTGCACCATATTTTATAGCAGGCACAATCCCAACAAATCCTCCTGCTCTGTCTTTTGTAGACTGCTGCTTTCAATCTAGTACAATCTGTGACCTGCATAACCTGACCTCTTTTCCATTCTTCTTCTTTGGCAGGTAACGCAGGTCACGACTGTACCAAAAAATACCTACCTTAAAACATATACTCTGTTCCAAAACAATTTTATGAAAATGTAAACAAACGTACGATGGGTTAGAAAAGTACCTATGGGTGCCAAATAATTCTATTATTTAATTAAATACTAATTCTAATTTGAAATCACCTTAAAGATGTTTTTCATTTAATTGAGGGTATTTTATAACCTCTATTTTCGTTGACAATTTATTAATTCTGTTATTCAAACAATAATTCTTAAAAAAAGTGGTGAGGTATAAAGCTGAAACCTTCTCAATACGGATGCATGCGTTACTACTTCCTTTTAGTGTGTGATTGCGTAAGAATTTAATCTGAACAGGTTTGTTTACACCTGCATCAACAAGTTTCGGAACAAATTATAAGTACCTATAGAATTATAATGCATGGCATTATCGTTCCGTTTGAATCTGCGATAGGTAGATACATCTCTTTTAACTTTGTATAAAATACCACGAGTTTGTATAAAATTGAACTTCTGTTTTCTAGCTTATACTTAAACGAGCAAGCTTTTTCAGGCTTATTTATGAAAGACGAGCACTGTTCCGTGAATCACTCATCATCGATCTTCTAGCTAAGCTATAACTTTGGATACATACTACTTGTACACAGTGCTATTTGTCTCATGTCTTCGATGACTTTTAGGAAAATACCATCATCTGTTTAGCATGGCAATACTAACTTAAATAGCGAGTTTATGACGGCAAGCGGTAGAAACATAGTTGTGAAATGAAAACTGCCAAATTGATCACTTTACATGATTACATTTTCAAAAAACTAGTTTTTTTATTCAAATTACATACACTGTCTGTGTTAACAAATAATGCTTCACGCTATTCTTTTATATTGGTAAACTTTAGACAATAACAGTCCAGCATGAAAGCAGCGTTTTAAGTCACCATGAAAAATGCACGCATTCGTAAATTACCAAAGAACATATATTGTTTCATATTACCTTAAATAATACAGCTTTAATTTAAAGAGAAATAACCGTAACATTTAATAATAGAAAGTTCAGTGGTTGACATAAAAATAAATGATAATAATAAAACATTAGGTTTTGAAAAGAGCATGTAACATCGCACATTAGTTCTACCGTTGATTTTCTGCGCGTAGTAGGTTGTATTTAATGTAAATATTTAGATATGGTAGACTTAGGTTTGTAAATTGGTCAATTCCCAGATGTTATACTTATTCATCAATCTATCTAGTTTATCAAAATTAATAGCTTTGCTTTAAATTACTATAATTATATGCCGAACATTCTAGATCTACATTTAAGCGTTGTTATTTGCTTTAGTAGTTTTAGAATTACAATTTGCCTGAATTTCATTTAATTAAATAGTTATCAATAAATATAAACCACTATGTATATTAAAAAAAAATAACAAACATTAAAATTAGACCATTAGCGAAACTCAAAGATCCTATATGTCATCAAAGTAATCTGCTGATATTTGATTCAATACATGAGCAAGCATGTGGCAGGTCTCGTTCTTCCATTAATTAAATAGTTCCTGAGATCATGCAAAATAAACCCTATTTTATGTTTGCGCTTTGGAGTAGGTATATAAACAGAGGTTTCATATAAATAAATAAATGAAAATAATATAGACCAAGTTTAAAATGTATATAAATAAATACAAAACAATTGGTGTTAAATATTTACGTTCGTTATATATTAATTCATATTCCTTTAGAAGAACTGCATAGCTGTAACAATACAATACCGACTTTATTATCTTAAGCACTATAAATAAAATAAAACCGAGTGAAATTAGATTAATATTATTATGAGTACAACAAGTCCCTTTAAATAAGAGCAATTAAAGCCATTCCAAAATAAGCAAATCGAAATAAGTTTGAGTAAACATGTGGAAATGGTTAGGTACTTACAAGTCTGCTATTCAAATACACATACCCGTTTAACTTGGTCACTTAAGAGGAGGTTCGTTATGAAATACTATTCACAACGAATTTTATTTATGTGCTCTTCCATTCCCCTTAACATATCTCCCTAACCACTGATTACAAAAATAGAACACAGCACAGTTCAAACGTGTACACTATACAAACCCTCGCGTACCTCTATCGTTTGCTATTGTCATTATTTTGGTTATAAGCTAGGGCTAGAGACCGCTTCAACATTTCCTAAACCTTGCTAGAACCGTCACAAGTGTACATTTCAAATACGCTAGAATGATTTAGAAGTTTGACTAATAGCGCTTAAGCACAGGGTGTAATTTTGTTCATAAGTCATAATGATAACTTAAGCTCCTAGACACTTAATACTAAAATAATATTATTACTTAATTACCATCGATAAAGTTAACGTAGGTATCTACTGTCTATATTAATGTTGATTATCGTAGAGTGTCGAACGCTTAGTATGTTTGCTGACACAGGTGCTCCGACTCTTTGAATGGGGCACTTGTGTTACCTTTATAAAGTCTATTCGTATTGCACACTGGTCATTTCCTCCGACATAAGTAATTCTATCACATTTACGATGAATTGTTGCTGATTCAACTTGACATGTGCGTAAGTTAGAAGTTATGGTATGTATCATTTGTTATGATCACTACTTAAAACCATCTTAAAGGCCTACTACTGCTAACATGGAGTTGTAGTCGCCCGTCTCCAAGTAATAGTGTGCAGGCGCTTCAGATTCATAATTGAATGCATAACTTACAGCTTTGTGAACCTAAGTGCACAGAACTGACTTTTGCGACACTTAAATATCTTTCAGCCACTAATTTACTACTTGTAACCACGTCGGTAGCATTCACGCCTGCAATACCACTAATACCAGACATCATTAACTAAAAGTAACATCGATCGGTACTTTGTCTACTAAGAAAGACATTAACTTGTCGCAAATAAACTTTTAAATATTAAGCAAAGCAATTTGGAGCCGTGCTATAATATAAGTATATCTACCAATACTATATATTATTTATTCTGTGACTATATGTAATATAATGAATTGTTGTATAAAAAAAATATATGTAGGTGCCGCGGTTTTAGCTGAGAATGTCCTTCTGAATTCAATAGATATAAGTATAGGTAGTTTAAGTCGCCACCTTGCGAAAAGATGTTCGCTTGATCATTTAAAAATTGTTGCCTTGAAATATTTTAGTCACAGAAAACTGGTTGTTTCAGCTTTGAATAATCTCACAATTATATAAGAATATTGTAACGATAAGTTAAGTATTTTATATTTCAAGAACATAAGCGCAAAGTTAACGCGTGCATTGTATTATGTAATTTTGTCTGTGATCGAAATTTTATATTGTTAAGCTGAAAATGAAGCGCACGTATAATTATTTTGAAATGCTGAACGTATTGCGTCATACATTCTGTGTGCTTTAACTTAGTCATCGGTTTTCCAATTCAAGTACCTAGTCCCACTAAGCTCTACGAGTATAAGTTATGTAGGTACCTACCTACCTACTTGATTATTTTATTTTCATATTGCAGGTAAACTACACACTTGTTTTACGTGGGATTATATTGTTTCTGTAGGAAATTCTTTCTATTCATTATGTAATTACATCTACCTATAACTAAATGTAACTATAATGTTAAAAACCTACTCATATTTTTAATGCTCATCTTGCCTCTTTAGCATTTAATTATAGGACTTGAACAAAGTCAAACCTCAAATTATGAATATTGAAGGTACTCGAAAATATCGACAATACAGTATCCATACATTCATACTAGTAAAATTTCATATATTTGAACTCAATTATTTGACAGCTAAATTCCAAATTTAACGTTTAGTATCTTGATGATGGAACTTTTGGGAGGCGATGTAGAAACTGTTTTAAAATACCTTCAATTCATACAAAATCAACTTTACTCCATTGGCCTTGATCTCAACCTTTCTAAATGTTCACTATACTTAGCGGACAGTACTGACTGACACACATCTGAGTTTGCCGGATTTCATACCACGCCACTGAGAAATTAATCAGGAAAATCCTGGCCTCCACACTGATTAATTTTGATGTGCCGTGCTTCACCGAGGCTATGAATGCCTGGAATCTCGCTTGCCTGAAATCAGATCCACCAGACAATCCATCGTCCCAGAGACGGTGGGATGAGCCGCTCTACAGAGTAGTTGGTACAGAATAATTTACTTGACGCGTCTGCTACTACTGCGGAGCGTGCGCGCTTGCTGGCTGTGGGTAAATGGGAGGTCTGTGGCTTCATGCACTACCGTCGTCGGACATAGACACTTTGTTCGACGACACTACTTTTCGCCTCGCTTCCTTGTGACTAGGAGCTTCTTGTTGTTTTCCTCATCGCTGTCACTGTGGCAAAGTTGCCAACAGCCTCGGACACCACGGTCTGTCTTGCAACCCAAGTGTGAATCCTTAACGCGGCACGCGAACATTAATGACATCATTGGAGGAGCTGTTGTCACCGTCGGCCTCCCAACTGTATAAGAACCCAATGGCTTGTCACGTGACGATGGCAAGAGACCGGACGGCATGTCTTTATTTCCGTGGGAGGTGGGTAGGCCTTTAGTGTGGGACGCAAGTGTGTCGATACCCTAGCGCCATCCCACCGTCCTGACTTCGCGAGCTGTGCTGGCGGTGCTACAGCAGCTGTGGAAAACCTCAAGTGGCGAAAGTATAATAATCTTATCGGTAATTAAATTTTGGAGCCGTTTGGGGCTGAAACCCTCGGGCTGTGAGGTCCGATTGCTCATGGTTTCTCAAACGAAATCTCCAAACGGCTGGTTGACACTTCACGTGACCCAAGGGCTGGCTTTTACTTTTGCCAGAGGCTAAACATTGCCATACAACGTGGCAATTCCGCCAGTCTCTTTGGTACCTTACCAGTCGACAGCGACGCGGAGGAATTTTTCGACGCCATATTTTAGTTTTTTAATAGTTTTAGTTAGATAAGGATATTATATTTTTGTTTTAATAATCTGTTAGTAAACTTGTGTTTATATATTATATTGATATATTATCAAAAAGCATTACAGAATGTATGGGTGAATACAAATAGGAACACGTGTATAATATCTCCTAATCATTATTCAGATATCTTATTGTTATTAAATATCTCACTAATTATATGAAAAGTGTACATTTAGTTATGTTATGAACAAGTTCTGTTATTGACAAAACATTACTCTAAAGCATGTTGCGTGTCTACCGAATCGTGACAATTATAATATTAAGCTAATGTACTTACAATATTTGTTGAGTTATTGCTGTATTGAAAATTGTGTGAAACTGTTGGGTAAGATCTACCGATCAAGGATAGGTAATAAGTTGATGCCTATTTATGTGAGTCTGCCGTTAGTAATAAATGATTGTGTGCGGGACATAAGAGACTCGTTCTATGAAATACCTACTAATATGGTAATATGAAACTTTAGAATATTTGATTTTAGCATTCATTTCCTTTTATTGATGGTCTTAGAAATAGAGCAGTGCAAGGAAATAGTTGCGAATAACTGGAAGTGAGATTATCTACTATATTATTTACGACTTCAAAGTCGACTCGATACAAAACGTTTACTCAGGTAAACGTTTTGTATCGAGTCGATAAGATTATTAACCATCTGGGCATGTTTAAAAATATATGACTTAACTGCAAATCAACAGTCGGAGTGTAGGTACCTACTCATTTGAATTATAATAAAACTAAAGAATTCTAAAGTGAGGCTGAAAATAATACAGTGAGAGTGGATTTATGCAATAAAAAATAAGTAGGTATATTTTTCTGATTGAGTTATTGTTATCACGTTAAGGCTCCCGCAGACAGGCGCGTCGCGCAGACTGTCGCGCCAGTCTGCAGGACCCTTATTATTACGATATTTTTTAATCCGAATGTTTTTACTTAAAGCCCGGAAGCACGTCTATTGCTACAATCAAACTAAATAGGTAAAAATACCTGTACTTACATGTTTAATCAAGTTATTTGTACTCGTACATGCAGCCCTTTCTATGTAACCACAACTTTAGCTTGCCCAGCTAGTACAGACTCAATTTTATACTTATAACTACTTAATGTTCAGTGTATATAGATAAAACCAGCATCAAACGTATTGTTTTAAGGATCTTCACTCCTATAGCAATTATTTATTTTGTGCACCCAATAATGATAGTGACAACGATCAATATTTTATTTAAATCTACGTTATTCTAAGCACTGACTGGAACGATATTATGACAGTTAATTTATAAGCCACAAATTTTTGCTTTAGGTATACTTTTTATACAAATTATTGAACGTTTGTTCATTATTGTTATAATAATATGCGTAAACGTACATGTTAAATACTTACATGTACGTACTTAGAGCATTATAAACAGAGCACATTAGTCACATAGTTAATCAAAAGTTTGCATTCATTGAACAGCGCAAAATTCTCGTGGAATAAGTTCAGTGGAATAAAATATCACGCACATGCGACATATTGTTTTATTTCAACAGCTGAGAGAAGCCTCCCCTCAAGTGAAAGTAGGAATCTACTATCTACCTACATAGGTACTAATCATTATCAGATACTCCGGATACAAAAAACCTTCTAGCAAGTAGTTTTCGGGGAGGCAGGTGGTCTACCTGTACCCTTGCATCCCTTGCACCCTTGAAGAATGAAGTCCAAGTGCAGTAGGTATAAATCTCCAAGGTCAACTTAATTAACTGGCGAAATAATCTTTCTTCTCAAATTAGTCAGATAAGAAATTCCGACCACTTGTCACACGACGACACGTCTACGTAACTGGTTTCGAAGAAGTAATTATCCAATGTCCCTTAAGCCACCTACGAAACTGACTACGAAAGAAGAAAGCGAAGAAAGTTAGTAGGTACTTTCTTTTTGTTATTCTATATTTAATACAACTGAGAGATTTGAATAATTGAATTGAAAATATTCATCAAACATCCATCAGCCATCAAATGTATTCCTTCACATTCCAATTTATACACCATTTCACTGTACTGTTTTTTAATCGACTCAAAATTAGATGCTGCTGCGTGTTTCAGTTTTTCGATGACATTTGTGTCCTCCATGTAGGGCAGCAGCGCCTCCTCTTTTCGTTTTTTCTTTTTTTTTCTTTCTTTTTGGCGTTGCACTATTCGTGCTTATTGCCACTGACAATGTTTTATTTGATAACAAAACGTAAGAATCAAGTACTCGCGAAATGATTAAATATTATAACGTGGAATTTGGAAATGAAAAGGAGATTAGTTGTTGTTAAATCAAAATAATAAATTATAACATACGAGTATTAACATTAAGGGAATATAATTTCACAGAAAACTAACGTTTTAACGCCACTAGGTGGCCCAGCAAAAAGGCCGACTCGGTGCGTAAACTAAGAGCTACATGGTACATAAAAGAAGTTTATAAATGATGTTTAAATATCATTATTTACAAGGAAAAGAGCTATGGTTTTATAGATATCTACATTAAAATAAAATAAATTACATGCAATAGAAGTGGGAAAAGGGACTCGGAAGGAAACAAGACTTTGGAAAAGTGAGGAGCGGTCATAAAGGGGGCAGGAAAAAATAAGGTGGTTCAGATCTCCCACTTCAGCGCCACATTCACACGCAGGGTTCTGCACAATGCCAAGCCTGGCAAGATGAGCAGGAGTGCACACATGACCTAATCGCATACGTATGAATATTGTTGTAATCTTTTTGCTTAGTTTTATTTGCTAAACCAAGGTTTAACAAAAATGGATGGCTGAATATTACGATAAAATTTCCCTTTCACTGATTGCCCGGACCAAAGCTGCCCCCAGGATTCCTGTAGATAAACCTTGGGCAGAGCTGCCAGATCTTGGGTGTTATTTTTGTTCGGAAAAACGTCTCCACACAATACGGCATCATTAGCTATCTGGTCAGCTCTCTCATTACCTAAAATGCCACAATGCGAGGGTATCCACGCAAAATGAATACCCCATAATAGAACACCTATAAAGGTGTTCACGTGTTTCAAATATAATATAAGGATTATGAGAATAGAAAGGGAATCTGGCCAAAGATTGTAAGGCACTCCTGGCATCAGTCAAAATGAGTGAATTCCGTAAGCCCATTATAAGTATATATTCGACAGCTTTCAATAGACCGTAACATTCTCCCGTAAATACAGAAAATTCGGGCGGGAGTTTTACTTTTTGGACGATATTATATTGGGAGTGGTATACACCTACTCCCACACATGAGTCTCTTCCATGCTTCGAAGCATCTGTAAACAAGAGCTGACAGCCCTTCCAGTCTCTATCCATAGTGAAGTTGAAGATATGGTTGTGACATACGTCGGTAAATGTTAAGGTTATAATGTATATTTGGTGACATAATAAATTAAATGTGAACTATAATTACAGTGAAATATAGGAAAAAATTGAGATTGGTGACAGCTATAGGGAGCTTCAATTAAATTTACTAAAGCTTTTAACTAAACAGCGGAGTAGCTTTGTGCCTCCAGTAAGTGGATGAAATTACTTCTTCAGAGAGAATGAAAAGTTTATTTCGCAAAAGATGTTATGTAAATTGCAGACACCGAGCCATAAATCTATCAGCTAAAAATTGACGTCGTAAATGAAGTGGAGAAGAAGAAGACAATTAATAGGACTGCTTTTCATTGCACCTGAAACCACTCTAAGTGCCTTTGACTGAACACTGTCAAGTTTCTTAAGGCCAGCAACATTAGCAGGTTTCAGCAAAAACGTCCCATAGTCCAATACGCTTCTAATCAAGGTGTTGTACAAATAGTTTTAATGAAAAGGGATGTGCTCCCCACCAAACACCAGCAAGACAGACATCTAATTATGTTGATATTTCGTTCACATTTAGCAGCTATATAATCACAGTGTGGTAAACCAGTAATATGTGTATCCAAAATATGGCCTAAAAATTTTACCTGGTTTTTAACGGGCATAGGGATATTATTATACCTTACTATAACTATAGGGGGTTTACGTATTCTAGTAAACAAGACAATGTTGCTTTTATCAATTGACAGGTGTAGACCATTGGTTTCTAGCCAAGTCTTCAGTAAGCATAAAGAAGAGGTTAAGGAAGTACAAATATTCTCAACAGAATTACCAGATGAATAAAGAAGTAAATCATCTGCATATTGAAGAACTTGTACTGACTCATTTAGGGAGAATTCCAGTTTTTTTTTTACGTTGCCCCACACTAGGATTTTCGCCTGTATCGTGGGTGCGTTAACAAACATTTAATCTCACATACACAAACAGCCAGACCCGGAACAACTACTTGTAGGTCATACAAATATTTGTTCCGTGCGGGAATCGAACCCGCGACACGCAGCGCGACAGTCAATCGCTTAACCACTGCGCCAACCGTGCCGTCTAATCATAAGTGTAAATATTGTAGAGAATTGGACTAATTACAGAACCTTGAGGGAGACCTTTCCATACTAAACGGGTAAATGTATACCCTTCAATATGAAGATTTAAAGATCTCTCTGAAAGCATGTTAATTATGAACTTAGACAGCATTAATGTAACTTGTAATGAATTCAGCTTTTGTTCTAGGATTGATACCTGGACATTATCGTAAGCTGAGCTAATATCCAGAAAAGCAGCAATTACAGAGTTATTAGAAGAGAAGGCTAAGCGAATATCAGTTGTGAATACACTAAGGCTGTCCATCGTACTTTTACCCTTCCGAAAACCAAACTGTGATGTAGCTAGCAAGTTTTTGTTTTCCAAAAACCACTCCAAACGATTCTTAATAAGATGTTCAACAATTTTAGCAAGAACTGTAGAAAGTGGTCGATAAGATGTAACATTAGAGGAAGGTTTGTTTGGTTTCAGAATGGGAATAATTGTTTGAGACTTCCAACTTGATGGTATGTTGCCAGATATCAAAGCAGTATTGATGAGATTTAAATACGAGTATATTAAAAGAACAGAGTCGGATAAATTAACTATAAATGAATATGGTATACCATCTTCACCAGGAGCTGAATCCTTAACATGTGAAAGGACTCCCTTCAACTCAGTTAGTGTGAACAGGGAATTCAACTCAGAATTAGGAATAGGAACATAGGGATAGTGCATTAAAGATCTCTGTTCTGGACTGAAGAAGGAGCTAAATGATCCATAAACTCATTGGCTAATTCTAATGGGAGTTTTGAGGCTGTTGTGCCACTAAATGCTGACCTGAATCGCCTAATATTTTGCCATACTAGAGATGCGTTAACTTCTGGCGAGATAGATGCACAGAATCTTTGCCAACCTTCAAATTTCTTTTTCCTAAGGAGCTTACGAGTTGTACGAGCAGCTTCTAGGTATATCTCAAAATTGTGACGAGTCATAGTATGGCCATAATTTTTTTCTGCCTCTTTTCTTTTTGTAATGCCCTGAGTGCACTCAGCATCCCACCAAGGTGGTGAAGGAATTTTGCCTGTATCACCATTCTTAATAGGGAAAGTATTATCTGCCACCTCTATTAAAATTCTTGTTATTTGATTAGATAATAACTGAGGATCGTGTAGTTGTAAGGAATTAGATAAACCAAGAATTCTTTCTTGTACATCATTTTTGTATGTATCCCAATATGCATTTTGAAGTCTATACTTTAATCGTGGTGTTGGATTGCTAGCAACTGGTTTTTTATGTGGAAAAGAAATTATTAAAGGGTAATGATGACTACCATAAGAAGACGGTAAAGGAGACCAGGATAATGTTGATGCTAACTCAGGTGTGCAGATTGAGAGGTCAGTGGCACTTATTCCCTCATCTGGATTTGTTTGGCGTGTTGGGAGACATGTGTTTAAAATACACAAATTATTAAAGTCTAGAATTTCTAATAACTTTTCCCCATAGCAATTGGAACTAGAACTACCCCAGGACTGATGTTGTGCATTAAAATCTCCCATTACAAAAAATGGTTTAGGTAAAACTGAAAGAAGATTACTTATTTCAGACAGAATATCTATAGTGGGACGAGAATAATATATACATACTAAACAGATTTTATTTACAATAGCAGCGACAGCAGATATTTTGTCACTGAGACTTGGAAGAGGAAAAGATTGAAAAGACAAGTTATTTTTAATAAGTGTGGCGACACCGCCATACCCATCGCTTCTGTCTGTTCTTAGACACGCATAGCCAGGAATTCTAAAAGAAAACCCTGGTTTAAGCCATGTCTCACTGAGAGCGACTGCAAAGGGATCGTATTTGTTCAATATGTAGGACAGATCAGATCTTTTATTCACAATGCTGCGACTGTTCCACTGGACAATCTTGGGTAGATTTGGATCCATTATGATTAAGGTTAAATAAGTTACACAGAGTATCAATTAAAGTGGCAACGTTGGATGGTTCAATATTATTATTTTTAGATAAAGTATTAAATTATAAGCATAATTATTAAATTAAAAATTTGGCTCTCATTATTATTTGTTGTTTTATTTTGGAATGCAACATCATTCCCTGACACAGAAACATCATTAGTGATTAATGCTTGATGAGCTGCCGGTCATACCCCTTAGTTGTTTTTGCGGGATCCTGAGGTTTAAGAAACACGGTTTATCTTTGTGAGGAGACAATTGGTGTGTTACGTGATTGGGGCGAAGGTTGTGAAGAGAAATAATTTTTAGTGGTATGTGATGGGGCAGATGTTACCACATCTGCATACAATTTTGTGATTGGTGGATGTAGCTGTGACGCTTCCGCATATGACACGCAGCTATGGTCTATATAATGCTTAATTGCTCTTTGCCTCTCAAATTCTGGGCATTTTTTATTAATGGCGTAATGAATGCCACTCACTCACACTCACTCGCATTGTACCTTTGTATGGCCAAAACGACAACAATTAAAACATTGAATTGTTGGGAATGTATACAATTCCACTGGCATAGAATTGTAACAACAAAACACACGTTTTGGTAAAATTTGTCCGTCAAAGGTGAGCACGACTGTTTGCGATGGTTTCCACACAGGGGTCGGTTCGTGCACTTTATAATTGAGACGCCTTACTTTGATTACTTTCCCGCATCCAGCGGGAACAGATATATTTTCCAGTATTTCCTCCGGAGACCATTCGGTAGGTACGCCTTTAACAATTCCAATGCGACACACATTAATTGATGGAACAAATGCCTTCAATTTTTCTTTGGCCAAACTTGGGTCATTTAAGAAAGAGTTAGCATCTACGTAACTAGAGAAACTTAGTGATATTCTATTACGACCAATGCGTTTTAATGAACCGTTAATGATGTTGTTGAACATGCGTTTTTTAAGAAAATGCCCTAAAGTTATTGGGTGTAATGTTTGAGCAGAGTTTTGTGTATCAATTTTTTTTGGATGTGTACAACGTATGGCGACAGGTCTGTGGCCTCATACAAAGCCCTAGCAACCTGTGACGCCTTCTGGGGAAGCTCTGACTTTATGAGGTTTTCAGTCTGGGGAACATCCAGTGAACGTGGAGAGGTTTCTTGGTGAACTAAAATTGAATGTACCGGTACGTCTGATGCTATTTTTGAACTTAATGTGACTGAATCATTGTCGCAATGACACTGTGCTCCTTTATTTATTTCTGTTGTAGTGTGAGAGTGACTATTTCGCCTTTTTTTATTGCAATTTCTGCACACTTTACGTGAAGTTCTAGTCCTTTTCCGCTCTGATCTGGTTATGGATGAATCGGTATCCATACTGGATTCATAAATTGTTATATTATGCCCGACCGAGGGGACTGTGCCCCCCGGATCAGGCGGTTCATTGTCCATTGTGGACAGAAAAAAATAAAATACAAAAAACTTACCCTAAATATGAAGTACACAAACAATAAATTTAACTAATCTAATGAATATCTACATATATTTACACAACTTATCTCCAATCTTAATTGTTTTTTAATTTAAAAAAGAAAACGAAAGAAAAATCACGCTCGCCAAATTCGATGATTCCCGCGCTTTTTCCCTCTTTTCGTTGAGATGAATTCAATATCGCTTTTGACATTCTATCAATAATAAGTGCAACTTTATTATCTGATAGATGACGTCTTTCTAAAATTCTAAATGACAAGTGGCCAGACATACGGAAGAGTTTACGTAACAGTTACGTAGAAGTATAAATAAAACCTTCATGGAAACCAGTTACGTAGCAGTATAAAAAAGCCTTCATGGAAACCAGTTACGTAGACGTATAAAAAAGCCTTCATGGAAACCAGTTACGAAACCCCGGTTTCCATGACGGCCGAAGCGCATTACACAATCAATCTTCCCAAAATCATAGATTGAATTAATGCCAGATTGATCGTCTAAGGTCCCTTTAGGGAAAAAGCCCCTTGAATCTTAGTTCAGTGTTGCCACTTTAAGGCGAAAGCGTCAGGGTAGCCCGCAAAATTCAAATTTTGTTATGTTTTTTGCAATTTGAAGGTCAGTAACAGGTTGTATGTTGATCTAAATATGATTCGCGGCCGTAACAAATATGGCTTTACAGAATTAGAATCATTATAATCAGCAATACAACTCTCTAATACAAAAGTACAAAAAAATTAAGAAATTCTAATTTTGCGGGCTACCTTAGTGCATCCCCGTAACAAAGGTACATTATTCTCAAACGCCCATAGACAATGTACGCGACGCCATAATTATCATGGCATCTAATGCTAGTACACACGCAGTGACTCTGCTGATAGACGGCGACTCGCTAGTGATTTCAAAATCTGTGTGGACGTGAGATTATTATTAAGCTAGACGTCCATTAGTTTTGCATTCCGCCTAGTATTTGAGATTCATCCGCTGCGCCCCTAGGGGACGCAGCTTCTTACAAACGCTGATTTTTAGTACGATGTGGCCCGGCTCGACCGTCTAATGAACGCCTAACTTTATAAAACGTGACAGTCCTTTTCACTTTTCATTACGATATTTTGGTATTACAAAGCCACCGAGACACGTAAACCTGCTACACTGTACGCTCACTCAAGCATGACGGAATGGAACTTACTGGTTCGTTTGATTTCATTAATTTGAGTGATTGACGTATTATTTGACATTTAGAGTCGCCACGTGCCGATGGATGTGCTTTTTGACCGTCGTTGCGTAAAAATCTGATTGAATCTCGAATTTGGCCGCGAGAAAGGAGACGTTCATGAAATGTATGGGGCTTGGTACTAAAATAATTGAAAAACAGCCTTCTGACCTATATAGACCTATAGAGGGTAATTATTTTGATGTCTTTGGGCATTTATTTTTTGTCTTAATTTCACGGAGCTGCACCTAAAATTATAATAAAGTTTCAAAGTATTTAATAGAAACAGAAACTTTAGCTACATTTAAAATATAGCATAGAAATGAATAAATAAAGACTATGTGCGTTTTGTTTGTATTGACACACTTTTCACGTTTTCCCAAAAACGGGCACTTGAAAAAATCAGATTTAACTATAATCGAGTAGCATAATAAATAAGCTTTCTAATAAGGTACATCACATTAGCGTTTAAACATCTTCGGAATATTATACCACTTTTGACCTCTCCTTTTAGTATTTTTATGTATCTGTTATAATTATTGGCCATGCTATTATATTCACAAAATATTTCGTATAAAAACTAAACAATATTAGGATAATTATTCGAAAAACTTGATCTTGCCACTGCCTTGCACTCGTGGCAAAATAGTTGCCTATGCTTGAATAGGTCTGTGGCTGTGGACAAATATTTGCCAATGCATTGTTTTGTTCCTGGTTTCAGATGTTATCACGAAGAAAAACTCTAAGCCATGTTATTATTTTATATCTAATAAATAAAACTGTGAAACAACTGTTACGAAAAGAATGATCATAATTATTTTTCTTATGTAAAAAAGTATTACAATTGTTACGAAGACTGATTATAATTACAAGCCTTAGAAGGATTTTTTTAAGTTTCGTTTTTGTAAATGTTTAAGTTTTGCGACTTATAAATGTTTTGATTTATTTTTATTTAAAGTTTCAGTAGAGCATTGGCAATATAAAATATATAGTTTTATAGCGGACATTGGCAACTATATTGCCAAATAAATATATAGATGTGGCATAGGCAAACATATTGCCACCCCCCATAAAAGTAAATAGGAGTATCTGGGGGGGAGCAATTGTTAAGAACGGTTTTGTAGAGGACCTCTAACTACGTCAACACTCATTAAAACATAAAAAAACTACGTATTTCGTACTGCCCCTTAAAGGGTTAACTCTTAGAGCATTTAACCTTTGGAGGTGCCATTACTAAGCGTATCCCTCTGCCAAAGTCATTTGGCCATAATGACGCAATAGGAAGCATGTATCTATGTGCAATTGTCAAATTTTCGTAGTGTGCTGTATGTGTTTCCTCGTCTCCCGCAGAAAGTGACAGAAAAAGTTGTTCGTTGATTCGCTTTTTCACATCTCCATAGGATAAATACTCAAAGATTTAACTGTACATACATTGAACGGTGATATGGTGAGGCCTGTAAAGTACATACTAATTCCATGGGTGAGGCTCAAGAAGAGAACAAGCAAGCACAAGTGTCAATGTCAATCAGTTGTCACACTTATTAGATGTCAGCCACCGAGCTCGACAAGAAACTCGGAAAGCCATGTGATGTGATTCAAATGAAATCTGTTTCCTATTGAATTCATTTTCTAATTTCCCTGTATCTGTATTTAGTTATTTACTTTTTAAACGCCGTTGTTCAACCTTACAAGAAACAATTTATGAAGCGATGAAATATGAGTTCACAAGCAATAAAGTGCCACAAATGCCGCCATATATTATTTGATGATACATGCATCCTGGACAGTTCTCTTACATGTGATCCTAAAAAATGTGAAAGTTATGATATAAAGAGGTTTATATACGTCAGTGAGGATAAAGTGCCTGAATGGATTAGAGAAAAAGTCGAAAAAGAAGAGTGGACTAAGGGTAAACTACACTGTCAGAAATGTAACAATAGAATTGGCTCATTTGACTATATATCAGGGCGAAAATGTGAATGTAGATCATCAGTTATACCACCTATACATTTGGTGACCAGTCAAATTGATAGGCCAATAAAAATTCAAAATATTAACAATTTAAGGATATGATATTATTGTTCTGAACCACTATAAACTGTCTTTTTAACTTGTAAATAAATATTTTGTAAAGAAAATAAAACAGATTGATAATAATTTGTATTTTATTTTGTTAACATTAACATTTATTCAACCACCATTGCACTTGTTACTAATTCATTAACTTCAATATCGCGGCATTTAGCAGCCTGTAATTCCCTTCGGATCTGTAAATAATATATACAATAAAACACTCTGAAAATTTAACAATTGCAGCACTAAAGTAGACATGGGAATCTATTATTTATTACATTGTGTTAGATCATTATAATTAATTTTATGATACCTCTGAGGTGACGGTAGGATGGGATTGTTTCCTGAGTAATTCCAAAAGGGCATCCCTCTGTTCTGTAGATATGTCAGCTTTATAACGTTGAACAAATGTTAACAGTGACTGATGCCACAGAACTGGCAAATTGCGATGTTCACTTTGAAATCTGAAAAGACCAAAAGTTTACTGGTATTATTAACACATGTACTGGCATATTATTATAAGTAGCCTACTATTGAAAACCGTGATGTTTGTCACTATTGTAAAATTAAAACTGCACTATGGTCAAACCCAAATATTAGTGTAAACTGCAATGTAATTTGGAGACACAGGTCCTAATATTCTGTTAATCTTCTGTGTCAGAAGAGTTATTTATTTTTTAAGGCACCAAGTCCCAATATACCAATTACATACACATATAATAAAAAAAAAGAAAGTAAAATACATTCACATTCATTAGATCATTCAAATATATTAAAATTGGATAGTCATTAAAATGAAATTGTAGGTATTACATTGTCACTAACAAAAAAAAATTGCAAAATCTTTATTGTCGGTTGGCACTCCGATGAACTTCGAGCCAATACCTGTAGATCGGACTGTTGATTGGTCGATTTTCTAAAAGTGCTGGAAAACGATGCTATGCGCAATCGAATAACGGCGCACAGTGGGCCCATACTGAAAATTAGTGGACTTAGGCAACAAAGTTCCTATTTCGATGCGATTTTTTTTTATATGACGTGTTATATTATTCCTGACAACTTTTATTCTTATAAAATTTCTTCTAAAGTTGATAGTTTGTCTTGAAAAAAAATAATTAGATTTTTTTGTATGGAGCGAATCACGTTTAATTTTTTTTCTTCAATTGTACTAATATGTTGAGTGTGTGGCGTGAGTATATGATAGCTAGGGTCATTTTCTATCCATGAAAAAAAAATCAGCGCTGGCCATCTGCGGCAGCGCGAGTAATCATTCGGTAAAGAAATAATAATTTGGAAGAATTTTTTTGTCATTTAAAATAAATTCAAAGCATATTTTTTGTCTCATTTGGCTGTTTTCACCTTCTTTTTAGTTAAATAAATAGTTTTAATAGCGCATACGTACTTAGAACTAGTAATTCTGGTAGAGATTTAGTTATTATTGCATGTTATCGGTACAAATGAGTCATCAATCACAATGCAGGTGCTCTGCATTGTGATTGATGACTCATTTGTTTGTGCGCGCATAACTAATGAGTCATCGAAAAATGCTCGTCTCTGATTGGCTGTGTTATTTTTTAACTGCACGTTATCTATTGTTGAATAAATATATCGTAATGTTTCAGGTTATACTAATTTTGTTAATGATAGGTGAAATAATTTAAATTTGTACGGGCAAGTCGTTGATAATTATCTACATAATCAACTGTATGTATATTATTATAGTATAAGTTATCGTACGTATGATCAATATGAAACTGTGAAGTAATTGTAGCCCTGAAAAGGGCTGTTTGTCATATTCCTAACCCTGATGGGCTTTTGTGGGAATAATTTAGAGCCGGATCACATTATTTCTTGTTCCAGAAGTGCTAGTGAGGCATTCTTCTTCCTCCATAATTTCACTGTCACAGGGAGGCTCAGTAGTCTGTAACAACTGAGTTGCTTCAGGCAACAACTCATTATGAACCTGTTTCATTATTTTAGGCCTTATGTAGGATATGTGGGGATCAGAGCTTATTAGAAGTCCATGGAGGATGTCTTCGTTTGTTGCTATTCTCCCCGTTTTCCGAGTGTGCCTCTCCCTGACGTTTCTGAAGTCCTTATTACGGGCTTCCGAAGCTTCTTCAGATAAGGTACCTAAAACGAATAAGTACATACATTTTAATTTCAAAACGCAATCGACTCAAATAATACATCAAACTATATTTATTTTTTACTTACCGATTGGCAAAACACCAAAGTGGTTACAGATGTCTGCACCGTGCATTAGAAGTTTATGTACACTAACTGGCATGTAGTACCACGAATAGTGTTGCACGTACACATCAGCTGTTTCTCTACAGTATCTTCTAAATTTTTCACAGTCAATGTTTTTGCCTGATGATATGGCTTGTAGAATAACGGAAAATCTGAAAATCAGATTTTCGTCAATTCCCGTTATTCTGGAAGATCTTTTGTAATCTTGGAAAAAGCGCCTCGCTGTATTCCCGTCGTTTGTAGTTCCAAAACCCTAAAATGGGAAAACAATACTATAATATACAATACATAGAGATATAATTCACAAACAACATAAAGAGAGCGAAAATTAAATACATACCTGTTTGACTATATGAATCAGCATTCCAGTTTGCTCACGAAACTCTTGCTGTGTGGTATTTTTTTTAGCTTGTTTCAAAGCCTTATGTTCGCCGCGAGCAGTCCATCGTTGAAAATCCAGATTATAAGATATATGGAGAAGACATTCCATACACCGAATCTTCATATGCAGTGAAGAAATTCCTTGTTTGTAAATTTCTTCACGAAGTGGTTTAGAAGTCAAAGCGTCTAAATTATTCATCTGACTCGGTTTTGCCAAGCAAATGGGACACGTTGCATATGATGGTACTCCAGCAATAATATTGGCCACTTTTCCTTCAATCATGGTCATATGCAATTCATGTGATACAATAATATTTCCACACTGTGTAGATATTCGTTCATCAATTTGTTTTTTCATCTCAGACTCTTCAGACTTTATAAAGTCAGCTGTCTCCGAAGTGAAAGTGAACTTCACTGGTCGACAGTACAGAGTTGAGCAAGGTGTGGGGTTCTCCCAAACTAGATTTTCATTCCCAGATGATGGCCTAGTAGACACTAGCCGAAGAGGGACGATGCTTATCATGACTATTGATGAATCATCGAACTCTGTAGCTGTGTTTGACGTTTTCTGTTAATAGTTACTCTGCGACGAAGAACCATCAAGTCCCCATTTCCAGGTCAACTTGAGTTCTTCATTTTGAGACCTATCAACAGTATTTATATCAAGTAATATCCTCTCCACAGTGTGGTCCAATAGCGCTTGCAATTTAATGTGAGCTCCGTTTTCGGTAATCGCCATACTCTCTTGTGGTGGGTAACATCTTTTCTTGGCATTTACAAGCTTTGGATAAGATGGAAAGGCAGCACAGATTTCTTCTTTCAGAAATTGTCAAAGAGCTAAGTACTTCCATTTCGAGAGCGCAACTGATGTATAAAGAGCTAAACACTTATCTTCAGAGACAGTACTTGAGCTCTGCTTTTTGAATAGTCTCTCTTCTACTTCGGATAGCGCATCTGGATTACTGGAAAGGTATTCGACCACTTTTGCCAGATTCGTTTTGCCGTTGTCTTTCAATTTTGTTATGTACCAGTGCTGCAACTCTTCCTCGGAATTTTCTTCTACTATGGAAGTAGAACGTCTTTTCTTTTGCTTATTACTTAACTCTTCGAACGGTTTTCTGTGCTCCTTTTCTGTAGATGTTCCCGCTTCTGAGTAGGAACATGGCAATCTATATCCACAAGCTCAGATAAGGCTGCGTCCGAAAAGCCCATCACACTTCTCAGATCAACACTGTCACAAACAGGCCAGTTGATGTTTTTTTCCAACCACTTGCGATTCATAAAAGTTTTTTGATTTCTACTTGACTCTATCCACTTTTTATTTAAATTTACACAAAAAAGTCGACAGAACTCCTTGATTCGGTTCTTGTCTTCTTCAGAAACTTCGGTAGTCAAGACAGAAATGATACTTTCATACAGAAACATATGATTTTTCAGATCACCGCCACTTCTTAATTTCACAAAAAGATCTAGGTTGGTACAAAATCCAGCCATAGTTCTAATGTAAATATAAAAATACAAGTATTTCACTGTGTTCACAAACAAGCGACAAGAGCGAAACTAGATGGACTTAATGCATGTCTTTATATTTATAGTTAGTGTTAATTACTCAAGTAGTGGACATAACAGTGAGTGAAAATTATTCAGCCAATCAGAGACGAGCATTTTTCGATGACTCATTAGTTATGCGCTTAGCCGAGTGCACAAACAAATGAGTCATCAATCACAATGCAGGTGCTACCGATAACATGCAATAATAACTAAATCTCTACCAGAATTACTAGTTATAAGTACGTATGCGCTATTAAAACTATTTATTTAACTAAAAAGAAGGTGAAAACAGCCAAATGAGACAAAAAATATGCTTTGAATTTATTTTAAATGACAAAAAAATTCTTCCAAATCATTTTTTTTTTACCGAATGATTACTCGCGCTGCCGCAGATGGCCGGCGCTGATTTTTTTTTCATGGATAGAAAATGACCCTAGCTATCATATACTCACGCCACACACTCAACATATTAGTACAATTGAAGAAAAAAAATTAAACGTGATTCGCTCCATACAAAAAAATCTAATTAATTTTTTTCAAGACAAACTATCAACTTTAGAAGAAATTTTATAAGAATAAAAGTTGTCAGGAATAATATAACACGTCATATAAAAAAAAATCGCATCGATATAGGAACTTTGTTGCCTAAGTCCACTAATTTTCAGTATGGGCCCACTGTGCGGCGTGAAAGTCCGGCCGGCACTCTCGCTTCAGCAAACATGTTCGATGCGCTACAGTACCGCGGGAATTTCATTTAGATGCGGTATCCATCATTGTACTGCACACGCATGGTACTTTGTCGTCGTGTCGACCTTTTAAATTTGGTCCATAGCTGACGTGTAAAAACAGAGGCAATAGGCAAGGGTAAATCTGCGCGCAAACATATTGCACCTTATCGAGAGCGTCCGTCTTTCCCGTTCTATGTCAGCGTCATCTGTGAGATCATCAGTGAGAACGTGGCCCAGATACCTAAACGTTCGTACAACCCTTACTGGTGAAACATAAATAAAAACTTCTGGGAAAGTCTCCGGTCGCTTCGCAGCCCTAAAAACCAGCATTTCAGTTTTCATAATATTATAGACTGCCATATAGAGCTGGCATTATGCTCGCAAATACCCACTGGTTACCCGAGAGCTCTTATATGAGGGGCTCAAGAGGACCATGTCATCGGCATAACTTATATTATTATAGCAGACGCCGCGCCGCCTATGTGGCACCCGACACCTGTCATCCTCAATTAAACCAGTCACTTAGATATTGAAAATGTCCAATGAAGTCAGTCCCTCCTGACGTATGCCACATTTTAACCTATAATCACTAGACTGCGTCGCCCCATCTAACACTATTTTAGTTTGGTTAGGTACCATACCAGGTCTACTCCATAAGCACAAAATCCATAGTTTCGGCCAAAGTTACGGACGTTTCCTACTCCGTATCTCCTTCGGTTACATGATTAGTTATGGGCCCGACCTAAGAATGAATGAGAGCACGATTTGACAGTAGTCCTTACTTCTTAAATGTTTTTATCCGTCCGAAAAAGTTAATTAATATGGAGTAGGGTTCACTCCAAATTATCGAACTGCTTTCGGACAGGCCCGTATCTTCGTAAACTGACTTAGAGAGTAGGTCCCCTGTAGTATACTAAGTCCGAGTGTATCCCCGAGGTGCGCAATTTGCCCCAGAGAATAATATAAACACATTTTCCCTTGAAACTGTGTTCATTTTCAGGCTTAAATAAAACAATTACATATCCTCACCTTATAAAGTGGAAAACAACTGAATCTACGACTCTGTATGGCAATGCATACTTTTTGTCAAAGAGTATTCTTAAAAATATGGAACTTGCTCCAGTGTAATCCATTTCTGCTATCTTTAACATTGCTGCACTGGAATGCAACACCGGTACTGAGTTACGTGCCAACACTGAACCCACTATGATGGCTTCACGTAGCGTGCAATCTCCTGCCTAGAAAATACCGCAAATAATTAGTTTACCAATAATATCAAGTTGTTTGTTAGAATAAAATACAAATTTTAAATTACCTCCAGTAAGGGCAATAGTATACCCTTCATGAAAGCGCCAGGTTTGAAGAGTGATTTACGTAATGCTTGGTATAAATGAAAGTTTAATCTTTTATACTCAGCAAGGTCATCTCGCACACGAGGAAGCAGTACTAAATTATAAAATCGCTGTGCCATCTTTTCTTTCAAATTTGATGCGAAAATTCTGGTAGCCTAAAAAAAAAAACATTAAAATATCTAAGTGTATGGTTGTATGTAAGTTTTGAACAAAGAAAGATGTTACAAAGAGTTCTGTTATTCAAGATTGCATAACAGAACTCTCTTGACTGCCGATAGAAATACACTGCTATAAACAATCTTTGGTTATCAAAGTATTTGAGAAAAATAATTGCAGCAAAATACAAATATACATTTCTTGCAAAATAATAACCATTTCATAAACTTACTTGGTACATAGCTGCAGCTGACCAGGTGGTTGGCTCTGTGATGTACAATATTTGTTCCCAGTTCTGTAAGTGTGGAACCATTTTGAATGCCTTTGGCAGTTTTCCTGACCTGTACTTTTGCAATACATCTCTGACACCTTCATACATTGTTTTGATTCTGGAAAGTGTAATGCTAATCAGTTATTAAAGAACAGCATTCCCTTAATAAAAAAACACCATAATTAATTATGAAATGGCAAAGAAGTTGACAGTTCTTCTTCTTTTAATATTTAAATATTTTCTTAATAAGGAATAAATACTGCCTTTTATAATAAACTTACCTTGGATCAATGTTTTGTAATTTTAATGTTTCAACATCAGAAAACTGAGTCTGTAGCTCAGTATGCTTATCGGTGATCTTTTCTTTTATAATATCTGCTAGGGTGCGAGTCCTCTCTGGTTTCGCTGACATGAACATTCTAAGTGCTTGTTCATCTTCTTCATTTATTTCTACATTATCATAATAAGTGTCTGGCTCCAAGTCATCTCTATCTGATCCAGTATCATCATCAGAGTCTGCATCTACGGGGAGAAATTATTATGTTTATTTCATTTTCTTGTTGGCATTTCCCTACAGAAAACAATTTATAGAAGTAATTTAAGCAGGTTGTCACTTTTCTTCTGTTCTTGCTGTTACTATGTCAAACAAGAAATAAAGTTATTTTAAGGTTTTCTAATTCCTCCTGCCTTCTTGGGTGGACTGCACCGCAGTTTTATTTTCAGTCCTATTTTTCAAGTACCTAGCTCACCATTGAATGATGCAGGAAGTGTCACATGTTTTGCAGGGGATGGGCCTTCTTCAGCACCTCCTAATTCAGCTTGTTGCCTTCTTGCGGCTTTTAAGATTTTTTTGGACAAGTCTGCATTTACGAACTGAAGAATAAAAAAACAACATTTAAGTTATGTATAACAACACAAACAGTCAAGCAAAGGTTTCACGTAGATATGATTACTTTCAAATCGTGAATTCGTGATCGACGTTAAAGCGTTCAAGTATCGTAGATGTTCTGTTTATCAAGTTAAAGACTTACTTCTTCGTCATCATCTTGCCTGTTCCTTTCTTTGTTTCTGCTTTTATTTTTCACCGAGTTTACTGATTCGATTTGATCTGCTAAAGCTAAATTCTTCCCAACTTGAGAGGGTTTAAACTTTTTAGCCTTTCCCATTATAACACAATGTTAACCACACAATATATAGAAAGGAATTATTGGTTAAATATATTAAAGATAGTTAATTTGCTTGAAAAGTTGCAAAAATCAAAAGAAAGAATTCAATTAATGAAATGAAATTATGAAAACATGTGCACTTTGACATTGACAATCTGAGATGAGTTATGAGAGTGTGAGAGTTGACAGGTGAATACTTAAAACACAATTCGTTCAGGAATATTGCAGAGTAGATCCGTATCCTGGTACTCTAGGGATTTACGAATATTTGCATTCGCATCGAGCGATGAGCGATGCGAATGCGAATGCGAATGTGTGCAGCGATTTTTGTTAGAATGTATACAATCTGACAAAAATCGCCGAGAAAAACGCTCGTGGGCGGGCACCGTAAAGCTGACTATCGACTTAGTTGGCAAAAAATTACACAAAATTAATTTGTCACTTTTTGACATATGTCGGACTTTTCGGATTGTCAGCTTAAAAAACAGGGCCCAGTGACGTGCGTGTCTCGCCCGGCGACCGCGCAGTTCGTCGACTCACGCGCATATAAAGGCATCACGTCTTTCTTTCGACCATTATAAATCATTTCTTTCTCGCTAATTGCTGTTTGCTTGGCTTGTTTTGTTTAGTTGTCAGTCTGTTGTTACTAAACATTACGTAAATAAATAAGTAGTCTGTGAGAATTGTGTTCAGCTATTTTGACAGCTTTTCCCATGGCACCGACTTTTTCCGATGACTTTCCAAGTAGTGCATCGTTTACTCAGCAGAGGAGCCTCCCTATTTTTTTATGTTAATTTGCATGAATATTCTGAAACAAAAAAACTTTAGTATAAATTTATTGGGTCTTTTTCTTTCCATGTTGAAGAGTTTTACGTAATTGTAATATTTTCTCTCAATACATTTTTTATTCGAAAATCATGTCTTTTTTAAGGATAATTATAAAAACAAACAATATTGTTTGTCTTTTATATAAGAAAATATAGTTTATTATCCACCCACAAGATAGTTTTTCTATAGATCAATTATTATTTTAGTTATAAACGAAATATGAATTGAGACTTACGCTATTTAGTTTCGTGCTCGAACACGATCAAAGAGCGCACACGATACTCAACTTTATTACTGATGTATTAGCGTTTAGCACATAACGGAGTGGCGGGGAGCGAGGGGCGGAGCTTGCGTTCCAAATTTGATTTAGACTGCCTGCTCTTATATCGTGCCCCGTGCGGCACTATTCCAGGCTCAGCTGTTACAATCTGTGGTTGAAACCAAAGGCAAGGTTGCCAAACCATGTAGACGGACACCTTTACTCAAAGCCTTAGCTAATGCCACTCTTTTGCAAACTTCTGTAACCCTTTTCATGGACCATAAGCCGCTTCTCTACGTTTTTGTACAGCGCCGTGAAAAACTCCCCCCAGCTCAGTTGAACCAACTATCTTTTATATTATGTCAATTTACGATTGACTTAAAATACATGGAGAGGACAACATGCATCGTCGCCGATGCTATGTCACGTGTGGTCGCTATCGATTTTGACGAGGATTATTATGATCTGAGCCCACATAAGTCAGGCTCAGAGTTATCTTTCCTGCGTACTCAAGGGATAAGCCTGCAATTGACAAATGTTATCTCTGTCACCTGTGACGTATCCACGGGCAAGCCATCTTACCTCTTCCTTTCGAAGAGAAGCTTTTAGCAAGGACCTTAGACATCGCGATGCACGAGCTAGCACCCGCTTAGTGGCCGAATGCTACGTTTGGCCTTTTGTCAACAGGGATTGCAAAGAGTGGGCACGACCTTGCGAGGCGTGTCAGCGCGCCAAAGCATCGTGTCATAATTTTTGTCCGTTTGTCTGTGGGCCATCACACAATAAAGTCATTTTTTTATCTGGTTTAAAGTATTCTCACATGAAAGGTATCTTATCCCGTAGCTTTCCTTTACTAAAATTATTCGTCGTTTTGGAGCTTCGGTATTTTTGTAAAATTTAATCTGGTCACACTGGCAAAGAATCTTATTAATTATTCTTCTTTCTTTCTTTTTTTTCATTTTTTTTTAAAACGTTGCCCCACACTAGGAATTTCTCCTGTATCGTGGGTGCGTTTACAAACATTTAAACTCACATACTCAAACACCCAGACCCGGAACAACTACTTATAGGTCATACAAATATTTGTTCCGTGCGGGAATCGAACCCGCGACGCGCAGCGCAGCAGTCAATCACCCAACCACTGCGCCAACCGTGCCGTCAATTAGAATTAACCAGGCTATGGATTGAGCATTTCCCACCTAGATTTTTAAGAGTTTTTACCAGGTTTTGGTAAAGAATCTACCACAATCTGTCAAAAACGCCAACATAGAAATATTATTTATGGTAACACAAAAAATAAAGTGGAACGGAACGCAAATGTCACTTTTGCAGCCATTTCATCTGTGGTCGGCCGCTAAACGAACATTTTTGTGACAAGTGCACCGTATTTTTAATCATTGTCGTTCGTTTTTTTTTTATTATTATCGGAGAAAGGAAAGTCGTACAATTTTTTGATATGTTGTATAATTTGAGTTTTTCTAGTGATTTGTGCATTAATTATAACTAAAAACTTCTAAAATATCATAATATAACTAAATAAAACATGTGGGGAACCATATGACCTAAGCCTGTGAATGCCTAATTATTGCGGGAGTTATTATGTCCATTGCCCGGTAAATTAAAATCTTTATTTTATACTAGGTTTTTGCCACGGGTTTTGTATATGATTTACTCACACATCTCATTTATCGAATTATAAATGTGGGTAGTGGTAAACTTTTGTCGTCATTATTTGTCAGTCTACTTTAGTGTATTTTTTGTTATTCAGGTAATAAACGATCAACAGCTCGAAAATATACTAAATGAAATGTTAATAAAAAAAGTCAGAAAAATTTGAACTTTCACCTTACTTAGTAGTCTGTGCTTCAATGTCTTTGTAACGAGTACAAGTGACTCTCGGCTTCGTTTAAGACAGCGGTTCTCAAACTTTTTTGGTCACGGAACTCTTTTGACAAGCAAAATACTTGACAGAACCCTACAATAAAACAATAGTTTTTAAAAGTGTATTCTTTATTATATAAGCATAATAAAAGTACAATGTAACAGTTACTAATTATTACTTACTTTACCACATGGCAAGTACAATAATAGAAGATATTAAAAATTAAAAAATCTTAACTAATGGGTGGTATGAAACTGTTTTTTATTTTTCATCAATTGGTTGATATCAGGTTTGATAGAAGACATTTGAAGTCTCATATCAGGTTCGGCGTCCAGTCTATTGCGATATTTTGTTTTCGTGGCTGCATAGGTTGAGAATCCTGTTTCGCACAAATATGTTGTTGGGAACGGGAGAAGAATATTCAGAGCCATTCTGCCAAGCATTGGATATTCATCACGGATTCTGCACCAAAAATCGTTGAGAGGCGTCGTTTTGAACAGTGACTCCATACTTGTGTCTGATGACATTTCTAAAAGAGATTCATATATCTCGTTTGACATACTTTCGGGCTTTTGCAAGTTGGGTAAAAAAGGATTATGAATCCATGAATTCAGCTTCATTTTTGTATTCTGTTCTTCGGGAAAATACTTTTCAAAAGATGCGCGCATAGAAGTGAGATATTGGACCAATTCTTCAAACACATCATCTTGAAACATTTCTGAGTCGTTATCGCTAACAAACTCACTGAGTGACGTAAAGCTTTCTATTCCTCTCTTACCAACGCAAATAATCCAAAAATCTAATTTTCTTTTGAAGGCAGTTATTTTGTTATAGGTTTACCTTGCAATGATAAATTCAATTCGTTCAGTTTTTGAAAGATATCCGCCATAAAAGACAATCGGAACAACCAAGTTTTATCATACAAACGGTCTTTCAAATTAAAAGAAACTGTATCTGCTGAAATAAACATTTGTAACTCGGCTCTAAGTTCAAATAGCCTTGTTAAAGTTTTAGCCCGAGACAGCCATCGCACTTCTGTATGGAGCAGCAGTGTTTTATGTTTGCTGCCATAATCTTCACACAATAATGAGAACAATCGGGATTGTAGTGGTCGTGATTTGATAAAATTAATTATTTTTACCGCTTCATCAATAACTAATTTTAGATTTGACGGCATTTGCTTCATCGCAAGTGCTTGTCTATGCAGAATACAATGGCTTTTTTTTTTTTTTTTTGGGTGGGAAATCATCAAATAACTTCTCCCGCTCTGGGCGGAGCGGGAGGGCGTGTCAGACTTTTACTGACTAAAACCCACCCGTGTTCCTTCCGTTGCCTGTGTGCCAGGGCCACGATATCCCTTTCGGACAAACTCGCAACCCCGGCAGGCATTGGTCCTAACGGACCCCGTCAGTTTGTGCTGACATCTCTTTGAGGCGCGCGTGGAACACAACGCGCCGTCGACCCGGGCCTGGTCCTTATCGGACGGCGAGCTACCCATCGCTCACCGTCCGCAGGCCCGCGCCTACGGTGGCCGGAAATCGGCTTGCGACTCCCGACGCCCGGGGCGTCTCCTGCGGCGACTAGGGGCATGAGGGCGCGAACCTTGTCTCACCCTCACGCGTTCCGCCTCCTCCTTCGCTAGCATAACTGCTTCGCAGAAGGAGGTGACGGCCTCCCATGCACTCTCGCTCCGAACCATGGCCTGAACCAGGCCCGGACGCGAGAGATCGCCGCCGCCGATCGCCTCCGTGAGGACACGGCGGTGCTCCGCCCAAGCTGGGCAGACCTCCACCGTATGCTCCACCGTGTCCTCCGGGCGATCCACACAGTGGTGACACCCGGGCGTTTCCTCCCGCTTAATCCTAAACAGGAACCTCCCGAAACATCCATGTCCGGTGAGGACCTGCGTCAGGCGGAAGGTGAGGACGCCGTGGCGCCTCTCCAGCCACTCCTCAAAGAGGGGACTTATCGACACAATTGTGGCGTGCCCAGCGCTGGGTTGCGACAATCGCACTCTCCATGTCGCCATGAGATCCCTCCGGAGCTCCGTCCGCTGTGCCGCAATTTCTTGCGGCAGCGGAGTTATGCCCCGGAGTTTCGCCTCTTCGCGCCACACCCAAATGTGCGCGAGGACTTTCGCCTCCAGATCCCATGGCGGCAATCCGGCAAGGAGGCTCGCCGCCTCACGGGAGACCGTGCGGTATCCCCGTACCATCCTGATGGCCATGACCCTTTGGGACGCGTTCAACCGCTGCGCTGGTCGCAGCCTCAGAGAACGCGCCCACACCGGTGCCCCGTAAAGGGCCATGGACCGCACGATCCCCGCGTAGAGCCTCCGGCAGGAGGCGTTTGGACCCCCTAGATTGGGCAGGAGCCGCTTCAAAGCAGCCCCGGCCCGCTCCAGTCTGGGAGCCTTTTTTTTTTTTTTTTTTTTTTTTTTTTTTTTTTTTTTTTTTTTTTTTTTTTTTTTTTTTTGTATATGGCATCTCGCAGTTGACCTTGAGAGGCCGTGACTGCTTAACCGGTCTTTCCTGTGGGTGCCCTAAGGTATTAGCTTAAAGCCTCCAGCCAGGAGCGTAAATAAAAGTATTAAAAACTAAACGACAGCGCTCTAAGGGCACCCCCTGTGGGGTACGAACCTCGGCTTAGGGCGTCGTTGGGGAAAAACAAAGCAAATTGGGGACGGGCTGGATCAAAAGTTTAAATTCATGATTATTAACGGGGATTACTATTAAATGCTACGGCTCACTCAGCCTCGGGGCTGGCGGTTCGACGTGCAAGGGACGGGGGGAACAATTTATTCTTGATCTTCGCGTGGTACCTCGGCGGCGAGGACGGAATGACGGTTTGTGTTTGTGCACTGTACTTGTGGCCCTATTGCTTTCCTGAAGGAGAGTAATGGGGTCATCCGGGTCTAAGAGAGTATGCCTAGGTCGGCGAGTCTTACTGATTTGAGATGGCCTATAGCTAGCTGCCTGCACAACCAAGGGGTTGCGATGTCTATCTGCGGACTCGAAGAACCGCTTTGTCGCGCGTTTCAAAAACTGCTTGATGGTGGGGATTCTAAGATCTACGTGTAGGGTTTCGTTCCGAACGAACCATGGAGCGTCCGTAATTTTACGGAGAAATCGGTTTTGAAGTCTGGGAGCCAAACGTCGAAAATGCTCCACGAAGTTCCACCGGCTGTCGAGGACGAGTCCCAGGTACTTCATCGTCGACTCGACGCCGATGTGAACCCCTCCCGCCGTTATCTGGGAACCCGACAGTGGCGCGTTCCGAGGACCATAAAAACACATGGCCTCGGACTTGTGCAATGCCACCTCGAGTCCCAATTGCCGGATCCTATCGACGATTGTCGCAACCCCACGTGCCGCCAGTTCGGCCGCCGCCTGATGCGAACTCCCTTGTGCCAGGACTAGCGTGTCGTCGAGCAGCACGATGGGCCGGTAAGCGGACGGAGAGTCCGCCGGGCGCCCTGGTTTCTTTATGAGGACCAGTTTCCCCGTCTTCCAACGAAGTGGAAACTGGCCCCTCTCCAAGCATGCGCTTAGGAGCCCCCTTAGTCGAGGCCCGAGAGCCTCTAAGGCCAGAACCCAGGCTTTTCCAGGCAAGCCATCGGGTCCTGGGGCGGTATTCTTGGCATTCAGCCTACGTACCGCCACTCTCAGATCTACCTCGGTCACCTCTGGAGCATCGTCGTCGTCGGTGTGGTCCGCATCCGGCACTGCAGGAGGCGGAGCCATGGGCGGGGGAGCATGTTCCCCTCGCGAAGGGAACAGAGCGCTCACCACGTCCTCCACGAGCTGGGGCCGGAGACTCTGCGTCAGCGGGGGAGCCCATGGGCGGAGTTTATCTCGCACCCATTTGTAGGGGCGTCCCCACGGGTCTCTGTTGAGAGTCTCCAGCGTCTCCTCGCGGGCCAGTCCTCTGGCCCGCTGGATCTCCGCTCGGAGGGCAGTCTTCGCCGCTCTGTACCCCTCGTATAGCTCCGCCTGAATGACTTCCGTATCCGGAGGGCGGATACGGAGCCTGCGGTGCCTGGAGTACCGGTGGCGCGCAGCAACGCACGCCTCGCGTAAAGCGGTCAGCTCACGCGACCACCAGCACACCTGGCGCCGAGCACGTCCGGGCTGGACCCGGGGCATTGCCACGTCACATATTTCGGACATGGCCTCCCGGAACCACTCCGCCTCGTCGTTGATGTCGGCAGGCCTGTCTGGTGATAACACCCAGGCCTGCACGATCGAGGCTTCCAGGAGGAGCTCCCGGTCCAGCTGCTTTAGCGCCCACCGCGGACCACTCGGGGTCTGTCGGACCGGCGCGCCCGAGGTCTGGGCGGAGACGTCAAACCGGATGTACCGGTGATCGGAATAGGTCTCCACCCCCTCCATGACGCGCCAGTCGATGACACGCGGTGACAGAGCGGGGCTGGCGAACGAGATGTCCACCACTGATTCACCCCGCATCCGCACACACGTGGGGACAGAACCCCGGTTTAGGACGACCAGGCCTGTCTCTAGAGCCCAGTCCTCCACCATCCTGCCCCGTGTGTCTGTATACCGGGAACCCCAAGCCACGTTTTTGGCATTGAAGTCCCCGAGAACGAACACGGGGAGGAGAATACAATGGCTGGAACTACAATTAGGCGCTTTACTTTTTATTCGTGATACTGCTCCTGCTGTTTTACCTGTCATCGCCTTGGCCCCATCTGTACAAATGTCAATGCAATCGTTCCAACTAAGATTATTTTCTTTAAAAAATATGTTTATTTTATTAAAAATTTCTTCCCCGGTAGTGTTTGTGGGCAGCGGTGAACACATAAGCATGTCTTCTTCAAAAGAACGTTCATATGGATATCTCACGATAACCAGCAAGATAGCCAGACCAGTGACATCAGTTGACTCATCCATTTGCAAGGCGAATCGTGTTTTTTGTAGACGTGCAACTAGTTCTTGTTTGACGTAGCTTGCCAGATCATGGATTCGCCGTGAAACAGTATCGTTTGATAGCGGTACAGTTGAAAGATGCTTTGCAGATTTTTCATCGAGCATACATTTTGTTATGTCTAACACACATGGCTTTATTAAATTCTCAGCGATAGTGTGCGCTTCACTTGCTTGTGCAATGCGATAGCTAACTAAATATGATGCCTCCGTGGCCTTTTCATTGATAGTTTGTGTTACATGCATCATATTTTTTTGACTTTCCAATAACTGTTCTTTTTTACAAACAAAAAATTCTTTATTCTTGTCTTTAGACTCGGGGTGTACAGTTTCTAAATGTCTGCGCAATTTGGCAGGTGCCTTGGAACTATTAGGAAGCAGTTTACTACATAACATGCAGAGAGGTGAGCCGTTGGAATCAACAAATCCGAAACTGATATATGATTCATCATACTTCCTTTTTTTCGTCTTTGAAACCGTGGAGCTTGACGTCGTGGCATCATCGTCTGGATCGGTAATTGCTGTATTCTCCGCGCGTACTGCTTTTGAACATTCAGCGTCATTAGAAGATGTTGCAACACGTTTAACGCCTTTAAGCCAACGTTCCATTCTTCTTTATTAATAATGTTACCGTCAGGATGGTGGGGTCAAAATAATGCACAATCGTTACTGCGTTTATGAGACAAAGTTTAGTCCAAAGAAGAAATGTACAAAACTGATACAATCAGAATACAGCAGGCAGTAGAACAATGAACACTAGTTTCATATCACGTTTAAACTCCGCAATTCGCTAGCCAGCTTGTAAGTAGGTAGGTAGGAACTTATCGCTCCGAACGCTAATCGTCAACTGACTGACGAGGCGCGACTTTTTTTTTTTTTTGTGTGGTATCTCGCAGTTGACCTTGAGAGGCCGTGACTGCTTAACCGGTCTTTCCTGTGGCTTTTTTTTTTTTTTTTGTTGCCGGGGTGGAAAATCCTCATGGATGTCCTCCGCCCTGGGGTGGGCGGAGGGGTCTGTCAGACTCTTACTGACTAAAAACCACCCCGGTGTTCCCTTCCCACACTTGCACCGGGGATCTTGGGAGCTAGTATTACTTCCGTGATCCCCGGCTAGTGCCGGCCCGCCTCTGCGGGCCACCTCAAGTCTGCGGGGGGGTGAGGTGTTAGACCCCCCCGCGACGTCTCAAAGGGGCGCGCGTGGAACACTACGCGCCGCCACCTCGGGTGTCTTTCCTGTGGCTGCCCTAAGGTATTAGCTTAAAGACTCCAGCCAGGAGCGTAAATATAAGTATTATAAACTAAACGACAGCGCTCTAAGCGCACCCCATGTGGGGTACGAACCTCGGCTTAGGGCGTCGTTGGGGAATAACAGCAAGTTGGGGACGGGCTGGATCGAAAGTTTAAATTCATGATTATTAACGGGGATTACTATTAAATGCTACGGCTCACTCAAGCCCGGTGCTGGCGGTTCGACGTGCAAGGGACGGGGGGAACAATTAATTCTTGAACTTCGCGTGGTACCTCGGCGGCGAGGACGGAATAACGGTTTGTATTTGTGCACTGTACTTCCTGAAGGAGAGTAATGGGGTCATCCGGGTCTGAGAGAGTATGCCTAGGTCGGCGAGTCTGACTAATTTGAGAAGGCCTATAGCTAGCTGCCTGTACAACCAAGGGGTTGCGATGTCTATCTGCGGACTCGAAGAACCGCTTTGTCGCGCGTTTCATAAACTGCTTGATGGTGGGGATTCTAAGATCTACGTGAAGGGTTTCGTTCCGAACGAACCATGGTGCGTCCGTAATTTTACGGAGAAATCGGTTTTGAAGTGCCTGCATTCTATGAATGAGGTGGGGACGAAGGGCGTGTGCGAAAGCGGCACACGCGTACGTCATAATCGGCCAGATGCACGCTGTGTAAATACGCAATTTGCCCTTAAGGGACAACTTGCTGCGTGAGTTGAGAACGCAATGAAGCCTACCGAGTGCGAAAGCGGCGCGCAAACGCACCTGCTTTATGTGCTCAGTGAACGATATGTGATGATCTAAGATCACACCGTCGCCGACAGCCGATATTTGGCTCGCTTCTCCCAAGGGATAGGCTTGCCGAACATGGTGATCTGTCGGGGTAGGGCGGGTGTACGCCGGGGCCTAGAAAAGAGGACCGCTTGGCTCTTATCAGGATTGACCTCGATCCTCCACTTCCTGAACCAGTCACCGAGTCTGTTGACTTCGGTCTGTAGGATGCGGGAGATCTGGTCTTGACTGCGGCCGGTGTAGTAGATGGCCGTGTCGTCTGCGAACAGAGCTAACTGCGCCTTTCTACATTTCGGGATATCACTGGTGAACAGCGTAAAAATGAGCGGAGCCAGCACATACCCCTGAGGGACGCCTGCGCGGATCGGGTGAGGGGAAGAGAGCGCACCCTCGATGCGATAGCGGAAGGTGCGGTCCAACAAAAAGTCCCGTAAAATGAGCACGAGACGTTCTGGCACACCGAATTTGTATAGCTAATACAATAAGCCGTTGTGCCAGACTTTGTCGAACGCTTTCGCGATATCGAAGAACACAGCACCCGTCATGAACCCGCGCTGGAAACCGGCGCTTATGTGTTCTATGATACGGTGGACCTGTTGTACGCAAGAATGTTGGGTTCTAAAACCGAACTTTTCGTTGGGGATGAGGCCCTTCGTCTCGGCGTAGTCTCTGAGACGCTTATAAATAAGCCTCTCATAGACTTTGCCGAAAACGTCGAGCAAACTGATGGGACGGTAACTGGAAGGCTCGGTCTTAGGCTTGCCGGGCTTCGGGATACCGATGACGGTGGCAAAACGAGGCGCGACGCGCGATCGCCGCTTTTATACTTAGTCCTAGACTCGAACATTCTCAAAATTACTCGAGTCGGCGCCTTTGATAAACAAAAAGCGGAAATAAAAATAGAAATACAAAAAAATGCGTTGTAAACAATCTCGACTTTATGTTGTTGAAGATAGAGCCGAAAGTCGCTTGTTCACAACTATAGCGTCTAATTCAGAGGCGGCTTTTATCAAAGGGACTGCGCGCTCACAAGTATACGCACGGCGGGCGGAGTCAAAACGTTCGACCAGTGACCAGAGAGAGGTGTTTTGATTTTTTTTCTAAATTCTTGCGGAACCCCTACAGGGGTAGCGCGGAACCCTAGGGTTCCGCGGAACACACTTAGAGTACCGCTGGTTTAACCTTTGAGGCCCAACTCGCGTTTGACTTAACTCTACTCAGGGACCGCCCTTTTTTTATGGCCTGTCATTGTTATGACAGGGGCCGCCGGCACCCATAAACATATTTTTTTTAAAATAACAAAGGACGTACAGAGTAAATTTTTCTGAGAAGCTAATTAGACAGGCCATAATAAACAATTGCAAGAATGGATCTGGGAAGTGTATTGTTTTTCTAAACAAAATATGATTTCAGATAACAGCTGCGATTGTTTTGAGATTACGTTATTTCTATTTCTGGTGAAACGGCTGTTTCAATTTACACGAAATTTTGCACCTTGCATTATGAATAGATAAGTAATTTAACAACAGCGTTTTTTAGAGAGTTCTATGTAAAATTTGCGTAATAATAAAACCCAAACATCACAGTGCATGGGGCCGCCTGTAGACGTATGATTTTTCGAAACATTTCATATGTATTTATGATATAATTAGTGATATTATTATCTAAAACGATGTAGTAAGTATTATTTTATGATTATTCATCTATTTCCAGGCGATAAAACACAAAATGAGCCATATTTCGTAAAAAAATGTAGTCGGCGGAACGAATTTTCTCGTAACATTTCTTTGTTCAAAAATTTAAATTTTACGACGTGATTTCGTGCAATTATTATCTAAAACGATGTAATAATAACATATAAATGAAAATAAGTCCACTTACCCCGATTTCTAATCGATATTCAAACACTATTTTTACTTAATAACTCCATGACACCGATTCAGTTTTTTTTTTTTTTTTTTTTTTTTATATATGGCATCTCGCAGTTGACCTTGAGAGGCCGTGACTGCTTAACCGGTCTTTCCTGTGGCTGCCCTAAGGTATTAGCTTAAAGCCTCCAGCCAGGAGCGTAAATAAAAGTATTAAAAACTAAACGACAGCGCTCTAAGGGCACCCCCTGTGGGGTACGAACCTCGGCTTAGGGCGTCGTTGGGGAAAAACAAAGCAAATTGGGGACGGGCTGGATCGAAAGTTTAAATTCATGATTATTAACGGGGATTACTATTAAATGCTACGGCTCACTCAGCCTCGGGGCTGGCGGTTCGACGTGCAAGGGACGGGGGGAACAATTTATTCTTGATCTTCGCGTGGTACCTCGGCGGCGAGGACGGAATGACGGTTTGTGTTTGTGCACTGTACTTGTGGCCCTATTGCTTTCCTGAAGGAGAGTAATGGGGTCATCCGGGTCTAAAAGAGTATGCCTAGGTCGGCGAGTCTTACTAATTTGAGATGGCCTATAGCTAGCTGCCTGCACAACCAAGGGGTTGCGATGTCTATCTGCGGACTCGAAGAACCGCTTTGTCGCGCGTTTCAAAAACTGCTTAATGGTGGGGATTCTAAGATCTACGTGTAGGGTTTCGTTCCGAACGAACCATGGAGCGTCCGTAATTTTACGGAGAAATCGGTTTTGAAGTGCCTGCATTCTGTGAATGAGATGGGGACGGGCGTGTGCGAAAGCGGCACACGCGTACGTCATAATCGGCCGGATGCACGCTGTGTAAATACGCAATTTGCCCTTAAGGGACAACTTGCTGCGTGAGTTCAGGACGCAATGAAGCCTACCGAGAGAGAAAGCAGCGCGCGAACGCACTTGCTTTATGTGCTCAGCGAACGAAATGTGGTGATCTAAGATCACACCGAGATATTTGGCTCGCTTCTCCCAAGGGATAGGCTTGCCGAACATCTTGATCTGTCGTGGTAGGTCCGGTCTACGCCGGGGCCTAGAAAAGAGGACCGCTTGGCTCTTATCAGGATTGACCTCGATCCTCCACTTCCTGAACCAGTCACCGAGTCTGTTGACTTCGGTCTGTAGGATGCGGGAGATCTGGTCTTGACTGCGGCCGGTGTAGTAGATGGCCGTGTCGTCTGCGAACAGAGCTAACTGCGCCTTTCTACTTTTCGGGATGTCACTGGAGAACAGCGTAAAAATGAGCGGAGCCAGCACAGACCCCTGAGGGACGCCTGCGCGGATCGGATGAGGGGAAGAGAGCGCACCCTCGATGCGATAGCGGAAGGTGCGGTTCAACAAATAGTCCCGTAAGATGAGCACGAGACGATCTGGCACACCGAATTTGTATAGCTTATACAATAAGCCGTTGTGCCAGACTTTGTCGAACGCTTTCGCGATATCGAAGAACACAGCACCCGTCATGAACCCGCGCTGGAAACCGGCGCTTATGTGTTCTATGATACGGTGGACCTGTTGTACGCAAGAATGTTGGGTTCTAAAACCGAACTGTTCGTTGGGGATGAGCCCCTTCGTCTCGGCGTAGTCTCTGAGACGCTTATAAATAAGCCTCTCATAGACCTTGCCGAAAACGTCGAGCAAACTGATGGGACGGTAACTGGAAGCCTCGGTCTTAGGCTTGCCGGGCTTCGGGATACCGATGACGGTGGCATTTTTCCACGATTGTGGAAAAATGTTATTACTAAGAGCACCATTGAAGATGGTGGTCATTAGCATGATCAGGTGAGCCGGGAACAACTGGACCACCCTATTGGTGATACCGTCTGATCCAGGGGCTTTACGGGGTTTCAGACCCTTGATTATATCGTGAACCTCGTCCGGGGAGACGGGGTCTAGAGGACAATCAGGGTCTTCGACCGGAGGGAGAGACCGATTCAGTGGTTGGACAGACGGGATATACTAATTCCATGCGCACACCACAGAGACGCGTACGTCTGTGGCCTTTTCTTTGTCTAAGATCTGTGGTGCGCACGGAAGTCGCAGTCCAGAGACTAGAAAATTCACTGAATATCCGGTAGGGTTGCCGCAAGTGTCAAAAAGTATCGATAAATATTCTATCGATTGATTTTGATTCCAAAAAAATATTGATAGTTTGGCAAAAGTTTGTAAGAATACTAGTGCTTTATCCCTTTCTAATAACGCAGTAGTTTTCGATATAACAAGAAGTCTACGTAGTACAAAGTCGACTCAACTGTGAAAGATAAGTTGGGGAATTGTGCGGGTTTGCACCTTCAATTTAGACGCGTATAGGGCTATAATGTAAATAAACAGTACCAGGCCACGTCGGCCAACCTTCGTACATTATCGGCGGGGAGAAGTGGGCCCACATAGGCAATTTGTAATTGGGATACCATTCCTTCCTAGTCCTGGGTATATTCTATGTATGTCACGCAGCAAACGGCGGAACCTAGCAGCGTCCGAGGGTAGGCTTTTTATAAAATATTTTGACTGTACATGTATTCGCCCATGTTGTACCACTTTAACCGCGTGGCGTTTTAACCTGTCGCGGACTAGATCAAATCGATACTGGTATGCTCAAGCAAATCTTTTCAGACGCGCTCGGAGCACGTCCTCTCTCAGGTAGCATGCTCGAAAATCAAATGACTTGATTTTTGAGCATACTCGAAATAAGCATGCTCATTACTAGCTATGTTTTTGACACACATGCTAAGTCAAAGTCAAAGTCAAACCATTTATTTCAAACATGCACATAAGAGGCACTTTTCCACGTTAAAACGTAAACGTAGTAAACGTTACGTAATACGTAAACGTAGCTACTAAGTAGAAATTGCTCAATTATAGCATAGCATGCTGTCGTGCTACTAATGAGTATGTCTGTCCGTACCTTTAATTAAGGCTCACGCGATATCGCGACGCGACATTATTAGGACAATTTCTTTGTCGGTGCCTGTCGCGCCCACGATTTCGCGTGAGTTTGTAAGAGCCTTTACTCGACGGTCATGGAATGGAGCGAATAAATTTTGAAGAAAGCCGCTGATGGATATATCGATATTTTGTCGACTGGCCTAATATCCGGTAGGTACCGGACTACGGCTTATCGAACTACCGCTACTAGCTTGAGCTACTACCGGTTGCAGCGGTTGCCGCCATTTTGATTTCGCTTGTACAAATTAATGGCCGCCGGTACCGACGCCTCCGCGTGAAGTCGTGATCGCGAGTCTCATTTCACATTCGTGTTATTAAAATAAATATCAGAATTCAGCCGCGCGCGGCGTATTATAAGTCTGATTCGTTTTAGCCTGGTTATCAGACACTCTTTAGCTGTTTAATTTCTTGCCTTCATTTGGCGACTGCATCCTTAAAGATGGATGGGCCGCCAAACCGGGGCTTTCGTGGTGGTGGTCGTGGAGGACCACCAGGTCTTAATTCAAGAGGAGGAAGAGGTGGTTTCGACATGCGTGGGCGGTAAGTTATTATCAATTTTAATACTATACCAACCTTAAAGTCACCCTAAGTTTATAGTTAAATTTAAGGTTAAGTGGCCCGCTATATCTAAAAATAACCACATTAATACGCACTGATGTTACATTAAATGATTGACTTGTTTCAGGGGTGGTCCTGGCATGAGGGGCAGAGGTGGTCCGCCACGAGGCGGCCTTCCATTTCGTGGTGGACCGCGAGGATTTCGTGGCGGCCCTATGAGAGGTGGCGGTGGCGACAGAGGAGGTCGCAGTTTTCCTCCAGGTCCACAAGGTCCGGGACCACACCCAGTGCCTACAATTGAATCACGTGGTGCACCACCACAACGTAAGAGTTTTACCTGATAATAATCGTAACATGTTTTTAATTAAGAGGTTATGTTCGCTACAGTGTTACAGTTGAACATAACTCAATCTGCCATTTATGTACTCTGGGAGTACATAAAACAGTTGATTTAGATTTTACTGAGACTATGTAGTAACAAAACATTTTAGTAAAACTTTGAGTATTTCAAGTTGAAGGAGATTCAAATAAAATATTGTGTTAATGCACATGTGACAGTGCCCAAAGACCAACATTATGATTTGAATACAAGTTATATGCAACTATAGTATGATTTCACTTTGTGCACAGGTGGAGGGTTCAATAATCGGGGTGGCCCTGGTGCCATGAGAGGCAGAGGAGGCCGGGGTCGAGGAGACTTTGGCCAGCGAGGTGACAGGGGTGGTGGCCGTGGAGGTATGCCAATGAGAGGTAAAGAGTTCATGATAATACTAATTTATTTCTATACAATTTGCAAGCCATTTAGTCTAAATCAGGAACAAACAGCAGGCAGAGGATGCAGCAGCTTTGGCTTTGTAAATAGCTAGAGAGAGATCACTATAAGTACACCATAATGTACCCATATTAAATTTAGACATTTTAAATAGGGTGAGTTATTGGTAAAGCAGTCTTTGGATAGATTTAAGGGAGATAGAGAATACTGCAGGTAATCTGTGATGAACCATTTAATTATACAATTTATATACATAAGTACTTAAGACACATTTTAGGTCTTCTATTTTCTTACATAAATAGATGAAATTTTAATATAAATAGGAAAAAAAATTAATTATGAAAATATATTTGTAGGACGTGGTGGTCGAGGAGGTCACGGCATGCCGCCGGGGGGACCTCCCGGCGGACCGGGCGGCCCACACTCTGGCATCGGCCCCACTGGTCCGCGCCCTGCACCGCCGCACGTGTCAGATTCAATACCGCAGCTGCAGTCACAACCTCAACAAGCCTTCAAAAGGGGTGGTGGCCCACCACATGGAGGACCTGGAGGTCCACCAAAAAGAGCAAGGTTTGAACATTTAGAAAATAATACTTACACAATAAATTTAATAATACTAATTTTATTCATCCTCACTTTTTGTGTGGTCAGATGAGTTAACATTTATTTTTACTCTGCTCAGATTCGACGGTCCTCGCGGAGGCGGGCGGCCGGCGCCGCAGGGCGGCTATCAGCAGTCGGCTCCGCAGCACAACATGCAACAACAAAACAATGGCTATGGACCATCGTACGTATTTAAACATTCATGACAGACTTTATTCTCAAGCTGTCTCTGTAGTTATACATGATGATCCAGAAAACGATAGGAATGTGCCGTCTGAAACACAAATGACGATTTTCTTAATCTGATATAATAATACATTGTTCATTATTTGAGTTGATCCATTTCATTTTGCTGAGACAGATAAAATCTTTACAGACACACTGGATATCAACCTTACGAGCCACCCGCAGCTGATCCTTATGCCCAGCCATCATACAACACTCCCAGGTAAGAAAATTTATAACAAACTTCAAAAAAGAGCAGGTTGTCATTTCAAACAATGATGTGAATAATAAAAAATAATGTAACACCTTTTATAACTATGATGAAACAAATCTATCAGATAGGAATTGCCGTCTGAAACACAAATGCAGACAATGTAGATTCTGAGAAATTACTACAGTTCAGGCATAATTTGTTGGATAGATACAGATTTCTTAAGTGTGTTTTTCTTTTACCAGCTCTTATCAGGGTAACAGTTACTCAACGCCAACTCCGGCTCAACCCACCTCAGGGTACAATTCTGGTAGCTATGGCTCAGGTTATGGTTACTCAACAGGCGGCCAAGGCAGCTATGAAAATGAAGGATATAGGTTAGTAAACATTCATAAATCTTCAAATTTAATAACCATCATTACAGTGATTGTTCCAATATGATAAACAAATAAGAATAATTTATTCACACAAGTCTTTGTAAAACATGTATCATTATCATAATATAGTTTTCAACAAGTTTTGTATAATATGTCAGTGTAAGGTTGTGAACTGTTACAATATAACGCATTCATTTTCTGTAGTTTATAATCTATCACACGCAAGTTTATCGACAGGGTTCATAACGATTTTATCACCTGTTAAATTGTGAACCAGCCCTGATTGGTAGGTTTTGGTGGTAACTGAATTGGTTGCAATAACCAAGCCAGGGCCCCACAACCAAATGGGTTAGGTTAGAACTATGAGTAACCGTGCGTGAGCCGAGCAGTGCCGCGGCAGCGGCCAGCGAAATTCATCTTCCAAGTTGGTTGCAGTTAGGTCTTGGTGGTAACTGAATTGGTCGCAATAACCAAGCCAGGGCCCCACGACCAAATGGGTTAGGTTAGAACTGTAAGTAACCCCGAATTTGTGGGTTTCCCATGGATAGGTTATAATTATAAACTATAGAAAAATAATGCGTAAAATGTAAATGGGTTGATGCAGTTCACAATTTTTCGATAGTTCATAATCTCGCTAGATGATTATAAACTAACGATGTTCATAATCATACGGCGATACATACAACTTGTTTTAAGTGTAAACGATAAACGAAAACACTACACAACAATAAAGAATAAATGTATTTTTTTACCTAATATTTTGTATCGAAGTTGAAAAAAGTGATCCAGCCATGTGGAAGTAGACCATTTTAATGATGTTGATGATATTCAAAATCAAAAGTAGTTTCTAGTAAAAAGATGATCAAATAACATCAGACTCGAGTCATTTTTTGGAAAACTTGTTGCGAATAATAGTCCCCAGTTAGAAAAATCCCTTTCTGCCACATGCAAAACAAAGAACTCACTCTACTTTTCAAATCCCTTTTTTTCATTTTTTTTTTTTCACTAACAATGAACAAAATTGAACAGTCGATTTCGTACACGACCTCTTAATATAATTCCTATTTAACCTCAGCGGCAGCGGCGCTGGCGGTGCGGGAGACGCCGGCTACGGCGGCGCCGAGCCCGCGTACGGAGGCCCGGCGCCCGCCTACGACTCATACTCGCAGCCCTCATACAACTCCTACCAGCAACCGCAGCCGCAGTATAACAATAACTATGGTAAGTTTCGGAAATATTGAATCGTTTGTAGAAGCCTACTTCTGCTACATTCTAGTCAAATTTCTTGTGATATCCCAAATTAATGTTTCTAACCCTGCGTCCTAGATGAGCGAAAAGTATAAGCCACGCAGTGTGACAATCGTAATGGAAACATCAAATTATATTTTTTCTTATTTCTTTCATTTTCTTTTTATCTTGTTGGATATCGATACCCAACACGTCTGCGGGGTTTCGCTTACTAGTTGAACCCTGTATTGCTATTTTGTTCACCATGGTGCATCCGCAGTGGTAGCCCGCGAAATTCAAATTTTCTTAAGGTTTTTGTAATTTGCAGGTCAGTGTCAGCTTGTACCTTGATCAAAATATGATTCGCGACTATATCAAATATCTATTTACAGATGACAGGCAGATAATATAATTTGATGTTTACTTATTACCAATTGTGAAACAGGTTTTTTAAAGTTTGACTTGTTTTCACGTGCTTGCATTCATCGGTCACTTAGGACGGGGGTGAGACAACCTGCATCACTACTATGTATTCATTCCCTATTGAAAAATTATCCAAGAAAGTAATACAATCTCTATAAGCAACAAAGTTATGAAATTTACAAAAGTGACATCAATGCTACTTAGTTTGCCTGAAGTAAAACGTACATTAGGTAATACTTCAAATATAATGTTGGCAGTAAATAAGTAATTTATGAAAGTAGGTTAAGACATAATAAGTAATGAATGCAAGGGCTACAACCAACGTAAAGAAATATTCATAAACCAGCAAATGAAAGCATAACTTTAAATTCAATATGAATCTAGGATAGTTGAGAATTTGAAAAATATTCCAAGGATGTTGTGTAATACAATAAAAAACATTAAGTACATTTTTAAATGTAGTTTTGCCAGATTCAGTGTCAAGGAGACTGAGATTGGTATATTATGAACCAATAGAAATGTGGTTTTTAGTACAAATAACGTGGTAGTAGAGTAGATGACCATTTTGTAATAACAATATGATGTCATCAAAATCTGGTCCAAAAGTTTGAAAAATTTAATAAACTTGGGTGAAAATCAAAGGAAACTGAATGTAAGCCATTTCCTTTGATTTGCTGCATAACATTTCCTTTAAGGATTTGTTAGGTATTTGGTATTTTTATGTTTTTAGAGAGGAAAGTTATAATATCAAATCCTAGAGTTTTGTACCATCAGTTTTTAATGACGTCAGAACAAAAATGGTCGAACATTTCTAGTATTTTTTAAATTGAATATTATTTGATAAAAAGAACAGCTACCATACGGGTAAGCAACTGAGCTAAAAATATTACAAACTACGCAAATAAATACCTAATATAGTAATGACTTTTAACCTATCATTTCATTTATACAATAAGTAATAAATAATAATCTTAAAAATAAAGTAAAATAATATTGATGATGTAAATCGGATATATTATGCTATTAATTAATTAAACATGAGCCAGTATTAAAAACTACATGTAAGGTATTTATTTAAACAGTGTAATGCTATTGATGACCTTCAATGGATTACAGCTACATAGACATAGTGTTAAGTTTGTATTTATGTGGATAAGTTTTGACGTCTATTATGATTGTTTGCATTACAGGCAGCTGGTGATCTGTTTGACTATACAGAATATCATTAACGTCTTTATGGTACACATTCAAAATAAAGTATCTGGATCAAATTATTGAAGCTAATGGATGTACTACTATACAATGCAGTTTGCGATGTATATGTCACATTTTGGTTAGGTGAGAGTTTGGACAGTGATAAATATTATGTAAATGACTGAATGAGACCATTGAGAAGAGACAATAATAAATATATTGAGGTTTTTTTTTTTAATAATGATACATTTTATTAGAAAAGAGTAAGTTCCAGTTTCACAAAAAAATGACCTCACAAAAGAATCTATTATTATTAGGACTATCACTATTTTACCAAGTAAAATTCATAATTATACAATATTTAACTGTTGTAGCAACTTCTACTTTGGCTCATTTTTTTGTAACAATGGTATAGTAAAGTACCATAATGTTTTAGTTTTAAGGACTCAATTCACAATAAAAATATGAACTAACATATAAATGTGTATGCTTTATTCCAAAATGGGCGAGCTAATGCTTGCATAGCACCAGTTTTAAGATTATTTTAGTACCTAATTAGATAATTTATTGTAATTACACAACCTACCAACCCAATACATTTGAGCCATCCTTAGCCTTGTTTTAGAAAAGTAAGAATACATCCACCAAGTATATGACAGTAAATATTATGATATGGTATTATTTTTGAAATGGTTACCTAATAGTTTTATGTTAAACATGCTTTCAATAGTCACGGAGTCACAAACAGGACGAAGAAAATATGCATGAGGCAATATTACATCCACTGATAATAACTGACTATACACAATATTCTGTACATAAACAGCTAAACAAGTCCTTGTAAAAGGTTAAACTCGTCTAGGCCCAGCTTTTGTACATGTACACATCAATGTTGGATGAAATAAATATCTTGTCCAACCTTTTAATGCAGCAGTTTCTAAAGTGGTCAGTTTCAAGACAAGGTTTAGAAATTAACTGTCCACATTAGCCCTGGACTGAAATAGCTGGAAGTCATGGGGCCTTTTCCCAACAGTGGGTTGCAGGCAGAGACTAACAGGCTATAAACTGTAGAAATGGTAGGCCATTAATTAATAACAGATTCAATGTTATTTAAAACTGGCGTTCTATACTGTTAATACGTACTGCTTTTCATTTTGCTGGTAAATAGTATGTTTTGGGCATAAAGAATAATTATTCACTTTTTATTCCTGAATCTAGATTCAGAACAAAGAATACTAGTATTTGTCCCAATTTACGACATCAATTATTCTTAAAATGATTATAACTAGCCATTCACTATAAAATTATGACCTGAAAATATACAGGATGACCAAGGTGATTTATTGATTTTAAAATGATAAGGGGCCTTTAATAGTCCGTACATTTCCACTTTAATTTACGCTCATGAATACAGAAGCCCAGACAGCAAAAAAAATTAGTAGACTATTTTCTTTTTCATTTATTTTTAAGGTGTAAAATATATTTTGAATTACAGAAAAATAAATTGTATAGCATATCATAAGGGGAATGCTTCAAATGTTTTAATTTGTAAGTAACAAAATGCGTCAAGAACAAAAATGATGGGCTCATGTAACAAATATTAATATGGGCTATATTTTAATGAACTAATAATAAAATAGGTAAATATTCTCTAGAACAAGGTATTTGGTCTGCAGCACGAGAGAAACTTACACATGCCTCTTCTTATTTATGTCTACCTGCTTTGAAGATTCATTTTTAGAATACAAAATAAAGACAAACAGGTAACATATTTTTTGATCCATGATTTTGCACAATTTATTATAGTAATAATATTATACATAAGTAAGTATATTAGTTTTTACCTTCATGAGAGGCAAATTATTCCATACTATAGCTCAATAACTTTAAAAAGTTATGATTACAAAGAACATGATAAATGAATGTCACTTTTAAGTTCCCTGAAAGGGTAGGCAGAGGATGTACACATTTTCCTCCTTGATTTAAGAATTATAAGACAATGGACCTGGTATAGTAGTTTTTTAACAAGCCCATGCATCGTTATTTCATAAGACGACGAAAAGGTTGAGTAAAACCCGAAATTGAGCCGACTTAGACCTGGTTCTAAAGTCAGTTTTTGTATTAAGAAGTTTACTATAGTAAGAATAAAGTTCAAAATACAAAAACTAAAGTTAGATCTCGATTTGTAATTAAATGTCTAACAGGTAAAACTAACTTAGGGCAATTTACTTTGTAGTAGCACTTACTGCAGGCTATGTTCAAACAAATAATAATTAGTTATGTATTTCACTTAAAATTAAAGGTTATCCTTATTACGAAGATAATGATTTCATGAGTATGTAGAAAGTAAAAAATTGAGTTTTTTTTTAAAGCAATTATTACTATGCTGACACTCTTTAAGTTGACACCCTGTGCTGGTCATCCTTATGCTGCTTTTTGTTCGAAAAAGCATTATGCATACCATTCTTTACAGAAACTTACATGTTGCATAGAAATTTGTTATATTAGAATAATTCTCTCAGGTGCAACATTGTGTGCATGCATACTAAGAACAAAACACAAATACTTTCAGTAAAATTATACTTACCGTTTTTTTTAATTAGGAAAGTAATTCTATAAAAAATATTCACTTGATCCACGGTTATGAGATGCAGTATGATGTAGATTAATTTAATTTGTATAAAGTACTAGTTATTAATTTTATTTTAATCCTTTTACTCACTTCCAGGAATGGGATGAAATTGATCAGCCCACTTAATCAACTGATATTGTTAATATTGAAAGGCTGCAGTCAATAGACTGTAGATGCTGAGAAGTCTTCCTAACCAGGTAAGTCACAATTGTATTCAGCACATTATTTATTAATTTAAAAATAATATCTTCATAAGCCTTAAAGTTGATTTTTTTAAACAGGGCCGTAAGAGCACGTAAATTACCATTGTAGCTACAGGAAAACATTCTTAAGAAACTGTCCTCAACTGTTTGAAAAATGTTGTTACTGCATTTACAGATTTTGGGAAAATGGTACAGTCAAAGAACTTAGTACTCTAGTTTTTTTTTTTATGATTCCAATCAACTGAGTAAGTACTGGAAAAGCCGCAAAAAGCAAACACTTAGACGTAGACTTCGATAGTCTAGTTATAACTTATTGAAAAGAAAATTATTTTGAAGGAAATTGTGGGGTGTGTTGTTTGTAGTGAAAAATGTCGACGAAGTCTGTCAAAGCACTAGTAAGGTATAAATTGGAATGTCCGTTTTAATTTCATTCCCGCTAGCTGGCGGTGTGGCCTGCGCTTTATGGTGGTCTAATATGACATTACGTGATATTAATGTACCATTGTTGTTTCCAGGTTTGGCAGTTCCAGGGGAAAGATGGCATGGATGTGTTACATACAGTGTATCAATTTTGAAATAATAAACGCTATAAAAAGATTCCTTAATTAATTTAATTTATAAATTCACCACTTCTTTCAATTATTGATCACATACATGAACAGTCTGACCGCGTTAACCTGAAACAAATGGTAGTTGAAATTACTCTTTCACTCACTATTGGCCGACTGATTATACGATTGCAGTGAGCTTTTTTTTTTAAAGATATTTTAATGGCCTGGTTGCTGGGACCTTTTAGCCAAGTCTTTATTTAGTTAAAAAGTTTGTTTAAATAATGATGAAATATACAATGCATGATAAATTATATCCCCGCCCGCCTCCTTGGGTTTCAGTAAAGATGTGGCACTTTACCGAGACCTCACGCGGATTCTTGAGAGAACTTGAAGTGATGTTGCACTGTTTTGTTTGTGTGAGTGGCACTGGCATGGCCACCATGTGATAACACAAAAAAATTGAGCCGTCACGGGACGATTGGCAGATGTGAAACATCGCACTACACACATTTACACACTACTACATATAGACTGTATAAGTGTGTAGTGGCTGATCGCCACGCGGCATGCGTCGCCCTGCCAGCAATCTGTGTTACGTGTGCCTATAGATGTTTCACATAAAAAATTGTCGCTAAATAATATGCTAATAATGGATATTTGTCGCCAAATATCAGAATTTGTCTGTCACTGGTTCAAAAGTTATAAGGATATAAGGGTTTATAAGTGGCCGATCTGGGGCGCATCTCCCCAACTTGGCCACATTTATATCTCAAAAACTAGGGCATCTAGCGAAGATTTTCCAGATTCTGATTCTCAAGGTTCTCCCAAAATATTTCGCTAATTAGTCGCAATTTTTCTACAAGTAGTAGATTTAGTCGGGTCTTAGTTTAGAAGATAGAGTTCTATTTTTAAGGTATAGTCCAAGAGCTAGATCGAAGCGTTTACGAAAATTTGCCAAGATAAATATGTTTCTATTAATATGTGTAATATACTACTAGTTTTATCGGTGAAATGTTCGAGAGAGTCAAATTCTAAAATAAATACATGTTTTTATGTTTTAAATTACTAGGTTAGAGTGACTTAAACTTCTTTGAAAACCTTGCTCTTGACCTATTTGGTGTCAAGATGCCAAATGTGGGAATGAGTAATAGTGGCAACACAAGATAATTATGAAGAATTAGAAGATAGGTATGGAAATACTTGACAGAAGAAAGACGGAAGGTGATAGGAATAAATTATTTAAATTAAAATACAGAAGAATATACAAGTGTCAATAATTTTTACACCATGTTATATTTTGTCCCAAAAATATTTAACTGATGGAAAATGTTATTTTCATTTTGACTATTAAACCCAATGAATTCACACCGTTTGTTTGAACTTGCTGCAGTCTATCATTCAAATATGATTTTACTAAGTTAAGCGTAAGTTTACCCAGTCCGTAATGCTCAAGTTTCAAGAGCAGTTTCGTGATTCACGCAATCAAATGCCTTGGATAGGTCACAAAAGGTGCCTATTACATCTTGTGCCTCTTCCCATGCGTTAAAAATGTGTTTCAATAATGTGACACCGGCGTCAGTTGTACAACGTCCTTTGGTGAAACCATACTGTAGATCGTGTAGGATGTAATTACGATTAAAATGATTGAGCAATTGATTCAACATTACTTTTTCTGACGACACGCTGGTCCTGGCACATGGGAGGTCGCACCAGGCGGTGGCCGAACTGGCGGCACGTGGGGTTGCGACAATCGTCGATAGGAGCCGGCAATTGGGACTCGAGGTGGCTTTGCACAAGTCCGAGGCCATGTGTTTTTATGGTCCTCGCAACGCACCACTGTCGGGTTTCCAAATAGCGTCAGGACGGGTTCACATCGGCGTTGAGTCGACGATGAAGTACCTGGGACTCTTCCTCGACAGCCAATGGAACTTCGTGGAGCACTTCCGACGTTTGGCTCCCAGACTGGAGCGGGCCGGGGCTGTCTTGATGCGTCTCCTGCCCAATCTAGGAGGTCCAAACGCCTCCTGGCGGAGGCTCTACGCGGGGATCGTGCGGTCCATGGCCCGCATATATTTACGGGGCACCGGTGTGGGCGCGTTCTCTGAGGCTGCGACCAGCCCGGTGGTTAAACGCGTCCCAAAGGATCATGGTCTCAGGCAGGTATGGTCTCCCGTGAGGCGGCGAGCCTCCTTGCCGGACTGCCGCCGTGGGATCTGGAGGCAAAAATCCTCGCGCACATCTGGGAGTGGCGGCTCAGCGGACAGAGCTCCGGCGGGATCTTATGGTGACATGGAGAGTGCGATTGTCGCAACCCAGCACCGGCACGCCACAATTGTGGCGATAAGTCCCCTCTTTGAGGAGTGGCTTGAGAGGCGCCACGGCGTTCTTACCTTCCGCCTAACGCAGGTCCTCACCGGAGACGGTTGTTTCGGGAGGTTCCTGTTTAGGATAAAGCGGGAGTTAACGCCCGGGTGTCACCACTGTATGGATCGCCCGGAGGACACGGTGGAGGTCTGCCCGGCTTGGGCGGAGCACCGCCGTGTCCTCACGGAGGCGATCGGCGGCGGCGATCTCTTGCGTCCGGCCCTGGTTCGGAGCGAGAGTGCACGGGAGGCCGTTACCTCCTTCTACGAAGCAGTAATGCTCGCGAAGGAGGAGGCGGAACGCATGAGGGAGAGGCAAGGTTCGCGCCCTCGAGCCCCTAGTCGCTGCAGAAGATGCCCCGGGCGTCGGGAGTCGAAGGCCGATTTCCGGCCGCCGTAGGCGCGGGCTGCGGACGGATTTCGAGGGTCGACGGCGCGCGGCGCTTTGTGTTCCACGCGCGCCTCAAAGAGATGTTAGCATCAACTGACGGGGTCCGTTAGGACCAATGCCTGCCAGGGTTGCGAGTTTGTACGAAAGGGATATCGTGGCCCTGGCACATAGGCAACGGAAGGAACACGGGTGAGTTTTAGTCAGTAAAAGTCTGACACGCCCTCGAAATTATTTGAAAATTTTCCACCAAAAAAAAAAGGCTTTAATTTACGTTAGAATTAAAAAAAACTTATTTTGCCGAAATAAGAATATATGATTTACGTACGTAATACGTAAAAATTATCGTATTAACTATTTAATAGAGAGATTTATCTAGATAAATAGCAATTTTTTTAAATAAAAATATCTCATGAAAGGGGATTTTTTCAAATTACCTGAATGTTAAATTGCTAGATTATCTTGTCTTATATTATCCTGTTTATGTTGTATTTACTCTGTTATAGCTAAAAAGGAAAATAAGGAAAAATATATAAAATGCACACTAATATATTACAAAACCGTTATTACTCGAGTTCCTAACTATTCATAATAAGTTAGTAGGTAGTCTGTAGTCTGTGGTTCCACTGTAAACTAGCTGACTTACGTCACGGGCAACTCGTCTGTAGTCTGTACACGCGCATCTGTCTCTTTCTTAGTTACCGAATGAAACTGAGCGCAGCGATCTATCTGCCAGCGACTAAGTGCACATTTTGTTCGATAAATAATTACATAATATATTTATTGTAGATCTGTTTATAGGTAATGAATATGTAGCAGTTCTTTGGTGGGTTCAAATTATAGAATAACTTTATATTTTTATATTTCGAAACAAACATTCCACCATAAGACGTCATCATAAATACTTACCTACTGTCTAGAAACTACATAAAGTATTTTGTACTTGCTTGAACCAGTATAAGGAGAAATTGAATTCTTTAATATCTTCTTAATTACACACCGATTAAATCTGTGACTAGGCGAAAAATTGGGGGGAAACAGATCTTTGCTAGGTGCCATAGTTTTTAAGTTATAAATGTGGCCAAGCTGGGGAGATGCGCCCCAGGTCGGCCACCTATAAACCCTAATAACGTTTGCACCAGTGACCGACAAATTCTGATATTTGGCAACAAATTTCGACTAATCAGTGACCATTTTTTTGTGTTATCAAAATTAAAATCCCTGATGGTGGCCATGACAGTCTCATTCACACACATTTCTCTCCTAAGATAACATACATACAGTAAAGGCGAGCATGCTCATTTACACCAAGACACACAAGACAACACCACACACATTCACACATTATAGGTAAAATAGCCATTAACATTTCATAGTATCTTGTAGATACATAATCGGAATAAGACGGCACGGTTGGCGCAGTGGTTAAGCGATTGACTTTAAATGTTTGTAAACGCACCCACGATACAGGAGAAATTCCTAGTGTGGGGCTACGTTTTAAAAAAAAAAAAAAAAATCATTTTAACAATTTTTATAATTGTGTGTAGTGGTTGAATGCAGGTCCTCATAGTTGTGTGAGATGGGAATGTGTCTTGAGGCATGATGTGGCTGCCATGAACAGTGACCTGGACTTGATTAGCGAGCAGTCTCGGTACTTTGGACTGCAGATCAACCCTAAGAAATCCCAGGTCATAAATATCGGCGGAAGGTATATGCGGAATAGGCTCAATGTTGCGTCGCTGTCTCCATTCTGTCCGAATGTAGTTCAGATTGAATACGCAAATACGGTAAAAAACCTGGGGTGACCGTGGACTCTTACCATATCGTGGACTACCCATGTTGCTCAAGTCAGTCTCAAAGTACACTAGACGTTCCATTCGTTAAAATGCCTCCAGAGCTTCTTACCCTTGAATACCAAAATCTTCCTTGCTCAAACTCACATACAGCCCATCATAGACAACGCCTGTTATTTGGATGCCACCGAGGAGCTTTTTAATAAACTTGAGCGTTTGCAAAATATCTGTATTCGTTTTGTTTTTAACCTTAAAAAGTATGATCATGTTTCTAACTTCCGCAATATACTCAAGTTGCTCCCTATTCGACTTCGCAGGATTTCGGGACAAACATGAAATCAAAAGCTCGTCTAAAGGTCTCAGTATCGTGAAAATAACTGCGGTGTTCCCCAAGGGACCATACTAGGGCCGCCTTTATTCTTGCTATAATTATTTTAATGACTTGCCTAGTGTAACTTCCCACAACTGCATATTATACGCTGACGATACGACCCTCAGTATTATAAACGAAAATGACGACATTGTCGAGTACTTACCAAAATGAAATAAACATGACATTAAATAAAATTATTACATGGCTTGAACACAATAATCTTCATATTAATATTTAAAAAAAACAAAAATGATACAGTTCCAGACATTTATCAGTACGCGTCCACGGCTCTAAATACAATATGGAAATGAGACGATAGAAGAGGTCGATTACGCAAAATTCTTGGGGATAATAATTAACAAAAACTGTAACTGGAAATCTCATAATGATAATTTATGTAAGAAGATAGTTAGATTTGTATTCGTTTTATATAGACTAACACGTGTGGCTAGTGTTAATGCGGCACTATGTGGATACCATGGCTGGCATGTGTCATCAATTTTGCGCTATGGCATTATAATACGGGGTCATTCGGTTGTACTTAAAAACGAGTGTTTCGAGTTGTGTTCCACTATTTAAAAAACTTAAATACTGCCACTTCCAGCACGGTACATTTTTGAAATTTGTATAATTTTTGTACACTTACATAGACATGAATTTGACTTTTGTAATGATGTTGTATCCAGACCACAGAACATAATATACCCGACGGGATCCAGACCCAGCCGCAAAGTGCATATGCTTAATGTTCTTAAGCGTATAAATAAATTGTTTTCTAATAATGTATACTGCATGTCCATTACTGTTTATAACAAATTACCTCACGGCTTCAAAACTGTCAGCCTCAGAACATTTAAATGTAAATTATTTAACTTTCTAAAGCAAATGTTATTACTCGACTAAATATTTTAGGAATGAAAAATTTACCTAAATATTTGACATGATTGCCTATAAATAATTTTTTGTCTCCTTGACCATAGTGCATTTTGACTTATACATATAATTAATCTCTTTTACAACTATTGTTCAGGCTTCTTGGCGGGAAAGTGAAGCGTCATGTTAGCAGTTTTGTTTTATTTTCTAAAATTTGTGTTTAGCCGAATATTAATGTGTAATAGTGGTGGATTATTAACCATTAAGTGTTCGTGAACCTGCACTAGTGTAGGCAAATGAAACAAAACAGTGCAACATCACTTTAAGTTCTCTCAAGAAGTCCGCGCGAGGTTTCAGTAAAGTGCCACGTCTTTACTGAAACTCAAGGGGAGCGGGGCGGGATCTATCATTGAATGGAATTCATTTCATAATTATACATTATTAATATTAGTTACAGCTTTGTACTAGTTACCTAATTTTACATGACACTGGCTAAATGCACAAACCATGCGAAGCCAAAAAAGAAAAAAAAAAAAAAAAAAAAAAACTATATTTCAATTTATTATAAATTCTATATATAATTTAATTTTAATGTGACCAATACTTTTACAAACCATATTTGTACGCCGGAAACGGCAGAAGATCGTAATACATAATTCACATAACAACTTTGTACAATATTCTGACAAGTAAATGCATTCTATTCTATTCCAAGTATATCCTCATAATGTATGTTTATATTTAAATAAGTGATTAGTGGTAGTTTTAATTAGTGTGACACGTTGTCCACATCTCTTTGTCTATTTTCCTATCGCAGGTATGCTGGAGATTTCTTTAGAAATAAGCATCACCTATGTACGTATTTTTCTGTTCCTTTCTTCTTGTCTGTCTACGTGTGTACATAAACTGTTAAATAAATAAATAATTTTGAATGTATTATTTTTCTTGTAAAAAGTGCCCTAGCGGCACTTTTTACAAGAAACGAAAAAGTGACGTAGTCCCAGCGGAAACACTTTTTGTTGAATAGCTCCCCAATGGTTGGATGCACCCATACACAATTATTACACGACGACGTCATACACTTATCTGCTAAACTGAAATTCGACATTTTTCGAAATGACGCACACGGGGTTTGCCGCTGATAGCCGAAATACAGGCTCTGCCTAGTTTGGCTACAGATGACCATACTCCTGAGTATAAGTGTTCTGTGTGACCATAACACATAAACTGACCTAAATTAGCCTGTTATAATATTTTGTAATTTATGTTTAAGTTTTCTTTGAATAAACATTATTATTTTTATAAAGTATCATTTACTAGCAGTTGTATGAAGAGGAACCGAGAATATGATCACACTCACAGTAAACTTAAGACTCCATGACGTCCATCATGTTGGTGAAGTTTCCCAAATTTGGTTTGGGAAACTTCACCAACATGATGGACGTTGTTTAGGTAACAGGCTGGTATCTGCAACTTCATGAGAGCGGTTCGCTAACGAAATAAAATTATGTACATGTAGACATACATACGGGAATGAAGAAGATACAGAAATGTTTAATTTGTGGATCGATCTATAATGGCTGCATTCCGTATTGGACTGTAATCGCTTACAGCGCTCACATCAATAATTTGCGTACCGAATTAGATATTACGATTATGCTAACTCGGAACGCTCTCACGGTTGGATTACAGTATTTCCTTGTTAAAAAACCACACATACACATTTTTTACACATCTTCTTTGGTTAGATGGCGACTGTAGCCACCCACTAGCCAGAAGCACACGAGTACTTTTTTATGCCAGAAGCACAATTTCGAAAATGCCACGCTAATTAGATGAGACCCAAAACAAAACAACCCAACTGTCATTTTTGACAGCGCTCACGGTGATACTAATATATTTAATGGCATGGACGGCGTTATCGCAAGATGGCGCATGTCATGACGTTTCACGAGACATCGTTTTCGCGTTAACGCTAAAGCGCAGGCCACACCACCAGCTAGCGGGCGGGCGAACATCATTTCACCTCTTTACATGGTTAGTCGGTAGCTCGCGGTGTGAACCGAAGTATGTAAGAGGTGAAACGATGTTCGCCCGCCTAGCCCGCCCCCCCGCTAGCTGGCGGTGTGGCCTGCGCTTAATAGAAAACGGATTTTAGCGCGCTCAAATCGAGTACAGTCTATGTCGGAACGCACCGTATAATGTCACTCATTTTTAGGGTTCCGTACCCAAAGGGTAAAACGGGAACCCTATTACTAAGGCTCCGCCGTCTGTATCTCATGAACCGTGATAGTTACAGTTGAAATTTTCATAGATGACGTATTTCTGTTGCCGCTATAGCAACAAATACTAAAAACCAGAATAACATATTAAATTAAAATAAAACAAATATTTAAGGGGGCTCCCCATACAACGTGATTTTTTTTGCCATTTTTATAGATAATGGTACGGAACCCTTCTTGCGCGAGTCCGACTCGCACTTGGCCGGTTTTTTTTACTTTTCAGTATACTCTCGTCTATATTATCATAATGATGTGTGACGAGTGCTTAGCATCGAATTATGAGAGCACAACAGTTACTTGAATGGGTAAAGAAAATACCAGAATTATTTCTTAAATTATATTAGATACATCTACACCTGCGACTCAGGCAATGTGGTGATGATGTCAGAATCACCAGGGTCGGTGATGGCGAGTGTGCACACCCTGTAGTACTTTCCGCATGCTGTGCCCAATTCGATGTTGTTCCCACTGTAGTGGTGAACGCCAGTCTTGGCCAGGAGTGCGTAATACTCGATTTCCGATTTCCTATAACAAAGGTATAACATTGTTACAACATAAAACAATATGTACAGTCATGAGCATAAATATATTACTATGAACAGCTTGGCAATAATATTTGATTGCATAATTCATCCATTAATATAATATGACGACAATTTATACGTGATAATTTGTGGAAGGCATACATGAGTGGCAGCACATTAATATTTGACATCAAAGGAACAACAAAACTATCTGGCAAGACAAGATGCCAAAATATAGGATGCTGCACCGGCTTAAAAAATATGTGTCAATGCAATATTAACGGACATCTCTTGCATCATAAATATCTATCTACTCAGTTAAATTCAGAAGAATGGGATACCACATTGGTGATCGAAAACACTTAACATCACTTTGGCAACATAAAAACCTGACAGAAGGAATGTTTCGAGTTTTCTTCTGTATCGCAATCAGTGCCACTCGTTTGAAAGGAGAAATGTCAATAAGTTATTTTTTCCTTTTGCCAACTCGGTTGATGTTGACTATTCTGGCAGTATTAATTACCAATCTTAAAATAGGTGAGTATTAATTTAAATATACTGTTAGGTTTTTATGCTGCCAAAGTGATGTTAGATATTTTCGATCACAACATACTTCTGAATTTATGACACAAGACATGTCCGTTAATATTGCATTACCATCATATATTTTGGTGGTGCTCGTCTCACCACATACTTTTGGTATTCCTTGTGTCACATATTAGTGCTGCCACTGTATACATGCCTTCCACAAATTATCACATAATTATAATGAATGATGAATCATGCAATCAGATATTATTGCCAATCACTAAACTTCATAGTAATATATTTATGGTCATAACTGTACCTATAATATATATAGATGATCACATAAATTGTTCATATGCAGTAGGTACCTAACCAGTAAGTTATAAATGCGTAGACACTGATTTATAATTTAAATAAATGCTAAACTTGCTCACCTGTCGAAGTTCAGCAAATGAGTTCATGACTACTCCATAGGTTTCCCGTGTGGATCAGAAACAGTCATGGTTATATTTGCATTTTTTTCAATTTCAAATTAAATAGCTACACATTATTAACCTGCTGTATGTTATATGCAAGATTCAGTAGGAATTTTATTGTCTATGATTGTGACACAAAATTAGGAAGTTTCTATCCTGTGTTTCTAGCTTACTAGAACAATTGACTTGAGTACTCCGGGTAACCAAGTTGCATGATTTCAACATGACTGCTTCATGAAACACTGAGGGAATCCATACTTCTTAGTCCAAAGACTCCATATGCTTCCCTTTGACAGACACAATATTGGGAAACTCTACTTCTCAGTAGTCTCACCTTAGAGGAGGAGCATTCTTAGCAATGATGACCAGCTTAGCTTTGCCCTGGCGGAGAGTCTTCAGTGTCTGCTTGTATCCAAGACAGTACTTGCCAGATTTCATAACCAGGGCCAAGCGGGAGTTGATAGACTCGATGGTCTTTTTCTGAAAAAAAAAAGAGAACCAATTGAAGGACTGGACATGTCTTGAGTTACTGGATGACGCCTCTTTTGTGATTTAGATTAGTTGTGGAGTCATTTATTTGCATTAATCTGAAATCATCGGCGGCTGGCACCTACGCTCCAGGTGCCAGCCGCCGATGATTTCAGATTAATCCTAGTCATAAGACGCTTGTTCAATATTACATTACTTACAGCTAACCTGCAAAATACATGTTTGATACGTTCTCAACCTTACAAATTATGAAATAAGTAAGCCTATCTTGTATCAATTGATCTTGGACTTTCATTTATTTAGGGTATTTTACAAAAAGATATGAAATAACCCCGTTCAAGTCCAACAATGTTTCGAACACGTGTAGGGCACTAACCTGTTTCTTGGCCGCAACCATTGTGTTTGTTGTTGTAATCACGAATTACTGAAATAGAAAATGAAAAATAAGCTTTTCTTTCTAAACACGAACACTCTATTTCGATTTCAATGAACAATAATGTAATTTCTAAGAGAATATAATGTAACGCACCTCTCGTAAAAACGCGTTGCAAAGAAAAGAACGAATGAATCAATGAATGAAATGAAGTTCAAGGAATTGGAATGAATGAAGTAAACTAGTGGAACTATTGACCGAACGAAGCACAGATTTAGGAAGTTTTCAAAATATTCGATACCATGGAATTGGTATGTACAACAATGTAATACGCCACAAATGATTACATATTATGCTCAATACTATGTTTGTATAATAGTTCTCGGCAAGTTTCCGATAAAAGTTAGGTGAAAAAATTGCATTTTGCGATTTTAATTGATCGATCGATCATTGCACAATTATCTACGAGTTCTTAAAGTAAATGACACAACAGAAATTTTATGAGAAAAGTTTAGTAAAAAGGTTTTTAAGAGATTCAACTTCAAATGTCACTTTAAATATACAGCTCCCCTACAAAACTTTAGAGATATCGTCATTTTAATCCGTAGACAGAGAATGCTATTCTCTGTCTACGTTTTAATCACACGTTTCCGTGTTTTCCACGAGACCACTCACGACGTAGCTTGACAGCTGTCAACTTTTTGCAAAAAAGAAGGCCGACGGCGGAGGGGACAAAATGTGCAAGTTTTTTAATCCTTTCATAATTATTATCAATTGAATAACTAAGACTAGATTCGGTACTCGGTATCTAGAAAGATACCGGGACTGCCTCGTTGGTATAGTGGCTGCAAGCGCTACTGCTGAGCATGAGGTCCTGGGTTCGATTCCCAGTTTGGGTAAAGTGTTATTGGGATTTTCCATTAGAAACATAATAGCAGCTCGGAGCCGGGATTTGTGCCCTGTTGATGGCAATAGGCTCGCCCCCTATTACATGGGACTTAAACATAACTGGCGAAATGTGGGTGTACTATAGGTACACCTCTGCCTAATCCTTCCTGGATTACAGGCGTGATGTTATGGATGATTTGGTCATATACGTGTGGCGCCGCGTCTGCGAAACCTCTTACGAGAGATGTGCTTTATGTGTGGGGCCAGCATTAATCCAGAGTTGACGTGACAAGAGAAACTTCATCCACTAAATGGTAAACGTCACTTCCGACTGGCGATTTAGTGGCGCTAGAGCACAAATACCAATAACAAAGCAGTTTTTGTTGGGAATTTTCACAGAGAGTAGTAAATTCATAATTAGAGACAATTATTGAGGAAATGCCTAGATGTAGTGTACCAAATTGTAAAGAAACTGGAGGCCACCAGTTTCCTCGAGATGAGAAACTTAAAAAATTGTGGCTCAAAGCGATAAGGCCAGCAAAATTTGAGCCTAAAAGCGGGGCGAGAGTGTGTCATAAGCATTTCAAGGAAAGTAACTATGAAAAGATTGGTAAATACTCAGGTATGTATTAAAAATGATTATTTTTAGTTTGACTAGGTCACCAAAAACCTCTTATTTGTACGTAACCTCTATCTACCTGCATCACATAACTTAAAATGTATGAACTTTATATTGCGATTTTATAAAACTCTAAAATAAAACAAACTGCCCATAAAAACAAACAAACAAATTAATGGTTAATTATCATTATTTATTGTTAATACCACTCAGACTTAAAATATAACGTCAAACTTTCTAACGTTATTACTAAAAAGATACAATGTTATCATACACTAGAGTGTAAAAATTAATTATACCATGAAGCAAGTCTAACAACATAAAATTATAAAAATATAAATGAATTTAGGTACAACAAATTATATTTCAATTAGGTCTGCTTTCAGTGCTTTTCTTCCACGTAAAGAGGCACCTCTTTTTCTTAACTCTTCTTTTAACTTACATATTTTCCAAATGGAATACAATGACATGTTCTAAATCGGAAAATTGTCAAGAAATCAACGCAAATAAGAAATCCGAAGCGTGTAAATTTATAACTCACTGAATTACAAGGGTTCGTACAGTAGTGGCGCCATCTGAGATCAGCTTTCACTTGCCGGCCGGCCCCATGCCGCCATGCCGGCCCCATTGAACGTCACCGCATCAAACCCAAAGGATCAAAGGCAAACGTCTGTCAGAAGTGTCAGAACTGTCAGTTTTACTTTTACCGAATGCGCTCGCTCACTCGCTCAGTCGCTTTACGCACAGTCGCACAGAGTACATTTGGCTTTACGCTTACGCACGTCACTCGGCAAGTCGGTATTGGTGAATTTATGTATAAGGAAGTTGTGCGTACTACCTAATCTATTTAATTAATTATCAATTAAAAGGATCTCTTGCTTAAAAGTTAAGTAACTTTTTGATAACATGTCAGAAAAAAGTGCTAAAAAAGTTAAAAGTTCAGGACCCTCCGCTATAGGAAAATTCTATCTTTTAGCATACAATGGTATCCAAACTTTGGGGTAAGTTCAAAGTTTAAATAATTCCTACATATTAACAAAATATCATGTATTGTAACAATGTCTTGTTACCTATTATCCAGAAGTAATTGTAAGCTATTCACAATATCCAAAGTGCAAGAGAAAACAAATCTGTTACATTGTTGGTTATGTGGTACTGATATAGCTATGTGTATTAAGTATTCAACTTATCAATTGATAATTTTCTAATAAAGTTTGTGAATAAAAATAATTTTTCTGAAAGAATTAGTTACAATAATAATTACAGAAAGTAAACTTATTGTAAATTTTAGACTGCTTAAACTTTATCAGATGGCACATTTTGTATTTTTTGTTATTATTTAATGATAGTACTTACATAAGTACATACATACATAGTATTTACATAATAATATTTTCCACCACTCCTAGGTCTCTATTTTGTTTCAGAGGAGAAGAAGTACCTAGTAAAATATAGCTGATATAACCAATGTTTGTTTCAGATGGTCATACATGCTGTTGCAAACACTTTCACATTTCCTAAATCGTGGAAGTTTGGACACCTTCTGGCCGTTAATTAAAACCACTGTGGTTATATTCCAAAATGCTGCAGTACTTGAGGTAAATTTATAGTATTAAAAACATTAACTATTATTTTGCAAGTGGCAAGCGTTGCGTGGAACTCCCCCAGTTAGATGGACGGACAACCTTAAAAAATGTGGATGGGACAGGCTAGATACGGAAGGCGGAGGACAGGGTGATGTGGCACAGCCTGGGAGAGGCCTATGTCCAGCAGTGGACTACAATAAGCTGTGTTGATTGAACTAGTATTTGCTGCAGTAAACTACTATCTATTAATAATACAGCAAACCAGCAACTTCAATTTGGCAAGCAAAAATACAGAATATAGCATGCTGCTCAAGATAAAATTCCAATTAAATTTCCGAAACCTATATAAATGCAAAATAATCAGTGGTAATATTGTAAAAAGAGACATAGATGTCAGTAGGTAATATGCACCTTATTAATATAATTTGTAATTGGCAGGGCAAAAAAGGGAAGTGTAAAAGGAAAACAGAGTATTCTATTTTTTTTTGCATCTACACATTTTTCCTACACAGATTTTTCCTCGAAAACTGTGATAGGTTGATAGGTGAGATAGGTTTTAAGCCCATTTGTTCAACAGTCCTTAAAATTTGAGGTATATTATTCTACACACTATTTATTGTGTTAATACTCACTCAAATTACAAAATAAATTACTGTTTAGGTACTGTTTTTGTATTTACTGTCTTGTCATTGTATTTAAAATCATTATAATAATTTAGCATAAGTATGGTTTGTACTAAGTATTATACCTAGCGCATTTTAATTAAAGCATTATTTATAAAGTCATATTGTAGCAATATGTGGTTAGTAAAACTAAACAACTTTATAGCAGCCTTAGGCCCTTTAACACGGCACGGTTTCTTTACGGTACGGCGTATAAACCGCGCCGTAGAAAAAACGAGTGTCAACAAGTTTCCATAGTGATCCATACAACATTGACGACCGTGCCTACACACGGCGAATAAACCGTAGTTTTTCACGCCAAGAAAAACGTGTGTGTATAAAGACGTAAGAAGATAAGACGGCTTTAGACAGAGAGTAAGGGAAAAATAATAAATAATATGCTGTTCTGAGCCGGGACCATTTTGGTTACCCATTGAAAGGGTTTTCGATAGGGTTTTTCTAAGCGGTTAAACAAAAACCCATACGATATGGGTAACCCTTTTGAACAGCTTAAATTAAATTTTGGTTACCCGTTGAAAGGGTTTTCGATTAACTGCTTAGAAAAACCCTATCGAAAACCCTTTCCGTTGAAAGGGGTTTCGATAGGGTTTTTCTAATGGTAACCAAAATGGTCCCTGGGTAGAATAGAGATAGAATTGGTCAAGCTACGCGCGCTGGGCGGATATCGAAATAACATAATATTATGATTTCTCATATAACTGGGTTTCAAGTAGGTATAGAACCCATTGAATGGGTTATCATATGTAACCCTTTCACTGGGTTTCATGTATAAAACCCATTCACGGTTTCTGCTGAAAATCAGCGCTGTGACGATAGGTTTGTCCGAAGTCACAGCATTTTGCTGAGCAGAGACCTGTTCTTGCACAGATGTGACGCACGGTTATTGTAATTGTTCATAATTAGTATAGTTTGTTTGTTTCAAAAGTAGTTATTTTTCCACTCGGCAATCGGCATTTTGTTTTTGTTTTCATTGTTTGTTTGTCGACTTTGTTGTCATCACCATAGACTAATATATATAGAATCACAGATAACTATAAACTAGTCAGAGTATAGAATGAGATTATAAACTATTTAGTAAACACTTTGTAAATTGTCTTTGGTCCCTGACATCAACCAGTGGACAAGATTGTCAGAATGCTTAAAGTATTGGATGCGAGGCTTTTGGCTACTTAGTATGTCCTTTTTTTTTTTGGACTTTTTTTTGTTGTACTGTGCGTTTTGTTTGTGCAGAATAAATAAGTTTTCTTTCTTCTTTCTATTCAATTGGTTATCATGTAACCCTTTCATTGTGTTTCTAGTATAAAACCCATTAAATGGGTTACATCATGATAAAGGTAACCCATTGAATGGTTTACCCCCTCGAAAGGCTTAACTCTTAACCGGGGTTGTACGGTCCCTGGTTCTGAGGCAACATATTATACTTATACATTCTGTTTAAATAATAAAAGTTAACAGGTATGGCTTCCTATACAGGTGTTTGGTCTACCAAACACCCTGTATAGGAAGTCATACCTGAGGCCACACATTTTTTTGAGGGATAGGGTGTGTCATTTTCTAGCACTAAATTGTTTTATTATTTATTTTAAAAAAATCGTACCTTATCGTTATCACCATTTTAAGAATGGAAACTCATCATCATCATTTCAGTCGAAAGGTGTCCACTGCTGGACATAGGCTTCCCCCAAAGGGTTTGCCATAATCGCAACGCAAGCGAGTTGGCGATCGCATTAAGGTGTTAAAATGCGTAGAGAACGCTGCTGCCCATTCTCTAGTAAGTACCTTAGTCGCCTTTTACGAAACCCACGGGAAGAAATAGGGTGGTGCTGTTCTTTACGTCTGGCACCACACGAAACACATAATTAAATAATATTCTGAAACCAATTATCGTTAATTAAGTCATTTTCTAGAACCAACGTTAATTAAGTCATTTTCTAGAACCAATTATCGTTACATTAAATGTGCATTGCAATTAAAACACCAAAAGTTATTAGTTTACGTTCTATTACAGCCACAAACAAAAAGATATGACAACATGAAGAAAACATATCTCGGGTATTGTGCCCACATAAAACATAGTTTATATTTCTATGGGTGAAAACTTATAGCTACCACTATTCCGAAGAAAATTGTGTCGGCCCTTCTACCAAACATCCTGTATATACCTATATGTATATCATAACTAGCTGTACCCGCGCGGTTACACTCGCGTGTTTCATACGTTGGTGTTTATGAGATTTAGTGTGAAAGTTAATGTTCCAAGCGAACAGGGGCCCAAGTCTGCTATTTTTATAAATTCAGTCATTCCAACACGATCCCATTGTCATGCCATTGTCATTTTGCTAAAAGTTCGTAATCTGGTAAATTCATAATGGTCGATCATTTTCTTTGCAATTTCTTTCAATGTAGTGTCAGTTGCCGACCATTGGAAAGTCATAATGACGCCATTATAATAGTAGATTACCAAACTTGTCAAAATCAACAATTATGAAATCAATGATCGACCATTCTGACACTATTGTAATAGCAGACTTGAGGCCCTGACCAACTGTACTTCGGAACTCGAGCATTTAGGGTTCCGTACCAAATGTAGAAGTTATAAATTGTTTAAGCTTAGTTAATCCATAAGCAAAATTAAGTTTGTTGTAATAGTAAAATGAGGAAATTCTTTGGTGCTGGGGTTGTATGGCATAAAAAAATTACTCGCTTTCCGTTTGCCCACTATAGGACAGCGACTTCTCTACAAAACTAATAGCAGTGAATTGGGACTGGGATTGTGAATTCAACTGCACATTTACCGCTGAGTCGGTGACGGTCGGTGATTCTTCAATTTTGCCGGCATAAGGGGTCAAAAGATCTTTTTTATTATTTAAATTAGCCAACGGAATTAAAACATTAAAATTACCTTCATTAAAGTTTCCTGAGAATCGGATTATTTTGACTCCCAGCCGTGCTTCCCCAAAACGAGCAATAAAAGTACCATCCTGAAACACCTGGAACTCAAATGGGAATAGTTTTCCCGCTGCCATGAGTTGACAGGTGGTTCCGTAGGTGCCATGGCAAGACATTTCAGCAACGTATTTACGCTTCACACCATAAACAGCTCCTGACCGATCCTGGGTGAAAGGTTGAAACCTATCCCAGTTGATTGACACGTGGCGCACAATGCTGGCCGAATTTGAGAAGCCATGGCCACGTTACCGTTCACCAAATAGGATAAGGATGAAAATGAGCATGCGCCATCACCAGGTTTATTTACTATTTTGCAAAGTATTTGCGCTCCGTTACAAGTGATAATTTGCGACTTCTTGACACAATCAATGGCATTAAATTGGGAGTGGGGTTGTGAATTCAACTGCACACATTCCGCTGATTCAGTGAAAGTCGGTGATTCTTCAATTTTGCCTGCATGAGAGGTCAAAAGATTATTTTGATTATTTAAATTGGCTAACGGAATTAAAACATCAAAATGACCGTCATTGAAGTTTCCTGAGAATCGGATTATTTTTACTCCTTGTTGTGCTTCCCCAAATCCAGCAATAAAAATACCATCTTGAAACACCTGGAACTCAAATGGGAATAGTTCTCCCGCTGCCATGAGTTCACAGGTGGTTCCATAGGTGCCATTACAAGACATTTCAGCGACGTATTCACGCTTTGAACCATATTATTATTTATTTATTTATTAAAAAAAACAATGTTTACAAAAATCTTGACTTATGGACTTTGTCCCGCAAAACCATTTTCACGGTAACACAAAAACACATGAACAGCTCCTGACCGATCCTGGGTGAAAGGTTGGCATCTTTTCCAGTTGTTAGACACGTGGCGCACAATGCTGTCTCGAATTTGAGAAGCCATGGCCATGTTACTGTTCACCAAATAGGATAGAGATGAAAATAAGCATGAGGCATCGCCAGGGATAATTACTATTTGGCAAAGAACTTGCACTCCATTAGAAGTGATAATAATTTGACTACCCATTTTAATTAAACAATGCTCACGACCAGTTAGTAACGTATAAAATATTACTTGAACGTAATTTTCTTTATAGCTACCTTTTTACAACCCTTACAACACCAGCCTAAACCAAAGATACTGAACAATAAAATTAAAATACGAACGTAGGTATTCAAGAACACTTTTTCTAGTAAGAACGACTAATACTAAAAACTATATGGTAATACCACAGTGTGAAATACCTAAACAATAAGTAATTCGCAAAGAAATAAAAATAACAAAATTCTAACCAGCCAATAGGTAAGAACACAATTATTATTATCCTCCAATTTAAAATTAGGAAGCGAAACAAACCAAAACGAAGACTTAAACTAAACAACGACGATCAAAAATATTTCAAAGCAAATTAGTAGTAATAACTAAATATCGCAGAACATAAATTTCGGTAAAAATAGCTTGAACGTGTATCGCTTAGGTAACCTCTGGTTTTACAGTATTCTGTGATAGATACATGAGTTCGTTTTTTGAAACGATCGGCTCTGGTTAAACATTGTGAAGTTTTCCCCTTGGCATTCTCGACTTTATTGCTATAACTGCAACGTTAAAATTACCTGAATACCAATTAAAATCTCATTTCATTATCTTTTATCATACGCCTGCATACTGAAAAATACTGGCCACCAAAAATTGGCATAAAAACTTTAGAACGTTATCATGCCTGCTTATTACTGAAATATACTGGCCACCATGGACCTATAAAAAAAGGTCCATGCTGGCCACCTAGAAATTGGTATAAAAACTAAAGATAAACCTCAAGGAACTTTCAAATTCTTATTACAATGTAAAATATGCATTAATGCGTTGTCGTAAAATTCGTATTTGGATCTTTATCGGCTTCCGAATTCTAATTTCAATGTAAAGTATGCAATATCGCGTTGCCGTACGATTCAATTTGGATCGTAACTGAATTTGCAACTTTTTTCATACAAACATTAAACACCCTTATTTACACCCTTAAGGGCCTAATTTCGTAAAACCCTTTCTTAGTGAGCACCTAGAAGCCGAAAGGAACAATCAGGCCAACATTCATGTCTTTAACTTTAAAAACATAGGACTTTCATACAAACTTTGACACCCCTTTTCAACCCCTTAGGGTGCGAATTTAAAAAAAACCTTTCTTAGTGCGCGCCTGCACCCCATAGAGAGTGCTTGTACCGAATTTTAGACCTCACGGCCCAGTAGTTTCCGAGATTTCGTGATGAGTGATTAGTGAGTGGACTTCTAGTATATAGATTACAGGTGTTCACGGCATTCACATAAAACCTTGGTTTCCAAATTTCGTAAATAATATGATATGATAAAAAATATTAAAAAAAACGGATAATAATTTTCCAGGCGACTAATAACTTAAAGGGCGACTAACTATTTGCTACTAAAATAATAACTTGGCAGCGATTATTAGTCATCTACTGTTATTGAATCATTTGGGTTAGGTTAGGTTAGAACAGTAACCATTAACAAGCGAAGGCGAGCGAGCGAAGCGAGCGTGCCGCGGTAGCGGCCGCCGAGCGCCAGATCCCCTCTATTGTTGGTAAATTCAGTTACCAAAACAAAAATTCGATGCCAGTTTAAATTAAAATAAAGCTAAAAACTGATTATTGAGCTGCTACTTTCTACTTAAAATAATACTTCGCTGTAGCTGCCAACCTATTATTTTTGCTGCCAACCTATTATTTTTGCTACCGGCTTTAATTATTTTTTAATCCCAAATTCAGATTAATTTGTCGCCGTGTTAAATACATGCCAAAAAAAACAGCAAAAATAGAACAAAATTGCCTTACTCACTCAAGTATCAATAAATTTACAAAAAAAATAAAAATATAAGCATAACTAGTATGACATTGGCCAAGGTTAAATGTTTGTTTAAATGACTGCGCAAAAGGGTTTTGGTTTACGGCAGGGAACCAAAAACACATCCAAATCAGGTAGTTTTTAGTTGAGTTCGTTGTATTGAATACAGTGAGAGTGTGCAAGACAAGGCAAACAGATAGACTTATATAGTTATGTTCCAAAATCCATGGTTGATTTCATACAAGCACTGTATGAGTTGCTATAGTACAGTCGGTGACCAGCATTACATGACCCCTCTTACAAAGAAGAATAATGGAAGAGGGGTCAGGTAATGCTGGCCTAATTGCGTAACACACTATCACAATCTGAATGATTTTGAAGTATATTGCTAATCCATAGCTTCATAAATTCGAAAAATGTGTCTGCCCAACAACGTAAATAACGCAATAAATGTTGTTAAACTGCAAAGAAAATAATCGACCATTATGAATTTACCAGATTACGAACTTTTAGCAAAATGACAATTGCATGACAATGAGATCGTGTTGGAATGACTGAATTTATAAAAATAGCAGACTTGGGCCCCTGATAGTGTGTTACGCAATTACCCCGCAGTACCTATGTCATGTATAGTCTTACACAATATGATTGGTATGTAGTTATGTACTTATTAAAATGATAACAAAGTAGGTATAGTGTTGTTTACTATACTTTTTTATTATTTTCTTAGTTCATAAAGTTGACAAATAACACAAATCCTGTCTGGGGTGTCTAAAAAGTCAGTACTAGTGGGGTTATTTAAATACATAGGTTTGGCCGCTTTTCGACAAAACATTGTCATGTATGTGTAGGTACCTAATTAAACATTAAATTCGCACCGTCACTCACTCATACCGAATACACTTAACGCCTTGTTTAACATCTAAGCTTAACGCATCATCAATTTCTTCTCGATACAGTCGCCACTAGCGTCACCATTCGCGCGATGTGTTAATGATAGTTTAACCGAAAAGGTGTGAAAATAGCAAAGACAGGAGGAACCTATACCTACTTACAAAGCGATTATGGTGATTAACCAAAAAGTACAATAGTAGTGTAGTGTCTTAATGTAAAGTACATTAAGCGGTGTTTTTAGGGTTCCGTACCCAAAGGGTAAAACGGGTACCCTATTACTAAGACTCCGCCGTCTGTCTGTCTGTCCGTCTTTCACCAGGCTGTATCTCATGAACCGTGATAGCTAGACAGATGATGTATTTATGTTGCCGCTATGACAACAAATACTAAAAAACAGAATAAAATAAATATTTAAGGGGGCTCCCATACAACAAACGTGTTTTTTTTGCTCTTTTTTTGCTCGATATTGATAATGGCAACAGGTAGACGCTTGAAATATTCACAGAATATTTAGTTATCAGTAACTTTAAAAATAAATAATTAAACTAAAATAAAACAAATGTTTAACGGGGGCTCCCATACAACAAACATGATTTTTTTGCCGTTTTTATAGATAATGGTACGGAACCCTTCGTGCGCGAGTCCGACTCGCACTTGGCCGGTTTTTAGGGTTCCGTACCAAAATGGTAAAAAGGAACCCTTACGCTGAGACTATGTCTGTCTGTCTGTCACAGCTGGATATCTCATGAACTACTAATGCTATAACTTGAAATTTGGAATAGTATTAGATGACGTTTACCCAACTGTTTTGAAAATAAGAAAGAAATTTTAAAAAATATATCTTTTTTGCAACAGGGCCTAAAAGGGGGTCTTAAAAATTCGAATGGAGTCGACTGGGGCATGTGGGGTATCATATGAAAGAGCGTTGTTTGTACATTCTCAAACATATTTTTGTTTTAATACCGTTCCCCCCCCCTCTTTTCCGAAGTTTGTCTAGAGAAAAATCTGAAATTATTCTATGTGATCGAAGTTTATGTAAAGTTTACAGGAAAAATAAAACGATGTCTCTAAATAGCACAGTTTTTCAGAAATCATCAACATCATTATACGTACGGAACCATCGGTGCGCGAGTCCGACTCGCTCTTGACCGCTTTTTTTTTTGCTTGATATTGATAACGGCAACAGGTAGACGCTTGAAATATTCACAGAGTATTTAGTTATAATTTAAAAATAAATAATTAAATTAAAACAATTATTTAAGGGGGGCTCCCATACAACAGATTGTCGTTTTTATAGATAACTAGCTGCGCCCTGCGGTTTCACCCGCGCAAGTCTCGATCCCGTGGGAATATCGGGATAAAAGTAGCTTATGTCTTATTCCAGGATGTCAGCTAACTCCATACCAAATTTTATCAAAATTGGTCCAGCCGTTTGAGGTGAAGAAGTAACAAACATACACACACTCACACCCCCACTCACAAACTTTCGCCTTTATAATATTAGTGTGATGGTACGGAATCCTTCGTGCGCGAGTCCGACTCGCACTTGGCCAGTTTTTATTAAGTAAATGTTTGAAGTTCAAGTCAAGTAGGTGCAGTTACCGCAAAAGCTACAGGTAAATTATGCTTGCTACAGTTGCAAGTTTGTTTGCAACCTATACTAAACCTTTGTTTTACCTTCCTATTACTTCTCCGAAATCTCGTTTTAGGGCAAGATTCACAATTATGTATAAAGCACTTTGACTTCACTGGTAAAGTAAGCGTTCCATACGAATATGACCCATATTCTAATGTGAGTAATGTTCATATTCGTATAAGCAAATGTGAGCAAGCGTTTCATTCGAATATGAACATAACGAATAAGATTCACATTCGTATGCGACACTTAGTTTACTTAGCAAAGTCAACGTGCGGTCTGTGAAACTCACCAAATGCCTTCACTTTAAGGCTCTTACAAACACACGCGATATCGCGGGCGCGACATTCACCGACAAAGGAATTGTCTTTGTCGGTGCCTGTCGCGTCCGCGATATCGCGTAAGTGTGTAAGAGCCTTTATTTTGAACCAAATGGTTAGCAAAATTTTAGGTGGTGCGAGATCTCAAGTGGCGCCCCGCCCGCGCCCTTCTAAACACAAAACCTTAGTGTTCCTATACTATGCAGTTGATTATCCGTGATTATAAATTGTATTAGATCTACCAAACTATTACACGTGTTTCTGCGGGGCAAGCACAGTGGTGTCTGTCGCGCTTGACATAACAGTTGTTCTGCAGGCTTAGCATGACGCTTTTTATTTCTACTCTACTGTAGAATAGAAAATGCTTGTCTATGTTTCTCGGTAGGAAACTGTCAACTGTCTACACAGAAACGACATTTTTGTCTACTCTTCCGTCGACAAAACGCTTCTCTACGGTTCTCGTGCTAAGCCTTCAGCTCATTCGCGTTATAAATATTGTACATCCCGCTCGCACTAGTCTGTTGCGCGCGACAACGCCACTGTGCTTGCCCTGCTGAGGTGACATGATAAGTTGTACAGATGAGAAATAATAACAATTAATCATTTTGTTTGAAAACCTATAGGGTTGTGGTTTTCTCCAGACAATACTACTACCGTTTGTGGCACACTTCTTGGTCGCGTGGTTGCCATGTTACTAAGATAATGTTGGATACAATAAAAGTAGATTGTTGTATTGAGCGCAGATTTATTAATGCACGAGTGCACTAAATTAACATGAGTGCATTAATTACTCACTTTAGCCAATCTACCTACCGTGATAAAATACAGCTACTCAAAATAAAACTCAAGTTAATGAAAACAAAGTTTAATTCATCTTCTCCTCAAACATTAAAAACTTACAATTATTAAATGTCCAGTTATTAAAAGTGAAAATTGCACTTTTACTTGGAACATTTAAAAAATAAAAAACAGTGCATTTATGAAAAACTGTGCAACCATGAGATTTCGTAACATTTCTGCACTGTTTTGGTTCTAAGCAAAAAATATGTCCTTTGTGATCGGCTTTGTAGTTATTAATGATAACATTACGTAGTTGAAAGAAAATACAATTTTAGCACCCTCCCATAGATAGGTTAGATTTTCTTTTGACCATTCACAGAGAAATAGCAGCTACTTGGTCGAGTAATGAACCTATACAGCAGGAGCGAGCTCGAAAATGTTGGCATGCCTTTTGAATTATGGTGCACTTTCTTCAAAAAGTTAAGCTTAATATAGTATTTTAAAACTCTCTGAGGCATCTTGAGGGTCAGAGCCCCAGAAAGGGCCAAAACCAATCTCCAACAACTCGACCAGGATCATAAAAAAATCTGGCGTATCTAGTCGCGTAGTTTTTTTTGTCCAAACCTTTACCTACCTAATGGATTGATCTGACGTGAGTTTTCGGGACTTGCAGTGAACAACTTCAAAAAATCAGATCGATCGTCGGTCAATAACGAGTCGGTGACCGATGCCCGCCAGCGTTTCGGTGGATTTCGGCAACCCCCCGATGAGGGCGCGCGGTGCTCGGTGCGTTCGCGCCGCCCGCCTTAGGGCCGCTACTTGGTTCATGTGACGGAAAAGGTCGTAGAATATAATTAATCTACAAGTAATATAATTATATACATACATATACATAAGTAATAAATTACTTGTAGATGCTTACCTAAGCATAGCTAACGTACCTACGTAATTGGTAAACAATTTCAAGTTCTTATGTCTACTTATTGTGCATACATGTTTTAACGTATCGTAACGTACACAATACACTGATCTTTAAATTACACCACTACGGAGTTCGTGGACAAGCTGCTGATCTTGTTCTTTCCTATCTATCAAACAGGCAGCAAAAAGTAAACGTTACCGGGGTGACGTCCTCGGGATCTCTAGTAAAGATGGGCGTGCCTCAAGGTTCAATTCTTGGCCCTTTCTTATTTCTAGTTTATATAAATGATCTTCCTTACATGATGGCTAACTTATAGGATATATTATAATTCTATTCGCTGATGACACTTCTCTTATTTTTAAAATAGATAGGAAAGATACGGATGTCTTACACGTCAACGTTAGTCTAGCAAGTGCTGTTCTTTCGAAATCGTTCGCAGCTAATAATATTTTACTTAATGCGAACAAAACAAAATGTCTTAAGTTTCCATTACTTTATATACCTACAATTTTAATTGAAACAAGGTTTTAACTTTTATTATTTTAATAATATATTATATCGTTTTTTTGTAATGTTTTGTTAATGTGAGAACGTTCTAGGCTTAATAAATAGACTGTAGCTTTGTAAATCATTTTCTATTTTGTTAAGTACTTGGTACTTGTTGACGGGCCTACTCTGTTTTCCCATATCTATGAACACTGTAACTTGAAAACATTCTAAATGCCCATTATTTTTACAAGAGTAACCGTGGAGTTTCGTGCCGGCTCTTTATGTGAAATAAAATAGTTTGATTTTGAACGTCATCCACAAGTACCTAATGTTATGTATAATAATTATGAAAGTTACGTTGGTAGGTAGGTAACCAACGTACAATTACACTAGATATAGGCTGGCACCTACGAGTATAGCTTGTGTAACCTTCATAACCGAACAAAACAGGCATAAAGTGAAGTTATCTCACTTTATGCCTGTTTTGTTCGAATGGATAGACAAAGGTGTTTTGCCATTTTTTTTATAATTGGCGTCCTGCAGGTTAACCTAGAGGTTGTTGTCTGCTTAACTGGACTTTCCTGTGGGTTCCTCAATAACTTAAGGCCTCCAGCCAGGGCCTCAAGTCTGCTATTACAATAGTGTCAGAATGGTCGATCATTGATTTCATAATTGTTGATTTTGACAAGTTTGGTAATCTACTATTATAATGGCGTCATAATGACTTTCCAATGGTCGGCCACTGACACTACATTGAAAGAAATTGCATATATTGGTAATCTCGTACATAATGACAAATGAATGACATTTCTACCTACTAATGGGTTTTATAATAATGGCAATACGACAATGCCATTATAATAACACAATTATATTACGAGAACATTGACCGAACAATGATCGACCATTATGAATTTACCAGGGGCCCAAGTCTGCTATTTTTATAAATTCAGTCATTCCAACACGATCCCATTGTCATTTTGCTAAAAGTTCGTAATCTGGTAAATTCATAATGGTCGATCAATGTTCTCGTAATATAATTGTGTTATTATAATGGCATTGTCGTGTTGCCATTATTATAAAATCCATTAGTAGAAATGTCATTATGTACGAGATTACCAATATATGCAATTTCTTTCAATGTAGTGTCAGTAGCCGACCATTGGAAAGTCATAATGACGCCATTATAATAGTAGATTACCAAACTTGTCAAAATCAACAATTATGAAATCAATGATCGGCCATTCTGACACTATTGTAATAGCAGACGTGAGGCCCAGATTACGAACTTTTAGCAAAATGACAATGGGATCGTGTTGGAATGACTGAATTTATAAAAATAGCAAACTTGGGCCCCCGGGCATAAACTTATTAACTACGCGACTACACGCTAAGGGCACCCCCTGTGTGGTACTGACCTTGGTTTAGGGCGTCGCGGGGGGAGGACAACAAGCGACAGGCTGGATCGGATTAACAGGGGTTTTGCCATAAAATTTCGGCAGTTATACGTTCCATTGTGGTTGGGGGCGAACCGATGTCCATTCCCGGAATCGAACCCAGGACGCCACGCTCAGCTGTCGCGCTTGCGACCAACAATGGTATCTAATGATACCTTGTGTTACTTTTTCATAATAAAACTATGCATTGACGTGCTAGAAAAGATTAGGGAACCAAATTGAAGTGGTTGTGTTCTCAAAACATTGTTTGGTACCGAAACAATTAAATATTAAATATCGATTAATCTTTATTAGGTACTTACCCGAAATCCCGAGTCGAATAGCTATACCTATTGACATTACTACTGATATTATTTTCGGATCCCGATGCCTTTGTTTCAAAATTATTCATGCTTTATGATGTTGTTTTTTTTTCAGGTGGTGCATTCCTTAATAGGCCTGGTACCGTCGGGAGTAGCCGTGGTGTTACCACAAGTATATTCGCGTGTTTTCCTAGTATGTGGTTGTCTACTAGCCACTGAAGGAGCCCCTGTCAGCCCCGGCCTGCCTCTGTGTATACTCGCCTGGTCCATCACGGAAATTATAAGATACGCCTACTACACACTCAATTTGATTAATTGTGTGCCACAGCCGCTGTTGTTCCTCAGGTAACATCATTGCTTAGTACTTAAAACTAATCAAAATTCAAAAAAATCTGTTCAACCGGTTTTTATAGTTATACAAATAATACCATTTAATAGCGTAGTAACTACGCACTCAAGCATTACTTAAAACTAGTTTCAACCAATCAAGTGCCGTTACACTAGTTTAAAGTACTTACCTAATGTTTGAGTGAGGTTCTGTAATAGGGACCTAAAAATATTGTTTGATCTAAAATCACATGACTAAAGGAACATATATTTATTTGCAGATATTCCACGTTCTTAATACTCTACCCAATTGGAATAACAGGAGAGCTCCTGTGCATGTATTACTCTTTGGAGGAGATCGAGCAGAAACAACTTCTTACAATTTCAATGCCTAACGCGTGGAACGTAGCCTTCAATTACTATTACTTCTTAGTCTTCTACATGTTCTTATACATTCCCATTTTCCCCTTCTTATTTGGCCATATGTTGGCTCAGAGGAGAAAAATGCTCGGCAAAGATGCAAAGAAATCAAAATAATGACTTGTTGTAATTTTAATCTTACTTATCACATTGATGAGTTTTATAATAAGCACTTATGTAGATCTTTATTTTCATTTATATATCAAGTGCCCTTTTGGGTTATAAATTCTGCCTTACTAAAGGAAAGTACACACAGGTAAACGCCACACGCAGCGAGTTTTTCTGAATGTTTTGCTCACTTATTATCCACATAAACAGAATTGCATTCGCGTATTTCCAAGTGAAGGTCACTGCGGCGTCAGGACTGCACTGTGCAGTACCTACCTATCTGATTTTATCACCAAAGATATAAATATGTCTAGTTAAACAGTCAAAGCTGTGAACTCGTCGCAACTGTTGGCCGCAAAATAACGCACACTAGAATAACACAATACAGCACAATGATGTGGCGCGAGTGTAAGACGTAGCTGTCACGCACGCCTATCAAAGTTGGCCTGAGGGCTTAGACAAAGTAACATTCGATTGGCGATAACGCTAGTAGAAAAGCCACAAAATGTATGGGGTTGACATAAGCTATCGAAATGTCACGTGATCATAGGTCAACGAATAGAAATTAGCTAGACAATGTTATCATCATTCGATTCCGTGAAACGAACGACAGCGTCGAACGATAACTTCCCTAAAGATGCGTAGCCAAGTGGCACTTTTTGACAAGCGTTATCGCTAATTTTCGTTTCGTATAAAGGAATTCGAATAAAAAACTAGCGATCTTGTCAAAAAGTGAAAAAAAACGATAGCGATTGCAGAAATAAAATCGCTCCGTAGCGAGTCCCATTTGTCTAGGCCCTCTGTTTGTTTTAGTACCTTTGGAGCGCGACACTATCCAGACATAATTATAAATAATCAAAGCTAATGACGTTATTAGCTCGCTGAATGCCGATCGGTGTCCATAGTTGTATACGTTTTCAAACAAATAATTCTTAAAAACCGTTTAATGTGGCACGTGCGGGTGTAAGGTCAACTACGCAGCCATTTAAATTATTCGAATAAATATATCACTTTCTGATTGTGTATGGTCACAATAATTTATTCGTGGCTGCCCAATGTGCGGTATAAGAATACTCAAATTGTTGCATTGCATTCCTTTAATGTAGACATAATAATGACATGAGAATAGCGGTTAGTTTTAACTTATTTAAAACGTTGGGCTGGGGCATAGATTATTTAATTTATTATTGGGCTATGGGCAATGACATAGTAATAAATCTATTATTATTAATTACATAAGTACTATCGTTTTATTTTTTCCGATGATGCCTACGCTTCAAATTTACAGAAGCCACAAAATTTTTGATTATTCCACTTTGCCCTCACTATTTTGATTTTTCCACTAAGGCTGTTACTGTGAGAATTAGGTGTTAAAATAAAACATTCAATAAAAAAATATACATTTTAATTAATATAAATATCAATTAGTGGGACACAGTGGACGCTAAAATTGTGAACTCAAAATTCCACTTTGTCCCATTAGTGGGACATATTGAAGGGGCAAAGTAGAATAATCCAAAATTTTGCCAGTTGTATTTCAAAAATGTAATAACTAACAAAAAAGTGGCGAAGGATGATGATGTTCAACAAAACCCTAGTATGAAAAGGTTCCATGTATGTACCTAAGTACATCAAATCAGCAGTAAAAAGAAAACTATATTTTTACTTACAAGTCAGAAACTGTGCAGTTATTGTGTTGTTTGAGCATCTATGCGTTGAGCACCAAAGTTGTATTGCCAAGGTACTATTTTAAATAATTGTTGGAACTAATCCAAAAATTATTTGAAATTGAACCTACAGGCCTACTCGTACCTAGGTACTTATAGCTCATTTAAAAGACTAATTAAACACAGTCTTTTAAATGAACTACCTGATCTATGATGAATACTAGCAGGCTTAGCATGACGCTTTCTATTTCTACTCTACTGTAGAATAGAAATCGCTTGTCTACCCTTCTCGGTAAAACACTGTCGACACGGAATCGTCATTTTTGTCTACTCTTCCGTCGACAAAACGTTTCGCTACGGTTCTCGTGCTAAGCTTCCTGGGGGCCGATCGCGCTATTTCTCAACGTAATTACCGTCCGAACGGAACGTTTTTGGTTTTAGTTTAGTTTTGGTTTAGCTGGTGTAAGAAACTGTATCGCGCTTTTTTTTTGTGAGAGTATTGTTCGATCGATCGTTCCTCCAACGTAACTTCCAAAGTAAAGCTAAATCGTTTCCGTTGAAATGATTAGCGCGATACGAAATGTGTCTAACGTAACGTTTTGGTTGTGGTTTAGTTTTGGTATTAACGTTCAAAATTAGCGCGATCGGCCCCCTGGTGCGACACTACGATAGTACGACTATTTAACAATAGGCGATTACAATTTGGGTACTTCCTATCTGTATATCTACCCAAAATTGATAAGTACCTATGTACTTTTAAGTAACTACTACCCTGTTGCTGTAGTAATACTAGTAGTATTCCATCAACTCAAACAATAAATGATTATAATTACTGGATTGTTATTGTTGATAACACTGGAACAAACAGATTATAATAGCGTAAGCCTCATCAATTATGATCAATATCTGCAATGTATAATCGACATTGATTTGTAATAAAAACTGATACCTACATAAGCAGTTATTTGGTAATCTCTTTATCTTCTTACCTGGCTTAGGTCTATTAAAATATTCAGACTATTCACGAAATCCCAGTCGATAAGTCGCCCTTTGAGCATCATGGATAAAAAATATACAGCCCTGGTGCTAGCTTTCTTGGTAGCTGCGGCTGATGCCAACTCCATCAACCTGAAAAGTCAGCCAACATCGAGGCTGTTAGAAGCAAGGTAAGTTATTTATTTGCAAATATTTTAAGATGCCTAAATATGCATGTGGGTTTAATCTAGTTAGGCTGTGGAAATAATTAACAACAGGACGCAAAACCTATGTAGCTATCTCTCGATTCTCTCGCCGTTACCCATCTTATTAAAACACTGAACCTATTATATTAATTAAACACACTTCATAATAATCAGGGATTCGAGGACTTGACGATAAAAAAATAAAGAAAAGCATAGATCAAGAGGGTGCGGACCACGCTGTGTAGGGTTCCGTAATCAATAAGTAGGTGAGTGCGGCTAGGTATCTGCGTAGATACCTACCTAGGTGGCTTAACTTGGGTACAGTTAATTTCGTTTACGTAATGTGATTTATGCGTATCTATTGCTCCTATCTACACTGTAGGTACATACAGCACCGACTGAATAAAGCGCGCCGTCTATCTACTAATCTATCTATATAGGTACCTCATAACTACACAAAAAAAAGTTTTACACAAGTTCGGGTCAAGTCGCTCTTGAGCTACAGCCTCCGAGCCACTGGGTAGGTTTCTAATCTAAACATGACCGAAATGTCCATGTCCTAGCATGAATCATGTGAAAATTTGCTATAATATACTTTCGAGCTTTTTAAGGTTCCGTAGTCAACAAGGAACCCTAATAGTTTCGCCATATCCGTCTGTCTGTTTGTCCGCGGCTTAGCTCGGAGACTTAGAACTAGAAAGCTGTTATTTGGCATGGGTATAGGTACATAATATTAACTACGCCGACAAAGTGGTAAAATAAAAAATTGTAGAGAGGGAGGTACCTATCCCTTGCACATAAAGTTGGGATGATATATTTTTTTCTCGTCTATCCCCAGGTGTTAGATTCGATTATCGTTGGATAGGCCGTTCAAAATATTGCGGGTCTGTTAAAATCATTTTTTGATTCATGGATAGATACGTTTTCGTAATATGAGTCAAGTGTGTCCCGCCCTACCAGCTAAATGGTTGTCATTGCTTAGATATGTGAAAAAAATCACGGTAGGTAGTAATATATAGGGTGTAACATAAATAAGTCACAACCTCTTAAGGGGTCATTTAATCATCAATATGAACAACTTTTACTATGGAACCAAACCTGAAATCACGAAAAAAAAAACTGCTCTTCCCTAGATTTATTTATGTTCTCTTATCTCGTCAAAATGTAGGGAACAGCTGATTTTTTTTCGCGATTGGCAACGTTTAACTAGGTTTTACAAGTTAACGAGTAATAGTCGACCAACTTACATTTGCAGTTGGAATGTATGTGAATAAACATGTTTATCAACTACAATGTTAAGTTTCATGGGATAAATAATTCATCCCAACTACTAAACCCTTCATTGTGCGTCGACAAGCACTTGGCCGGTTTTTTAATTTAGTAATATTCTTATAGCCGTAATTGGGGTGATCTCGGTCAAACTGCTACGGTGAACGACTATGTGGACAGCACCATTGACATGCTCGTGCCCTTCATCCAGAAGCATGGCCTGGACCCCATGGACCTGCCGGACGTTGTCGAGGGTTTTGAAGTGGTAAGTATTTTTTTTTTCTGAAGACGGAACGGGCCCGGTTGTTGTTGTAAGTACCTACAGATTACTAAGATGTGAAAGGGGGAGAGGGTTAGGGCTATGGTAAGGAGAGGACTGCGATAGCCGTGATAGGCTTATATTCAAGACCAGCTAGATTAACCAATGGGTTCCAACAACTACCTATTCGTCCATATCTTGTGAGTTCGTGAGTCATGGCCCTCTCCTTCCATATTAACATAATAAGTACCTACATTATTATACTTATCTTATTTTTAGTACTAATTAAGATGATGTATTGATTGATAATAAGTAATATAATTAACTTGACCAATGTTTTTCTTCTGGTGTTGTTTTAGAGGCCCTTGCTGATTACGTACAGCGCGTGGTTGAAGATCCACGATGGTTACATGACTGGTCTAGTGAACGTGTCCCGCTCCGGCGACCAGGATGTTAAATATTTCGCCAAAATGTTGCGCGTACGTGTGCAGCTGCAGTTTACTGATCTTCGGGTTAGTCAGACCTTTTTTTTCGCATAGTAGTGAAGTAAGAAGGGTCGGGTCATCGCCGTTGACCTTGGCCATACAAATGCGCGTTGCGGTCACGCCCGCGCCGCCGCCGCCGCCCCGCCGCCGGTTCGGTTTCATAGAGAATATTTATTTTTAGTAGCAAAAATATGAATATTTGAAAAAAAAAACACATGGAAATCATAGATATCTAATAAAAAGTCGGTTCATACAAAAAACTTTAATAGAATACATAAATATTCACTTACAGAATTCATGTTTAGACGTTCTAGTTTATCATACATTTTTTGTTCTTAACTTGTATGAAGGCGTAATAACATATTTAAAAGTCACTTAAATATGTCATCATCTGCGCCATAGGTAGCAAAACTTATGTTTAATCATTCTTGTTTTACTTGTTGCAGTTTATATACAAGTACTTGGTGAAAGCAATGAACATTGGACCCACGGGTGGTATCATTGCCACTCTCACCCGCTTCGTCGTCATCGTCGACATACTTATTGACTTCAACAATGACGAAATTCAGCTTCAACAGTTCAGGCTCACCGACCTCGGGTTTGTTCTTTTTTTAAATATTGTATCTTCGATCAATAATAATTTGTTGATTGAAGTATAGTATCGTTATTATAATGTAGTTATGTACAGACGCCAGAACATCAAGCTACTATTACATTATAAACTACAAGATTATCAACTTTATTGTTAAAGGCGTAGGATTCAAGGTTGATTGGGAAAATTTGACAGTTTCGGGTAGCTTGACTTGCTGGCGTCTGTACCTACCTGTACAGTGTGCCCAACCCGCGTGGTGAATAACAGCCTAGTCCGTCTCACAGAGAGGTGACCTAAAAAACCTGAACCCTCACCTGAAAAATTACCTTGCTTATGCTACTGAGTGCACATAAAGCGTGGAATACACATGCTACCTAGTAGTACAAGAGCATGCTACTTTCGAGCAAATTCTACTTAGTCATTCAACTAGTATTTAAGTGTATACGAAAAAAGCATGAGTATTTTACAGGCAGAGATCATGCTATACTAATAAGCATGCTATCTAGTAGCAAACAAGTATGCTTATTAGTAGCACATATGTGTATTCCAGGCTCTATATCTTGGTAGACGGCCGACCCGGAGGCCAGGGCGTCCTAAAGGACTAAGGCCGATATTCCAGATGAACCGAACTACTGAAAGTGCACATTGGCACATTTGTAGTACTTTCCCTACACGGGCCACCTTAATTTTTTTAACGTAGGTACCTATTGTTTTTCTACAGCCGTCTCCGCGTGCGTTTCACTGGCAACATTCTCACTGACTGGCTGGTGAACCCCGTACTCAACGTGTTTCTCAGAATCTTCGACACCATTATCATAAAGGTTGTGGAAATCAACATCCGGAAAGTTGTTCAAGAAGAAATCGATAACATTAACTCTAGTGTTAAAGATGTGATCAAAGCCATTGAAGCATTTAATTAGTTAGTGAGGAATTTCTTTTCCCGGTTTGAAACTGTAACTACCTGCCGACTACTTAAGATAAAGATGCTGATATAATTAATATTAAAGAATATATAAGAAGAAATGTGTATTTCAATAAATCATCTACAGGCGCCAGCACATCAGGTTTTCTTACATGTATAATTTCAACATGAATGATGTAACCATATCAAACCAATTGGTTAATTTAAAAGAGTGTCCGTGGAGTTTCTTGCCCGTTCTTTTCCATAGGTACCTACTAAGCTATAGAATGGGCAACTAGGTTCATCTTTATGACTGACCGACCCCTTGACAATAAATTCAAAAGTGCCTGTAATTGGTTTATTTGAAATAAATGCTTTTGAGTTTGACTCTAGTTTAAATTTATACCAAACTGTCAAATTTCTTCAAATGATTTTAAACCTAAAAATTTTGATGGTCGAATGAGAAAATATGGTGAGCTGGCGACTGTACCTACATATATAATGAAGTAAACAATAAAATGTCTGGTGAGATGGAATGGAAGCTATTCCTGTTATTACATTGGCCGTGCCACTTCTTATTAGCCTACCTACAGGTTTCAGGAACTGATATTTTATTCTCATCATTCCTACCTACCTCTTTAGATTCTCTTCTCACCTTCATCTGAGTGGCATGACTGCCATGCATTAATACCTATCTTTGGTAGCCCAAATTGTTGACCAATCCCCCATATCGTATTGTATTATATAATATTAGCTGTGATTATATTATGTGCCCATACCATAAAAGACAGTCTCTGAACATAAATCTGAAGTATCGGCCGAACGTTCGGTCTTTTCTTTACTACGGCTAACTATTACTGACTACGGCGCAAAAATAAATAAAAAAGGCAGTCGAAGAGATAAGCCAAAGTCAAAACTGTGACTTGAAGTCGGGTAAGGACTCAAAGTCAAAAAAAGAAACTATGGAAGTTAAAAAAACGGCCAAACATTCGGCCGATACTTCGGTTTAGCGCTTCGGAGTAGGCCCCCTGGTCCTTATCGGACGGCGAGCTACCCATCGCTCACCGTCCGCAAGCCCGCGCCTACGGTGGCCGGGAATCGGCCTGCGACCCCCGACGCCCGGGGCGTCTCCTCCTTCGCGAGCATTACTGTTTCGCAGAAGAAGGTGACGGCCTCTCATGCACTCTCGCTCCGAACCATGGCCGGACGCAAGAGATCGCCGCCGCCGATCACCTCCGTGAGGACACGGCGGTGCTCCGCCCAAGCCGGGCAGACCTTCACCGTATGCTCCACCGTGTCCTCCGGGCGATTCACACAGTGGTGACACTCGGGCGTTTCCTCCCGCTTTAACCTGAACAGGAACCTCCCGAAACAACCGTGTCCGGTGAGGACCTGCGTCAGGCGGAAGTTGAGGACGCCGTGGCGCCTCTCTAGCCACTCCTCAAAGAGGGGACTTATCGCCACAATTGTGGTGTGCTCAGATAACTTTTGTACATGGAATAATGATCACCTCCATGGATAAACTTATTGAACGCAACCGTCATTCAATAAATCAGTGAACATAGTTTCTGACTTGACATTTTGTCATCACAGATAACTATATACTGTTTGTTGTCATTGCTGGGTTTATTTTTTGTAATGACCTATCACCACAGAGTACATTTGTATATAGCCTATCACAGAGTACATTTGTATATAGCCTATCACAGAGTACATTTGTATATAGCCTATCACAGAATACATTTGTATATAGCCTATCACAGAGTACATTTGTATATAGCCTATCACAGAATACATTTGTATATAGCCTATCACAGAGTACATTTGTATATAGTGACCTATATGGTGAGTTTTTTTTTAAATTAGCATACTACTTCGGTCACTTTTGTGGATTACTTATCAAAAAGTATTTTTTATTTAATTAAGGTCTATCGGATATCGTAAAATAATGGGCCATTGTAGCCGTTATCTTGGTATTTCCTAGTTTTTTGTGATCAGCATTTGTGGTTATGAAAAAACGGTATCTACGGTAAAAACGGTAGACGCAAGAAGAAAGAATACGAGAGGCGACGTCGGAAAAAAATAAAGTCCAATCAACAACTGTACGAACAGCTAAAGAAAGAGAACGTTATAGAAAGCAAAAAGAAGTTCATACCTATTGATCAAACGTCGGAAAGAAAACAAAGAAAATAGTGAAAATAATGGCGTAAGAGACAAAAAAATTGTAGAAAAAAAATAGAAAATGCAGTGAAAGATTTTTATCCCGTTTGCCTGATGATAGACCGCCTTGCGACATTGAAAAGGAATTCAGTTAGGCATTTTCAGTTTCAAGCATACATTCTCTTCCAGTCTCAAAGTCCAATCAACAACTGTACGAACAGCTAAAGAAAGAGAACGTTATAGAAAGCAAAAAGAAGTTCATCCCTATTGATCAAACGTCGGAAAGAAAACAAAGAAAATAGTGAAAATAATGGCGTAAGAGACAAAAAAAATTGTAGAAAAAAAATAGCAAATGCAGTGAAAGATTTTTAACCCGTTTGCCTGATGATCCACCGCCTTGCGACATTGAAAAGGAATTCAGTTAGGCATTTTCAGTTTCAAGCATACATTCTCTTCCAGTCTCAAGCAGACGATCTCTTTCTGTCTCAAGCCACCTTTCGTCATCTTACAGGGACTCGTCTCCATCTGTGTTGGAAAATTACCCGCCTAGAATACTTGATTTATTAAGTAGAGGAGTAGTAGTTGTAGAAGAGTAATAGATACATTTTTAATAAAAAACTGAAAATCTAAGGAAAGGTGTTTTCAACTCTGTAAAACAAGATACCTACACGCTTTATCCCTTTACCAGGGGGCCGATCGCGCTATTTCTCAACGTAATTACCGTTCGAACGGCACGTTTTTTGTTTTGGTATAGTTTTGGTTTAGCTGATGTAAGAAACGGTATCGCGCTATTTTTTGTGAGAGTATTGATCGATCGATCGTTCCTCCAACTTAACTTCCAAAGTAAAGCTAAATCGTTTCCGTTGAAATGATTAGCGCGATACGAAATGTGTCTAACGTAACGTTTTTGGTTGTGGTATTAACGTTCAAAATTAGCGCGATCGGCCCCCAGGGCTAACATGACACACGCGACAATTACTCACTCTCGCGCGAGTAATTCTTGTCTATTTCTGTAACTATCTCGTTTTCTGACAGCGCTCCCATACAAAATACGCGACTCGTTCTGTCAAACTTGATGTTTTCTCGACAAACCCTAACATGGCACGTATTTTATCTCGAATTTTGACATTTCAACACGAGATATCTCTGATTTTTCTGTCATTTACTCGTCCTCGATTTTGACGACGAGAAGAGTAGACAAAAAAAAAGGCATTCACTGGTGACAGACGTGAAAAATTAAAACTTTGGAATAACATAATAAATACGTATACATATACACAGGCCGCTGTGGGACGCCAGTCTGCTGCAAGACGTCACATTAGCATTTCGGTAACGTGGCTAACATGTTGACGAATCGGTAAGCATGTAGGTGACGCAAGTAGCATGTCGGGGACGCTGTTAGCATCTGGGTGACTAGGTTAGCGAGTTGGTGACGCAATTAGTATGTCGGGACGCGGTTCGAATTGCTGTGACTCAGTTAGCATGTCGGTGACACAGGTACTATGACGGGGACGCTGATAGCATGTCGGGACTCAGTGAGCACGTTGGTGACGCAGTTAGCATGTTTTTAACATGTCGGGATTCTTATAGCATGTCGGGGACGCAGGTGGCATGACGGGGACGCTGATAGCATGTCGGGACTCTGTGAGCAAGAAGGTGATGCAGTTAGCATGTCGGGACGCTTTTAGCATGTCGATGACGCAGTTGGCAAGTCGTGAATTGGTTTACATGTCAGACACACACTGACGGCATGTCGGTGACGCTATTGACATATCAGTAACGCGTTTAGCATGTTGATGACTCGGTTAGCACATCGGTGACACGAACCCACAAAGCCCCTACTAAAAATGTCTCACTCATTTTCATTTGCGTGATTTTGTTTTGTATTATGCCAAAGAAAAACATTTATTTTTAATCAAAAAAGTCTGTTACACAAAAAAAGTAAACATAAATTAAAAGAGGAGAATGAAAATCAATATAGTACAAACTAATTCCATGCGTAAAATCGAATGAATGAGCCGATGTTACTATCATAAATTGTTTTTTTTGTTAATAATTTGCTACATCGGTCTCTCGTCACGAGATAAAGAACTGTCAAAGTGTCTTTCTCGAGTTTACTCGAGCATAACGGTCATGTTACTGTTTAGAATGACGTCATAATCGTCAAACGACAAATCGAGAACGAGAGCGTTCTCGCGCATGTCATGTTAGCCCTGCATGCCTCGGACAAATCCTGCAGTAATAATGTTTTTTTGGTAGATTTAGATGAGTGATAAAATTTGGTAGGTATGAGATTTTATCAATTATATTTAGAAAATTAGCTAAATCCTGAAAAAAAAAACAAGTGGGAAAACATAATCCCATTGCCTGTCTAGAAGCCGACTTAAAACCAGTTCTAAGCCCGCGGAATTCAAAATTTCTTACGTTTTTTGCAATTTGCAGGTGAGTCCCTCTACTTACAATCAATAAAGTGGTTTCTCTCTTCTTTTTAAAAAACGTTGCCCCACACTAGGAATTTCTCCTGTATCGTGGGTGCGTTTACAAACATTTAAACTCACATACACAAACAGCCAGACCCGGAACAACTACTTGTAGGTCATACAAATATTAGTTCCGTGCAGGAATCGAACCCACGACATACAGCGCAGCAGTCAATCGCTTAACCACTGCGCCAACCGTGCCGTCCGTGGTTTAACAGCTGAACGCAGCGGATGAAATTTGGCACATTGGTAGACCATGGCCTGGAGTATCATACAGATGATGTTGATGTAATGATGATGGATACTTGTTATCCCAGTTAATTTCCAACTGCTATGCAGACAATTTCATCCACATTATCTGCATAGCAGTTGGAAATTAACTATAACAAAGGCTATTTGTAAGGAAAGTTTATCTACTCACCATTTAATGCCTCATTTAAAATCCTTTTGCGTTCAGTCTCCAATTTTATCATATTTATGGCTGTTCTAAGTGTCGAGCCTTGGTTATATACAATAGCTAAAGGTATCAACTCTGACTCTGCCACTTCCTTTAAAAATCCTTACTACTGCAGCAGCTGCAGTTGTTCCCTCACAAAAATAGAAGCAAATACGCTGTCTCCAGTTTGATTACACTCTTTTTAGCATGAATACCAAGGCATGGTCGCAAAACCTTAATTCTCTTTCATACCCAAAGTCTTTAAAGCCTCTTGGGACGCAAAATACGTGAGATTAGCTGTAAGAGCAACTTCATCAAACAAAATAGAGCACAATTTCTTCTTTGTGTCCCATTTTTGTGTTTTGCGCTTTCGTACTCTAAAAATATTATCATTTAACCCCATAATAAACATTATAAATTTTCAGCAAGACAGTTTAATCTTGGAAAATACAATCTGTCAGTTTGTTTGATAGATAAATACAAGCCCAAAGTTGAACTTCTTGGCGGGAAAGTGAAGCGTCAAGTTAGCAGTTTTGTTTTATTTTCTAAAATTTGTGTTAAGCCGAATGTGAATGTCTAATGGATTACTAACCATTACGTGTTCGTGAACCTTGTATTAGTGTAGGCAAATGAAAAAAAACAGTGCAACATCACTTCAAGTTCTCTCCAGAAGTCCGCGCGAGTTTTCAGTAAAGTGCCACGTCTTTACAGAAACTCCAGGGGAGCGGGGCGGGATATCATCTATCATGCATTGAATGCAGTTAATTTCATAATTATACAACTTTGTACTTGTAACCTAATTTTACATGACACTGGCTAAATGTGCATACAGAACGAAGCCACAAAAAAAAACGCCTAAAATGGCTGCCAACAACATGAGACAACATGCCTACACCGAGAGTAACGCCAAACGTATTTTTTGGAACTAAAGCTGTCGCAGGCCTAGCCAGGGGGCCTACTCCGAAGCGATAATCCGATGTATAGGTCGAATGTTCGGCCGTTTCTTGAGGCCCAAAGTTTCCTTAATTGACTTTGAATCCTTACCCGACTTCAAGTCACGTTTTTGACTTTGACTTATCTCTGACCGTCGTTTTATTTTTTCTTTCGCCGTAGTCAGCCATGGTCAGTCAGCAATATTCGGCCGATACATCGGAATAACGATTCGAAGTAGGCCCCCAGTATTCGATAAACAATATCAAAGAAAGGACATTTGGGTAGGCCGCTTAAAGTGGTCAAAATGCCAGACCATCATTAAAAATTAATGAGAATGAAAAAAAAAAAACCAGCCAAGTGCGTGTCGGACGACGCACAATGACGTAGTTGGGATGAATTTATCTAAAAAAAAAACATAAAATTGTAGTTGAAGTGCTACCTTCTGTGAAGTTAGCTCCGCGATTTGATTAATCAGCCAGTCTATTCTGTAAGAATCTCACCGTGAACATTTGGGTGAAGTGAGCTTGAAATGAACTGTCATCCTACATCTAGAGGTTGCACGGCAGGTAAGTTCTAAGATTAGCTTAGAACATAAAATCCTGGCATTAAAGATTTATTTTGTCTGTGTTGCAACCTCCCTTCTGACAACCGCCCCTCGTCCCTTTCACCTTTGTCGCCTGTGCAAGCGACGCCATATTCGTTTATTGCAAGTCGATCGTAGTCTGTGGTTGTCTACATCCCGCCATTGCCATGGCGAATGGCGCCATTATACAGTTTTAGATTTGGTCGAGTGAAGTTCTACGTAGATTAATTTCCGTAACTTATCCTCTCAAATTTAAACCTATAATAGCGTAATTACAATGTACGTTATGATCCATACTTGTTGTGTTGTGAAGTGCGCTAGTAAACGAAAGGACGTCAAATTATTTCATTTCCCAAACGTGAGATACGACTCAAGTGGTTAGGTTAGGTAAGCGTTATGTGTCGCGGGGGGGGTCTAACACCTCACCCCCCCCCCCGCAGACTTGAGGTGGCCCGCAGAGGCAGGCGGAATCAATACTAGCTCCCAAGATCCCCAGTGCAAGTGTGGGAAGGGAACACCGGGGTGGTTTTTAGTCAGTAAGAGTCTGACAGACCCCTCCGCCCACCCCAGGGCGGAGGACATCCATGAGGATTTACCACCTCGGCAATAAAAAAAAAAAAAAAAAAGTAAGCGTTGTCTGTCAAAAGCGTTTTGAGCAGAAGTTCGTCGTCACGACCAATACGATGACTCTTCTTCTGGTTGGCGCCTATCCCACGCTGTTTTCCGATAGCAAAATCAGCAGTGGCACTCCTGAGTTTCAAACTATGGACACTGACCACACCACTGGTAAGTACCTCAATAACATGATTATAATTACAAATGTTCTCATGTAATCCTTACATACTTACGGAAATGACAAACTGCATCATTATATATTTAAAAAAGAAATAGTTGTTATTTGGGTTTTAAAACTTGTTTCCACTGTGGGAATTCACACAGAAGCCATACAGAAAATAAAAAGTATCCTATGGCGAACACTGGAAACTGTCGAGTTGACGCAACTGTCTAATCACCAAAACTGACGAATCAGCGAAACTGACTAATCAACGAAACTGGCAAATTAAATAAACTGACCAGTGGTACGCGGACTCGTCCATCTATGTTGGTCTGTCTTGAAAGTGGGACAAAGTAATACTTCCCTGGACAAAGTAACAAAAAAAAATCATTAAAGAAACTCATATTGTGTATTAACATTTTGACTGTCCAGTAAAATAAGACAATAACTTGATATTATCAGTAAAATCAAAATTTCGTAAAATCTTCATTAAAATCAGTTTCATTTGTTTTTTTTTTCAACTTTTCAATCTTTTTGAAAGTCAAGGACCTTAATTATGCCCGACTTGAGTGCAACTGAGATTGCCAGGGCACTTGAGATGAGGAAAAATGATCAAACCTACAGTGATCTCAAGAATTCTTCGCCGACCTGTTTCAACAATTTATCGCAGTATCCAACGATTCAGGGAGACTAATGATTTGTGAGAAGACCGGGACAAGGCAGAAAAAGACGTACTTCGAGCAGGGATGATCGTTTCATTCATCTTCGCTTACGTAGGAACCGACGGCTAACGGCCGTCCAAGCCATAAATGAGCTAGAGGAAATTCGAGGTGTCCCAGTAAGTGAGCGTACGGTATCAAGATTCAAAGAAGCTGATTTTGGTTCCTACGTGCCCCATTGCTCCAAAATTTGAGATACATCATCGTAGAAACAGACTAATTTTTGCTCGGGAACATCTGATTTTGGACCACGGACCAATGGGGTAAAATATTGTTTAGTGATGAGTGCAGAATTATTTTAAATCAAGTTGACGGAAGGCAAAGAATATATACAAAATCAAAATCAAAAGTCATTTATTCAAACTAGGCTGAGAATCAGCACTTTTCGAACGTCAAAAATTACATAAGACAGTCCCCCAAAAACGCCTACCCTTCACCACTTCCTAGTGCTTTAGCTGGGAAGAAGAAGTGGCGCAACAAACTCCCCAGCAGCACAGCTGTCTGTTCAGATATAAAACTTGAATCTATACAATAAAATGTAAAAGAATTTGCATTACGCAACACAACATTGGATTATTTGCCTTATATTAGCTAGCACACGCCACTATACCAAAAAAAAACATAAAAATCGTCGAAAACTATACTCAAGCAGAAATAACGTAAACAGAACGTACCTAAATAAAAGCCTCCAGGCATAATGGGCGTGCCCGCCCACACAAAGCTATAGCTGCAACTCGAAGTCAAAAATGATAAACTAGCACCATCGTAGTAAAATAAAAAACAGTTAATCATTAATAACAATAATAAAACCATGGTCAGCAAGACGACCAGTCACCACAAGCAGCACCCGTTCACGAGCATAACGCAAAGATCAGCCATCACCCCCCTCGCCATATTTGAGGGAAGGAGGCAACCCGACCCCCGACGCTACCGCAAGCAGTGACATCTAAGGGAGCATGACGAACTTGCTGCCGGTTGCTCAGGCAAGAATAATATAATCAATTGTCTAGGTCGCTAGCTAACCACTTATTGCAATACAACTCATAAAAAAAACATTTTCATGAGTATATTATGTCACTAATAAATAAAAATAAGTTGACTTAGACAGTCAAATAAAAATAAACAATTATATGAACTCATATAACCTGTCAGTAGGTACGCTAATTGTGGAGAAAGAACATGAACATTGTCTTGAGTTAATCACAGCGACCAACTATTCTTATCGTTTAAGTAGTCATTGATAGAATAGTATGCCTTTGAACAAAGATTGGATTTAACTTTAACTTTAAACGCATTAAAAGGCAAATCTAACAAAGAAGAGGGTAGCTTGTTATAAAAAGTTATACCAAGTCCAACAAATGAGTTATGAACCTTATGAAGCCGGTGAAAAGGAGCACGTAATTTATCCTTATTTCTGGTGTTAATATTGTGAATATCACTGTTTTTAGTGTATAAGTGTATATTTTGCCTAACATATAAGATGTTGGCGAAGATGAATTGTGATGCCGCCGTGAGTATACCAATATCCTTAAAAAAATCTCTTAGAGAAACTCTGGCACCCAGCTGGTAAATTGCTCGAACAGCTCGTTTTTGGAGTACAAAAATATTTTGAATGTCAGCTGCTTTACCCCACAGCAGAATACAGTAGGACATAACGCTATGAAAATAACTAAAATAGACTAATCGGGCTGTATCAACGTCAGTGTATTGTCTTACTTTCCTGACGGCGTATGCGGCCGAACTGAGCCTTCCCGCTAGGCTTGATATATGAGGTCCCCACTAAAGTTTGGCATCTACTGTTATACCCAGAAACACTGCCGAGTCTACAGTTTCAAGCACCTCTTTATCTAAAACGATGTTGGGACCTAAATTTCTAACATTCGGTAAGGCAAACTTTATACATTTCGTTTTCTTGGCATTGAGAACTAAATTATTTGTCGTAAACCAATCCGTAACCATTGAGAGTGCAATGTTTACGTCGTCAAAATCTTGTCTATTCCGGTCTACTTTAAAAATAAGAGAGGTATCATCTGCAAACAGTACAACGTCACAGACACCCTTTATATAGAATGGTAAATCGTTAATATACACTAAGAATAAGAATGGGCCTAGAATTGAGCCTTGAGGTACACCTAACTGACTAACGCAAAGGAGAACGATATAATCAGACAAATTTTAAACTACAGTGGCTTAGGGTGGAGGATCGATATTGGTTTGGGGGGGGATATTATGTCTGGGAGCTCGTACGGACCTGGTGGTGATCGATGGAGGAAGTCTGACTGCAGCTCGTCATATAAGACCTGTGATGTGGTACCGTTTGACCCCTTTATCGGTGACGACTTCGTTTTGGTGCAGGATAATGCTCGGCCGCATACTGCTCGTCCAGCTCAAGCATATCTTAATAATGTGAATATCACAGTTATGGGGTGGCCAGTGAGTTCAACGGATCTGAATCCTATATAACACGTCTGGGACCTGCTGAAACGAATAGTAAAATCCAGAAACCCAGCTCCTATCAATGTGAGTGAACTGCAAATCGCCGTAGTTGAGAAATGGCTGAGACTGTCACAGAAAACAATAGATAACAATCATTTTCAGCATGTCTAGGCGGGGGAAACTTTAATAACAGCACACGGAGGAAACACGCGATATTAATTTGTATTATTTTTATTTAAAAAAATATTTTTTAATTAGCTTTTTCAACTTTTCTTGGTTACCTTAATAAAATCAAGAAAGTACATTTTTCACAAAAAAATATTTTTCTCGCAAAATTAATTTATAGGTGATCTCATTATTATTTTAAAAGGTGTAAATAAATAACAAAAGAAGACTAAATAGTAGATTTTACTACTATATAGTATTTTTTTTAAATTGACCTTTTTATGTTCCGCTAATTGCGCCGGTGTGTGTATAATAAAATAATAGTTTCTTTTATATAAACGGTTTATATAAACGGTAATTATATAAACGGTAAATAAATATGGAGTTGGCTAAAAGGTCCCAGCAACCAGGCCATTAAAAATATTTATATAAAAAAGAACATTCCTGTAGGGATGCAAGAAGTACCGAAAAGTATCGATATATACCGTATTGATATTAAAAAAATATTAATATCGATTTACATCGGTGAAGTTTTCTAAAAGTATAAAGTACTTTATGAAATTATATTGTGTTTGTTTTTATTCATAGAAATACCAAACTAGAAACATAATTTCTGATGTAAAATCATAAACTAATAAAACATTTACAAAAATAAGTTTACTTTTTTACGGCTCTGAATTCTAGCAATTTTAGTAAGTGGGAACAACGGTGTTGCTATTGTAAATATATCGTATTACCGAAAATGTATAAAATTTTGATATATTTTCGATACTTGATATTTTATATAGATATATCGAAATAACAGATATCGTCGAAAAATATCGATATCGTTGAAAAATATCGATATATCAAACAAATAATATCGTAATTTTTTCTTGAAGCCTTTTTTTTTTTTTTTCTGCTACATTCCTGCATTGACATTTCATTTGAATAACATAAAAAAAAAAAATGTACGCAGCTGGCACAGCGTTTCTGGTGCTGCTGCTTTGTCCTCAAACTTGTGGCTCAAATTGAAAGAGCCCCATTCAATATTGTACAGCCACAAAACAAATCTTGAAATCTCTTAAAATCTTATTGCTAAATAGTGTATTTTGATAGTGTCTTGTTGTTTCAATTAAGTTCAAACAATTTACTGATTTGGAGACATTTTGTGTCTCGAAGATTAACAAAGCAATGCAGGATCAAGAGAATGTTTTGAAGTACTTAGTGTCAGTCGAAAAATTAGCGAATGAAATCATATCGGATAGGAGTGAAATTATACTGTTGGATAAAAGAAGGAACCATAACCGTGAGGCGCTGCGGGATCTTTCTAAGTCGTCTCAAAACAAATGTTGGGTGACTGTAGGATCTGTTTTAATAAAACACAATAAAGATGCGACAAAGTCACTATTAGAAAATGATCAGAAACAGTTAAATATTGACATTAACAAACTCCGTAGTGATCTCAGAGTTAAAGTAAATAATTTACGGGATTTAGAAATGCAGCCGCCTGTACCTGGACTGATGCTAGTGCCCTTGTCATCAAAAGAAACTGAAGGTCTATCCAGATCAAACTTGATTCCTTCCTAGTGTTTTTTAATTTAATAAATTGGTAAAATTCAATGTTTTATTTTAATTTTATTCCTTCTACATGTCTGTTCTTTGGAAAAATCATGTTTGTTATGATAACGGTTGCTAATTGCTATAGAGTAAAGAGGTCTAACTGAAACTCATTAACCATTAGGTAGAGTTAGCTTAGTTTTCCATAATTGTGATGTCATGGTTCCGTAGAACAATTTTCCGTCTGATAGGATTATCCCATACTGACCCTGTCCAATGTCAACAAAAAAATAAATAAAATATTTCACATAAACCTACACGGGCACTTATAAAACGTCAGAAGCTAGGTGCACGGTTTGTTGTTTCCTATGGAGAAGAGCCGGCAAGAAACTCCACAGTTACTCTTCTCGTCTTAACAAATCAATGTTTGGTTCTGTTGTGTGTGGACTCATGTCTATACAGCTGTGATAGTAATCAATTTGGATTTAGACCAAAAAGTCGACTGAAGATTTTTTTTTTTTTTTTTTTAAAACGTTGGCCCACACTAGGAATTTCTCCTGTATCGTGGGTGCGTTTACAAACATTTAGACTCACATACACAAACAGCCAGACCCGGAACAACTACTTGTAGGTCATACAAATATTTGTTCCGTGCGGGAATCGAACCCAAGACACGCAGCGCAGCAGTCAATCGCTTAACCACTGCGCCAACCGTGCCGTCAAGATGCTAACACATCAAAATTGACGTCTTACCTAGATGGTGGTGACAAGTGCTTGGGAGACTTTTTGGATCTCCAAAAAGCTTTCGACACGGTGTTTGTCCCTATCCTTATAACTCTGTTGGAAAACGTTGGTATAAGAGGTGTAGCTCTGGAATGGTTCAGGGATTATTTGTCAGGCAGATCACAGTCTGTTAGAGTGGCAGGGAGTGAAAGTATCGGGTCGGGCTGTAATTATGGCTTCGTCCCACATTATTCCTCATCTACCTACATCAATGAACTAGGTAATGTGGCTACACCCTCTGGCCTTGACTAGCTCATGTTTGCCGATGACACCGTCTTGGTCTTTCATGGAAACACTTGGAAGTCAACTTTTGAGAAAGCCGAAGATGGGCTAGCAAAGGTTACCACCTGGTTGGAGGGCAGCCTTCTATCCTTGAATACCAACAAAACCAAGTACATTTGTTTTAGTAAGACGAGAGTGAGCAAACCTACATCTGAGCATAATCATAAGATACATTCTTACCCCTGCAATCGAGCATTAAATCGGCTCAGCTGTGATTGTTCACCGCTTTCCAGATTGGTGGCTTCTATAAAGTATCTTGGTGTCTAAATAGAAGACCAACTTACTTGGAAAGCGCACGTGGTAGCTACTGCAGCCAGGACAGGAAAATGATATATATGTAATCAAAAAGCTGCGTAATGTTGCAGAAAAATCGCTCTTACTTCGTACGTATCAAGCAGTGAATGTATAGTTAGATACTGTATTTGCAGCGCGGTTTTCATTGGCAACCTTGCGTAAGTTAAAAATAAATTAAGGCGTTAATAAGGCATTAATAAATTAAGTAAAGTACGCAGAATTTTTTTCGAGTTTAGGAGTTAATGTTTTTTTTTTTTTGACAGGAATAACCGCGCTTAAGGACGCTATCACATTTTTCCTCAAATATCAGTGCTTTTCAGGTACCGTATTAACGAATTAGGAGTCACAACTGCAAGGATATCATTGTCTCAAATTAAATATAATATATTCATCTTCAGAATGGGCACATAAAAATTGTATAGCCCCATACAAATTTTTCACAAAAATACGTTTTAACAATCACAATAAAACCAACAAATGAAAAAAATATAGGTCTGAATAGGAACCCATATAGCTAAATCCACTGCATAGTTATACATAAAAATAATAACAAACTATTGTTTATATAGTCCTCTATACGGTCAACTAAATATTTTGTAAGTAAATAAATAACTTTTTTATTTATGATTAAAATAAGAAGCGCCTTCAAATTTCTCCATACATTTTCTACTCGCGGTTCGTCATTCCGCGCTCAGACGCGCTCGTGGAAGCACCGGTGTATCGATTTTTCGCAAAAAAATATTTACGTACAGAAGTGTGTGCTGTATTGTATACTGTGGGTGGACGAAGTTGATACTTTTTCGGACCGAAATAAAAGTAAGTACGATTATTGGAATTTGTTTTAAAAATAAATACATAGTTCAAAACTTTTGTATGAATCATGGTTGTAGATTACGGATAAACATTGCGTAAATAATTATATTATCTTTAATCAAATGGCGGAAATATTTTTTTTTTGAGATATTCGATACATAGTCAATTTTGGGGTTTTTGGGGGTGGTGATTACGTATTTCATTTTTTTTTTATCCAAGGTGGCAGGCGTATTTTTATAAATAAAAATTCGACATTGTTAGCAATTGGAGGTTTGTTATCAATTGTTGAAGGTGGTGTTTACAAATATACCATCCAACTACATATATCGAATATCTACATCCATCGAAGTACATTTTGGTGATAAATCGACTTAGTTGTCAATTCATAAATCCAGAATAGTAGATGGTTATAACTTGCGACACCAAGTATGGTTTTCGATTGTGGTGTGCATTGCTAAAATATTTACATTTGTTATTACAGATGCCACGAATTCAGAAATTTGGATAAAGGACAAAAAAACCGTACACGTAGCAGTAATCAAAAGTAATGAGACTGTATTTTCATTCAGAAATCACAAATCTACTCTGGAGTTTTGTTACAGACGTTGATATACGTCTGATGGTAATTTGTTTTATTTGATTTACCTTAGGTACTTACCAATGTTGTCTTTTTAGGGTTCCGTACCAAAATGTTAAAAAAGAACCCTTATGGTGAGACTAAGTCTGTCTGTCTGTCGCACCTGGATATCTCAAGAACTACTAATGCTATCAACTTGAAATTTAGAATAGTTTTAGATGACGTTTGCCCAATTATTTTGCAAACAAGAAATTAAAAAAAATATACCTTTTTTGCAAAACGGACTGAAAGGGGGTCTTAAAAATTTAAAATGGAGCTATTAGGGCATGTTGGGTATCATATGAAAGAGCGCTGTTTGCACCTTGTCAAAAATCTTCTTTTTTTTAAGGCAGCATGGTTTCCGTCATTTGGTGCAAAATGTAAAAAAAAATACCGTTCCCCTTATCTCCGAAGTTTGCATAGATAAAAATCTGAAATTATTCTGTGTGATAGAAGTTTATGTAAAGATTACCTACAGGAAAAATAAAACGATGTCTCTAAATAGCACAGTTTTTCAGAAATGATCAACATCATAAATATACGTACGAAACCCTCGGTGCGCGAGTCCGACTCGCTCTTGACCGGTTTTTTATTTTCAGGATCAAGAATGCGCAATAAGAGAATATGAGCCAAAAAGCACAAAAATAATCGAGATGGATTTCCTTTTTGAACAGCTAATCCTTGTAGGTAGCCACACTCCTCTTTTTGATTGCGGCGTGAAGTATCTCATCATGAATAAAGAAAAAACAAGGGTTAACAAGATGCTTATACTGTGAAAATTTAAAGACTGTAGCTTCATCAACCGTTTGGTTGTAAAACCTGTGTGATAGACGGACACGTGAGTGACAGCAATAGTGCTCCGCTTGGACCCTTCGGATACGGAACCCTAGAAAGAGCTAGCCTTCATTCTAAATTTGAACTTCTTTGAAACATGAAATGAAAATATACTTTTTACTACCTACTTTGGTTTTAATTTTTATCAAAAGTACTGAAATCGCGTCCATCTCTGTAAATAAAATACTGTTTTCATAAGGCAATGATTATTTTTAAATATCACAACGAAAGTCTACGATAAACTCCCAGACTAGTATTTGATTATGTAATGCTCCAACATTTGCCAGCAAAAATAATATTTACCAGTACCTGATGGCTGATGAATTTTAAAAATACTAAAAACATAATTATCACGCAGATAGTACTTAGCCACAGTTACTCAAATTCGATTGCAAACTTACAACTAACTTTATTCAATCAATACCAGTAAAATTAAAAAAAATATACCTTCAAGTACCAAGATTAGTTAAGTTACGTATAAAATCGAGCGGACAGCGGTTTCAATGTGTGCGTGCGCGTAATGTTGTTGTGTTGCGATTCAGATACCTAAACTCGAGCGAGTTCAAAATGTGATAGCGTCCTTAACAATGCGCGATTCAACTAAAGGCTCATTCACCGGCCAAGTGCGTGTCGGACTACGCACAATGAAAGGTTCCGTAGGTAGGATGAATTTATTCTAAAAACAAACATAACATTGTACTTGAAAAACAAGTTCTCCCATACATCGATATATGTCACGGTCAATTAATATCTGTAATTTTTATGGTGTACCTACATAATATAGAGTATTCTATTCTATCCAATTCTCCAACTGCAAATTTAAGTTGGTCGACTATTACTCGTTAACTTGTAAAGCTGTGATAGTTTTCTTTTTAATTTCGTTATATAAACTACTGCCATGATTTTTTTGAGATATCCAGAAACAACCATTTAGCTGGCAGGGGGAGGGGACACTACTCTTAACAAAAAATAGCACTTTAAAGATTAATATTACCAAAATGGATCCCTGAATCGAAAAATTGTTTATTTTACCACTTTGTCGGCGTTCGAGCTAAACTAGGGACAGTAGGACAGACAGACAGATAGACGGACATGGCGAAACTATATGGGTTCCTTGTTGACTACGAACCCTAAAAAAACAAACGCCTAAAAGAAAAAAAAATCGGAAGTGTGTATCTGGATTTTTATTTTAGTTTTTTGCCACCGACTTGCGAACTTGAAAGTTATTTTTCACTTAGTAGTGTTTTTTTTAAGTCGGTGTTTTTTTGTAAAAAGATTTTCATTTTTAATTATTAGTGGGTACTTAAATTACAATAGCCTAATGTCAACTGCTCATCACCTTTTACAAAATTGTGCTTTTCCCGATGCAGGGACGTTAATTGTTAAGGAGTTCTCCTGGTAAACTGGTTCTTTTGGTTCGTCAAACCAGAAGAACTGCCACTCACCATAGGTATTATTCATGACGAGCATAAATAGCTTAGCAACCATATTAAAGTACCGTATATATAAACGTGTTCAAGTAGACGCTGTCTACACAGACTTTCAGAAGGCTTTTGACAGGGTGGATCATGTACTGCTTCTGGAGAAGATTGCATATAATGGAATACGTGGTAACCTACTTAGATGGTTTGTCTCATATGTTTTTAATAGGGTACAAATAGTGGCGGTTAATGGTTATGAATCTGACCCTATAGTTGTCACCTCTGGCGTTCCGCAGGGATCTATTTTAGGCCCACTGCTCTTTATTATATTTATCAACGATATTGAAAGTTGTTTCATCAACTCAAATTTCATAATGTACGCTGATGACATAAAAATATATAGATCTTGCAAAGATATACAGGATTGCTTGCTTCTTCAAGAGGACCTTGTTAGATTATATACATACTGTAACAAAAATAAACTCTTTCTCAGTCTACCCAAATGTCATGCCATCTCATTTACTAAGAAGAAAAATAAAATTAATTTTAATTATTCCATTAATAATGCTGGCTTGGATAAAGTTGATTCCGTTCGTGACTTGGGTGTTGCACTGGATGCCAGTTTGCACTTCGACCAGCACGTCGACAATATAATAAATAAGGCGTACCAGATGTATGGTTTCGTCATGACATCTTCACGTGACTTTGTGCGACCCTCTACGTTCCTAGTGCTCTATAAGCCTCTGGTAAGATCACAGCTAGAGTACGCCGTTCCAATCTGGAACCCCTTCTATGACAAATACGGCTCTAGAATTGAAATGGTACAGAAGAAGTTCCTGCGATCGATGAATTATAAGTGTTTCCAGTCAAAAATTCCATATGTGCAGCTATTGAAACGGTATGGAGTTCCAGATCTGGGGTCTAGGCGGTTATTACTTGATGTCATAACCCTGCACGGTATATGTAATAACAAATTTGACTGTATCGAACTTACAAGTAAGTTGTGTTACAAGGTGACCCGCAGTGTTATTTTAAGGGGGGTGCGCGTGCCTCAACTGTTCCACACGGATATATGTCGGACTAATGCTGGGGAACGAGCACCTCTTCGCCGTCTTGTTGATGCATACAACGCGCGTTTCATGGACCTTGATATATTTTATCTATCTAAGCAAGTATTTAAGAGAATGGCACTGGATATTTTGTCCGCAGAGTAAATTGTGTAACATTAGGCAATCTCAGCGCTAATATGACAATGATTCTTTTGTTTTGTTTTGTTTATCGCTTTATATTATCACTTCTTTTAATTTTTAGTTAATTCGTGGACAATGGTGTGGGTTGCATGTTTGTCAATTCCTAGCTTAAGTAATTTTCTGTATTTTTTAACATGTAACTGTTTTTTGTCCCTAATAAATAAATAAATAAATAATCGAATCGCAACCCGTTAAATATCTACTTATTATTAAGTAGTTCCAGTGGCCATCAGTGGTCTTCATCATTAGTTCCACTTCACCAATTGGTGCTTCCCAAATCGCTATAGGTCAGCCTATAAAATTTGAGGATTGTCCTCAATTTCCATGGTATCCCATCATCAGATTCTGACTCGGTGACAATGAGACTACCTTGGTACCCTTTCAAACAAAAAATGAATTTACAAAATCGAATCGGTGAAGACATACAGACGAACATATAACCTCCTCCTTTTTGGAAGTCGGTTTAAAAAATATAGGTACTACTATTACCGCAACTGAATTTGCAAGCCGTACCTACTTTTCAAGTGATAGTCAAAGTCAAACCATTTATTTCAAATAGGCACATAAGAGGCACTTTTGAACGTCAAAATTTACAAAAAAAATTTAATTGATTCTAGTTGCCCCTTCCAAAAGGTAGTTTCGTATGGAGAAGAATGGGGAAGAAACTTCACCGGTACTTAAAAATGTTTTACAATATTTTGTTTGATTACATTAATTATATGATTATATGTGAAGACGATGCACCTAGAATAAAATTACTATACCATAATAGGTAAAACGAATTAAAAACTAAGCAATGAAAAATAACTTAATTATTAGAAAGATACATGGTGTTCACATATTTACAAACATCATAAAAGTATGTTTTTCTAAAAAAATAAGTCAGTGTGTGAGTACCTATAGGTTATCACAGAATGTAAAATCAATATCATAAAATAACAGATTTTACCATAAAAATAGCAACCAGTTTGATTTTGTCTAGTATGATAGTAGACAGATCGAGGTTTTAAGGTACCTGCAGACATGCCCGACGCGACTCTAATAGAACAATTTCTATGAAAACTTCTCAGAATCACGTCGCACCTTTTTAGGAAAGAGAACGCAGAATGCAAGAGCGAGCGAAGCGAACTCAACAATGTAGGGTCTCGCCTCGGATATTAGGCGTTTTCGAATATTTTATTTCTGAATGTGTTTGTACATAGGTTTTATTGTAAAGGCAGGGGGGGTCTCAGAGCACCACCTTTCACCCCCATGTCTATTTATGCAAGTTGTGATACTTGTTTTAAAAATTAAAGTAATTTTTGGGTTCCCTACCTCAAAAGGAAAAAAACGGAATCCATATAGGATCACTCGTGTGTCTGTCCGTCTGTCACAGCCAACTAGCTCCGAATCTACCGATTAAGTTGTTTGTTATAAATATGAATTTCCGTGACCTAAACACGGACGTATTATAGTAAATAAATAAATTTTGAATATTGAGGTCATAAGGGGGAAATTTGAAAGAAAAATAAAAAGTTTTGCAAACTGTACTTACCGTGAAAATGAAATACCTAAAAAAAAAGAATTTACACACTGTTATAGTTATATGAAAATTAACCACTCCCCCCTATCTCCGAAACTAAAATTTTGAATAAAAAATAAAAATGTAAGTACAGAAAATTGTTCTATTATAGATCACACAAGAAAACCTTTAGGAAGTCTATGGTAAATATCATGAAACATAACCAGGTCTATCTATAAAATATTGTGCGTACACATTTACATTTGCAGTTGGAATGTATGAGGGAACATGTTTTTCAACTATAATGTGAAGTTTATTCTTGGGATAAATTCATCCCAACTACGGAACCCTTCATTGTGTGAGGTCCGACACGCACTTGACCAGTTTTTTTAATTCATATAAGGCTGAGACACTTAGAACGTAAAGGGATGCGCTAAGGTAGCCCGCGAAATTTAAATTTTCTTACGTTTTTTTCAATTTGCAGGTCAGTGTCAGGTTTTATCTTGATATGATTCGCGACTATATCAGTTATGTATTTACAGAATTAGAATCATCGCGAGGCCCGAGCCAAAGGGCGGTCAACCTGCGGGTTGTTTACCCTTTGGCCCGGGCCTCTTTAGCCGTTAGCGTCAGAATGGCTGGTTGCCTATGGCAAGCGGCTCTGAAAGTATATTCAAGAATTGCTATCAAATTGCTTCTATTTTGCTACATTTCTTCAATAATTGCTACACATGATACATTCAGAGAAAAATAAATCTTTTTTTGACCAGCCATTCTGACGTCAGGATGGATGGTGGCCTCCGTGTTCAGCATGAAGGACGCAGCATTCTAAAAATTTGTTGTATCAATAATTGCTAACAATTTGCTAGTTTCACGAATTAAGTTTGAGCCAACGCCGCCAATCGCTTCCATATTTGGCAAATAATTAGTCCTCGAACAACAGAATTGGTGCCTTAGCAGTTTTCGAGATAATCGACTTTGAAGGTGGTCACGCTCCCTTCAGCAGGACCACCATGAGCGCAGAAAAGGGGGCATGCTACAGCTATTCTAAGTATACAAATAATTAGTGCCCTCAAATGTGATTAATTTCGTAACAAAAACAGAACTGAAACATTTGTATTTACCGAGAAATCAACGACGATAACTTTCGCGCTCTCGTTCAGCAGGTCCACGACTTTGAATGTTGATTCCAAGTTTCAGGAGCTAGTCGCTTTCCTAAAACCTACATAGAAAATTAGTGCTCTGCGAGATAAAATGGATACGCAAAATTTAAAATTACTACTCCAGTAGTTTACGAGATATACCATACCATTGGTGAGGCGGCGGTAGCCACGGTGTTGAATTTTCATTTGAAGATTTCCCTATTAAAAAATCTTGTGATTTCTTCCCAAATTAAACAAAAAATAGTGCTCCTAAAGAAGTTAATAATAGTGACCAAAAATTCAGATTCCCAAGTGTTATATTTTAAGAGAAATTGGCATTCATTACTTTTCCATACTAAATCTCCGCGTATAACCTGACCAAATTAAGTTGTCAAAGGTATTGAGCACTCGTGCACATAAATTGATGGATTTCGGAATAGTAATAAAAACAGTTCAATATCTATAATTTTTATACAAACTTTACCTAGGTACATATTAAGAAAAAAATAACCTGTCGTTACCCATGGCCTGTGATACCTTTGTTAAGACGTGGGTAAGTAGGTACTCGAATAATTATTTTTCTGTATTGTAAGTACCTAGCTTTTGTGTTGTTACATGAATATCATTAAAGAGCGATAAGTGTTTCTTATTTATTTCCTACTAATTTACCGTTGCTGCAAGCAGTACCTATCATCAATACCATTAATAATATGTTGCTAATAACGCATACTCCTATAATGTAGATATTTATCTATATACTAATATATGAATATATAAACTTACTAGGCAGACTTCACTCAACTCTTTCAAGTTAAATCTCAATTAAGAAGACTTTATTTATAATTGGTCCTTAATTAAAATATACAAGCTATCTCTAAAATATGTATAGAGTGGTAGAGAGAGAGAGAGAGAGCGCTGGTCGGATGGCACGGCGCGCCAGTATTAATGACATCATCCGTCGGGCTCTTGTCTTGTTGAGTGCCAGCTGTTTTAGAACCCAATCGGGTAGGCCTTTAGTGTGGGATGCAACCTGTGTCGACACCCTCGCGCCATCCCATCTTCCTGGCATGGCGGGTTGTGCTGGGGCGGCTGCTGCAGGAGCAAAAAACCTCAAATGGCACAAATATAACAACCTTATTGGGAGCTATATGTTTGAGCCGTTTGGGGTTGAAACACTAGGGCCTTGGGGTCCGAGTGCTCATCAAGTATTTCGGAACATCGCCAAGCGGTTGGTCGACTCTTCACGTGACAAGAGGGCTGGCCTATTTTTAGCCCAAAGAATCAGTACTGCCATCCAACGTGGCAATGCCGCCAGCCCTTTGGGCACTTTTCCCATTGACAGCGATGCGGACGAATTTTTTGATGCCCAATGAGCACTTCCCCTTTTTAATTATTTTATTATATACCTACTTGTACATACTTATAAGTAGACTAGATCATTTTACTCTAATCCAAGTTTAATCTGAAAATAAAAATAAGTTACTATTTTAAATACGTACTGGTAAGTACGTACTAATTATTTTAAGTATTTAATAAATCTAATGTATCGAAGACATGTGACATCCACCAACCCGCACTGCGCCCGCGTGGTGGATTACGGCCCACTCCCTCTCACAGAAAGAGGAGGCCTGTGTCCCAGCAGTGGGAACATTAAAAGGCAGATTATGTATTTAATAAATATAGATTGTGTTATTACATGCACGATATCTAGGTACCTACTTACGTAGGTTTTGTCAAAAAACGTAAGTCAAGACACGTTCAAACTTAGATCAAGTGGATCAATGTTATAATTCATACAAAGTAATTATGTATCTTCATATCACAGGGCTCATTTTAAGTTCTACTCAGTTAAAACAAACAAAAATAGTTAACTGACAGATTCAGATGATTTTGAATCTCATTTTTTATCTAGTCTATGGTCCAAAACATTTTTTTGTGGCATGGCGCGCAGGTTATTATTACCGAAGTAAGCGTTCGCGAAGCGTTTCGTGACACCTACATAGAGTTCTTTTTTATTCGTTTATTAAGGTATCACAGGCCATGGGTAACGATAGGTTATTATTTATTCTTAATATGTATCTAGGTACACAGTTTGTATAAAAATTATAGAAAATGAACTGTTGTTATTACTATTCCTACATCCATCAATTTATGTGCACGAGTGTACATCTCATGAACAGCTCAATACCATTGACAACTTAATTTGATCGGGTTATACGCGGAGATTTAGTATGGAAAAGTAATGAATGCCAATTTCTCTTAAAATACAACACTTGGGAATCTGAATTTTTGTACACTATTACTTCTTTAGCACTAATTTTTTTATAAATTTGGGAAGAAATCACAAGTTTTTAATAGACTACCGCCACCCCACCAATGGTATGGTATATCTCGTAAACTACTAGAGTAGTAATTTTGAATTTTGGTTATCAATTTTATTTCGCAGAGCACTAATTTTCTATGTAGGTTTGAGGAAAGAGACTAGTTCCTGAAACTTTGAATCAACATTCAGTCGTGGTCCTGCTGAACGAGCGCGCGAAAGTTATCATCGTTGATTTCTCGGTAAATACAAATGTTTCAGTTCTGTTTTTGTTACGAAATTAATCACATTTAAGGGCACTAATTATTTGTATACTTAGAATAGCTGTTGCATGCCCCCCTTTTCTGCGCTCATGGTGGTCCTGCTGAAGGGAGCGTGACCACCTTCAAAGTCGATTATCTCGAAAAATACTAAGGCACCAATTCTGTTGCTCGAGCACTAATTATTTGCCAAATATGGAAGCGATTGGCGTTCGTGGTCCTGCGGTAGTCACGGACATCATAATGGGGTACTAATTATTTGTATATATAGAATAGCTATAGCATGCCCCCTTTTTCGGAGCTTATGGTGCACCTACTGAAGGGAGCGTGACCACCTTCAAAGTCGATTTTCTCAAAAACTACTGAGGTACCAATTCTGTTGTTCAGAGCACTAATTAGCACCAATTGAGTACTAATTATTTACCAAATATGGGAGCGATTAGCGTTGGTAGTCACGGACATTTCTATGTAACGTTTGCAATAAAAGGACCTCAAATATGTTTTTAAATTTTATTGGGCTAAGGTAATTCAAATAAAAGTCGTCAAATATATATTTTCAATATGCACAGTTATATCTTTATACATGTAAATAATATAGTACATAACAAATAAATAATAAATATTACCAAATTTTTAGGATTTATCCATTAATAAAAATTGTAGTTTGGTGTGATAATTATGGTACAAAGTGACTTGACTAAATGCCAATTTGTTAAGTGAATGAACCTTACAAATGTAAATTGAAGAATAATTTTACATTACCTCTAATTGTGTTTTGTTGAATGTTTGTTATAATTACTTATAACCTGTCAGACATGGCATTTTCTTTGTTAATATCATAAAATTATTATGTAACCAATTAATAATAATCATCACCCAACTATCTTAACATTATAAACAATATGGCATATATGAATTAATAGTTGATTTCAATTACATTTTCTTTTAGAAATTATCAATTGCAACATAATATAAAACCTAAGCACATTAACTTACTTACGCATAATTGTCAATATCAAAACATTTATCCTAAAGGTTATTGCTTAATAATATATATTCCTTAATAGCTTGTAATGAAAATTATCTTCATCAGTACAAAATGCCACATTTACTAGAAGGTCCTCGAATACTTGAATGTAATATTATTTTGTGGATTGTCTTTTGAGCACATATACTAATTTCTGTCACTATCACAAGTCTTTGAATTTCGAGTGGCCAAAGCACATGATTTTGTAATATTGACTAATCTACTGGCATTATCTTGTACAGTACGGGCATGCACTTAGTAAGGGGACGCCGTGCGGTTACAATCACAGATGAGCGGCGCGCTCGACGCCTGCCGCGCCCCTGCACTACCAGTTGGCCATGCCGGGTTTATTGAGCGTCATGAAGTATATCTGACAAGAGGAACCACCTTTGGCGGAAGAGAAGAACACTTTATCATTGCGCTCACATAAGAATTTGAGTCGTTGTGCTTTCTTGTGCATAAATACGCCATCGAGGTGACCAGTTTCTACTGAACGAATTTCGATGGCTTTATTGCCCCAACCCATTATCTGACCCGTGCCTATGTAGGCTACCGATGTTGGCATTTCACCCCACTGAAAGAAGACCAATATACATCATTTAAAATTTTATTAAAATACCTGTCGCAAGTATACGAATGTGGTGAAAATACAAACCTGGAGGACAATATTCTTGCTTACTCGTCCGTACGTGTTCACATAAACTCCTTCATTGTCGTAGCATAACAACAGCTGGACTCCATTGGAGTTTGGGAGGGGCACGATGCAGTGTGGGACAATCGCTCCTTGTGTCTGTAAATGATAAATAAATGATAAATGATTTTTATTTCTGTAAGTAGGTTTGTACAAACACTTTTACATGTCAGTCATATTTTTAAAACTAGATGAGGTCGGCGTTTCCTATCTGACTACTCTGAGAAGAAAGGCCGAAACAAACTCAGAGGTCACAGTCTCTTTTAAAGTCCAGACATAATCTTGGTCAGATCATGTGAAGGCCATGTAGATTGGTGTCTGAAATGGTCTTTTGAGGAAAGAACCACGCAGATTGAGTGGACCTGACCAGTCAGTGCACGCATTTGTCAGTAATCGTGCAGCTCTACTCAGAACTTAAGGAGCTCAACGATGCGACGATCAATACCAAAGAAAGGACATTTGGGTAGGCCGCTTAAATGACTCAAACTGCCAGACCATGATTAACACTAACTGAGAATAAAAGACAAAGTGAAAATAAAAATAAAAGAGCAATAACCCACATAGTCTTCACATTCACAATAATTAAAATAATATAAAATAATAAAATATAAAAAAATAAAATGTAAACATTAGAAGATAGACATAAGTATAAGAAAGAAACATGGTACTATGAAACCAAGTTATATTATTTACTGGAGCTGCCCCTGCTTCGTAAGGGTGACAACATCGAGATTTCTGTGCTAAATTATTTAAGTTAAATATTAATGTTTATACCTTCCAGAATCAATTCTCTAAATAGGATAGGTGAAAACTGCGTAAAAATCCATTATGTAGTTTAGAAGAGCTAAGTGGTCACACACGAAAAGCGACTTTTCAATACACTTACTCGAATAGTGGCTCTTATTGCACCGCCTTTAGGTTCACGATGCAGTGTATTATGTACGTGCGTGCTTTTTACTTTGTATTCCCGCACTAGTGCGAGAAAGTTCGCCATAGACAACTATACATTAGTCAGCACGAACGCACTCCTCTGTGCGTTAAAAAAAATATCAACAAAGAACTTTTGAGAATTTTTTTTAATATAATAAATAAACATCGTAATTTCATGAGATTATTTATTTTTGTCAATAAATTAACATTGTGTTTTAGTGTTCTATAAATAAAAATAATGAGGTTTTTTAGTTTTAGGCTGTTTGGCGTCTTGAAGACAGGCGCGAAAAACAATCCGCGATCTCATTACCATCTGACATCAGTCACAAATATTTCTTACAAAATAATAAGTTTCTATTTATTATTCATTTGCAAGTGTGTTGAAAATCGTCGGTTGATACGCATTTGTAATTGCACTCTCGGGTCCGTTTACCAAACTGCAAACCCACCTCGTCAGATAAGACAAACTTTTGCAACTTTGCACACTTGCTTCAAAATGTACTATTGTTTTTAGGATTCCGTACTTCAAAAGAAAAAAAAACGGAACGGACGTCAAGACCCTTTTTCTCAGGAACGCGTCGAGGTATCGAGTTGAAATATCAAATCAATCTCTATATCTCTATAAATAATTTGATAGCAATAAAGTCATATGAAATTCGGTTTAGGTCCCTTGGTGCTCTAAAAAAAACAAGCTTCTAAGTCGACGCAATAAAAAAATTCGGCCATTTATGTGACATATTAGGTTGGGGAAAAAGTCTTTTCGCATTATAGTATGTATGAACTTGTAATAAAATCTCTTTGGCTAAACTATTTGTATCTGGCTGATTTCGGTATCATTGAAATTTTAAATTTTAAAGAACATAATTCCAACTTCAAATTAGGAAAATGTGTGATTTTCATTTGTTTTTCGTACTGTAAAGATGAGTGAATCTAATGAAGAAATTCGATACATTTTAAAATTTTACTACAAAAAAAGTAAAAATGCAACACAAGCCGCGAAAAAAAATTGCGATGTTTATGGACCTAGTGCAGTGTCTGTGAGAGTAGCACAAATTTGGTTTAAGCGTTTTCAATCCGGAAATTTTGATGTCAAAATGCACGTCGCTCTGGTCGCCCTATTAAGGCGCGGACCCACCGCGGCGCATGCTGAGCACGGGCACGCGGCGCAATTTAGCTGCGTGTATTAATTTGTTTGACAACGTGGGTCTACGTTTCCACTGGAGTACCTACACGAAGACCCACGACTATGTGTAGCGTGGCACGGCGCACGGAGAGGCTACGTACGGCTACGCTGTATGACTGAAAACTGCTCTGCGATAAGCGAGCTGTACATAGTCATGGGTCATATTCGTGTACTCCAGTGGAAACGTAGACCCACGTCGACAGCGTTGAGCTATGTAACCGCCTATTCGAGCAAGCCACGCATGTATCAATGACGTCAATTCATGCATAGCCTCTCCGTGGGTTGCAGTGGACACAACCACATACATTTTCTTACAAAGCGAAGCTTAATACACGTGCGTAGCCTCTCCGTGCACCGCGGTGGGCCCGCGCCTTTACGGATAAAATGGATGCCATTTTTGAAAAAGTGGAGCAAGATGTCAGTAGTTACGACGTAGCTGAAGAACTGTGAATTGACCACAAAACAGTTTTGGCACATTTGAAAAAAACTGGGTACACAAAAAAGCTCGATATTTGGGTACCTCACGAGCTCACTGAAAGAAACCTAATGAACCGTGTACTCATTTGTGATTCTTTATTACGACGTAATGAAACCGAACCATTTTTGAAGAAGCTGATAACTGGTGATGAAAAGTGGATCACGTACGACAAGAACGTGCGAATAAGATCGTGGTCAAAGGCCGGTCAGGCTTCACAGACTGTGGCGAAATCCGGGTTAACTCGCAACAAGGTGATGCTGTGTGTGTGGTGGGATTGGAAGGGCAATACTCATTATGAGCTTTTACCACCAGGCAGGACCATCGATTCTGAACTCTACTGCGAACAAATGATGAGATTAAAGCAAGAAGTTGAGAGAAAGCGGCCGGAATTAATCAACAGAAGGGGTGTGGTTTTTCATCATGATAAAGCTAGACCTCACACATCTTTAGCCACTCAGCAAAAATTAAGAGAGTTTGGCTGGGAGGTGGTAATGCATCCGTCGTATAGTCCTGACCTTGCACCTTCAGATTTCCACCTGTTTCGGTCTCTTCAGAATTCTTTAGGCAGTGTCAGGTTAACATCACGAGAAGACTGCCAAAACCACTTGTCGCGGTATTTTGATCAGAAGTCCCAACATTTATATAGCAATGGGATCATGTCCCTACCTACAAGATGGCAAAAAGTTATCGAACAAAATGGTACCTACATACTTTAGTTAAATGTAAATAAACTATATTAAAAAATGTTTTGAATTTTCATAAAAAATACGAAGAAACTTTTTCCCCAAATACTCGATACTCGCAAATAAATCAAAACCTATAGGGTACTTCTCGTTGACCTACAGAACTATGAAATTTGGCAAGAAGCAAGGTAGCACAAGTAAAGGAAAAAGTCCGAAAATCGTTAATTTGTAGTTTTATCACATATATTTATGCAATATCAAACTTACATTTGCGGTTGGAAAATTGACCGTGATGTATAACAATGTATGGGCATGGGAGAAATATTGTTCAACTATAATGTTAAGCTTGTTTTACGGATAAATTCAGCCCTACTACTAACAGAACCCTTCATTGTGCGTGGTCCAATACGAACTTGGCCGGTTTTTATTATGTATGTATATGTTATAGGCAAACTCCGAAGCTCCGGCGCTCCTAGGTTGGACTGGTCAATCCTCAGGTCAGACTGAATGACTTAGTCAAAGCCCAAACAAATGTAAATTTTCGGCCTTTGACTAAACAATTTTCGTCAAACCTGGGAGAGACTAATTTGGTCAGGCAAACGTCAAAACACAATTTTATTAAATCGGGGTTTGACGAGTCAAACTCCGATATAGGTATGAAGTGTCTTATCTTCGTATATTTGGAAGCATTTTATCATTTAAGCAGCTTTCAAGTCTTAAGAACCGCTTAACTCTGCCAGTTCTGACACCTGATTGGTCAGCTTACGTGATTTTCACTTTTATATTTGAGATGCTTTGAGAGAATGCCGTGTGGCATTAGGCCCGCCTTTTGTACGATGTGCAATAAAGTATAAAATAAATAAATAAATGCTTTGGAATATACGGAGGTTAGGTTAGGTTAGGTTGCGGATCCTTGGTTGCAGGGAGGATCCACCGTCTAGGCTTAACGGTGGCGCTGCACAAGACCGAGGCCGTGTACTTCCACGGCCCTCGGCAGCGCCCCCCACCTGACGCCCACATATTTGTGGAGGGCGCCAGAATTGAGGTGAAGGCCCAGATGAAATATCTGGGCCTTGTACTCGACAGCAGGTGGCGCTTCGGTCCGCATTTTAGCGGGCTGTCGTCGCGCCTGCTGAAGGCCGCGGGCGCCCTCTCGTGGCTGCTTCCCAACTTGGGGGGCCCTAGCGCGCGATGCCGGCAACTCTACGCCGGCATCTTGAGGAGTATGGCCCTCTACGGAGCTCCCATCTGGGAGGACTCCCTCCACAGGAGGGAGAACGCCGCGGCCTTGCGGGCACCCCAACGGGCTATAGCACAGCGTGTGGTGCGGGCCCATCGCACAGTGGGCTTGCGGCAGCATGCGCTCTGGCCAGCACCCCTCCTTGGGAACTCGAGGCGTGGGTGCTCGCCAGAGTGTATGAATAGACGGCGGGGCGGAGGGCGAGAGGAGAACGCCCAGCCCCGGAAGAGCGGGCTGCAGTCCGGCGGGAGGCGAAAGACGCCATCGTCGTCCATTGGACGGGGGAACTCGCCACTGCAGCCTTCGGCCGCCGAACCCTCGACGCGATTGGGCCAGTCCTGCGAGACTGGCTCGAGCGGTCGCACGGGTTCCTCTCGTTCCGTCTTGTGCAGGTGCTGTCCGGACACGATTGTTTTGGATCGTACCTGCATCGAATCGGACGGGAGGAGACGCCGTCGTGCCACCACTGTGGCGCGGCGGAGGACACGGCGCAGCACACCCTCGAGGTGTGCCCGTCGTGGTCCGAGCCGCGCCACAGTCTGAACGCGGTGATTGGATCGGACCTCTCACTCCCCGGCTTGGTTAACGCCATGCTGAGGGATGAGGGGTCCTGGGCGGCAGTCACCTCCTTCTGCGAACACGTCATGTCCCAGAAGGAGGCGGCAGAGCGCACGCGGGAGGACGATCCTGCCGCGGCGCCGCTCCGAAGGCGGAGGAGGGGTCGAAGAAGACGTCAGTTTGAACGTCATCTCCGACTCCTCCCAGGTGGAGGCCAGCAGGCAACGGGTGCGGGGGCACCCTTACCTGTATTGCACAGGCCTCCACCAGTGTCGGACGGGAATGGCCAGGTGTTCCCGGCCGTAGCCCCCCAGTAACGGGGGGGCATGAGGGGCCCGCCAGCTAGGCGGGCATGCGCCGGGAGGGTTGTGGAAGAAAAGGCTGAGCCGTTATCCCATGGCCCTCCCAACACGGCGATGTGGGAACACCGCTGAGTTTTAGTGGGTATACTGTAGTGACAGGAGTCCCACATACCCCGACTCGTCCCCCACGAGCGGGCATGCGTAATGCATTTCTCAGCGTGGAAAAAAAAAAAAAAAAAAAAGGTTAGGTTAGGTTACAACAACACCGTTTGATTCACTCATCTTCAATTTTACACAATTACACGCCCGCACGCTCAATGAACGAACATGAAATGACAAAACAATCGGTCGGAACACCGCGAGAGACATTATGAACCTGTTTAAACATGTTCAGATCAACGTTTGACCGAGTTTTGCAGTCGCTTCTAGGATTGACTAGGCCAAAACCGAAACAGAATAATTTACTTTCGACGTTTGACTGAAAAGTTAGGAGCTCCTGGGTTTGACTAAAAATACTTCAGGCAAAGGGCGAAATTGAAATGTATTTCGGGGATTGCCTGATGGCTTTGGCCAAACCTAGGATAAACCAGTCCTTCCGCGAAGAGACTGTGTATCGGACTTTGACTATAACATATAGATTTAATATTTGTATCATGCTAATATTCTCAGTTTAGTGTCGATGTCTATCCACACTAATAAATAAAGAGGAAGTTGTTTTGTCTGTCTGTAATAAAGTCGTTTTCCGATATTTCTCCTGGCGATCTGTTGGTACTAGTGTGGGTATAATGTACTTACATGTTTTGGAATATAAATATCGTAGACCGTGGCAGTGTCTAAATCAACGGCATGGAAGCCATCTGCGGATCCGTAAATTACTTTCAGTCTTGTGCTGTCTTCAATAGTCAAATCAACTAAAAGAGGCCTGAAAATGAAATAAACATTTTAGACAAAATCAAACTGGTTGCTATTTTATTTGGTAAAATCTGTTATTTTTATGATATTGATTTTACATTCTGTGATTAGATAACCTATACTCACACACTGACTTATTGTTATTTTTTTTAGAAAAACATACTTTTACGATGTTTGTAAATATGTGAACACCATGTATCTATCTAATAATTAAGTTATTTTTCATTGCTTAGTTTTTAATTATTTTTACCTATTTAACCTTAACCCCCCCCCCCCCCTATTTAACCTTTTTTTACCTTTTTTATTATTATAGTAATTTTATTCTAGCTCATCGTCTTCACATATAATCATATGATTAATGTACTCAAACAAAATATTGTAAAACATTTTTAAAAGAGTAACGGTGGAGTTTTTTGCCCATTCTTCTCCATACGAAACTACCTTTTGGAAGGGGCAACTAGAATCCATTCTATTTTTTTTTTACATTTTGACGTTGTCGTACATTTGCCTCTTATGTGCCTATTCGAAATAAATAGTTCTATTCAATTTTTAAAGGTTCTGGCTCCATCGATAACGTTCGATGATTTTGCCAATGTCAAGGTATGAGAAAGTAATGATCGTCAGATCGTAAACTGTTACACAACTATTGATCAGTGTTTGTAGTGAAAAATAAATAGTTTGACTTGACATCTTCACACTTGTTCTCAGTAAACAATACTTGTGGACAAAAAGGTCCCGATGTTAATATGTAAAAAAAAAAATACCTATGTTGCAGTTCTCCAAAGTTTTTGAAAGCCATGAATTTGTGATATGGTTTAGGCGCCCACGCGTAGATCTCGATGGAGTCTTTCAGGGCGATTACGAGAAACTTGATTCTCTCGTATTTGACAATGCGGAAATGAACTGCACCCTGCAGTTCACCGACGTTAATCCATCCATTCCTCCTTTCTGCTTGCTGTAATTTAAGTAGTATTATGATTAAATTTTAACATAACAGTTTATCCGGCTTTTACTAAGCATGCAAAATGCTTCGTTTTAACATCATGAAGTTATGGTACTTATTCATCTGGTCAACGGTTTTATTAATTGATTTTAAGTATCTAAAAATTGTGCTTTTCCAGCTGTTTTGTTTCTTAGGAAATATGAATTGACATCTTGTGGATCTGGAATGTGCATTTCTAGTCTAAAATACGTATTTTTTATTATTTCGTTTGTGATAAGTATTACTATTTACATTAAAATTGACTATAAGTTTAAAAATGCCTAGTTGGCTTAAAATCAACTTACGTCACTAAGTCCGTCGGTGCGCAGGATTTTGGACTTGAGCCAGCTAAGGTAGTATACGCGCACACGATTCTTCTTTCCAGAAACAGTCACAAGAATATTTTGTCCTTCTAACACTTCCATTTGTTGGAAGCGGCGTCGTGAGATCAACTGATATACTTTTCCTTGACCTGAACGGTCCAATAACATAAGACCATTCTCGGTACCAATAAGTAAATTTACTCCTGCAAGATTAAGATTATATTAACATACATGATCAGAAGTGCATGACTACTCGAGCATTTTGTGAGAAGTGATAGTATTTCCTTACCCCATAGTGCTGCACAAAGGATTTCCGAATTGAACCTCTTCTTATATTTACGTATTTCGGGAGTATCGGAGGACAGGTCATGTCCCGTCGGAGTGACATTGACGTTGACGTGGCTCTCACGTCGCGACGCATTGCCGCCGGAGCCCCCGGTGCCGCCACTGCCGGTCGAGCCCGCGCCGAACCCGAACGTGAGGAACGAACGCTGCTTCTGTTGCAAGGGAAGGAACTGTTGTTGGGACCCCACAGACGAGTTCGATGGGGAATGTTGTAAGGGATGTGGTGAAGCGGCGCCCACTATGAAAGATTTGGACGGTGTGGATTGGACTGAGGATGGTGGCGGATGGTGATGATGATGGGAAAGAGGCGTGCCTCCGGCAATGGCTTGCCTATACTGGAACAGAGAAAACAGAAAATATTACTTTATGTTTTGCAGTAAATATTGATCTCAATCAAATGTTTGCAGCAAATTCTGCCGCAGCATTAACCATGAAGTTAATAAGTGATGGTTAGTCAAATAAGTCCATCTCCCATTGATTAGTTGTCATTTCAAATAGTTGGAAAGTTATTAGCTTGATGGCTATTATCTACATTCATGACCATAACATAAAATGTGATAATGGACGTGAAATTGCAGCAGGCATGAACTCGCTGTGTATGCTGTAAATGTGTATGCATTAGTTGAATAGACTTGATAAAGACCACTTTTATAATTCTCTTTTATTTTGTTATTGCAATTAAATAAATAAACTCCGATATTTCTATTAGAGCTAATAGTAGCTTGTATTACAATATTATGTTTAGAATTTGTTTTCGTATTGTTCACATTGCTTTTACAAAACCTTCCGTTTTGTAGTTACCTTTACTTATTTTGGGTCACAGCGTGCGTGAAGTTATATAAAAAAAAACCTAATTATTTATTGTTTATAATTTAACTATAGCCTCACATGACGAGCTGTATAGCAATTAATTAATTACCCGAAAGACCTCTTGCTATAATTACAACTGTTATTAAGCAGCCCTTAAGTAAATTGGACTACTATAGAAAGCTTTAACAAATGTATCGATCTGCATTCGATGATCAACAAAACATTTTCGAACTTAATGAAAGCGTATCTAGAAAATGCATAAATACAAGGAAGAAGTGAGATACAGATCTAACTTTCAACAAACAACAATCTATGAGAACCTTAAGCATTTCCTCTTGCATCAATTCGTTTCGTACTTACGCAGTGTTAACAGGTGTCTGCAAACCGGTCGCGCAGTGGCTCCAGGATGTTTGCATGATTGACAACCATTATCACATTAATACGATAAACCAAAAGCTTGAGACACCACACAGTCATGATCCGGAGCAGGAGCTTCCAACGTACAGCCAACGTTTATATTAATGTTGCACTTCGGAGATTATATTAGATAACTGAGCAATAAAACAATGTTTGTTGGTTTATCTGACTGCAATAATGGTTACGGATAAATTGCAAATTAAAGTATGGGGAATACATTTTGCATAGATGTACTTATGTATACGAAGCAGCTAGCGTTGGAAGCACCTCAGTAATATTTGATTATGAATACATCATGGCATGTTACTAGAGATCCCATTGTATATTAACCCTTTAAGCACGTGTACGGTGAAATGCCACGCAATCACATTATCATAATTCATTTAAATTCACATAGTACTATCTATGTGATCAGTAAAATCTATTATGTATAATGACAATAGACACCAGTGTAACACAAAGCAAACCGGGGCTACTTTTGCAACTCGAATAGATGTTATGCTTCTCACGTATTATAAAATCTATTATGTATAATGACAATAGACACCAGTGTAACACAAAGCAAACCGGGGCTACTTTTGCAACTCGAATAGATGTTATGCTTCTCACGTATTATAAAATCTATTATGTATAATGACAATAGACACCAGTGTAACACAAAGCAAACCGGGGCTACTTTTGCAACTCGAATAGATGTTATGCTTCTCACGTATTATAAAATCTATTATGTATAATGACAATAGACACCAGTGTAACACAAAGCAAACCGGGGCTACTTTTGCAACTCGAATAGATGTTATGCTTCTCACGTATTATAAAATCTATTATGTATAATGACAATAGACACCAGTGTAACACAAAGCAAACCGGGGCTACTTTTGCAACTCGAATAGATGTTATGCTTCTCACGTATTATAATTAATATACTATGTAACTTGAATCGCACAAATCAAATTTATAAGTCCCAGGTCGTTAAATGCGTACGAGAGGCGAATGTTTATTTGTATAAATGCACAAGAACATACCTCTTCACTGGTGGACTTGTCGTGGCGCGGGGGAGTGGTCGGCTGTCCCGCCTGGCTCAGCAGGTCGGGGAGCACAGAGCTGGTACGAGATCCACTGCCTTCGTTGGCACCGCTCGACCGACCCTACACCCATTATAACACTTTACTATATTCTGGAACACGTCCACGTTCAAAATTTTGAATTAAAGGTTAACTTCTGTTAAAACATTCAAATCAACTTCATTATACGTAGATCTGTGGTATTTGATAAAGTATAATTTCAAAATGTATTTCTCTCTTAATTAAGTTATTTACATAATATTGTGTGTTTCAGTCATTAATATTTAGTTTTATATTTTTTATTAAATACCAACAATATCCGCGGAGTACTCTAATTAATCAATATCTATTAATTTATAGTTGTAATCGTATCGAAAATAACACAAGTTTTACAAATATTTTACACAAAATCATAAACCTATGTTACTATTAACTTATCTCAAACTTAGACAAACTTTTGTATAATGTAGTATAGCAATATTAATAATTTGGACAATAACAGAGCTCGACATACAACAGCAGCCAAACATGCAGTAGTAAAACACATTCACAAATTGATGATTGTTTCTTGCCAGCTTCTGTGACTTTAGGCAGCATTCCTAAATGGTTAATTTTCAAGTGTTGATGGCGTAAGTAGGTATCGCATATATTTTGCATGTGTTGATTTCTTGGCAGGAAGACGGTATCGCGTTTAGACAATGAATAAAAGGAACGGGTTAGTTGAAATTAATAGTGAGTTGCATTGTTAGGTGATGAAGCTGTTAGGAGATTGTTAAAACTGTGATCTTAATTTGTCTACTTTGTTAAAAGTTCTTACTCACTACCTATTTACACCTTTTGTCTTCCCAAACAGATTTGAACTAATAATAAATAATTCTAATAAGTAACTAGAAGAGAATTATCACGCCAAAATGTAAGACGTGTGAGCAATATCTAAAACCAATGTTCTCCTTAAGTGATAAATAGACGAAGTAGATATTTTAGTATGACAAACAAGAGCCGTATACCATTCCCAAACATTTAAGTAATTGTTATTATGAACCAAAACCACTACAAACTAAATACAAAACATACAATTCTTTTATAAAAGCGTTCATATTATATTATTATGTAGATGTTAGTGAAAACCATGTTAGAAAACCAAACCCTCATACCAAATGTAAGTATAAATTATTAATCAAACTATCCTGAGCAGGGAGCAATTTACCTGATCCTGAGCGAGTACCGCTTCCTGCCCACAACTTGCCATAAGCTCTGAATGCCGGTTATATTGAGAATTTCTCCGGAAAACTATATCAGATTCAGTCTTTTCTCTGCGTGGTTTCACCACATTGCCTTCATTTAATGTATCCGAATTTGATTTCTCGTTGGTATTGGCTGTTAAATCTGGCGTCCCAGCCTTTTCAAACGATGTGCTACTCGTGAAGCAAATGCTTGTTGATGGAGAATCACTATTTACGCTGCTTTGCCGGCTTGGCCCGTTGCTTTCATTATCTTGTCTGATAAGTGCAGCAACATTTTTGAGTGCATCGATAGGGTTACTGGCTGCTATTTTTCGATCGGGGGTTCTTTTTTTTTCACTTTTTCTTGCTTCAGCTTGTGCTGACATTTTTAAACTATCGTTAGTTTTTATAAAATCTGTTAAAATAGGTTCTCCAGCCGACGATTTCATAACTTGTTTGCGTGAATTGTTAAATATTCCACTGGATCGTAGTTGTTTGTTTCCTCCTGCTGGGCTTTCATGTTTCGGAAAGTATATAGCGGAGTGACGTGTACTGGGTAGTGGGAACAGGTCGGAGTTTTCTCTACGGAAGCCACGGAAAAAGCGGTTTGGAGAGTTGACGTCTGAATCAGATTCTTTTTTGTGCTTCAAAATATCAGCTAATTTGTCCTGCGTCGATTTTTCGGTGGGTTTTTGGAATAGCTGCTTGTGTCGAGAAGGAGGCGTGGCTATAGCTTTATATTTAGACCAAGCATCTTCCATTTCTAGCCGTGATTGTCGTTGCAGTTGAGCTCGTTTCTGTTCGGAATCTTTGGGTTTATCATGCTTTTCTTCTTTTTCAGAACTCTTCGATGGGAAAAATCGGGCGAAATCCCAATCCTTCAGTAATACTGCTTCATCGACATCAGACTGCCTTTTATTGTTTTCGGTATTCTCTCTCTGATGTTTGTCAAACATGTCCGATACAAAAAGTACATATAAATGATAAGAACTAAGAAACATACAAATAAAAACGAATTAGCAGTATTTTATGCTCACTGATCTTACTTTGGCGTGAAAACCATTCATGAAAATAAAATCCAAATAAAAACACAGTCCATTTCTTTCACATGGGGCCCTCATTCTGTCAGTTGCTATTTTGATCAAGCCACACACAACATAGCACAAATGTCACACAAATACTCCCAGTTGTAATGAAATAGGCACTCAATAATAAATAATAGTCCATTTTGGAAAAATAAGTTTAGTATTCTTTATAATCTTATATTTCGAAAAAATGTCTATTATAATATCCATTTCAATTCACCTGGCGTACATATTATCCGTACATCAGATATGGTAATATAATTAATATGTTAACGGATTTAGCTAGAGTAATCAATAGGCTATGTATGCATATTAGATCTTAAGCACTGACTAAGTTTTGCTCGTGTGTATGTAGTGTGTAGGGGCCATGGATCGAGCTTCATGTTGCTATATCAAACACTATGTAATGTAGTAGAATAGTATGAATATGATGGTGTTAGCATGGAGCGGAACACCGTGTGGTGTGTGGGAACACTTACCCGCTTCATGACGAGCGTGCGGTCGGCGTGCGTGTCGTCGTCGTCCGGCGTGGGCGGCAGCGGCCGCGTGGGCGCGCCGCCGCCCGCGCCGCCGCCGTCCTCGGCCACGGCGCTCAGGCCCGGCCTGTAACAGAACTCGGGACTGACAGGCAAACACAACCGAACGGGATGGGAGGGCGAACAAAAATGTGGTCCAAAAAAAAGAAATATGCAAACAAAATTAAAATAAAAGTAATCATGGTTAGTTGTACTTTTATAAAATGAAACTGAATAACAAGCACAATAATGTGCATCCAAATGTGTAAAAATTACAGCGATTTCTTTAGTTAACTACTTACAGAGGTTTAGGCGGGTCGCTAGCTAGTAAGGTGCCATCATTGCGCACTCGTCCACCACTCTCTTCGGGGTCAGAATCGGTATCGGAGTCTTCAAACGCCGGTTCTGGTTGGTTTCTTTCCACTGGTGGTCCTAGGATGTTTTAAGTTTTTTATACTTGTTAATAAAGAAAAATATGTTTGTGGTGATATGTATTTATTTTTAGTTTGGCTGACTAGTTCCACTCGCGACCTAGCCGCGTTATAAGCTGGGGTTTTCGAAACTTATCGAGCAGATCCCACATAGGGATCTGCTCGATGAGTTCTGCATCACAAAAAAACTAAACAAAATGTTTTTTTTTTGCGCGCGTTTTATGAAAGTTTTAGTAACAACTATGAAATTTCAAAACTTTAGTAAATACCTTGACCATTAGTGGGAGCGCGAGGTGGCCTGTTAGGAGGCTCGTTACCAGACACGACGCCAAGTTCGTTGAGTTGTGCAGCCAACTTGTCCAAGTCCTGCCGAGTTGTACATTTAGTATAAAACAACTTTAAACAATAAAAATATCGTAGCGATATAATCATATCAATAATAAACGCAACTCAAATAACCTACCTCTGGCCTTCTCGGTGGAATCTGCAGTTGCAGTTTAAATCGGATGTGCAAAGAAAGTTAACAGCGTGACATGAAAATAAAAACAAAAAGCTAATAAAATTAAAGTAACAAAGAAATACATACAATAATAATTGAGCAGAATACACAATCAAGTCGTTACTATACTCAGTAAAATATAGCGCCATACAAGTGACCATCATCGTAAGAATTTCTAGACAAGTCTTTGTTGTTTCTACTCTAGATTCAAACTGAGACTAACCAAAACTTTGTTGACTATATTTGTCTAGTTTTTGAAACGCCAAGGAAAATGTTATATTTATATGCTAGGTGCTTTACTATTGTGAAATATTTGGGAGTAGCTGCAGATATGATAAGTATCAACGCATATTTTCCGGAGTATAATAATAGCGGTGGCACAAACATACGTACCATGGGTTTGAACAATTGATGTGAGCCGCGCTGCGGGGGCTGCGGGCCGCTGGCCGGCGGCGTGCCATTGTTGGAGCCCGAACTGTTAGACGAGCCGGACGACTTTGGTGTTGGTGGTAGAGGCCTGCAATAACCACTTTCATTAATCGCTTACAAAGCATTTTTTTTTTAATTATCATTTAATCAGACACTTCATAGTATGTTACAAAACAATTTATTACATTATATTAACACAATATTTACCTATATCTATTAGGCTGTTGTGCCTGTGGGTCTGGTACAACGATCAGTCTTTGTGGAATAGTAGGCCTTGCCGGTGGGCCTGGCTCTGCAGTACCAACAAACAGCACAGTGTTAACGAATGTCACATAGTTATTGCAAAATGTCTCATGAAAATAGTTAGATAGTTATGTCACCTGGAATTTCTTCACGTTCCTCACGCTTGCTGTTACGTTTCGGAGGCGGTTGGGGTTGAGGCGCTTCAGCTGGTCTGGTTAATTACACAAATGTTAAGCGACAGAAGTTAATAGGCAAAACAATTTTGTATGAGTGATGACCAACCTTGGTCCTTCTTGGATTTGTTGGAAGTTCCGACGCAGAGTGTCACCGCCCTGGTGAGCGGCCGCGTTGTGTACTATGGACGACGGCTCTCCGGCGACTGCGTTCTCTTCCTCCTCGCCTTCCGATCCGGAGTACTTATAGTCCTCCCGCACCGAGTTGTCCTGCTTCCGCTTCTTACACCTGTCTATATGATCCTTGAGCTGTATCCTCACTTGTCTCTCTGTGGGTTGGTCTCTACAAAATAATAAAACAAAAAGTATGTATGACTTCCTTTTTGTATTTATCATCTGGATTTTTTAAACTGACGTGTTAAAATAATGATTTACCTTATAAATGCATGTTTTAAAAGTTGTTCAGTGTACGGCCGTTGATGGTAGTCTTTTACAAGCACAGTTTCAATGAAACTATGAAATTTTTTAGCCCATTTCTTTGACTTGAGACGAGGCGGCGGGTTTCTGGAATTAAATGTTATGTTATTAGTTTTTGCACTAGACACAATAGGTATTACTGTAAAATGTCAATGAAATTATACCTTGGAATAAGGAAAAGGGCCCTCATCGGGTGAAGATCACAAAGGGGCGGTTGACTCTCCGCCATCTCGAGAGCGGTTATACCGAGCGACCAAAGGTCAGAACGATTATCGTATGTTGCATCGGGGTTTTCGTCGCACGCAATCACTTCGGGCGCCATCCAGTATGGAGTGCCGATGAATGTGTTTCTTCTACCTATAGTCCTATCCAGTTGCGCCGAAACTCCAAAATCCACTGATAACATAAATGGTTGCACAAATTACTTGTCATGTTAGAATTCACACAACACAACAAGTCACACAACATTATTAACAAATTTTAATATTCTGTGCCATGACATGGAAGCAGAATGTACAACTATATGAAATGTAATAAATATACAATGCTAATAACAATGTAAATATCAGAATGTTATCTAGACATGTTTGTTTCAATACATACCCAGTTTAACTTCAGCATTGTCTGTAAGCAAGACATTTTGTCCCTTTATGTCACGGTGAATGACTTTGTTAGAGTGTAAATAACTAAGACCTCTGAGAATTTCTCTACAAATGTATGAAATCCATTCTTCTTTTAATGATTGCCCCTTAGTGGATTTCACCAAATCCGTCACAGATCCTAGAAACATAGCAATGTTAAAATATGAAACTTAAAGCAGGGTTGCGAGTTTGTCCGAAAGGGATATTGTGGCCCCGGCACACAGGCATCTGAAGGAACACGGGTGGGTTTTAGTCAGTAAAGGTCACACCCTCCCGCCGGGAGAAGTAATTTAATAATTTCCCACTAAAAAAAAAAAAGGCTAGCAGCAGTGCGTAGCTATGTAGATGAGTTAGTTCAAGAAATAATAAATATGCAACAGTAGCTACATCATCAGGTGAAAATAGCAAAATTATAACATTTCTGTTAATTTACCTGTTCTAAATAAACAGAAATGTTGACTCACAACTAGGGGGTATAAATCATATTACAAATACCAAGTCATAAACAGTACAAGGGACACATACCAGCTCCACAGTACTCCATAACCAACCACAGTTGGTCATCCTTCCCTGGAGGGCTCTTTTTGATAAAAGCTCCATAGTATGTGGCAATGTTGCGGTGATTAGAGTACTTTTTGAGCACATTTATCTCTAGCTTTATCTCTTCCTCCTCATCTTGTGTGACATCCATAACTTTAATGGCAGCAAGTTGCCCTGTTTTTGTGTGACGTCCCTAAAATTTGATAATTTATTATTTTATGGACTAAGAATAATATAGCTATGTGTAATAATTCGTTTTTTATCTCCTTCATTTTAATATTCACACAGTTTTGTATATTGGTATTCTCACAAAGTGTATTAGCATCTTGTTAGGTTTTAGATCAAACATGATACTGCATTTCTTGAAGCCTATTGATGATCTGATATTATGCAATTAGGCTTTAGAGACTGGAAGTATTACATCTTTCTTTGTTTGTAAGTACTTAGAAAATAATCATCAGATTTAATTATTGGAATGGAATGATGTGAATGTGATTTTCTACATTATATCAAAAGATTAGTCTTTATTTGACATAATTTGGTTTATTTTTTTTACAACCAATAACACATTTTGAGCACACCATTCAGTTTTAAGAACATATAAACAAGGCTATGTTTTTGTTTATAATGCATGAACCACTAATTTACTTATGTATTTTTTTAAAGTAATAATATGTTCTCTGGTTAGATTTGTGTATTTTAAAAATAATCTGTTGGAAAAAATAATCTACATTATGCGCAATACATCGCCGACCCAACATACTACTTAGTTAATGTTTTTAATATGTATTAGTTTATTATTTTGTAACAATTTGTGTATTTTATCTATGGGCCTTAGTTGCCTGACAATAAAGCATTATTATATATTATGGGGTTGCATGCAGCATACTCTCATCTGCTAAAATGATTATTCTATGATCATCACTCTATCCAAAAAGGTGACCACTGCAATATTCAATAGGCCAAATAACTATCCAGTCATGTTTAGGAGTAATGTTTAAAAGCTGATAATAATAAATTATGATAATCTAATCACAGCTGTAGTATATTATTATTACTGAATTGATCAGATTAGAAGGTACCTATACCTGCGACATTGTTAAAAGAGCTGAATCTTTTAACCATTGCTTTAATGATTTTTTATTCCAAACTGATTCCTTTATTATTTTTATGATGATAAATTGTTATGAACTAAATAATAGTAACTAATGCTGTCTATATGCTCCACTTTTTCAAATATTGTGTTTAAACTCTTATATTTTTTTATAATTATATTGTAGGTCATATCATAAACTTATGAAGCATATTATGTGAACCAATGTATATTTTTCGGAGACCGAACAACCCTCTGACCCAGATGTGTGAGTGTATAAATCAACAGAGCATATAATTTCTACTCTTATAGCTACATCAATTTAAACTTATACATTATTATTTGACTGAGTTGAAAATAATACCTAAACTATTAAAGTAAAAAAAAGACAAAATTATCTTACACTTTAAAATGTAGTGTTACCTATTGAAAGTCCACTGATGGGAACTAATGAAGTTCATTGACATTAATAGGGAGTGCTCTTTAATTGTAATGCTTTCATTGGAGCCTATTAAGTAAATTTTTACTAGCAGCATGTCATTTATTACAGCTTGTAAGTAGACCGTGAGGAGAGATCCAATAAAAGCAATCAATTTAATTACTGATAGATGTAGTTATAAGTACGGGTATAGTTTATTATTGCGCTCTGGTTTTTAATCTAAATAGTACATACCTTGTATACTTGTCCATAGGTGCCATTTCCGACCACTTCTATGAGTTCGAATATACCAGCAGGATCCTGAAATGACACACAAATTAAATGAAATAGCATAGATTGTTATGCCATTTCATGTAAACCTTCACTTATGATTCACGCCCTGTGAGATCATTGCCCTTTGATTACTTTTTTTCTGGAAGTTTAGGGAGTCGATGCTTTCTGGATATTCAGGATGTATAAATAATAATAATAGTTTACTTTAAAAGTTTACCTTTAGTGCGCTGAGGTCAATGTCGTCCAATGAACAATTTACAGACGGTGCCAGTTGATGCGCCATTTTGAGTATATTGTCACACACGAAGACAAAGCACGAGAACCTCACATCAATATAAAAAGCGTATAAAACACCTAAATTACGACATTGGCAAAGAGATTAGGGAAATTTTCAATATCGCACGGCTAAACAATTTAATAAACTCATTGTTTACACTTAAAATTAAGTAAATTACAGATACACAATTCGTACGTCGCTCACACACCCGGCAGGGATGCCAGATTAATAAAAAAGTGTAGACAGATTATACATAAATAATTATTACTTTGTAGTTGCCGTATACAAATATTATTATTTCTTAATAGATAAATTATTATTAGGATATATTGAATTGGTCAGATTGAATGTTTTCTGATAATAATATGAAATATAACTTTCTTCTCTAGAAGCTAATTCAAATCAGTAGATCATAGTGACATCTACCGGAATTATTTTGTATTATTCTGTTCAATGTCATCTAAATGCCAGAACTATGATCCAGGCCCAAAGAGTAAATATCCTGACCACACAGAAACGGATAATAAAATTAATATAATTATGGTGAAACTCATTTAAATTGGAATTATGAATCAAAAGATTTACCGCACTGCAGAAGGCAGTAGTGGCGTAGCATGACACAACAAAACAGACAAGTGTCCCATATGGGTGTAAGAGCTTGGCTTGCTGTTAGAATAAATAATAAGAACAATCAGCCTATAATATTCCCACTGCTGGGATACGGGCCTTCTCTCTTCGAGAAGGAGTGGGCTGTAATCAACCACGCGGGCCCAGTGCGGGTTGGTAGATGTCACATGTCTTGGATTTTTTTGTTCTAGGACATTCCGGTTTCCTTACGATGTTTTTCTTCACCTTTTTGAGAGCAGTGAGCAGGTGATGAAATTGTTTGCCACCACTGCTCCGGCTTGCTGTTAGACAGTAGATAATACTGAAAGGTGTACTGACTGATGGAAGAATAACCTCAGAGAAGCGCATTCCTAATCATTTGCAGGGTAAGTAGGCGATGTGCCTATTTTGCAGCAGGGTCAAGGAGATTAAGCAAAAATTAACAGTGTTGGACGTGTTAGTGCGTACCTAAATGGTAGGGTGGGACATCACAAATAATGTAGGGTGAATGACAACTCCCCACTTGATGACGTTTACTGCTGGACTTAGGCCTTGTGTAGCTACGACCGACGGCAACAGTCAACTTTATACGTTGAGGAATTAGAAGTACCTATAATTCAAATTTCAGTTGCATAAATCAGATGCTGTTCCAGAGTAGAGCTCCATAATATTGACTTCCTGTAGGTAAATTGAAAGTGATTTGAGGTCTCTAGTAAAGATGGGCGTGCCTCAAGGTTCAATTCTTGGCCCTTTCCTATTTCTAGTTTATATAAATGATTCTCCTTACATGATGACTAACTTATCGGGTATAATTCTATTCGATTCGGCTGATGACACTTCTATATTTTTTTTAAAAATAGATACGGACGAATAGACGGATATCTTACATGTCAAAGATAGTCTGGCTATTCTTTCGAAATGGTGGTGTTACAGAATACAGTTCCTTGCTCTTGTTTCATGTTTATTATTGTATATTGTATATATACCTATATATATATATATATAGATAAGTCTATGCTTTGTGTATGTATGTATTTATTGTACATGTAAATAGTACACCACTGACTACCTGCAGTATTGTCTCTCCTTCTCCCTTTAATCCATCCAAAGGTTGTCTGTAAAAGATCGCTTTTAGCGATAAGACCGCCCATTGTGTCACCCTATGTAAAATTTCAACATTTATATCTGTAACTTTTATGGTGTACATAATAAAGAGTATTCTATGGTTCGCAGCTCATAATTTATTCATTTAATGCTTTAAGCACACAAATGTACAGAGGCGGAATTAATGCCATAGGCATTTTCAACCAGTCAAACTTTGGGTGATGGTGAGACAAGCAGTGGTACTCGTAGGTGCAATAACGAAAATTGTGAAATAAATATTTATTTAAATGTAAGGATACATACATCCCGGAGGACACGGTGGAGCATACGGTGGAGGTCTGCCCGGCTTGGGCGGAGCACCGCCGTGTCCTCACGGAGGCGATTGGCGGCGGCAATCTCTCGCGTCCGGACCTGGTTGAGGCCATGGTTAGGAGCGAGAGGGCATGGGAGGCCGTCACCCCATTTTGCGAAGCAGAATGCTCGCGAAGGAGGAGGCGGATCGCGTGAGTGAGAGGCAAAAAAAAATGGTAGCCGCGGGAGACGCCCCGGGCGCCGGGAGTCGCAGGCCGATTCCCGGCCATCGTAGGCGCGCGGGCTTGCGGACGGTGAGCGATGGGTAGCTCACCGTCCGATAAGGACCAGGGGGTATACTCCCTAATCACGAAATCCGTAGTTGCGTCTGAAGTTTTGGGTGTTTCCTACTCCGTATCACTTACGGACATAAGATTAGCTCAAGGCCCGAATTAAAAATAAATGACAACATGATTTGACCCCGATGTGTATTTACCCGTTAGAAAAATTTAATTTGTCACTTGTTTTGACGGATCAACTACTTTTGGACGGGCCCGTATCTTCGTTGACGGATTTAGAGAGTAGACCCCCAGGGCCAGGTCGACGGCGCGTTGTGTTCCACGCGCGCCTCAAAGAGATGTCAGCACCAACTGACGGGGTCCGGTTGGGCCAATGCCTGCCAGGGTTGCGAGTTTGTCCGAAAGGGATATCGTGGCCTTGCACACAGGCATCTGAAGGAACACGGGTGGGTTTTAGTCAGTAAAAGTCTGACACGCCCTCCCGCTCTGCCCAGAGCGGGAGAAGTTATTTGATAGTACCCACAACAAAAAAACTTTAAATATAATATATATACCTATATACATAAATATAAGACCAAATAAATACACGAATAGAATATTCTAACAAACCAAACAAAAATTACCGTTGTGATGATACTGCCAGCTTCTTACGAATGTGCTCGCGAACTTTAACTTTGAAGGATAATCGGTTTGTTGCCATCCTGATTTCCTGGGGGAGCGCATTCCACAGAGAGATATATTGAACGAAGAAGGAAGAGTGAATGAAGTCAGTGGTGGGACATTGAAGAAGACGATTGTGTGATGAACGTAAATTTTTATTGTGGTTGGCGCAAATGTACAGAAAGAGGGGGCTAGATAACTTATAGGGGAAGAGTGGTAGTCAAGAAAAGAAAATAAGGTGGTCAGCGCTCTTTGCTCTCTGCGCTGGGGTTACCTATCCTAAGTTCGAAAAATATTTGACCGAATTTCACCTAATCCTCTTCAACTATTATCGTTTCGTTTTTTTTATTTTTTTCGTTACTCCGACGTTTCATTTGGTCGAAAAGCTTTTTACCGAGTATTATGTTTCCAAACATTCATTATACCAGTTTTAATTACCATATTTTAATTTCACCAAACACCTAGAAAGTTCAAGGCAGCAGAAACAAATTTTATTTCAGATTAGTTTAACCTACTATTTTGTTTAATAAATTATTGAAATGTAATGGCACTTAATAAAACAGTTGATGTTGAACAAGTGGTTTTAAGTGGTCCCAGTAAGAAGCATGCAAACAAGGATGCTTGCTTCAAGCATGCAGCATGCAACCAGGCATGTAACATGCAAGCAGGTATGCAACATGCAGCAATTCATACAGCATTGTTTCTCTCTCGGCTCCGGCGCTGCGGGGTTTGGGCGGGCGGCCCCACGCGAGCTTATCGTCGCAGTTGGTTTTAACCCACCCCTCTGCGCCTACGCGGGCTTAAATTACAGTCTAGAGGTAGGGCAGACAAGACTGCGTGAAATCGGTTTTGCAGCAATCCGTTTCTCACTAAATTTTGTAGCACAACATATTGACTTTTTATGACACTATTTTAATTTAATATTGAAAGTGCTACCAAGTAACCGGCTATATATTTGTGACCAAATAATATTCCGTAAAATGTTGTTTCGGTGAGGTGAAAATATGGTAAATAAATCATTTGGCAAATGCAAAAAGTTCAAAGTTCATGTTGGTTTTTATTTCTTTGCGTTATGTTTACCGCAAATAAACGTATTTTCTTTCTGTCAAAAGAGGCTTCGGCCCATAACAAAAGTTATTTTGTAAATCGGCGAAATATAGTTCGGTACAATGGACAGTCTCCTAAGACCGATTTCGTGTAGCTACAGCGGTAAAGATAACTTACTTCGCCATCTTAAAAATCCACCCTTTATATGTGTTGCCTGCTTAGCCCCATAAAGATATAGCGTGATGATAACAATTTAAAAGGTTAAATTTGTAACTATCTGTAATGTTCTAACCGTTTGGCTCCTCTTCTTACAATTTGCTGTAAACCATAGATGAATACAAACAATGCGAAGTCAAAGTCAAAGTTAAACCATTTATTTCAAATAGGCACATATGAGGCACTTTTGAACGTCAAAATTTACAAAAAAAAATAGAATTGATTGTAGTTGCCCCTTCCAAAAGATAGTTTCGTATGGAGGAGAATGGGGAAGAAACTCCACCGGTACTCTTTTAAAAATGTTTTACAATATTTTCTTTGAGTACATTAATTACCTATATGATTATATGTGAAGACGATGCACCTAGAATAACATTACTATACCATAATAGGTAAAATTAATTAAAAACTAAGCAATGAAAAAAACTTAATTATTAGATAGATACATGGTGCTCACATATTTACAAACATAATAAGTCAGTGTGTGAGTATAGGTTATCACAGAATGTGAACAGATTTTACCATAAAAATAGCAACCAGTTTGATTTTGTCTAGACTCTAGCTAGATTGTCCTATGGAGCTTCACCAGTATGTTTCCAAGCATTCCTGTCCTCTAACTTGTAATATGCTTGTTTACAAAGTGTACTTTTAATATGTGTTTTAAATTTTCTCTCATTTAATTTCAATATATCACAAGGTATTTTGTTGTAACATTTAACACAGTACCCCATAAAAGATGTATGTACCTACTTTAGATAATCTGAAAACTGGTTGATCAATTTTATCTTTATTTCTAGTATTAAAATTATGTCTATCACTTATCTTATTAAAAATATGTAGATTTTTCCTTACATACATAATATTTTCATAAATGAATTGGCAAGGTACCGTCATAATATTCATCCTTTTAAATAGTTCCCTAACAGATTCACGGCGACGCAGATTATAAATTGCTCTGACAGCTCTCATTTGCAAAATAAAGATGGACTCAATGTCAGCAATGCAATATTGCTCTTCCCCTTTAGTAAATAGCTTGATAATATATCGCCTACCGGGTGACCAGACTTATAGGGAATATAATATAAGCAAAATTTTAACAGCATCGATGCGGTAGAATTTGCGTGATGAAAATTTCTAAAAACTATATTTTCGGCATAAGAATCGATTCTCATACCAATTACTTTTTTTCAAAAATATTCACTATACAATTTAGACATTGCTACGATTTTATTCTAAGTATAGAAAATATAGTTTTTGTAGGTTGTGTCAAAATAGTAGCTTAAAAGTGTTATAAATATATATTTGGAATTGGTAATTTACTAGCTTTTATTTGATACCCATATTCATATAATCACACAATATTTATTTATTCCCCCTTTCTCTTTTGATTCGCAGATGCCATGTTAAAATTTTATATCCTATGTCACTTCCGCAATTAAAACGAATCCAACAATACCTCATAATTATGTCAAAATCCATCAAGCCGTTTAGGCTACAGAGCGTGCCAAAGAAAGAGATATACGTATATACACTCGAAAAACATAACCCTAAAAAATCGGAAAAGTGACGCCCGCCCCTGCGCTGGCGTATTGGCAACCACTTTAGAAGCGACCGATGCGCAGAGACATGAGAGACATGATCATATTTACGCAGATTGAACGATGAACGAATCGAATGCAGTTATTGAGAAGACAGTTTGTCAAGGAGATCTGCATTCCGGTCATAGTAGCACACATCACCATAATCGATGATAGGGAAAATTAAGGACTGCACAAGCATTGGTACTTGATGGTAAAACATTTTTCAAGAGAGCCCGCAGCGTTCCAGTAACCTTTTGGCTCTAGGGTGAGCCAAAAGGTTGTTCGACTTGAGTTCGCCAGTTCAGGGTACAATCGATGTGCAGGCCTAGGTCTTTCACGTCAGTGCTAAATGGAACGATCGTATAATTGAAAAGAAGTGGCAAAGTTGAACCATCCACCTTACCAATATTACATATCTATCAGACCAGGCTTTAATAACTGTCAAGTCCCTATTAAACTTGTGGATCGCATCAGGTATTTCATCGGTCTGGGCGGAGCGGGAGGGCGTGTCAGACTTTTACTGACTAAAACCCACCCGTAGTCCTTCGTGGCCAGGGCCACGATATCCCTTTCGGCCAAACTCGGAACCATGGCAGGATCAACTCTCCCTTGAAAGTACAACTGCAAGTCATCTGCATACAGATGATACGCACACTGAAGCTCGGAAGTTATACGATTACTAAAAATGGAAAGCAGAAGAGGAGAAAGAATACCGCTTTGAGGAACGCCAGCTTCCAAATCACACCAGCATAACGAAGAATCCCCGGAACGGGACAGTATTATAGGCGTTCGAGAAATCCACCAACACTAGAACTTTGGTGTCTTCTAGTCCTGCCCTTATATCGCCAGTCACTTTAAGGAGGTCGGAAACAGTGCTATGCCCATGCCTGAACCCAGATTGAAGAGGGCTAATAATCTCTTACTTAAGAGCACGCAGTCTAAATCAAATTTCAAACGTATGCTCCGCCCCTCACTCACCGCCACTCCGTTATGTGCTAAACGCTAATACATCAGTAATAAAGTTGTATATCGCGTGCGCTCTTTGATCGTGTTCGAGCACGAAACTAAATAACGTAAGTCTCAATTCTATTTCGTTTATAACTAAACTAATAATTGATCTAGAGAAAAATCGGAATAATAAACTATATTTTCTTGCTGGGAATATTTAGTTTAGACATAAAAGCTAAACAATCTTGTTTGTTCTTTAGAATTATCCTTAAAAAAGACATGATTTTCGAATAAAAAATTATTGAGAGAAAATATTACAATTACGTAACTGTCTTCAACCAGGAAAGAAAAAGATCCAATAAATCATATACTAAAGTTTAATTTTGCTTGTATGTGTGACTGTTTCAGAATATTCATTCAAATTAACATTAAAATAGGGAGCCTCCTATTAATGCGAACAAAACAAAATACGGAGCGGGAGGGCGTGTCAGACTTTTACTGACCAAAACTCACCCGTGTTCCTTTAGTTGCCTGTATGCCAGGGCCACGATATCCCTTTCGGACAAACCTGCAACCCTGGCAGCCATTGGCCCTAACGGTCCTCGTCAGTTTGTGCTGACATCTCTTTGAGGTGCGTGTGGAATACAACGCGCCGTCGACCCGTCCTTAGATCGGACGGCGAACTACCCATTGCTCCGTCCGCAAGCCCGCGCCTACGGTGGCCGGGTATCAGTCTGTGATTCCCCGATTATTCCCGATGTCCACCACTTGTTTGCCACCACTGGGGGACAGCGCAGAACAGGGCTAAGTAGGCTTTACAAGTTAACGAGTAATAGTCGACTAACTTACATTTGCAGTTGGAGAATTGACCGTGACGTATATCGATGTATGTGAGAACATGTTCTTCAACTAAAATGTTAAGTTTGTTTTTGGGATAAATTCATCCCAACTACGGAACGCTTCATTGTGCGTGGTCCGACACGCACTTGGTCGGTTTTTTATTATTTGTATAGATATTTGGTTTGTTTAGCGATTGTTACAGTCAGCAACAAAACTTCAGTAAATACACTGTTTTTAGACATCTGTTCTGTTAAGAGTTTGTTATTTTAATTTCTCTTCTTCTCTTTTGTTTATTACGGTGTGACTTAAACAAAAAACAGAGTTACGTAGAACGTATGAAGTTTTCTAAACCAACAACATTAACACTTCAGTGTCAACTGTCTTTTCTTCCTATGGTTTGTTTGTACTAAGATCTACCCAATAAATACCGTGTGAGGTACGACTACGACGGTGTTGTTTAGACCAGCTGGTGTATTCTCTCTAATAGTGGCAATCCCTAGCATCAGGTGGAATGACAGCTCGCTTCACCTAACTTTTCACAGTGTGATTTTTACAGAAGAGACCGGCTGTACCGACTTCGAGCTCCCAAGGGCGAAAAATTCTAAAGGATCTTTTCTATCATTCCTTGGACATACCTTTTGTCTAGACGCCAAATGAATTCTGATGATATGGGGTATTTACCTTTTTGCGAAGAAATATAGGTTGTAGTACCCTACCGGGTACTGCTCGACCAAAATTGAAGCACGTAACGTATGCTCCGCCTCTTACGCTCACGTTTGTTCTCAATGACACCATATCTGAATCAACTCGACGTTATCTTGCCAATCTAGGATTTACGGCTCTGATGCAAAACTTTATTTTTGGCAATGTGCTTGCAGGAATAATAAGTACTAAACTATATTCATAAAAAGATAAAATATAATACATAGTAGGCGGGCATTTGAACGCTAGATTAGGTCGAGTGATTTTAAATATCACGTTGCTCGGTACACTTGGCATTTATTCGTGCCCGAAGTAAGCAAGTACCTAGACCTACTTGTGTTTTTTATCTCAGGTGTCTGCGTAGTATTTCAAATGTTATGTACCTAGATACTAGGTATATTCGGGGGTTAGTAACTATAACTAACCACCGAACACGAATAGGAACACGCATAGGAACATTAAACTTAACTTATATCATTTAACTTAAACTTATAGTGGCAGGAGGAATCGTGAAGTTGCTCGGTAGAAGTCTCCCAAAGGATTTTTACACTAGTAAAAGCGCTGCTGCTTTAACAAAAGACAATGACTGTTAACACATCATGCCTGTATGGGGGAAGAGAAAAGCAGGGGAATAGTATGTAGGTATATATTATTTAGTATAGTATTTGCCCATCTTATAATAGTCCCATGCACATGTTATAGAGGGGAGCCTATTACCACTAACCTATAGGTACGAATCCAGACTCCTTCTTCAACTGACCCGGCGATCAAACTCAGGACCCCACACCAGTAGTTCAAGAGTCAGTAAGACCAACGAGTTTTGTAGTGCATGGTTTAAAATATTTCAAATTGTCTGATGAAGTTTGGATGCGAACGTGTAATTAAAGATATTGCGACCTTATTGATGGGTTACGAGTTCATTATGATTACGTAAAAATAAGTATCTAAGTGAAGATACTTATGGTTGTTTATACCGGTTACTAGCCTAGATAGTTGGCTCGACACGACGTGTGGTGTTGCACAAACCCAAACTAAAATTATTGACTAGATATTATAGAAGTAAAGTATAGCCGCGGTGCTACGTGCGCCCGCGCGGCCGTGCATACCGAATCGTAAGATCAAAGCACGCATAGGTAGTTACTTTACCTACTCCAACACCCACACAGGCGCAGGCCGCGTCACGTCGCAGCGTGTCGGCGTGGCGCACACATGCAAGCGTACGCGAACACTAATAAAAGTATAATAAATGTTAGCGAGACACAAGCGCGGCGTACGGTACTATTTGTTCGGGAGGGAGGTTGGAGGCACTCATACAAGCGAGGGAGAGGCTGTATCGGCGCTGCCAGCCAGTTTACCGTTGCGAGGCGCGTAGTGCGGCCGGACGCTGGACCGCCACCCGCGCGCCGCCGGCACCCCGAAGCTCTCCGCAGCCCGACACCTCCCTGGACTGTCTCGGGACGCCACCCCTGTGCTCCCCCACGCGGACACCTGTTCATGAACACGACCCTTGTCGCGTTATCTTATCTACAGACTAAGTGCTACGACTCGTGCTTATTTCACTGGAGTGTTAATCCGATTTCAGAATATTTATTGGATCGCTTCATCATAGGCGACGGTGAGTTTTTTGATTTAGTTTATTTGTTTGTTATATTATATATACTTTATTATTACCTTAGGCGTTAATCCAGTACCTAATAGGAAGACATGTTTATTTTAATTTACAGAGAAAAAATCAAGTATTTAATCTTTGTAGTATTTAAGTTTTAAACCAGTATAGTGGTTGCGATTACTATTGCTAAATTAATCTTTTCACGGATGAAGAAATTATCATTTGCTTGATAATAATATTGACATTTATGAACGCGGATGAAGTAAAAAGTATGTAATTATTTAATGAAACAGTCGGAGAGTATAAATGTGGGCGGTGAGGCAATTGTTGTATAGTTTACCTTATAAGTTGCATTGGTTATTGCGTCTGGAGCTTACCATAACAAGAATATAATTAGCGAATGCAGTTTTGATCTTTGAGTTCAACTTAATTACATGAAAACTCTAGATTTGGGAAGAAAACTAAAAGAAACAGTAACCACGTTCCAACGGCACTGACGTATTCGCCTTTACTTAGAAGCTACGTATTATGTACATATAGTTCGTTTTAAACATAGTTATTAACTCATATTATACCACAAACTATATTTGTTATTACCATATCATATTTTTATCTTTATTTTGTTAGCATACTTGAGCGTTTAGGCGCGTATCATCTCAAAATATTGACAGGACCACATCGTTTCGACCGCCGTGTCATGTTCTATTCAAAAGACTTCAACGCGCAGTAGCACCTATTCAACTCGTGCGAACCTTGCGCGCTACATACATACAATATGACATACAGTAACTATCTATACGTTCAATTTTCTCTATATTTTTCTCACGATTGACCATACGGAATGTAGGTAACGGATACATGCATAGATTTCGTGAGAGAAGTCAAATAAAGCCTGCCTGATATTTATTAGAATAAGGTTTTTTTTTTTAATAACTGTTAATTATACATGGAAATGTAACGCGGCATTTCTGTCATGTGCAATGATGAATTGAAGGGTGGACGATGGCATCAAGATAACAATTTTTTCAGCAATCTGTTGAAATGAGTAGTAATAGCCACAGAAAGTAAAAAGTACATACGGATACGTAGCACAAGGCGTTATACATACCTGTAGCACTCGAAAATCTTTATGAGCCATCTGAAGTTGCACGCGATTAGCTTAAAAATATATTTACTAGCTAATATACATAGCATAACATTAAATTTAAAAAAATATAGTAAGTAGGTACCTGTAAGACTACCTACAGCATTGGTTTGTAATATAATTATATGCCACTCGCGTGCAACTTCAGAGGACTCATAAAGTTTTGTACGTACTGTACTTCAAGTCAATTTTAATGAGAAACAGAGGAAGGATACTAAGTTGATCCCAACAATAAATTAAAGATTTGCTATAATGAACTGTCAAAGGGAATTTGGCATAAGCATCAGGTAGAACGACAATTCTCCCTCCACTTGTCAAGTAGGTACTTACGAATGACTAACAAGATTCTTATTAGCATTTATTATTATTATTTCAGCCGAAAGACGTCCACTGCAGGACATAGGCTTCCCCCAAGCACCGCCACTTCAACCGGTTCTGTGCTTCTCGCATCCAGCGGACTCCTGGCATTATTGGCATTTTTTCTATCTAAAATTACATCTAAAATGTTGCATTTTCACTGTGTTGCTCTGACTTAATATTGATCTGATTCTGTGTCACTCAAATTACACGTCGAGACTAATAAAAACGTTTTAGCTAAGTTACAAGTCAGGTATGAACGGAAGAAAAACTTGCTGTCTTATTTAATAAAACCGGGGTCTGTAGCAAGTACTCATGTTTATAGGTACAGTTGTCTTATATCCGGTTCAGAATTAACTTTATGGGTTATTGCTTTAGGTTACAATAAATACTTCGTATATACCTATAATGCATACTTAGCAACATATTTAGTAGTGTTGGTACGTAAGTGTATATTGTTTGAATATTTTACAGAATATTCAAGTGAAGTACCTAAAATATTTAACAGCATTTTTTATGAAGCTCTTTTACCAAACTTTACATTGATTTCAACAGTACAGTACCTGCTTACATTTTCAAAATACTCTCCACTTGTGCCATTTATTGACTTGCCCATTATATTAAAAAAAATTGGTGGCAAATTTTTCCAAAAGAATTCCGTTATTCCAATAATCTTGATAAAACTACCATATTCCTAATTGTTAGCCAATCTTAAAGTTATTAAAGCATTTAACGATATCTCCACGATAAGTGTTTTATTGTCTTAAGTAAGTATTTTATAGCGGGCCGCGGTTGCCTTGAGAGTAGTATTGAATTGGACAAAGGATACGACGTCACAGTACGAATTAGCCCGTGGCGATAGTACAATGAGATGGCATGAAGGTGATGGAGCTTGTTAGCTCGGAGCCGGCAAAGGGAGCGTGTATTGTTTGCAACACTACCTTCAGTTAAACTCGAATGGCCTGTTGAATTCGTGACATCACTGTAATGTCATCGCTGGCTTGCAGCAAGCTGAAATGAAATAATCCTACATTAAGGATATACGGCACCTAATTACGTAGACAAATAAAGCATAAGTATATTTACATAATATCTTTGTCTACAAGTCAAAAATTCCACTCACTTTCAATAAGCGTAAGTATGTGACGAAAATTTGTTTAACTTAACTAACAATGAAAATCAGGCGAGTGCCTAATGAGTACTGTGTACTTAGGTAATTTTCTAAAAAAGCATTCTTGGCGTAAGTACACCGAATTTACATCGCATACTTTTCAGATGTGTCGCTAGGCTAAAAGAAAATTACCATAGTGAGTGCATAAGCCGTCGTTCCCATCAATATCATAAATATAGGAAATCTGGTCGCTATTGCGCCGTGAGGCCAATGGGCTGGGCTATCAACCTGACTTATGCACCTGTGGGGCCTTTAAACCTAACACGCTGTTACTCACAAGTCTTTTAATAGAATCAATTCGCTTTTGCCCCCGAGAGTATTCGGGAAGTAAGTCTGATTTGTAATCGAGAGAATTTATTCACATACAGACATTTTGTACATACCAATGATCCAGGGATGGCTATAATCTATGTGGTCTTAGATTAAGGTTAGGATAAACGATCTTTATGGATATTGTTGTTCCTTAGAAGTTAAAATAGTTGTCAGTAAAAGCCTAAGAATATGATTTGCGAAATAATTTTGTGTTTTATACTTTTGTGTGCCATTTAGTAGACATTGTGATCTTCTCAATGTTCAGGAATAGGTTGCTGTGGAATAAGAAGGATAGCATACACGGCACCGAATAGTCTACTATAATCTAAAACTGATATTGCCAGTTATTCTGCTATCTAAAGTTAGCATCTTCTCATAAGCTTGCTGGGATCCACACAGCACAGCAAAGTGGTACATTGGAGGACATTGTCTGCAGCGATTCAAAAACTTGAATGCACCTTCATTACTTATTTGTATTTGGCTTAATGTGTATTGTTAGGAGCAGTGAATAGAAATAGCTCCGTGGATGCTGAGCATGAGCGCCGCTCGTCGTGGCTCGTCGGCGCATGATCGCGTTACGCAATCAAATGCTCCACACGACGGCTCAGCCGCCACAGATATTCTTAGGTATACCTTATAATGCGTCACGATTTGTCCTTTTAATTGTGTTCGAATTCCGAATATTGGAAATCGGTGAGTCTAGTCGATCTCATTTAAATGAAAAACTGAAATGTTTGATTTTTTTACGACGCGCGGCACGCATTGTTAATAACACCATCATTTGCCTTTTCCCAACTATGTTGGGGTCGGCTTCCAGTCTAACCAGATGCATGAATACTAGTGTTTTACATGAAGCGACTGCCTATCTGATTCTGACCTCCACAACCCAGTTACTGGGTGACACGATACTCCTTAATAAAACTGGTTGACAGAAATAATTTCTCCCGCTCTGGGTGGAGCGGGAGGGCGTGTCAGACTTTTACTGACTCAAACCCACCCATGTTCCTTCCGTAGCCTGTGTGCCAGGGCCACGATATCCCTTTCAGACAAACTCTCAACCCGGCAGGCATTGGTCCTAACGGACCCCGTCAGTTGGTGCTGACATCTCTTTGAGGCGCGCGTGGAACACAACGCGCCGTCACCCCGGGCCTGGTCCTTATCTGACGGCGAGCTACCCATCGCTCGCCGTCCGCAGGCCCGCGCTTACGGTGGCTGGAAATCGGCTTGCGACTCCTGACGCCCGGGGCGTCTCCTGCGGCGACTAAGGGTACGAGGGCGCGAACCTTGCCTCACCCTCACACGTTCCGCCTCCTCCTTCGCTAGCATTACTGCTTCGCAGAAAAAAAACTCTCTTCTCTGGAAATGCTAAGGATAAAACCGTACGAACATTAAGAAAAAATTTAAATAACTTCATTAGGGTTAGATGATTGCAGAAATGCAGTGACTTTGGAACCTATTAAAATTTATTAGCTGAACGAGAAAAAAACTGCTCTTTTTCAAGAAAAACAATATTTTATTTAAAAAATCAAAAATCACTTTGTAAATTACACCATTTTATTTGTATGCGTCATTTATAACGTTCTTTGCCAATGTATCATCGAAAGTAGGTAAATTGCAAATTAAATTATCACGAACTTGAATGAAAGTGTAAGCGTGAGAGGACATTTCTTTGAGGATAGTTCTAGAATTTTTATTGGCACGCTTCTGATTATAAAAATCGCGCATCGTTTCTTCTGAATAGATAAGGCATCACATTAGCGATGGTATCGGATTGATACCTCGCATGTAAAACTATGGCGAGTCATGTTTCTGGAAATAGTTTTTTATTTCCCAATGTACAAAATGATTAAACCCCATTTTTTCTCAACTGAGATTTTCAGAAATAAAACGACTTGCAGGCTGCGTTTTGAGACAACTGAATGTCTAGACTAAAAAAACTGGTTTTAAACATAATTTTCCTTGACTGAGTAAGGTAAGGTACGTAGTAACTAAATCTTAGCAGATATATTTAAAGTATTTGTTTCAGTTTAGTGTTACATATGTTGAAATTGCATACATACAGACATTTAATATGTATATATCTAAGGCAGAAGAAGGTAGTTTCGTATCCGTCACGCAAACAAACGTGCAATAACATAGAGTACTATGTCGGTTTAAGATAAGAACAATAGAATATCTTGTCCACGAGAGTCCCATGAATAAGACTGTAGATTTCTGCGTCCTCGTCCATAGAAATTGGAAAGTGAATACTTAATAATTTGTTTGATAATTACATAGATACAATGTATATTAAGGTAATAGTAGATATATTGCGATTTCAAACATTATTAAGTACCATAAAACGAATAAGTTTTGTCCGTCGACGTTGTCCAATAATGTGTAGTATACTTAGTCAAGAAATTCTCTGTTTCTTATGTACTTGTGCACATTGTAACTGATTAATTAGAGAGCCTTGCGAATGAAAATAGTTACACGGAGTACTGTTTGCTAGTCTGTTAAACAATAGCATTCTTAAGGCTGTGTACGACAGTACGACGTAATGTGAAAACGGTAACCTTTCTGTGGAATAAGCGGCCTAACGTAATGTTTGATATCGTTCTACGGGAATCTCTGGGGTCTGAAGAGAATTTCGCTTAGTTTATCGATACTTTAGTAACGTTACGTCGTCGTTGAGCGAGGTCAGTCTCTTTCCTATTGATCATATCACTTATGCATGTGTATGTTTAGATGTATCGTTTGAGTATTTGATGTTCAGATGTTCTATCATATTGTAACGGCGCATTGACTGTAGGTATTCCAAAAAATCATAGAGAGTGTACCTCCTCACTAGCACTCTTCGGAGTTCTTACGGCCAAAGGTATGATTATTTATACCAAAATTAAGGGTACCAATTGAATTTCCATAAGTGCCAATCACAAATAAAAACCGTGGGACGGTGGCCACTTAACTCGAAGCTGTACGTAGCTAACATAATAATAACAATCTATAACTCTCGCCATTTCGAAGGTGTAAAATACTCTGTAGTGAATCGACTCCGCCTGTCCGGTCTGTTATGATTTTTGGAGAAAGTGCGATAATGACAGCTTACAAATCTCTCGCAGTTAATTGTTTATTATGTAATTAATAATTATAATACCTACACGATCTTTTATTGTAAACATTCATTGTTGGGTTTGATGAGAGTTCGATTATTGTTTTAAAATTGAACCACCCACGCTTTATTTATTTACTTTACAAGCATGAATGTGTTTTTAACTTTGAATGATTTATGAATAGTTACTGCCATAAAGGTGCCAGTTGGTTGCCAGTATCTCAATGAGTTAAGGTTTTTAAAATGATTTAAACCTAACGCACGATACACCACGCTACTATTTAGTGACAGATTCAGTTCAACACCTAGCACATAAAAATATTCAACCTTAACAACTACAAAAAACATATTAAAATTTTGCAAAGAACTAATTAAAATGCAAATGACTTTAAAAAAGTGTTTAGTCGAGTAAATTAGAGCAAAATGGGCAGTGTTGGAGCCTTGACCCCTCGCGTGTGGAGCGAAGGCGCGGCGCGACGCGGAAGGTTGGTGCTCGGCCGACCGCGACGAGCACTCCTGCGCAGAAAGTGTTTGTCCTTGCCGTACAGCGTGTAACCTTTACCCCTGAAACAAAAACAGACGATTAATTAATTAGGCTCTAGCTGATTGATAACTTTCGGCACGCAATGAGGAAAGTGTTGGATGCCAATAAAAGTGTGATTGACACAAAAACACTGTTCGCAAGGAAGGAATGTTTACGTAATTACTTACTAAACTAACTAGAAGTTTACAAGCTATACTTCAATTTACATTTGGTTTCAACAGGAAAAGGAATTATGATGTTTTTTCCGATGCTACCTATGACTACCTTGTGCCATTTCTTTGTTTTGGAAATGAATTAAAGGCTATGCGGTTCTGTGAAACTTCATTCATCACAAAAAGCGGCCATGTGCGAGTCAGAGTCGCACACTAAAGATTCCATACCACCGTACAATATTTAACACATTTTTTTGTATGAAGGAAAATTAGGGTATAGTACCTAATACATACTCTGTGAAAATTTCACGTGTCTACTTATTACGGTTCAAAAGATACAGAGCCCTATGGCAGACGGACAGCGGACCCTTAGTAATAGGGTCCCGTTGGCATCTTTGGGTACGGAACCCTAGTAAACATCAAGTAGCGAGGATTTTATCTAGGTAGGTACTAAAACAAATAGTTGTTTCATGTTTCTAGAGGTTTTGTATAGGTATCCGTCACTCTTCCACTCGCCCTCGTTATAAATTTACTGAAGAAATAAATTAAGCGAACTAGAAGAACAACAATACAGATCTAATAAATTGATAAGACAATATAATATGAAAAAAATATATAAAATATATGAATGTATTGATGTATATGATTTGTTATTTATTTGATCATTGTTACTTTTATGGTGTATATTATTAAGAGTATTTCTATTCTATTCTATAAGTTAGAGAGTTATCAATTTATTAGATTCAATTCCTTATAAAAACTTGTGACACACCTAGTTTTTAGACGATAAATGAATTCTTTACAGTAACCTCTACCATCTGTAGTCCTACATATTTCTTGATGGTCGGTTGGGTAACTCAATCAATCAATTTCGTTTTATATAGTTTCGACATGATAATCATCGTACGTTAAAAACACTTCTCAAATGGTTAAAGTACTTTAAAATAAACAACAAGTTATAGAAGAATTCTTGGTGTTTTTGTTATTAAGCACGGCAATGGTCAACGTTGGAATTTTAGGAGATAAAAAAAAATAGGTTTAATAATTTATATATCTAGGGTAGATAGATAAATAAACAAGGATTTCCAGTACATAGTAGCATTTAAAAAAGGGGTAAAACATTAAAAGTAGTTCACTTTGAATGATTCTTTTGTAGATGTTGAATTGGTAAAGTAAGTTACTACACTACTAGCTGGTACTATCCATATAATAAATATTTTCGGTTGACAATCTACTCTATCGAATCGGTATGTGATCACCGGTTTTGAATTTATTCTCTAGGCAGATATTTTACCATATATTTTTCCACTTGCATCTTAATGATCATTTTGTTAGAATAAAGAGATGATTAATAAATCTTCATACCTAAAATTAATGACTGCTGAAGAAAATATCGTTAGGTACGTTCATTTCGGTGATAGGTACAGACAAAAATAAAAATGATGTAAAACTGTGCGGTCTGTTCGTCTGTCAGGCTTTGCTTAACATAATATAAAGTAATATGAAACTTTGCCTTTCCAATTTAGTATTCTAGTTATGTTACTGAACAATGCCGCATGTTTACATATTCGTCATGAACTTGTACATGCATAATCATTTAACCTAGTGTTGATAACCCAGTGTAATAAAACTTCTTATTCATTTGATGAGTTTCTATTCCACTTTCGAGTGTTTTTCTATTTACTACCTATAATATATATACCATTATATAATTAAACCATTATAAGCTAAAGTTGAGCAGTGGTCGCCTACAGCCTACAGGTATTGGCTGCGACTTACGATTTGTAGGTGGTAGGTTCGAACCCCGACAGGTGCTTTACTCTCAAAACGGTGAAGGAAAACATCGTGAGTAAATCGTAGGCATATCCTAGAACAAAAAATTCGAAGATATGTAACATCTGCCAATCCGCACTGGGCCCGCGTGGTGGACTACGGCCCACTCCCTCTCACAGAGGAGGCCTGTGTCCCAGCAGTAGTAACAGCATAGGCTGATTATGCTATAAAGTTTCTGCAGTTAATACATATATATATCAAATGACAATACAATAGAACATATTCATTCATAACGTCATTGTTTCCAAAATCTAATAATGTACAGTCGGTGACCAGTATTACCTGACCCCTCTTATAAAGAAGAATCATGGAAGAGGGATCAGGTAATGCTGGTCACCGACTGTACGATACGAGATACGCGGACTCGTCTTTTAAAGGTTGTAGCGTGACTAATCTCCACATTAAGCTTAATATGTAGAAATACACTCAAATCAAACATATATATGAAGTGTTCCGTAGTAGTGCATCAACGCACGCACACATACATAGCAGACGGTGGTTTTTGTCGAATATTAGAGTCGAAGAAACCTCCAAATACCGCTAGCAGTGCCGTCGGTTATTGCTCTCGGATTCCGCAACAAATTAACATGTATTCGGTACGTCTACATTTTTACCTAGTAATCTTACTTTAAATACGTTTTTTAACTGCGTGGAAAATTTTCTGATAAGTATTTTAATGTGAAGGTAAAAATGCACTTATCGCTTATGTGAATCCATTATTTCCATGTTCTTTATCAATATAATTTAAGGAGAGGCCATTATTCTCTGTAAGTATGTCGACAATCAGGCTGCCGTGTGTTTGTAAGAGGAGAACGAGGACGTGCCGTTTAGCATTGTGCACTAACTTACTTTGTTTGTTTGTTTGGCCGCTAGGAAGTGGGTCCTCCTATTAGAGGTACATTGAGGACATACACGTGTAGGCAGGTTTTTGTTTTACATCCTGAACGCTACTCTTACCGCTATTACTACGTTTTTCCTCAATGTGAAGTCGTGTTGGCACAAATCATTATATCCTGACCGCATGTCACTTGTTGCTACTTGCATATTTTACGTTACTCGAGCGTCGTTGTTGAGTGCCGACGAGCTGTCTGTCTCAACATATTTAACATTCTATTATAGCAGTAGGAAGGGAGTTTGGGCTTGTCACCCAGCATTAAAATAACTGGATTGGGAAAATATTTATAGCAGGCGAGAAAAAGTTGTGCAACCGACTCCCCGGAACTATACGAATACAAGCGCAATATGAAACGATGCAGCTTACTGTATTATTTTATTTTGTTTGTCACGAAGTCATTCGAAAATTATGCTGATATTATGACCAATTAATTTGGCAATTTCATTTTCTAACCCATAATTTATTTGAAACCTGTTCGTTATTATAATGAAATCCGAATAGAATTCCATTAGTTTATCGTCGTACGATAAGAAAATTAATATGCAGTGTAAAAAATTGTAAAGCTCTAGCTAAAATTCTAACTAGTCACAAAATCAAAAACAGGTTTGTTGTTGGAATATTCTATGATAGAGTGCAAGTGAAAGTCATGATTGTACATATAAACAGTTCCGGTTTATCTTAGTTTTTATCATTAATTAGTGAGTCGTGCTTAAGACAAACAATTATGTATTTAGACCATACATGTATGAGGCTTAATTCGAAATCCTCATTCGCTGTTCCCAGGCTCCCGCCTGCGCCCGTAGCCGAAGTGGGTCGTAGCTTCGTAGAGCCGTAGATCGTAGCCATTCTCGCTACAATTTTCCCACTTTAACATTGGACTAGCCTATTGATATTTACATAAAATTTCTAACCAAAACGCTTGATGTTTTTACTTAATATAAATTTTAAAAGTGTATTCATAAGAATTTTGATAAGGATCTGTTTCTATATATGGATAAGATAGTATAAACGACACAATAACATTAATTAACATTTAAATTAATACACAATAAAAAGCACAATGATTCATCTGTTGTGCTACAAATCGATCTCAGCAAGAAATAATAATAAGAGTACAAAAGCACGCGTCGATTGAGATAATGACATTTCAAACGTCCTTCAGTGACACTTGGACGCGGAAATTAAACGGCTAAATTACTACCTACATTCAAGTGCAGAACCGAACTAGCAGTATCACAATATTACAATACATATCAGCAGGTAATGCAAATTGTACTATTGTATACTACGACACTGTGTCCTAATTCAATTTGCCCGTAAACTCAATTTTCTAAACATCAGTCCATGAGCTCAGATCTATTTTTATTCTGGCAATTCCAACATTTGTTTTCAGGGACCTAGCTCTGTACGTGCTTTGAATTAGATATTAGGAAGTATAAAATCATGCAAGTAGCATCTCAGACGTCCTTGTGAGTTATTTCCTGTATCATAATTTTGTCCAAATATGTACGAAATTTGCGCAAAAATAAACGAGTTAAGGAACTTCATGTACGCACGTAATTGAATGCAGTTGTAGTCACGTATGTAATGTTCGGTGCTATTGTTTGTTGTAGTTACTGAGCGTCCTGCGTCACTTGTAGCGGGCCTGTGGACAGTGCCCATAGACAGTCGGTGTAAGCCACAGGACTAGGTCCACGATACACGGCTGTGTTCCAGCAGCGCGCTGCTGAACAAAAACTCCATTAATGTCATTTAATCCGAGCTGTCGAGCGTGGGATTATAAGAGTAGTTTTAGGTATAAATTAAATTTTAATTCACATTGTACTTTTCCAGTGGTTCGACTGACCTTCATGCCTTAACGATAAAACCGGAGCATTTCAAGGAAGTTTATCTAAATATACCTATATTTTTTGTCTTGCGGACCTTTGAGAAGTTAGTTGCATACCTGAACTATGAAGATAAATCTATTTAATACTATGGAAGGTACCTGGGGTTAAACTGGGACAAGACAGGATCGAGTGCTGTGGTGCAACTTAGTTGTAGTCTGAGTCGTGGACTCGACAGGCAACCTAATTGACTAGCAACGCACAGACATGATGTGACTCCTGAAACAAATTCAATTTGAAAACACTTTGCTTGATAATTAATCCTTGTATTTATTTGAGTTGAAACTTGCCGGATGTAAAGAATAGCACCACCCTATTTCTTCCCGTGGGTGTCGTAAAAGGCGACTAAGGGACTTACTACACTATGGGCAGCAGCATTTTCTATGCGTTTTAACACCATACTGCGATCGCCAAACCGCCTGCCAAGCGTGGCAATTATGGCAAACCCCCCCCCCCCAAATGTTGGGGGAGGCCTATTGTCCAGCAGTGGACGTCTTGCAGCTGAAATGATGATGATGATGATGATTTGTGTTGAAGTTACACATGTTTCTTTATCTAATCCATAGAATGGCAATTCAAAAGTCTCAGATGATAAAGATTATCACACTAATATTATAAAGGCGAAAGTTTGTAAGTGTGTGTGTTTGTTACTTCTTCACGCTCAAAGGGCTGGACCAATTTTGATAAAATTTTGCATGGAGGTCGTTGACACCTTTTTTTTTTTATTCTTTTTTTTTTTGACGGTGGGAAAAATGCATTACGCATACCCACCCATCGGGGGATGGGAGGGGTATGTGGGACTCCCCGGAAGATCCCCACTATAGGATCAAGGAGAAGATCTCCACTGTATAACTTAGGGTATCCCAGGGGGCATACGACGACGATCGTACAATCGCCTTCTAATGCCCCGTCTTCGCCTGCGGAGCGGCGCTGCGTGAGGGTCGTCCTCCCGCGCGCGCTCCGCGTCCTCCTTCTGCGATATTACGTCCTCGCAGAAAGAGGCGACCGCTATCCAGGCCCCCTCGCTTTCCAGCATCGGGTTGACGACGCTGGGAAGCGAGAGATCCTGCCCGACCGCTGCGCTGAGACCACGGCGCAGCTCGGACCAGGCTGGGCACACCTCAAGGGTGTGCTGTGCCGTGTCCTCCGCCGCGCCACAGTTGTGGCTCGACGGGGTCTCCTCTGGATTAACTTATAGGCTACATTTTATCCCGGATATTCTCACGGGATCGAGATTTCACCCGCGGTTTCACGCGGGTGAAACCGCGGGCCGCAGCTAGATGTTAATAATTAAGTGTTATTCATAATGCGGGTAATATAAAGTAACGTTAACTACCTTCATTTGTTCCCTCACAGTGAGTATGAAGCCTTATCTGGCTTTGTCATTATTACAATACTAAAAACGCGTCCCAGATGAATCTGCAAAATGAATAAAACCGCAACTGTGGTATCCAATTAAGTGGATTGCTAATAAAAGTGAAATCGAAGTGAGTGCAGTGGCCGCACGGCTGAGGCGGGCGCTGCGCACGAGTCGACGACGACGGCGGCGGCTCACACCACCGCCGAGTAACACATTTATCGCACTGTGCAGACATTTGTTCTCAATCTCAACATGCACTTTTATTCTTTGTGTACAACTGTATACGTACAATGTATTCAGATACTGTTCAAAAATCCAAAACAATCACTGAGGGCCATTCAAACTGATAGCACTTTCGTGTTCACTTGAAAGTATTTTTATGATCACGGCCGTGTTTCGAATCTATTCTTTCGATTTCAATTCGCGTGGGACGAGCTACCGGACCGGCAATAAACCTCCTATAATATTGATATTTAATTTCGAAACCGCTAATAAGAAAGGTTAAAGCCACCTATTATGATGCTTTTCTATTGTCTGGTGCCTAAATATTTACAGTTAACCGAAACATCTCGGCTAAGCCGAACATTATTTTAATAGGAAGAATTTTGTATGTTAGTTTAAACATATTATTATGTATGCATGGAATTTGTATTTCATTTAATGCACTTTTACAGAATAAATTAACAATTAGTTGGATTGTTTCCTCGTGTTCCTTATTTTAATGGCGGCGGCATCTTTGAGATATAAACAGTTTGTGCCTATTTCCTACCATAGGGGCTTGTGGCTAAATAATAATAGCCGCACGGGTCGATCGATCAGGTTAAGCTACGCTTGCCACGGTTGGTCCGTGGATGGGCCACCATCTTTACATACCAAGATCCGTCCGTGCCTCAGAAAGCACGGTAAGCCGTTGGTCCCGGCTCGGCTTGTAGATCTTAGACAGTTGTTACGGGGCGTCAGAAGCCCGAAAGTCTGACAACCAATCTTACCAAGGGGTATCGTTATCGTGTATACCTATTGTGGAGGTCAGATAGGCAGTCGCTTTATGTAAAATACTGGTATTCAGCTGCATCTGGTTAGACTGGAAGCCGACCTCAACATAGTTGGGCAAAGGCGAGGCAGATGATGACCAATTTCCAACATGTACACACAAAACCGTGTAAATGTACTTACATGAAATGATTTGGTGGTTTCTCGGACGGTGTTTGATCAAACAAATAAATAAACATACATGATGTATTATAATAAGTAAATATTAATTTCAACTTGTAAGTTTAAATATTAGCAGATACGTTCATTATGTATAGCTAATTTGCCAAACCTACTGTTCTAACGATATAATATATACTGCGAAACTTATTTCATTTTTCCATGTTAGCGAATGCACCTAATTGATCAATTACAAGAGTAATGCAATTGTAGAGCATAGCAGCTGAACACGTTTGTGTGGTTAACATAGAGTAAGCCCGATTATTTGACTCTTACATGTTTTGAAAATAAAATGGTTAACTTATTTTCTTTTGACGCTTCTGATATAATGTTTTAATATATTTTTCATTGTACCTAAAAACAAGTCCCCAAACCGCTATTCCCCTTTATAACTAACTGAATAACTTCAGCCCTAAATATTTAACGCTAACCTAAATCTCTCTTACCCTCATGAGCTGTATGACTTCAGGCGGTATGGTTAGTTTTCATATTCAGTGATTCGGACTAATGGAAATCCGGACTGGACTTTTTAGGCATAAAGTGCTAGGTATGGATGGGTTAGCTTTATGTCGGACTGAACTTACCTAATATATTCACGATTATGGAAACTTAGATTTAATTTTTTGAATAATAATGGTTTATATAAAAAAAACCGGCCCAGTGCGAGTCGGAAACGCGCACGAAGGGTTCCGTACCATTATCTATAAAAACGGCATAAAAATCAAGTTTGTTGTATGGGAGCCCTCTTAAATATTTATTTTATTCTGTTTTTTTTTGTATTTGTTGTTAATAGCGGCAACAGAAAAACATCATCTGTGAAAATTTCAACTGTCTAACTATCACGTTTCATGAGATACAGCCTGGTGGCAGACGGATAGACGGACGAACAGCGGAGTCTTAGTAATAGGGTCCCGTTTTTACCCATTGGATACGGAACCCTAAAAAGGGTCACATTCACAATAAACAAGGCACATTCACAATAAATAACGTAACAATTCAAATAGAGCACTGTTGTTTATTTGCCTGAATTAGGTTGAACCTGTGCTTCAACATGGAGTATTTAAGGTTCCAATTCCGAAGACGTGTGATGTGGATACACTCTTTCTGTTCCCATAATTAACATGAATGTGGTAAACATTTATTTTTAAAGGGCTATCGACGACATAAACTTTAAAGTGTTGTTAACGTAGACAGTGCGAGGGGCGTACGAAGTGGTCGAGGGGCGAAGTGCGAGACTCGCGCAAAACATGATTTATCGCGCGCTTAGATCCGGTTCGCGCCACCAGCGCTACCCACGCCGAGCTTTGCTCTATTATCACGCCGAAATGATCACTCTGTGCTCTGTACATTATTCGCTTGCTTGTGTTACTTCGTTACTTGTGATTGATTACGATATTTTTTAAATATTCAGATACAATACAAAGGAAACACTTTCGTTTACGAAAGCTCTGATTAATTGGACATTAGAAAAATATTTTTCAAAAAGTTAAACTCATCAATTTAGTCTCAAGTTGCATGGCTGATAGTGAAAAATAAACAGTCTTGTAGATACCAAAAAATCTTAGGTAAGCACTTTAATGTTTGAAGTCTGGCAATAATAATACGTAAACGGGACAAAAACCACGAATGTTGGTCAAGTATCTCTTTTAGTACTTTCTTCAAATAAATAGCTGTGAATTGATGTATTATTTGAAATGTAAATAACTGTACCTAGATATTTTTCACATTATAGAATGATATATTTGATCATCTTGTCTATATAATATGAAACTAGTGGGGCGTGACAAGCTTTTGAAACGAATCGAAAGTGTTTGGGTATTTTTTTGAAATCTTATTACCCAAAACAATTCTGTAATAACATGTTTGATTTATATATTTTTTAATGAGTTCTCAAAGCGTACTAAGTTTTACTTTCTACTTCTGTCAAAACAACAAGTTAGTCATATTTCATATTGTTCATACATGTGAATATAAAATCCAGGTTGTTATAGTACAAAAAAATGCCTACATAGTTACATAATATTTTTCATTTACATTATTCTTGAATAGCTACGTTGTTTTTCAAAATAAACCTTTTCTTCTTGACTTGTTCAAAAAAAATCATTTCTATTCTGTTCATCAGAGGAGAAAAAAAACCTATCTACTGCTTTGTCTGGTTGATATGTTCCGGGTCTCTCAGTGATATCATTAGGTGGCTGAGCATGATGGCTGCTCGCGTGGCGGTGGAGCACGGCGAGTCGGCGACATACCGTCACGCCATAGCCCGGGTTTTGTAACACACTACGACTCCAGGCCGCTTTACGTAAAATACTTGCTATTTTGCTTTACTTCGACGATTTTATTTGAGCGTGAGAATGCTGACATGTCATCTATTGCTTGATGTTTTTTTTTATTGATTAACCAGTATTATAGCTATGGTAAACAGTTACAGTTGAATCGAAACTCAACCTTATCCCTTTCATCTATGTAATTGTCGCTGTTCACAATGAAACATTTTCTAATTGTTATAATTTTCTTACAGACATGGATAAATTTTCTACCTCGACAGGTACCAAGTTCATTGTTTGGGTATTTTTACTAACCGCAGACGATAGTTTTGAAGCAGTTAGAATCAAGAGCAATGAGATGAAAAAATAAATAAATTAAACTTAATAAATCTCACTTGATGCTATTTTAGCTGAAAAAGAAAGTCTGGCTAATGAACATGATGGCTCACACTTATGTCAAATAAAAACTGCGCTTCTGCTATTATTTAGACAAATCACGATTTGTCTGATGCGATTCTCACGCCACTGGCAGTGGCCTATAATGAGTCAGTAGACGGTGTGGCGTGGCACGCTCGTGGCGTGTGTGTGGCGTGCGTGCGCGCACTGCTGACTTCGTGTTATGGGTAATGTTAGCTTGCATCACACGCAGCGCGGACGATGACGCCGAAAGAGACAACGAAGGAAAGTCGTGATGAAAACCTTACATTAGCGTTCACGTTTGCATTATTATAATTACTCAATCATCATCATCTGCCCAGCCTTTTCCTAACTATGTTGGGGTCGGCTTCCAGTCTAACCGGATGCAGCTGAATACCAGTATTTTACATGAAGCGACTGCCTATCTGACCTCCACAACCCAGTTACTGGGTAACACGATATCCCTTGGTAAGATTGGTTGTCAGACTTTTGGGGGCTTCTGACGACCCGTAACAACTGTCAAAGATCTATAAATGACAGCCGGGATCAATGGATTAACGTGCTTTCCGAGGCACGGAGGATTCTTGGTATGGACAGATGGTCACCCCTCCATGGACCGACCGCAGCAAGCGTAGCTTAACCTGATCGATCGACCCGTGCGGCAGTTATTATTTAGCCACAAGTTAAAAATTACTTCAATAAAAGATTTTATTACTGAAAATTAAGTTTCGCAACATTTTAAATTGTTATTTCAGTAGTTCATTAGCAAAGAAAGTTGAATTTATAATGTTTGATCGTCGCCGCTTTGTGCGGTGAGGCAGTGTTCACTGTTCGCCGCCTGCGCACTGCGCACACGTTGCGCCTGTCATGGTTACTGATTGACCAATTGAACTCGAACGTCTCATTATTTGTTTGAAATTTGTATTGTGACAGAGATAATTGCCAGACATGTTGCTAAAATAGCGTTGCATGGTAAAGATCACAATGAAATTTATATTTCGGGAAGGTTAGTTAGGTACAGCTTGTGGTTATTACTCAAATAGGTTAACTATCATTTAAAGCCACCACATCAGCAAATAATTTAAATGTAGAGTTACAGTCATAATCATAAAACCTTTTTGGATTCTAATAAAAAAAATCACTTAAAAGTTATAAGGCCATTTTCTAACCAATATTTCAAACAAACATTAAAATCAGAATCTGTAGGGTAAAAGATTTCAGCGCAAGCAATAATTGCACACTATATCACTGCAGATGTCTACGTGGAAGTGAATCCCTAATGTTATACTGTCTGTATGTACACGTATATTTATTTATTTAATTTAGTACATGGACGACTTACAGCTAATAAAAACAGACAAAAAGGGAAACCATAGTCACCAGAAAGTCAATTACAAATCCTCACGTATAGACGAATAATAATTTATGGTGTGATCACAAAAACAAAAAACCGGCCAAGTACAAGTCGGACTCGCGCACGAAGGGTTCCGTTCGGTATCATTATCTATAAAAACGGCAAAAACTTACGTTTTTTGTATGGGAGCCTGCTTAAATATTTATTTTATTCTGTTTTTTCGTATTTTTTGTTATAGCGGCAACAGAAATACATCATCTGTGAAAATTTCAACTGTCTAACTATCACAGCTCATGAGATACAGCCTGGTGACAGACGGACGGACAGCGGAGTCTTAGTAAGAGGGTCCCGTTTTACCCTTTAAGTACGGAACCCGAAAAAAACTTCGCCTTAATCAAAGTACGAAGCAATTTAAATACTTGTTTGGCAATTATATGACTGAAATAATAGAGAAAATAATAAACCTACCGCTACTTGAAAATGAAATACGAAATATTTTTTTTTTAATACGATATTATATAATTTATTACGTGTATTTATATAAGTTATTATTATAACCTTCTTTTTCTACTACATCGATGACTCATTATAGAATCGGCAAATTATATTAATGTAGGTAAGAGCGTTAAGTTGATAGATGCCCGTGGAACTAATCGGAGTTAATTAAATTCTGTTTACATACCTAACACAAGACTCTTATCATACAATAGTGCACATACAGACTCTTCCATACATCTCTAATGCCATTGATATTTTAATTAGCGTCATTGATTTTAAACACCCATTATAAGATAGTCATTATTATGGATGGACTTAAAAGCCGTTTGTTATAAGCATTATTCATCTTTAACAGCTCAACGATAACCATAGTACAGACGCCAGCACGTCAAGCTACTACAATCTGTCAAATTTCTTTAAAAGATTTTCAACTTTATCGTTAACGCATAAGGTTCAATGTTGACTGGGAAAATTTGACAGTTTCGGGTAGCTTGACCTGCTGGCGTCTGTACATGAAATAACCTATTGACCTTTTTAATTATTGTTTGTTATTATTCGTATCGGGTCCACAATTTTATTGTGCAGAGACATTTTTTTATGCAATGTTACTAAACCGACTTTTATGAACAAGAAAAAAACAATAATAATAAGTTTATGAACGTTATTTTACGTTATACTGGTTTCGTTTGGTATTGATATGTTTTATGTCCACAATTTAATTAAAATAATCGTGATCTGATATTAATAAAACATTAACGTTCCCATAAACAATGAAGCCTGTGACGAGGTTTCTCAGAAAATAAGCTCCACTAAAGACTTTAACGACAATTCAGCAATACAATAAATGTACGGAAAACAATTAAATAATTAATCGTGTGAACCCTAGCCATAAACTTCGAATTTGTAATTAAGCATAACTTTCTAAGTTGTAAACCCTAGATGTACCTATAACGATCGCTAATAATAGCAGCATCTAATAAACGCAATTAAGCCCAAAATCCTCATTAGGTTATAGGTTTAATAATGTAATGCCGGTCTGGCGGTAAGTAATTAGCGTGTTCTACCGCGAGTGTTCGCGAGTCGCGCCGCCGCCCGCCGCCGTGCGCCGGTATCGGCACCGCTTGCAACTAATGTAGACTTAAATTATCTCGCCGAAAAGAAAAAGTGTACCAATTGAGCTGTGTATATCAAATAGAAGATGCCCGATAAAGTGGATAATAATTAGTGGAAGACGTGAAAGCGTTGGGAGAAAAATTCGTGAGAGTTTGTGTTAGTGTGATTGTGCATTTGGTGAGGAACATCCGGTTGAGGCGCGTGGCACAAGCGCTCCGCGGGCTCGTGGTTATAGGCAACCATCGACACACGTAATTAAATGCTAAGAACATTATATCCTTAATCAGATATTCATTAATACATGATATGTTTTTTTTCATATTTTAACTCCAATGTTCTAACTTGAACATCTAATTAAAAGTCTCGGCTGTTCGAGATAAACACGCAACGAGTGCATTAACGTCTCATCAGATATATTCTTTCAAAGTAATTACAAGGGTACAGGCTGCATTAGTGTGTCATGATACATATTCTAATTGATGTCCCATAAGTTTACGAGCAGACCAACAAAAATTCTAAAAACGGTGTTACTGTTACCTATTAAGGGCTTTAACAAGCCTCAGCAACCCACCAACGATGCTCGATACTTCGTACAAGGAGATAGGCACTTAATTGGGAGCGATTCACCATTTGCGAATACATTGAAACGATCAAGATGCATGTTCCATTAGAGATGATCCTCCATCAAGAATTAAGACTGTAGCACACACACTAACCTCGGAGACCTTTTGAATAGATAATATATACTATTGATGAAGATACATACTATGAAAGTTGTGAAAAAGACATACAAAAGCGCGCGTATTGCTACTTGAAATGTAACAAACCAAAAAACAGGAAACAAGCTAAAGTTGAAGTAAATAGTGACAATATTACAACAGCTACAAAGATCCTGCTTGGAAAAAATAATTCATGGTACATTGCAAGTTGTATGTTATTTTAGAAGTAACTATACAGCCGAATATATTACGAGAACCATATCTCATACGGGCTTCGTAATCCCACATGCTTTTGCAGAATACAATATAATTGGCAAAAAGCATATAACATGTTTATGCTATGTTTAGTCACTGGTGCAAAATATCACGATTTAAATGATAATGTCTGCTGTTTATTGGTGGTGTGCTGCATAGCAACAGCGCAACTATGTAGTTGCAATATGGTTGCAACGATGACGTTGACACTTAGACGTGTAATATGCATCAGTTCTGCTATATTGAACTTTCTTATGCAAATGTATTTTTGTGATGATGTTTTTATTAATTGGTTAATTGCCAATTGATATTTTATAATCTTATTAATTACCATATATTTGGCTAGTGATTGAGTAAGATCTTACTAATTCTAACACAGAAACTGCTTGTCATCTCACAGAAAGTGAAATCACATGGCGGGCTTAAGCTGCGAGAGTCAGAGGTTAAACACTAACTATCTTGATGATAATAAACGTTATTGAAATCAAATTAATGTCATAACTAGTTTTAGGATGATGAATAAACTGGCATTTGCAATAAATAAATAATTATCTATTGATAAATTTTAACGTGTCACAGAATTTTATTGCACTCCGTGGCATTGAGTTGGTGCATCGGCAGTACCCAATGGACATAATATTTGTCATTATAAATTGTTTTGAATTATCTGCCATCAAACATTCATAAACTTTAAATTCATTATCAATACCAATTCTTTACCTGTGTGTGTATCTATGTACCTACAAGTGTTGGAAAAAAAATAATACCTACGTGATGACTATTGAAAAGAAAATAATTATTAGGTAGGTACTTGAATTTCTATTTATGTTTTATTACGATCTTCATATGCCGCCAATAAATCCATGGTTAGAATGTCAGGTTTATTAATGGATTTTTCCTACAACCTACTATTATATCGGCGCTTATTGGCTTATCCGGTTATTGGTAGTTGCGATCTAGGCTAGATTACTTCTTAAAATATTTTGCAAACAGTTGTTCGGTTATCAACTATTGGTTTATAATAATCTGTTCAATCGTTAAGAATATACACTACACAGAGTGTCCATATTTCACTACAACATGCGACATAAATTCTACATCTAAAGTCTGTAATCTTATCTTAAATCAGGCACTCTCACTTATACTGGAATTTGCCATTACGATCCACCTAGATATTATGCAGAAGCGGGGCAGCGATCAGCCGCCCACGGCGACGGTACCTAGGTACATACTTTGTACGTACATGCTCGTGATTCGTGATACAAAAAGTGTTGTACAAGTATAGTATAAAAATACTAGCAGTGACTCGCTGAAGTACCGTTACACTGCCGGATTCAATGAGTCTATGGCCAAATACCACTTGTAACGACTTTTTCGATATCGAGTTCTATATACACATTATGAAAACGTTAATCATTAGTAGGGTATACCTACATAGAAAATATAATATAATAACTGCAATGAAATTTTGAGCATGCAGAATAATATCTGCAATAAAACTGAATTTCAGTGAGAAGAGAGCGGTTATGTGAAATAGGAATGTGTAAAAGACGAAGTTATATCGAAATTCTCTTGATATTAAGGTAGGCTTAATATATTGGCAGAATAAAATTAAATAATACAACGTTATTATATAGAAGTTAATCGGCATCGTAGTTAATAGAGCCCTAAACTTTATGCCCGGAGCGTTTATTGCGTCCATAATAGAGTGAGCGCTCTGCTTGCGGTCTCGACCTTTTAGCTGTAGTAATTATTGTTTAATATTACGGCAGTAGGTAGCCGACGTAACTCCTGCTCTGTGACAGGTAGTACCTAGCTACCGGTAAATATTATGCAACGAGCCGGACGCAACACAATGTTAAGTGCATTATATCTATATGATACCGAGCGCTTCGTGACTCGCCCGATCCTGATCACAGGCGATGGCGGATGTGTTCGCAATGTCATGATATATCATGACATATAAAAATGTAGGTATTCATAGCAGGCATTTATACAGCGTTCGCGGTAAACACATAATATTACAGACATTAGTGTGTCTTGGAAGGTGTCTTGATAGCTTTGACAATAATAAAGTGGAGAGTACTAGGAACACATCAGCTAGAGGCAACAGATCGTCGTAATGTGAGCGGTGATCACAGCCGCCTTTGTACGAACGTGAAACTAACATTGCGACGAGGTTAAAGGTAAACACGTAAAAGCAATAACATTATTATTATTCGTTTACATTTAAGGAATTGATACAATCAATCAGGAAGTTTTTTTCGTATGTTGAACCCCAGTACCTTTTTTTTTAATGTACTGTCAAGTCAATCAACAAGATTTAAGACAGACACAGAATCTCACAGATTCAATCTTGCACACAGCACATCTGATTTATGTACGGTTGCTCTTCCGTAATTTAAAATGTCTTAATATAATATTTTACTACCAGCAAGTTTTTAGTAAGGCCATAAATAAATCTAAAAGACACACCTAGTAACTTTATTTACGAAAATGTACTCATTTGGATTTAATTTAAATTATAACGTTGACTCGGGCTTTTTAATTATGATTTAGATAGCCCCTTTATAAGGATTCTATGTACTCGACTAAGTTCTAATATAATATTTAGCGTGATGGATTATTTCATTTTGACTATTTATTATTAATGGCAATAAGCTCGCCCCCTATTACATGGGACTTAAAAAAAAAACATAACCGGTGAAATGTGGGTGTACTATAGGTACAACTCTGCATAAACCTTCGGGGATTACAGGTGTGATGTTATGTTATGTTGAATTTGGCATCTTGAGCTAGATATTACAAATTATGTACATATAATATTAGGTTTTTCTTTAGTTTCACGGGGAGTTTTCACTTAACAAGTGGGCTGGGGACAGTGATAAGTTGGAAGTTAGAAACAAATAAATTGGTTAGGTACCGATTTATTTTACAATTTCAAGCAGAGAGAGTCTTCAGAACTGTTTCAACGTATTCTAACGAACTGGAAGCTAAGACTGAGCCTGTCACAGAATAGTAGATTGTTATACAAGGGTCGAAAGGAATTGGTGTTTTTTCACCCGTGTTAAACTCTCTACTTTTCATTTCGAATATAAGGAAAGCAATTTTTTTTAGTTTTTCCAAAATATTTCAATTTCTTGTTGCACTTCATAAAATCATTGTATGTATTGAGATATCTTTCCTTTGAAATTTCTGGCAAAAGATTTTCCATTAGTGTACTTGCCTCGTCTTTAACCGAATCTAGGGTCAACATTTCAGAATCGCCTGAACTCATTTTTAATCAAATATTAGTCTCCAGATATCTAAGCATCCAGATTTTAAATTTCGGTACAGCTTCAAAGTTAGTATTCCGCCAAATTTTGAAGTCTTTTTTTAAATTTTAAATATGGAACACACCGCGTCACCGCTGCGGGCCGTCCCGCTTAATAGGTATTTTTAGGCTTCCGTAACAAAATGGTAAAAAGGAACCCTTATGGTGAGACTAAGTCCGTCTGTCTGTCACAGCTGGATATCACAAGAACTACTAATGCTATCAACTTGAAATTTGGAATAGTTTTAGATGACGTTTACCCAACTACTTGCAAACAAGAAAGCAATTAAAAAAATGAAAATATTTTTTGCAACAGAGCCTGAAAGCCCGTCTTAAATATTTGAATGGAGTCTACTAGGGCATGTGGGATATCATATGAAAGAGCGCTGTTTGCACATTCTCAAACATTTTTTTTAGGCATAGAAAAAAATCTGAAATTATTCTATGTAAAAATTACAGGAAAAATAAAACGATGTTTCTAAATAGCACAGTTTTTCAGAAATCATCAACATCATATATACGAACGGAACCCTCGGTGCGCGAGTCCGACTCGCCCTTGACCGGTTTTTTTTATTCACACTGGCTGTATATAATATATACTCACAAGACCGCAACATTTCTTTTTTAATCGATATTTTTCTTAATTATGTAAAAGTTTTCGTAGCCGACTACCTAACCAAATTTAGTTCTATTTTTAAAATTCATTCCCGCCCTAGAGAGGTAAGTGATTACTATGAGTCTTTCCCGCCCAAAGGTGGGAAGCAGCGTCTTCCACCCGTTACTCCCACAATACTTTCGGCGTATGAGTAATAATCTAATGTGGAATCTTTAGTCTAAGTTCACTATATTCGTTCAATTTTGTATGTAAGATAACATTTGAGAGTATTGTACTGTGATAGAAATCAATAGAAAATATTAATTTACTATGTCTGCAGATGAAACAATAGGAATGCACTGTCAATTAATCTGATTGTAGAAAGCACCTGTTGTATTGATAATAATGATTCTCCTTTGTTTTCACTCGTAGGTTCGTTACATGGACACTAAAGTTTTTGTGGTACTACTGTCTCAAATATAAAAAAGGTAAATATGAAAGTGGTTAGATATGGGGTCTAACATGGCGCCAAAAAATAAACGTTAACCCATGTGGTCAATAATATAAGTTATAATTAGATGATTATTAGCCAACGATAAGATGCTAATGTATTCCAACTTAATTAACTATTATAAATTTCTACACATTGTTGCAGACGGCCTTGTTACGCAATGTGTGCAACATAACACACATATTATCTACAATATTAACATGCGGAGCGTTTCTCTTTCATAGGTATCGCTCGTGGCGCTCAAAACATCATCACCGCGGCGCTTTGGACATACATTTCTTTCATTTTTAAAGAAACGACATATTTTGAAGTATGATTCATTAGTGAAACAATTGTGCTATGACTTGTGAATAGCGGGACGTAATGGTGAGGCTGTGTCTAGTCTGCCTACATTCGTGAAAAATCATTTTGACCGGGGGTCAAGAATGATGTACTGAATCCATGGTAACAGGATGCGCGTCGATGTCCCTTCCACCCTGTATAATGCAGTAATTGCATGATTACATGGGTATTGTATTATATTTTATTTATTTAAGTCTTAGGTTATGTAAACAGCCGAGTAAGTCTCCATTTTCTGGAAAATCTGTGAGTCAGGTGCGTTGAGACACAGATTAATAGGTGAAGTAAATATATAATACCCACTATTTTATTACTCATTAATTTTCATTAAACATATTGAAGCGGGCAACATTGTGGATGAAGTGTATTTAGTAATCTATCGACAAGAGTGGTTATGCTCCACGCTGTCACTTGCTTACTTAATATCCAGCTTAATGATAAGCAGGACAAGGAAGCGTTCTCTGTTTGCAGTGTCCATACAATACAACATAACTGGTTGAAACACAGCCATCACACACTCAAACTGGTCATATTTAACACTATACTAACTTGATTAATACATGCGGTACGCTTTCTAAAAACATTAAATGGGTATAAAATTGTGCATTAACAGGTGTGAGTATGCGTACGCGCCGCACAGTAGCGGCTTTTGTAAACAGCGGCGCATGATTGCTCATTTGGAAGCCGAGACACTTCACACTGCGACCTCACACTATGAACCAGCGACAAATATTTATTCAATCACTGCTCGAGAAGCTGTCTTTAGAACTCTATTAACACTTTCCGGGACAGACCGCCTCTTGACTTTATGTCGGTATATCGTTACGTGACAGTACGGCTAAGGGCGGTGAACTTTATTTCATGTAATTTGGCAAACCGTCGATAGCCGTTGCTTGCCCATAGTATTCCTAAGAAGCACATGATCTAGTGTCACATCACGCGACTTCATTTGTTCGTGGGTGTCACGGCAAACTCTTTTCGAGTCATTTTTCAACACACACATACGCAGTGCTAATGCACCAAAACAACACATGCACACCGCCGACAGGCGTAGACTGAGCCATACAAGTACAATGACCGTCAACGTCTGTGGCCGTATTTGTCATATCAAAAAATTAAAAATATATGTAATGAGGTAGTACGGCTGTAGACGGTATGACAAAATGTATGGGATTTTGAAGTGTCATATCATTACATTTGCAAATAGTCAAGTGTCCCGGAACGTGTTAAGCTTTTGTTTAATTAAAATGTTGACTATTAGAATTGCTATTATGATCAAAGAATGGGGACAAGGATGGCGATTTGATTACTTACTCTTATTTTGTCTGTAGCTTAGTGTAATGAAGTTTAAAATAACCAGATAGGTATTTATTTTATTGTTATATCTCCGCAATGATAGATACTATTTGCACTACTAATCTTCCAAACTAGCCCCGTTGTATTCCGGAGTCTACCGTACGTAATGGTAATCCAGATTAAATAATTGATCTACATACTTAATTACATTTTAAACGATAAAGCCATAATGAAAGACTCCAAAATCGTGATAATGGCTTACAAGCGAAAGCCCTACCGAAGAAGAAATATCGTGTTTTAAAACGAAGAGATAAGCTTAAGTGAACTTCAATATTTATAGATGGCTACATAAAATTGAATGAAATGTTCCAACGTGTGTAAGTAAATTAAAAAGTAAGTCGAGTGCAGGTCCGTTTCTCCTCTTGATTGACGTGACAACTTGATCTGGCAGCTCGGCCGGCGCGCGCGCACGCTCGCGTCATTCGCCTTCGACTCAAAACTTTTGTTCTCACACAGAAGAATAGCTAAAGTTCAATCCAAATATGAAATAGCTACTGTGTTATGTTAAAATCAATGAAAATGCAAATAAACCTAATCTAAATAGAATAATATAATATTTTTAACACTGGTCAGGAATTTCAGCAATCTGGCGCTGCACTCGTAGTAATTTTGTACAAATTATTATTTTCTTGAGTAATAACAACCATTCAAAATATTATTCTGTGGTTACATCAGAGTGTTTTATGCTGTTAAATAACATTTGACATTTAATTCCTATGTAAGTTAGGAATTGTTTATTTGTTTAATGAAAATTCAGTTTACACAGCATGCGCAGGTGGCGCAGAGAGATTTCTGAGACATCTTACTATAATGCCCTGAAATATCGGCTTGGTGGCGTCATACCATTAAAATGCCACTTTAAATTATGATTAAAGATGTGTCCATAAATAGGATTTTACTTGTACTAAACAGGCAAATAAGCTTAAATCAACAGCTATCAGCCAGAAACGAAAGGGGAACTTACATTGAAACCAGAGGCGATTTAATGTGCATTAAGCTTATTTATTACCACACTGGGAATTTTCACATAAAGCACAAGACTTACATATTAGATACCCTTGGTTAATAGACACATTTGTTTGTGAAAGTTATATGTACCTACGAAGAGTTCAAAGTTCTGCATTAATTACAAGTTAGCTCCAGAACCAATTGAGCCGTTCGATTCATTACACGTATGTTATAATGAAACAGTAAGTATACTTGCATCTAACGTATACATATCCTTCATACCTTTTATATGTCGGTAAATGGCGAACACAAATTACATTATACGTAGTTGATTGCTTTTAGCATTATTGCTGTCAATAAAAACATTTTCCAAAATATAATTGACACAAATGAGATCGCTGTCTGAAATCATTTTTATTGACCATTACAGTATCAAGTGGTTGCGACTCGCGAGTCAGTAAATCATAAATTGTATTCATACATCAATAGCTACAAGGATTCGACTGCGCTTTCACAATCGTCGTCTCTTTTGATTCTTGTTAATTCCATGCATATAATTGACGTGAACTGTTCTGAAAATATCAGTCAGGCCGATGCGATTATAGCCGAACATAATGAAGGAAATCGTATGCGAAAATAACATTAAATAATGACAGTGAGTCAAGTCGGCCAGCTCGACCGCCTCCATCGCGGAATGCAGATCGAGAGCACTTGCCCACACAAACCTGCGTAGTGTTTTTGCAATCGATATTTTTATTAATTAATGTGGAACTCGCTCGCTGCGATAGATGCAAAATGAGAAACGATATTTTGTCGAACGGTGGAATGTCGTATATGGTGTTATTTACATAGCGAATGCGAGTGCGGATAACGTGACTCGTGACTATGATTATAGAGCTGCATTATATCGTGCGCTTAATGCAACGCCGGGCTGCGTAATGTTCACACAATGGCTCGCTTCTTACAGTGAAAACACTCATATTAATGCGGAAAAGAAATTCATATTGTGGCTCGACAATAGGGTGTTTTCAGTGGCCCGATGTGGCTATTTACTGGAGATATATTGGTGAATCACAATAGCAAAGCGTTCTAGGCATCGACGTATGAAAGTAAACGCGTGAGGCTGCGGCCGCGTGTGTCGGAGGCTGGCGCGGTCAGTTTCACCTCGCACTTGTATCTTGTGATCTCGTCGCGGAGGCGTTTCGCGCGCCTTTTTTGGAATAACTCGAGCAAATTTCGTCGGAAACTTTTATTTTACTTCGCGCGAGTTGCACTCAAAAATCGGATTTTTATTTTAATGAGCCAGTTTCGCGTCGGCTTCTCACTCGCACCCGCCGCTGCACTGAATAAATAAATGAGTTGCTCTACTTTCTATGAGATCGTTTCTTTGGGCGGTCCGATGAGACTCGCCTGTTACGCAGAGCGGCTTTGTGTTGCGCACCCGACCAGCGCCGACCAGCGGTGACCGCCGCCGCCGCCGAGCGCCGCGTGCGCATCAACAACATTGCTCTTTTACTCTCTACACAATAACAATTCTATTTTGAGATATATTTCAGTCACGATTTATATAGTTAGTAACCGATTTCTTTGTCAGAAAAGGCCAGCTGCTTAGAACCTATACATATACCTACGCGCACCTATAGATGGTTCGGATTCCTTAAGTTCCACGTTGATGCAACGATGTTACGAGGTATAGGTACTTAGATCACCCTTTACATGCCAGAATATAGTATAGATCTACGTGAGACACAATGTGATTGTGTCTCTATAATGGCGTCATTAATTTATTCATTAATAAATCTTGCATGTTTTATTGTGGTATCTCTAATATTGCATTTTTTTCACACACATATAGAGCTATCAGTATCAGTACAATAGATCTAGTCACATTAATGCATAACTGTTTATGTTTATGGAGTCGCAGATAAAATCGTAAGTATCGCAACCTAGTGATTTTATGTAATGCAGCATATTTGTAGTATCTGTACAGGTGTGTCCAAACATTGAGCGGCAAGAGCGCGGCAGCAACACGCGGCGTTCGCAGGACACATTTCTGCCGCGCTCTAGTTAGGAGTAAACCGACGAATATTCGCGCGGCAGTACTGCGCGGCACATCCGAGACATGCCGCGCACTGCAGTTGCCATCAGAACTAAAATGAAAGCGGTTGCGTGTGTCGTAGTTCTGCTTATTATTCGAAAATTGCGAAGAAGAAATAAGAAAAAACCTATTAAAATAAGAAAATGCTGGATGAAACCACTTTATCAGCGGAGGTTACAGAATTTTGAATCAATAAATTACCGAACACCACAGTTTTTAAGATTATCCTTGGAGGAGTTTGAACTTTATTACGTATATATACTATACTTGGAGATTTATTTTCACCAATATGCAATGTAAGCCACACGATTATATTAATTTATTAGAAACTGTCTAATCAAATATATCAATACTTTTTGTTTAGACAAAAGAAATTTGTGTATGTGGTTTCCATGGTCATTAAGATTATTGATTGACAAAACGTCAAATAAGAAAAAAGATGTTTCAAATAAGTTAAAAACTTTTATATGATTCAATAATATTATATATTGCCAGCTGATATAAGCTCGTACCTAGTACCGAATTTCTATTTACTATAAGGTCGAGCAAAAACTAACCTGATCCAGTGGTGTTGGTTGTTTTTTCCCTATTTCTTTCACGTCTGTATGAACTTAGAAGACTTTTCATTTTAGATTTTAATTCCTTCTTAGGAAGATCTAAATTGTTGGCTATTTCATCCCATATGTCTTCACGTTTGTTTTTATTATGGTATTCTTTTTGTCGAGGATCCTTTATCACATTAAAAGATCCATACATTTCAATCAAACAAATCGATGTTTCGTTGTCCATTTTTATACGCATCAGATATACGTCCAAACACAAATACTGACGAATGTTCACTGCAAATGTTTGTGCGCGGCAGGTTGACACAAGCGTTCGCGCGCGGCAGTCGTCCAATCAAAGCGCGGCAGGCCGCGCGCGGTAGCCGCGCTCAAATGCCGAGCTATGTTTGGACACACCTTAAGATATGTCACCGCCAACATAATGTCAGACTTAAAAGTTAATTTATTAACTTTCAGTATAGAATTAATTTATTAGCACTTTACTATTGCATGTAAAATGATGACTATCTTCTCGAAGAAAGTGTCTGCTTGTTAGCACATGCATTGAATCCAGTATTCCATTCATGAATCATGTTTTCATGACATAATGGCGTCGACAGACTATCAACCGCGTAGTAGAGCATCTTCACACGACTCGTTATTATATTCATAAAGCAAGCTCCTCCCACGCACATGTGTCGCGCCGTTCTTTAATTTTGTTAAGTTAGCAAAATATCGTTATTATAATATTATATCCACCCCACCCTCAGGGGAGAAAGGCACAAGTTTATTCACTCCCGGAAACCTCAATCGAGCCACCCTGCGTATTTTTGTTTAAAGGTCTCAGTTTTTAAATAAAGGAAGTATAACGAAAACAAATTGTGGTTTTGAAGCCAGTCACTCACAGCACATAACATTACATGAGCCTGATAAACCATGTCATGGTATTAACAAATATATCGGTCGCTATTTAGTGGTAGTAACCGTGATCCCGTCACAATCTTAAGGCCAGTTTTTCCTTCGGTACAAATATCACCCACACTTTCCATGACCCACTCTCACCTTCTCTTCAATGCAACATTGCTGAGAACTTCCACCCAGTCTTCGATAGACTTTCCTAAGTCCATCATTGCCATACAGCATAATTTTGGTTTCATTGGTTCATTGACTTTGAGTCCAATGCAAATATTCGTGTGCAAACTGTAGGTGTGCCATGCTATGAGATAATGTCAATTTTGGACCATTGGCTGGCTTATGGGGGATTCAGGCCACGTTCTCCGCGTCTCCTTCTAACAGTCAGTCCATGAAAGTCTTGAAGCTGTTCTTGGACCTGTCCGGTGACAACTACGCAGGTTGATGGTAAACATAAACCGATCTTGTCATGCTGTAGTGACCCGGTTTCGGGGTTGTCCTGGACGATGCACGAGGCCACCTCTGTCTCCACGTATCGATGGTAAATTGTTTGAACGGCAGAAGGACTAACATGAAGTTGTGCACTTACATTTCGCTGACTAAGCCCAGACTGAAGAATTGCCACAGCTTGCGCGGCTACTTCAGATGCAGTATCCATAATTTGAACGTCAGAATGGATTAAAAAATAAGGGGAAAAAACACTTTCGATACTCTTATGCAAAACGAATAACGAAATAACTATTGACTTGATCAAAGCCTGTTGCTCCCAAACCAGGGCTCGGAAACCGGTTACTTTTCTATATAACCTTAACCGTTATTATAAAGGTTTTCAAACATATTTCGTCAATTGTTTAAGATTTTCTTACAAAATCAATGCTGTTGTGATGAAGCAATCTTTGAAGCTAATATCAATTGTATCAAAAATAATTTGTATCTTCGGAAATAAAAATTAACCGGTTTTAAGCCCTCCTCCAAACTCCGATTTTCTTCTCTTTTTCAAATTTGGAACAATAGTGATACCGAAATGATGGCCAGTATGTCAGCTTCAAAACTGCACTTAAACTTTTTCTCTGACTTCACGACCATCATTATTTTAATAATAAATCCATTTATTTTCAGGCAATACAGGCCCATAGATATTTTTACCTTAACCTAAACATAAATATTTTTAAGCAAAACAAAACTTGTGTTAATAAAAAGACTTAAGACTATGTTAACAGAACTTCACTTTGCACTAGCTTGACTATGTCCTGCCCTGAGGTACTTGTCCGCGGAAGTGACGGAGCACCACATCCTGCGGCAAAAAGTCTTCTTCAATGCAAGGTGGCTAGATTTCGCTTATAACTTTAACTGTCGCTTATCTTAATCTTAATTATTATGTTTTTCCTCATAGAAGTGAATAATTGTATTTCTTGAGTGAAATAAATTTTCTTAAACCATATTTAGGAGTCCGGGAGTGATAAGTATATAGGTGAATGTTTGATTTTTAATTGTTCGACATCGGGGTAAATTAATAAATAACTTTTTGCAACTTTTTAAAACATTTAAAATTAAGATGTGTTTCGCGATTAGAACTTATCAGAATCATTGCTTGTATTGCTTGATTTGTTTTAATTTATTCACAACACTCCGCTAATGATTGTTTCAGTTCCATTGATTGCTTCATACAAATATGGTATTGAATTAAGTGTACTCGTATTACTAATATTTCCCTGTTATTGAACTATTTTCATCTCGATAGAAAATAAGGAAATGCAGAACTGAGATATTGAAATATAAATTAGAACATGTAAAGCGATTGAACACGGATGATTATGCAAGTGATTGAACCATCGATACGGCTTTATGCAAGATCTCGCGTATCATATGATACGACACTTATTGGTCGTGTTCAGAGCTTGTTGCCTACCGGACATGGAAAGGACTTGCTCGGTATTATTAGTGCAATGCACTTGTATGCGTCACTACGTGAAGGACACGCTTTGTCTGGATCAGGTGGTCGCGCAGCAGGTGAGGGGCGAGCGGGGGCACGCGGGACTAGCGGGGGCTGGAGGGGGGCGCGGCTCGAGGCCGCTTCCTGTCGCAGGACTGGTTCTGCGGCTTGCACCACTTTTGTTTTGCACCAGTTTCCAACTAAACAAACAATCTTTAAACGTTTAATGTACCAGTTTATGCGCGTATGCACATTACGCTTGTATATAAACTACCTAAATGGTTGACTACTTATGAATAATTTCCTTCATTCTCCACATAAACAATTAATATAATTATATATCACACCACACGCCTGCGAATTGACATTGTGTTGTGGGCATTAATTAACTCTTTTATTTGGACAACAACAATCAATCCTTAATTCTTATTCTATTATATGTTTATCACGACCGATCTGGATTTCCTACCCACCACGACTGTGCTTTAAATATGAAACAAGGCATTGAACTGTTTTTTTATGGCTAATAATAACGTCGTGTAGAAAGCTGGCAGTGTTAACTCCCCTTGAAACTTGTAATGCCGAAATTTTTGATAATAAAAACCAATTTCCTCTGAATCCTGCAGCAAATCATCGCTTTATAATCCTCAAAACCTTCGCGAATACTTCGCAAAAGACCAATTTTAACGATTTTATTGAGTTCGAAGCAATTTCATTGTTATTCCTTTTTACTTAGCTGTGATAAAAACGATTGCATGGACTCTAGGTATTGTTTTTTGGAAAAAAAAATATAAATACGTGTGTCAAATAATCGTTCGTAATTATTATCATATGAAAATATTTCTTTCGTCCAAGGTTTCTATTAAATTTCGGTTTATTATTAAAGTTTAATTCACACATTTTACTATTGATATTCGGATGGAAATTAACATTCTATTCTTTTATTACAGATATAAACTCGTCAGGTGTCGCATCAAACCAAAAGGTGAGCATCATAAAATTTTATGGTTTTACACTATTTTTGACTAAGTGACATTTTGTCATTGCCAATTTGTCAAGGTTCCACTAGGAACGAGAATGACGTGAATGTTACATGACTGCACAACGAAGGTGAAAGTCAATCGCAAGTCATCTTGTCTGTATGCACCTCCGTCGCTGCTGCTGCCCATTGAATCTGCAACGAACTGAATTAATGAATAGAATCGTATGAATGATGGGCAATAACTATATCGAGCTGTGCGTAACTTGCACTCAGTTGGGACAATATTATCCGTCACCACTCAGCGGCTCGAACATGATTTATTAAGGCTTCGAGGCTCTTATTTTTTTATTAAATTAAAACACATTAAGTATATCGAGGTATGGTTCCTGGTGTCTGATCGCGACCTCATACCTTTGCGATATGTTAATACTTTCAACTGGTATACCTGTCCAGCCACTTGGTTGACAATGCTTTTGTTCAAGTATGGCTTGATCGCGATTTATTAAGGCTTCGCGGATTTTATTACAACAAAAAATTACATAAATTGGGTCGATTTATGGTTACTAATTTCCACATCACTTCATCTCTGAACCGATTTATTAAATTTTATCACACCGCCGTTTTTTTTTCATCGCTGTATTTTATTTTTTACATTATCTTTATTTTTTATTTATTTTTAAACGTTGCCCCACACTATGAATTTCTCCTGTATCGTGGGTGCGTTACAAACATTTAAACTCACATACACAATCAGCCAGACCCGGAACAACTACTTGTAGGTCATACAAATATTTGTTCCGTGCGGGAATCGAACCCGCGACACGCAGCGCAACAGTAATCGCTTAAGCACTGTGCCAACCGTGCCGTCAATCTTCGGTCCGTAAATCTTTTGTTTATACGTGTTTTTATCGTGGTGGTTTGGGCAGTGCCCAAATATAATCGTAGTTTATAGTGAGGTCGTGACTGTAACTGCAGACGCATCCGAGGATGCTAAAGATGCTGTTCTGGCCATGATTTTATGCCGTTAACGTAGGGTAAGGGTCAAGGGCAGGGCAACAGGCGGTCCGCTAAGTCGTATCGCTCTTCAGCGCGTGTGAGTAGACAGACAACCTGCGGTAACCTTTGCGTGGCACAGACATCGTGTTTGCGTCAATATATGTATGCATACAGATGAATAATATATAATAGGTTTGGAAAAAAACTTTAAAATGAATCAGCTCGTATCCTTGAACTTACAATATAATTAAACACTTAAAATAAGTTCTTATAAACGTCAAAAGATGCACAATTATACGACTGCCATAATGTTATTGAAACATGCGTAAAATATCACATCTAACGAGTTTTTATGTACAATTATTTATACATTCAGTCATTTTGGGCAGGTTATGTCAAAAATAGCTTTTAGCGTTGGAACTCGTATTGCCTATTTACATTTAATCACGTTCCGCGTATCTACATTAATATTGAGTTCCTACCTATTGAGTATATAAAATATTTAATTCAGATAAACTTATGATGGTAGTCAGTGACGTCAATCCTAGACTCGCGAGTCAAAATTTCCAAAGCTAGTACTAAAAGAATTTTACGTACCTAAGACTAAAACACGTTTGCTTTCATTAGTGCTGGCAGCTTTCGCTATAGTTTGTTATCGTACTATTCAATATTTGTAATCTTATTGAAATAGGAATAAGACTCAGACTTCGATCAATCACTTTTTTTATTAAAATTTCATCTCGATCATAATGATGATGACGCTTCATATCCTTTTGCTTAATATGGAAAAGGCAAATTTATCTGACCATATTTTGTATTATCATTTCATTCGCTTCTTAGTATCAATCATAAAGAAAAATCAAATCAAATCAATCTTTATTTCAGGCAATGTTATACATTACAATGTACAGTCCATATTATCACAGAGACTAGAATTATTTGAGAATAGAATAATAGGCGGGACGAACTGGATAGGTTACGTCAAAACTTGAAGGAGGACACGTGGGCTCGCGAAAGATGGAAGGAGTGGAGGGGCCTTTTTCCAGGAATGGGGCAGCGTAGGCAAGTAAAAAACAAAGAATAATATTATAACAATAATTAACAGATTATAATATTTACATTTATTAGTTATGTAATTTTATAAACATACAAATTGGCATTGTTATTCAAAAGGATATTTTTAATTTTTAAACGAAAACATCTACAATTATTGCATTATCGTCAAAATAATAATGAGAACTGTAAAGATTGTTAGTTTTTTCATTTCATTCAAGGCGGTTGGTATTAAAATGCAAGCAAGTACAGTTCATAAATAACGAAAAATATACATTCATATAATCTACCACCCAAATTGGAAAGACGGCTTTTAGAAGCGTTTGGGTCTAATTGCTCTATTACTGCTAAAATTGCTTCAAAAAGTTATAGTACATTAATTACAATGCTATTTTTTTTACATCTGTGCAACTGTTAGACACCCACTCATCTAATGCTTTATCAGACTTTTCTTGTACAAGATTTTTTCCTCATAAACGGTGCCCAAAGACTCATTAACCCGTTAGATGGTCCGTAACAAAATACCTTAACCGTGAATCTGCAACCGCTTTAGGCACTAAGATGCTCCGTACTTTACGTTATCTTATTTGAAGGTGACGCAAGAAGAATTTCTGTGAACCGTTTTTGACGACAGAGAATATTTTTGAACTTGTATGCATATTTCAATGAATTTGAACTTTTAAATTGCAACGAAACTTTTTGAGTCAAAAACAGGGATTCCCATAAAATTACTATGCCATATATTGTAAAAAGAAATAGTCATCAGTTTTATTAATTTTGTTCTGACAATCGTACAAGATGAATTTCCTTGTAGTTGAAAGCTTGGATATATGTAAAAGCTCATAAAAGTACAAATGTTCTGTTTTGTGAATGTGTCATCTTTATTGATTGTACCAATTAATATCACGGTGCAGGTTGTAGGTCATCAATTACTTTCCGCGTAAAAATATTTATCTGTCTACTTATAATAATATAATAATATTAATCAAAAGACAACATTTAAAATACAAAATAAAATATTTATTGAGTTAAAAAACTTGTTACGATAATACAATAGTTTGAGAAACAAGAAGTATCTGTCGTCTGTGATTTGAATGTATTGTTTTAAATGATAGTGCTCCATTTATTTGACCTACTTGTACAAAAAGTTTACCGTTACGATAAGAAAAAGCTAGCACAGCAACCACTGATAATTAATGTATCAGCCAATATTTAAATAAACATAATAGCCCGAAAATCTGACAACCAGTCTTACCAAGGGGTATCATATGACCCAGTTACTGGGTTGTGGAGGTCAGATAGGCAGTCGCTCCATTTAAAATATTGGTATTCAGCTGCATCTGGTTAGACTGGAAGCCGACTCCAACATACTTGGGAAAAGGCTAGGTAGATTGATTGATTTAAATAAACATAATATAAATATGTACATTAACGTGTTTCTAAGAATATTATAATTAAGTACAGTATCTTAAGAGCACATTATTATTAGTCTGGAACAAACATGTTACCATGAGTTTAGTACAACTATTAATAACGTTAATAAAAAAGAAATAAAACTTTGTCTGAATGTTACAAAAACACAAGTTGGCATGTTGCAAAACCAGTTTATATATTTTATGAAGTGGTATTGCGCACAGTTAGGCACTATTTATACGTATTATGTAGTTCGAGGAGCTCGTGGCTAAATAATAACGGGTACACGGCTTGGTCTTCAAGGTTAAGCAACGCCTGCCGAGGTCGGTCCGTGGATGGGTGACCATCCATTACTTACTGAGACCCCCCCATTCCTCGGAAAGCACGTTAAACCGTTGGTCCCAGCTATCATTTGTAGATCTTTGACAGTCGTTACGGGTAGTCAGAAGCCTGAAATTCTGAAAAACAGTCTTACCAAGGAGTATCGTATTACCCAGTAACTGGGTTGTACAGGTCCGATAGGCAGTCGCTCCATGTAAAATACTGCTATTCAGCTGCATCCGGTAAGACTAGAAGCCGACCCCAATATATTTGGGAAAAGGCCAGGCAGCTGAAGATGTAGTTCGCGAAAACTCGTTCCAACAATACCTTATATTGAACAGTTATAATCTCATCATAACCGAGAAATCTGGAATCAACCTAATTATTTAATTGTTGGAACACACAGATACATATCTGTAGAAAAAAACTCTTGGCACAGATACGACCGTAATTTGAACTAACATCAAGACAGTTATTTGCCTTTATTGCTTCCAAGAAAAAATCAATTCACTGAGTTCTATATCATTAGAATTTTCACGTTCTTGATGAATCAACAAAAATTGTTGGAATCAACCTACTAGTATTGTCAAGCAACTCTTTTTACAAAATATTTGACGTAATCCAATAGACTACGGTGTAAGTACGTTAAATGTTTAAATAATCACTATTTTTTTAAGGTACATTTTGCAATAAATACGCCATAAATATGTGTCTCATAAACTGGGGGTCTACTACGAACATAAATCCGAAGTATCGGCCGAATGTTCGGTCGTTTCTTTACTACGGCTATCGCTGACTAGAGCGAAAAAAAAAAAAGACAGTCGAAGAGATAAGCCAAAGTCAAAACTGTGACTTGAAGTCGGGTCGACTTCAAGTCACAGTTTCGGTCGGGTAAACGACGGACGGTCAGTCAAAAAAGGAAACTGTGGAAATTATAAAACGGCCGATACTTCAGTTTAGCGCTTCGGAGTAGACCCCCAGTACCTAAGAGATACAAAGCGTTAGCGCGCGTTGATGTCTTTTCCATGGCACAGCTTTTAATGGAACTTCATAAATAGCCAAGCATTTATTTCAATGTACATTTATCCTTTGTGGCTCGTTAACTGACATTTATTTTAATAACAACATATAATGATCGTGTTGTACTATGAATCGCTTTACGACTTTGGAACTTATTACACTACTAAACTTTTATACTGTGCGCACTTTAGAACAATAATTGCTTACACAATTATATGTTTTCAAAATTGCCTACGCAATTTCAGTCTTTGCGTAATTTTGTAAGGGTGTTAGTGGCCTAAATGATTTGAAAGCTTATTTTTAATGAGCACTTGGATATTTTAATTTGACTTGATAAAAATCCAAGGCCATCGGATAATCGGGAAATAAAAATTGTATTACGTTTACTAGGTCGAATTATTATTAAAACTTTGAAATCGAAATTCTCGACTGATTGGAGCGCGGTATGCAGGACCAATTAATATGGAATGTTTTTTTTTTTTTTAAATTACTGTAATAGTTAAGTGATTAAGTTTCAACGATTTTTATCGCTGACTTTGTAAGCACAAAACTAATTTACTTTAAATATAGTTTTTATTGCAAAATACTATAGTTGAAGCTAGTTAGGACGAGAAAACATTTAATACCGTCAAAAATTCATTTCTCTTAGCAACTATAAGATAAAAAATAAGGACTCTAAAAAAAGCCTCGGCCGAATCGGAAACTCCATTGGAACAATAATAATATAGTGTCAGTGGTAAAGTAGAACAAGGAACTCTCGTAGTGGCGACTGGTACGTTGAACCTCCCGAGGCGGCGTGTGTGTGCACGCACACGCGCGCACTGTGCACGTGCACAACGCTGACACTGTGCACACGTCAGCGTCGAGCGTCCGTGTGCGTCTAATAAACGTGTGTAAGTACTTTAATCTGATTCATGACGCGATACGTAGGTAAGGCGCATGAGGTTTTAGCAGCACGCGTTACGTTTTATTATTTCCTAATTTATTCTTATACCCATAAAGTTCACATTACAATAACGCGGCGTGAACTTCGGCACACGTACATGTTATTTCAAAGAAAACAAACTCGCATGATTAGTAGGAATGATTGAGTTGTTACAAATACGCGCGGTATCGGTATCTAAGTTAATGTCGGGAGCCCGCGGTGCTCGCTCCGGCTCCGAGAACTCCACCGTCCACCACGGTTGCCTGAAGGCACTCACTTGTAGTTTGTCGACGTATATACAAGATTTATGTCACTGTAACTCCTGCTCACATATTTATTAAAGGGAAGCGTGTTCTAACTTAGGACCACCATAAGTTACTATTATTAATACTGCATTAGCGTATAAGAATCATATGCCTAATGTCCATTTAACGACTTATCCAATATCTTAGTTCTGACTTCCTTAATTTGTTTTTATTTATGACTACTTGATGCAGTAGACTGAGCTAGACTTAATATTGCTGTAAAATGTTTTATGGCCCATAATAATGGCTTAATAGTTCTTATAGGATATAGCAGTGATACATGCATATTTGTGTGATTATAAAGTTGATCGAGGCTGTGCAATTGTGCAATTTCCTTGTGGCCACGTGCGTTTGTTCGTATCAAGCTTGTTAACAGAAGACACGTCAGCATCGGCGGCACACTAAACTCGGCCTACACAACCCTTGATACAATCTAAAATTCAAAATAAACTTTTGTAACTGACGTCTCAAGACATCGACTATTTAAACATAGTAAGTAAATCAACGCTGCGGTATTTATTTTTTTAAATATCGCAGCATTATGCTGAGATAGGAGCCTTTTTGGCATCGCACCAGTCTTGATTGTTTTTTTTTTGTATATTGTTTATTTAAATGCTATTTTTGTATTTCTTGTGCGTATCCCAAATAAAATATTTTTCTTTATTTTTTTAAATTACATAAATTATATGACAATCTGACAGTAGTTTACAGTCGAGTACTTTAGCAGCGGAACCAGTGTCGTATGTCGGCTGAGTGAAGTCGCACGTCGATACCAGCGGGTAGTAAACTAGTAGTGCATGTTCGTTGATATCTGCGGTCGTACGGCGCGGCGCGGGCGCTGCTGGTTGCGACAGCCGCACGATCAGCCGCGTGATCGTCCTTGCTCGTTGCTCAACGCTCGATAAGTGCACGATATTAGCGCCATCTTAAAAGCTTTCGAGTACGAAAATAAAATCGGTAATAAGAACAAAAAGTAATTAAAGACGGCTGTGTAACTGTTTTAGTGTTGGCCGGCGCTGGTGTAACGCCTCTAGTTCCACCGACCTTTACTGGTACGTATTTCGAAATTTGTACAGATAATTGTTCTAAAAATAGTTTTCTGCAGGTTGCTTGGATTATCTTAATAATATTTCGGCATTCTTCATCGGTTAGGCTAGTGTCTATTTGTTTTGATTTGTTTGAAGACCTAATTAAAATGTGAACAGCCGTTGCTTTACCAATTAATAGGTATTAGGTCAACAACCGTGACTGAACTATACTGTGTGCTCCGCATAAACAATAGATGTTACCGTAAATCCAATTATGATATCAGAGATTGCTTATTTGATCTTACATCAATAAAAAATAAGGGTAATTCAAAGATGGTAAACTCGTTGCTTCAAATTATTCCATTACTGCCACAGTATTCTCATAAGTAGATGCATAAAACAAACAAAAAAAAACCTTCGTTGCTCCCCATAATAAGTGTAGGAAAAAGCCCACAAGAACGCATCAAGTAGAATGTTAAAAAATCCTTAAAAAAGCTATCTTTTCCAATATCAAAATCCATTATGAACGAGACTATTGTTACTTTACGTGGAATCTCTGTCGTGTTGTTTTTTTAAGGCTGCGCAATGTAGGTCATCCGTATAATTGTGTCGTGTATGAGTCTGTATCAAATAGGATTGTGAGTAACAAAGGATGTTGCGTCAGGCATTGCTATTTATTGATAAATGTCATTAGTGACGTGTTTCGGGGGCTCATGGCTTGTAACAAACGATTGAACTGCGAGGTTAAGCTGCGTTTGACTCAGCCAATTCGGGCACGGGTGAGTTTGGTTTCATGAAATATTGAGACCCCTCATTGTTGTGAAGAGCACTTTATAGACCATTGCTGCTGCGTTCGCATAGAAAAAGTCGCGAAGACTCTGCCTAATAAATACGAAGACTTCTTGTCGACACTGCATTGGAATCTCGCGGTGCTCGCGTACACGCGGAGAAGCCGCGGTGTAGTGGCGTAGGCCGTGCGGTGCGTATCAGCAGCATCGTAACCGCGTAGACCGCGCGTAGCAGCAGCATCGTAACTGCGTAGGCCGAGCATAGCAGCAGCGTCGTATCCGCGTAAGCCTTGCGTAGTAGCCGCGGTGCCTTGCGTTCAACGCTTTGATATCAAAAATTATTGATATCAAAATGAACTGCGACGAAGAACCTATCCTACCTATTCTTGTTAAAAACAAAATAAATCTTCAAAAGAAGGGAAATAAAGAGATGTCGCAATGTGCAATATTACGTTTATTGTCATCTCTTAGCTGCCACGGCTTATTTTGAATTATTTTAGTTTTGAAATGTTTTTGTTTTATCACGGACGCTTCTGACGTTTTGCATTGTTTCCACATGTTTATTTTCAATAAAAATGATGTAACCAATACTTTGTATCAAATATTTTATTTTAAAAGAGTGTCCGTGGAGATTCTTGCCCGTTCTTCTCCATAGGAACCTTCTATTCGGAATGGGCAACTAGCTTCATATTTGTAACTGACCGACTTCTTGACAATTCAAAAGTGCCTGTAAATGGTTTGATTGAAATAAATGCTTTCATAATTGTTGGGAAAAGCTATAAATCCCAGGCTGATGGAGGTCGTAATCGTAAGTTACGTGACAAACAGGTCATAGTCTGACAATAGCTAAGACGAGGGGGGTCGCGGGTCGCGCTTATTACATTTCATTCAGACATTCATTTAACTAGACTTGTCTTTTAATTAAGTTCAATAACATTCGCTTCCATTTAATGCATTTTTTATTGGGTAAAGGTAGGTAAATTCTGATTTAAAATATTTATTTCTGTGTGTTTCTCGTATCGTGGACATGATGTATGACGGTGGCTGGTCCAAGCACATCCTGCTGAATATCATCAATTAAATCAGCTCATTACAATTTCCTCACAGACACTCTCCGAAGTTGATATGGGAAAACAATACCTTATTATTATTATGAGATAAAGTATAAAATACGATAAACTGCTATGTAATAGGAAAATGTCAAGTAGGCTAGCTATTTCTAATAAGATTCATAATAGACAAGCAGGCGTCGCGGTCGCCGGCACGCGGCGCTGCAAGTTACAGATATTGCTGTACTTGAATGTTAATAGCTCCGTGTTTTATAAAAATAACTACTAAAACTAATTTGCTCTATATAAAGACTGTATGTATAGTCATAGTTAGTTATAGCTAGTTCATATTTCAGGTATTGATCTAACAAATTCCGTAATATCCGTTAGGAGTAATCTAATGCACTCACACATACATACACACACATACAAGGCTAGGTTACTAACACAGTGGGCACACGTGCACAGTGGAGGCAGCGCGGAACGAGTTCACACCGACCTGCTGCGCCCGCGCAAGAAAGAACTCAGCCAAGGACGCCGGCGTAACGGTCCGTGTGCGGGGGGCGGGGAGCGCGCGGGGCGTGGCGGGGGGAGGGGGCCCGATCCCGCTAGCCGCGCCGCGTACCCGCGGGACGCACGGGATGCACTCGACACTGATTCATGCTGGCCGTTGCGTCATCGCTCCATAACTGTTGCTAGAAACAATCATGATTAAACACTAATTAGATAATTACCTTTCCATAACATTAAGCTTAATTAATCCGTCATTAATCATTTATTTATGCCACACGTAATTGTTGTTCACTTACAAGTTTCCCTTTAGAAAAATGTTTAGCCTACGCATTGCTGCAATGCGGTTTCGCTGATTAATGTCTTTAAACATCGATACCAATTTATTAACATCAATAAACACAGTGGCTTGACATATTTCAAATTAACGTGTCCTAAATGAAGCATATTTCTTAAGAAAATCCAATTTTAAGTTCCTTCGCTCGGCCATCGACCCTAAAAACCTTATTTTCCTTCTCACTCGCTCTCGTTAACTTCAATAGCTTCGTCTCACAGTCACGAAAACCACTGTTCTGTCTTTATTTTGTTCCATTACGGCCAAGAACAATGACTATCCGTCGATAGGACTGTGTTCCTATATCTATTCTTTTCTGGCATGCGAGCCGCGGGCGAGCCACGAGCGAGACGACTAGCTTTCTGAAGCGTGCAGCCTCTGCTGAATGTTTCGAATTCCTATTGGGCCACCGAGAGCTTAAAGATGGCCACTCGAAGACCGTTTTCTTGTTACGATAACCTAATTTTATTCCATTACGTCGGTAGTCGTTCTGCTTAAATTTCAATAAGGCAACTCCATTAAGTTCGAATGTCAGGAGGTAATGCGAGTAAAAAGACAGCGACCTCGCGGGCGTATGTTCGCACGCTGCGCCTCCCCCCCTCCCTCCCCCACCCCGGGCTCGCCCACCGCGCCCCCCGCGACCCGCGCTGCTCCCGAGCGGGTGATTCAACTGTGTTTGTTCGGAAATGTCGAAGGTTTGCCGGACGTCAACAGACACGGAACTACCTTCAGCTTGAGCGTGTTTCCAGGTATCATTTTAAGTTTATCTATCTAGAGCAGCGATAGATTTATGCGGTACGAAAGAGTTCTCGAGCACAATAAATGTTTAGTAACTTAATACAGCTAAAATAGAGCCGCATTACTGCATAAAGCAGAGTGTTATCAACAAGTAATTCCAAAATGTACTACAACATTATAATATTGTCACTAGTTAAGCCGTTTGTTGTTTTACAATAGTTAACAATATAAAAGACATCAACGCGCTGTGCACCTTTATTGGAAAATTATGCGTGCAGCCAATTATTGGTAGATTTTTCATAATTAAATGTGTTTGATTAATTTAAACAAGACTAAGCACACAGAAGTAGTCTTATAGGTACATATTCGAACGTTCATTCAAATATATTATGCACATTTTTTCCACGCCTAAAGAGACTACAAGAATTTACATAATGTATTTAATTGCCAATCCATAATATTGTTAAGTGAAGGCCTATTCAAATATATATTTTAGTATAATATTTGCATATGCTACTATTCGTCATAAGCATATTCGGCAAGCGCCGGCGTCCGTTGACAACATGACACCTCGCTTTAAATAAATACAACTCTTGTACACATGTATACTGAGTAATGTCTCCTTTTGTCATTGATATTTTTCCGCATTTAATCATGTCACGGATTATACTAGAATCCTGTTCAAGTTTTTTTCTTATTATTGAGGTTCCAGTTTGACGGCCCTCGTGGAGCCGTGGCGCGCTACGATACGCGATAACAGATAGCGGACCACGTGCCACGTGGAGCGGCTCATAAAAATAATGTTTATCAATTAAAGTCTTGAACGCTCTATTAATATATTAACCTTTACACGGTTTGATTAATGAATCTCATTTCATTTGCCTCATTTTATTTACTATAGACCAAAAGCTGATTAGTTACGAACTTTAAAAGATTACGTGCATATTATTTTTACTCGACTACGGCGAAGCAAACAGGAGTGTCATGATTTTACCCGGTATGTATGTTCATCTGTTCCCTCATAACTTCTAAACTGCTTATCATACTTTGACAAATGCGGTATCTTTGGAAGTCTCTTAATTGTCCGCTAGTTATAGGCTATGACGTCACATTAAATTAAACATGGAGCCCACTAGAGAACATAAAGCAATGAACTTAAAAAAAACATTGATTGATGTTTAGAGGATAGCCGTGGTCGTATATCCCACCTACCCTAATAAAACAATACATTGTAAGCGATCATAAGCTTTAGGGCAAAGTGAATGCGACCACGGATATCCTCTGAACATCACTATGAATATGTATTAAATACATTTAAATATATTACGTGTAAGTTGTTTATTTAATAGACAATAAATATTTAATAGTTTGTACATAACAATTTCCGATGAGAATATTTTCTTGTTTCATACTTTTTAGAGTGTGATTTTTGAGTATTCCGGTTTTAGTTTTTGAGCTTACTTTTATTTTCTAAATGTAAACGCGTATAACGCATGATTAATGCTACGTAGATGTTTACGAATTTCGTTACATTTTTCTAAACAAATGTATTTACTAAACATTCCGACGCTTTACTTAATCTACACGTTACTGAAATTCACGTAAATAGAACTGAAATAAAGTCCTTCAAAGGAAACATACAAATTGTATGACGTAGCCATATTTAGGTAATTTGAATACTATTTGAATTATTTTCCACCTGAAGGACTAAGTGCAGAAACCAAACCCTCTAACTTAACAGCGTTTCCTATTTCGTGGGTCGCGACCCGGTACCGGGCCATTTAAATAAAATACCAGGTCGCAGCATTCCCGCCTTGTTTTAAAATAATACTATCGATCGACGCATCGTAAGCGCCGCCGCCGCCACTGACTGACAAGACGACACGGTTTTCAACACTAATTTACTTTAAAAATAAACATAGAAACCGACTTGAAGTGGAACCAGACCTCAGGCGAAAACTTTCATAAATTTGCGACGAATTTGGATACTTTGGAAAAAAATAAGCTGCTCCTTACTTCGCACTAAATAGCCGATACTGAAATATAGTTTTGACAGTTTATTAATTGTCTTTTAAAAACATATTTTGAAAACTTGCTCACTTAGTTTATTAAATTCTTTTTAGATATATGTTTTTGTAATTATATAAATTTCTTCTAACTTCTGTATCATCTGTCATATTGACACTCATTGATTATAACAAACAAACATATTCTGCTCTGGTGGAAATATTATTTTGTCAGCTGTCGGAATAATTCTAGTATAATATATACATGTAACCAGGGGGGGGGGGGAGTTAAATCTATTGAGTGGGTCACGAAGGGGCCATATGAAAATTACTGGGCCATGTATGGGAAACACTGCTCTAACATATTAATTAATATTGAACTGAACGTAAATTAAATGTAAATAAAATAAGTGATCAGTTCAGCTTCTGAATGATTCATTTTTATTTCCACGCACCGAATGAGAAGTGATGTGCACGCGACGCTTGTAGCTTCAAATTACGTAGCGATCATGCTGAACTGTAACGTCAGAAAATCTAATTCTTTAATGTCCGCAATTATTACACAGTTGGTAAATGTATATATTCTATGCACAAAGGCAAGCATAACAGCGAAGTTTGAAGTGATATAGAGATTTAGCTTAATTGTGACTTATGTAATATAGTACATTATTGGATTTAAAGACCAAAGAAATCAGTTCTGGGTTAGAGATGGTTTGTAGTTAGTCATATTTTATGTATGCTCGTAGTCAATAAAAACTTACTGGTTTTCAGAAAGTTTAATATGTCCCGTCTGGACTCGATTAAGTTGTTCTAAATAAACAGCGTTCTAGATTGAGAGAGTTTCTAACTCTCTCAATCTAGAACGCTGTTTATTCGAAAAAAAAACCTTTGACGCGTACTTATACTTTTATTTTTTACTTCAGTGTGTGCTTTTTTCCTCATATAGCATGCACGTACCTAATTATATCTTGTAAGTTTGAAATATTATCATAACGATATAGAAACGTCCAATCCTATACGCCAAAAGAGCCGCGCTCCGCGAAACTGAGAGCGATCTATTCAAATCACGCCTCTTTAATTACCGAAGAGATACTTATTGGATGGACGGCAATTTCTAATTTTTTATATCAAGACTACCAGGAAAACCCATGGCAACATTTGTGGGTCATCTCTAAGCATTGTTACTCGACCAGCTACCGAGTTTCTTTTTCATTAAAAAGTCTTTAGATGAAATTAGAGTCGGAATGCAATTAAAATATTAATAAGTTTTGTGGTCATGGTGAAAAATAACATCTATTAAGATCACATAATGCTCTGTTGTAAATCAAAGTATGGTGTGTAGATGAAGTACAGATTTTGATATTACTTCCAATATCTCATGCAACATTGATGATTTCTGCGTATTTGTAATGTTAATTTTTCTAACGACACGGTATATAAAGTTAATGTAAAGGGTTTATTTTATCTTCTCCATCGCCGCAAATTACCATTTTAAATAAGCTTAAAACATCAATATTGCATGAGATGGGCACTAGAACTTAACAAGTGACCTTAGATAAAGTTTACTTCAATGTTGGCGACGCAATCCATCTCACATGTGAAAGCAGGTATAAATTATAATGTTTTACTTAATAATTATGGAATATAACCTCACTACCATAAAGTTTCTTGTCGTTAGAAGAGAACGAGCTTGCAGTTAGCAATTAACACAACGCATTAAATTCAAACATATTGAGGAAACGGGGGAAGCACTATGTCTGTTGTGCTTTAAAGTTCACATATCTTATTGGACAAAAGAAATGTTTTTGTTTATGTTTCTTAAGGCGTGTTAGTCAAAGTAATAAATTACGCGGCGGCTGTAAATAAGCACATGTTGACAGCTAGTGCGTATTTAATGAAAACAGATATTATTGATGCGCTGGGTCTAATCGCTTAATGGATTCAGTATCCAGGTTAAGTGGGGCGTGTTTTCAATTTCTCGCATCTCGCGGGTCGAGGTCAGTTGCTCGCTGCACGTTTTAATGCACATCACATCTAGTTGAAATTTGTTTATATCGAGCACTTTAGCAGAAGGATCACGACTGCACAGAGCAATCAAAAATATGTCGATATCGCGCTAATATACATAAATGTATGAGATTAGAAAGTTGTGCTGGTGCTGTGCCCTAATTTTGAAATTTAGATAAATATCACTTGCATTGTTTTAAACAAAGATGACACACTAAAACTACTTCATACTTTTTTTACTTCTAAGTACGAGTGCAAAAGACATTATAAAACTTTAAAGAAGTTTATTGTTTCTGATAAAGCAAATGGATACGAATTGTTAATACAAAAAAAACAACCGACTTTATAAAATTTATTTTTCCCTTTTTAGTGGGTCAGTTTGTAATTTATCTAATATATAATAGCCTAATGTCAACTGCTCATCACCATTTAAAAATATTGTTTTTCCCGATGCAGGGACGTTAATTGTAGAGGAGTTCTCCTGGTAAGAACCAGGAGAACTGCCACTCACCATTTGCATTGGTGACGAGCATAAATTGCTTAGCAATCATATTAAAGTACCGTATCGAATCGCAACCCGTTAAATACTTATTATTAAGTAGTTCCGGTAGCCATCTGTGGTTTTCATCATCAGTTTCACGTCACCAATTGTTTGGTGTTTTATGAGAGCAAATGCACGAGTTACTATAACAAATACCCAAATCGCTATAGGTATGCCTATACAATTTCAGGATTTCCCTCGGTTTCCATGGGATCCCCTCATCAGATTTTAAATTGGGAGCAATGGGGCCACCTTGGGAGCATACCCTTTCAAACTAAAAAATAATTTTCAAAATCGGTTAACAATTGACGGAGAAATCGTCGTGTATGTGAACATACATAAAAAAATACATATACAGACGAACACATAACCTCCTTTTTTGGAATTCGTTTAATGAATCTGTAGGATCACAATGCCACAACTTAGCTGGGACGATTGCGTAAAAGTGACAGTGTCGGTCTACTATAAATTTGTTAGATCTATCTAGTAAATCGTTGTCTTGTGAAAATTGCATCTAGTGCATGGTGTCAAGTTATAACTACGCGATATCCGCGTTCAAGAACTGTCAGTGTCAAATATACTGGCAACTCTCGAACGCGGTTAAGATGTGCTGATCGCGTTCAGTTTCATTGATGGAATTCGCCTTAAAAACACTTTTTATTTCTCATTAACTCATGTCAGTATAATGTACAAATAAAGATGAGAATGCGGAAAAAGTTTAATTGAAATTAGTTCAGTGGTCTTGTTAATTACCGCCTCCCACCTGGTTGACAGGACCTTAAGTTTGCTTTGTATCATTATTACATTTTAACTTGTCATATTTCCAGTTATTTATTTTATATAGAGTTTTTATTAGATCGCGTTTCTTTGAAGTAAATAATTCTCCATTTGGGTGAACCAAAAAGGGACAACCTTTGGCAAATAACTATTCAAGCTCTTTACATTTTATTTATGTCCGATTAATTGATAAAAAATAGGGAATTTCGTATTTAAACCAAGAATAAAGAATTTTTTTGTTTGTTCTTATTTGGTCTGCTAAACAATAACTCAATAATGCGAATCGTTAAGTATGTACATACTTAACTACTACTACTACTACTATTACTATACATAGGTATTGTTACATGCAGTATAATTCGATGTAAGCCATGCTTTTGTCATCTTTACTCTCTACTAACTAATTGGTTCATTCATCGAAAATAATTTTTATTTATAATTATATTTTTTTCTATTAACAAAACGAACAACGACCAAAAACAACAACAAAACGAAACAAAAACGAACAAAAACAAATTAATTAATATTAATTTGTAAAATCATATATTTCTGTCGTTAGGTAATATGTAGTAGTAAGAGGGGTTATTAAGTGTTGGAGAAGAATAGTTTGCAGAATGAAAATTGAAAAATTGAAAAAAAAAATTGCCTTAGGTTGAGGCCACAATTTTTGTAAAAATCTGTGGTTGCAAACAGAATAGGTCAAAATTATGTAATTTTCAGTATAGCACTGTGGGGCACTTCCAAAGGTTTAAGGGCAGTTTTTGTGGCGCCCCGCCCAGCAGCTAATAAAGGGTGATCCAATTCGAGGTTCCTAACATTTATTTAAAAAATGTACGCAAAATGTAACAATATCTTAATTATTTTTTTCTTAAATCGAATATTTAGTGTTATTCATTAATTATGAAAAAGAATGTCAGTCAAATGGCCGCCTCTGGACCTTCTGCAGCAGTTGATTCTTTAGAGGTCATTTTCGATGAATTTTTCGCAAATGTGGGTAAACCTTGGCAATAACTAGGCGGATGTTAGTTTTTAGGTGCTCCAACGTTGCAGGTGGGGTGGGCATAGACGCGACTCTTAAGAAAACCCCACAAAAAAAAACCAACGGTGTTAGATCGCACGATCTTGGCGGCCAGTTGACGTCACCGTAAAGTGAAATAATTCGTCGATACACAGTTCTTACAGAATTTTTATTATTTCTGTAGAACAACTGAATAATTTGAACGCGTTGTGCAATGGTAAAGAGATTCATTTTTGTAAATGTATTGTTACAAACTACTTAGTCTGTGGTTACAAACTAACATTTGACATTTGAATCATATGCCATTACTAATATCTGTCAAAATTACAGTGTTGCCAATATAGGAACCTCGAATTGGATCAACCTTTACAATAAGTAATAATAAATTGACATATGGAATAACAGACTGCTTAGCGACGTTTCGAAGAGTTAAATCAGTAGCAAGATTAGAGTCCGACATAGAGTAGATGGGTGCAAAGTCAGGTGTCGCCATAGTCAATTTTTGTGTTTGCATGTTCAGTCATATCGAAGACTAGTGAGACAGATGTCCTTGCGTATTTTAATAATAAATGGTCCAGGCAGTTGCTTCCTCTGGTCTGAAAAGTATGGGTAAGAAGAAAGCCGTGGAAAGGAAGAGTTTTGAGGTAGTCATGGGAACGAGAGTCAAGTTAAATCGGTTTTATATCGTTATTAATGTCGCCAGTGACAGCTACAGTTTTGACATTGGAAAAAGTGGGAATTAAGTTGTTGAGAGGGGATAGAAAATTATCAATGTTGCTTATCGATTGCGACCGGTAAATGCACAGAATGACAATGTCAGACCCTACCTTGATTGATTAACTAGTGTCGGGACCACCAAAGGTTGATTTAGTTTTTTGGCAGTGCTGTACATAATAATGTTTTGGATGTTAAGAATGTGGTGGTTACTCGAACACAATAACTAGCACTCCGTCAATACCAAAATGTCACATTCCATCGAGAGTCGTTGTAGTGTTCATAGACAAAGCTAAACTTCTTTTTTTTGCATGCTGGCTGAAAGGGATTTTTCTAATAAATTAAGTATTCATGGAAACTCATTAATATTCGCAACAAGTTTTCCAAGAAATGACGCAAGACTGACGTTTGATAATCTTTTTACACGCAATTAATTTTGATTTTGAACATTAACATCATTATTTGGTCTACTTGCACATGGCTGCACCACTTTTCAACTTCAATACAAAATATAGCAGAAAAGTTATGTTGAAAAACACAATTATTCGAAAAAAACCTAGTTAATAATGTATTTTTTCCTATTATTTAGCAAACCATATCAAGAAATTTAAAAATAATTCTTCAGCTATTTTTAAAATATTTTTTTTTTATCTTCATTAAGTAAATCAAAGGCGAAATTAACTATATTTTCGAGAGCGCAAAAATGATGAAACTATTAACAGGTGCGGTGTTGATACGAATGGTTTAGCGCTAAGAAAACTATACTTTTATAGTTACACAGACTTAATGTTTCAATTATTTCCCCCTTTCTCACAATTAGATAAGAAATTGACAAAAGAGGGTTTTTTTCGTGCATGGAGCCTTAACTTTATCACACTAATATTATAAAGGCGAAAGTGTTGTGAGTGTGTGTGTGTTTGTTACTTCTTTACGCTCAAACGGCTGAACCAATTTTGATAAAATTTAGTATGGAGGTAGCTGACACCCTGGATTAAGACATAGTCTACTTTTTATCTCGATATTCCTACGGGATCGAGTCTTACGCGGGTGAAACCGCGGGGCGCAGCTAGTTATTTTTATAAATCTCTTAAAAGCAGTGAATCGAGTGTAGCATGGGCACTGAATAAAAAACAAGAAATCCTAAATGAACAAAAAGTATGTTGGTATTTGAATAGAGAGCGTCCAAACAACGACGCTCAATCTTTGTCATTATTGTAGCAAATTAATCATAAGTGAAATTGCGTACCGACTAATTTGCGAACCACTATCTGGCGTTTTAATCGTTTTAGTTTCATACCCACAACATAGACTCGACGAAGTAACGTTTCAAAGAATGATTAAATAATTAAGTAGTTGCTTTAAATTCTATTAATCTTTATTTCTGCTTTAATAACAAATCAATAAGTTCGTATTTGTGAGGACTAACCAGTTTTTGTTTTCTAAATACATTCTAATTAGCAATTCGTTATATAAACATTAAAATTTGTGGAAGATAAAACTAGATCACGAGCGTGTGCACGTGTTGATTCGAACAAACAAATTATGTTAAGCTTTTGTGTTTTGTCCTAGATAAACGATTCGTGAATACAAAAAATGTGCTGTAGTTAAATTGACATTCAATGGAATGATCGGTCAAATCGAACAAGAAACGACCTAGGTATATACAGTATGGTCAATTTAATTTGGTATCGAACCTTCTTGTCTGATCAAAGTTATTAAATGATTAGAATCTTATCTGACCACTTATTAATAATATCCTTAAACCGGTACTAGTTCTCGTCCACAACACTGAATTACAAAGTATTAAAGACATCAATTTGCATTAATCATGTTAATAAATCTGTCTGTTTGTGATTCGATGGTTATGGCTGCCGTATTTAGGGTTCCGTAACTCAAAGGGAAAAAACGGAACTCTTATAGGATCACTTCATTGGCCGCCTGTCTGTGTTAGTCTGTCAAACCCCTTTTTCTGAGGAAGTCGTGGAGGAATCAAGTTGAAATTAATACAAAATACGTAAGTCTATGGACCCTTGGAGGTCTAAAAAATCAAGCTTCTAAATCAACGCAATAAAAAAGTACGACCATTTATGTGACCTAAATTGAAACTTGCAAATAACTCCAAACCTATAATAGGGTACTTCCAGTTTATTTAGAATTATGAAATTTAACAATAAACAAGATCTCACTGAGCAAGTAAAGAAAAATGTCCGAAAATTGTTCATTCGTAGATTTATCTCACAAACATTTTTTTATGCTTTGATTAAAGTATTAACATTTGCAGTTGGAGAATTGAACATGACGTATATCGATGTGGGACTTGTTTTTCAACTACAATATTATGTTTATTTTTGGGATAAATTCATCCTCGAAATCTTCGACACGCACTTGGCCGGTTTTTAATGTATTAGCCCTCGATGTTCAGCAGCATGATTAGAGACGTTTGCAAGCGCCACTGAAATGAAGATAGATGACGTGAATAATATTTGGGGTTTACGTTTTTTAAAAAAGAAAAGAAATATGAAATCGCCGTTTGTATTGAAAAATAAAATAAATAAAAAACTGAGGTTAAATATATGTATTTAATAAGTATTTACCCTCATTGTCTATACATTTCTGCCATCTCATATGAATGTTATTTATGCCTTTGTGGTAAAAGTCTGGAGACCTGGACTCAGTGAAAAGTGTGAAGGCATTTTGTTTGCTAGGAAACAGCTGCTGCTAGAAACCAGGGAAGAGGAGGGTCTCAGGAGAGAAATATTTTTTTTACCATGTAAAAAAATTACCAAAAAGAGTAAAAAATGGTAGTCGGTTAGGGCCAGGTCCGACGAGTACAGAGGATGACGGATGGTTTCTATCTGTAGGTCCTGTAGTATTAAAACGGTTTCTCGAGCAGTGTGAGGTCTTGCGTTATCATGGAGCAATTGTGGTGAAGATCGGTTGACGAGTCGGGGCTATCTGGCTGCGAGTTGCACCATCATTGTTAGAAGTTCTGTACAGTAGACATCTGTTCTTATTGCTTGACCGGATCTGAGAAAGCTGAAGTGAATTACACCATGAAGCGACCACCAAGCAGTAACCATCACGTTTCTATGGGTAAGCTTCGCTTTAGAGCATTGTTGCGGCGTTTGACCTGGAGTGAGCCATTGCGTTGTTCGCTTGCGATTATCGTAAATAATCTACTTTTCATCACACGTCTCAATTCGCCCCAAAAACCCTTCATTTCTCTACTGGGTCAACAAGGTAAGTTAAGCTTCAACGCGCGCTTCTCTCTTCAGATCAGTCAAATTATGGGGCACCCATTTTTCAAACTTTTTATCTTACCGATTGAATGCAAATGGGTCAATATCGTGTGTATATGCTAACATCAAACCATGCCGCTAATTCCTTGGTAGATTGATACGGATCGGCTTCCACCATCGCATTCAATTCATCGTTATTTTTCTTAGTGGCTGGTCTTCGTCGGGTTTCATTCTTCAAGTCCAAGTTTCCACTGCGAAAGCGATTAAACCAAATACGCACGGTGCATTCATTAGCCGTATCCTCTTCAAACACAGCATTGATATTGCAAGCTGTTTCTCCTGCGTTAGTTCCACGTTGGAACTCTTAGTAAAAAAATACTCTTGTTTTCAATGTATTCATCGTTACTTTAAAAGCTGAATGAAAAAACAATTAAAAGACAAACAATCAAAATTTGTAGATTTTTCAAATTTAGAATGTTATAGTTATCGTGTGAAAAGGTTACACTCTGGAATCACAAATCATGCAGGTTTAATTTTAATTCAAAGTGGCCAGTACGTTAAAACGAAAATTTCATATTTTAAACCCCTATTATTAGGTATAATCACTTACTTCGTGTCATGTATCCATGCAGGATACACTCTTGTTTTAAGTTTTCTGTGGCATTTTTAATCTCCACCCTGTGAAGAGAACAAAGCAACCATAATACTTCTAGCAATCTGAAATCTCCAAGGCTAACAAACGCATGTCCAGTTCACAACACACGGCACAACATACGCGGCAATATTTCGCGGAGTACCTCCAACAATTTACGAGGAAACGAGCATTTCGCAAAACTGATTGCAAACCGTCGAGATTGGTTCTCGAGTGTGGCGTGTCTAATTTATCACAAATGTGCATCAGTGTAACAGGCGAGGATCGGCGCGGATCGCAGGCCGTCGCGCGTTCTCGTACGTACGCCACCGACGCCACCGGGTTGCAGGTGTCAATCCTGTCGCATAAATAATGCGAATAAACTTCCCGCTTTCCACTGAATTATGTCTCGTACACGTCGTAAATACTCACGCACATTTGTAATTCAAAATTTTTAGATTTCAACAGATTGCAACGTTAGAAACATTTACTATTTAATAGCTCTGTTTTCGAACAGAGATTAAACTTGGAAAGTTATTGAGTTTATAGTTTTACATTATGTACATAATGCTCTCCGTAACTTTATGATATCCTAGTAAATATATAATTTCATTGGACGGACATTATTTCCTATGCATTTTCAAACGAAATGCAGCTGTGATTTGTTTTAAACATCTTAAAGGCCCTTTGTATTCGTATTTCAGAGGACTGAACTTTCTATGGCTACAACTTAGAATAGCTAATAAATCATAAAATTTCAAGTGTGCACAATTGAAATTGCTTTAACGGGTAACAAGTTATAACAGTGAACAATACTTCCTATTAATTTATATTTGTCCAACAAATAAAAGATATATCGAAATAGTATCTACATATAATAATTATGTCAATGTTGAAGTTTGTATCTACAAATCAAAATTGTATAACATTTGGTGTTAAATAGTTACGCACCGCTTAAATTAGTTTAAGACTTGCCTTCAGTAACTTTTAATGCACAGTAGGTTACATTATTTTTTAGTTTTTTGTATTTCAGTAGTATCTGTAAACCAATTAAATAATTACGTCAAAAAACAACCAAACCTATTAATAGGAATAAGCAGAGCAGCGAATTCCATCTGGGAATTCGCAGACGATTACACATTAATACATTTACTGATATTGACGTAAAAGCTATCTTAAGTATATTTTATTTCCAAAATTTTAGTATTCCGTAGCTTTGTAGATCTAGTTTATTTTGTCAAAGCAAATTACAATAAATCTTATGCAGTCAATGTTGTCATTTTCGAGCAAAAGTGAAGGTGCTATAATAAATCTGTGTTGTGTTATAGTTATAATAAATCTAGTCGTTATCCGTGTAGTGTGTCGTTTGGGCTTACAAATATTTTCTCTGAGTGGTACAAGAGCTGCGCGTACGACGCGCGACCCGGCACGGAGCGCGGAGTGCCGCACTGGCGCGGAGCGGGCGCACTCCAACAGGGATGGCGAACATTTTTGCATTTGCGCGTCATTGAAACTAAAAAAAAATTGCTTTAGACGTGCCACTGATATCTTTCTAATAGACAAAGTTAAAACAAAAAAATAATATTTTTTAAATCCTTTATGTCCATTAGGACGATCTCTAACGCAAATCGATTGAATTCTACAATCAAACGCGCTTAGAATATCTGTCGTGGCATGTAGTATTCGCCATCCCTGCACCACAAGATATCTTGTTAAGTGAGAGTGCATATTATGATAAATTGTTCGATCATTATGTATTCTCTCAAATTATTTACAACATGGCACTGTAGGTCACATTCTTAACTGAAATGTAACTATTTGTCTTTGCTAATATGTTTTGGGAAAGTTTTTGAATATTGCTGTCTCGATAGCGAATTACTTTTAAATATGAATAAGAGAGAAACAGCATTGCCGATCTAAAAGTATCGTTGATACGGCTGAAGGTGCTGAAACATACAATCTCTGTTTCTCAAAAAGTACAAAAGGTAACCCTCAAAGATCGTTCAACTCAAATCCAGCCATGAATAAGTTTAATTTGAAAGGAGTATTTTGCTGCTATTTTAAAGTTTCTAGGTAAACAGGAAGAATAAACAGATTCCAAATATTTCGCTAAGAGATAGGAGGAACCTGAGAACCTCAAGGTTCCGACAAAAGACCCTCAAATACTAGGTACCGATACACAAAGTAATGTTCGTTGATCGTGCAAGAAGCATTCGTTAATCGTTCATTAATAATTACAGAGTTACCGTTCCAATTCTTTTTAAAAATTGGGTTGAAGTTAAACTTTGTTTGGAAAACGATATTTTTTATGTTAGTAGACAATAAAAACTCTAGCATTTTAGATACGTAGTAGGTAGGTACATAACTGGTAAACTTATGCTCATAAAGTAAGCAGTAATACTGCATTTTGTAATAAATTATTCAACATTGCGGTTCACAGTCTTTAAATGTCAATATGTAGAGCACTTTAAGAAAGAATAATAAATAAAATATGTTTTCACTTAAAACCTGCCGCAATTACCTTGATAAACCGCCACAAAGTATGAACCCTTCAATTAAAAAGTACATTCAGGTTTGGCAGCCACACTGCCGCACGACGAGCATGCTTTTTCTTACGAATTGTAATTTGGCTATATTCATTACGAAAGTTCCATTGTAAAGTGTCACGGGCGAATAGCAATTAACATATCATTTTTTACACCAGTTTATGTAGAAGACCAACCAGGAAACCATATATGGGCGTATTAATGTAGAAGAAGACAACCTAATTAAACTATATATTCCAGGAAGTGATAATTTAAGATTTTAATGTGGATACTAAGGCTTTTTAATTAAACCCATCCACTTGAATGTTGATATAACCATAAATGTAAAAATTATTCTTGTTTGGGAACAGGAACATGATTTTAAATATTCCAAGTGAAACAAAAAACGTGAAGTATTATGTTTAGATAACTCCTACTTTCCTAATAAGAGAAAAAAAAATCGATTAGCAATACCTAAATAAGTATTATGATATGGTGCATCCATTGTGAATTAGACCCTCACTTGGGATGAATGACTAAAATGTCGATGACTACTGAAGTACTGGGGGCCTAAAATGGACGCTTTGGCAGAATCATATTATGCTCTGTGTACAATTCATACATCCCGCAATTCATCAGTTTGACAGCTGCTATTTGACATTAGACTTCATTATATCAATTCATAATTTGTGGACCATTTTACGAAACTCCATACAAACCTGTCAAATAGATGAATTGCGGGATATGAATTGTACGCAGATCATATTATGATTCTGCCAAAGTGTCCGTTTTGAGCCCCCTGACCTCTGTCATCGAACCTAAGAAAAGAAACAGGGCAAACAATGAAACAAATTGTTGAAACCAATTTAACAACCCATTAACAAGGAGAATAACGATCTCTTGTTTATTGATTTAAATTGCAAAACTGCTGCGTGGTCGGTTGCGGTGCGGCACAGTGCGCAGGCGCACCGTCTTCGTCGCTCGAGCTTTAATTGGCGGACATGTCCGGTATTTTTCGTCATCGGCTCGGATGGCCTGGGACCGGCCTAACATTTGCTAACCCAATTCACTAGCTGTACATATCGTAAATGCGAGAAGTCGAACACAATAGTGTAGTCTATAAACGTTCATAGTCTGAGCACACTAAATCTTTTAGTACCGATCTATGTTAATCGATAGGACATTAAGAACGGTGCGTCGGTAATGGTCAGTCCTGGGACACGGTGTGCTCAAGGCTGCGCTCGGTGAAAGGATTCGTCGTGTATCTGGATCATCCCGACAGCGACATCCGCGAGCTGTGCCTCTGCCTACGCGCAGCTGGCAAATAGCACGAACACTGCTTGCGCTAATTTGTAACCAACATGACAACAGCTATTAAACAACTGATATTAATGTATTATTCAAATTTTGAACTACTCTTCGACGGAAGCATGTTTGATATAAATGTAATCGTCCTTTCCTGTCATTAAATACCATTTCTAATGTCCCAACACAGATGCAATATTAAAATAAAACTTCTTACGTCAATTATTAGTTTATTCAAACATTTTCTTCCAATAGTTTTTCTAAAACATTAAGCTAAACTTGCTAGTGAACGCGGCCCAAAAATTAGTTCAGTATAAATACGTGAAGCCTGTGAATAGTAATTATTAGTGGTTCGCTCGATGTACAACACGGGGCCACATCGACACCGCCGCCGCGCGCCGCCGTGGAATATGCAAATGATGTTAAACTGCAGCTTACGAAACTGCTCCGGCTCTCCGAGCGATAGACGTGATAATACCTATAAATAAGGACAAACTATTAATGGTGAAATAAATTGATGTGAGATCACGATTTGAAAATTATTAACCTGAAGTCATTTACACCGTGGAAAGCGATCTGTGCGCTGTTATATGCACACTTACCTACTTATGGGGCACGACTACTGCTTCTGTAAACATACTTGGTAACTTGGAAGCTGTTTATGACCATGTCGCGCTAAGATATTCAAAGTTGGGGATCGAAATTGAAACATCCCTGTTAGTTTTTAGGAAATCAATTTATAATCCTTTGAATAAATGTTTTAAGATTTCTGTCGATGAAGTAGAAGTAGTTTCGCTTAGTTCAAGATGTCTATAACTTTTAAAATAATATAAATGAACTGTAAATTATTATAGAATGCAATATTAATCAGAATTTATGACCATGACAAAGATTGCATTATTGCTAAAACTGGCTGGACAACGTGGCAACGTCCCGCTACAACAGCTCTCTTTTGATTTACGTCATCACAGTTTTTTAAGTCTAGATGATATAGCTTCTCTTCCGCCATTATTTTAATCATGTTGTTTCTGCAAAATTATTGGTTGGCGTGCATATAAAAATCGTTTAAAGTGATTGATTACCTACTGATTGGATTACTTAAGAGAGATACCATTTCGATCATGTGGAGATGTTTTCGGTGCACATACGAAAACATCTCCACAACGATCTAGCCTCGTGTGATTGCAGTTAAACAGATGTGCTTCATTAAGATTCGTGCCAGACATATTGCTAGGCGCGATGTGAGATATTACTACCTGTTAGTAATTGCGAACCGAGATACAACTTATTACACGACTGTTGTCGGCATATAATTGTCTATCCATTACTATGTATCATGGGAAAAGTTCCCTAGCGCATCGGTGTAACATATCTAATCAAAATAGTAAAATAAAAAGATGCCTCGTAGTTCGCTAGCGCATACAAGATTTTTTTGACGAATAAACACCGTGCGAAGGGAGAATCGGCAACGATTAAATAATTATTCCAAGACCTAAAGAGATTTAATATTATGTAAATACAAGAGTGTTATTAATATGTTTCCTATTCACATGTCGGCGATAAAAGAGAGATGATTTATATAAAATCAAATAGATATGAATAGCGTATTAAAATATTGCGGCTACGGTGATCAGCGTGGGCTCCGATCTGAATTTATTATATTATTAAATGTAATTCATGCATCGATTGCATTCGATTCGGCAACATGCTAATCTCGAATGAAAAGAAACTGCATGTTTTATTAATGCATATCATTATTTATATTGTGGCTTAAAGTCTGAGCTTTTGGAATTGGGTAATTCACAAGTTGGTTACTTAAGTTTTAACACTAAAATTAAATCCTATAAAAGCCTTTGTAGAAATATATTTTACAGCTAATTGGAGTTTTCCTGAATTTCAATTAAGTATTTACAGAAAAAATATGTGTGCGGGAAATCCCATTCGCAAAAATGTTCATCATTACAACAAGTACACATGTATGTAGTATTGAAGTACCTACATATATTGTTGGTATCTGGTCATTATACATTAAAATTATATTTGGTCGAAGTTCGTATAAACATTAGCGTTTATGCACGCTATAATTTTACTTCCCGAATGGCAAGTAACAAGTTGCAACAACTCGTTTATTTATACCGAGATCAATACGTGAACGAATAATTACATTGACTTTTGCTCTCGGTTATTTTATAATAACAAAATCCGGAATTATTTATTGCATGGTATGGAGACATAAACGTGGTTTTCTTTTTATTGTAGGCTTATACACATATTTGTCTTTATGTAGGCGCTTTTTCGGCAATCGTTAAAGCAGAATTTATTGTAACTGCTACATTTCTTAAAGTTATTATAGGTATCACTGTGCTGGTTCACCGTATTACTGTTCTTTATTCCATGACGTCAGCTCCTTAGCGCTAATCCATACATCTTCTCATACCTACATAACCACAGGCGATTGCGGTTCCATTGCATAGTCTGACGTAACACCTGATTATAGGGGCATGTTCACTCCTCAGAATCAATTGATAAGAAATCTAACAAAAATAGAAATCAGTTGATATCCGGTTCGATAGTACTTCACACTTTCTTAAACTAACTGCAATGCGTGTACAAATCTCAACCTACCTTTACTGGTGGCACATCGTCTGTATGTAGTGTTAAAATTAAGCAAAAAAGAATGCTCACTGATGTGCAAAAAAGTATCAAAGTGAACCGTGACATCCAAGCCCGAAAGGGTAATTTAATATTCGTAAAACTATCCGATAAAAATAACAATGCAAAACTGCACCAGGTGCTACTTTCGTTTTCCAGCCACTTATTGACCCGCCTGCCAAAAGCTTTACGCCAATTTGCCTCTGTATTATATTAGCACGCTTTGCACATAATCGAACGTGCATGTTAACTACCAATTAGTCAGTATCTTCATTTATTTTCACTATCAAACGCTAACTATGTTTTTGTCTGGACATCAAATGTCGTCGCTTCAATGCAGAATCTTTTCAACTCGACCTTTTTTTTCATTCCAAACAGCTTTTTGTTCTAAATTGATTTATCAGGTGAGCGCTGAATTACATTTTTATACCTAACGTATAATAACAATATTTATAAAAGTCATCCAGAGTAGTATCTTAGTGAAATTAATTGGTTTTATTGAATGTCTATGAAATTGTTTCCTTATTTAATTTCATAATATTTATGGTGCAGTAACTTTTTAATTTAACGAGACATGTTTGACTTCGTGTGGCCTTATTATTAGTGGCGCAAAATACGTAACGATATGTCTTAAACGCATGCCTGTAATTTTTACTGTGACAGTTTAAACTCAGACAAAAACTGTGTGCATTTCAGAGTAGTTTAAACGAAGAGGAAGCTTAAATTGAGCGGAAGTTTTTCATTTTATTTATTTACAATATCGATTTTTGTTCTGATAATGACTGCGGAGGAACCCACTCACGTAAATAACAGTGATTAAAACACCATAAGAGAGTGAAGGTAGGTTCGCACGAAACCAGATCGAACCGGATCCAAATCGGAGGGAGCGTTTTCTGTAACTGGAGCAGACGGCCGTCTCGAATATCGCCCCTTATGTCGATAATAAGATTTTCTTTCGTACGCCGCAATACTGCAGTTTCTCTTTTTTGTGAGTGCACCTGTGATGTAGGCCAATCATGGCTTATTTCAACATGAACTCATGATTGACGCTTATCCCACACAGTATTGTCCTATCAGTATGCAGATGAATAGGTTCCAAGAACTTTTGTTTACATTATATCAATTTTGATTCTTACGGTTTGTAGCTAATATAAAATATAGATAGAATTTTGTTGGTGATTATTCAAAATATTGTTGCTTAGTGAAATATTGTTAGTTAGTGAAAGTAACCCTTTTTAACGACTTTATCTTTAATAACGAATGTGTTTTATACAGAGTTAAATGAAAATTCACATTAATGAACCATAATTTGTTTGAGTAAAATTAACTAACTTTTTAACTTAATAAATGTTATGTGTCCATGTTTACACGACTAATCGCTTATTTGATTGTACAGTAATAATTTGTTATAGGTATTACTGGCTATTTATTTAACGATCCCAGAATTGATGAGTTAATTAAGTTCGTGAATCGAATCCACAAAATCAGCTGCATTATGTAACGTAGTCTGGTCATGTGTCCAATTAACTTGAGACGGTGAGCTGTTCTCTAGGACAAAGTGGTCATCTCAGTATAATTTTGGTTCCTAATCGAGCTAAACCTGAACGACAGGTCGGCACACCCGCTCATAGAAATGCAGAATCTAACAGTCTAATTCATTATACCTAGCGATTATAGACATCAATAAAACATCTCTTATTTGGTACATATAAATAAGATATCTAATAGAAAGCTAGATTGTTTTTATTGTATTCAAAATTATAAAAAAATGGTTTTATTCAAATAGACTACACAATTAAACAAACGGGACTAGAGTTATGATTTCTCTAAAAGATTTGTTGTATTGCTACTACAGGCATCTGCATTTAGGAATCTAGATATCCTAAGTTGAAGACGTTTGCAGTAAAAGGGCACTGCTCCGACTGTGCTGTCAATAAGTGATATGTACGGTTACTGATGTGACATCACAGTGCATTAAATATTCTCAATCGTTGAAATCTATCTTAGCAACATTAGCATGTGTCCAATCATTGAGTCGGTGTCGGCGCGGGCGCAGTGTTCGCGCCGCGTGGGAACTCGAGCACCACCATCCGATATAAATACTAACCATATTTTACGTCAGAATTCGACGCACTCTAGTTGCGCGTAAGCAAGTAATCTCCGCCATAATGTCACGACTAGATTGTGCATCCTTGCGTAGCCACCGCGGTCTCCCAGTTGCCATAAATCAGTGTGTTAACCGCAATCGACCTATATTGGCATTTATAGCAGCCTTATACCACTAACTCGTACATCGCACCGCTACGTTTATTATCTACCAAATTAATTGTTTAACTAGATTTCGAGCACTGGTGGCGGTGTAACTGAATTGCAAAAATATTTCATCAAACCTAACTTACCTATTTAAATTAGAGTTAATTCTTGTGTGAAACATCAAACGCGTTTTAAATCAATGTGGAAAGTTATAAAAGTATGCCGTTGTTAATTAAAGGAGCGCTGGAAACTCTGGTGGAGATGGAGAATCTTCGAGACTTAGAAACACGCACGTGGCGAGCCCTTTAATTGCATGAACCGCAATTAACCGCGTGTCATTCGAGTTTATAGTAACGCCCGCCAACAGATCAGTACGCAACGTTAATTTCACTTTTACTGGTATCCGACTCGTTATAATAATCTGGCATAAAATTGCAACAGTATGAGAGATCAAAGGCTGTTCGTACGCAGCAAGCGGTCATCTTTTGCTCAAATGTCAGAGGTCACGCCGCCGGCGACGCGCTCTGGTATGCGGTCAAGCTGCAACCAGCTCCCATTTACGGCTGCCTAGCTTAATACCAATTGATATGAAACAGAGCGACAATTATACAAAAATCATTCCTATCATTGTGGATCCTTATGTCATTAAGGTACAAGTTCAAAGTTATTAAAAATGTTAGGATTGTCAAATGTCAGCTGATGATTATAGTCATGAATGTCATAAAGTAAATTAAAAGTTTTATGTCTTACCGGTAATGTCACAATGATATGATGATAATTTAAAGTTTACTCAAGTTAAGTTCATGTTTAGTTACTTATTAATCGATAATAACATTTGAAGTGCTTTAGGAGTCAGAGAGTTATATTCAAAATTATGCCTGGCTAACTCATTCATTGACTATTTCTTTGTGTTCAAATAATTTAATTGTAAAAATAACAACGTAATCAATTCGCAGTCACACACAAACATAACATCGTGTGCACGTCGAGCGTTCGCCTTGAATTGCAGAGAATGACCAGCGGCATGTTCAGGTTTATTTCGAATCAATTCTATGTAAAACGTCCAATTAAAACCGTCACAATGTGGTCGCGGCTATCGCAGTCCAATCTGTGTCGGTCGCGGATTCGCGGGCCGCGCTGGTCGCTCCGCGGAACACTTGGATCATGTGCTGGATCAGCCCCGGCTCCCCGACTAGTCATTATCGTCACATCGGAACTTCACAGTTAATTGTCCGCGTATTTTTGTTGTAAATACGACGCAATTTGTAGACATCGTTCGACAGCTCGCGGAGATAAAGTCGGCCATTGTAGTTGCGATATCGAGGCCGCTTATTCGTGTTAATTAAAGATATCGAACTAGATCTACGATATCGATATGAAGTGGAGTATTTTATAAAACGACATGCATTATTTTCGTTCATAATAAACATAAAATATAGTGATTCCAGAATCGGTAGAGCTATTGTTTAAGTAAAGTTGTAACTGAACATAATACAAAGCTTATTACGCCAACATGTCCACTGCGTCTATATTATTATATTCTTCAATTAATTTAAGAATGCTATTAATAGATATCGGTTCATAAATCTTTTAGAAGCATTAATTACTTGCCTGAGATGGCATGAAGGTAGAAATAATACAAATGGGTATAAAATGTAATGGGTATTCGCGCTAACGAACATTGCAATTTAAGATTTCTAGATATCTAAGAGAGGTAAGGTTTCTCCGCAGCTCTACCTTATTAGTCGCATCAATAGGTAATAGAAATGTTATTAGTAACTTGTGTACACGTTGCCAGGTCTTCTCACTACTGACCACATTCCTGACTATTGGCAAAAACTCGGACACAGCTTACGAGAACAAATTAGAAAATATCTTTTATACATTCGTTTTTCCCAGTAAAAAAAAATGTAAATAATTAAAAAAATAATATGTTATTGAGAATAACAATATAAGAGAGATAACGTTTGTATAGCAGTTAATGTTTGTTGGTATCGATGGTCGGTGTCGTGTCGGCGCGGGCGCAGCATGCGTGGCGCAACTGCGCTCGTTAACCCACATGCACAGCGCCGTACTGCCACTGCTCAATACAAAGTCATCAAATTCACATCCTTGCTTGTCGATAATACTTGTTTTAACTAATTACTCAATTAGTTGGACAACCAATTTGATTACTATTGTTTTGAAGTATCAATTAGTTTAGATTTACGTCAACCTGTGACCTACGAAGTCAAATTACAACTTGGACATAGGTAGGCACCATAAAACAATCGAGGTTAAGTAATGCGTCCATTAACTAACTTCATGCAGCTGGTGTTTTCTCAGACAGTTACCTACTCTTAATATAAACAGAGAGAACCTAAAATAATTTAAAACAGAAAACCCGTGTAGGTTACAAGTGTTACCTACGCTAAAAGGTGACCGATTTTTTTAAATATATGCATATACATTATGCCTACAATGACTCGCTAAACTATTTGTTGCTGTATTGCGAATACGAATCCGAACCAAAGGCAATAATCGACGCTTATCGGTTAAGTTAATAGCGTACGATGTTATTACGAGACCAGATTCTGAGAAAAACCACTGCGGTGACCTTAACGCAGCCAACTATAATGGTTACCTGCACCTCTACCTACCAAAGCCTGGGATTACCCACTACAAAGCTAAACGTAGACGTAGGTATACCAGCAATTTAACCCAATATTTTTTACCTTTATGATACTTATACTTTAGATACTTATGTCTCACCATCGACAATGTTTCCTATAAGCAATTTAAAGTTAATCCACCGCTCGGAACGTTCCACGATTGTGAAATAGGGTTTAAGTAATGTCAAAAGCACTATTTTTAACAGTGTTAGTTGCACAACAATTTCGCATGTTAACCTAATGTTTCGTTTAAAGTAATGACAGACTGTACACAATTTAGTACAGTTAAAATATGTTTGTGAGGCAATGACGTAAAGCACTGATTGAATTTAGATTTTACGAGCCACTTGGTAGAGAGTAAATAGATTAATTTATGATCATCACTAAGCTAAGCTTACTGCATTGTCCAGCGCTGATAGTCTCCAAGTTAATCAACAAAATGATAGGAAATCATCAGAAACTATAAACTAAATAGATATTATATCCATTATAGTTCTGTGTTTTTCTGTGCCACGTATAAAAACCATGTATATTTCATGTAGTTGCATGCAATATAATTCCATTCTTCATTAGATAATGTAAGTACAATACACGAGCCCGAACGACTACAAACATTCAAACAAAAAATAACGTCATTGTTCTTAATTAAAGATTCGTTCCAAATTTTTTTATTGCTCACAAGTATTACATTCCGTTTTGAAGTTAACCACAGTTATTAAGCACATTCGAAGACGTCACGATATTTTATTTGTTTTTATAACAGAGTCTATGATTTATGTATAAAGATTAAATAATTAAAGAGTCATTCTTCCATCGATGTAATTAAGTACCTACTACAAATTCGTTAAATCAAACAAAGACTTTTGGTAAATATATCTCTACATAGTTTTCTTTACGAATGATCATATCGTGTACGTAAATCATATATTAATAATACGAGCAATACGTACACATAGTAGAATATTATTGGTGTCTGTAAACTATACAGCAAGTAAATAATATTTCGTCAAATATCAACGAGTTACCATTGTATCAGCTGTCAGATGAAACTTAATATCGAGTGTTTCGGTCCCTCGCGCTTGCTCCAATTCATCGTGTCGTTTGACAGACCTTTCTCATTTTACGACATGTATATCGAACACGTACGGAAACCTCCAGCGTTAAATATAACTGAACATAACAATTATACATTTTAAACACTTTAAAATACGATACCAACAACGAAGGATGTGGAAATGAGTATGATAATGTAGAAAGTAAAAATATTTAGACAACCACTAGAATTACATACCGTGTAATGATCTCAATGTGCTTTCATTTTAATATTAACGTTCAGTTTTATTATTTGGTGTTCGCGCTGAAAGCCGGCTTGGCTCGGAAAGCACCACGCAGGCGGCGCGGACCCAGCGCGCAGGCACTACGTGATGCCTGATAGGCGCGACGCGTGACTTGCTCGCCCTGGTTTTGTACAGGATCTAAAGACTCGGAGCGAGCTTATTAATTAAACATTCAGATACGGATATATTCTGTTTTATGATATGCGATGCCGACGCGGTATAGTTTCGTTACAACAACATTCCCAGAACTCCACTAGTATGTGTAGCAAATTACTGTTGTCTTTATAATTTGAGTAATGTCATTAAACACTTTTTTCCTTTTTCCAGATTGACTTCGCTCGTTGACTTCGGACATCTTCATAACATCATGGATATTATGGTCAATTGCACTTACTTTGCCAAAAGACTGGCTAATTAAGTTCTCGACCAACAAGGATAGGGTTGGGGTGAATAATGGGAAAAAGGAACGTACGGATCAAGTTCACACACTGGATTGGTCCGCCGATTGACTCGAGCACGTTGGGCACGTCCGAGTAGCACCCCAGCCCGCGCCCCGCACTCCCGCACTCTCAGTTACCGACGCTCTAGCGACTGCCAATAAAGTACAAGTCATACCGGGTTATTCACTTATTTAAATTTAGATATATTTATTGTAGTACAAAGATAAACTGAACACAAACATTGCGAGCTTGATGTAGCAAAACTGACAGGAGAACGAACCGAGTTGTCGTCCTCGGTTGTACATGAAACGGTAGTCATGACGGCCACTGCCCCAGAACTGTCAAAGTCGGATTTCTTTGATTTCGTGACATCCAATGAGGTTACTGATGCCCAGTACAAACAACAGATGCGTTCTGTAAATGTGTTCATGGAATCACCCGACTCGAGGTCGAACCCACTGCTCTCAGAGGAGCCCAAAGAACAGAACAATAATAGCTTGCTGAGCGTGAGTGGCGCGCAAATTAGCGCCAACAGTGGCATGGCCACTGCCACAACTTCCACGACGCTACAGAGTTTCGACTCCATTTGGAACGTGGACCGTGAACGTGATCGCTTAGATACTACCATGTTAGAGGATCTCAACAAGTTTTACTGGAACCAGGAAAGCGATATTAATGGCACGCATCCCTGTACAGACACCATTTCCAATAAATTAATAAACAACACGGACGGACAAATATACACACTGACTGTATTAAATCATGACATGACGGAAACCAGTTCGAATCGATACTGGGCTAAAGAAGAAGACGTGTCTATGTCTAGTCCAACTGACATAGAGCCACACAACTCCTTAGATCTCGAATCCATATTAAATATGAACGGATTCCCCAACGACTTCAACCAAGATTTACCAAAAGTAGAGGGTTTCACTTATGAGGATGGTGACTCAGAAAGCCAACACGCAGATTTGAGTACTAGTGATTTAGTGAAAGTGGAACCCTACAGTTACGAAGAAGGTGAGTTTCAGAGTAGTGACAAAAAAGATGACTCTCATAGTTCATCTATTCTCGTAACACCAGCCTTATTAGAAAATCAAGTAGAATTTAATAACAATAACAATGATTGGAAAATAACGGATCAAAATACAGAATCGAATGAATCTTTGCTCAGAAGCGCATTACAGGGAAAAGCCTTTATTAGATATAGTACTATACAAAAAAATCCTGCAAAAGTTGATGTTAGTAGTGAACTAAAACGAGTCATCGCGACAAATAACAACAAACCTGATGTACCATCAATGTACCAAGACAACAAAGATGAACTCTTGATGGCGATTTCGCCACCTAATCGTTTAAATATTTCGATATTATTAGAAGACCCCAGCAACTCTGTTGTTTCAAATGGGGAAAATCCATCATCGACGCAAAGTGTAGACGACATTTTATTGTCACGACTAGATACCAACTACCCGGAAGATTACGAAAAGTTGAAGAGGATAGCAACGGAACTCGGAGAATCGATGCAGCCGTTCTGTACCGTAGAACCTATTGACCCGACGCGAAGTGTCTATAACATACATCACGTAAACGGTGAACTAGTGACCATGATTCCTGCCGGGGAGGTCCAGCTGAACCAACACTTGCAAATAGTGACAGCATCGCCCACCGTGACGAGCACGAAACCGGGGAATAGAAGATACAAGAAACCGCAGAGTAAGAACCCGGCGCCGACGCCGCAAGCGCAGTCGGGGACGGCCATTCAAGCGGCTACCTCTACGTCGAATGGAGTGAGGAAAGAAAGATCTCTCCACTACTGCTCCATTTGTTCGAAAGGATTCAAGGACAAATACTCAGTGAACGTGCACGTGCGGACGCACACGGGTGAGAAGCCGTTCACGTGTTCGCTGTGCGGCAAGAGCTTCAGGCAGAAGGCGCACCTCGCCAAGCACTACCAGACGCACATCGCGCAGAAGACCGCCGCCGCCAACGGCGCCGTCAAGCCCAACAAGCAGAGGTAACGCGCGCCGCGCCCCGCACACCGCTCACACCCCATTGATAGTCAATTGAACTTTATCGTGGTGATATAATAACAAATGTATTTTCTTATAATCGATACTTAAAGGCTGAAAATATCACAGATGAATTTGGTAAGGTGCTAATAAAGTAATAATTTATAGAGAAATAAGACAGTTACGAAAGAGAGATGTGAAGGTTCTCGGCCGTTAATCTTATTTGTTAATTTGTATGTAATTCCGCCCGTTACCGTATACATTTTAGATTTAGCTAAGAACAGATACTTTTAAGTGTTTTACAAGATTATATAAAATCAACTTACATTGCATATTTATTAGTCATAAATACTAGTTTACGTTAGAAGTCATATTTGTAAACAACATTATGCATTTTGGTATAAGTAGGTAGATATCGGACGCTAGTTCCTTGATTTAAGTAATGGCACCCGACGCTGGTACCTACTGTGGTTCGTTATATTAAAGTGTTTGTTTAAACGGTGGATTATCGACAATGTGTCTCAAAGTAACATCAGATAAATAGTGAACAATGATGAGCACCGCTGGTGTTACTGGTCGCCGCGGCGCTGTAGTAATTTCTCCCGCTGTGCGGCCGACTGAACTTTCTAAAAATAAAAATAAAAAAGACTAAAAGAACGAGTATTCAGAACCCAGCATCTTTCACCGCTCAACTATCGCATCTCTTCACTGTGCTCCTCTCGGTTTGAACAGCGATTTTTATTTTTTCGTGTATGTCTGCACTATCATTTTTCGACATTTCTTTTTACTTAGAGTTACTCTGCGATGTTTAAGATAAAGCTTTGTACAAAAAGTTGAATACTTGCGCTATTATTATAATGTACTCCTCGGAAATTGGAACGTAATAGCTTGTTCGGGACGGGAGGGACCATTATTCGAGTGTCCATATCGGACGACACGACACAGTGAACGGTTTCTCATTCCCAATATTACATCTTTCGCCTCATACTGGGAGAGGCTTGATTGCCCTCAGATTGCTATAAATTATAAATACAATTGCAGTTTCAATCGCGGTCTTTAAAATGTGCTCCCTTTCTCGTCTAACAAATTGGCCTTTCTTTGTTCCGTCTGTGTGTTTATAACACAGGGCCTCGCCCTGTCATTATTTATATATACGTACCTAGATAGTCTCTTAGACATTGTTTGTCGTCGAACACCTATGTAAGTAATCATTTTATGTCTTCCCATTATTACCTACCAGTTATTAGCCATGAAACAGTAATCTTGAGTATGAAAGTGCATGAAAGTACTGTGCATGCCTACCTTCCACTTAGTGAAAGTAATTACCTAATACGAGTATAGACATTAATCTGTTTCACTGACATTTTCAGATTCCTTTCTATGTAATAACGTTGTTTATGCTCAGTTTACTTCTCCTATAGAACTGAATGAAACCGTTATTTTCGTGAGGATTTGAAAGAATGGTTTTTCTTTTTATTTTCATTTGAGAGTCTTTCATAGCAATCATGCGACATGTAGTGAATAGCCAGAAAGTTTTGTGAAAGCGCTTTCATTCGCCTACCAGAGCACATGAATAAAAAAAAAACACATCATTAGGTCAAATTCGCTAAGTGCATCCTCACAACAAGGGCAGCCAATGTGCTGGATAATGATTATCATTTAATGACGACGAATACTCAGTATCATAACGAAAATTAGTTAAATAAGTGTAAATTAACTAATTTGCAACATAATGATAATAATATAATCAACATATTTTTTAAGAAATAGTTTTCTTTATAGTGGCAGTTAGTTCAATTTGATGCCTATTTAGTACAACTGAATGTTTTTTTTCTAGAAAGGAATACTTACATGGTCACGGCTACATACTTATGCAGACATTAGTATTAGAGAAAATAAACAGTGAACCACGCGATACAATAGTAAACAAAACTGAATGCAAACGTTAACTCAAGATATATGTACTTAGTAGTCGCAGTATTGTTAGGCCATTACGTGGTCACTGATCAATGTACCAGCGCAGTACAATAAATACGTTAATAGGATATACCATGCACCGTCTATTACAATAGTTCAATTATGTACCTTGATTGAAATTAAACCACCGGAATTAAGGTCAAGTTATAATATTTCGGCCTCCGCACGTCAGGCGCGTGGTATCACACACAATGTCATAGCGGCACGACCTAGTCATTTTTTCTATTAAACTATTTCATTAGAAGTCTATTGAAACTAAATATATGCTTAAAACTGCCTATATCTACCGACAAACTTCTGAATATAAAAAACACCATAAGGCTTTACCTGGTTTACGTCTGACTCTAGTTTTTTCATTTCGTCAAATTGGTCTATTGCCTAAAGTCGTTTCGTCACGTGGCCCTTCCGTCCACAAGCTGTATGGAATACATAAATATCTACCTACGTCTATACCGATTTGTTTATTTTAGAAACAGCTTTACTAGCTCCGATAATGGCAAAATATTTAATTATTTACACTTACCCGGGTACAAGAATAGACCTTTGAAATAACCTGGCCATTTCTAAAACCCTGTTATTAAATAGGAAGACATTGTAAATCAACAAATTAATTGAACTCAGTAGTTCGTTAAAGATTTATAGATAGAGATACCAATGTTGAATTTATTTGTATCTTACATTACATTCCTAAAGTAATTTTATGTAGTATTTCATCGTATCCACTTTAACGTTGGACTCATTATAATTTTGACGAAATCTCTCATATTTTGTTTTTGAAACAGCCACTGCCTGTAAGTTTCTCTACTTACTTATAAATGCTAAGTTGCCGATACTCGTATAAATATGCATCTTGCCAGTAGCAATACTGATGAACAAATAATGTTCAGTATTTAGCTATTTGTGAACGAACACTGCCCCCTGACGCTCCTGTGTGACTGTGAGACACTTCAAATATAAAAGTGTTTGCGTGGAAGTTACTTAAGTTTTAATAGTTCTGAGTCTCAACCCTTTAAGTATTTCGGTTTATTTTTACAATAATTTTGTATGAACGCTTTATAAGTAACTAGTTGATATGATTAAAGATAAAAGTTTTACAAAAATGCTTTTGTCGATTAAGAACTACTAAATAATCATACTGATAAACAAAACAAATTATATTGCATCGCATTAAAGTTCACGCGGCACATCTTCTAAAATTATTTTCAGACTGAATTTTGTACCTACACTGTGTCCTCGGTTAGAACGTGCATGTTATGAGTACTATGAAGCTTTCTATTGAGATTGTCATAAATATGTTTAAAGTATAGTTGTAAAGCCAGAGGAAACTCTTTAACAATACTCATTATCTTGTAAATACGTATCATGAATGAATTTTATAGAAAAGTTGACTTTGGAAGTAAATTTTATACTCTACCACTTGTATCTCATTAGATGGTATTTGAATTACTAGCGAATTTATAGTTTTAATAAGTACCTAAATAAGAAACATTGAGAGATTTACCAGATTACTTTAAGATACTATGGCTACCTTCATAAATTATGTGAGTGCATAAATGGTTGTTAATATATTCATGTAATATATTAAATTATGTTGGTTTTTGAGTACATTATTTTGAAAAGGTTTATTATTGAAAAGGATTATATTGATCGATTTTTATTGCATTTGTTCCTGAGTTGATTATTAGATTTTATTGATAATTATGTCTTGTTTATAAGGTTCTATGAGTAATTATTGCATGAATAATTTAATTTTATACAGTATCGGCGTTGTTGTAAGGGAGACGTGGATGACTCGCTATCGACGATGATTTGTAATGTTCAATGCTTTGTAAATACTGTTTATTTATTGAAGGTCGTTTCTCGATTCATGAGGGCGTCGCTGTCGGCTCCTATTTCATTTTAATTAACAGTATCTTAATTCATCTTAACTACTCCACTTTAATATATTTTTTTTTATTCCACTCACTCAAACTGAAATTCTTAATACTCGTAGTCGTAAGTTTTGCCTTTTTTCATAAATATTATAAACATTGAAAAGGTTTATCTACGTCGCCCTTAAGCTGAGACGTCTTGTACAATACTTCATTATTTATTTTTAGAATTATATTTTAAGGTGAAGAAAATATGAAAACAAAAACATAATTGTATTTTGATTAACCGGAGCTGTGATTTTTTGCTTATCTGTATATCTATTAGACAGTGTTGGTGTGGTGCCCGGCGGCAACTCACTGCACTGATTCAATCACTGAGGTCTTCCGAACACTACGCGACTCGTGCACTGCTACTGCGCCGCTTGCTCCACCTCTGACAAAAACAAGACACGTTTTTATCAGAACCTGTTTAAAAGAAAAAATCCTATATAACAGTAGCAACAGCATCGAAATAGTCTGTATTTCGATGTATCTATGTTTTTTTTAAGAATCGGAAATGAGTTTCATAGCGAAAGTTGTTCAGTATGAGACGTAGAATCACCCCTTGTATTTAGACATAACATGACCATAAAGGCCTCCGAATATTGACAAAATGACAAAATTAAATTTTGCATATATTTATTGGGTTTTTTCCGTCGACCATTTAACTGAAAATATGAAAGACAAGTCGTGTTTAACGTAGTATTAACAATTAATTTCTTGGAAGTAAAAAAATCGATATTGAAATAGCTTATTACCCGACAAAATAAACGTAGAAAAATAACGGAAATTACTAAAACCCTATGAAATATTTTATTAAACTTGACAACAGAATACTCTTAGATAAGTAACATTTTAAAGCAAGGTGCGCAAGAGCATGGCACATGGAAGCCTAGTGTCAGACATAAAGTCAGATTAGATCTGACCACGTTAAATCAGTATCACACCGTAAGTACGTGTAATATAATAAATGTAGCTACCATAATTTTTTACAACATTTACAGTTTTATAATGAATTTCTTATATTTTTACTTTCCTATGTTAGTTTGCTAATAAAATGTTTTTTTTATATAATATGACATTTGTTTTTTTTCCTATCTCAACATCATTGGGCAGCATACTGCGCCGTCTTCAAATTTATTGGGATAAGGGCAGGAGAAATATGAACATCAACCGTCTATACTTCTCTACTTCTGGACAAAGGCTACTCCAATCGCATGCCGTCCAAGGCGAAATCCAAATTTTCTAACTTTTTTGCAATTTGCAGGTCAGTAACAGGTTGTATGTTGATCTAAATATAATCATTAGCTAGAATCAGCAATACATTTCTCTAGGTTCATAGAATCCTCTTGAATAACTATTTCATGAAATAGTTATCCAATAGGATTTTACGAAGACAGTTAGTTGTATTGCTGATTATAATGATTATAATTCTGTAAAACCATATTTGTTACGGCCGCGAAAGACCTGCAAATTGCAAAAAGCTTAAGAAAATTTGAATTTCGCGGGCTACCTTAGGCTATGGTCTCCTATAAACGCCATCGGCCGCTTACAGCGTGATGCCGTACGCCGCGTCTCGATGCTTACTATAGAAATGTACTGATGTGGTCTCTTTCACACGTCGACGTCGGCGTTTTGACATCGTACGTGGCATTCAAACTCTTTGCGTCGCGTCTCTCGAACCATTGCAGCGTCAGATCCACGACCTGACGCTGCAATGATTCGACGTGTTCATTGTTCGACAATCGCGATCAACGACTGAAGCGTCGTCGTTCAATACTAAATACTTTTATTGCATTCCACATGTAGATATTCTTAGGTGGTAAACTTATGTCAGGCACAGCAAAATAAGTAAGAGAGGAAGCATTTGTTATTATACAAACATTACTTAGCAAAACAACTGTATTAAAATAATGATGTAGGTATTTTGCCAGATACATAAAATATAAACAGGTTAAGAGATGTTAGGTACTATTAATTAATAAAAACAAGTAAAATTTAAAGTTATGACTTTATAAGTCTATCACTTAGACACTCGTTTATCGAGTAGTAGCTTTTACTTAGCAAAAATTCTCTAAGTTTCTTCAAAAATATGTTAATTTTCTCTTCTTTTTTTATTGTTGCGGGTATTTTATTATATAATTTAATGGACATGACATATGGACTTGTAGAGTGCATTTTCAATAGAGAGTTTGGTAAGTTTAGCCTAGATCGGTGTCTGAGTAGATAGCGTGTCTGAATGGCTTCACTGAGGACGTATTGACCGCCGACGCTGTGCGATGCGTTCAGACGTCGATCGGAACGTTGACGCTAAAGTCAGCCGTCGCATAAAGCATAAAATAGGAGACCGAAACCTTCGCGCATCCCCCTTAACTTGGCTACTCTCATCCAGCTGCAGCTATCGACATCAAATGGATATTATAATGTAACTTGTATTGTAAACGATGAGCTGGCATTCACTGCATATTTAATTTTACGATTGAAATCCAGTCGTGAACACCTCATGCAGATTATGAACTTATTTTAAGTCTGTCATTTTCATGGAACCACTCAAAATATTTAAATTATGAAACTCCCATCAGATCTGCAAATACTTTAAATAAGACCGTCCTACTTGGAAAATATAGGGAAACTGACTGCTGCGTTGGTCACTGATAATAGGCGTATGGTCGTGGGTTCGATCCCCAGGAAGGGTAGCTACAAGTGTTAGTTAGTCCGTTAGTTGGGAATTTCTCATTAGCTTTCCAAGGTCTGGATTTGTATCTGGTTAATGGAAAGAGGGTAACGCCTTCTATTAAGTACAAACATACTCAGGCATAGGACTTTTAAACAGAACTGGTGAAAAGTGGGTGTACTTTTCATATGCACCAATGTGTACCCCTTTGGGGGGAACACACTTTGTTAACTAATAGCGAATTAATTTGGTAAGTATAATTATTGTCAACCCTTAGTGTTGCGGCAGATGAAAATAAAGGCCCACACAGACAGCCGCAACGCGACACTAGTAGCACAATCTCTATGAAAACTTCATGGAAAGTGTCGCGCTGCCTGTCGCGCCCGCGATGTCGCGCCAGCCTGCACAAGCCATTAATCGTCAAGACCGCCCACAAATCTGTACCTACGTGGAAGAAACAGCTTTGTTTCCGGGCTTTTCTCTTAGCTATAGAAGTAAGTTACTGCACTCAAGATCAACCACTTTTAAAATAAGACGTAGAAAGACGTATTTCTGCACTAACCGAAACCATACGAATGTTATTTTTAAGCTCAAATTATATCTCCAAAAGGGGTTTTCTGGTAAAACCACAAAACAAAATAACAAAATAAAAATGCAGTGATGTATGCTTCGAGTTAACACTATCAGTATTATTTCTGGGTTTCAAAAATGTAGGCATACATGACCGTAGACTTTGGATAAACCACAGTTTAGACAGTACGTCCTGACGGTAACGGACGGTACCGGAGTTCTTGCACAGCTTAACGAAATATAAAAAAGTTTGTACCTACTTATCAAATATCTAGGGTTCGTTCAGCTACTGTAAATTACATGCGTTTAAGTAGTTTACAGAATAATCTAAAAGTTACCAAGGTTGGTACTTCGATGGGTCTTCAGGGATGATGGTGTTAAAGAAGCTCTAGGTATTTTATTTGATTATTTACATGATACGGTAGGTATTCGTGAAAAAACAAAAACATTAATTAAGTAACGAACAATGAACCAGATGTAGCTAGTGTTAATTTCAAACAGTATACCGAGTTTGGGACCTCACCGAAGCCATTGTGATAACGTTAACATGAGTTAACAAAAGGCATATATAAATACTTGGCGGGTAGTCGACGGGCATTGTTTCCTGCGGTTCCGGCGCACACGCACCGACCTAAGGCGGTAATTAGTTCTATTGTGGACGGCCGATGCTATCGACGCTACAAATACTTCCGATGGATTTACGTACCTGCTTTCCACTCATTGTTTACTTATGTGCTCTTTATTAATCGTCCGTCCGCCAACCGGCACAAAGAACATCGCGCCCAATTAATTTCAGTCCAACCATTGCTTTGTATAAAGAATGTTAAACAAGAAACAACCTCTTTATAAGGTCATTAAAGCATATTAAATTATAAAAAGGCGAAGAAACAATTTTAGATAAATGGTGTAGATAAACACCTCCCTTATTCACATAAGAACAGAACATACGCGCAATAAAAATGGAAAAAACTGGATTCGTATCAATAGCAACAGGGAAAAGCGATACATAAGGGCAGACAACAATCCTTATAAAGTAAACAGAGCGATCGTACGAATTCAAAATAACTAAGTTATGAGCTCAAGAAAGCGGACAGCAAAACGGAAGCATAGCCGACGACCTTCCTTTTTATAAACATAAGTACTTATCTGTCGCCGCGCGCTCCGACGACTAATAAAAAAACAAGCTCATGTAAAGTCCAACATAAATCGTGCCCGTATGATAAATGTTATCGCATGAATGGAAAATATACAAATGCTGTAGAATACTTAATGTAAACAGACTTGTGAATATTGTGAGGCACTTCAACTTTCTCCGAGTGATGGGCCGTCAATCATCATAAATTAGAGACAATTTCCAGTTATTGCACTTTGATATAACTTTATACTTAAGATCACATAGTCTCTAAATGCAAACATATAAGACCGTTGAAAACCGTAATTTTAACCAAACAACATGATCATTTAGCGGCTTAAGCATTACAATGGAGGTTTACTGGCATATCCATACATAACCACATCGATCAAACAATATGAAAGCCATCTAATGGTTTCCTGAGCTCAAAAGGATTTTCTTACACAAGTCTTATTTTTGCCATAAAACGAGTAGGTAGTTTTTCGGAATTACTTGCAATCAATACAGAACGTGGGAGAAAAGTTGAAAAAGTTGACAATTGCTAACCAATGTTAATAAAATGATTCACGGTTAAATAAAAAAAAATCATGACCGCTACAGTTAGCACTATTACCTACTTGTATATAACTGCTAGCAATTAAAGCCAAATAACTATTATTATTTCCAAACTGTAATATTGAAAGCACTGTAGGCAACGAACGAATCTTTAAAATGATAAATGATACAGAGTGAAAACAACAGACAAAGGCAACGTATCCAGACGTCATTAGTTGGCGCTCTTACAGGAAATCGTACATTATGAGTGAAAACTGAGCATTCTGCATTTTCAACTGAACGGTGAGGATACTCTTGTCTAGTCACATGAACAGTTAGCAGTAATAGATGAGTAATCGTCAATATTTTCTCAGCGGTAGTAATGCACCGGCGCGGCGCGCACGGCGGAGACCGCTGTGTGTTGTTTGGGCGGCACTGGCCGTATCGTCCGTAATCGCTACATCTGTTGCTCATCCCGCTATTAGTCACGGAACAGGAGATCTACTCCGAACATAAATCCGAAGTATCGGCCGAATGTTCGGTCGTTTCTTTACTACGGCTAACTATCGCTGGAAACGGCGAAAAAAAAAAGCCAGACTAAGAGATAAGCCAAAGTCAAAACTGTGACTTGAAGTCGGGTAAGGACTCAAGTCAAAAAAGGAAACTATGGAAGTTATAAAACGGCCGAACATTCAGCTGATACTTCAGTTTAGCGCTTCGGAGTAGAACCCCAGGATTGAAATTTACCAGACGATGAGGCTAACCAGCCTATTGCTGGTTTAGCATTATTGTGTGGTTCATAACAGTGTACTTATTCAGGGTGAAGATCGAAGCGTGTGAAAAATTTTGCCTAAAAAAATTTGATCTGTGTTAGAACTTCAAAAGTTGGGACTTAATTAAAAACAGTATATGAAGTATTATGTTTATTGAGTTACTTTCAATGATTTGTAGAGTAGCATTCTATTCATAAACATTCTTACCTCATGTACACTCGATGTCGGGGCTGACGATCTCTAATTCGCTTTTTAATCCGCCTGTTACCCAGATCTATCATAAAGATCGTGTCAGTCAGACATATCTAAGGAAGTAGTTACATTTGACTTGAACTCACGCGTCATCTCCAATCAAAGGGTTAACCTTTTCACAGCGATTAGAAAACCACTAAGGTTGATTTGTAAAAAATCAACTACCTACCAAAATTAAGCTTTCATTAATCGCTCTAACTTTCTACTATAGATCTTACACGGAAGTTACATAGAGCAGAGATAAGTGGACAGTGCGCGATAACATCGCGTCGATGTAGACTCCATAACAACGTTAATTTACTGTCGTTACAGGAGACTCACGAACACTAAACTCACTTGACAATGTAATGAAATTACAAATTTAGCGCTGAAACCGATTTACAATAAGTTTTAGTGCATCTAAGAGGTTCGATTAACCGACGTTGCACAACACGTACCGTAACATATTAAGGTATTATAGTATCATTGTATTTCTTCCAATCAAATCAAATTAACAAAGACAAAAATACGTTTAATTAAGTTTACTGCTAATTAAAATAGTGACCCGTCTTTGAGGCAGAACTGAATGTATCAGCAATAAGCACTTGGGTTACTATATTTAACGCGTGTTATTAGACAATTACAGTAATAAATTACTTCCTGCAGAATTGCTCTTCTTGTGTCCATCGAGTTGTTGCTGTCTAGCACTTGATGACAACGCACAACGCACGCACGCACGCGCTCAACGCATTCATAGGCGATCTCGCTTCATTCGCCGAAACTTTCAGGATCGATTAACTATAATTTTGTCGCTCGTCAATAGTTCTTGTCAGTGATATAGGTAATTCTACACGAGTTTAGTTCACAGGTTGGTAACCCGCTGCATTATTTACTCTCTCGTGCTTATCTTTACACTCATGGTTAGAGATCTTAATAACATATTCTTCGTCAAACACGACAAGGTCAGTAATCGCATCATAAATTCGTTTATTTTCACATGCTCTAACGTCTGCCACTTTGGTGATGTTCTCAATATTATTTTTTTATTTTTTTGGCTTTGACGTTAGAGTAAAAATAAGAACACTGAAATGGAAATGGATAGGTCATATTATGATGAGTGCTAATACTGAAAAATGAACCAAGAAAGTCACAGAATGGTACCCAAGGAATGGAAAAAGACGTAGAGGAAGACAGGTGAAAAGTTGGGAGAATGATCTGCCAAAAGGTTGGCGAAGAACAGCTCTGTACAGGAATAAGTGGAGGAAGATAGAGAAGGCCTATGCCGCAAGACAGCCTGACCTGGTAGCTGATTAGATTCAGATTCATTTATTTATTGTAAAACATAGGTACATTTATTTATTTATTAAAATCTCCCTTACAACTATCATTACAGGTGTATACCTGAATGCGATAGCGTGGTCTTAAAATTAACTTACAATTTAAAACTATGAAAAACGTAAAAACTAAACTACTAGTACTTTAATTAACCTCTAAAAATAATAGAACTATAACATAACTGCCCTAAGTATAAAAAAACACAATATGTACAATATAAAGAAAAATATATATATAAAAATAAAAAACAACAACATATAGCCTACTCTAAGCTAACTCTAAACCCGAATTGCGCGAGTCAGTGGTGTTTTGGCGAGGAGGTTGGTCCTGGCAACCGGCACGGCCAGCAGCGGCGGGCGGCGCCGCCTCCACACATAGCGGTCTGGTACACATACACTCAGGCGCTGCAGTATTCCTGGGTTATGCTCAATGCCACGAAGTAACCTAACCAGATACGCGACAAGCGTGAATTCCCGTCGTACCCTAAGTTGGTTGTACCCGACCATACCGAGCACAAACAGAGTGGGGTACATCAACGGGTAAAACGGGTATACCCCATATAATTTTCTATACAAGTGGCGCATGAACTTGTTATGTACGCGTTCCAGCATTACCGAGTACTTGGCCTCATGCGGAGCCCATATGACAGCACTATGTTCCAGGTGACTTCTGACAAGTGCGTCATACAGGACCCTAACTGTTGTGATGTTAGTGAAGTGCCTTGTCTGTCTCAGAACAAACCCCAAATTTCTAAACGCCCTTTTACAGATTCCCGTAATATGATCGCGAAACGACAGTTCAGGAGTGACCGCAACCCCCAAATCCCGTACCGCAGACTCGTTGCATAAGCGCGGCGCCCACCACGTACTCGTGCACTAGAGGGGCACGCGCGCGCGTAAAACTCATCACCGAGAACACATTATAAGTTCTTAGTTGGTAATACAGTGAGGGCGCTATGTTTTGCCTCTAGGGCATACAAAAATAATAATACATGCAATATAATTAAAACAAAAAATTAATATACGTATATGAACCACAAATAACAAGTAAATAAATTAGATCTTCAGAAAAACAATAAAAATAAAAATGTCCGCAGTTATTATAATAAAATGAAAATGGTCAGCATTTACTTATTAAGAATGTTAAAGAAAGTGAATTATGTCATAAATTAAAATTAAATGTCAATAGGGAAGATCACTAATTGTTACATAAGAAATTTCAGAAATTTTATAACGGCATGTCATTCAAATATTCGGTGATAGAATAATAGCATTTCTCTATTAACAAATTCTTTAATTTTCTTTTATGGTTGTGCAAATTTTCATTCTTGATGCTATCAGGAATTTTATTGTAGTTAAGAAGAAGTTAGTTAAGAAGAACTTGTTTATGTACAAAGGGTCAGAGCAAATAAAGGCTATTTTTATTTATTCACATGCTTTTATTTTATTCATATGAGAGAAAAATGCATCGCCATTTAATTCTACTTCACTTTGCCTTTATGAGCTTCTAGAAAAATTATTCGACACACGCTGCTTTAGTTGACGCCATTATCAAAAATAAACGTAATGTGGTATTCTAATTCAGTTGCTTTGTATTCCGTACACGAACAGGCTGACAATGGAACATGAGTTTTTTGTTCAAAATACGAGTATTGTCTTAAAACGATACTCTGTTGTCTAGACGTTGAACAATTTTTTTTTATAGAAAATATTTAGAACGAATTAGTCATTCGCAGTCCGTGTACATTTTATTTTACATAATGTTGAGTCATTAATCGATCGAGCCATTTAATCAAAGTAGTTTGTGCAAAGTTGGTCATGCTTGCGAAATGTGTATGGCATTTTTATTGTCATTTTACTCATTTTATGGAAGCTGCTGTTTTGATAATGAAAGACAGGAAGTAATCGTGAGACAACTAAGGTTAAGCTTCTAAAGTTACACACATTATAATTTTAATTACTTTACTGAAGATTCAGTTACATCTTACCTACATGGAATTCTCAACGCACTCTGCCAGGGTTCCGTAGTCAAGAAGGAACCCTTATAACTTCGCCATGTCCGTCTGTCTATGTCTGCCTGTCCCTGGCTCTTAGCTCACAACCTCTTAGTACTAGAAAGCTGTAATTTGGCATGGGTATACAAATTAGTCACGCCGACAAAGTGGTATAATAAAATATGGAAAACATTGTTCATTCTCGTCTTTTTTTAGGGTACACGTAAAGGTGAGACGATATTTTTTTTTCTCGTCTGTGTCATGATATGGGGTATCGTTGGATAGGCCGTTTAAAAATAATGAGGGTTTGTGAAGAACATTTTTCGATTCAGGATCCGTTTGCGTAATATTAAGCTTTAAAGTACTCATTTTTGTTAGAGTCAAGTGTCAACTGCCAGCTATATGGTTGTTTTTCGAGCTGCACGATTACTGACAAATGCTTGCACTGATTGGACAGGTCCACCCAAATTTGTGTGGTTCTTTCCTCAAAAAACCATTTCAGACACGGATCTACATGGTTCTCACATGATCTGACCAAGATTATGTCTGGACTTTAAAAGAGACTTTGACCCCTGAGTTTGTTTCGCCATTTCTTCAGAGGGGTAGTCAGATAGGAAATGACGACTACACATAGCTTATTTTTTATTTTTTAATATGACGTGTAAAAGTGATTCCGATGTTCTATTTACACAATATACGATTTCATTTCATTTGGGTATGTGAAAAAATACATGGCAGTAGTACATATAACGAAATTAAAAGAAAAACTACACAGCTAAGTAGGCTTTACAAGTTAACGAGTAATAGTCGGCCACCTTACATTTGCAGTTGGAGAATTGTCCGTGACGCATATCGATGTATGGTAGAATATGTTTAATTAAGTTTGTTTTTGGGATAAATTCATCCTAACTACAGAACCCTTCATTTTGCTTGGTCCGACACGCATTTGGCCGGTTTTTTTTGTTTTATATTGCGTTACGAGTATTAACATATTTTGTAGTACCTAGGCAGTAGACAGTACGTCAGTCGTAAAAAACCGGTAGATTTAAAGCTGACCTCTTATTCTATTGAAATTCTGTACCTACTGCGCTAGGTTAGCTCAAGGTACACACGGCTGGCCGTGGTCGTCTCGATGGCCGGCAGCGAGGAGTCCTGGGACGCGGTGGTATCCTTCTGCGAAACAGTCGTGTCGCAGAAGGAGGCTGCGGAAAGGGAGCGGGAGATCTCGTCCGCTCACCCGGCCCGCAGCAGGCGCACCGGGCGCCGGCAGAGGGCAGATATACCCTCTTCCGGCCCCCCTAAATGGGTCCAGGGACGGCGGACTCGGGGACGTCCGCCGCCCCCCATCACACTGGACCTGAGGTGGCGGCGCGTAGTGTTCCACGCGCGCCCCTTTCAGACGTCGCGGGGGGGTCCAACACCTCACCCCCCCGCAGACTTAAGGTGGCCCGCAGAGGCGGGCCGGCACTAGCCGGGGATCACGGAAGTAATACTAGCTCCCAAGATCCCCGGTGCAAGTGTGGGAAGGGAACACCGGGGTGGTTTTTAGTCAGTAAGAGTCTGACAGACCCCTCCGCCCACCCCAGGGCGGAGGACATCCATGAGGATTTTCCACCCCGGCAATAAAATAAAAAAAAGACACGGCTACATATCAAGCTATACATTTCCAGAATAAGCTGACCTCTCTTTGTTCGAAAATCCTATTCAATGCTAGATCAGCCTAAACTGGAATGAATAGCTTGATATGTACCCATGTGTACACACGGCTACACATTCCAGTGTAAGCTGATCTGGCATTGTATAGGATTTCAGTACAATGAGAGGTCAGCGTATACTGGAAATGTATAGCTTGATGTGTAGCCGTGTGTACAAGTGTCACCACTGACGTGCGGTCTACTATACTGAAATCAAAGAGATTTAAGATAGATATGTCATAGAAAAGTTGTGATCTCTCAGGTCTCAGTGACGCCATCTAGCGTGATATAGCAAAATTCAATAAAAGCTAAGTTTGACACGTTACCCTTATTTATTATATTATTATACCTTATATATATTATTATACCATATTGCACAATAAGGAATATGCACGTAATTCAAAACGTATCCATTATTTTAATATACATTGTGTAGGAGTCAAGAAACGAATTCCAATATTTTTTTACATTTTTTAATGCATTACTTATTTTACATTTAATTAATTTATGTTGCGTTTTTTTCGTGGAACGGAACGTAAACTCAAAACGCGTCCTCTTCGAAAATGCCGGAAGTGACGAAACAATACATGTGAATAAAATCTATTCCTTGCTAAATGCTTGAAATCTCACTAAGGTAAATATGTAAGTGCGATTTCTACTTGAATAAAGCATAAACAATAATTTAATATATAAGATTTGGGGCTAAAAAACAGATGTGAACAAAGCAGTTTCGTGAACAATAACGTCACATCATGACCGCGACAGAAATGGACGTTTGAACTATAGTAGAAAATTGTTGGAGTTTCATAATTTTTTTGACCAACAATCAGTAGTTCAATTTAACTTTCAATACTTTTCTTAGGTTTATATTACTGTCTATTATTGATTTAGTGAAAAAAAAAAATACATGCATATTCCCTAATCGTACTATTCTTTGGTGGACTGGACACTAATGCAAATTGCGACTTGACATGCAGTACCACACCAGACTGAGCGACTTTTGCTCACTAGGACAAATGTATCGGATTACGTTTTTGTTCGCTATGCCCCGTCTATTGTTAAGTAAATAGTTTATCATCAACCTTTTACATTCTTAGTTTCCTTATCCTCCCACTTCTCCATTCTTCAAATCCATAGCAGAATAACCGTTGATCGCTTACGACGAAACGGCTTCTAGTAGGCGGTCGTTACCGCAATTTTTTTTGGACAATTATTAATTGTGTGAAAAAATACAAAGGGTTCAAATAAAATACGAATTGTTGGATTATGCCACGACGACATAGCTCAGTTTAATGTTCTTAATCACATAATATTCAATGTTATCTTAATAAAAAAACACATACCTACTGCGTCGTTAAAAAAATATCTAACCTTATTGAAATGAAACAATTTCAACGACGTTAATCAAGATCTTGCATTAGAATGTCTTAGAACAAAAATAAATAAATACGTTACTACACTAAATTACTTTTAACATAACATGTAGCTAAAACTGCACTGGCGACCGCATTTGGGTTTATACCCTGGTTTTGATATCACAAAATTACAAATCACTATCGCAGTACATTTTACAAAATTATACAAATTAATGGTCTACAACCACCAAACTAAAATTTGGCAGAAATAGTTTATATCATAAGAAGTGTCCAAAAATATTAATTTTGTTATGAATCTTTGTATTACCTAAACATTGTCTTATTTAATGAGTTAAATGAGGTGATCTTAATAACTAAAAAAAATGAGTTTCATTTGATGTATTAAATATATTACTTGTATCAAACAATTGTTTGTAAAAGATAATCTAACTAAAATTGAGATTATTAAACCATTGAACAAATATTGTGCTGAACAGTTAGGGAATCAAACTTCTTTTTTTTTTCACCAACTTAATGTCATGTTCCGGATGTGTCAAAGAGTGTCGACATGTACGTAATTATTTTCTTGAATCTTCAACTACTTTTTATGTCAAACAGGTAATTATTAATACTAATACTACCTACATAGTACCTAAATAAAATTTCATACATGTTGTATTCAATTTGCTTTAAAACTACATAAAAACATCACCGAAGCTTACTTCTTGGGGTCTCTGTAGACGCCCATGAAGAGGATCGAGTTGGTGGGGCGTTCGTAGATGAGGTACACGAAGGGGAAGTTGGCAGTGAAGCGGGTTGGCTCCGCCGGACGGGACGATCGGAAGCCGAAGATCGCTGTTGCTGCTGCTGCTACAGTGCCTGTAAATGAACACTCACTTTAATAAGGTGAGGAATGGAAAGTAGTAAAATAACAAGGTGCCAATGTACGGAGACAAAGGCGACGATTGATGTTTCCAGTTTTCTTTTTTTGCTTAATTCCATGTGCATACCTAACACGCGAAAATTAACACTAAAAAGCTGGTGGTTACATGGTTTTCCTCATAGCCATATTTTTTGCAGAATAGTGAAAGTTCCTAATTCGTTAAGTGCCGTGGGATTCAAAATTTTATGAGAACGGACATAATGATGAGTTGAGTTACGAGTAATATTTCGGCAATGACTTGCCGCTTTGTAGCTCTTAGCCCCTAATTGATTTGCGGTTTATTACCTTCCTCGTCGTTCTGAATCTTCGCCTTGTGAACGGCGTCGTCGAAGAGAATGCCGTGCTGTTCCGACAGCGTGGTGAAGTCTGCGGTCTCGTTGAACAAGTCACCCACTCCTAGTCTCTCCAACACCTGAATCAAAATAAGTGATTAGTTTCCAAATTGCTTGGAACACAAGTACCTATTCGTTATAAAACAAAGTTATTTCTGCGGTTGTGACCGAAAATATCGGACATCTCGAAAACTATTGACTGAAATAGAAAAGTTTCTCAGACACATCATAATTTTTTAAGATATGGGATCCATCAATACCCCACACGTACTGATGTACATTCTTTTTTTTATTAATCCTTCGGTTAGATGCATGGGGAGCGCCACTCCTAATTATTTTATCCTCTATTTTTACACCATTGTTCAGCAGTGCACAAAACATACCTTCTTTACAGTTTTCATCGATATAGTGCAAATAGTATTCGAGTAAAATGGCTGTGTGGCATCCGAACGGACGGACAGACGGACATGTCCAAATTATAAGGTGCCCGTTTTTGCCATTTGGCTGCGGAGCCCTAAAAAGTACCGTAACCACTGTATTAATACAAAAATCGAAAGCGTTGATAATCTCATCTTCCGCGATCGTATAATCTTTAGACAACTGAAGATTGTACGACTTTCAGACATTTGCTGAAGCATGAAGTTTTTCTGACTACCAAGGATGAATGCCGTTATCCAAATTATGTCAGGTATTCTCTGTGTGGTGGATTGAAATATACAGGTTCGACTGCAGAGAGATCGTCCCCAAAAAGAGGAGAGTAATAATGGCTGTAATCTTATTTTTTTAAAGTCTACGAAGCAAATGCTTGCACTTACGTCTCTCATGGCAAGACTCTTTTCAACTGTGAACTTGGGAATTTCGACGATGACCTCACGACCCATGTATCCTTCTTCCACCACGGCAGCCAGGCGCTCAGGAGTTAGGTTCGCGATAATGTTGGTTACACCTGTTGACAAAACACCGTTTATGTACTATGAAAACTCTGTGTACTTATAATAATTATTGGATGGGAACAGTCTAATTAAATATCTCTGTATACCTGTTACCCGAATGTTATGATGACGTAGCACATGTGAATATTATTAATTTAAATAATTAATTTAGTAAATTAGTTAATATGTACTGTTTACTTTTACGTTTAGTAAATACTGGTCTTCAGCTGCATCCGGTTAGACTGGAAGCTAATCCCAACATAGTTGGGAAAAGGCTAGGCAGATGATGAATTTAGTAAATTAGTTTGAGATATTTCTGTCCCTTAAAAAATATTACTTAAGCTACATATTCGTACAGTACGAGGCTACGAGCCTAGGACAACAACAACCACAGATTCAGAATAATTACTCAATCATATCGACTAGTTATACCCAGATGTCACACGAGTGATAGCTGTGGCAAGTAAAGTATGATTCTTGAAACCTCGGGAGCAACAGGTCAAATAAAGCAAGAAATAATCCATAAGACCTAAATTGAAGTGTACCGTTATCAACCGAGTGAACTAGAAACCACGGCTAACAGTAAATACCATCATTCATATCAGATTAAGTGTTTTGATCTGTATCAAACACAAACGAGAGGCGATAGGGTCGAAAGTGTTTTTGACTTCAAAACAAAGATTTTAATCGTCTTTCAAGGAAGTTCTCAATATAACTGTATTTTCTTTTGTAGCATATTTCCGTATATTGATAGCATTTGATAACCGAAATAGATTTTTATTTTATTAAGAAGAGCATGTTTTCGTTTCATGAAAACCGCCAAGATCTGATTAAGCAATTCAAAGATTCAGAGAGGCAAAAGAATTATAATTTGATACAACGAATCGCCGGAGCTCTTGTTGCAATCTTTTTAATGTGGTTTTTACTTATTGATCGCACGTGACCGACATCTTGGCAGTTGGCATTCAAATGTTTATGATCTCTAGACTATCTACGAGGGTTTATGGCGAGATTGTTGTTGACCAAGGAATCAAAGAAAATAAAAACACGAAATTTCTTCTAGAACATACAAAATATGGAAAATTTTACTAACCTTCCTTCATGGAGTAAGGTGGCAGCAAAATGTACATGCTGATGTCGTTGCCCTTGTACGGCAGTTCCAAGATCTGGGCTCCGAGCTCGTCGCTTACCACTGGAACAGGCAAAATAAAAATTGTAATTTTAACATTTTTTGTACTTTAATTATGGGATATATCCATGATATGAATAATATTTTTCTCCTAGTGCAAGTTCAGTTGATTCTACAATTTTGAAACAGATGCAGTAAAAAAGGATACAAACTCTTGTGACTTTTGTTACTCGTGTGAACTTGATTGAAAAGTTGTTTTTCAATACTGCCTTTATATGATGATGTTTAGTAAAATAATCACTCACTGTAGTGGAAAATTCCCTTCTGCTTCATGAACGGCACGAGCGTCTGACGAGTCTCGGACACAAAGAAGGCTTCCTTCTTCGTCCTCTCCTTGGGGAACTTGGAGGCCCAAACGCCCTTGAAGTAGGCCGCGTTGGCAAGTACCAGTTTGGTGTTCTGAGAGACGCCGTCTTCGGGTAACAGGTCCTTAATGTTATTCTTGGTGACGCGGCTGACCCAGTCATTGATGTGTACGCGAGCAGCTTCGGGATTCTCCCGGAAGTTCTGCAAATAATATACAATTTTAATTTAGACTTATTTTTGATTACGAACGAGTTTACTCCATTTTCCTTGTCATTGTTTTCTTGTGGAAAAACTGGCGTCCACGCAGTAGTTAAACTATAGCGTTAAATATAAATATATATTAAAAGGACAAGCTATTACAAGGACCCGTCGCCCGTTAGCTTCACATTTTTCTACAGAATGACAACTAAGGCTGTATTAGGCTATCGATGACGAAACTTTCTTCAGATTAAAGACAATTCTTCAGAACAGTTTGGTAAACACTTGAGCGAAAGGCCTTAGTTTCGTCAAACAGTCTGTACTGTAGTAACTTATAGGACAGCGGCGATAGTTACCAGCGTCTCCAGCTCCTCGCCGAATAGGTCCAGCATGCACTGGCGCACCTGCAGCCCAGTGTCCGTGAACAATTTATTTGCGCTCGTGAACTCATAGCTGTCGCTGTTGTTGTTAGTCGCCCGCGATCGCTGGTCCACCTTGTATGCCGTCATCAGATTGATCTTGTCCTAGAATTTATTAAACGATGCTGTTTAGATTATGTTATATACATATTTTAATAACATATCTATTTGTTTATCAGTCTATATGATTCACAACAACAAAACACAAATTTCACAAAAAAACCCATTGTATTTTTTAACCGACTTCTAAAAAAGGAGGAGGTTCTCAATTCGGATGTTTGTATTTTTTTTTTATGTTTGTTCGCGCATAACTCCGTCGCTTGCCAACCGATTTGAAAAAATTTTTTTTTGTTGGAAAGGGTATACTTTCCAAATGGTCCCATGAAAATTTTATCGAAATTGAACAAGCGGTTTTTGAAAAAAATCAACAAACATCTAAAAATTTTTCTACAATGTCTACATTAACGATCTTTTCGTTTACTTTGCATTGCGTTTTTTGTTCGCGCATAACTCCGTCATTTACGAACCGATTTGGAAAATTCTTTTTCGGCACTAAAAAGTGAAAAATAAAAAACTTTTTACAAAAGTCGGTGTCTTTGGATTTGTATTTTAGTTTTATGCCACTGACTTCCAAAATTAAAGTTATTTTTCACTTTGTAGTGTTTTTTTGGAAGTCAGTTATTTTTTTTTGTAAAAAGTTTTTTATTACCAAATAATAATTCTAATGATGTATTGATTGTATGTGTAAACTATAGGCCTATTTCCTTGGCGACTGTTACAGCTAAGGTACTGGACTGTTTGCTTGATATACATATGGCGAGTCGTATAAATCTTCACGATGCCCAATTCGGTTTCAGACCCGGACTATCGACGGAGACTGCCATCATGTGTCTTAAGCAGACTGTTCAGTATTATGCTGATAGGAAAACGCCGGTCAATGCATGTTTTCTGGACTTATCGAGGGCGTTTGACCTGGTGTCATATCTTGTGGGGAAAGCTGCGGAAGGAAAGCAGCGTTGACTGTACTGTTATTTCATTATTTAAGTTTTGGTACGAGAATCAGACGAACTATATGGGTTGAAGTGCGGGGTGAGACGGGGGGGTATTACCTCACCTCGTCTCTTTAACCTATACATTAATCAGCTGATTGTTGAACTCAGCAGCACCCGTATAGGCTGTCACATTGACGGAGTTTGCGTTAACAATATAAGTTACGCTGACGACATGGTGCTGCTGAGTCCATCAATAAGCGCACTCAGGCGTCTTGTTGGGATGTGTGAAGACTACGCGGTCACTCAGGGACTCAGGTACAATGCAAAAAAATGTGAATTATTGGTTTTCAAGGCGGGCACCAAATGTTACACTAACGTGCCAGATGTGACCATAAATAATACTCCATTATCTAGAGTATCAAAATTTATGTACCTGGGTCACTGGGTAACTCATGACCTGAATGATGACATGGACATAGAAAGGGAACGCATGGCGATGGCTGTCAGAGGTAATATGCTGATCCGCAGATTTGCACGTTGTACGACGCAAGTCAAAATAACCCTTTTCAGAGCATACTGCCAGTCTTTTTACACGTGCAGTCTGTGGGTCAGGTATACGCTGAGGGCATACAACGCGCTGCGTGTCCAGTATAACAATGTATTCAGGATGCTGTTGGGTCTACCACGCTTTTGTAGCGCTTCCGGGATGTTTGCCGAGGCCAGGGTCGATGGTTTTCATGCCATTATACGGAAACGGTGTGCCTCTATTCTCGGTAGAATACGTGCTAGCTCCCACAGCATCCTGAGTGTATTGTGATAGGTGGGACAGCCCCATGCTGGCTCACTGGATACGGCTGCACACGTAGGTGTCAGTCGTTTCAATTTTGTATATAGAGTGTGTTTTTTTACTAACATTAGTTTAAGACCTTTACTAACAACGTATGGATCCTGATCTGAAATAAAAATATATATATATATATATATAATATTTCCTGAATCAAATCAACCGGACAGTTCCGGTAGGGTTTTGTTGATAAAGGAGAAACAATGGCTTCCGAAATAAAAAACAATGTGTTACCTACCATACTCCCAGCAATCCTTAAGGATTCCTTTAATGAGTGTTCAGTTTGTCCACCAGCGGAGAAGTAAGCTAGTATCAACGTGTGGTACACGGAGAAAGGAGAGAAGAAGATGTTGTCATCAGGGACTGCCTTGTTGATGGCACTGAACAAGTTGAGAGTGAACTCCAGCTGTCCTCGGTACAATGAGCTGCGAGCTTCAGGGTCCAACTTCTTTGAGGAGTCATCTTTGTAGAAACACTGGCTGTTGACGGTCGCAATGACGAGGAGGCCCACCGCCACTACTTTCAACATGATGGCACTGGAACAATAAGACAACATATTTCAAAAACAGTTTCCTCAAGCTACGTTAAAGTGTAGAAAAAAATCAAAGCGAGAGATACCTAAGCTTGTGCGCGTTTAACATCCAAATATGTATTTACTGTTTCTGTTCGAGTTCATGGAGTTATATACTATGTTTACATGTGTCATTATGTGATTATACCTATCTATAAATAATGACTCATAATTACTAATTATGTTAAGATCTAGGTGTAACAGCTCGTGTTTTTAGCAAAAATTATTATGAAATAAAAAAAAAAAAAAAAAAAATGGGGTCATATTTATAATTCTTGCGCCAAGATTGCCGTTTTTTACACTATTCTGACAGTACGGGATGAGTTTAGTCAGAAATACTTATAAAAATAGGCGGAACAATAGGGTTTTTTGTGTAAATATTATTTGACGTATAAAATTACAGAGCAATTCATTTTTATTAGATGATTGCTCAATGGTCAGTCGCTTAATCACTTTGCATGTATACATTTTCATGATACATTAATCACTGATAGAGATTGGTTTGTATTTTGGGCAAATTCGGCATGTTTTCTATGACAGATGCCCAAAATTCCTGGCAATAAACCCATCTCTAGTCGTAGATTGTATATAACTACGCACATCCTAATTACAACATAGGTAAACGTAGTATCAAACATTGCGTTGGTTCGTTTGCTTAACTTAAATACGGTAAGTAAGTATCTACCAATATCAAAAATACTGCCAGATTCGGCCTCATTACATTTGTTATGCTTAGTAGGTTGGTATTGTTGAACACGACGGCGACGTAACGAGCCTACGGTTCACTGGTTCTGACTATGATAAAAAGCACTAAGTTAGAGTTAGTTAGAGTTTATTTTATCTGTGGGCATTTCACCGCGCTTTCTCCTCGGAGCAGAGGTGGGGTAGTGCGGTCAGTCACCTACGAAACATACAGCATGCCATCGACTTTTAAATTTCGCTCATTTGAGATATCTGGGTCTCATCTCTCATTACCTATAGGTAGTTATATTAGTAGCCATCATAATTTTGTTTTATGGCTGCACAATTTATACAGCAGAATAAGAACATTGGGAAGCGAAAAAATATCTGAGTATCTTCTTTGTTAGATTATTCTAAGATGGTACCTATCTACATTTTTTTTATTTTACTTTGACCTTTCTTACAAATATTTTTTTATCCAAACTAAATTCTTCAAAAACATACAAAACTGGAATTTGACTGCATCATGCCCGCTTTAATTGAACTGCCAATAAACTTGACGTATAGGTACACTAATTACCTACCTGTAGGTATATAAAGAACTTGTGAAAGCTAGTTAATAATCGTGTGTCAGATATCTATACCTAATTAAATAATCTAGGTTCAAAAATGAGGGTCATATTTGTTAGCTGCTCAATCATGTCCGGCAATGGCGTGCGATTGATTAATGGCCTCGAATCTACCACACTCAGCCTTGTCCGGGGCTTGTTACTCGTATCATCTGTCCCCACTAGGTTCCGGAATGCACTGATTATACGAATGGGAAAACCCCAGCTGTATTGTATGTAACGCTTGTTAAAGCTTGACCTGATAAACGACACGCGTCTACATATTGCAATCATGTACTACGTACGTATAAATGCTTCGAACAAACGTGTTATAACGTTTTATACATAACGTGCAAATTCAATGTGTTGTCTAGTGCACCTTGATGCACTGTTCATATTTCGAAAACCTTCAAGAATCATTAGTAGATTCTCAGACTCGTTTTTCCTCTTATGTTCTGACACTGATTACAGTAAACATTTAAGAGTTAACCTCTATCACGTTTAAAGTGACTCATACACAAGGATATGACATGTATTTTCAAGAAATAACACCGTCTTATGTAAACGAAAGTGGGACGTAAAGTATACAGTTTCCGAGAAATGATGAGTCAGCAATTATTATTTAATTTCATTTGAGAGTACTCGTATATCAGCATTGTATATGAATCGCCACATTTATTATCCAACCATAAGACTGTCTGGTTTGAACTAATGTCTCTCGATCGTGATGAAATAAACTGCTATTCTGAACTGTCGTTTTTAAGGTTAAACTCAAATGGCCCTGCATTTTGAGTTTAACCAACGGAAGAAACAGAATGTCGCGGTGAAATTATATTATCAGTAATTCAGATAGTGTGCATGCACCGAGAGTTCGAGAGCTCAGCAGTGTGACGTCACAGGGAATCCCAGCCTCCCGCGACTCGCGAGTAGGTCATACAGTGGCGCCACCGCCACTCGGTACCGCTCAATGCTCGGATTTCCCTTTGAAATCAATGCTGCAGCGAAAGTCAAGCAACACGTCATCCTCGACACATTTGTTACACAACCGGACAGAAAAACCGTGTCACTACGGTATTTAAAATATTAAAAAAATCTACCTTAAAAACTGTGATTGATTGGAACACAATTTTATGACAACAATGAGTAGGTATGGTTTTTTAAAAAATCAAGTATTGAAACGTGGAAACTAGGTTTCACAATAAGTTGCCGACGAACTATTTTTGAAAAACCACATATTATGCTCTATTGTTTAGAATGTGGATATTGGTTTCAGCTTAGGAACAAATAATTTATATTATATGGTTTCGGTAAAGTGTAAAGCAAAGTCCATATTTTATTATGACGGAATAATTTCTGGAGGTGGACAGGGAAGGAACAGGATCCTATTTCATTACAGTTTATGAATAAGGCAATGTATAACATAAGGCGGCAAGTATGTGGCGGCATCAACATCGCCACACGCGAAATACGTGTCACACTGACGTCACGCAAAATCCTGCATCGCGCAAGCAGAGTTTACCGCGCGATTAGTATATTTGTTAACGGAAAAGTGTGTAATCAGTCATTATATAATTCCTAGGAAATGTGTAAAATAGATAGGAAATCTATGATATATGCACTTGTCCTAGGAAATCTATACATTTCCTAAATAGCAATCGTAAATGTATTACATTCTTGATGTTTGTCCGAGACATCTGCTGGATATCAAGGATGTACCGAGTACGGAAACTCCACTACGCTCAGTTGCAAATCATCAATCCACTTGAACCGGCCAAGTATTCAAAAAGTGCATTTGCAAGAAGAGCAAGATGCCTGTGCTATAAAAATAAACTATCGTGTACTTCAAAGTCCCACTCCAGCTTACCCTGCAAAAATAAATAAGTTCTAACCACAGTATCTAGCCACATGTGCGGCCTTCTTAACATATAGTTTAAAAAAAATAGAAAGACTTCTATTCTTATATTAGAATTACTTAAATTACAGTCTGATTATTTACTAAATGAAAGATTTTATACGTATTTACATATTCAATTATACGTAGATTTTTATATGTGTCCTAGATGGGCCTTAGAAAGGAATAAATAGTTGATTTTTGAAGTTTAATTATTAATAAGCCCTATGAATATTTTATAATGAACGATGTTATTATTACAGCTGATTAAGTCAACGAAAACCTTAATAAAAATTCTGATTTCTGTTTACAAACGTGTTTTATTTCTTTTAATCACAGAAAGCATTACTTTCATACTTATCATCTCGGAATTGCATACAACTCCTAAAAAATACATACATTTCATAAGAAATGTGTGATTTAAAGAATCTTTGAAACCTTATTTTACACATTTTCTAAGTAGGCTCGGAATTGCATATATTTCCTAGGGATTGTGTACATTTCCTAGGTTTCATACATTTCCGGTAACATATTTACAACGTCCCGACATCAATCGTCGGGCATTTCCCACCAGACAATAACACCCGTCTGGAATGAGGATCCTCCCTTTCTATAGAGGATGAGTGAGCTTTCCACCCTGTTCCTCATACCCCTAAAGGTATGTCGCCACAAAGTAGCTTGATTCGCCTTTCAATTAACAGCCTAGCCTTTTTACTAAACGGCGCTGTTCAACCTAGCGGTCTAAATGATATTCAGCCGATGCGTATGATATAACATTTACTGGACTAGCTGGCTGATGCTTAAGCCCATTTATACAACAGGGCGACCACGTAACGAAAAAAAAAACATTTAACTAAATTTAAATCTATACTAATATTCTATAGAGGTAAAATTTGTTTGTTTGTAAGTGTGTATGTAGGGCGTAATCTCTGGAACTAGCAGTCGGATTAAAAAAATATCATTTTGCATTTAATAGCCCTATTCTTGAAGATGGTTATAGGCTATTTAACATCACGAAAACAAAGTTATAGCGCGGGCGGGCGATCGATGCGATGCAATGGGTCGGGGGAACAAGAAATTTCACATGGACGAAGTCGCGAGCAGACTAGTGGGTAATAATTTTAACAACTGCTATTAAAGCAATTGCCTATAAGCTGCTTGATGACTGAATATTCAGGCCGCTAGTTGTATGGCGCCGCTTAGGAAAAAGGCTAGGCTGTTAACTGAAAAGCTAATTAAGCTAGTAGGCTCCGACAGGTATATCATATAGAGTACCGCCTACCTACCTAAATAAAACTACACATTTCAAATCCTTACAGATAATTGAGTTATTCTGCACTTACATATAACTTATCACCAAAATATGTGTTTACTTATGTAGTAGCATATTAAAAACAAATACCTAACGTTGTAAATACCACGTTTGTACCCACCTAACTCTACACACGTACTTAGGAAATAAAACACAAACACTTAGGTATGTGACCTACCCCCATCAACTTACTACCTATTACATTTTGTATAGGTATGTTCTATTATAGTAATTAAGCGTAGATTTATGTTTCCACCTCCTAATTTATGTCATGTCAAAGTCAAAGTCAAACCATTTATTTCAAATAGGCACATAAGAGGCACTTTTGAACGTCAAAATTTACAAAAAAAATAGAATTGATTCTAGTTGCCCCTGCCATGTGATTTATGTTCGCCGGTTTAATAACGACAATCACTATATACATACCTAAGTAGTGGATAATTTGAAGCATTAACTCTAGGGTTAACACCGTACAACTTTAGCAGCGGTTAGCAAAAAAAAAATAAGTAGTAGGAGCAGTAGGTAGGAGGAGCTTGTGGCCAAATAATAACTGCCGCACGGGTCGATCGATCAGGTTAAGCTACGCTTGCCGCGGTTGGTCTGTGGATGGGTGACTTCTTTTTATATCAAGATTCCTCCGTGCCTCGGAAAGCACGTTAAGCTGTTGGTTTCGGCTGTCATTTGTATATCTATGACAGTTGTTACGGGTCGTCAGCAGCCCAAAAGTCTGACAACCAGTCTCACCAAGGGATATCGTGTTACCCAGTAACTGGGTTGTGGAGGTCAGATAGGCAGTCGCCCCATGTAAAATACTGGTATTCAGCTGCATCCGGTTTGACTGGAAGCCGACCCCAACATAGTTGGGAAAAGGCTAGGCAGATGATGATGAGTAAAAAAAAATAAGTCCAGAAGAAGCTAGGGCAAAGGATCATCAACAGCCGTGTCCCGCTCTTGAGCAGAAACGGCTTTGCTTGCACAACTCTTTAAAAACTCTTTGAAATTACATTTTCATGAATAGAATAGAATATTTATTTGCCAAAAACACGGTATGTTTACAAAGGTGTTCGTATCATTGTATAGTACTACATGTCTCACCGTTTTAACGGTATGCAAAATCAATTTCCAATTACATCAAATCATTGAAGAGCATTATTTTTCAATTTAGGTACATTATTTACATTACATTAATTTTAAAATTTTAAATATTATTTATACTACACCATGTACTATCTTCTTTAAGGGGAAACTATACAAAATCTCTAGGTATGATGATATACTTACAATGTTGTACCTATAATCTTATTACATAGAACGAACGTAACCCAAGGCAACGATTTGACGAGCTAGCATCTGCTCACCGCGAGCAGTAACAATTTCACAGATTTTCATTGTTCCAATTGTAAAGGCCTCGGTTTTCCCGCAAGACGTTATTGTGGTTTCTCCCACAATTCAATAACACCCAGCACCCATCATTGTCTCATAAATATCTGTAATGCAGGTATTTATCCGCAACAGAGCAGCGATTAAATGATCATAAAATATTATTCCAGATTATGAATATTATTCAAGCAAAAAGGAATAAATCCCGTCATCGATTATTGGAACGAGTTCAATTAAAGCTGTATTGGGCTTATATCGCATTTTATGTGAGCTGTCGACCCCCAGCGGCCAAGCAGTATGCACATCGCGTATTGCTGAATGTACTAACGGTTTTATTAAGCGAACAGCGAACCTCAGGCTTTTTATTGATGGTTTTATGGAAACATTCAGCTTTCGCGAATTAAGTTTAATGCAGTGACTTGATTGATCGCCCATTCGCACATCGTTTGTGTTTAAGAAACTTACTATAAAAGGTATTGAAGTATATAAAAACGGATGGAAAACTTTAAGAAAACTTTAGTGGAAACTGGACACCTAGTAAAACGGTGGGAAAGCTTCACATGTATTTATTGAGGAGTCATTAATGTAACAAAAATGGTGTAACCGGTTAGTGAAATAAAATTGTGTAACCGGTTAGTGAAATAAAACTCCACTACTACGAAACTATACGTGAAAAACTATTTTCTTAGACTAAGAATACTGTTTTATTAAATTCAGTTGATATACTTAAATATAAATCGTGTCGCACAATCCTGGGTCAGCATGAATAGGCCAAATGGCCAGGCTAAACAGAATGTTGACTTTCTACAACAAACCCTGTTCGGCTGACAGCAATATCGATATTTAATTTGATAGTCTGCCAATATTTAAATCTAAAATTATTAAAATTGACCTGTAATCAGCTAATAGTAATGTTATTTTAATATAATTGTGTTGAATTTTACTTTCATAATGTAATACAATTTAATAATAATTTCATTTGAATTTAGTTTAATTAGACTTACAATATCTGTTTCTGGATCTTTTAACTTTGATCACGTCATTTAAATATTTAGCTTTATTTTACACCATATTTAATTTTATTACCATTATGTGTGAATATTTTATGCTCTCATGCAATGTGACGAAATTTATTATTTTAAATTTAATTTAATTATCTAATCTCATTTGGTCATTTTATTAAGTATCAATTTTTTTTGCTAATATTGTAATGATTTAAAAATTTCATTGAATTATTGTTCATCTTTTAATATTAGATATATGTATGTTGTGCATGCCTATATGTGATGTATTTACACGTTATTGAAGACTCGTCTTAACCTACTGTTACCATCCTTGTAAATATGTCGTTGCTGTGCCTTGTTCAATAAATAAATAAGCTTGGCAAAAAAGTAATACAAAGCAGTGTGGTAAAATATTGTGAATCTTTTTCTATTTACTATCAATTGAAAATAAAAAAGTTGAACTTCTGGCACAACAAGAACTATCCAAGAACCATCCAAATTTTCAGCAAACCTGAACTTTTCAGGTAACTGAACATTATAATAAACAACACAAAACACCACACCACCACGCTGAACATTATACCTATAATGATACATATTGTTGTCATCGAGATACAAAACGTTTCTAGTGAAGATTTTTATAAGACTCATAAATTGAAGTTCATGAAGGTCATCGAATCTTCTCACATTGTGCACCGAGCTAAAACCTATCTTAGTTTCGGTAAAAGCAAGTGGGCTAGCTTTCCAGATGTTTATTTATGTCTCCACCAGGTCGAAGCTTGAGGTATCTATTCATTTTGGTCTAATCTCCTTTTACTCCCAATTAAAGAGTTTTTCTACATATTCGTTCGTTTACATTGAAACAAGTAGCTCCTTGTAATTTCAGCACCGTTATGCCAATAGTACAGACTTCGTCCTCCAAAATCGCGTGCCTGTGCCTTTTTCGAACAATTTTACGAGTGTTTCTGGCGACCTCGGCTCGTTTGGTCCATTTTTCGGAAACATTAAGGCCACCACACACACCACATTGCACGCGTAACGTTTGCATAAGATCCTCGAACAGAACCGGCACGCTGCCGGAATAACAATTAACCGTCGATAATAACTGTATATACATTGAGTCTGCCATTGAAGAAAATAGTTTGAAGTTTACATGTGATTTCGCAGAATAATTTGAAGAACTATTTAAGGAAGTGCAGTCATTTTATTTTTTTTAGCTTCTACCAATATCTATTTATTTATATTCCTCTGAAAAAACGATTGAAACCCGTCAGATAGCAGTAGATAATTAATTACGCCTTATCACTGATCTTTTATCCGCTAAGCTTTAGTGAGAACGTTAAAGCTCAGTGAATTAAGATTTTCATATAAGCTTTTGAAGTTATGACTCTATAATATTTCCCCACCATACAAGTGTTGGAAGAAAAAAAAATCTTTTATAAAAATAGAGAAATCAAGTTTCCGTATTTGCACTTCTATGGTGATGATCATTAGTAGTTTACCCCATTGTGTAGATAAATGACAAGAACTTTCTATTCAGCTTCACGGCCGCTCTTTTGTTGGCTTGTTGGGTTTGATTTTCTTTTATATAACTTTGCCTGAACATAAAAAGGAAACTGATTCTGTACGGCTGATCTTTTATATACCTGATGATGTTAAGGCAGGAGAAATTGCCCATTGTTGATATGGGAGATAACGAAACAATTACAAAAAGAAACTAGGTATGCTAAGAAAGCCTTGTAGCTTCTTTTCTTCCAACATTATAATATAAGTATATAAAGATTGTCCACATACGGTAGCTATGCATAGAATAACGCATGTGAGCTCATTGCATACGCAATTAGAGGGGCTCCCGAAACATTCGTTCTTGCAATAATGGTAATTTACTCAGAATTATTTGTTTATTTATGTACGAAATAATACGCAACTAATATACTATAAATATGTACATAATACGTTGTGGTGTACGCAATATTTACATTAAAATTTATTTCAAAGTTTTCCAAGAAAACATCAATAGGAGTGATTCTTACCTCTAGAAAATAATTGTTAATGCATACTATCAGCATGATTCCTACAAAAATAATAATGCATAATAATAATGTTTATTCCTAGGCGTAACCACAATTAGATATCACGTGAGGACCTAATCTAACTAGGCTAGGTACCTGATAATATTAATTGTTATCTAAATTCTCTGAAATGCATCGCACCATCGCATCGGTATCATAATCATAAAGATAGTATATTTTAAGGGCTACAGATAAGACAAAGGTACAGTCAACAGAGTTATCATTCAGGGAGCTTGTGTTAGTTCCTACATGTACTTGTTCGAAGAACGATTTGTATTGTACGAGTAAGTAGGCAAGACCTTGTCATCGCTTGTCTTGTGTTAAAAAGCTATAATGCTTTCAGGAACTAACCCTGAAAGTTGCTTGCGTGTTTCCTATTTATTTATTTGTTTCTTGCTTGCGTACCAAATTGTGTAGTGTAAGGAACCAAGAAAGTTTAGATTTTTGAAAACTTACCTATCATTCTTTTGTCTAATTTCGCGATAATGGTATTTGTACTAAAACGTCTGAAATTTCTGTTAAGAAAAATGTTCAATTTGCCCAGACACCAGAAAGTATATGTAGGTACCTAATAGGTAAGTAATACACACCAAAACAAAGCGAAAATAATAAAGACACAAATTAATTACAAAAGAGAAACCAGCTCTTAATTCAAGAAGGTACTTTTAAAGTTCCTGAAAACGTAATTTTGATTAAGCAGCCTTAAACAGGTATATATCTAGTAATGTGCAACGAATTAAAGCGACATGGATGTTTATGTACGCGAACTGTTGCGAAAATTCGTCACAGTAAATTAGAAAGCGTGCATGATAATCTGCCAGGCGGTGACGGACCTGTGTTGTGTGTTGATACACACGCTGCACAGTTACACAAGATTTGTGAGAACCTGTCTGTTTGATTATTGAACAACGATTGTCAAGTAATTATAGGCAAACATTCGAATATTATGTACCTAGGTATGCCATCTATGTACAGATAAGTTAAATCTTCAGCCATTCTAAATCAAACATCAATACTGTGATTTTCTAAAACTACCGCAGCCATCCAATACAAACAACAGGTACGAACTAAAAATTAAACAAAACAAATAACTCACCAAATTGTATCCTTATTGTGCACGAAGGTTTTTTGAATAATTTTAAGAATTTATTTTAAATATTTAATAACTACAGCGTCTCACAATAATAAACCGGTTTAATATCAGTTTTATGCACGGTACATTGGTATATAAAATAACATGCGGAGCGTAACGTTGCACTGTAGCGAGACTCGGAGACAGACTGAGTGAATGAGGGCCGGTCGCTATCCTCTTTTATTTATGTATTGTAAACTGGCATGCGTTAGCTCACCAGCCGATGTCAACGGGAGGTAAAATTAAAAGAATACTTTTTATTAAATCGCCCACAGACATCGGATCAAAAGCTTGTTAAATGAGATATAATCTCTGATAAATTAATCGTTCCGCGTAACCGTTAACTGTATTGGCCACATAACTGTAAAACTTAGTGCGTGTGTCAACCATGGGGCATGTTACATTTGTCAATATTATCATGATCCTAATATCGCGCAATTTCAAGATTTCCTAAAATCTTGTGATATTATCACGATACCACCTATTACACCATCAATATTACCACGGTATCGTGATATTATTGACAATGTAACATGCCCCAATGGCCGCAGCAGGGGCAACGTTTATCGGCAGTGCCCTTGACTGTCGAACCTAAAACTAATACGATTACAAAACAAGAAGCACCTACCAACACAATTTTGTTAACCCCACTGCCAATTTAAGGCCATTAAAGTAAGTAGCAATTATTTGTGTGAGGGTCGCTTGAAGAGGTACTTACACTGCAGGTCATTTTATGAAAACGTCTGAACTCGCTACGTTTCATCTATATATTCTTTAGGTTAGCTATCATCCTAAATACCTCTTTCAGAAATAGCTGAAACATCTGATAAGTTTGGTGTTTTGTTCGAGCCTTCAAGAGTAGCTCGTGACGATCGTAGCTCAGTCACGGTCATCCTCTTTTTATTCAACATTTAAATACTATATACTTAATGTAGGTATTACTACTTGGTATAGGTAATGTTCGAGAGCTCGTGCCATTGACCCACTCGAGTTTAGTGTGATACCGACTTTTGAATGGTCATCCCCGCCTTCAGATGTACTGATCGGACAACAATAGAATGATCGACGAAAAGTCGTATTGTCGAGACTTTCTATTGGAATATCTGTGGCTTTATCTTCACTCTCTTCAACATTTATATCTGTAATTTTTATGGTATACATTATAAAGAGTATTCTATTCCTTTCTCTTTTTCTAAATGTTTTATGAAGATACACTTACATAGAGAATAGTTTAGATTAGGTACCACTCGTAAGTGTATGTTGGAGATAGGACTTCAAGGCGTCAACTGAAAATATGAAAAACACCTATAGCAATGTAGTAACACAGGACAGGAATCACGTGAGCTCGATTTTGGAAAAAACTAAAACCTTTATCAATTATAATTGCTGGTAATAACAAGTGAGTGTAGGTACGGTTTAGACTATTCTATCCCATTTAACTACATCTACCTATTATGGCAACCCAAATAATATCATCTTGATACTATTCCTACACCCAGTGCGTCTTGGAATCTTACTGACCCCAGTACGGCGGACGGATCTCGAAAGACTGTGGACAAATAATGAAATAAGCAGTCAATGACCGGCCCAGAGCTCATCGCTATACTGGTTAAGCGTAGTCGTAGCTGTGCCGTAGCAGTAGCGTAGCAGTAGCGTAACAGTAGCGTAGCAGCAGCGTAGCAATAGCATAGCCGCAGCGTAGCAATAGCGTAGCCGCACCGGAGCAATAGTGTAGCAGATGCGTAGCAGCATCTTAGCAGTGGTGTAGCCGTAGCGCCGCCGTAATGTGGTAACTAGTAACTGTTTCTGTACATTTGTTTTAAGTCCGCGCCCCTCCAACTCACAAACACTACCAGCCAGACCCAGAAAAATCTGTTGATTGAGTATATTATTATAAAAAAGAAGAAAGAAAGAAAGAAAGAAAATACGTTTATTTGCGGTAAACATGACGCAAAAAGAACAACCACAAAAATAAGAAAAGGTTGGGGGAAACATGCTTCATATCCACGCAAAACGGCTACGCTCAGCATTATGCTGACCCTATGCAAGAGAGAGCCCCAGCGCCGGTTTTCAGCGACAGCCGGCGCTATTGTTATGAGTATTTGTTTAGTGCAGGAACCGAACCCGTGCGACACGTAGCGCTAGCCAATCGCTTAAACAATGCGCCAACCATGTCGTCAAATTATGATGGTATTTGAAGCAGTTTTCAGCCCGATCATACCTCTAATACCGATCGATTTCTGTTATGTGCTCGTAACTATAGATTTGTTTTATTTTAAGAAGGTACTACAAATTTTTCTTTCTTTTACACAACCGATAGAAAAATAGTAGATTGTTATGAAAGGGACCTATTTAGGCACTAGATGGTTTCGTTCGAGTGCCTAAATAGGTCTTTCACCCGAGGTAAACACTCTGTTTTTCATTTCGAATATGAGGAAAGTAAATAAAAAACTGATAAGTTAAACAAACAATATTTTATTATAAAACACAATATTGGTAAGATAATATCTATTTAAAATTAATATTGAAATTAGAGCAATTATTAAACGTAAGTTAAAGGAAAGGTTCTTTTCATTTCTCATACTCGGAAAGCAGTGTTTGTTTGATCCGAGTAGCGGATAGAAGACGCTGCTCGCCACTCTTGGGTAGGAATGACTCATAGTAATTGCTTCCCTCTCTAGGGCGGGAATGAATTTTAAAAATAGAACTAAATTTGGTTAGGTAGCCGGCTACGAAAAAATTTACATAATTAAGAAAAATAACGATTAAAAAACCAAAAATATCTGCGGTCTAATCTTGTGAGTGTATAAACAGCCAGTTTGAATTAAAATGACTATATAATTTGGCAGAAATAAGCTGTACCGAAATTCAAAATCTGGGTTTTATAGACTAATATTTGATTTAAAATAAGTTCAAGCGATTCGGAAACGTTGACCCCAGATTCGATTAAAGACGAGGCAAATACAGTAATCGAAAATCTTTTGCCAGAAATTTCAAAGGAAAGATATTTAAATAATTAAATACAATGATTTTATGAAGTGGCGAGCAAACAAGAAAATAAAATATTTTAGAAAAACTATTTTTTTTTACTTTCTTGATATTCGAAATGAAAAGTAGAGTGTTGAACACGGGTGAAAGTCACAAATTCCTTTCGACCCTTTTATAACAATCTACTATTCCTGGTATATTAATTTTGGATATTTTTTTTTTTTTCTCATTCTCGGAAAGTAGTGTTTGTTTGATCAGAGTTTTTATTTTAATTTATTTTTTTTATTTTTAAAGTGAATATATAACTAAATATTCTGTGAATATTTCAAGCGTCTACCTGTTGCCGTTATCAATATCGAGCAAAAACGAGCAAAAACATCACGTTTGTTGTATGGGAGCCCCCTTCAATATTTATTTTATCTGGTGGAAGACGCTGCTCTTCTTTTCCTTGGGCGGGAAAGACTCATAGTAATTGCTTCCCTCTCTAGGGCGGGTATGAATTTTAAAAATAGAACTAAAGGTTAGTTAGTCGGCTACGAAAAATCACTATATTTATCGATATTTAAGAAAAATATCGATTAAAAAATAAATGCTGCGGTCTTGTGACTTTGTGAGTGGATAAACAGCCAGTGTGAATAAGTAGAAATTCAAAATCTGGGTGTTAGATAGAATAGATTAAAAAAATTGATATTTGATTAAAAATGAGTTAGGTAGTCGGCTACGAAAAAATTTACATAATTAAGAAAAATAACGATTAAAAAACCAAAAATATCTGCGGTCTAATCTTGTGAGTGTATAAACAGCCAGTTTGAATTAAAATGACTATATAATTTGGCAGAAATAAGCTGTACCGAAATTCAAAATCTGGGTTTTATAGACTAATATTTGATTTAAAATAAGTTCAAGCGATTCTGAAATGTTGACCCCAGATTCGGTTAAAGACGAGGCAAATACAGTAATCGAAAATCTTTTGCCAGAAATTTCAAAGGGAAGATATTTAAATACATACACATTTTATGAAGTAAATGCAGCAAAGAAATGAAGCAAACAAGAAAATAAAATGTTTTAGAAAAAATAATTTTGATGTGAAACATCTATAGGCGATTAGGCGCACGTAATTCCGATTGCTGTTGGGGCGACGCATGCCACGTGGCGATCGGCCACTATACACTTACCTATACAATCTATATGTAGTGGTTTGTAAATGTGTGTGTAGTGCGATGTTTCACATCTACGAGTACCAGTCGTCCCGTGACGGCTCAATTTTTGTATTAATTTCCTTATTTTCGAAATAGAAAGTAGTGTTTGACACGGGGTGACCGTGAAAGTCACCAATTCCTTTCGACCCTTGTATAACAATCTACTGTTTCGAAACTTGAGTTTCTTGTGTTTCTGTAAATGTTGGAAAAAGCAATATTTTGTCATTTTCTTCGGCTGGAATAGATTTTTTTCACTTCGCTCCGGATCGTCATTGGAAGTACTAGGTTGCGGAAACAATTCCGAGGAATGTAGGTTTGTCGTTTTCAGGGTTCCGTAGTCAACAATTATTTTGATTTATATGACAAAACTATTTAGTCAAAGTGTCATTATAATGTTAGTTTTAAGATTCGTAGTAGATATGTGTAGCAAAATGTTATTTTAAGCTACGCTTGATGGCACATACTTAATATTATTTAAACCTATTTATGTTTTCTCTATAAGTGAATTTGTAATTACTTTGAGAAATAAATATCTTTAACCGTAACAAGGAACCCTTATAGTTTCGCCATGTCCGTCTGTCTGTCTGTCTCCGGTTTAGCTCAGAGACTCCTAGTACTAGAAAGCTGTAATTTGGCAAGGTTATACATATTAATCACGCCGACAAAGCGGTAAAATAAAATCTTGAAATTTTAGTCTATACCATAGTGTATTGTCACATAGTTATTGCAGGGTTGTAAAAAATATTTTTTCGATTCAGGGATCCGTTGGTGTAATACTAAGCTTTAAATTGCTATTTTTTGTTAGAGTCAAGTGTCCCTGTCCCTACCAGCAAAATTTTGTTTTTAGATAGACATAACATAACATCACGCCTGTAATCCCTGAAGGGTTAGGCAGAGGTGTACCTATAGTACACCCACATTTCGCCGGTTATGTTTAAGTCCCATGTAATAGGGGGCGAGCCTATTGCCATCAACCGGGCACAAATCCAGACTCCAGGCTGCTACTGAGGAATTCCTAATGGAAAATCCCAATAACACTTTGCCCGACCTGGGATTCGAACCCATTTTAGATAGAATGTGAAAAAAATCATGGCAGTAGTATATTTATAACGAAATTAAAAGGAAAACTATCACAGCCTGAGTAGGTTTTACAAGTTAACGAGTAATAGTCGACCAACTTACATTTTAAGTGGGAGAATGACCGTGACGTATATCGATGTATGAGAGAACATGTTTTTCAACTGCAATGTTAAGTTTGTTTTTGGGATAAATTCATCCTAACTACAGAACCCTTAATTGTGCGTGGTCCGAACCGCACATGGCCGGTTTTAGTAATAAATTCAAGAAAAAACGATCAGCTTTCATAACACTGGTAGAAAGTCCTTGGTATTTTTACCCGACTGTGGCGAAACCAAAAAAGGAGGGTGATGTGTTTGACCTGTATGTATGTATGTACCCTATGTTCCCTCGTAACTACTATACGGTTGAACCGATTTTGATGAATGATATGTCGTTCGATTCGTCTTTATAGCGCGAGTTAACACTCACGCAATAATATTAATATACCCAGTGAGCTGGGTATATTAAAATTATAAAAATCCAAATGGCGGATTTCTGGAACCAAAAGATGTGTTTAAAAAAAATTACTCCCAAGCTTGTGGGGTATCAAAATGAAAGGTTTTTACAGAAATATATTAAAATTATATGTTTAAATGTGGAATGAGAAATGATAAAAAGGCTATCCCGAACTTTTGGACTGAGTGAGTAAGAGGCCGCTACCACCCGATTATAAGTGGGTAAATATCCTAATTTACCATCCCATATAAATATACCATAAAAAAAGTTAAAAATGAAAAAACCCGACTGCGTAAAAAGTGAACTTTGAAAAAGATGTAAACAAGATATAGATTAACGTAGCGCTTTAAAATTTTACCCGATATCTGATCTACTCCAACAGCTGCATCCTTTTTTTTTTGCTGGGTTGGAAAATCCTCATGGGTGTCCTCCGCGTGTGATAGGGGGCGGCGGACGTCTCCGAGTCCGCTATCCCTGGACTCATTTAGGGGGGCCGGAAGAGGGCATTATCTGCCCTCTGCCGACGCCCAGTGCGCCTGCCGCGGGCCGGATGAGCGGATGAGATCTCCCGCTCCTTTTCCGCAGCCTCCTTCTGCGCCACGACTGTTTCGCAGAAGGATCCCACCGCGTCCCAGGACTCCTCGCTACCGACCATTGACTCGACCACGGCCGGCAGCGACAGGTCACTGCCTACTCCTGAGAACAACTGCACCCTGTCTCAAGTCCAATACGAGGAGTTCTACCTCATTTTGATCAGTAGGAAGCAAGACAAGTGAGTTTGGTGAAGCGGGAATAGAGGTCCGGCAGCAACTTGATAGATCGATATTTCCAATAATTTCTGCCGCGAGACTCTGTCCAACACCCGTAAAATATTTATTAACGTCATCAACACTGTTTTTAGGATTATCAGTGTTGATCAAAGCCGAAGAACGGTCTTTTTTTTTTGTTAGCACTTCAGGTATTTTAAATCACATCCCAGAGGTTTTTACTGTTTTTTTTTTTAATTTTCAATTTCCTGTCTCTCATAATATATTATTTTCTGTTTCTTTAGGATTGCAGTGCAAAAGTTTCGGTATCTTTTGTATGTTAAATTAAGTGATTCATCGTTAGGATTATTTTTAAGCTTCTTGTGCAGATTGTCTCTATTACGCATACATCGTAATAAACCAGTAGTAATCCACGGTTTGTTAATTATTTTCCTATTAGACACTAACCACATGTGAGTTATCCTGAATGGCCTTGTCTAATAAGGAAATGAGTTGATCAGTTGCTGCGTTGGCATCACTGCAGTCCAGTATCGGTTAGAGGTAGTTTAATTTATAGTGTGGTCTAATCCGGTATAATGGATACGCCTCATCGTTATAGCAGGCGGGTAGCGTTTTGTGAGTAGGTTTTGGGGTATAGCAATGCCAACACTTTCGTGATCCGTGACTGAAGGTTCAGCAGTAAAGCAGGTGGCTTCCAATTTAGTTTGAATCATAACATGATCCAAACGAGTAAAGCCATGAGTAGGTAGGTATAGTATGAGCGGGAAGTAAGCAATAACTAGCCAAGCCAAGACGTTGAGGTATTCGAAGGACCGCTTCTCATTAGTGTTAGGAGCTTTGTCAATATTTATGTCTCCACAAATTATTATGTTTTTGTAGTTGGATATTTTTTTTTGCAGCTCATCCGATGAAATACAGAGAATGTTGGGCCACAAAAGGGGTGAAGGAAAGGCAATTGCATGTAGCTGAGATGAGAATGCTAGGAGGGATGTGTGGTGTAACACGAATGGATAGAATAAGAAATGAATACCTTCATAAGATGAAGTCTGAAAGTGGCACCGGTGACTGAAAAGTTGTGCGGAAATCGGTTGTCATGGTGTGGCCATGTGATGCGGAGGAATGAGGAAAATGTTGTGAGGAAAGTTATGTGTATGGATGTCGATGGCTATAAAAGTAGGGGAAGACCAAAGAAACAATGGATGGATTGTGTGAAAGATGATATGGCTAGAAAGGGAGTGACTACCGAGATGACAACTAATAAAGAAGTATGGAAGAAAGGGACTTGTTGCGCCGACCCCAAATAAATTGGGATAAGGGCTGAAGAATGATGATAGTAGACAGATTCGTGATTACAGTTTATTGTAAGGGTCAGCGCATACAAAGCAGCAAAATGCTCGATCATACTCGAACACACAGCACAAGGAATAATCTCTTGCATGGCACGCTATTTGAACTCTATTACAGAAGTGATTTAGTTAATTATCAATTTATCAATGCATAACCGCTTGAGCATTTTGCTGCTCTGTCTGGACTGATCCTAATGAGATTGAAGTGCAGGTATGCTTTTTAACCGACTTCCAAAAAGGAGGTTATATGTTCTTTTTTTTATGTATGTTCATCGATTACTCCGTCAATTGTGGACGGATTTTGAAAATTCTTTTTTTGTATGGAACGGTATGCTCCCGAGGTGGTCCCATTGCCACCAAATCAGAATCTGATGAGGGTATCCCCCTCATCAGATCGGGGAAATCCTCAAATTTTAGAAATCGAGGGAAATCCTCAAATTTTATAGGCATTCCTATAGCGATTTGAGTATTTTTTATAGTAACTCGTGCATTTGCACTCCAAAAGCACCATTTGGTGAAGTGGAACTGATGATGAAGACCACAGATGGCCACCGGAACTACTTAATAATAAGTATTTCACCGTTGCGATTCGATTAGGCACTTTAATATGGTTGTTAAGCAATTTATGCTCGTCAAAATGCATATAGTGAAGTCACCATCAGTTCTCCTGGTTCTTACCAGGAGAACTCATCAACGTTTACGTTTACGTAGAATTTAATAAAATTCTGCGTAAACTAAATAAACATTAATTACTACTGCCTGTATAAAATCATGTAAGTATTATTATACCGGCAGTAATGTTTATATTATCACCACAAATCACATTCTTATACTAGCTAGAATGGGTTCCTTCTTGACAGTGGCAGAACTCAACCTTCTTCCCTCCTAAAATATTAACAAAACTGCGATCAGACTGCTTCAAAAGTATGGAAGGCAGCCTTATCCCCTCTTTTAATAATAACAAAAACAAATTGCGATTACCAATCCTTCAGTCGCACGTGGTGATTAAGGCTAATACCACAGATTCCCATTGATCATGTGTTGGAGTGGTCATCAGGAGGCCCATCTTTAGTGGGGATATTTACATTTTATTACGAAAGTAAAACTTGACAATAGACATGGGTAGCTCATGACTCGCGAGCTACCCATGTCTATTGTCAAGGTTTTGTTGGCATACAGCTATATTGATAGACGTGAGTACCTTTAACTTTCTAGGCTTGCGATTGGTTAGTTTAAAACCAACCAGCTGATCTATTCTATAAAAATCTCACCTGTTATCTGAACTGTCATCCCACCTAACGCTAGGAAGTGACAGCCCACTTCAAACTCACTTCACCTCAGTTTTTAGTTAGATTTTTACAGAAAAAAACCGTTCTTATTTTCAAGGGTGAAGGAAAGAAATGAAGCTAGTACTTTTGTGCTTACCTTTTATTTTCTAGGCTTGCGATTGGTCAGTTTAAAAGCTACTAACCGATCTATTCTATAAAAATCTCACCTGTTATCTGAACTGTCATCCCACCTAACGCTAGGAAGTGACAGCCCACTAAAAAACTCACTTCAGCTCAGTTTTCAGTTAGATTTTTACAGAAAAAAAACGTTCAATTTAAAGTGTGTTAGGAAGAAATTAAGCTTGTACCGTTGTGATTACCTTTTATTTTCTAGGCTTGCGATTGGTCAGTTTAAAAGCTACCAACCGATCTATTCTATTAAAATCTCACCTGTCATCTAAACTGTCATCCCACCTAACGCTAAGGAGTGACAGCACACTTCAAACTCATTTCACCTTAGTTTTCACAGTTAGATTAAATTTTTACAGCTAACCGTTCTGATTTAAAGGGTGGTGGGGAGAAATGAAGCTTGAAATTTTGTGATTTTGGAACTGGTTCTGAAATCAAATAATTGGGTGGATTTCCCGTCACTGCAGAAAGCTAAAATACAGTCGAAATATATTTTTTACCAACTTCCAAAAGGAGGAGGTTATCAATTCGGATGTTAATATTGTTTTTATGTTCGGGCATAACTCCATCATATAGGGGGGTTTGTAAATTGACGAGAGCTAGCTATTTTCGATTGACGTCGCTCTGGCTCACTCACTTGCTCGCTAAATAGCTCACTAGCTCAGTTAGCTCACTCAGAATTTGACAATGACTATTGAGCGAACCCGTTTCCTTCGACGCGCGTGCGACGTGAGTCAAATGAGCTAACATTCGGCGTCTGAGTCACTGAGCTATAGAAGAACTAGTGAGTAACAAAGAGTTCAAACTTCCAAAGAGCTATTGACTATTGAGCGAGCCGAGCCGTCTCCTTCGACACGCGTGCGGCATGAGTTAAATTAGCTAACAGTCGGCGTCTGAGTCACTGAGCTATAGAAGAGTTAGTGAGTAACAAAGAGTTCAAACTTCCAAAGAGCTATTGACTATTGAGCGAGCCGAGCTGTCTGCTTTGACGTGCGGCATGAGTCAAATTAGCTAACAGTCGGCGTCTGAGTCACTGAGCTATAGAAGAGCTAGTGACCTAGAAGAGTGATATAGCTCCTAAGAGTGAAATAGCTAATCGCTCTTATTCTTTTCAGTGAGCTATTTCGCCCATGCCTACTTGACAATAAGAAAGATGACGCTTTTTACGGATCATGCACACTATCCTAGCGTACCAAGCAAACTGGAAATCGTTGTGCTGGTTGACTTGAAAAGTGTGTCGTCGATCCCCGAAACTGTTCGGTCCAGTCCAAAGTTCAATCATAGGGTTCAATACATCGGACTGGAATCTAAGCCTGGAGTCTGAAAAAATACATTTTTGGGTGGACGACGCGTAGCATCGTAACTTCTACGATATGGAGTTAAATAAAAATCTCATAAAATTTGATAAAAGAAAAGTTTTATTACGCAAAAAATATTTTACACGATACAGGCAAATAAAGTAAATCAAATAAAATTACATCATACAAAACGGAACTCAGTCTCTGCAATATAATAATTAAGAATAAAAAAAAACTAAAATAATTCAGTACACCAGTCTCAAGTATACGGATAAGGCACCGAGATATATTATGCGAGATAAAACCTATATAATTATGCAATATGTGTACTTAACGGTAGGAATGTAGACAATCCCCCTTGAATATACTGCTCGTTGTACAAAACGTTCTTACCTCCTAAGAGGCACAAAATATACATTCATGTTAAATATTTTACTTGCTTGACTTAGGAAGTTTGCTAACCTCGTGGAAGTAAGCCGCAAACAATTTTATCTGCAACAATAACAAAAATAAAATTAGCGGGAACAGTTAAAAAAATGCTGAATAGTCTGTCAGTCAGTATATCGGCTTACATACTTGGTAATTAGATAAATTATGCGAAAATAATGTTTATGTATTTCGTTTTATGTGCATTGGGAATTCCAGAGCACATTCGCCGAAATGCTGATACTAGGTATTCCATAAACTGGATTAGCACAATTTAAATCCCCAAAGCCCATTGCATCACACTACCAGACGCCTTTTTTGGAATTAATAAAATATTTGAATTCTTTAAAAATCAGTATTGAATTCATAAAAAGTCCCCTTTTGAGGTCGATGAGTCACGGATCTCACACCACGTTATATCCGAAAACGCGTTAAATCTAAAAACGCATTAAATCTCTAACATTAGTAGAATTACTAACAACCAGTCACCACCATTAACCAGTCGTGTTAGTCTGACCACCAATCTTACCAAGGGATATCGTGTTACCCAGTAACTGGGTTGTGGAGGTCAGATAGGCAGTCGCTCCATGTAAAATACTGGTATTGAGCTGCATCTGGTTAGACTGGAAGCCGACCCCGACATAGGGATAAGGCTAGGCAGATGATTAGTAGAATTACTTATTCAACATCAATGAAAAAGAAAAGCAAGATTCGCGTCCGGTTAATACTAACAACTATTAAAATTATCCTCGGTTAGATAAAAGAAATATTAGTATAAGTAGAATTTTTTTCACGCAACTAACATAATTGAATTTTTTTTAAACTTCAATTGTTGTATTTCAGGCTCTGTACAGTTTACAGGTTAACCAAGCAAAAACCTTGAAAGGCTAGTGTAAAAAATATTATATAATTATAGAGATACTAAATAACTACGCCTAAAGTAGTCAACAATTATTTAGGTCCATTTTTGTACGTAGATGACAGAAAAGTATATCGATCATCTTTTAAGCTAGTTTCTAATGACAAATGGAATAGCAAAACGATCTAGTATCCTAGGTTTAGATTAAAGTTTACCTACTTCAACACTAGGTCATGCAGTGATAGTGGATTAGAGTTTAAAATGTTATAATTTAATATAATATTTATACCTAGTAAAGAAGAGGAAATATAATTATTTATTTTTTTTTTATTCGGGGGTTTCGTATGTAGGTACGTGATAAGAGTCACGAAGTCGAGCCCACCCTTTCCGACGGGAAAATAATCGGGTTTTTACGCGGATGGATTTTGTTTACAAACAAACGAACGCGTCAGCATTTTACGATAACACGCGTCAAGTTCCTGTTATTTTAATGATATCACACTATTATCGGAATTGTTCAAAATCCCTGCAACGATGCTAAATTGTGGTGACATAAAATTATTATTTATTTATTTATTCAAAAATTTCGTAAATAACACTATTTTTTTTTTGGTGGGAAGTGTCAAATTACTTTTACTGACTATAAAGCCCAACCGTGTTCCTTCAGTTGCCTGTGTGCCAGGGCCACGGTATCTCTTTCGGACAAAACCACAACCCTGGCAGACATCGGCCCAAGAACCCCATCAGTTTATGCTGACATACATCCTTGGGCCAACAGCCTAATTATGACGCGATATTTATGATCTATAGATATACAAGCCATGTGTCCGATGGGATTTTCCATGGGTCAATCAATATGAGAAACTTCCCCATAAACTTTCATCTACTATTTAACCCTTTTAAAGTCTACAATTTTAATTTTAACTATTTATAAGTGGCTTTTGTGGACAGGATATTAAATTCAGATTTGTAACAGTTGTAATGGCAATCATGTCATTTGTTCTAAATAGGTTTTTATTTTTTTTATTTATCTTCTAGATAGGTTCTTTTATATTTAGTGAATGTGATAACGTTGTATGCTTAATATACTGTGGATTTGTAGAACATTTTCTATTTTGTTTAGTACCTGGTACTTGTTGACAAGCCTAAACTGTCCTCCCACACCTATGAACACTTTAATTTGAAAACATTGTAAAAGCCAATTTATTAAAAAAAAAGTAACCGTAGTGTTTATTGCCGGCTTTTCTCCATAGGAAACAACCAATTTGAACCGTGCACCTAGCTTCTGAAGTTTCATAAGTGCCCATGTAGGTTTATATGGAATAAAATATATTTATTTTGACCTTCGTTATGTAAAGAACTCTTGTGCAAAATGTCATCCTTCTAGACCCAAGGGTTTAGGCTGTTCAATGTCTATCCGTGAATGAATTTAAGATTTTTATTAGGTACAGTGTTTCTATTTTCTTAAAGTCTCTCGGCAATCATCGCATTTCCAACTTCAGCAGCTCTCCTCTCATTTTTAAAATAAATTACATAATAAGTAAAAAGAGTAGTAACAACTCTTTATATACTTATAAGTCGATTGAGAGCGTCCGGCCTGCACCAAGTGCAAAAGTCAAATGATTCATAATTCATAATCATTTATTTGGTCATGGTATAAGTACATACAACGGTGTTAAAATAAATTACAATGGTACAAACATATCTAGCTAATATAAAATAACACAACAAACATACAAATCCGACGACTGACGAAACACAATGTTTGCCGAGAGACATTAAGAAAATAGAAGCAGATAGGCGACTGCCTCGATTTACTGGTCCTGGATTCGATCTCCAGGTTGGGCTAAGTGTAATTGTGTAGCAGCTTGGAGTCTGGATTTGTTTCCGGTTAACGGCAATAGCCTGCCCCATTACTACTTGGGACTTACAACATAACTTGCGAAATGTGGGACTACCCCTGCCGGTAGGTAGACGTGACGTTATGTATTGTTATAATTTCAAACATTTCAACATTACTGCAAAAGCGCTAAATACTGGTGACATAAGAATGACGTTACGATTACGACACGAAATATGATTTACTAACTGCGCCCCGCGGTTTCACCCGCGTAAGTCTCGATCCCGTGGGAATATCGGGATAAAAAGTAGCCTATGTCTTAATCCGGGGTGTCAGCTACCTCCATACAAAATTTTATCAAATCAAATCAAATCAAATCATTTATTTTTGCTGAATACACTGTTACAGTGGTGTTATAAGAATTACATGTTTCAAGTGATTCTACCGTAAGGCATGCAAAATTTATACAGTCATAGTTATTCATCAATTAATCAAAAAAGACATTGGAATAAATAAAATTAGATGAAATAAGCACGATATAGTTATAATAAGTTAAAGTCATAGTGGATAATAAATTATAAATTAAATAATAAAAATATTTAGATTATTTCAATGTCAATGTCTTTATTGAATTAGTTATTAAGAGATACATGCATAATTAATTGAATAATTGATTTTACTTGATGTCACTGTGAGGTCTTTAGTTTGGCAAAATTATCATTGAGGAAGTCATTCAAGTTATAGTAGCATTTATTAATCAGAATTTTTTTTAGACTTTTCTTAAATAGGGCCGTATTCATTGCCCTTATTTCTTTAGGTAATTTATTGAAGATTACAGGAGCCATATGGAACACACTCCTGTACATTAAAGAGGTACATGTTCGGGGTACATAGAGGCGTAGTGCGTCTCGTTGTTGCCTATTATTTATTTCTGATGCTAATTTAAATAGGTTTTTATTGGTTTTCACAAATAATGAGACCTCATAAATATACAGACTTGGGAGAGTCAGAATATTATAGTCCTGGAAAAACGGTTTACAGGTTTCGACCATTTGAAGCCCAAACATAGCCCTTAAGCACCGTTTTTGTGCTTTAAAAATTATGTTAATATCCGTAGAATTTCCCCAGAAAATTACACCATACCTCAGTACTGAAGCAGCTAAACCATGATAAGCCGCTAACAACGTATTTATATTTGAGACCTTTTTAAGTTCATGTAGGGCATATACTGATTTATTTAATCTTTTGCACAATGTTTCAATCTGGTATTTCCAATTTAACTTATTATCCAGAGTAAGCCCAAGAAATTTTGTTAATAGAGCTTCAGCTACAGGTTCACCCTTATAGTTAATCTTAGGTGTACCTGCATTTATACGCTGACTAAAATGCATTATTTTTGTTTTCCCAATGTTCGCCTTCAGATTGTTACTACCTAACCATTGAATGATTGCATTTAGGCTACTGTTTATATCATGCTCGTAAGATGTTCTGTCATTACACTTAATTGCAATGGTGCTGTCGTCAGCAAAGAGTGTCATTGGGTTTGAATTCGCGTTCGGAAGGTCATTAATGTATATAATGAAAAGTAGTGAGCTCAATACGCCTCCTTGTGGGACACCGTACTGAATTTCACGTCCCCCTGATAAATATGTCTCCTCCATCTTAGTTCTACTATTAATTCTATTAATTTGTGTATATTGAGTGCGGTTCTTGAGGTACGTTTCTATTAATTTTAAAACGTTGCCCCTTATGCCATATAACTCGAGCTTATAAAGTAAAACGTCATGCACCACGTGATCGAAAGCCTGTGTCATGTCCATAAAGATGCCGCAGATCGGTATTCGCTTGTCGACATTATGCATTATGATTTCCAAGAACTCATATATAGCAAGGTTGATACTTTTATCTTGTCTGAATCCTTTTTGTTCCTTAGCTAAGATGTTATGGGTTTCAAAGTATTTAGTCAGCTCACTATAAATGTATTTTTCAAAAATTTTTGAGACGATTGACAGTAAGGCAATAGGTCTATAATTAATCATGCTTTCTTTACTCTCTTTTTTATGTATCGGTTTTATAATTGCTACTTTTAATTTTTCTGGGTATATACCAGTTTCAATAGAGAGGTTCTCAAAATTGGTCCAGCCGTTTGAGCGTGAAGAAGTAACAAACATACACACACACACACACACTCACAAACTTTCGCCTTTATAATATTAGTGTGATACTATAGAGTGCGTTCACTATAACTAGACGCGTGACGCGATTGGTAGCACTGAATTTTGAAGTGAAAACTTCTTTAGGCGCGTTGAGCACTTTTTGGGTGAACAAAAACCGTGGAACTCGCGTCATCGTCACCGAACGCTTTCCATGAGCTATATATATACTTTGTATATATGTGTACTTTTTACACGCGTTTGTAACGCGTGGCCCCGCGCGCCTTAGAACAATAAGCACTGTTTTGCCTACATTATGTTTGATGGCAATTTAATACTTATTTATTTAGTACCTAGATAAGTTTTATTGTGTATAATAATTATTTACATCTACACTGGTGGTACAGCAAGAGTTAAGCTAGAAGAGAAGGACGGATTATCAATCTACAAAAGGGTGTACGACAAGGAGACCCACTTTCACCGAAATTGTTTACTTCAGTACTGGAGGAGTCTTCAGAAAATTAAATTGGGAGAGTTGTTGCATAAGAATCAATGGCGAGTATCTAACAAACTTAAGATTTGCTGACGACATTATTCTGTTCAAGTCCTCTCATGAGCTTCAAAATATGCTGACAGATCTAGACACGCATAACAAAGCAGTGGGCTTGAAAACATGAATACATCAAAAGATTAGGTCAGTTTTATTTGCTTATTGGGTATTACTAGTTAGGTTAACTCATAATGAAGCCAGGAAGGTATAACCTATACCGTGTTAATGGCTGTATATTTCCGAATCTTCCGTTTTACCGAAGGACTACCCAACAATCAAAAAGTCCTTGATATTACAATTATAATTTAGGGATTTTAGATAAATAGCGGAAGGGTGTAACACATAGAAATTAGTTTATATAACAGCACATTATATACACAACACTATGTTAAGCGCACAGCTGATGCGTTCTCCTTCTCTCTCATTGGCCAAATCAAATAGCTCGCGCATCTCCGGCATCCTTCTACACACTTCCGTCCCTTTTCACGAAATCACTCCCACGAAAGCGAGAGAAAACTTGTTACACAGCAAAAGTCATGCAGTTCCGATAAAAGGTACGCGAGTAAAGCTGTACCTGACCTTTCTGTTCTTCAGAAAGGTCAGGTGCGTAGTACTCGCAACCGGCGTGCGTGTATGTTGGATGTACGAGGGCGGCACTGAAAATTTCGGGAATCAAGGAAGTGACACAACATTACTATTTAAAAATGTATTTATTGCTTTTCGAAGTATTCTCCGCGAAATTTGACACATTTTTCCATACGATGGAACCAATCATTGAAGCAACCATTCCATTCGAAAGTTGGGGTCTCCAAAATGGCCGTTTTGTAGGCGTCCACAGCTTCTGCAGGTGATGAAAATCTCTGTCCACGCAATTTATTCTTTATTTTAGGGAAAGTATAGAAATCATTAGGGCTTAGGTCGGGGCTGTACGGCGGATGGTCTAATAATTCTATGTTTTCTTGCTCTAAAAACTCTTTTGTTCTGTGCGCGGTGTGAGAACTCGCATTGTCGTGATGGAGGATGATGCGGCGGTTGCAGTTCTCTTTACGGAGTTCAGAAACGACCTGTGGCAAACAAATGCTAGCATACCATTCTGCATTAACCGTTTTGTCCCTCAAGAGGAATAGTCGTAACATGGCCGGTTTTGGAGACAAACGTGGCCACCATTTTTTTTGCAACACTCCGTGAACGAACAATTTTTGTTGGCTTTAACTCATTTTCGAACACCCAAACTCGTGACTGGTTTTTTGTTTCGGGTTCGTAGTTCGTACGCGTATATCCAGGATTCGTCACCTGATACAATGTTGTATACAGCATTTGAGGATCCTGCGTGGAATCTTTCGAGAGTTCTGACGCACCAAGTAACGCGAGCCGCTTTTTGCTCTTCACAGAGCGAATGCGGTATCCATCGGGAAAACAACTTTTTTACACCTAATTGTTCATGCAAGATTATTTGTATTTGACTCATGCCAATGTCTAAAGTTGCCTGAATTTCGCGGTATGTCACATGTCGATCTTCCTCAATCAGCTTACGCACAGCATCAACGTTTTCTTGGGTGACTGCAGTTTTTGGACGACCTTGACGGGGATCATCACTGAGCTTGACACGTCCACGTTGAAATTCAGCAAACCAGCGATAAATTGTGGTTTTGGATGGGGCTTAATCACCAAATGCAGAAATCATCCGGTCAACACACTGTTTTTGTGTTAAACCAGTTCGAAAGTCATAATAAATCATCGCTCTTGAATTTTCTCGAGTCAATTCCATTTTCTCAACGACTAAACAAGTTTGACAAAACCTTGTGACAAGACCGAGAATCTTTTAAAAAAAAAAAAATGGTATTCGATTTTTAAAACCAAGGAGTTTTCAATTAAAAAGATTTTAATATGACAGGAACAGTGGAAATATTCCATTCCCGATACTTTTAGTGCAGCCCTCGTATGAACGTAGGTGAAGCAAAAGGATTATGTAAGGAGTGTAGCAGGTGGCGTTCTATAGTTTATGCCTACGCCCATGGGAAGAAGGCGTGAGTTTATGTATTAGGTATGTAAAGCTGTAACCTAGAATACTAATAATGCTTCGGCTTCGTAGTATAGTGGTTTTAGTCAGTAGACGTCCGATATCCTTCCCCAGGGCAGGGCCTTGCTATTCCTCAGGTAGACGCACTGACGGTATCCATGAGGATTTTCATGAGAAACCGCTGATTACGGCCGCGTTTTTTATAACCCCATTTATCGTTTTATTTTTTTCGTGTGATCTAGAAAAAGACACAAGGTTTCTTTTGATCTAATTTCGATAAACAGTACTATAATAGGCGCTCTTCGTGTCTGTCTGTGTGACCGCTCAGATCTTCTACGAGGGCGGCACTGAAAATTTCGGGAATCAAGGAAGTGACACAACATTACTATTTAAAAATGTATTTATTGTTTTTCGAAGTATTCTCCGCGAAATTTGACACATTTTTCCATACGATGGAACCAATCATTGAAGCAACCATTCCATTCGGAAGTTGGGGTCTCCAAAATGGCCGTTTTGTAGGCGTCCACAGCTTCTTCAGGTGATGAAAATCTCTGTCCACGCAATTTATTCTTTATTTTAGGGAAAGTATAGAAATCATTAGGGCTTAGGTCGGGGCTGTACGGCGGATGGTCTAATAATTCTATGTTTTCTTGCTCTAAAAACTCTTTTGTTCTGTGCGCGGTGTGAGAACTCGCATTGTCGTGATGGAGGATGATGCGGCGGTTGCAGTTCTCTTTACGGAGTTCAGAAACGACCTGTGGCAAACAAATGCTAGCATACCATTCTGCATTAACCGTTCTTTGTCCCTCAAGAGGAATAGTCGTAACATGGCCGGTTTTGGAGACAAACGTGGCCACCATTTTTTTTGCAACACTCCGTGAACGAACAATTTTTGTTGGCTTTAACTCATTTTTGCCTATCTGACCTCTTGGTAAGACTGGTTGTCAGACATTTGGGCTTCTGACGACCCGTAACAACTGTCAAAGATCTACAAATGACAGCCAGTACCAACGGCTTAACGTACTTTCCGAGGCACGGAGGAATCTTGGTATGAACAGATGGTCACCCATCCGCGGACCAACCGCGGCAAGCGTAGCTTAATCTGATCGATCGACCCGTGCGGCTGTTATTATTTAACCACAAGCTCCTCCATGCGGATGATGTGTAAAATACACTAACATTAAACTTACATATAATAAAGAAATCGCGATTTTTTGTCAAGTTGTAAAAACCGTGAGAAGCAGGGGTGCGTCGCTAGTCATATAATAATACAATAAGTGTATACTCACGCCCTCGATGTAGTTGCGCACGTTGAGCTTCTCGTTCTGCGAGTGCGCCATGTCGTCGCCGGCGCCCATGGGCAGCAGCAGCACGTTGCGGCCGCTGGCCTCCTGCAGCGTGATCGTCACCGGGATGGAGCCGCCTTCACGCGACATGTCGGGTTCCGTCTAAGGAAAACAAGTTCATTTTAGTTGTTATTCACGCTTTCGTCTTCGTGTATTTTGTATTTCATCAAAAATATTCTTTTTTTTTGTGCTAGCTGACCCGACATTGTCCTGTCCATACAATAGTCCAAACAAAAATCCCATAAAAAAGGACGTTCAGTTCATCACGAATTTGAAAAATTTTCGGCAAGCTTTTCTTGTTTTCTTTCCATAAAAACGAAATTTGGACTATTACGAACATTTTAATACAAATAATTGCCAAATCAGTCCAGCTGTTCTCGTGTGTGTGTGATGCGCTTACCAACGGACAGCATATCATTTTTATATAGACAGATTTTGTATTCTGTTTGTATTATTAGCATATTGTTAGAGCTCCTGCCGCAAACATTGTAATACTTACATTATTTATCGTTGATTCATATTGTATGTTATCAATTTTGATTTGGTATAAAGATTTGTTATATTTTTATTCAGAATCAAAGTAACCTCTTTTTTTTCCAGGTCCCAGGCAACATCTTTGTCAAACATTGCGATCGGTTCAGTGGTTTAGTCGTGGTAACAAACAAACAAACAGACAGACAGTTACGTTCGCGTTTATAATAATTAGTGATGTGATTAGTATGATTTCGTCATTAATTCATTCCAAACTCTGAGCTGCTATGACAAAAAACCCGACAAAGACCAAAATACCTTTCGCTCCGTAAGTCGCGCTTGAGACCGCGGTATTTTCTAGCCTGGTATATATATAATCCTACTATGTTTTGGAGGACTGTCTTATGTAATTTTGACGTTCGAAAAGTACTCATTCTCCCTGCCTTATTTGAATAATCGAATTTTGTTTTTTTTTTTTATGCTGTCCTACTGCACGGCCAAGGCTTCCTTTTCCTCCTTCCGCGTTTCCCGGTCTACTGCAATTATCAGCCAATCCGCAGCTTATCCTATCTCTTAATAAGCTGCCTCTATTACATACAAGATGTAACATAAATAACGCACAACCTCTTAAGGGGTCATACTCATCATTACGAACAACTTTTACTATGGGACCAAACCTGAAATGGCAATTTTTTTTTTAAACTTTGCCCCAAATCTTTTTTTAACTTGCCCCAAATCTTTTTATCTTCTTACCCCAAACCATGTTATTACAAAGTGCTATGTGCGGCATTGATAGACTGCAATACCCTATAATGTATATAGGCTTTGCAGCAACTAAGTAGTTTTCTCAAAGTCTTACAAGGTAGATCATCCTGGTAGCGCGCGCCGCAGCTTGGTAGTGAGGGTGGTCGGGGTTCTCTGTCCACGCCCGCCCACTCTGTGCCGTGATGCGCATTTTGTTGGGAGAGCCACGAGCCGCCCACTGTAAACAAAAATACAATAAGATAACCTATCATTATTCTTGACAATTATAATTTCTTGACAATTTCTTTTGTGATAAGGCGCCATTGTATCACTATCCACTATGCAAAAATGTTATTTATTTATATGGTGCACAAGACAGTATATGATCATCCTAGCCATATTTTGCTGGCGAAATACACACTAATAAAACCGGCCAAGTGCGTGTCGGACCACGCAGAATGAAGGGTTCAGTAGTTGGGATGAATTTTATTTATCTCAAAAATAAACGCAACATTGTAGTTGAAAAACATGTCCTCCCGTACATCGATATACGTCACCGTCAATTCGCCAACTGCAAATGTAAGTTGGTCGGCTATTACTCGTTAACTTGTAAAGCCTATTTAGCTGTGATAGTGTTACTTTTAATTTCTTTATAAATACTACAGCCATGATTTTTTCCACATATTTAAAAACAACCATTTAACTGTCAGGGGGTCACTGCACTCTAACATTTTTTTTTAGTTTAAGATGGATCCGCAGCTGTAGCCCGCAAAGTTCTAATTTTCTTACGTTTTTAGGGTTCCATACCCAAAGGGTAAAACGGGAACCCTATTACTAAGGCTCCGCCGTCTGTCTGTCTGTCTGTATGTCTGTCGTAAACAGTTGAAATTTTCACAGATGATGTATTTCTATTGCCGCTATAACAACAAATACAAAAAAAAACAAAATAAAATAAATATTTAAGGGGGGTGCCATACAACAAAAGTGATTTTTTTGCTCGTTTTTGTTCGATATTGATAACGGCAACACTATTTAGTTATATATTCACTTTAAAAATAAATCATTAAATCAAAATAAAACAAATATTTAAGGGTTTTATAGATAATGGTGCGGAACCCTTCCTGCGCGAGTCCGACTCGCACTTGGCCGGTTTTTTGCTATTTGCAAGTCAGTGTCCTGACACTGACTTGCAAATAGAAAAAAACCTGTTGTGTTGTATCTTGATCAAAATATGAGCGCGACTAAAGTCGCGACGAAAGCAGAAGGAATTTCGTACAATGACCCTCATTACTTATCTCTATCGCTAGCGCACATTTGTGTTGCCGTCGCGCTCGCGCATTTTAAGGTCCTTCTAATTTGCGAGTGCGACGACAATACAATTACGCGCGAGAGATAGAGATAAGTAATGAGGGGTCATTGGACGAATTTATTCCTGCTCCGCGACCGGAGTTTATAACAGATATGTATTTATAGAATTATAATCAATAGAATCATTAACACATTTCTCTAAGTTAGTTATGTTCCAATGAATGACTTTTTCATGAAATCTAGACATTGGGGAACAAATCTAACTTAGAGAGATGTATTAATGATTCTAATGATAATAATTCTGTAAATACAATCATATCTGTTATAGTCTCGAATCATATTTTGATCAAGATAAAACCTGACACTGACCTGCAAATTGCAAAAGACGTAAGAAAATTTGAATTTGTCGGGCTACAGCTGCGGATTCACCTTAAAGCTTAATATTACGCAAACGGATCCCTAAATCAAAAATGGTTTTCACAGACCCGTAATATTTTGAACGGTTTATCCAACGATACCCCATACTATGGGCTATAGACGAAAAAAAAATATATCATCTCCATTTTACGTGTAAAGGTACCATAACTTTTTTTTCTACAGTATTTTATTTTACCACTTTGTCGACGTGATTATTATGTATGTTTACCAACGATACCCCATACTATGGAATAGACGAGAAAAAAAAAATATCATCTCCATTTTACGTGTAAAGGTACCATAACTTTTTTTTCTACAGTATTTTATTTTACCACTTTGTCGACGTGATTATTATGTATAATTGCAAAAGACGTAAGAAAATTTGAATTTGTCGGGCTACAGCTGCGGATTCATCTTAAAGCTTAATATTACGCAAACGGATCCCTAAATCAAAAATGGTTTTCACAGACCCGTAATATTTTGAACGGTTTATCCAACGATACCCCATACTATGGGCTATAGACGAAAAAAAAATATATCATCTCCATTTTACGTGTAAAGGTACCATAACTTTTTTTTCTACAGTATTTTATTTTACCACTTTGTCGACGTGATTATTATGTATGTTTATCCAACGATACCCCATACTATGGAATAGACGAGAAAAAAAAAATATCATCTCCATTTTACGTGTAAAGGTACCATAACTTTTTTTTCTACAGTATTTTATTTTACCACTTTGTCGACGTGATTATTATGTATAATTGCAAAAGACGTAAGAAAATTTGAATTTGTCGGGCTACAGCTGCGGATTCACCTTAAAGCTTAATATTACGCAAACGGATCCCTAAATCAAAAATGGTTTTCACAGACCCGTAATATTTTGAACGGTTTATCCAACGATACCCCATACTATGGGCTATAGACGAAAAAAAAATATATCATCTCCATTTTACGTGTAAAGGTACCATAACTTTTTTTTCTACAGTATTTTATTTTACCACTTTGTCGACGTGATTATTATGTATGTTTATCCAACGATACCCCCTACTATGGAATAGACGAGAAAAAAAAAATATCATCTCCATTTTACGTGTAAAGGTACCATAACTTTTTTTTCTACAGTATTTTATTTTACCACTTTGTCGACGTGATAATTATGTATAGGTACACATGCCAAATTACAGCAGTCTAGTACTAAGTCTCTGAGCTAAGCTGGGGACAGACAGACAGACGGACATGGCGAAACTAAAAGGGTTCCTGGTACATTCAGTACCATTTTTAGGGTTCCGTAGTCAACACACTACGGAACCCTAAAAATGGTACTGAATGTACCAGTATTTTACTTGATATGAAAGTACCAACCAATAAATTGGGATAAGGAGGATTGGGATAGGAGAATGATAATGATGGTAATGATGATGAAAGTACTGATCACTGACCCCAAGGCTTCAAAGATCTCTTCGGTCGAGCTGCACGATTACCGACAAATGCTTGCACTGATTGGACAGGTCCACCCAAATTTGTGTGTTACTTTCCTCAAAAGACCATTTCAGACACGGATCTACACGGTCCTCACATGATCTGACCAAGATTATGTCTGGACTTTAAAAGAGACTTTGACGCCTGAGTTTGTTTCGCCATTTCTTCTCAGGGGTAGTCAGATGACGTATAAAAGTGATTCCGATATCCTATTTACAGAATAAACGATTTCATTTCATTTCTTCAATATTCAACTACAACCTCTATAATATAGTTTTAGGGAATAATTTAATAATCACCTGAATATACATGAAATAAGATGCTGCTCTTTATTGTGGTAAAATCCCTGAGTCATCTCTTGCAAAAACCTGCCCATTAGTCATTAGGTATTATTTAAATATCACAACTATTCAAACTATTGTGTAAAACGATGACAGTCTTGTTATTGCTCACAGAGGCATTCGGGGAATTCCCGTACCATAAATATATTGTGTGGCAGTGATTGAGCTATTTATAAAAAGAAGTTCTAATTTCAATTCTAACCTTCTTGTTGACGAAATCAAAGACTAGCTTCTCTACTTCTTCGGGTTCCTGGTTTGGTACAATTCTTATGGAGAACTTGCCAATAACTTTTCCTGGAATTACAGTCTTCGCTCCGGGTTGGAAAGCAGCTCCTAAAAAGGTATTTAGATGACAAATTATTATTACATGAAATAATTAAATATTACACATATTTTACCATTATTAAATAAAAGTTTATACGGTTATACCTTCAATGCCGTGTAGTGAAAGGCTTGGGTATCTCCAGCGGTGCATTAATATTTGTTCCTTGTCGCCGTTGTGAGCCAATTTAGGAGCACCTATGGATTTTCTAGAAACAAGAATTATTTATCATTACATTAGTAAAGAGCTCGTGGTAACTGGATCCATGTTATATTGATTGATGTTAATGACAATCAAACAAACATTTGATGATGGGTTTCGAAGGCATTCTGGACGGTCTGATATCTCTAGTGCTCTGATAGATCATGTATTCACGCGCCTAAGGAATCAGCCTGTATCTATTAGGTCCCCAGTTTGTTAGATACTTTGATCATCAGTACCTATGTTTTTATCAGTAATATTATAATATAATAATATTATAATATATTATATTATTTATATATATAATATCTTATATTTATTATAATAAAATATTATAATATATAATATTATAATATTTTATCAGTACTATCACTTATTTATTACATTGTGGTAACTTGAAAACAATGCTGATGCCTAATTCCATATAATGTAATCGTTGAAATAGTTTCTTAGTATTTATAGGTATGGAATAGTTGCATGGGATTCCGCTATTAAACCGACATTATACTTAAGATATAATGTAATTTTTTGGTTAAAAGGACCCCAGTTGCCCTCCTTCATCCCTTCTGGGAAAACGTTGCGTGAATTGGTCCTATTTTATTGTACGTTGGAAGAATAAATACTTGTCTGACAACTGGATTTCTCCCGGTGCCGGAAACGGTTACGCTTACGTCATCCTCTACAAACTAACGTAATCTTTGAAATGGTTGCCTAGTATTTTAGATATCAACCTATATTACTAGGAAACCATTTCGACGATTACATTATACGGAATGAGGATGATGAAACAGCATTGGTTTCAAGTTACCACAATGTAATAAATAAGTTAGGGCACTTGATGTACCTAATACAAAAGTCTAGGGTTCAAAAACCGCAATATCGTAAACAATGTGATAATTCAACCCATTGACTCATTCCGCAAACAGCATTCAGATAGCGTATCAATTTACATTTACAACAGCTGGCACAAATGTTTGTCTCAACTTATTCCAAATTGTTTTGGTACTTGTGCTGGACATCTGCTTATAATACATTTTTTTCCTTGTTTCTATTAAGAAACAAGCAAAAAAAATGTCCATCAATACCCATGACGTCTGCGGAGTTTCGCTAGCTAATTTAATTTGACCCTGTATTATCGCCACTGTATTTCGTGTGTACCGTTGTTTGTTCCGTATTTTAGTCTCTGGTTGTACTGCACATGGTGGATCGTGGCATCGTCTTATCCAATCGTCTTACAACGGCAGCCCACTTCATGTATCCAATGACTACTAATCATTCATGAAAGTAAACATTTTATTTATTAATATTTGAATAATTAAAAAAATATAGGTATATATTATTCTTTATGACGCATGATGTAGTTTGGAACATCCTGTTATGAGCGCGGTGCGAGCCTTGCGCTCCATACAGCGCCGCCCTTGGAACGCAAGGCTCGCACCGCGCTCGTAATAGGGTGTTTCAAACTAAGTCATGCGTAATATATATTTTTTTTAATTAGTCAAATGTTACTAAATTTAGTAACATTTGACTAATTAAAAAGTAGTAGTCATTGGATAAATGAAGTGGGCTGCCGTTGTAAGACGATTAAAATGGCACGGTGTATACATCCCAGTACTCTACTCAACAGTCCAAATCCTGAAAAAGGAAAATTACCCATCTTCTGACGCATTCGTGTAAAAAGGAAGAAAAGTGAGAACATCATACCTGTAGCCATCGGTATCGAAATCAATGTTTGTATACAGTTTCTTCTCAGTCTCCGTCAGCGGCGCGACAGAGTCGTAGATACCGTCGATATGAATCTTGCCATTCTTGTCGACAAGCTCATTCATCAGATAAATTAGATCAGTCATCGCTGTAAATTGGACAATCATTATCAATTGACGACGTCAGCATTACTTCTTTGTGTCACTAAATTGTTGATCATTTTAGAATTGGGAATTCAAAACCATACAAAAATCGAAGGCATTTCAATTTATAATATCAGGTTTTAATGAAATGACCGTCAATTTTAATATAGATTAGAATCAATAATTATGTATATTTAAAATTCGGTGGCCAATCAACTCGTTTCTTAACTCATCATGGTATCTTTGTATCATTAAGATAAGTGTAGCGTTGATAGTATCGAGTTCCATAGTAACTAGCTTTCGTAATGAGACAAGGTATGCATTTTATCAAGAAGATAAAAGTCTTAAGAAAGGATAATTAAATGTTTATCAGTTTTATGTAACATTACTGTAGGTAGAATAGCCTATCAAGACGTTATTGGATAGGAAATGTGAAGGAGTTGAATAGATTATAAAAAAAATATTTTAACAGACATGAATGCTTAGCATTTGTAATGATTATTTAAGAAAACTGTTTTAATAGTCAGATAATATGCCATTGTTCACGCTGTAGCTGCATCAACATTGTCATCACAGTAATGCATCATAAAATTTATATTTGTATTAGTTTTCTATTGTATTTTTATGTTTTGTTTTATCTTGTAACTCTAGGAATGTCTTGACGGCGCAGTGGCTAAGCGGTTAACTTTCTGCGCGGTTTCGATTCTGGGTAGTATTTTTATAAAAAACCGGCCAAGTGCGTCCAAAACTAGATTCAAACCTTTTGATTGGTTGAAACTAGTTTTCAGTAATGCTTGAGTATTGAGTGACGTTCTGTAATACGGCACTAAGTCCCGTATTACAGAAGGTCACTCAATACTCAAGCATAACTTTAAACTAGTTTCAACCAATCAAATGGCTTGAATCTAGTTTTAAGTAATGCTTGAGTATTGAGTGACGTTCTGTAATACGGGCCTACGAGTACTAGATCTCATGGTTTAAAATATCACTGTTTTTAACATTGTAGTTGAAAAACAGGTTCTCCTATAAATCGATATGTATACGCCACGGTCAATTTTACAATCGCACAATTTTTATTTTTATTTGATAAAACTACAAATTAACGATTTTAGAACGTTTTCCTTTACTTGCGCTGTGAGACCTTGCTTCTTGCCAACGTCCTCTACGCGTTCCTGAGCAAAAGGGTCTTGACAGACTGACAGACAGACGGAAAACAAAGTGATCTTATAAGTTCCGTTTTTCCTTTTGAGGTATGGAACCCTAAAAAATAAGAATTTCTTGATAAAAATAGCAAATAATACCTTCATGGACAGTTCCACCATAGACACCACTGTGTAAATCCATTTGAGCGCATTCAATCTCCAAGAAATAGTAGCTTATACCACGCAGGCCATAAGTGATGCAGGGCTTAGTGGTGCCAAGCCAGTAGTTATCTGATATGCAAACATAGTCTACATCTTTAAAGAAACCCTCTGGTTTTAATTTCTCTAAGAGTAGAGCATCTAAGCCTTCTGAACCAGACTCTTCCATACATTCAAGCACAAACTTCAAATTCACAGGCAGCTGAAAATAATTATATTTAGATTGTATAATTCTTTGAAGCTTACATAAAGAAAGTTATCAATAGACCTTCTCAGCTATGTATTGTAGGGGATAAAATTATTTAATAAAACAAATAATGCAGTATTGTACACTGTATCAACAGAACATAAATTGTGATCATAAAATATAGGTAATAAATGATTAAATAAAATGATAAGTTACAGTATGTTTACCTCTTCACCAACGGCTTTGTACGCATTAATAGCATGAACCCAGCCAAGTACTGGGCCCTTATCATCAGTGGAACCTCGGCCAAACAGCTTGTCATCACGTTCCACAAGCTCAAATGGCTCTGTTGACCACCCATCTGATTTCAATGCTGGTTGAACATCTAAATGTCCATATATGCAAATAGTTTGCTTTATGGGGTCCTAAAATTAAAAAAATCTCTATTTAGATAAAAGTATAAAATCAATCTGCCTAGCCTTTTCCCAACTCTGTTAGGGTCAGCTTCAAATCTAACTGGATGCAACTGAACACCCATCTTTTACATGGAGCAACAGCCTATCTGACTTCCACAACCCAGTTACTGGCTAACACGGTACGCCTTGGTAAGACTAGGTGCCAGACTTTTGGACTTCTGTCTCAATATGTAATGGATGGTCACCTATCCACGAACCGACGGCGGCAAGTGTAGCTTAACCTTCGATCGACCTGTGCGGCTGTTATTATTTAGCCATGAACCCCAACCTATTTTAATAAAGGACATACCTATTTATTATTTTAGAAAGGTGAATGAACAGTTTAAGTATTCATTATGTAAATGAAATAATCTGTAATTGTAATATAGAAGCTTCAAAGATATAACTGGTTAGGTAACATTTTTATTGAATTGAATATTAATTTAGATTTTTTTATATATGTTCACATTTCTCTGTCAATTGTGGACCATTTTTGTTTTTTTTTGTTTGATGGTATGTTCTCGAGGTGGTCCCCATTATCACCATGGGATCACCCGTCATCAGATTGTGACTTACACAATCTGATGACGGGTGATCCCATGGAAATCGAGGAAAGTTCTCAAATTTAATAGGCACACCTATAACGATTTGCATATTTTTTATAGTAATGTATTTGCTCTCCGAAAGCACCATTTGGTGAAGTGGAACTGATGATGAAGACCACAGATGGCTACCAGAACTACTTAATAATAAGTATTTAACAGGTTGCAATTCGATTTATGGTTGCTAAGCAATTTATGCTCGGCACAATGCATATTATGGTGCAGTTCTCCTGGTTCTTGGGCTATTATATGTTAGATAAATTACAAACTGACTGACTGAAACATGCAAAAAATATTTAACAAAAACAACCAACTTCCAAAAAAACCCTACAAAGTGAAAAATAACTTTATTTTGGAAGTTGGTGGCAAAAAACTAAAATACAGATCTGAAGATACCGACATACGAAATTAAAGTTCTTTTTCACTCGGTAGTGTTTTAAAGTCAAAGTCAAAATATTTATTTCAAATATGCACTAAGAAGGCACTTTTGAAAGTCAAAATTTACAATACCCCCAATGCCTCGTTGGTCTAGTGGTTGCAAGCGCTACTGCTGAGCATGAGGTCCTGGGTTCGATTCCCAGGTCTGGCAAAGTGTTATTGGGATTTTCCAGTAGGAATTTCTCAGTAGCAACCAGGAGTATGGATTTAGGCCCGGTTGATGGCAATAGGCTCGCCCCCTATTACATGGGACTTAAACATAACTGGCGAAATGTGGGTGTACTATAGGTACACCTCTGCCTAACCCTTCGGGGATTAGAGGCGTCATGTTATGTGTTATGTTAAACTTACAATAAAATAGAATTGGTTCTAGTTGCCCTTCCAAAAGGTAATTTATATGGAGCAAAATGGGCAAGAAACTCCACAGATATATTAGATATATTATTTATATAATTTTATGTGTATATGTGTAATAAAATTACTATATCACTATATGTAAAAATAATTAAAAATGAAGCAATGACAGATAATTTAATAATGTGATAGATACTGGTGCTCACATATTAAGTAACATCGTAAAAGTATAAGAATAGAGAGTTTAAAAATAGAAATTGATATACTCATTATAAACACACATACAACATAGGGGCATACAATACCGAAATAATAAATCGAACACATTTATGTGAACAGTTTATTGTTTCTTTGAGTATAAAACACAATAGGAAGTTGTTAAAGAAATAAATTGAAAACAATCCAAAAAAATCACATAAAAAATGTGATATGATGAAGTATAAAAATCTATTTTCATGTAGGTACTGTATTGTAATGCTTTTAATTTATATGGCGCCTTATATGGAGCTTTATGGATTAAGATCAAGCCATAAAATGGCAAACAGACTGAGCATCAATAGCCACTATTTAATTTTGTTAAATGCCTGGTCAAGCCAATCCTCCAATTTAGTCCCATAAACTCTTTATAAACCAGTGCTAAATCAAGAAAGCTTGAAACTCGGAAGTAGGCAAATGTAGGCTGATTTTACAAATGCCTAGAAGAAATTGTAGGACTGACTGGAAAACCTGCCCAAAGATGAGCCTCTGACTCACTCTGATTAACTCTATAGGACATTATAAAAGTAAGCTTAAAAGAGTAATACTTACATTTCCCAAAACGCCTACTAAAACGGGGGGCAGTTTGACTTCCTGTCCATCAATAGTCTGATAACCTACATCCCTGAGCTCAGTGGTCGCGCCAACTTCCTTTAACTTCTCCTGCATCCACTCCACCATTCGGACGCAGTCATTACGGTACTTGATGTCACACGACACCGATGGAATAGCAACCGCTTCCTTTAAAAGTTGCTTGAAAGTTTCCACATTATCATCTACGTACTTAAATACTTGAGGCAATGTCCTATCTGCCATCTTAGGGTTCTGCTTGTGCGAATAATGTCGATAAACAGGACAATTTATAAAATTATTTGCAATAGATGACGCTCTTGCTGCCGGGAACTTTATTACATTACTAATGCATTTCGCTGTTTTAATGAAAGACGAAGTCATGATGTTGGTGATAGCAACATGACAGCAAGCTGTCACTTTGACATTGACACCAGCCATGACGGGTGAAAAGAGAAACGTTAGAAACGAAACGTAGGTTTACTGAATGCATGGAAGTAATTACTTTTACTTCCATGTCATCCATACTAATATCTTAGATGCGAAAGTAAATGTCTATTACATTTTCACCTGATGACAGATAGACCATGACCCTGGGTTGCTGGTTAGGCCATGGGATACTTTTTACCCCGGTTGTACACAGCACATCAAGCTACTACAATCTGTCAAATTTCTTTAAAAGATTTTCAATTTTATCGTTAAAACTTAGGGTTGATTGGGAAAATTTGACAGTTTCGGGTAGCTTGACCTGCTTGCGTCTATACGTTCCAAAGGGATAATTTCCGACCTCCGCACGGGCGAAACCGCGGACAGATGCTAGTAATGTATGTGGAATAATATTTAAAGTACCAATTAGTCACCTACGAGGTACGAAATCAACTTCACTCGATTCAGATTCAGCACGCGTAGCATGACCAATTCTATCTCTACTCTACCAAGAAACGACAAAGCTCTTTCTACCCAACTCGTTATTTCATCTGCCCGATCACGGCGCGCGGCGTGACACTTAACCACTCAGTGCTCGTTTACGGAGACGCGGGGCTCCGCGTGCAGCGTGGCGTCTCGCGGCGCGACAGACGTTTTATTTCTGTTTACAGACAGGCAGCGCGTGCAGCGGCCCGTGTCATCACACGCGCAAACACAAACATATGGTAATGTACGATGTTGTTTATGGAGACGCGGGGCGTGAAGAGTAGCGGTGTCCGCCGCAGCAGCCGCGGCGGAACTTCTAGCGTGTAGCGTAGCGGGTATTGCCGTATGCTCGTACTGGGGCGTGCGACGCCGCGGGTGTTGTTACGTATTACCCTGAACGGAGAATTACAGAAACGCACGTACTACATAATCGTCGCATGCGACGTGGCGGTGCCATCCGCGTGCTCCACCTGCATTTCAAGCAAACGCGTGTAAAATCGCTTCTCCGTAAACGCTCTCATACAACGTCATATGTTTGAATTTAGTGCGGGCCGGACCGCCCAACGCGACGCGCGACGCCCCGCGTCTCCGTAAACATGGGCTAGCAAACCGGATACAGTCTCGACAAAGTGCTGCCCTAAGCGTCAAGCGCAGTTGTCAGTTGATTTAACTGTCAGTTGGCAGTTGACCACAGACTACAATATTATATCAGTTGACTTGACATGCTGTCCAATATTAAACCCATAGAAAAGATCTGTGGAAAAGATTCATGTTAATGAGCAGCCGCTGATAGCTTGCTACATATTAGTAATCTGTGCGCTGAGGTTGGAGGAAGACAGACAAGCTAATTGCGCTTTTTTTTTATTTAGAGTATTTTTAACAACTGCTGTTTAACAACTTATCTGAGCACGTAGTTATTAGTAGACAACTGTTGCTCAAGGCTGTGGCTCACTGGCATATAAAATGAGGGACTGGGTTTCTTTTTACCTGACACATATTTGATCATTATTGACATTCTCATATTTATAATATTTTATATGTGTAAGTTACACTGACCGATATAATATTTTTAATTGTATTACAGCTTTAGTGATGTTTAAACGTGGTATACTTATACATATTATGACGATTATAACTCTTACAACTTTTTGAATCGTTATATCTCAGAAACGATGGCTCGGTAGGAAAAAAATATTAATACATGTTTATAGATAATTATCAGATCTACAATTTTAGTTTGAACTAATTTTATGATAAAACTTACCGTTTTGCTGAAAATCGCGAAAATCCCGCTTTTGTGACCCTTGACCCCCAGTATTTTTTTTCCAGGTATCGGATCGATGAGGACTTTTTAGATTTCATTTATAATAGTGTTTTGAACAATCCTACCAATTTTGAGCTGGGTGCGAATTATTGTACCCTCGGATGTCTCAATTGACCGGACTAATACACACGCTAGGAATTGGCGAATCGGCATCGGGAAATAGGGGCGTAATATTAAAGCAGTAGCTTACCAAATAAATAATGACGCGCATTAGAAACAACTTTTATTTCAATTGTCATATTATCAACTTGAGTTATGATGAAATGTGGTCAATTTGAGAAATGAGTACCTAAATTAAATCTATTTATGTTTTCTGAAATACATTATAATGTTCACTATATGCTCAACGGTCCACCGGATCGGTCCTGTGCAGGTGTGCGTGCGCATGTCGACTACATTTCGTAGCGTGTATGGACAAGATAGGACAGTACGGTATACCAGCAAGCTTAGCACGAGAACCGTAGAGAAGCGTTTTTTCGACGGAAGAGTAGACAAAAATGAGTCTCCATTCGTTTCCGTGTAGACAGAACATTTTCGGTAGACAAGCGATTTCTATGCTACAGTAGAATAGAAATAGAAAGCGTCATGCTAAGCCTGCTGAGAGGTCTTCAGTTCTCGTCGCTTTCTTAAAATATGTTGTCACTCGAAAGAACTAATTTTCGATTTTGCGCCGATCATCTGCCTGTCTATTCTAAGGCCGGCGACATACTTAAGGAATTCCGTTTCGAAATATCGATTCGAGATACATCACAAACATACGTTTATTTCCGTTCGAAACAACAAGTCTCAGTTGAGAGACGCTAGGCACTGAGTCCAAACGATCTGGCACCGAATATGGACTTTAGACGACGACTTTCTGATTGCGATTGCATTGTTGCTGTATCTTGTTAAAAAAAAGAATATACCTCACCGTTACTGGCCGAACACAGACTAGGTACCATGCGGAACTTTTTAATCGGAGAAAAATTTGAACGGATAATTACTTGATCCTTGTTTTTGAAATTCCGTCTTTAAGTGGCTGGCTTTAGGCTCCGGTCTACCTGCGCAGGACGCCTTCACAGGTAGACCTCTCCGGTAGACCGTAACGTGTGTGGCCGCCATAATGCATTTATGTTTTCTGTGTTTACCTAGTAAAGTTATTACATATCTACGTGTTACATATGTGTTATTATTGATTATTTCCAATTCTATTTTATAATATAAACGGGGAACGTACATAAAGCAAAATGTAAAAAGGCCTATCCGAATTAACTTTAGTTTACTTATTCTAATAATCATGGTGAAGAGGGCTTTGACTTTAAACAATATTTGGTAGTGTCAATTTCACTACACAGGCGTGGAATGTTTACATAGTAAACTACCTTTGAGCTCTTCGTCTGCTTCACACAAAGCCCTCACAAAAAATAGTCCCTCCTAATACTTTGTTCTAAGTTCTTCTCAACAGTTAACAGTCCTCAGTATGCTGGAACAAAAACATAACAAAATTAGCTAAATTCACATAGAGATCTTGATGTTAGCAGCCACATCTGTCAGATCGGACTATAATCCGGAGCGTGTATGTGCATGCATTTGGTCAGACCGATCTGGCGCGGATTTTTTTGTTCATCAACATAGAGCACAACTATTTCTTTATGATAATAGCAGCCTATTATTGTCCCGCTGCAGAGCAAACGCCTCTTCTCATACAGAGAAGGCACGAGCAGTGATTGGCACACTTGCTCAAGACCGGTTGGCGATTTCAGATCTACATATATTAACTATAGGTCCAGGTTACCTCACGATATTTTTTTCGTTGCCCGGATTTAAACCATCCACCAACAACCTCGTGCATGAGAGACGAGGCACAGCCACTGGGACATCAGGACACAATATTTCTTTAGTCTTTAAAAAATTATTTACCCAGAAGCGGCATCATCGTTGACTATAGACTGCGCGGGTGCGTCAGTGAATATCCGCGCGGCGTGTCTCTGCAGCCAGTACGTGAGCAGCGCGGCCAGCGCCGTGAGCGCGGCGCCGGCGCCGGCCGCCACGCGCGCGCCCGCGCCGCTCGCCGACACGAACAGGCGCGCCGACATCGCCTGCCACACTGACTCCGTCCAAGTCGAGTATTCGCCAGACTTTAGGTCGTAGTCTGGAGTAGACATGCGATATCACGTCATTATTTTATTTACATAAATCAAGTGATTTTATTAAAAATGATGTAGATCATCGTCAAAACAATTGTTGGAAAGATCCTGAACAATTTGCGGCTGATTCGACAAATTACAATTTATTAACCTCAATGAAAAGACGAAACAGAGAATAAATAAGTCAGGTAACAAACGAGGATTAAAATAGATTCTATAAAGGTAAAACATTAAGGCCTGTTTTGATGTGTAGGACCTTCAAAGGCATATGTTTGCCCGACTGTAAAGTAGGGTTAGGTATTTATATTTAAGCATTAGCGACCAACTACTTGTACCCCAAATCTCAATACAATGAGCAATAATGGATTAACCTGCGATAGTGAATGCAGGGCTGAGTGCAGCGCTGGTATTCATTGTCGTCTGTATACAAACTCCACTGTGATTCCAACCTCTCAGATAGTATTGTGAGAAACCCTGAAACATAAGACATATTCTATGGTATGAGACACACACACACACACCCCCACAGAACACAGGTGGTAAAGAATGGTATGGTATAACAAAGTGTAGGAACTTTGTTATACCATACCATTAGAGAAACAGCAGTACTTACCGGTACATTAATGTCGTAGCACTCAGTGCGGTTGACAGGCAGGGGTGTGCCAGTGAGCAGAGCGAGCAGATGTCCCGCGAACACGGGCGCGGTGGACGACCAGGCGGCGACGCCCACGTACAGCGGTGCAGGACGCTCAGGTGGCATGTCTTCAGTCCCGCTCGAAGCATATTCCGCAGCCTGTATCAAGCGACACGCCTGACTCTGCAGGAAACAGTAGAGCATCTCGTCCACCTACAATGAAACAGTCACCAATCAGTCAGGCTTGTAAGTGCAAGCTAACTTTATTTTTTGGTGAGCTACATATTTGTAGGGTTCCGTAGTCAACAAGGAACCCTTATAGTTTCGCCATGTCCGTCTGTCTGTCTGTCCCCAGCTCAGCTCAGAGACCCTTAGTACTAGAAAGCTGCAATTTGGCATGGGTATAATTTCATTAATCACGCCGACAAAGTGGTAAAATATAATCTAGAAAAAAAAATTGTAGGGTACCTCCCGTGTACGTAAAGTGGGGATGATATTTTATTTTTCTCATCTATCCCATAGTGTGGGCAGGGGCGAGCCATCCATAGAGGCAATTAGGCCTAGCCTACCCTAGCCTAAATGCATTTATCTAACTGTTATAAAATAATACAAAATATAAAAACTCCTGTTAGAACACTTATAGCAACTTCTCCCACCCGTGTTACGTAATTACGCGCCTAAGTCAGTACGTAGTAGACGGTATAGGCTCCAAGATGAATTACCTAATTTTGCAACTTTTTCATTGATAAATTTAAGCACACTGATGGATAGTTTGTGTGTATGAACGGCACACATGTCTAGATTATGGGCGTAACTCCTTTGAGTGGAGCTGGGCTGTGATTGGCTCATGGCTGCAGACGGATAACCCGCCAAAATTTGGTTGCCCGCTTTTGTAAAGCAACTCTATATAAGACAATCGCTATTTTATCTGCTAGTATTTTCGACAAAATGGTGATTATATTTTTCGTTTCGTTTTTCGTAAATACGCCATATTGTTTCATAGTAACAAGCAATTTATAACGCGTGCTTGCATGTTTTAACCTATTAAGTTATAAATAATTTGTTTTGAAACAGAAAAGTACAGTAAATGTTACTTGTGCATTGTGTTTATCACTTAAAAATGGTATTAAGTTGTGAAGTGTGCGCTGATAATGTGTGTTTGTTATAAGTTAAATGCATGTTAAATACAATAAGTTTTCTCAATTATCGTATAATGATAAGATTCAAGTTGTGTCTAAAGGAAGATATGTCCCGAATTACGAGAAGTAATCCAAAAATATGGTAATTCATCTCGTACTCGTCATTTCAATATTTGTATTCCGTATATTTTGTTTATTACTTCCAGTAAGTGGAGTGAGGGTGAGTTCTTGTATTCATAACTGTTATAGATTTTCAAATATTATAAATCAATAAATATGACTACTTTGAGGATCATCATAATTATTATGATGTAGAGCGACTTTTTTTTTTTTTGTATTCCGTGGCCTACCCTCCGTGGAGACCCACTGCACGCCACTGAGTGTGGGGTATCGTTGTATAGGGAATTCATAAATATTACAGGGCTGTGAAAACCATTTTTCGATTCAGGGATCCGTTTGCGTAATATTAAGCTATAAAGTGCTAATTTTTGTTAGAGTAAAGTGTCGTCCCTGCCAGCTAAATGGTTGTATTTGGATTAGTCAAAAAAAATCATAGCAGTAGTTTATATAACGAAATTAAAAGGAAAACTGTCACAACTAATTGGGCTTTTCAAATTAACGAGTAATAATCGACCTACTTACATTTTCTAGATTATCATTCTACAATTGAGTGTTCAACCTTTTTTGAAGTTCGGTACTGGCATATTTCTGACTAGGTTTCAATTTTTTTCTGGTCTATGCGAGAGTCGTGGAACGTTTGAAATTTTTTCATCATTATCAGATGAGACTGAGAAATAAATAAACTTTAGAACTTTCATAAACTAAAATTATCTACTAACAAATCCAAAGCCACATGGGCGATTATAAATAGGTCTAAACTGAATTTACCAAAGGGTCATATCACTTCCATAGAAACAAACCATAAAACTATAACCAGGCCACAAGAGATTGCGATTGCTTTTAACAATTTATTTATAGAAAAGATATAACCAATGCCAGACGCTGGTAAGGACTTAACCGTAAATATTTCTAAATGAAATCAATCCCAGACGCTGGTAAGGACTTAACCGTAAATATTTCTAAATCAAATCAATCCCATGGCACCAAGTACTCCATACTTTTGACCATTACGTCTAATTTTTCTTGAGTATTTGTTTGTTTTCTACTAAATCTCGATTTGCGGATTTTCACTCTATGGTTCGTATATCCTCTTTATCTAATTTCGAATGCTGTAACTTTTGCGTTTCATCATTTCTTACGATATTTGTCCTTTCCGCCGTAGGAAATACTAATACAGGAGGTTACTGAAGGCGCTAGCCTATTTTTCGGAATTCCTGGAGGAACTGGTAAGTAAATCACTCATCTTTTTGTTCTCTTAAAGATCTCGTTCGTATCTCTATATATCGTAAATCGAAGACTCATCCACTATTTTCTATTTAGGAAAGCTGGTCGTACGATTTGCCAGCCCTTGTATGTCTTCCACCTCGCCAGCAGAACAAGGCGGCGCACCATCGCGGCGCTTCATGCACGCGAGCTGACCATGCTGTGCTCCTTTGAGCACTCCTTTCTCCTACTTCCAGATAATCCATCCAATATTTTATTCTAATTCAATAGCTGCTAGCGTTTCAACCAAGTTTTTTTTTGCACGAATCGAACTCTCCGCATATTGCTTTGCGTCGCGTTGTAGGCTAAACAACATCGGTAACCGTTAAGCAAACCCTGGGGTCTGGCTGCAGTCAATCCGTAGGCCGTATTAGCTGAAGATCAAAAACGCGACGTAATCTAAGCATCAAATACATCTCCTTTGTATACAAATAGCACTGAAATTCTGTATACGCATTTGTATTCTTTTTTTTTTTTTTTTATTTATGAAGTCTATTCCGGAGATTGTATTTTTTTAATTCGATAATATTATACTAGTTCTTGAAAAGTGACGTAAAAGATTATTTTATTTATTTACGCCACAATTTGCAGTTGGAGAATTAACCGTTAAGTATATTGATGTAGTTTTTCAACTACAATGTTACGAGCGGGCAGTCTAAATCAAATTTCGAACGCAAGCTCCACCCCTTGCTTTTCGACACTCCGTTATGTGCTAAAAGCTAATACAACAATAATAAAGTTGAATATCGCGTGCACTCTTTGATCGTGTTCGAGCACGAAACTAAATAGCGTAAGTCGCGTAAGTATTTCGTTTAAAAGTAATAATTGATCTAGAGAAAAATATCATGTGGGTGGATAATAAACTATATTTTCTTGCTGAGAATATTTATTTTAGACATAAAAGCCAAACAATCTTGTTGGTTTTTTATAATTATCTTTAAAAAAGACATGATTTTCGAATAAAAAATGTATTGAGAAATTTTTTTACAATTACTAAACTGATTTCAACATGGAAAGAAAGATCCAATAAATCATAAACTAAAGTTTCATTTTGCTTGTATGTGTGACTGTATCAGAATATTCATACAAATTAACATAAAAATAGGGAGCCTCCTCTTAAGTTTGTTTTTGGGATAAATTCATCCCAACTACGAAGCCCTTCATTGTGCGTGGTTCGACACGTACTTGGCCGGATTTTTATTGCGTGCCTGTTCATAACCTGGATCTCGCCTAATGGAACGCGATGGATGAGGTCTACGATAGAAGGAGCGGGCCCAAAAGATGCCACTTCATTTTAATTCCTCTTGCGAAAAATAATGCACACTTACCAAATGCGCCGACGCAGAAATGTCGCCAATAAAGGCCTTTCCTGTAACTCTTTGGTACAGTGTTCGTGCTAGGACTGTTGAGAGCCGGGCGATTTTCACTTGCGAGTCGGTGTCTTTCATCGTTCCGTTTGCCAAGAGGGCGTCGGTCGATATAACTGGAAATAAATTAAACCTCAGGAAATTTCAAACATTGATGATTTTTTATCCAAGCCCAAAAGCAGGGGAAATGTTTTTAAACGTTTTATTTCGAAAAAATAAACTTAATATTATACTCACATGTGCCATTGTTGCCGACCGTAATATTGTGATAACTAAAATCAATGTTCTCATAATCATCCAAGGCAGAATGGTAAAACATATTAGTGAACGTAGCCTTGAAGTCAGTCAATAGCACTTCGGGTAATGTTCCACTTTCAGTTTCATTTTTAAGAATTCTTCGGAATGAATGCAGCGATGATGGTGGGAAATTTGTGGAGTACTCTGACGATAATGTCATGTTTTTCTGCAGGTTAGTTGAAAACATGTTGAGGAATTCTGCTATCTGCAAGTAAACATGTTTGAATTTGAATATCTTTCTGAATGCATCTTCCTTTATATGGGTTAGAAGCGTTATGGCTACCTCTCGATAAGACTAAATAGCAGATATGACTAGTTCGCTATAGGACTTAATCTCGATATAACTAGATCGCTGTAAAACTAATTAGCTGTTTGACTACATATGCATAAGTCCTGATAACAAAATGACTCATTATCGATATGACGTACAATCGTATCTAAAAGTGGCATTAGTATAGGAACTTCATGGAGTACCTACTTAGCTTTACTAAAGTGTGAATACACTATGAAGTTCCACTTTATCTATGATTCCACTATTAAAAATAAATTGAAACAATAGTTGTCATTGTCACTTCGAATTTTTATCTTGCATGGCATATTTTATTGTTATTTTAAATGCAGGATAAAGAAAATTTTCATTTTATTAAAAATAAAAAGAATAAGGAAGCACTTCTTCATGATGGCTACCGATACAATTTTGTGTCCTACAATTCAAGCGGAACATCGTTCTGGCGTTGCTACAAGAGACAAGAGTGTAGTGCTTCTCTCACACTAAATCAAGAAAATACCATTATAATCAGAAAGAGTCTGCACAAGTGTGAGCAAGACCATGACAAAATGCAAGAAGACCTTTTACTGGATACGGCAAAACAGAATGTATGCAAAGATATGTCTTCAGTAAAAAAGGTTTACGAAGAAGTCCTCCAACAACTACCCTCTTCTTCAACCTTTAATGGCAGACCTTATAATTCAGTGAAGGATGTCCTGTACAGACATCGTAAAAGGTTCCTTCAAGTGCAAAAAACAGAGTTTTCTAAATCCAGTGAAGTGACAGTACCAAATATGATTATTATCTCTTTATCGACTTTCCTATCGCGGGTATGCTGGAAGAGATTTCTTTAGAAATAAGCATCACCTTTGTACGTATTTTTCTGTTCCTTTCTTCTTGTATGTTTATAATGTGTGTACATAAATGGTTAAATAAATAAAATAAATAAATAAGAAAGACTTTTTGATTGCCGAGTTTGAATTACCAACAGATGATAAAATGCTTGTATTCTCATCACAATTTTCCAAAAGGAATATGAAAATTTATGCAGAACAAGAAATGGTTTTTTTTGGTGACGGAACCTTTAAAAGTGCACCCAGGCCTTTCTATCAATTGTTCTCCATTCACGTATACATTGATAGCATGGAAGAGACGACAAATATATTTCCCGTCTTGTATGCTCTCTTACCAAATAAACGCGAAACAACTTATTTCGCTTTATTTACAATAATACGTGATGTGCTTAAAGTACATTTTAAATGTGATTACGAATTGGGACTCATCAATGCATTTAGGACTGTTTATCCGAATGCTAAAGTTACAGGATGTTTTTACCATTACAATAAATCGGTGTGGAAAAAGGCGAACGATATTGGTTTGACGAAATCTCAAGAAGGACGATACATCACTAGAATTACTGCTAATTTGCCGCTCTTGCCTTCATCTTATATACAAGACGGATGGACTGCTATTGTGGAATGTTCAACGCAATCACCTGAAATGAATGCATTCGCAAGCTACTTTTGCAGGCAATGGCTAAAGAATCCTTTGCTTATTTCCTGTGCAAAACAAAAGCACAGAACCAATAACAGATTAGAGGCATGGCATCGCCGCCTTAATGTGCGCATGCAGCACAAACCAACATTGTTACAATTTTTATTTTATTTAAAAAAAGAGGCACATTTTCAAGATAAAAAAAATCAAAATTCTCTGTTTGAACCGAACAACAAAAGAAGAAACACCATATTATTCAATCGCAAGTATCAAAGAGAATTAAATAAACTTGAGACGAAGGAGATTACGCACCTATCTTTTTTAAAAAACGTTAGCGATTTAAAGCGTAAGTTTAAATAAATAAATAATTATCTTACAATGAAATGCTTTCATTTTAAGTATTTTAGTATAGGTACCAAGGAAAAAAACTTGATGCTATAACTCGATAACTGTACTCCAAAAAATAAACGAAAATATAGTCGTTACGCTATCTGGCCTTATTGCGATCTAGTCCAAACACAATATAGTCCTAACAAGATCTAGTCATATCGAGAATAAGTCCTATAGCGAACTAGTCATATCTGCTATTTAGTCTTATCGAGAGGTAGTCATAACGCTTCTAACCCCTTTATATCTGTAATTTATTATGGTGTACATAATAGCGTTCTTTTCGTAACTATTCAGTACATTTGTAATTCAACTAAGAAGAGCGAGGCCTTCCCCTAGACCTGAAAAAAGTCCCTTACCTCAGGTATATCAGAAACGTACGGCACGAAGGCGTGAATAGGCCAAGTGCTGTCAAATCTCGACAGGGAGCCGCCTATCTGGCCCACTTCCACATGCAGGCGAATATCCGTCACCGCCAGTGGCGCGCCGGCCGGCCACTCCCCTTTACGTATGTCGTACGCGACACGTTGAGAACCGATGTAGTCAAACGCTTCGCCGTTGAATAATGTCCATAGCACATTTTGATCTGGAATAATATCATGTTTTTGTAACACACTACACCAAACGCCAAGAATCGAAGCTATTGAGCCTCGTTTTATCTCGTTCCCGCGTTTTATGACCGCGGCTGCCACAAACGTTGGCATAATTAACATAATTATTTACCATATAATGGCGCATCTTTAACAGAAATCATTTGAGACAGGGTCGTGGCTGCTGCAAGTAGTGTCACCATGCCGACCACGGAGCTTGCCGCACCAGGAGATACTCCTGAGAAGATAGAATGTTGATAATAAAATAGCACATGCTATATTTTTCGTACTGCTGCAAGCCTAGGCCATTTTAAATAGTCTTTGTCCTGACTCACCGTCGAATAAAGAAGCTGTGTCAATTCTTGCTGTCACTAATGTTACAACTTGAGAATTCTTATTGTCCTGTAACATAATAAATCGATATTAATTATGTTTAATCCTGTGCTGCCCACATCTAGTAGATTCCCGCGACATTCACCACATCGGCTGGTCCACCTTACGGAGGCGAACCCTACGCTACGCTTTTCAGTAAGTGTTAGCAATTTGAGAACTTTTCGGCCCTGGCATCCAATAGTCCCAATTATTGATTGAAATTAATTCAGAGTTTTAAAGATTATACAGCACACTATTCTACAATTTTTTACAAGGTGAGAATCTAACACGAATACAAGGAAAGTAATACAAACCATTGTCCTAGGGAAGAGAGAATAGTAGACATTGTTATCACCCAGAGGATCACACACTTTTGTAGGTGTCAACAGCGCTGATGAAGCTGATCTGTAAATATGAGAAAAAGCAATAAAATAACACAAAATATAAAAATTATTATTAAAAAAGATCAAAGTGTAACATAACATTTATTACAGTATTATTAGGGTATCAGGGCTTGAAACCGGTTAATTTTTATTTTCTAAAATACAAATTATTTTTGATACAATTGATATTAAAATCAAAGATTGCTTCATCACATTAAGTTCAGCATTGATTTTGTAACAAAACATGTTCGAAAACTTTTATAATATCGGTTAAGGTTACATAGAAAACTAACCGGTTTCCGAGCCCTGTAGGCTATGTCCCACATTCTGCAAGCTAAAATATTCTCTGTCCAAAAAATAATATTGATTAAAAAAGCAGTATTATTGGAACAAGGAACATCTGCGCGCAAACGAAAGGTTGCAATGGCGACACACCTTTACGTCTTTAGACGTACAAATAAATAAAATTGAAGTGTCTCTTTGTAATGTCAAAATAATAGCTTTTTACTAAATGCATATGAAAGGAGTAACAGTAAACTGGTAGCAGCTTATGTGTTGATGTCCCTGCTACCCTGTATAATTAGGGTAGGTACTTATAAGAATTCAAAACAATATTTTTTTAATTTCGTCTGTCCTTCTGTCCCGCTAATCTCCGAAACGCCTGCACCGATTTTGACAGTACTTTCACAGGCAGATAGCTGATGTTATAAATAGTACTTTCTAGCAGAAAAAGCCACGTGGGTGAAGCCGTGGGCAGAAGCTAGAAATTTATATAAAAACCTGTAAATGCCAGTCTACAAACCTTCTTAAGCATACTTCAGTGTCAACCGCAGCAAACATAAAGGAATGCAATTGTACTGAGCAAAGTGGTCTCCCCTTCTGATTGGATTTGTCTATAAGATTATACCTGAAAATGTCAATGGCTTGTGAAACAATTTAGAATAGGACACAGTTAACACCTGAAATTATTTCAAGTCCTAAAAAGGACGAGCATAGTCTAGTAAAATAGGTACAATTATTTTAAATAGGCACAATTATTTTACTAGACTATGCTCGTCTTTTTTGTATAGCACATACTTTGTATAGCATTGTTCAATTTTATCAATCTCTGATGATCTTGACCGTGGCATGTAAAATATGGGGAATGGGATATCTTTTCGTAGGAGTCCAGTTCCTTTTTCATTCCATGTAATACCACCAGCAGCAGTGGCCGAGCAAGTACTTCCAGCAGCTGATGAATACTCATTGGGACATCTTGACTCTTGACTGAATGACCCAGCACTGTAAAACAGTAAATAATATTAATAATAATGTACTTGTGATGATCAATGCTTGTGCCATCTTTGTATCACTCACTTTGTGGGACACCTAAGTCACAGGTAATTCCTAGTTTAGTAGACAGGGTTTCAACTTCTGTGCACCTTTAATTATTCGGAGCTTTAGCTAGATATTAAGCATATTGGAAGGACTTGTATCAATAAAGTATATATTATTATTATCAGAAGAGGCCTTTGCACTGCAGTTGGCATAATAATAGCAGAAAAGGTACCTAGCAAAAACATAATGATTTTAAAAACAATTACCTTCCTGTAATATTGTCATGTAATAAAATTCCAGCAATGACAGCAGGTTGGTCCATAAGAAATTCAATAACATCAGAAAACAGAGAAGTGCTCAAAACAACCATGTAAGGCCCAGCTGTAGCATTTTGAATCAGCCAATGTGCATCATTGACTTCTTTTATCATATGGATCACACCCACTGCACCATTATCACCAGCTAAAAAAAGTTTTACTTATTGAATATCCTGGATAATGTATTAGTTTGCAATTTATTGATGTTTATTTGAGAATATAGCACTGCAATCTGTTCAAACTAGATGGAAAAACATAACAAACTAAACCAAAGACCCCAACTTCCAAAACAATCTAGTGATATAAGTATTATATTTCAATAAAATACTAGTATTTTTTTTATCTTAAGTCCTTCAGGTCCATGGGTTTCTACTGGGCACTGTCTTTTTATGATTTTGAAATAGAACCTATGGTCATGAACATTGCAGTCACATACATGAACACCCTGTTTGATGAGTTCCATTTAGACGTCTGAAACATGCTGCTCCTCCCTCAATTGATGAGTATATATTCTCATGAAGCCTTTGTAAATTTCCAACTAGAAAATAACAAAATATAACTGAACAATTTCAAACATATGAATGGCAGCACATGAAGCATAGCACAATGCACAGAACACAGGGAGTAAATTCGAGATGTTGAATTGTTTTTTAACTTCTTTAAAATATGGACAAATAGAAGCATCAATATTATTCGAGGCCTATTTTCAATGAGTGCTATTCAATCAACGGCCATCACTACAAATGACTAACTTTTACAACAATAGAAACTCAGACAAAAACTGATACAACTTACATCTGCAAAAACTGAAAATCAATAACGAAACCAGAAAATTGGAAGGTGCCATGGTTTTCTCATTACTATGGTCCGGTACTCAGATTACTCGAATAATCTGTTTATTATAATTTGTAAATTTTCTATAGGTACTATTTATTTCTAAAAGTATGTTTTTAGCAGTGAAGAGTGACACAAAATAAAACACACAGAATAATAGCAAACACAATTATCATCAAGTTATTTATTCTAGATCTGCTCTAATCTAAACTAAAACATGACACATTCATTGACAGATTGACAGTTGACACATCTGTTCATGACGATGACATTCAGGGTTGGATTTAGGTATGAGTATGTTGAAAAGGATAGCACAAAAAAATGAAAAGGATAGTATTATTTATAAAAATTTATAGTACACTTTCATTATTTTCAATTTCATAGAATAGTCTTCAGTAAGGGCGATGCGCTAAGGTAGCCCGCGAAATTCAAATTTTCTTACGTTTTTTGTTTGCAGGTCAGTAACAGGTTTTATATTGATCTAAATAAGATTCGCGGCCATATCGAATATGGCTTTACAGAATTATAATCATTAGAATCAGCATTAGAACTTGCACTGAAGATGACGCTTGACGCTTCTTGATTTTATGAACTCTAAGTTCATAAAATCCTACTGAATGATTATTTCAGAAATAGTAATTCAATAGGATTTTTCGAAGAGATTTAGTTGTATTGCCGATTCTAACGATTATAATTCTGTAAAGCCATATTCGTTACGGCCGCGAATCATATTTAGATCAACATACAACCTCTTACTGACCTGCAAATTGCAAAAAACGTAATAAAATTTGAATTTTGCGGGCTACCTTAGCGCATCCCCCGTTAGATCTCTTTGGTTTTCCCCTACTTTTACAGCCTTCCACATTCCTAATCATTCAATACCTTTTTTTAAATAATATTTTAATGGCCAGGTTGCTAGGACTTTTTACCCAAGTCTTTATTTAGTTACAAAGTTTAAATATTGATTGAATTAAATATTCAATGCATAATGATGATATCCCCGCCCACTTCCCTTGAGTTTCAGTAAAGATGTGGCACTTTACTGAGACCTCTCGCGGACTTCTTGAGAGAACTTGAAGTGATGTTGCACTGTTTTGTTTCATTTGCCTATACTAATGCACGTTCACGAACACTTAATGGTTAATAATCCACCATTATTACATATTAATATTCGGCTAAACACAAGTTTTAGAAAATAAAACAAAACTGCTAATCATGACGCTTCACTTTCCCGCCAAGAACCCCTGCTATACCTTGGGTGCATTCCGAATTAGGACCATAATCGCTGTAATCGATTTTAGCGCGCTTAATTCGGAATGCGGCCCTTGTGTGGAGTGGAGCACAGATTTTGTGATGTTGTAATACCTACTGGTATTTTTACATATTTCATAAAATGACAACACTGTGTATGTAATTTTAAATGGACGCCATTTGTGAAACGACAGCTGTGTTTTAGGGTTTGAAATTTATCCAAAGTTACACTGTTCACTTGGCTAGTTTTATGCTAACTTAATATTTATTTTCTCCATAGCTGAGAAATTAAATTCGCTATGTCGGAACAGGTGGAAGTTAAGGTATGTATACAAGAATTTTATTGCTACAGTGTACTAAGAACAATAAATCTTCCATTGTTCAACCTTGTCCGTTGGTCGATATTTTTTAGAAAAAGGATTTTCGATCGTGTTTGCAATTGTTGACTACTCATTTACTTTCATATTTAGTATTGCGATGACTAGCTTTTAAATATTTGTTGATTTATTAATTGTTTGGTGCACGGTTGTTGTACACATAAAAATTGCTCCACCATTTTTTGTTTCGCAATTCTTCTAGTATTATTTTGTTGTAAACGGTAGCAAAAGGGAAGACTAGAAACATGAAAATGATCTACCATCATATTTAAATTGCATCGTTTTTTAAACTGATATCTTTTCTCAAAATCACAATATTACTAAAAAAACGTCACCTTTAATTTACACGTGTGATTTTATGAATTGCGTAGCTATTTTACTACTTTCTTTATGTTACCTTTACTACAAATCCTAATTCAGGAATTGAAGGAAAGTAATGGAACATTTATTTCTTTGATACCCTTTTCTTCACTTGTTATCCTGACATAGTTCGCACACATGAATAATAACATTGTGGTTTACATACTTTAAATTATTATTTTTAATAGTTAAACAGCTTACTTTCGCAGTAAAGTTTATGACTGGCAAGATATGTATTTACATTTTCATGAAAATTGTGACGATTTTTTTTCTCTTAATATTGAAGGTAGGATTAATAATATTCGTAACGACTAGAATAAACCTGGTGTCTAATTTTGTTTACTTCATCCAATCAGTTCTTACCAATGAGTACTGTAAGTACATACATTAGGTAAAATCATTTTGAGAAATTCACCTACCTACAGCAAGCTCATCCTCCCCCAAGTATGGGTTTGTAATTATGAGAATATCAAAAGACTACAAAACAAAGCCTCACACAAGTCATCTTGACAAAATTACCACACACTATGTGATTCCTACAAATAAAATAGAAATTAATAGAAAACAAATGAGACAGAAAATAAATATTTTAACATACCTGCATTACAAAACAAATATAGTTTTATCACCTTGCAACCTTTTATCAACTTTTTCTTGATAGAAGGTTGTTAAGTTTGAAAAAATTGTGTGTTGGCACCAAATAAACATAATAAAACACAACCAAAATATCTCAAACTATTAATTCAGGATGACGGCTTGTGTACAATAGATGTACCTAGGCTTACAAATTAGCATAATTTTAGTTCATGTGGTGTTTACCTTTAACCCGGCGCCAATGACGTGAAAATAATAACGTGGACTATGACACCGGGTCATGGTGACCCGAAGTTTACCAGCATTTTTCAAAATGTTATGTAATGTTATCAGCCTATTTTAATGATTCAAGTATTAGTTTGTGTTATTATTTACTGGATAAAATAACAGAAATGCCAATACATTCATAAATTCAACTTTTATTAACTTTTTTCAGAACACATGCAAAATCAACTTTGAAAACACAACATGAGTAATTGTTAAAATTTTCTTATAGAAAACTTACTAAAATAACAAAACAAAAATCTTATTTACCAATAGAGAGATCATACGCACTTAGGAACTTCAATTAAACTTATAATCAGTCTTCAGTTTCCTCATACCTAGCCATGGAACTACTACAATTTTCGTAGTATAGGATGTAATGATCAGGGTATATATATGTCTGGCAAGCATTGCAAGTGTGGTTAGTTTTCTTATCCTTTTTTGAAGGACACACCTGACATCTCCTACGAGTTCCAGGAACCTTCTGGCGAGGCTCTTCACAGGGCACCCCCGCGAAATCTATGATTCTTTTGTGCAATTGCCGAGGCAAATTCACTCAGGTTCCTCGTTCTTGCACTGTTGGAGTCCGATTCCTCTAAGATCTCTAATATTCTTTCAGAGCGATTTGTGAAAGACATATTTGCCAAATTCCTAAAAGCAAACAAGAATATGAACAAATAAACACAAAAAATACAAATAAAAATATGTCACGAAAACAGTACGCCACTGATGACGTTGGGTCATATTTACCCGTTTTTGCTTGACGCACTTGTATCTCCCTGCGCAGGCGATGTCGCACTGAGTTCACTAGCGGTGCGGGTGGAGGGGTACTGTATCTCCAGCTACTAGAACGTTTAAAACCGCAATGCACGTAAAATACAAAATATGGCCGATTGAAATCACCTCGGGTCAATATGACCCAGCGTCATTGGCGCCGGGTTAAGTAATTGTTACACTGTTCAAAGTTTTACAGACATTATTTTTATCAAGATATTAGTGTAAACAATTGTTGGTAAAGCAAATAAATAAATGATAACACATCCTGTCTAAACTCTGTAACCATAAAAAACCTTAAATCCAAGATGGTGGCTGCATTGACATTGTCAGTACATATTCTGTTTTTATTTTTCCAGCCCGATTCACTGCCAGACTTAGATGACCTACTTCAATGCCCTGTCTGCTATGAGATCCCATCAGGTCAAATATTTCAATGTAATGAGGGTCACCATGTATGTGGACGATGCAAAATGCGCCTTGATGTGTGCCCTGTTTGCAGAGCATTGTTTTTCGGAACTAGAAATTATGCTATGGAAGAACTCATTGCAAATGTTAGAAAACTAAGAGCTTTTGTAAGTATTTTTTTTTATAATATCAGTATTAATTTGCATTTAAAACCCATGCCTATCATTTTTTTTTGTGTTTGATAAAACATACTTTCACTGAGAAACTTCATGGCCACTTGTAAGACTTCAATGATTGTCCAATACAAATATATCTCAAATATTATGTATCTAAATAATTCTGTATACCTAATTTTGTTAAATTGTTTGCAATTTCAGAAGCTTGGTGGGAAAGTCACTACAGATTCTTGCTCCGAGAATAATACACCAGCTAAAGAGAATACAACTGAAGTACCTGAAAATGAAAGTGTAGGTGATGATGCAAGCGAGCAGTCTAGTGTAAGTAATAAAAATGCATGTACAGAAAAAAAAATGTCCATTTCACTACAACATTCATAGCAGTCATGGTCTTACTCGCACGTTTGATAACTAACGACTATGTGGACTATGTGGGTTATTGTTTATTTATCTTTTTTTCTCAGTTAGTTTTTATCATGGTCTGGTAGTTTGAGAAAGGAGACGTTCACGAAATGTATGGGGCTTGGTACTAAAATAATTGAAAATTTAAACAGCCTTCTGACCTATATAGGCTGAAAGAAGGTAATTATTCTGACGTCTTTGGGCATTTAATTTTTTTTTTACAGCCGCCCGTTTTTTTTAAAACAAATGTTGAAAAATTAAATGTTCTACAAGCATTATTTATATTTTAGGGATGGCAGCCCTGTGGCAAATGACGTGACAATGACAACGTCAGTCAGCAGGTCTCTGCTTGACATTTACAGCGGATATTTAGTGCGAGTTTACAGCTTTGACTTTTTTCGATATGTTTTGTTATTGCATTGTCATGATAATCAATATTTTTTGCCTTAATTTCATGGAGCTGCAGCTAAAATTATAATAAAATATCAAAGTATTTAATAGAAACGGAAACATTAGCCACATAAAATAATTATATTGCATAGAAATTAATAAATAAAGACTATGTGCGTTTTGTTTGTATTGAAACATTTTTCACTTTTTCACAAAAACGGGCGCCTGAAAAAATCAGATTTAACTATAATCGAGTAGCATAATAAATAAGCTTTCTAATAAGGTACATCACATTAGCGTTTAAAAATCGTCTGAATATTATACCAATTTTGACCTCTCCTTTATGAGGCCTACCCAAATGTCCTTTCTTTGGTATTGTTCGTTGAATCGTTGAGCTCCTTAAGTTCTTAGTTCAGCTGCACGACTACTGGCAAATGCGTGCACTGACTGGACAGGTCCCCTCAATCTGTGTGGTTCTTTCATCAATAGATCATTTCAGGCACCAATCTACATGGTCTTCACATGATCTGACCAAGATTATGTCTGGAGTTTAAAAGAGACTGTAACCTCTGAGTTTGTTTCGGCCTTTCTTCTCAGAGTAGTCGGATACGAAACGCCGACCTCATCTAGTTTTTTTTTAAATATAATAATAATAAAATTTATTTATTTATTTCCAAAACAGGTTACAGACTTAAATAACTTGGTTAACAAAAGGGTATTATTATTAGCAGCTAGTGGTAGGAAGTAAGTACAGAGCAAATAATAAACCATGCTGCAGAAATCTGTAGACAATATAATTCGTGAGCCCTGCCTCTTAAACTAGGGTTACCTGTATCTTAAGAGACATGATTGACGTGTAAAAGTGTTTGTACAAACCTACTTACAGAAATAAATCATTTATCATTTAACTGCTTTAGAGTTTAGTATACTTTTTAGGGTTCAGTACCAAAATGGTAAAAAGGAACCCTTATGGTGAGATTAAGTCTGTCTGTTCTGTCTGTCTGTCACAGCTGGATATCTATCTATACAGGGTGGAAACTTTCAGCGGGCAGCAAGGGGAAGTACTTTATCCGTTGCAGCTACACGAAAATGGTCTTAGGAGACTATCCTTATCTTTTTGAGAAATTTTGATCTGCATTCACAGATTTTGAAAAAAATGTACAGTCAGCAGGAAAATAAGCAATTTTCACAAAAACTTTTTTTATGCCAATCGATCCTCTTGCTTATAAGGATCAAAAACCTCTATTGGACCAATTGAGGTTTGAGTACTAGAAAAGTCATAAATCGCAAAAAACTTTTCCCCATACATTTCGTAGGAAATGAGACTAGAACTTACATTTTTTACCATCGATAAACTGGCCGCTACAAAAAAGACTGATAGAAAAATAAATACAAATACTATAACTTCTACTTTGGGTATTATTTTACCTTAAAATTAAAAACTTGAAACTTTACATTTGGACTCACCTAGAAATTTTACTTTTGTGCTCTAAGTTATGAAGTGTTGAGAATGGTAGCTGTTTTGACGATAGGTTTATTCCCTTTACTACAGAGTGGGTAGCAGCTGATAATGTGCTAGGATTAATTCCATAGAGAATCGTGGTAAGTAAATCTTTTGAGTTCCTGAACACTGTTGTATTCCTTTTTATAAAGTTCGATTTTTAAATAGCGCCACATAAAAAGTGTAGACGCGTGAGATCTGGACTGCGAGGTGGTCACGTTAAAGGACTATCATTATGTTTGTATCCACTGCCTTGCGAATTGCCGGAATTAGATTGATGCGATTTCGAAATACGAAGTTTATTTTTTTTGTTTATTTTTGGCCAGTCTTCATTGTAGCGGTCCATTTATCCATCATAAAAAACTAAGTTGTAGTATCATTTCTTACGAAATGTATGGGAAAAGTTTTTTGCGATTTATGACTTTTCTAGTACTCAAACCTCAATTGGTCCAATAGAGGTTTTTGATCCTTATAAGAAAGAGGATCGATTGGCATAAAAAAAGTTTTTGTGAAAGTTGCTTATTTTCCTGCTGACTGTACATTTTTTTCAAAATCTGTGAATGCAGATCAAAATTTCTCAAAAAGATAAGGATAGTCTCCTAAGACCATTTTCGCGTAGCTGCAACGGATAAGGTACTTCCCCTTACTGCCCCGCTGAAAGTTTCCAGCATGTATAACTATTTTGAAAACAAGAAAGAAATTTAAAAAAATATATCTTTTTTGCAACAGGGTCTTAAAAATTTGAATGGAGCCTACTACGGCATGTGGAGTATCATAATTATGAAAGAGCGCTGTTTGCACATTCTCACACATTTTTTTTAGGCATCATACTTTTCGGCTTGATGAAATTTGTAAAAAAAATACCGCCCCCCTCACCCTTATAGAAAAATCTGAAATTATTCTATGTAAAAGAAGTTTATGTAAAGATTACTGGAAAAATAAAATGATGTCTCTAAATGGCACAGTTTTTCAGAAATCATCAACATCATATATACGAACGGAACCCTCGGTCCGCGAGTCCGACTCGCTCTTGACCGGTTGTCTTAAGTATTCTCACTTATTTTACATCACGTTTACAGCAATCTACGCAGAGACCTCCACAAGCTTGCAAAGGACTCTTTCGTTGTCTCTCATGCAAAAATGGAAATGGAGTCAGGCTCCCTGCAGCTCGCTTGCTCAATCATCTACGCTATTTCCACTCTCCTGAACTTATTGAGGTAACCCAAGTTGCTTTAATCATTTATTGTAAAATCTTTAATTAATTTATAGTTTCAAATTGAAATAAAATGTTTGTCTGTCAGTACATTCCATATAAATTTAACACACTCAAAAAACTTGGCAGGTAATTTGGACTACAATTAAAAGTAACACTAAGAGCGTAGCCGAGTGTTATTTTATCACAACTAATATTATTATATACTTTATTTTAGGGCAAATCTGAAAATGGCGAATATGTACAAGCGTGGCAGTTTTCTACAGTACCTGGAAGAATTGTTACTGCAGTACGAGTATCAGACATGGGAATATTCTTTTTGATAATTGAAATAACCAGTAAGCAAGGAATATTTATTTATTATGTACTGCCAATATTATGTACACAAACAAAAACAACAAATTAAAAAATTGATTGTTTCAGATGATAATGTATGCGCATGGCTATCCATGGCTGCATCCCCTTGGGTTGCACACGAATTTTCGTACACAGTCACCATTTCTGGCAATGATCGAGAAGCAATTTTTTCTGATTGTGTAAGCATAAAATTATGATTATTAGGAAAAACAGTACAAACTCAATAGTTTTAATGTGATTAGGTACTAACTTTGAATTATTTTCAGGTATGGTCTGTAAGATCGTGTGAAGGCTCTCTAAAAAAACGTGGACATTGCCTGGTAGTGAGCGGTATAGACGCGAGAGCATTAATTGCACCCGTATCAATAAGCGGGAAACTATCTGTTCGTCGTACGCCAACTGAACAGCTGGCGACCCAAACTCAGCCCCGCGCTGTCCTACGTGTTGCCAACCGCGGTAACAATCGCGAAAACTCGCACACACACGCTCATGACTTAGAGCCTTTCCTGCAAGATTTACAAAATGACGTAGCCAGGCTCTCCCGAGCATTTGCTACGCTTGGACGTGAAGCAAACGCTCTAGTGCGTTCTGAAGCAGAAATGCGAGCTAGAATCGAAAACAGGCACAACACTGGCGCGAACGAACGCACCAGTACCTCGTCTGAAGAGGAATCTCCACCTGCAATAGATAATATTATTCAAGACGACAACAGTGCAGAAGGCATGCAACTATCACGTAGTGCGCGCAGACGCATGCGGCAGCGTCTTAGGACTGCCCTTAACGCCGCGCAGCCCCCTGTGCCAGCTCCCAGGGCCGTCAACGTTCCACAAAGGCAGAATGGCCCCACACAAAATAATAACATGCAACAACGCCACCTTATGACTGGGCTCGTGATAGTACAGCAGCCGCCCATGCCGCCTCCAGTGGCTCTGGAAAACCCGTCGCCCGTGGCTACACCGCCTGTTGCTCCGCCGTCCGTGGCTCTGCCGCCCGTGGCTCCGCCGCCGGTAGCGCCGCCATCGTCCAGCGGGACTTCTAATCAACCCCAAAATGGAAACGTGCGCGTCAATAAAAAGAAGCGACGTCATCGCAGATAAATTAACATTACGTTTGTTTAGTTAGATGTCTATTAATGAATTTGTAAACTAAGTAAAAAGTTTACTTTTATTATTAATGGTGAATGTTATCAAATTGACTGCTCTTTGAGTCTCATAACTTTCCTCTGGGGCTATCATAATGTAAATGACTCCATGTTGTAAATATTTCGTCTTTTGACAACTGCAATTTTTGCGAGTGCTGTGATAACATGTTGCAAGTTCATGCAATATAAATGGTTAAATACTTAATATTTTCGTTAATTGAAGTATCCCCAGAGTATTTTGTGATTTAAACAGATACCCATTAGGATAAATTGTTATAAGTTAATTTCAGTTATTGAAATGCATTTTGTGAAATATTTTTGACTATGATGTTTCAGGAATATCAATTTGAATAGTGTTTAAATAATAATTTTATTGACAAATGTGCTTGTTTTAATCCTGAATGTAATCATGAATTTTGTTGTAGGAATAAAATCGCTATTTAATTAATTACAATAACTATTAATCTTCTAGACAGAATAGTTGTAAGTAATTATAAAGCATATGAAATTTTAATTGTTTTTTTTTCATCTGTTGTATTTTTATTCTTAGTATCTTGTTGCAACTATCACTCGTAGCGCGTTAGTGTACTATCCTCAACACACTTAAATCAATCGGCCAATTCTCGTATAGCGTAAGCCCTCCCCCCACATTAGGCGCGCGCGTTCCTCGGGCGTGTGAGCGACGCGGGTAAGAACGCGACTCGAGCGCCGCGTGCTCGCGCCGCGTGCACTCCACACACGCCGCAGGGCAGCAAAACGCGACGCTCACATAGCGCGCGCACGGCGCCCGCGCTACTCACACGCCCGAGGATCGCGCACGCCTAATGTGGGGTCAGCATAAGCGTTCAAAATCCAGTCGCAATCTAATCTCAGGTCTCAAAAATTTATCCATTATAGAGGTATTTTTAATTTTAGATATATTAGGATAGAAACGTTCCTATAAATACGGGTATTGTGTTGCTCTAGACAGATCGATCTTTGAATGCAGTCTTGTTTGTCACACCCTACGACGTGGTTCCCTAGAACTCTACTTGTAGTTTGCAATATCTGGTTTATAGTTTTTTTCTCAACGAATAACGGAGTAATCAAACTTGTATGTTGGAAATACTCGACCGATTGAAATTAAACCAGTAAGATTGGGAAACAAAGTTGCTCAACATTGTATTGACACCGTACAACTTTGGATCTCACACTGACGTAGACTGCGCCAAAGAGATTGGGATATGTATTTACAGAATTAGAATCATTCATTCCCATAAAACATCTCTCTTTTAAGTTAGATTTGAGTAGAGATTAGGTATAGTCCGCAAAGAAAGTATTAAAGCTGCTTTAACCTCTACTAAATAAAATCCCTAAGTCATAACTGGTTGAAAATCATAATTGTTAGTCTTATAGTGAGCAATATCCTGTATCAGCTAAGTCACAAACTTGTTTTCATTAATATTTGCAAGATCATTAGTACCTACCTACTTTTAAGCCATCTATCGTACGTCACCGTAATATCAAGAAACTTATTTTTATAGAAGTGATCTTGTTAGAGTTTGGGCTATTGCCCGCAAGATGGCATAAACTGTGACTATTATAGAATGTTCTGGAACATTAAACGACTTGTATTACCATTACTGCAGAGGCGCTACTAGTTTCCGGTATCTTTTAATATTATTAATATAGAAGTAGAAAAGTCTGATAACAGATTGTTCTGTAAGTAATCTGAGCATATATAGTGGAAGGGTTTTTTTTTATACGTGCTGTTCTGCCTGATCGAGAGACAGGTCAAAGTGATTGTAAATAGTAACGAGCAAGTGAATCTTTCAGAAAAAAATATTTGTAAGTGCCTAATGTTTTTTTTGTTCAAATGCCTACCTTTATAAAATTAATAACAGTACATAAATTGATTGATATCTCTCTATTAGAACTTTTAAGTATATCCAAGAATTTATTTGTTTAAATGAGCGCCCTCTGTTGTAGAATTAAGCTACCATTTACTCAACAACAAAGGGCGTTTTTGGTATGCGGTGACATAATAATTATTTTATTTTCTAAATATAATGGGCCACTCTCCAAGTCGCATACATTTTTGTCATTTTATTTTAATTTGTGATTAAAACTAAACAACAACACAAACACCATAATTGACAGTAATGGCGGTTAAGGTGAATACTTAGCTGTAGCCCGCGAAATTAAAATTTTCATACGTTTCTTCCAAAGAATTACTTTTTACTATATCAGAACATTGCACATGTTTTTAAAGAAATGTACAGTAGAACCATGGCCCGTGTCTCTAGTAGTTTAAGTAAACCAGACGTCAGACGCTGGTGAGAGAGACACTAATATAATGAACGTCATAAAAAAGATGAAGCGTGGAAAATCACCAGGTCATGACGGTTCAAGCATATAAAATCTGCATCTGCCCATAGTCTTGAATTTGTTGTTTAATTTGTAATAGACTTCCAAAAAGGAGGAGGTTATAATATGTACGTCTGTATGTATGTATGTTTTATTTTTATTTTTTATCATCACCGATTTCTCCATCACTTATGGAGCGATTTTGAAAATCTATTTTGTTTGAAAGGGTATGCTCTCGAAGTGGTCCCATTGTCACCAAGTCAGAACTTGATGAGGGGATCCCATGAAAATCGAGGGCAATCCTTAAGTTTTATAGGCACACCTATAGCGATTTGGGTATTTTTAGAGTAACTCATGCATTTGCTCTCGGCAAGCACCATTTGGTGAAGTGGAACTGATGATGAACACCACAGATGGCTACCGCAACTACTTAATAATAAATATTTCACGGGTTGCGATTCGATTAGGTACTTTAATATGGTTGCTAAGCAATTTATGCTCGTCACAATGTATATGGTGAAGTTCTTATCGGGAGAACTCAAGAATTAACGTCCCTGCATCGGGAAAAGCAATATTTTTTAAAAGGTGATGAGCAGATGACGTCAGGCTATTGTAACTTAGATAAATTACAAACTAACCCACTAAAAAGTGAAAAAGAAAAACCTTTTCCAAAAAACAAAAATCTTAAGACTTCCGAAAAAGTAATTTTTCACTTTGTAGTCGTTTTTTTTTTTTTGAAAGTTGGTTGTTTTTTTTTGTAAAAAGTTTTTGTATTCTACATTTTTTTTTTCGGATGATATGATGAAAACAGAAGTGGTTCCAATAATAATAAATAACAAAACTGGGGATCCACCTGATAAACAAATTTACCGGCCGATATCATTGGCCACAACCACGGCGAAGGTCCTTGCCAGTCTTATGAACACACAGTTGAGCGAATACCTTCAAATACATGATTTGCAGTTGGTCATCAAACAGGTTGGGTTTGTAGACAAACTGCAAGTCAACGGAAATGGTAATTATTTGTTTGAAATAAACAGTAATAAGGTACTATACCGACAGGAAAACACCAATTTATCCCCTCCGTGGTCGCGACTTCTTTTTGCAAAAAGTTGACAGGTGTCAAGCTACATCGTGGGTGGTCTCGCGAAAATCGGAAACGTGTGTCGGAATCGACGACATCTCTAAATTTTTGTATGGGCGTAGTATATAAAAGTTACGTCATTGGAATCGCTATGAAATAAGCTAACACATTAAAAATTGATAAGCACCATTTTTCTTTGCAATATATCATCAAAAATCAGCGAAATCACGGAATGCGAATTTTCGCAGATTTTCGCAAATAAAAAAAAATAAACCGTCGGTCTATACGTTATTAACACAAAGATACATTGTATTACACTAATCAATTAAAATACCACACCATCCCATACAATTTTTTTCATACCACAGATTATGCACAGATTATTTCGCACAGCTGCGTGGTCAGCAATGAAACTGAATGGTTTGTTTACAGTAGTACTCCTGTGACTCTGTCAGCCATATCGCTGGTGTTACAATTTATATTCATAGCTTGGTTTATGTTCTTATTGTTCACAAGAGGCTGAACTGTTTAGTGTTAGTTTACGAGCACTTTGTCTCGAACAGAGACCACTTGAAAATGTCAACAAAAGAAAGCCCCTCAGAGTTTGGCTCACAGTGTATGTTCTGTTGGGTTTTTTTTAGATATAAATTTACATTTTACAGTCTGATGATATTACTAATCGATAAACACAATAAATAGGCATGCTGCCATACAAAAAAAAAATCAGAATAAAATCATAAAAATATACAATATTTGACGAATGAGGTACAATGAACTGCATTATTTATTTATTTTTATTTAAAATTAATTTTATTTTTTTTATAAAAAAAAATTAGGATCTTAGTTTTTTTTTTTTTTTTTAAAACGTTGCCCCACACTAGGAATTTCTCCTGTATCGTGGGTGCGTTTACAAACATTTGAACTCACATACACAAACAGCCAGACCCGGAACAAATACTTGTAGGTCATACAAATATTTGTTCCGTGCGGGAATCGAACCCGCGACACGCAGCGCAGCAGTCAATCGCTTAACCACTGCGCCAACCGTGCCGTCAAAACCATATCGAAACCATATTATTATGAAATAAGTATTTTCTATTTTGATTTCACGAGGAAAACGATTTTTATCGAAAATGTGTTTTTAAGATATATATTGTCCACCCCCGTCTGACAGATGACTCATCGAGTCATCTATAAAAATGTTTTATTTCATTTACATATTTACGCAAAATGTTATCGAATTTCACTAATAAAATACCAAATACGTATGTAGTAACGTATCTAAATCATGTTTCTAACGATATTTTGCCGTCACTAGTGTATTTTCTACTCACAACCAGCGGAAACGTACGGCATGACGCGTGAAATTGCTAACTATTTTTGATGAAATAACAAATTCTGTCCAAAATCTTTATTCAATACACAATGCAGCTATTGAAAACTGTTTATTAACAAAACACTGCCGCACTGACACCATTTCTCCGAGGACGTAAAAACAACTGAAGGCGTCTCCTCTGTACCCCTCATACAGCTCCGCCTGAATGTCTTCCTTATCTGGAGGGCGGATACGGAGCCTGCGGTGCGTGGAGTACCGGTGGCTCGCAGCAATGCATGCCTCGCGTAAAGTGGTCAGCCAGACCACCAGCACACCTGGCGCCGAGCACGTCCGGGCTGGACCGGCATTGCCACGTCACATATTTCGGACATGGCCCCTCGGAACCACTCCGCCTCATCCTTGATGTCGGCAGGCCTGTCCGGTGATGACACCCAGGCCTGCACGATCAAGGCTTCCAGGAGGAGCTCCGGGTCCAGCTCCTTCAGCGGCCACCGCGGACCATTCAGGGTTTGTTGAATCGGTGCGCCCGAGGTTTGGGCGGACACGTCAAACCCTATGTACCGATGATCGGAATAGGTTTCCACCCCCTCCATGATGCGCCGGTCAATGATACGCGGCGACAGAGTGGGGCTGGCGAACGAGATGTCCACCACTGATTCACCCCGCATCCGCACACACGTGGGGACAGAACCCCGGTCTAGGTCGACCAGACCTGTCTCTAGAGCCCAGTCCTCCACCATCCTGCCCCGTGTGTCCGTATACCGGGAACCCCAAGCCACGTTCTTGGCATTTAAGTCCCCGAGTACGATCACGGGGAGGGGATGGTACCCGACGACGACGACTCTCAACTCCTCAAGGGAGTTGTAGAACTCGGCAAGAGTTCGATTCGGAGAGAAGTAAACTCCTACTACGACAATGTCCCCGAATCGTGATGCCACGCAACCCCGTCCCCTCTTGACGGTCTCGAGGGACGGGGTTCCGGCGGCGGTAAATTACCTAATGTTAGAAGTAGCGAATGTGATATCATACTGAACGGAGAAAAACTGGAATTTATTAATAAAACGGTTTTCCTAGGAATCACTCTAGACGAGAAACTGCAATGGGGACCACATATAACCTCTCTTGCGGGGCGGCTAAGCTCGGCCGCTTATGCTATTAGAAAGATAAGAGAGCTAACAGATATAGAAACCGCGCGTTTGGTTTATTTTAGCTACTTCCACAGCATTATGTCATATGGCATTTTACTGTGGGGTCGGGCTGCTGACATTGAGTCCATCTTTATTTTGCAAAAGATATATACATCTTTTATGGGGTACTGTGTTAAATATTTCAACAAAATACCTTGTGATATATTGCAATTAAATGAGAGAAATTTTAAAACGCATATTAAAAGTACACTTTGTAAGCAAGCATATTACAAGTTAGAGGATTATATCCAGGACAGGAATGCTCCATAGGACAATCTAGAGTCTAGATAAAATCAAACTGGTTGCTATTTTTACCGTAAAATTTGTTATTTTTATGATATTGATTTTACATTCTGTGATTACCTATACTCATACACTGACTTATTATTTTTTATTTATTTATAAAAACATACCTTTACGATGTTTGTAAATATGTGAGCACCATGTATCTATCTCATAATTAAGTTATTTTTCATTGCTTAGTTTTTCATTCTTTTTACCTATTATGGTATAGTAATTTTATTCTATATTCCGTTGGTTTAGGTAGTTAAATAAAGGTAAACAAAAAAACCACGTGACGAGAGTAAACGACTAAACGTAATACCTGGCACTTCAGTTGGCATGCTACGTCACAGTTGTACTCTTCAATTTAGCAACGTTTTATTTCGTTGACGTTTAGAGAACATGTCTTTTTGGGCTCTTTACAATAGACAGATTACCAAAATAATATAGTAATATATAAATCTTAGTAAATAATTGTGCTCAAGCAATTACATCTACGAAGAGTAGATGACTAGAGTAAGTGAAGAGTAGAGTTTAACAGACACTAATAACAGAGGAAACTATCGTATTAACAATAAAATAAAATAAAATTGTAACTTATAGTTACAACGTATTTTTAAACAAGAAAGTGTCATCTATAAAAACCCTTTTTATGATTTGTTCACCTTTATTTAACTACCTAAACCTATGGAGTATAGGTGCATCGTCTTCACGTATAATCAGAGGCGGCTCGTGACATTTTTTTGTGGGGGTTCACTAAAAAAAGAAACGTAGAACCAGAGCTTACCATTTATTTTATTTGTAAAGAAAATCCATTCGGCGATCTTTATCGATTTTCATCAACGCGTTCATTGAACTCTCTAATAGATTTTTGATACGAAGTTTCGAGCGCCTTACGAATATCTTGACGGCCGATAGATGCCAATTGCACTTCACATAAGATATGAAATCGACATTGCGAATGTTTTTTCACTTTTATTGAAAGATGCGCTAAATCGTCAAGACCCGTTTCCGTCCATGCAGATTCACCACCACTGCCGGCTCACACCAGACATGGGAAACAAAATAATTTGTTGCTTTCTTCACATCCACACAACCAAGGTGTTTTGAAATATTGTTCAGGTTTAAAACCACGCGTAAAAGATTTATTTTTCGTAACACATTTTTGAGAAAGTGTAATTTCGGGACGTGGTGGTCCCTTAGCTTTCAGTTCGATACGCATTGCGAGAGTCTTTTCACAATTTTTAATAAAAGATACAATGTATTGTTCCATCTTTAATACAAATGTCGCGCACAAACTATTTTTAATAATTATTTAGAATAAACACTGCGAATCTACTGACAGCCGAGTTGAGCCGATCGTTTGTTTACATAAGATCGGCAACAGCGCATAGGCATAGATTCCCGCGCGCGGTCGCCTTGCGCCGTTTGGCAACGTCGCGCGTGAGCGGCGCTCCAAATTAGGCGGCTTATTTCTCATACAAAATCTTTTGTTTCACGCGTCGGACTGTGTCGATATTTCTCTTTCGCACTCATTGAATACAGTGCTAGAAATTGTACTGAACTTTGTTTCATAGGAGCGCAATCGCTGGCGCTCCACACGTTACAACTTGACGCCAAATGTACGCGTAGGAAATTGTTTTCTAATAAACTGCTATTGTATGCGTATGGGCATAGTAGAAAGAATGTATGTATAGGATTATAATAAAGAAATATAGATTATGCTATTTTCGTGGGAGTGCACTGCACCAGCGCTCTTTATGACGAGCCGCCTCTGCATATAATCATATAATTCTTGTACTCAAACAAAATATTGTAAAACATTTTTAAAAGAGTAACGGTGGAGTTTCTTGCCCATTCTTCTTCATACTCGTACTTAACTACCTTTTGAAAAAAAATAGAATAAAAAATAGAATTGATTCTAGTTGCCCAGAATCAATTCTATTTTTTGTTTTTGACGTTCAAAAGTGCCTCTTATGTGCCTATTTGAATAACATAATTTGACTTTTTAAAAGCAATGAAGAAAGCTGTGCTCGAAGTTTCCCTGCGTTATCTAATCAGGAATTAGGAAAATCAGAGGAGAACCAAGGGTGGCCCAAAGAATTTTAAAATTAGTGGGTGTGCTCGTAAAACGAGTGATGGGCAATGGCGTATTTTAAGAGCGGCCAACCCGACATACTTTTCATACAAACGCTCGTACGTGATTATGGCGTTGTAATCATCATGGTATCTATTCATATTTTTTCGCGATTTCAACTTTGGTCCCATTGTAAAAGTTGTTCATAATGATGAGTACAATGACCCCTTAAGAGATTTCGTGTATGAATAGATACACCTTATATATATACAGATAATTCAGCCCGCTGTATTGCCCTCTCGACCCGCGCCCGACGCGCACCCGCTGCCTGTGTATGTTGAGCTTAAGAGACTAGGATTCAAGAGCGAGCTTGAAAATGTTGTCGCCCCGCCTAGGATAGCCTAGGTTTTCTTTAACCATCCCTACGGATACACTCGTTGTGTTGTTAGGTATCTATGGAGCTTCCTTGACATTACTTTTTGTACGGCTCTTTGTGCTCTCTCTGCCGTCAGGATATAACCTTTCGTTGCAGCACCCCATGCAGAGATGCAATATCCTATGACCGATTGGCATATATAATGCAAAATACACCATTTTCAATAAATCGGCATTAGCAGAGTTTCGGAGGGATTTAAATATATGTATGAGGCGCAAAGTCCTAGTCGTGTACTCGTGACAGCGTCAAGTTGTTTTTTCCATGTAAGTCCGTCATCTATGTGGACTCTTAGGTACTTTATGTTGTCACTTCTAATTAGTGCTGAACAATGGCATGGTGCTGATCGGTTAGAGCATGAATGGGCAGTAATTGAAAAACTGTGTGACGGTGCGGTCTTGCGCCTAATTGCAAGTGGGATGTAGCAGGATTTGCATAGGTAAGGTTTTTAAGGTTTAGATAGATTTCATTATCATTATCACAGCAGAATGCCTTAGAAATAATTAAAATAGACTAACCAAGCTGTATCAACGTCAGTGTATTGTCTTACTTTTTTGACGGTGGAGGCGGCGAAACTGAGCCTTCCCGCTAGGCTTGATATATGCGGGCCCCGTTGGAGTTTGATATCTACTGTAAATTGTAATACCCAACAAAAACTGCTTATGCTTCAGTTTCATGCACATCTTTACCTAAGATGATATTGGGTCCTAGATTTCTAACATTTGGTAAGGCGAACTTTCTACATTTCATTTTCTTGGCGTTGAGTACTACGTCATTTGTCGTAAACCAATCCGTAACCATGGAGTGTGCACTGTTTATGCCGTCAAAATCTTATCTGTTCCACTTTAAAGATAAGAGAGGTATTATCTGCAAACAGTACAACGTCACAGATACCCTTTAAATAAAATGGTAAGTCATTGATATTCACCAAGAATAAGAATGGACCCAGTATTGAGCCTTGAGGTACACCTAACTGAACTGGTAGGCCCGAAGATTTCCCACCATTTAGATCTACAGATTGGAACCTATTACGTAAATAGGAATCTGAGAGCTTCGTTTGCACACCGTAATGACGTAGTTCACGCAAAAACGTGTCATGGTGTATGCAATCAAAGTCTATAGAGAGATCACAGAAAACTCTAATAGCATTTTGCGAGTTCTCATATGCGTTAAATATGTGTTTCAGCTGAGCAACACCCGCATCTGTAGTCGAACGACCTTTTGTAAAGCCAAATGAAGGAGGCTATTTAGATAAAAATGTCTTCGTGACTGCTTGAGTATAAATTTTTCAAATATTTTGCTAATAGGCTTGAAATTGCCAGTCGTTTCTATTTTAGACTTTATTGGTCTTCATGAGGTCAGGAAAAGTTCCTAATCCTAATTTAGTCATTATTATTAATCGTATTACTTGTATCTTTAAAGGAGAAAGGTTCGTGGCTAAATAATAACAGTAGAACGGGTCGATTGAAGGTTAAGCTACGCTTGCCGACGTCCGCGTCGGTGCGTGAATGGGTGACCATCTATTAGATATCGAGATCCCTCCGTGCCTCAGAAAGCACGTTATGCCGTTGGTCCCGGCTGTCATTTGTACATCTTTGACAGTCGTTATGGGTAGTCAGAAGCCCGAAAGTCTGACAACCAGTCTTACCAAGGGGTATTGTATTACGTAGTAACTGGGTTTGGTGGTCAGATGGGCAATCGCTCCATGTAAAAACTGTTTCAAAAAAGAAAACAACCAAAGTCGGTTGTTTTTAGGGTTCCGTACCTCAAAGGGAAAAAACGGAATCCTTATAGGATCACTTCGTTGTCCGTCTGTCTGTCTGTCTGTCAGTCTGTCAAGACCATTTTTCTCAGGAACGCGTAAAGGTATAAAGTTGAAATTAATAACAAATACGTAAGTCTATGGTCCCTTGAAGCTCTAAAAAAATCAAGCTTCCAAGTCAACGCAATAAAAAAATACGGCGATATAAGCGACATATTTCGATACTCGCAAATAAATCAAAACCTATAGGGTACTTCCCGTTGACCTAGAATCATGAAATTTGGCAACAAGCAAGGTCTCACAGCACAAGTATAGGAAAGTCCTAAAATTGTAGATTCGTATTTTTATGACATAAAATAAAAATTGCGAATATCTCGCACATAAATCAAAACCTATAGGGTACTTCCCGTTGACGTAGAATCATGAAATTTGGGCAGAAGCAAGGTCTCACAGTACAAGCAAAGGAAGAAGTCCGAAAATTGTTAATTTGTAGTTTTATCACATAAAAAAAACATTTTTTGCGATTACAAACTTAAATTTTCAGTTGGAAAATTGACCGTGGAGTATATCGATGTATATGGGAGAACATGTTTTTCAACTAAAATGTTAAGTTTGTTTTAAGGATAATCATCCTAACTACGGAACCCTTCATTGTGCGTGGTCCGACACGCACTTGGCGCGTTTTTTTTTGTATTTATTTTTCACGTTTTAGTGGGTCAGTTTGTAATTTATCTAAGTTACATTAGCCTAATGTCAACTGCTCATCATCTTTTACAAAATAATGCTTTTCCCGTTGCGGACGTTAATTGTTGAGGAGTTCTGGTAAGAACCCGGAGAACTGCCACTCACCATATGCATTGTGACGAGCTTCAATTGCTTAGCAACCATATCGAATCGCAACCAACTTATTTTAAGGTGAATCTGCAGAGGTAGCCCGCGAAATTCAAATTTTCTTAGGTTTTTTCCAATTTGCAGGTCAGGTTGTATCTTGATCAAAATATGATTCGCGACTAAAATACCCAAATCGCCTATAAATTTGATGATTTCTCTCGATTTTAATGGGATCCCATCATCAGATTCTGACTTGGTGACAATGGGTAGTCCCATTGTCAGGATTTTCAAAATCGGTCCACAAGTGACGGACTACATATTTATAACCTCCTCTTTTTTGGAAGTCTGTGAAAAATACTGATATCCAGCTGCCTCCGGTTAGACGAACGCCGACCTCAACATGGTTGGGAAATGGCTAGGCAGATGATGATTACTTGCATCTCTTACGAATTGCTCCATCTATTCGAACTTACTGAAACTAGGTGCGTACAGAGCTTTGTTCGATATGTTAGAAGGTAAAATTAGCTATGCTCCACAAGATGGCAGAGTTGTGATGCTGATGTAGTTTCGCTATTCGACAACAGATGACGTAGTACGAACTTGACTGTTTCCTGTTTGAAATCAAATCAGCTTTCTAAGGATTGGTGATTGGTTGGTGCCTACCAGTCAGAGTCTGCGAACGACATTGTGTGAATAAATTGCGATCGTTTCATGATCATTGAACAACATAACCCTAATTTTTTTTTCAATATTTTTTCCTGTTGTTAAGCAGCGCGATGTTCAGTTAATATATTGATAAGTTAACTATTCATTTAACAACATTTAATAATTTCTTTATCAATGTGATCGTAAAATAGAAGACGAGTTTCTTTTGTTCTTCGTTTATTGTTTTCGTGTTCGTTTTGTGAGTACAATTTTTTTTTAAAATAAATACATTTTCCTAAAATACATTTTCTTTATATAATTCACACTATGATGATTTGAGTAACTAGGAATTATAGGTGAGTAGGTACTGAGTTTACTTGGGGCCTCAGAAATATAACAGCTGTTATTCCTCTGAGTATGGATCCATGTTGAACTCTCGTTAGAGAGTAGAATATTCCTTGATGTTGAATAAGCATGCATGACACAAAATATTTCGGCGGGAAATTTATTAAGTCATTGTTTATTCTTTTTTCGTTTCTTCTTAGTTCTTTCTACAAAGTTATATGCTCTCTGCTTTGTACTAATACAACCTTGAAACATCATTCATGTTGTGGTGTTATCAACACAACATGAACGATGTTTATGGTCACCCATCATTTCACAGACTAAATAAAATAAAATTTATTTAAAAGTCTCATAATATTAATAAGTGAGTAGGTAGTACTTACTTATTTGTATTTTTAAAATGCTCTTCTACCCTGCCCAAAGTTTATTTATTTATTGCCTATTGTAATTTTCAGTAAACTTGTTGATTAGTTCTATTGGTTTTTCTGAACTTATGGTTTAGAATACTATGTTTTATACCTACTTAGCTTAGTTTAATCTACAATTAATTTTATTTACAGGATCAAAGTAACCATGGATGAAATACAAGTTGACCCAAAGCTTTTTGTCACATGCCGGTTATGTCTTGAAGAATTAGGACAGTACCAGATAGTACCCAGTGTGCAGCAGCAAATTAAACACTGCTTTGGTATAGAAGTAAGGAGTGTCCACTCACACTTTAATGTCTCATATTTCTGTTATTTCTGTAATCTAGCTTCCATACTTTTCAAAGGTCTACTTTTGAAGGGACTTTTGTGATTATCTATGTTTAGTCCAAAAAATTCTCTTAATAAATTGATGTTTAGTTATTTTTGACTTGAGAACATTATGTAGGTATTCCAAATAATTTTAAATATCTAATTTCAGGTTGAGCCGTTTGATGGTCTGCCACAACTAATATGTACGAAGTGTAAGGAGGTTTTAAACAAGTTCCACACAGTTAAGACCACATTCTGTGAGAAGCAAACTGACTTGAGAATCAAGGCGATAAAAAAGGATGTAAGTTCTCATAAACTTTAATTACTCATCATGTTTTTGAGCATGTTCCCTGGATTCACAAATGGTTGCCATGGTCTATAATTCCTCATTCAACATGTACTTACTACAACCTTGTCAAGAAAGATTTAATGTTATTTTACATAATAATACAGGATGAAGAATTCACTATTCTTCTAGTTTCGGATTTGGTCATAGAGAAATTACCGTTTCAGTACTTATATAAAGTTATTGTTGTTTATACTTAAACATATAATATTATTGCAAAGTTTGAATTCACAAATTTATTTATTTATTTAAACTTCTCACACACAATAATGTACAAAGGCGGACTTAATGCCTTAGGCATTCTCTACTGGGCAGTCAACCAATAAATCTCTTCTGTAACTTTCTATAGTGTCACTCTACTTTTCTTGCTGACTGAATTTATTATTAACAAGCTAACCCAACAGGTGTTGTCCTGTCCAATTTTCCATAATTCATAAAAAAATCCCATAGAAAAAAGCATGTTCAGTTTTTCTCCGAATTAAACATTTTTCAGAAAATTTCCCTAAATTTCTTTCCTTATAAACCTAATTCGAACTATTAAGAAAATTTATATTAAAAAAAACATAAATAGCCTAATCGGTACAGCCGTTCTCAAATGATGCGCTTACCAATGAACAGCATTTTATTTATTTTTAATTATTGATTATTAATTAAGGCGAGCTTCCCCATAATCGTCGTTTTGTATTGTGTTTTATTCGTATTATCACGGATTTAAATTAAAAAAAAAAATCTATATACTTAAATGTATAAATAAAAAGATAAGTCCTGACTGACTCATCAACGCCCAGCCCAAGCCCTTGGACCTAGAAAGCTGAAATTTTGTACAAAGGTTTCCTTTATAATGTAGACAAGGAATAAGACAGAATTTTTTGAAATTATAATTCTAAGGGAGTTAAATAGGGGATGAAAGTTTGTATGGAAAATCGTCATTTTTGTAGTTTCAACCATGAAAATTGGTGTTTATCATTCTGGTAAAAAATAAAAACCACGTGTTTTCAGTGTTTTTGGGAAATCAGCCCCTTCTTTTTTTTTTGGGTAATTATCAAAAAACTTCTCCCGCTTTGAGCGGAGCGGGAGGGCGTGTCAGACTTTTACTGACTAAAACCCACCCGTTTTCCTTCAGATGCCTGTGTGCCAGGGCCATGATATCCCTTTCGGACAAACTCGCAACCCTGGCAGGCATTAGCCCTACCGGACCCCGTCAGTTGGTGCTGAGATCTCTTTGAAGCGCGCGTGGAACACAAGGCGCCGTCGACCCGGGCCTGGTCCTTATCGGACGGCGAGCTACCTATCGCTCACCGTCCGCAAGCCCCTGCCTACGGTGTCCGGGAATCGGCCTGCGACTCCCGACTTCCAGGACGTCTCCCGTGGCGACTAGGGGCGTGAGGGCGCGAATTTTACCTAAAAAATTTCGTAGAATTTCCATCTTGGATTTACATTTTGACGTTACTATCGGCTTTAGCACCCTCGAAAACTATGAAAACGATACCCATGATGAAAAATGAGAAAAATACGCAGCCGCCATCTTGGATTTACAATTTTGACCTCACGATTGGCTTTAGCACCCTCGAAAACTATGGAAACGACACCCATGACGAAAAATGATGGCGGCAATCTCTCCTGTGTGCATGTTGGTTCTTGTCTTGTTGTGCAGACTATCGGAAAAAAATCCCGATTTAAGCGAATGGTGTCTGTCTTTTGCGTTTTTAATGTTCGCGACAAAAGTAGCGAATTATTTGGAATATGTTAAAATTAACTTGGGATATTGAAATGTTTGCAACAAAGACTGTGCGAAATTCGGATAAATATATTATGTTTATTCCAATTTGTGTTTGTCAAATGCCACCTAGTAGTTAGGCCACTAAATACCACAGGCAAAAGGAGACGTTCACGAAATGTATGGAGCTTGGTACTAATATAATTGAAAATTTGAACAGCCTTCTGACCTATATTGGCTGAAAGAGAGTAATTATTTTGATGTCTTTATGCATTTAATTTGTATTTACAGCCGCCCGTTTTTTTTAAAACAAGTGTTGAAAAATAAAATGTTTGCATTACTAACTACAAACATTATTTATATTTTAGGGATGGCAGCCCTATGGCAAATGACATGATAAATTATGTCATGTCAATTTGTACTAGCATTGTATGACAAAACAGTTTTATCGCTCAAACTGTGATAAAATGTGTGACTCAAGTCATGTCACAGTAAGCCGTGCTCGCCCCGCAGAACTCCGCTTGACATTAACAGCTTTGACTTTTTTTCGACACGTTTTGTTATTGAATTTCATGATAATCAATATTTTTGTCTTAATTTCATGGAGCTGCAGCTAAAATTATAATAAAATCTTGTTATAAATAAATAAGAAATAAAACAAGTAACATTTAACTTTTCTTCATATTTGACAGAGACTAATAATTACGTTGCTAGGCACCACACAAGGGGCAGCGCACGCAGGCGCGGACTGACCAAAAACAAACCACAAACTATAGTTTGCTTTCAATGAACTCTAACACCCTCCCTCAATGAAAGCAAACTTCTATGTCTAATAAACACAAAAATAAAAAACTTATTCAATCACGTAACAACAAAATTAAGAAATCAACAAACAAAAAAAAATATTTCTAGCAAGGCTTACTCTCCTTGAGCCATAGACAAAGGCAAATTTCTTCAAATACACCCCTGTTCAAAGGCTTAGTACAAACATCAGCTAATTGATTGCTAGAGTTTATATATATTAAGCTAACTATACCTTTGTTGACTTTATCCCGCACAAAATGCATCTTTAAATCGATATGTTTTAACCGTTTATGATGCTCAGGGTTTTTAGCAACATGAATAGCGGATTGGTTGTCAACATAAACTTTGAAGGTATCGCAACTTAACCCTAATTCCCTCAGTAAATTTCTTATCCAACATCCCTCAGTTATTCCTTTACCTAACGCAACATATTCTGATTCAGTAGATGATAATGCGACACACTGTTGCTTAACACTACACCAAGACACTGTACACCCATACACTTTCAATATACATCCCGATGTAGATTTTCTATCATCTTGATCTCCAGCCCAATCTGCATCGGTATATACTATAAGCTCTTCTTTTCCATCTTTTCTGAATATTAACTTGTAATCCAAAGTTCCCTTAATGTATCGGAGGACACGCTTTAGTGCATTCCAAAGTTGTTCACTTGGATATGCTTGATATCTACTAAGATAGCTAATAGCATAGCATAGGTCAGGCCGTGTCCCCAGTAAAGCATACATAAGACTTCCTATTAAGGCTCTGCATCTGTTTTCCAAATTTTTGTCTTCTGACTTTCCTTTCTTTATTATATCCGTTCCAGATTCAATAGGAGTACTAACTGCATTGCAATCTTGCATTTTATATTTTCTCAGCAATTCTTCCAAAAATTGTTTTTGATCAATTTCAATAAAATCTTCTTTCTTATTTATATGAATTCCTAAATATTTCAAATTGTCCTTTCCGAGTTCAGTCATACGAAAATCAGCCTCCAAAGCTTGTTTGAACTCCTCTATCCATTCCTCATTGTCTCCAAATATCATTATGTCATCTACGTAAACTAGCACGTAAAATCGTTTACGTTCTCTATAGTATAAACAATAATCGCTCTTGCTTCTCACAAAAGATTGTTTAACCATAAAACTATCAAATTTGTCATTCCAATTTCTAGGTGACTTCTTCAGACCATAAAGCGACTTGTTTAGTTTAAGTACTTTATCATTGTATCTCTCAATTCCCTGGGGTATTTTAATATAAACGTCTTCATGTATATCCCCATACAAGAATGCGCTTTTTACATCCATTTGTAACAAATTTAGCTTATATCTGTTAGTTATAGCTAAAAGAATTCGTAGTGTTGGTAATTTCGCAACTGGAGCATAGATTTCTGCAGAGTCAAACTCATCTTCCTGTTGAAAACCTCTTGCCACTAGTCTAGCCTTGTATGTCTCGTGGCCTTCTTCTCCCCTTTTAATTTTGAAAACCCATTTTCCTTCAACTATCTTTTTGTCTTTGGGAAGTGTTGCTTCTGTCCAGGTGTTGTTGAATTCCAGAGCTTGTAGTTCTCTCTCTATGGCACCTTTCCACTGATCAGCATCTTCTCTCTCCATTGCCATCTCATAAGTTATCTCATCGTCTTTCTTCGCAGTAAATGTATAGTAATCATCAAACCTTTGAGGTCTCCTCACGAGTCTTGTTCGTGTTCTTTGTTGCTGTATAATTTCATTTTCAGCTGTTGGCTCAACTGTGTCTTCTATATCAGAATGCGAATCGTTGGCTTCATAAAACATTTCTTCATTACTATCTCGAAATTGACCCGTTTCTTCCCGTTGTGTGAGAATTTCGTCATTTTTTGCATCTGTCAATTCTCTTGCGCTGTCATCATCTATTATTTCTTCAAGACTGTCTTCAAACGTAAGACCTTTATCGTTATCCGTTTCACATTCATTAAAAACGATATCTCTATGAATACCGACATATTTTGTGTTAGGATTCCAGACTCTGTAACCTTTTGTGTGAAGTTCATACCCAACAAATATACCTCTTTGACTCTTTGCATCCCATTTCCTTCTTTTCTCTTTTGGAATATGCGTATATACTACGTCGCCAAATACATGTAGCTTTGTAATGTCAAACTCCTTATTGTAAAGAACCTCAAAGGGTGTTTTTCCTTCAATCTTAGATTTTCCAGTTCGATTAATTACAAACACCGCTGTGTTCACCGCCTCAGCCCATAGGCTCTTCTGCAAATCTTTTGCTTGAAGCATAGTTCTTGCTGCTTCAACTATAGTTCTCATTTCTCTCTCAATTCTACCATTTTGTTCCGGTGTGTAAACCACAGACTTTTCATGAATTATTCCTTTGCTTAACAACATATTTTCTACCTGTTTATTAATGAATTCCGTTCCATTATCTGATCTAATTCTTTTAATTTTTACATCGAACTCATTCTCAAACTGTTTTAGAAACCCTTCAATTTTTTGTATTGTTTCAAGAAATACACATATCTGTAACTGCTATACTCGTCTTTTATCAAAAGAAAGTATTTAGAATCTCCTAAAGATTCTTCTTCCATAGGTCCACAAAGATCCATATGAAACAGCTCCCCTGGCTTATTTACCCTACTGCTGCTATTATTGAACTGAATTCGGCTCTGTTTCCCCTTTATGCAGTCTACGCATTGATCAATTTGCTCTCCACTATATTTTATTTTATTTTTATTTAATATGTCTTTGACATAATTAAAATTTTGATGCGCGAGTCTCTGATGCCATGTGTTTATATTACTGGCGATTAAGGCATTTGCATCTCTTTCAATTTTAAGTTTCATGATGAAACTTCTACCTACCCTTTTAGCTACTAAAGCTACCTGGCCGTTTTTCAATGTATCCATATTTGACACCCATTTATATCCCTTGTCCAAAGCGGATACTACTGAGAATAGGTTGACCTTCAAACCTGGCACATATATGGCGTTTATCAAGGCACCGGGAGTGTAACTGCTACCGTCATACATATGTACGTTTATATTTCCTATTCCTTCTACTTTTAAACTACTGCCATCACCTATTTTAACAAATTGAATTGCCTCTCGTAAGCTACTAAAAACGCTTTTATCTCCAGACATATGTTCACTTGCGCCTGTGTCCATTATAAATTCACGATTAATATAAGCATCGTGGACTGTAAGAGCATTTAGCTGTGATGGACTCATACCCTCTCTCTCAGTTTTATTCTTTCGCTTAAAGCAATCTTGAAACACGTGACCTGTTTTACCACAGTAATTGCATTTTCTTGATTTACAGTCTCTTCTGAAATGTCCTTGCTTTCCACACTCAAAGCAAGTTACATCTTTCTTAGTAACTAAAGCTGTATCTGCCATTGTGTTCTCTACCTCTCTCGCAATAACTCGTTCCTCTTCAATTAGTAAACGAGCAGTCAAACTCTGTAAAGTTTGCTTCTCAGGTGTGACAGATTCCCACGCTGACAAAAAATGTTTGTAAGTATCCGGTAAACTCATTAAAATCTTGGCTATCACCATTTTCTCTGGCATCTCCTCTTTTTGTACCCTGAGTCTGTTCACGACCTCTTCTACTACTGCTATAAATTTGGCCATTGGTGGTTCGAATTTTAAGTTAAAAAACTTTTGCTGGTTCAGATGTATGCTGCACTCACTTTGACTCTCGAAAATTGTATTCAACTTACTCCACATTTCGCAAGCGGTCTTACATGTCATGAGATAAGTCAATATATCCTCTTCTACTCTAGTTACAATTAGCTCCTGAGCTTTATTATCCTTTTCTTCATCTTTCTCTGGCTCCTTCGATATAACATTATACAGCCCCTTCGCCTTCAGTATAATTGTCATTTGGAATTTCCATGTCAACCAATTTTTGCCGGTCAAGTCATCAATCAAGACTACTCTATCCGAATCCTTCTTTGAAGCCATCTTTTTTTTTTAATTCCTCGCCTATAGGTACTTACTATTATACTCGTATTCTGTTCTTCTATCAGCTCTTTCTTTAACACAGTTAAACTTATTTCATCTCTTCCCCTTTTTTTAAATCGTAGTTGTTCGGAGTTTCTGGGCCCATAACCTGTTATAAATAAATAAGAAATAAAACAAGTAACATTTAACTTTTCTTCATATTTGACAGAGACTAATAATTACGTTGCTAGGCACCACACAAGGGGCAGCGCACGCAGGCGCGGACTGACCAAAAACAAACCACAAACTATAGTTTGCTTTCAATGAACTCTAACAAATCTCAAAGTATTTAATAGAAACGGAAACTTTAGCCACATTTAAATTAATTATATTGCATAGAAATGAATAAATAAAGACTATGTGCGTTTTGTTTGTGTTGAAACACTTTTCACTTTTTCACAAAAAACGGGCAATCTAAAAATCAGATTTAACTATAATCGAGTAGCATAATAAATAAGCTTTCTAATAAGGTACAGACGCCAGCAGATCAAGCTACCCGAAACTGTCAAATTTTCCCAATCAACCTTGAACCTTATGCTGTAGGATTAAAGTTGAAAATCCATTGAAGAAATTTGACAGATTGTAGTAGCTTAATGTGCTGGCGTCTGTACATCACATTAGCGTTTAAAAATCTTCGGAATATTATACCACTTTTGACCTCTCCTTTCAATGGTAGATTTATTGAATGACGAGCGGTGCGAATTTCACTATGAACTTCTATAAGTACAAACTTTCATCCCGTATTTAATCCCTAAAGAATATACAAAAATCCTTTCTTAGTGCTAACTTTCGTTGAGAAAAATTTCATGCTTCCTGGATTCAGCGGTATAGGCTGTAAATTCATTCATTCACTTCCTGACAGACATTAACAATGTCTGTCAGGAAGTGAATGAATGAATTTAAGAAATGTGATGTGAAGAATCTGATGCTGTCTTCTCAGTCGCTTCCTCATCCGATGGGCTTAAGTTATGCCACTTGCTCTCTCCTTGCTGCTATGTCCTCTGCCAACTGTAATGCTTTCTGTGAAGGTGTTCCAGCAGCCTCCTTCAGTGCCAAATGTTCTAATTTTCCTATCATAAATTGGAGTGAAAACGGAGCAAATGCATGTAGACGAAATTGCTTTCAAATATTCCAAGTATTTGGAAAACAAAACAACAGAATTAAGGTTCGTGCAGACAGGCGCGACGCGTCATCGGTAGAACAATTTCCGTGAAGTTTTTATAGAAATTGTTCCACCAGTGGCGTCGCGTCGTGTCTGTCTGGACGAGCCTTTAAAACTTCACAATGACATATGCCAATGCCGAAACATGTTTTGTGACGTCACAGTTGTTTATGCGTTCGCTAAGTCTGCGAATGAATTTGTATAATATATTATACAGAATATTGACAAAAAGACTCGATGGTCTGGCCGTTTTATTATACCTAAGTCAAACCTTAATAATTATGGATTAGTGAAGCCTGACCTCTAAACGCCAAAAGGCTTAGGTTTAATCAAATCTGGGCCTCGAAATTAGTCCTTTATTAAACAATAAGTCTTACTTGTTCTTGGTTTCGACTTAATTACCTGGGGGTCTACTCCAAAGCGATAATCCGAAGTATCTAATGTATATTATATAACTTCCAAAGTTTCCTTTTTTGACTTTGAGGCCTTACCCGACTTCAAGTAACATTTTTGACTTTGGCTTATCTCTTTGACTGCCCTTTCTGCTTTTCAATGTCGTATTTGGCGCCAGTACAATATGTCGTTGAACACAATACAATATGTAAATCATATTGTAGGTAACTCTTACTTACAATTATGTAAGCACAACTATGTAATTTACGGGCAATTGTGGGTTGCTTTTACTGTCATCCGTTAGACCAGTGTTGGGCGAAATGTAATCTAACTACTGATTACTAACTACGATTACATAAAGTAATCAGTAATCATAACTACGAACTACATAAAAAAATCGAAAAAGTAGTTACAAATTTTGACTACTAACTACAAATTGTAGTTACAATCACGATTACTTGATTACTTTTTATAACTACAGATTTAAAATGATGTCGCGTCATTAAATAAAACAAAAAAATCACGTTTGTTGTATGGGAGCCCCCTTAAATATTTATGTTATTCTGTTTTTTAGTATTTGTTGTTATTGCGGCTATAGAAATACATCATCTGTGAAAATTTCAACTGTCTAACTATCACGGTTCATGAGATACAGCCTGGTGACAGACGGACAGACAGAGAGTCAGGGCGGAGCCTTAGTAATAGGGTTCCCGTTTTGCCCTTTAAGTACGGAACCCTAAGAACAGAATAAAATAAATATTTAAGGGGGCTCCCATACAACAAACGTGTTTTTTTTTGCTCGTTTTTGCTCGATATTGATAACGGCAACAGGTAGACGCTTGAAATATTCTCAGAATATTTAGTTATATATTCACTTTAAAAATAAATAATTAAATTAAAATAAAACAAATATTTAAGGGGGGATCCCATACAACAAACGTGATTTTTTTGCCATTTTTATAGATAATGGTACGGAACCCTTCGTGCGCGAGTCCGACTCGCACTTGGCCGGTTTTTAGTATTTCTTGTTATAGCGGCAACAGAATTACATCATCTATGAAAATTTCAACTGTAACTATCACGGTTCATGAGATACAGCCTGGTGACGGACAGACAGACAGACAGACAGACGGCGGAGCCTTAGTAATAGGGTTCCCTTTTTACCCTTTGGTTACGGAACCCTAAAAAGACGCTTGAAATATTTACAGAATATTTAGTTATAAATTAACTTTAAAAATAGATAATTAAATTAAAATAAAACAAATATTTTATCCCATACAACAAACGTGATTTATTTGCCGTTTTTATAGATAATGGTACGGAACCCTTCGTGCGCGAGTCCGACTCGCACTTATTTGTTTATTTATTTGATTCGCAAATAATTTGAATTAAGTTGATGTTTGCAGAGTAATTTTATTTTTTTGATTACATGTCAATAAAAGTAATTAAGATCTGATAAGTATAGGTACATAATATCTACGACTTTAATCCTTGCATTTGATTATTCATGAAAATAAACATAGGTAGTGCAATAAACGGATTTTTTTATATGCAGCCATATTCCAAAACACATATTACTACACATTACATGTTTATTTAATTGCAAAATATAAGTTAATAAAACTTAAATAATCAGTAGTTATAACTACTAGATTGCAGCAATCAAATTAACAACTACATGATGTAGTTTGATTACTGTAGTTAAGTTACATGTAATCATAACTGCATGTAGTTAACTACTTTTAATCGTAATTAGTAACCAGATTACAAAATTGTACTTAACTACGCCCTACACTGCCGTTAGTTAAGAGTTCCATTCTAAATCGGTTGATACAACTAGCAAAATAACACAAATCAATATGTTTTTATTTTTCCTCAGGAAATATTCTGTATCCAGCCACAACAAGACACTGTCAGTTCAAGCCAACCAGCTCCTGAAATCATAGAACCACACCAACCAACTGAAGAAATAACCAATGAACCAAATAAATCTAAAAAGAAAAAGTCGAAAAGGAAAAGACTGATACTAGAATCGTCTTCATCTAGTGATTACGATTCGGAACAATCACTCCAAACTTTAAAACATCAAAAAAAGAAATCCTCAAGACGGAGAGGTAAAAGTCCAATGCCATGGGAGACAGATTACAAGAAATTGATATCATGTAAGCTGTGCAATAGTGTTTGGTCGAATAGAAAATCTCTTGCGGTTCATAACCGTGTTCATGAACTCCTCAGGGAACGATATAAAAATATATTCAACAAACAATGTACAGTCAATTTGATCAAAATTGATGAAAAACCTAATATAACGGGATTGAGTAACATGGTAGTTCACAGTAGCAACAAAATTATTGCACCTGGTAACTCTTATTTTTATACCATTTATTCAAAAGATGTTGCTAGTACTAACAGTAATTTCCCTCAAAATGAAGACAACTCTTTTAGTCGAGAGTCTTCAGATGGTGAGGAAATTGGTTTTAAACCAACACAAAGAAAAGCACGTCTTATATCGAGAAGTTCCAATGAAACGGTTGTTATAGAAAGCAAAAGTAACAAATTGTTATCTAATGAAGAGGGCCCTAAAAGTACAGTTCGAAATAGTATTGACGGTCCAGTAAATAATGATCAATGCATAAACATTGATGATTCATCTGACAGTGAATCTGACCAAGGTAAATTGGAGAAGAGTGGAAAGGTGAAGCAACCCATAGAGGCAAAACTTGGTGATTATAAAATAATACAAGGAATTATATCCATGTGTGTTAATTCATACCATAAGAAAAATGAATCGGCGGAGGTTGATAATATGTTATATATGAATGTTAACCAAAACAAAAAAAAAGACAATATTCCCATAAGCAATGAATCTCAACTAAAACATAAAGTATTAAGCATTGGAAGAAAAACTATTAATAAACAGGGTTTCAATTGTACTGGTTTACTTCGGTATATGGAGCATAAAAGTCTTGAAATTGTGTGGATGGCGAAAGCACAGTCGCTGCATCCTAAGGACACAAATTACATACGAATTTTAACAAAACTACGCGGCGACTTGAACTTAGATGATGACCCTGGATGGGTTAACGTATCTGAAGCGCGTCAACCGAAGCCATCTGATGCGGTACCAGTCAATAATTCTATTAAAATTTCTGTCTCTAACAATTTAAGCAATGTTCCAGTGAGTAATGATCCTACAGCAGCAAAGATTGGAACAAGTATGCTACCAAACATTGAAACAAGTCAGCTAGAACAAATTAACAACCAGGCTAAATTGGATGCAATGCCAGCCATGTTGTCATATCTAGATAGTAAAGCAAGTACTTCTGATTCAAAAAAACTGTTAAATGCCAACCCTGTAGCAAATCCCAAACAATTACCAAAGAAATTGGGATTATGCAATGAATCAAGATCTAATAAAACAGTTGCCCAACAAAGTATAATATGCCATACTACTAATGATGATAGTAACTTCTGTTTGCCTATCATTACTTCTACTACTTCCTTGGCAACTATTCCAAATAAAGAACAGGTCCAAGATGCTAATAAGAAAAATAGCGTTACTTCTGAAGAGATTAATAAAACAGTAACAACTGCCCCAAGAATTAAAGTGACTTCTGAAGAGATTAATAAAACAGAAAAAACTGCCCCAAGAATTAAAGTGAAGCCAGCATCGGAGTTAATGTCAGAAAGAACTTTAGGTAGAATGAAAGAACAAACAACGACTGTTACTAACAGTAACATGTTCGTAAGTCAACTTTGGCCACACCAACCGTTAAATGTTTTTGTTCCAAATATTGCACCACAGATGCTAGTTACCAGTCCACCATTACATATTCTACAAATGCCAAGTCTTAATGCAAATACTGCCTATCAACCAATGCCTGGTCCAATGGCATCAAATATTAAACCTGAGTATGTAATACTTGATACAACTGATTTTCCAAACACAAAAACAGAATCACCCATTAAGTATGTGAAGGATCTTTTGCAGTTGCACAATATATTTTTATTAGATCCCCATGAAACAACAAACAATTTTATTTGTCTTATCAAATTTAAAGTTGTATTCAAGCAAGACCATCAAAAAGACTCACCGGTAATACTTTGTCTGTCATTATCATGTTTTAAGAATACTTTCACTTTCCAAGTTAGAGACAGAAATCAGGAGATCATAGATATGACAAAAATATCTGCTAATTGGCAATGGGAAATACTTCAAACATATCGTGGAGATGTTAGCAACAAAGTGTTACAAAATGCTCGAAAGTTTGGTCAAGTAACATATGACTTGACTAATAATTTATTTTGCTTGCTCAAAGCAATCAACTGTCGTAAGCCTTGTTGAGGCCTTTTAAGGTTTTTTGAACTAAGAGCGATTGCTTTGTTGTTAAGTATATTTCGGTGATTAATACTTTCAGTTAAATAATGGCTTCAGACAAAGTTTAATACCACAGCTAACGGCCGGCAGTGCACCAAGTGGATGCTTACTGTATTTAGGAGTGGTCCTGCACTTGGTGCGGTCTATTGCTGTTATACTTGGTGGTATTTAATATGTACTGTTTTATCTTTATTGATTTATTTGATTTACTACATTCGATTGATGGCAGATTTTTTGAATTGATCGATTGTTTTGTACGTATTATTCATGGTGTAAGTATGGGTTAATATAGAATAGAATACTCTGTTTTGATGTTTACCATATGAATCTAGCATGCAACTATGCTTAACCGCTAAGGGTCCCCGCACACGGGCCACCGGCCACCAACCACAAAACGACGCCACCGGCATATTTCCTGTAATTTTCATACATTTTATATGGACTCTCCGCACACGGTTGACGCCGGTGGCCGCCACATGCTACGTATACTATACGTAAACTAGCTTCTCGTGGCGGCGTTTGTGGCTGTGGCGTGAAGCCCGTGTGCGGCGACACTTAGGTAGGATTGAGATTATGCCGATGTGCTTTTAAGATTTTGTTTATTTGGAGGGCATACGCGCTAGAGGAAGACGCATTCTTATTTGTTTAGTTCACTTTCACACTCCAGCTAGTTTGCTAATCCATTGGTGTTTACTAAGATATTTTTAGTATATTACAAACCTGAAAATAGTTTGTTAGGTAGAAGCTTTTTCTCTGTGGAGTATTCTACTCATGTGCTTCGGCGACGACTGATCGCAAGCGTCGACGCTCGAGCATGCTCGCGACAGCCCGCGTGGCTTTCGAAGAATATACACGAACGCATGCCGTACGGAGATAAATCTTGCATACTATTTTCAACTCCCTTTTAAGTTTATTATCAACTGATTAATGAAAACTTCTCGATCACCTTGACTGGCTGACCCTTAGCGGACGTCAATAACGTTTGAACAATTCATATTTTTCAGGTGACTTCTTAAATATGACATGTATTTGTCTTTTTCGGCTAGAAATTACTATCATTCCTCTTGGATGCTTAGGGGATTCCAAGTTTAGAACTGCCGTTCTAGGTTGTTTATAGTCTGGCTGAAAATTGGCCATTTATGATAAGCCACTTGTTAGGTTAGGTACTATAAGTATGTTATGTTATATCCTTACATATAGTTTGTTCTTACTAATGTTTCCATTGTAGTTTTACAAAGTAAAACAGTTTTCTTTATGTAGGTTCATTATAATAGTGACTGAACAACAGTTCAAATGAAAATTCACGGTTACAGTCTATATTAATATTATATTCTTAAAAATAAAAGAAAAACAATTTAAGAATGATTTTTTTTCCTAAAACCTATATCTAAATTCATCAAAAACAAATACTTCTTTATAGTGTCCATATAGTTTGAACGTCTAATAAAACGTCTTCAGGTGGCGAATGTTTGTGGAACATAAAATATCCTTGAATTTGCGCTGGGCTCACCGCTTTCTTGTGCTCCAGGACCCTAAGCAACACAAAATAAATGATAGATATTATATAGGTACATACACGCATGTAATGACATATTTTAAATAGGTATAAATTTTACATACTTTCTTGCAAATGTTTTTGAATGTTCCGGTGCTTTGTCTCCTTTATAAAATCTTAGAAACATCAGTTCTATTTGTTCTTGATCACAATATCCTACAAACTCTTTCATATCTACTCTGCCTGGTCTAATCAAAGCTGGATCCAGTCTGAAAACAAAGCAAAGCACACATTTTACCCTGACCTAACGCAAGTGTGGTTAGCAACCATCCCACATTACTTCATGGTAGGTAGGGTGTTACCCGACTACGGCAAATAGGGATACCATTGCGAAAATCTACCTTTTTTGTTGTATCTCATTAAAAAACTAATCAAATCGTTCTTTCATAAGACAGTATCCTTTATAAGATAGTACCGCCAGTTCTTTTATAAGATAGTACCGCCAGTAAATAAATTTGAAGATTATAATAGATGAGTTTCCGTCTCGCTCATCCAAGTAACAGAGAAGTTCAAAGTTGCTCTGTTTGACTACTTCAAATGTTTTCTTTATTGGCTCTTTCAATTTTGAGTATAAATTATATAGTATTTATGTTGCAGACTGACCTTGGGAAAATGCTAGGCAGATTAATTGATGTTGCAGACTGACCCTCGCGTAAATATTATATATTTAAACATAAGTAATTAAAAGTAGGATGTGCGGGTTATTTATAGTAATACCTTTATAAAATATGTTAAAGAACGTATAATAATAATTTTCCTGCTTGGCCTAACCAATATTATTTAATAGCCTAATGTATTAGAATAATATAAATAATAATATAGCGCCTGCACGAAATGTAGCTGCAACTTTTACTTGAAGTATTTTTGCTCATTACATTATTCAGGCGTAGAAAATGCCAAAAATAAAAAAATATTTTGTAAAGAAACTACTAAGATCTCCGTCATGGAGCCATTACTATAAAATTGGAATTGGAAGATCTCCGTCACCCACTGTTAATTTTTGGAGGTACTAAATACTGATTTGATCAGAATGGTGTAATTCGTTTAGTTTTGGAGTACAGTCATGGTCTCGTCATTATGACGCATCATAATGGCGGGACCAGTGTTATCGTGAAATTTCGTTTATATAAATGCCGTGAGAGGTATAAAAATTTCAGGAGAGGTACAAAATAGTATTAAATAGGTACTAAATATACGTGGTAGAATCTTTCAATTACAAGAGTTGTTCACGCCATTATGACGTTTATTAAAATGGCTATACCGAGGGTCTGCCCACAAATATCCTAGCGACTTTTTAGCCTAAACAGATAAAAACCTTAGAATTATGATAGGGACAATTACGGGCCAGAGCAAACATCTATTCCATGTAGGTGCCAGAGACAGTCCACTCGGCAGAAATTGCTTAAGTGCCGAGGAATCAGCCACCCAACGTCATCTTGAAATGTGAGGCCATGGCAAAAAAATCCTCAGAAGAGTGTGGGCGTCCCGCAAAGTCTATGGAGCCCCGAGGAAGCTTCTGGGCAAAGCTAGGCTGGCTATGTTAACCACGCACAATGGACCTAATGTGGGAGGGTGGACAATGGAGTCCGCTTACCACTTCTACTAACACACTTTTTATAACAGTACAGTGCATAGGTCTATCATGGGAAGATCTTACCTTTCTAGATAATTTGTAGTCATAAAAACTATTCTCGCTTCAGTAGAAGCAACACCATCAAGACAATTGAGGAGTCCACTAAAGGTTACCCGATTAAGACCTTCATATGCCGACTTTTGTGCAGATGTGTCTTCTCTGGAAATAAAGGCAGCGTCTACGTCTTCTAATAATATTATTGACTGCTGTGGTGCAACACTGGAAAAAAATATTGTTATACCTAACACAAAGTAAAATACAGGGTGGATATTTGAAATGGGAACTTCAAAGCAAAACCCTATTCTTCGGTAGTAGGGTTCGATTTCAGTTTCAAAACCGGACCATCTTCAAAAAAGGAGGACGTTATATTATGTTTGTCGATATTTTCATCAATTGTGGACCAATTTTGAAAATTCTTTTGTCATTTGGTAGAGGAAGCTTGCGCGGTGGTCCCATGTATATGTTATATGTATAGTTTGTTAACTTTGTTTGGGTAGTTTTTGAGTTAGCTTCGATAATACGTATTTAATCCACTTTTCATGATGTAAGAATACTTCCTGTCACTGATACATCGATATACTCCACGGTCAATTTTCCAACTGTAAATGTAAGTTTGTAATCGCAAAAAAGTATTATTTTATGTGATAAAACTACAAATTAACGGTTTTCGGACTTTTTCCTTTATTTGTGCTTGTGAGACCTTGCTTCTTGCCAAATTTTATGATTCTAGGTCAACGGGAAGTACCCCATAGGTTTTGATTTATTTGCGAGTATCAAAATATGTAACATATATCGCCGTATTTTTTTATTGCGTTGACATAGAAGCTTGATTTTTTTAGAGCACCATAGGACCGTATACCTTCGTATTTGATATTAATTTCAACTTTATACCTCCACGGGTTCCTGGTAAATGGGTCTTGACAGATTGACAGACAGATGGACAACGTAGTGATCCCATAAGGGTTTCGTTTTTCCTTTAGAGGTACGGAACCCTAAAAACACTACAAAGTTTTTGTTTTTTTGTTTTAAAACGTTGCCCCACACTAGGAATTTCTCCTGTATCGTGGGTGCGTTTACAAACATTTAAACTCACATACACAAACAGCCAGACCCGGAACAACAACTTGTAGGTCATACAAATATTTGTTCCGTGCGGGAATCGAACCCGCGACACGCAGCGCGGCAGTCAATCGCTTAACCACTGCGCCAACCGTGCCGTCAAGTGAAATATAACTTTAATTTCGGAAGCCGGTGGTCAAAACTAAAACGCGATCTGCATTTTAGTTAATAGACAAAGATACCGATTTCCGAAATTAAAGTTTATTTTTCACTTTAGTGTTTTTTTTTTCAAATCTTATTTTTTAATTAATGCAAACAAAAATATTATCCTAGTATTATTATACCAAGTAGTACTGCTGGTAAGGATCAAATCATGTAAATGCTTTGTTGCCCTTTTTAATAGTTGTATAAAAAATCAAGTTAAAACAATACCTAAGTAGGTGATTTAGCCTGTCATCAGTTAGTCCTCTTTCAGATAAATTCAGTACACATATGTTGTATTCCAATTCACCTGCCAATGCCATTATAAATGAAGATTTTCCACATCCTGGTGGACCATAAAGCAAATAACCTGGAATTCAATAAGACAAACTTATTATACATTTCCACATACTTAATACAGTTAAGATTTTTTTTTACAGCTTGGAAGTCGTAAGGCACCCCACAATATACAAATAACCGCTACTTTTTATTTAAAAAAACTGGCCAAGTGCGGACAATGAAGGGTTCCGTATTTATCCGAAAAACAAACTTAACATTGTAATTGAAAAATATGCTCTCCCATACGTCGCTATACGTTACGGTCAATTCTCTAACTGTAAATTTAAGTTGGTCGACTATTACTCGTTAACTTGTGAAGCCTACTTTGCTGTGATAGTTTTCCTTTTAATTTCGTTATGTATACTACTGCCATGAATTTTTTCACATATCCAAAACCAACCATTTAGCTGGCAAGGGGCACGGAACCCTAAAAAGTAAGTTGGAGCCTCACTTCCCACGAAATGTATGGGAAAAGTTTTTTTTGCGATTTCTGATTCTTCTAGTGCTCAAAGCTCAGTTGGTCTAACAGAGTTTTTGATCTTCATCTGAAACAGGATCTATTGGCACCAAAACCAGTTTTTGTGAAAACTGCCCATTTTCCAGCTAACCATAGGTACAATCTTTTTAAAATCTATGAATAGCGATCAAAAATTCTCAAAAGGTTATGGACAGTCTTTTCAGACTGTTTTCCTGTCGCTACAATGGTTAAGGTACCCTTACTGCCCTATCTCAAACATCCACCCTGTATATGTATATTGTCATGATGATTGACAGCTTAGCCCCATAAAGATCTAGTGTGATGTTTAAATCTGTAACTACCTGCAATGTCCTAACCGTTTGGCCTTTTTACAATTTACTGTAAACTATAGAGGAATAAAAACATAATGCAATATTGCTCATCCCCCATAGCAAATAGCATGATAATATATTATAGACTACCGACTTACCAGGCTTATATGGAATATCTATGCAAAATTTGAACAGAATCTAGATAAGAATCAGAATCTATCAGGTAGAATTTGCGTGATGCTGGAACATTCAGACAAAAGAAAAACATTCTAAAAATTTTATTTTCGGCATTGGAATCGATCCCAGACCTCGTACCAATTACTTTTTTTCAAAATATTCAATGTACAATTTTGTTTCACTACGATTTTATTGTTTAAAAAAAAAACAGTCACTGAATTCTCTCATTGGTCAGCAACAGTTTTAGGCGATAGTAAACTAGATATTTTGGGCATTTTGTAATTTTTTTATCATTTACCTCTCCGATAAGGGATTCCTCTGTCAGTATACCAGTGGGGACTGTTGATGAAGTCCAAGCAGTCATCAAGGATTTTGTCTGCCAAGCCAGTACGGAGCACCACACTGGGAAGGGGCCGCCGTCTTCTTGGATGACCAAATGGGCGCCATTCTGACCCCATGGCTGTGTACATAACTGTCATCCCTTCATGCTTCTTTAGAGCCATTGTTCTAGCTGTAACCCAAAATTATATCATGTTTACCTAAACATAAAACTCATAACTAGGATAACACAGTTATCTGAAGTAATTAAAATTATATAATAATTATGCAATAGTACTAAATTAAAATAAAATATCTTACCCTCTTCTAAAATGTTAAAATATAACTCCTTGTTTCTTCCAAATGCTGTTAAGGTTACAGTCTCCCATGGAACACCCATATGAAGATCTAAAGTATGTTGTTCTCTTGTGCGGTCTACTTTGATCCATGTGCCACCATACCTGAAATATGCCAGATTATCATACTGAAAATTAAAAACATTGTTGTGAAACTTGGAAGGGTTACCTAAAAAAATGTTGACCAACACTGGGAATGAAGTCATATTTGGTTTTTATTTGGCCACTGTCTTTTTGGAGGAAAGACGTTTCTACACTCAAGTGCTGAGTTTGTCTGGCACCTTTGTGCGTTATCCACTGCAGCAACCATTGGTAGGACTTGTCTCTACATGGAACTTCAAGAGTGATCATACAATGCCTCCGAAATAGTATTATAGACGTCTGTACACCTCTTCGTAATATTGCTGCACCAGCACCGATTCCAAATAAACCAAAACCAGCGCCAAAATAAGGATTTTGCGCGAGAGAAGCTATATATTCTGCGATAGCCATATTTCCTTTAATTTAGAAAGATCATTAATTTTGCTAAATTTTATGTTTCATTATAAAGACCAAAGCAGTAATTTTCGTAGATTCTGCGGTGATTTGATTCGTGACAGTTTGACAGTCAGGACAGCTGACATTGACTTTTTTTTTTTTTTTGGCTTCGCACGGTTTGTGCATTTAGCCAGTGTCATGTAAAATTAGGTAACAAGTACAAAGTTATAATAATTATGAAATGAACTCCACTCAATGCATGATAACGATGATTGATGATATCCCGCCCCGCTCCCCTTGAGTTTAAGTAAAGACGCGGCACTTTACTGAAACCTCGCGCGGACTTCTTGAGAGAACTTAAAGTGATGTTGCACTGTTTTGTTTAATTTGCCTACATTAATGCAGCTTCACGAACACTTAATGGTTAATAATCCACCACTATTACACATTAATATTCGGCTAAACACAAATTTTAGAAAATAAAACAAAACTGCTAACATGACGCTTCACTTTCCCGCCAAGAAGTCTGACATTTTGTTTTTTTCTTTTTTTTTTCTTTTTGGCTTCGCACGGTTTGTGCATTTAGCCAGTGTCATGTAAAATTAGGTAACAAGTACAAAGTTATAATAATTATGAAATGAACTCCACTCAATGCATGATAACGATGATTGATGATATCCCGCCCCGCTCCCCTTGAGTTTAAGTAAAGACGTGGCACTTTACTGAAACCTCGCGCGGACTTCTTGAGAGAACTTAAAGTGATGTTGCACTGTTTTGTTTCATTTGCCTACATTAATGCAGCTTCACGAACACTTAATGGTTAATAATCCACCACTATTACACATTAATATTCGGCTAAACACAAATTTTAGAAAATAAAACAAAACTGCTAACATGACGCTTCACTTTCCCGCCAAGAAGTCTGACATTTTGTTAATGAGCTGTTTAAAATGTTTTTTTTTTCCTCTGGCTTCGCACGGTTTGTGCATTTAGCCAATGTCACGTTTTAGTTTTATAAAAACGTAGAGAAACAAAATTAATATAAATATAAATTTTAACGGGATTTAGGATAGACGGGATAGGATCAGTATTACGTTAATTACACTATAAAAAAAAAAAAATTACAACTTAATATTATTTAGAGTAATGAATGAGACTATACATTTATAAACAAGAGAGCTATTTGTACAAAGTAAAGAAAGTATTGAGGTAGGAACAGCCGCGCTTTTAGACGTGGATAAATCCAAACCGTTTAGATGTAACCATGACGCCAAAATAGATAAAGCAGAATTGATGGCGTCATGGTTACATCTAAACGGTTTGGATTTATCCAAACACCTAAACATGCTTAGATGTCTCTCTGGTGTGTGGTGGGGTGCACATCCCTTTTCTTTGAAACTCATTTACAACGCAATCATCAGAAGCACTCTGGATTATGGATTGTTCGTTCTAGAGCCAGGTAATGTCATGGCTTTTAAAAAATTGGATCGCATCCAGTCTAAAGCATTACGAATTATTTCAGGTGCAATGAAGTCTAGTCCCATTAATGCACTCCAAGTTGAATGCGGAGATGCTCCTTTATATCTTAGAAGACAATTCCTATCTGACAAATATTTGTTCCGGATTCTTCAATTCTCAACTCATCCTCTCATTCATAAACTGGACATATTAGTGTTGCAGATTGAATCGTCAGATTACTGGTCCCATATACGTGCTCCTTGTTTAGTTGTAAGTTATAAAAAATTCCTTTCACTTTCTTCTCCTATTCACCGTTCCAATAAACTTCCCATATTTAGCAATAGTTATGAGAGTTTACAATTCAGTCCCATTATAAAATATAACTGTGTAAGTAAATCAGATCCCGATTGCCATTTATGTTTTAATCATTTTCTGGCTGACACGTAGAGTACCACCATATTTATACGGATTCTGCCAAGCCTTCTCCGACGGGTTGTGTTGGGATAGGTACTTACCATTCTCAATACAACATCGAACAAAAAATAAAACTGCCTCCGGAGACTTCTGTTTTTACCGGGGAATGTTTCGGTATTTTTAAAGCCATAGAATATATCCGTATTTTAAAGCTCAAAAAATCTATAATTTTTACTGATTCTCAAAGTGCTCTTCTAGCCATCAATAAATCCGCTTTCGAACACAAATCGCAGTTACCTATCATTTATTTAATAAGAGAATTTGCGTTCAGGACCATTTCTGAGGGTGACTTGAGCAAATATGCAAATGCTTATAGTCCGATGTCTATTCATTACCTACCCACCTTAAAAGGTCCGTTCACCCGTGGTTCACATGTACCTAGTACCTACCACAACCACACCACATCGCAACAACAAAATGTGGACAAGCAGTTACGTCATTACGTGCGAATACTGTTGATGTAACTTCTTGCAGTTGCGTTGTGGTTGTGTTGTTGCAAGTAAGTTGCGACGTAGTTACGTTGTGTCTATTTTGCAGACAGACAGGGCCTCAAGTCTGCTATTACAATAGTGTCAGAGTGGTCGATCATTGATTTCATAATTGTTTGACAAGTTTGGTAATCTACTATTATAATGGCGCCATTATATTAACACAATTATATTACGAGAACATTGACCGACCAATGATCGACCATTATGAATTTACCAGATTACGAACTTTTAACAAAATGACAATCGGATCGTGTTGGAATGACTGAATTTATAAAAATAGCAGACTTGGGCCCATCGTTGTGTTTACGATGTGGCCGGCCGCTAGTCCGCGGTCTCTATGGTTACGTTGTGGCTGCGACATAGCCTTGACGTGGTTGGTATCGCCCACACGGTTGATTTTGACATTCAAATGTGGTCCGTGTGATTAAACTATTCATTTTTATACAAATTAGCTCCCGTCCACGCGTTGTCGTTGTGGTGTGGTTACGTGTGATCGGGCATAACTAAGGGTGCATTCCGAATTAGGACCATAATCGCTGTAATCGATTTTAGCGCGCTTAAACGCGTTCCCTATTACCGTTTAGCGCGCTAAAATCGATTACAGCGATTATGGTCTTAATTCGGAATGCGGCCTAAATGTTCATTGCCTCCTACGTATAAGCTGTTATTTGTCAGTTGTGCAGTATCTTACGTTTTTTTTCTCATGGTTCGACGGTACAACATAGACATCCGTCTACATATAATTTAACTGATATTATAATGCCAACATCGCTGGGCTAGCCAGATGATGGTAGTGGCAGAACTTCACTGGACGAGCTTTACCAAAAAACACACCGACTACATACTAGTATTCGCTTTTAAAAATGTAGGTACGACTAGGTACTTATATCTAAGTACTTACAATCTCCGTGGCTTTGTCTACATAAATCTAATATTGGATTGTAAGTAAGTATAGCTATCTATCTACGATGTTGATTCTACATCAAGCACCAACTTATAGACTGTCCGATTGCCCTCTCTAATATTATTTTGTTATAAAAAATGAAGTGGCGTGACGACGCCGTGCGTCGGCCGGGACAATGATAGGGGTCGCGTGACCCGCACCGCATCACATCAAAGCAGTTTAAAAGCGCAAGGGAGATTATGTAGGTACCTACTCATTTACAAGAGACCCGCAATATCATAAACCTTATTCATGTTCATTAGATGTAAGTCTGGGTGTAGTATAATTTTCTTACACAAGAGTTATTCACTTATGGAACTACAATTTGAGGAATTAAAAAAGTTTTAGATAGGTAGGTAGGTAATCATTGATATTCATCCCCACGGCAACTATGTAAGGTATTAGATACCTAACCTTTTTTTTTTTTTTTTTTTTTTTTTTTTGTTGCCGGGGTGGAAAATCCTCATGGATGTCCTCCGCCTTGGGGTGGGCGGAGGGGTCTGTCAGACTCTTACTGACTAAAAACCACCCCGGTGTTCCCTTCCCACACTTGCACCGGGGATCTTGGGAGCTAGTATTACTTCCGTGATCCCCGGCTAGTGCCGGCCCGCCTCTGCGGGCCACCTCAAGTCTGCGGGGGGGTGAGGTGTTAGACCCCCCCGCGACGTCTCAAAGGGGCGCGCGTGGAACACTACGCGCCGCCACCTCGGGTCCAGTGTGATAGGGGGCGGCGGACGTCCCCGAGTCCGCCGTCCCTGGACCCATTAGATACCTAACCTATACCAACCCACCGCTGCACGCTGCTTCGTTAGTGATTCGTTATTTTTGAATTATGTACTAAAACATCTATCTACAGGGCTATGCCACCGCCAAATATGGCGAATCATATCAAATAATATTAACGAACATGTATTGTATGAGACTGTTATTAGTGCTATTATTGTTTGTAAAGCAAGAAGCGGATTTAGCAATATCTGTCCGCAAGTTTGTCTATCAGAAGGATATGTCAGAATATTGCCGACAGCGCGTCATGCCTTCAGTGTTCCTCGGTAGACAAGTCATCGATGCTTACTCACAAATACTGCACTTCTCACGATTGGAACTGCCCTATAGTTGTTTTGTTAGTATTAGGTTTGTACAAAATGCAAGTATACGAGTATATTCTCATTAAGTGAATGTTGATGCGTCGAATTTTTGATTTGTCGCTTTGACGTCGAGTCCCGCCACGTCGAGTCGCCGCCAAGTCTACTTCCAAAACTCCCGCTTTTATGCCCGCCTCGTCGAATAGTTAAAATACTCTTTTATTACCGCTACGTCTACTTAACCATTTTATTTGTACAGTCGGAAAAAAAATACTCGTAGACCAACTATGAGTATTTTTATTTGGAATAAATAGGTTACTTATAACTTATATGTAATACAAGTAATACAACTAAGGATATCTTGTATACGTAGTTTTAATTTATGTGCTAGTGCTGTGCACTTCTGTAAGTGACGAATTCACAATTTCTAAAACTGTATGTGATTTTTGTTTGTATGTCTTAAGTGACCCAGTCGTTGAAGTGCCATAAAAATAAATATATGTAAAATGTATGTATAATAAACAGAAAAATATACTTATGAGTTTATAACCCATAGTTAAAATGAAGTAAATACTGCGTACTTTTTAGTGAAAAACATCGATATTGCTGTTTCAACCCTTGTATCCTCACAAAATAACGTCGCAGACAGAATATACAGGGTCAAATTAAATTAGCTAGCAAAACTCCGCAGACCTGATGGGTATTGATATCTAAACACGATAAAATAAAAATAAACTGATTTTCTCAATTCATACTACCATACCAGTAACAATACTAGCCTCTGTGACTTCTGAGTATGTTTCCGCCTTTCTCCGAGTAGTCTGATACGAAACACCGACCTCGTCTTGTTTTTTTTAAATATTATGGACGTGTAAGTGTTTGTACAAACCTACTTACTGAAATAAATCATTTATTATATAGCAATGCTCTTTTTCATTTTTATTTTTTCGTGTATAGATTTCCATACCCATCACATCTGCGGAGTTTCGCTAGCTAATTTAATTTGACCCTGTATAGATATATATAACGTAGGAATATCTATATTTGGTTCAATTGACCAGTAGCCATAATGTACAAAAAGTGTGAGTGAGTTGTATATGTTTCTGTTTAAACATACATTATCTATGTATCCTATCCATTTATTCCAAATAACCAACTTTGAGTATTTTTTTTTCGACTGTACAAATAAAAATGGTTAATAGATGTGGCGGTAATAAAAGAGTTTTTCAACGATTCGACGAGGCGGGAATAAAAGCGAGAGTTTTGGAAGTAGACGTGGCGGCGACTCAACGCGCGACGCGGCGGGACTCCACGTCAAGGCGACTCACGATTTTTTCTTGTAGTTAGGCAGAAGAGTATATTACTAGGTAGGTACCACATTTCGCGAGTCATATTTGAATCCCTTGCATGTCATAGGGGGCGGGTGAGCTTCTATTGCTATCAACCAGGAAAAAAAACCAGACTCGAGGCTGGTACTGATCTAACCTAGGACGGGCCAGGAGTCAACGGTCAGCTGACGCGCTGGCGACCACTAGACGCAACGAGGCAACCATTTGAATAAATAATAATATTTACATTATTGACAGGACAGAATCAGGCAGTAACATAATATTGGTGATTCAGCTCAGGTCTGACAAGAGCTTGACAGACTCCTGTCGTGACAGTAAAAATCAGCTGCTAGTGTACGAAATAGGGGAGACCTTTGGCGGGTACTGGGGCGCTTTACCGGATAATGTGATGAAGTCAGAACCCACCACAAATGAGAACCGGTATACTTTGAAAACAACACAGCCATCGACCACCACCACTACTACTAGGAGGTATTTAGGAGATAGATATTTAATAATAATGATTATACAATAAGGTTTAGAATAAAAATAATAATTGAAAAAATCCCTACAGCAACTAAAAAGTTCAAACACGCTCACCTTTCAAGCAGTCTGATGCAGTTGGTGGCATCAAATCTGAGATTGAACTATACAGGGTGTCCCAGGAAACCTGTACCAGCGAAGTTCTGTGGTCAGGGGACACTAATACCTATCGATTGAACCCCCATGTATCTTCCGCGATATTTTGTAGTTTTCGAGATATGATTTTTTAGGGTTCCGTACCCAAAGGGTAAACGGGAACCCTATTACTAAGGCTCCGCCGTCTGTCTGTCACCAGGCTGTATCTCATGAACCGTGATAGTTAGACAGTTGAAAATTTCACAGATGATGTATTTCTGTTGCCGCTATAACAACAAATACTAAAAACAGAATAAAATAAATATTTGAGTTTTTTTGCCCATACAACAAACGTGATTTTTTTGCTCGTTACTCACATAATATTTAGTTATATATTCACTTTAAAAATAAATCATTAAATTAAAAAAAAAAAATATTTAAGTTATTTAAATATTTTTTCCCACACAACAAACGTGATTTTTTTGCCATTTTTATAGACTATGGTACGGAACCCTTCGTGCACGAGTCCGACTCGCACTTATCCAGTTTTTTTTGTATTATTTTCAGATTTTTTAAAATTGTAGGCGATTTTATTTATAACTTTTGCTGAGTGGTGTTTGTTTTGAGTTTTTTTTGTTAGTATTATGGCTAGAATGTGTGTTCACCTGCTATAAAATACAAAACACCCAAATTCTAACTACTAATAGCTCAGAATTTGATCACAAGATTAAAATTTCTGTTTGATAGAAATTTACAGTGGAATTCAACTTGAAAAAAAAATACTTGCACTTGACTGAATGACTTGTAAATAATTTTAAAAACTTCATGAGTTTATTTGAAATTTTAATCTTGTGATTTGAAGTTATAAATAAATTCGCCTACAATTTAAAAAAATCTGTAAATAATACAAAAAAAATCTTATCTTAAAAACTACAAAATATCGCGGAACATACATGGGGGTTCAATCGATAGGAATTAGTGTCCCCTGACCACAGACCTTCGCTGGTACATGTTTCCAGGGACGCCATGTATATTATCGGTTTAAGAGACCTTTGTTTGTCCAGCTCAGTTGATATTATCGTATTCAGAGTCAGTTATGTTCTACGGCAAAGTCAATGTTATTTCTCCTCCTTATAGAACAACTCGACGGAGGACTACGCCTTCCACAACGGAAAATTTTGAGGACGCGTTGACGAAGTCTATCAACCAGGTAGATGACATCGTCGTGGAGTTGCCGCTAGTCAACGTGTCTGCTATCCTGGTGCCTGGCGACCTACCCACCGACATTTTATTTGATGACGAGGAGTCTTTTGATACTATGATTGACGTTAAACCTAAGTAATTATTATCATAACAATTTGATAGCGTCTTTATTTAGCATTGACTGGGTCTGTAGTACTTAATACTTACCTATACTAATGCTTGAACTACGAAAACTGTCATTAAATTAGTTCTCGTAGTTCAAGTGATAGGTACTTGACTACTGACCTGCGGTTGATCGAACGGAATAAGTCAGTCGTGCATTTTACCAATTTCGACATATCCGGGCCTCAGGGGAAAGATATCAGGATAAGGCGCTCAAGAAAAGCGCTTGGGATTAAGGTAAACGCAGGCTTTGCGTTTACCTTAATCCGAAGCGCTTCGTGTTCGTTTATCTTAATCGCAATCGACTCTTAGACAATTTTAAAATCGATGGCAATTATTAAGCGTTGCTTTCACACTTACTTTTTATCTATACGTATAAGTAAGTAGGTACGTATTGTATGTAAACTTTATATATTTACCTTACGTTCTTTTAAAAAGAAGATTATCTTAGAAAAAATAATTAATTAAGGGAACAAGTCGATTGTTGCTATTGTGAAATCGTTAAGATATTTATGAAGCTATTACCGAGTGTAAGGAACAGATACCTACAATTTCTAACTACATTATTTTCATTTTATGTTTTATTTACAATTTACATTTATGTTCTTGAATGCTTGAACCCTCCAGAAGCGTGATATTCGAGGTCTCAGTAAAAAAAAAAAACGATAATTTGTGATCTAATGATTGTTATCGCAGTGCATAGGGACTCCCATTCCTTGGGTAAAGAGAAGAGATCATACAGAAATGTGGCAGAGAAGGGCAAACTATACGGCCTAAATGTGCAAACTATACGGTCAGCGCAGAGCAGGGGCCCAAGTCTGCTATTTTTATAAATTCAGTCATTCCAACACGATCCCATTGTCATTTTGCTAAAAGTTCGTAATCTGGTAAATTCATAATGGTCGATCGTTGGTCGGTCAATGTTATCGTAATATAATTGTGTTATTATAATGGCATTGTCGTATTGCCATTATTATAAAACCCATTAGTAGAAATGTCATTCATTTGTCATTATGTACGAGATTACCAATATATGCAATTTCTTTCAATGTAGTGTCAGTGGCCGACCATTGGAAAGTCATCATGACGCCATTATAATAGTAGATTACCAAACTTGTCAAAATCAACAATTATGAAATCAATGATCGACCATTCTGACACTATTGTAATAGCAGACTTGAGGCTCTGGTGTACTATAACATTTAAAGAAAAAGATACAATCGAATAACACTTATCGGTTATCACTGCCAAACAAATATAAACATTGCGTTTCTTAAAATAATGTGGAAAATAAAACCTGCGCACGTTAGTGGAAGTTTATTTATTATTTGTTTTCAACTTTTTTTCAACAAGCGCTAGGTTGATATTTGATTGGCAGTAAAGAGCGCGCTTCGCTAGTTCTGCTGTAGCCCGTATTGGTCGGTAATAACTGATGGATGAACGAAATATATGAATAGTAGATTTTTATACAAGGGTCAAAAGGAATTGTGACTTACACCCGTGTTAAACACTTTACTTTTCATTTCGAATATAAGGAGAGTAAAAAATTTTAGTTTTTCTAAAATATTTTACTTTCTTGTTTGCTCGCCACTTCATAAAATCATTGTATGTATTTAAATATATAAATATCCTTTGAAATTTCTGGCAAAAGATTTTTCGTTACTGTATTTGCCTCGTCTTGAACTTAATCTGGGGTCAACATTTCAGAATCGTTTTGAACTCATTATTAATAAAATATTAGTCTTTATAAAACCCAGATTTTGAATTTCTGTACAGCTTACAGAGTTAGTTTTTCGCCAAATTATATAGTATTTTTAGGGTTCCGTAGTAAACAAGGAACCCTCATAGTTTCGTCATGTCCGTCTGTCTGTCTGTCTGTCTGTCTGTCCGTCCGTCTGTCCCCGGCTTAGCTCAGAGACGCTTAGTACTAGAAAGCTGTAATTTGGCATGGGAATACATATTAATCACGCTGAAAAAGTCATAAAATAAAACCATGAAAAAATTTGTTTTTTAGGGTACCTCCCTTGCACGTAAAATGGGGATGATATTTTTGTTTCTCGTCTATTCCATAGTGTGGGGTATCGTTGGATAGGCCGTTTAAAAATATTGTGGGTTTGTGAAAACCATTTTTCAATTAAGGGATTCGTTTACGTAATATTAACCTATAGAGTGCTATTTTATGTTAGAGTCAAGTGTATCCAAAATAAACCATTTAGCTGGGAAGGGGGGGGTGGGGCCGCCAGCTAAATGGTTTATTTTGGATATGTGAAAAAATTCATGGCAATAGTATATATAACGAAATTAAAAGGAAAACTATCACAGCTAAGTAGGCTTCACAAGTTAACGAGTAATAGTCGACCGTAACGTTTATCGATGTATGGGAGAGCATGTTTTTCAACTACAATGTTAAGTTTGTTTTTGGGATAAATTCTGAACCCTTCATTGTGCGTGGTCCAACATGCACTTGCCCGGTTTTTTAATTTTAAATATGAAACACACCGCGTCACCGCTGCGGGCCATCCCGCTTAATACTTAGTTTTTTTTTTTTACACTCACAAGACCGCAGCATTTTTTTTTAGTCGATATTTTTCTCATTTACCTATGTAAAATTTTGCGTAGCCGACTACCTAACCAAATTTAGTTCTATTTTTAAAATTCATTCCAGCCTTAGAGAGAGAAGCAATTACGAGTACTATGAGTCTTTCCCGCTCAAGGGTGGGAAGCAGCGTCTTCCACCCGCTACTCGGATCAAAATAAACTAAACACTAGGACTTTCCGCGTATGAGAAATAAAAAATGTATTACTTACTGATAAAAATGTTGTAATTCTAGTTAAATTGACTTTCCTACCGCCTACAGACACTGTAACCGATTGATATTACAGAAATTATTTAGGACTGCATTAATTGTAATACAATTAATAGTAGATTATTAACCAAGGGGATAAAGTAGTGTCTTCTGTCGCGGATGACGATTTAAATCGCGAGCGTAACGAAGGACTCGAGGTTTACTCCCCAGCGTAGCGAGGGTGTTAAAAACTGAAATCTAGTGATTTCTGAAATCTAGTGACTAGCGAAGCGAAGGATTTATGACGAGTCCTGAGTGTAGCGAGGGATTTAAGTTCACCCAAGACTAAGACAGCTTTATCACCGAGGAAAATACTCTACTTTTCGTACCATTTGCGAAAAAAATAACACAATAATAATATGAGATAAGCTTTTATTAAAAATAATGACAATTAAAAGTAAAAGTTAACATTCGAAACATTGGTCCAATTATTGATAGAGAGAGTTACATTTTTGTTTGGTACAATTATTGTTGATGAGTTGATTTGAGTATTTCTCTGTTCTTGCGTCTGAGGAACTTGCGTTTCATTGTAGATAGTATACGTCGGAGATAGTGGTGGCAGTTACGGACGAAGATAAGATGCCGATAGTTGATGGTTGTGGCTCTGATGGATTAAGTTTTATATTTTTGTTAATTTGACTGCTTAATATGGTTTTATTCGCCATTGAGCTTTCGATATACCCCTCAGCTACTCTATCAGAGCTCCAACCACCGTGTCTTTTTATTGACGTAATATCCGCCCCTGAATCCGCCAAGAAAGTCGCCGAAGTTCTTCTAAAGCAGTGACCGGTGTAGAGTTCAACATCTTTAAGTTTTAAATATTTAGCAATTTCCTTTGGCATATTGCTAATTTTATTTTTGCCGATGGCTTGTCGAGTACATTTCCCATTCCGATAGTTTATAAAAAATCTATTGTTTTCCATGTTGGTGGGACGTAATGCTTGGTATTTATGAATGATTTTAGTATATTGTCCTTGTACAATGAATGACCGATTTTTCTTTGTCTTAGTTTCCTTTACATTAATCAGCAGTAACTCATTGGAATGATTTTCAACGTCCTCCACCTTTAAGTTTACAAGTTCACATCCGCGGCAAGCAGTCCAAAAATTAAGGCCACCTATAACAAAGATAAAAAACTGGTAAATACCTATATAGAATAATTACCATTACTAAGATACGAAATATTCATAGTTAAATCATGTATACTTACTTTTGTGGCCAGAAAAAAGAAAAAGAAGAAGAAATTTTTCCACATTTTGAGTCGTAAAAATTTTAGACTTCTTTGCGCAATGCCCTTCTGATTTTCTTTTAAAAAAAGCCAGTAATTTCGTGAATCTATTTATTTTAATGCTGTGTTTGATGCTTATTGTAGCTTTCAGTTTTGAGTATATGAACCAAAGTGTATTCGGATTCTTTGTCTTGGATAAATAATCAAAATAGACAAGAAGTACTGATTCTGAAAATCATAGGCCTTTCGCACTTCTCCACGTTGAAAATTCTTATGTTTTTAAATAATTTTCCTTGGATTTTGTTGGAAGCAAATTATTTATAATTGCGGCAGTATTTGCACTGATGGAATCCGACAATTCACTGTCACTGTCGCTTTGATTTAACATCGTAACGTATGTTTAGAACATTAACTTATTTATAAAAATAAATTAAAATAAACTTAACGTTTATGTATTTGAAGAAAACAAAAACGCGGCAAATTCCTAGACTAATATTTTTTTGTCGGAAAAGCAAAGGCATCAAGCTCATTCGGCCTCGTCGGTTTTCGTAAATTTATTTAATAATCATAACTGCATAATAAATGCGTATTCCTTTTTCAAAAAGATGTATATTGCTTTATATACAAACTCAATGGTGTAAACACAGATGTAGTTCAATATAAATTTCGGTAAGTATTCCAAATTTAAATCACATTCTCCCCCTAGAGGATGAATGAAATTCAGTACAATTTTCTTTCCCTGTTTTTAACAGATTAAAAATGACTATTGTTATGTTCGCTTTTTGTGGCATAGAATGTCACTTTTTTGAGCAAGTGGTACGAAAAAGTAATTTATTATCTAATGTTTTGTCTAACCGACAGTTTTTGAATAACTTCATAATTTGATACGACGTGTTAAATGAGGCACCGTAAAAGTAGTTAACTAGATAAAATTTTGTATGTCGCTAATACCTAGATTTCTACAAAAGTTGATTTAATGGCATATAAAAATATAGCTTTTATTGTCACATATAAGCGAAAAAGAGAAAAGACTATAATACACATTACGTGCCTGCCATAACCGACTCATAGATCGTTAATAGGTGCTAAAATTTTTAGGAACCCTAAAAAGGGCGGTAATACCTTCAATTATTGAAGGTATTACCGCCCTTTTTAGGGTTCCGTACCTCAAAACAAAAAAACGGAACCCTTATCTATGTCTATATATAATATGTCTGTCCGTATGTCACAGGTTTTTGCTCCAAATCTACTGGACCGATTAAGTAGAAATTTGGTATAGATATGAATTTCTGTGACCCGAACACGGACATGTGATGTAAATAAGTGAATTTTGAATATTAGGGTCACTTTAAGGGGGCAAACCAGAAAAAAAAGTGTAGCAAACTGTACCGTGTGACATATCAAATGAAAGGACTTGTTGTGAGGGTCCCAAATATATTTTTTATTATTTAAAAATAAATAGGTTCAAAGTTATTTAAGAAAATAGAAGATAATTGACCATTCCATCCTTATCTCCGAAACTACAGAGCCTAACGTTTTGAAAAAAATACAGATAACATTTCTTTACTTATAGGATACAGGAAAGCCTATAAAAAGTCTATAGTATTAAAATAACATGGTAAATCTCTTAATACATTTGTAGTTGGAATGTATGGGAGAACATGTTTTTCAACTACAATGTTAAGCTTTGTTCTTGGGATTAATTATCTTGGGATAAAAAACATGGTAGATAACATAATTATTCATTGTACGGAACCCTCACCACGCGAGTTCAACTAGCACTTGTCAGGTTTTTTTATTTTATCTTAGAAAATTACTCTAAGCCAATGGAATGCTATAAGAAATGAAGAATTTACACATTATAATGTAGGTATATATTTAACATTACAGAATAAGTGTAGTTTTCATATATTTCTTTAAAATTTCATAAGCAAAAACATCTGTAAAACAAGGGCTAACATGTAACGGCCTGCACCCGCGACGTCATCACAGAAAATTACATAGTATATTTTACAATACACTTCCTCGAAAACTGGTTCATATCGCACTACGAGTACGATTAGTTCCACAATGCAATGTATTTCACACGCGTGCGATTTTTTATTTTCCAACACTTGTGTGGGAATAAAATTTGCCACAGATTACTTAGTCCAAATTGGTTCAATGCCTCTATTCACACCGTCTGGCGCCAGAGACGGTCCTCTCTATTCGTAGGTGTTTTTTTTTTAAATTTATTAATTTACTTTAAATTAATTTTAAAAAAATACGGCGTTAATATTTTTGGAATATCTAAATATAATGTTTATAAATAGAATACCATGATTATTACAATAAAAACAGCGTTTATGAACAAATTAACATTCATTATGAAAAAAAAGCGCGGGGAACTTAATTTGGTGGACGTGTCCTTTTTTGTTAAAATTGAAAATAATTAATTAATTATAATATAGGATCAGTAGTGGTTGTTTTAGTGTTTTTTATTCTTTCACTTGTAATTTAATTGTAGTTTTGTACATTTTCTTTTGTAGGGTAAGTTTTTTATTATTATTTCTTAAAGCGGGAAAATGAAAGACCCGCCTGACCCGGGGGACTTTGTTCCCCCGGCAGGCAATTTTGTAACTATCCAATCCAATGAATCAGGCATGGATACCGATGGGTCGTCGTCGGCTCGTCACTTAAAAAGAAGCCGCGTGCAAGTGTGCAAACACTGCAACAAACGCCGTCGTATCAGAAAAAACCACGGTTCCGAGTCTTCGGGTTGTGGTTGCATGGAGTCTACACCTCTCTCTCTAACTCCATCGGAGCCTAAATGCTCTGAAATAATTGTATCTAACGATATTCCTGATGTTCCAGCTCCGCCTTCTGTTATTCCCACTCAGATTGGTCGAAAAACGTAAGACAAAACTGACAGATGATGGAACGTCATTGCACCCAATTACATTTGGCAAGTTCTTAAAACACAACGCCTTCCTAAATATTATTAACGGTAGCGTCAAAAAAATCGGGCGCAATAAAATATCTCTTTGCTTTTCCAGTTTCCTGGACGCAAATTCTTTTATTTCACATAATAGCATTGAAACATATAATTATAAAGCTTTTATACCTACTTTTAATGTTACTAGAATGGGTTTAGTACGTGGTGTTCCTGCGGAATGGTCTCCAGAGGAAGTTATTGATAATATAACGGTACCAATTGGTTGCGGTCCAATTTTAAAAGTCGGACGCCTCAATTTTAAAACTGTTGTTGATGGTACAACCATTTGGAAACCATGGGATGGTTTCCAAATGGTAATGGGAAAAATGGGAAATCAAACTTAAAATATAAACTTCCTAATAGAAATAATACTGACTGGGGCAAATTTAGGAACATTGTTGACAGTAAGCTTAGCTCCTTGCCCGTAATTTCTGATGGCAATGAAAATAGTTGCGCTGAAGCTTTAGCACACATATTAATTGCAGCGGCAGATGAAGTTTTTCCTGTAAAAAATAACAATATTAGTACAATTCCCTCGCCTCCGTGGTGGGACTCTGAGTGCACTGAATTGATTAAAAAACGTAAAGAGGCTGAATATAATTATAACGTTGATATGTCTGATACTAATTTTGATATCATTACTAAGTTAAATATTGAAACTTATAAACTTTTTAACAAGGAAAAAATTGAATCTTGGCGTATTTTTTGCTTATCAATTTCACCGAATACCCACCCTACGATTGTCTGGCGCAACATTCGTAGATTTAGGTCCATATATAACAACCCTTCTCCTGTTCCTGATTCTTTAGCCAGTGTTTTTTTTTGATATATTAGCTCCGCCTTGGGTTCCTGAGGCTAAGGCTATTTGTACTAACCATAACCTGTCTCTCGTTTCCAATATCCAAGACACTCATACGACGCTAGATCTTGCATTCACTCTCACTGAATTAAAGGTTGTTATCCATAAAACTGATGATTCTGCACCAGGCATTGATGGCATCCCTTATTCCTTTTTTGCTAATTTAAATGATGAAGTCCTCAGTTATTAATTAGAACTTATTAATTCTATTTTTTATACAGGAAACATCCCTGTTGAATGGAAACGTCAAATGGTGTTGCCATTCCTTAAACCAAAGAAAACTCCATGATAGGATGAAGGATGCTTCTTCATACCGTCCCATAGTTTTGTCTTCAATTCTGATGAAATTAGCGGAACACTTAATTAAAAATCGCCTAGAATGGTATGTTGAAAGTAAGGGTCTCTTGGCAGAATTACAATATGGCTTTAGAAAAGGTAAAAGTACAACTGACTGTTTAAGTATATTAACATCCGATATTCGGTTATCCTTCTCTAATAACCAATCCACCGTTGCAGTTTTCCTTGATATTAATGCAGCTTATGGTAATGCTGTATTATCGGTTTTACAAAATAAATTAGAAGCCTTACAAGTTCCATTGAATTTGTTGAATTTCATTATTAATATCTTGACTGAACGCTCTGTTAACATGTTAATAGGAGACCATGAGGTATCTCATCTTGTATGGAGGGGTCTCCCACAGGGTTCTGTGCTCAGTCCCCTTCTATACAATTTCTACACTTATGATTTAGAGTTATCCTTAACTAGTCATGTTAAGGTTCTTCAATATGCCGATGATTTATTATTATATTCTTCAAGTCCATCTGTTGAGCAAGCTAGCTCTGCCATCAATTCTGCTTTATCTATTTTGGCGTCATGGTTACATCTAAACGGTATATCCCATAGTAAATCTCCTTTATAAGGAAATACCTATCCCAGTTAAAGATAAATTCAGATATCTAGGTATAATACTTGACTGTAAATTAAGTAGTGTCCCTCATTGTGAATATATTGTTAACAAATGTGAAAAACACCTAAACATGCTTAGATGCCTCTCTGGTGTGTGGTGGGGTGCACAGCCCTTTTCTTTGAAACTCATTTACAACGCAATCATCAGAAGCACTCTGGATTATGGATTGTTCGTTCTAGAGCCAGGTAATGTCATGGCTTTTAAAAAATTGTATCGCATCCGGTCTAAAGCATTACGCATTATTTCAGGTGCAATGAAGTCTAGTCCCATTAATGCACTTCAAGTTGAATGCGGGGATGCTCCTTTATATCTTAGAAGACAATTCCTATCTGACAAATATTTGTTCCGGATTCTTCAATTCTCAACTCATCCTCTCATTCCTAAACTGGAAACTTTAGTGTTGCAGATTGAATCGTCAGATTACTGGTCCCATAGACGTGCTCCTTGTTTAGTTGTAAGTTATAAAAAAATCCTTTCACTTTCTTCTCCTATTCACCGTTCCAATAAACTTCCCATATTTAGCAATAGTATGAGTTTACAATTCAGTCCCATTATAAAATATAACTGTGTAAGTAAATCAGATCCCGATTGCCATTTAAGTTTTAATCATTTTCTGGCTGAACACGTAGAGTACCACCATATTTATACTATAGATAGGTAGATAGGTACTTACCATTCTCAATACAACATCGAACAAAAAATAAAACTGCCTCCGGAGACTTCTGTATGTATGCATGCATTTTTAAAGCCATAGAATATATCCGTATTTTAAAGCTCAAAAAATCTATCATTTTTACTGATTCTCAAAGTGCTCTTCTAGCCATCAATAAATCCGCTTTCGAACACAAATCGCAGTTACCTATCATTTATTTAATAAGAGAATTTGCGTTCAGGACCATTTCTGAGGGTAATACACTATAATTTGTGTGGATTCCGGCCCATGCTGGAATCCATGGCAATGAAGTGGCTGATAAACTTGCCGGTGATGCGGCGCAGTGTGGGGACTTAGTTCCTTATACAAATTTTAGTTATGACCTCGTATCGTTACCAAAGACTTTTCTTCGGGAAACCTGGAAGGTGGCTTGGGATATCGGAAGCAAATCGAAGGGACGTTATTTTTCACATATTCAACCCGACGTTCCAGAAAAACCGTGATTTGGCAGGGCCAAGTTTGGCAAGATGGAGACCTCCATTCTAATACGGATGAGACTGGGTCATGTTTGTTCTCCAGCTCATCTTGCCAAACTTCATATCATCGACGATCCCATATGCTTGTGTGGCACAGATGTAGGCGACTTAGATCACATTTTTTTTCTCCTGTCCCTTATATGACCGTTCTTCCTTTCTTAGTAACCTCTTATCCCTCCATACTCCTTTTCCTACCTCAATACTTTCTTTACTTTGTACAAATAGCTCTCTTGGTTGAAATTTATATTTATATTAATTTTGTTTCCCTACCTTTTTATAAAACTAAAACGTGACATTGGCTAAATGCACAAACCGTGCGAAGCGAGAAGAAAAAAAAAAAACATTAATTATTTGTGTTCTAAACTCAAAAATATTTTATTTTTCTTTTTTTCATATTAGGCTGTTTATCGGCTTTATACCTTTGGTTCTCCTTCAACCTGGCGAAAACAAAGCGTGGAAAAAAAAGAAAATTAAATCATAGTTTCCTAATAAAATTATTCATAAAAAAATATTTTTCGTTATTTTATTTTATTTCTTCAAAAGTGTACTGAAAATCGTCGTTTGATACACGTGGACATTTGTTATTGCATTCGAGGCGGAATTAACACCCGAGCCGTAGGCGAGGTTGTTTTTGAGCCGAGAACGAAAAATATTTTTTTTAAACATTAAACATTCTCCACTTGTATCAAAATGTACTACTGCCACGAACACTTACGTTAAGTCATGTGATACTAATTAAAAATATCTATATCTATTCTATAGCTTAAATCGTTCCAGAAACGTAAAAAAAAAATAATGAATCGGTAATACCTGCGAATTTTCGATGGGTCGTTAATAGCTGCATTTGTAAAATGTATAAACACCTTTGCTTGGAGAAAACAGCAATATTTCATCACGGCGTATACTTAGATCTTCTTCTACTCCCTTCGTCATGTAGGTAAAATTGAGAATAGCTTCAGGCGTGGTTAAAATACTTATTAGCCGGTTGGCAAAATGGTAGCGTGGCTATCGGCCTAAGGTGCGCCTGCCGTAGGTACAGTCACGAGCAAAAATGCCTTACAGTCCCGCAAGCTTCAAAAGCGATTTTCTCCAAATATAGTAATAGCTAGGGACCCTATGATGTCCTGAGCACTTTTAAAACCATATTATGAAATAGGTCTTTTCTTAAAGTTGCAATCGCTATTTAACGAGAAAATAGCTTTTAATGTTGCGTAAGTGTAAGGTATTTTGCTCGTGACATTTAAGTATTTCCATTCGTGAAGGATATTTACAGTCACATTTAAGGGTCCACACCCTTAAATATAACCACACAAATAATCCATCGTCCCATACATTTGGGTCGAGTAAGTATTGAAGATTTGTATGAGACCGTTGATATTTTTTTCGCGATTACGATGTTAGCCCCGTGGAGAAAGTTGTTCAGTTTGATGGTCTGTACTGTACGGGCAATGCTGACCCCTTTTACCTCTAAGAAGAGGGGTCGGGTTATGCAGGTCACTGGCTTCACCACACCCTTTTGATTTGATGGCAATCTAAATAGAGTCGGCACGGTCGGTCCGTAGGACGTTGATCTGTCTGAAATACTTAATAGGCCTGGTGTGAGCTACAAGACGAAGGTTCTGCCTCTGGTGCAGTTCGCGATATCTGATGAGGTGAGCGGTCGGCGCACTAGCGACGGAGACGAGACAGGCGCTCCGCGGTACGAGGTCGACCTGAATGCTGACCTGTTCACACCAGATTCCAGGTGATCTTGTACTATATTATGGTTTTATTCTTAGTAGGAAGTACTATGGATATCATCACAATCATCATTCAGCCGAAAGACGTCCACTGCTGGACGTAGGTGTCCCCAAAGGAGGGTTTGCCATAATCGCCACGCTTGGCAGACGGGTTGGCGATCAAAATATTTTATTTCATATAATGTCAGAAGCTATGTGCACGGTTCCAATTGGCCGTTGCTTATGGAGAAGAGCCGGCAAGAAACTCCACGTTTACTCTTTTAAATCGCAGTATGGTGTTAAAATGCATAGAGGTTGCTGCTGCCCACTCTCTAGTAAGTCCCTTAGTCGCCGTTTACGACACCCACGGGAAGAAATAGGATGGTGCTATTCTTTACGTCCGGCACCATACGGCACACTATGGATATAGGCAGACGAAAAGCAGCTGGAGTTGGTCGATCTCGAATAGGGTTGACTTGGCTGTGCCTGCTTCCTGGCTGGGTAAGTTATGATCATTTTGTTGCTCACTTTTGACTAAAGATACCTTCTCTATTAATTAGTGGACTTTTTATAAAAATGGATTGTGTATACATTTCTTGTTAAATAATTGGTAAAATCCGACGGCCTTAACAAGCGGACGGACAGACTGGATGCCGAAAGGCGGAGAAACGGTTAGGTGTAACTTGGTAAAAACCGTTCACTGATAAAATCTCTCAAATGTTTCAGATTATCATATCCGCTACTGCGCCTATATCCTAGGAGTAAACAACGTGAGAAATATAAATACAATGTTAACAGCAGACTCGATTTTAAGAAAAACAAGAAGTTAATGGCTCAAAAGGAAGGTTTATTCTATAGAACGTAATTATTTAAATAACTATACCACTTATCTGCGTATACTTTTTATTTACCTGAATTTAACAGAGATACCTATAGGCCCTGTTTAAAGCATACTGCCAAACATTTTACACGAGCAGCCTGTGGGCCACATATACTCAGAGATCGCTCTGTGCCTTGCGAGTACAATACAATAATGGCTATAGGATGTTGTTGGGGCTATCGCGTTTCTGTGGTGCTTCGAATATGTTTGCGGAAGCTAGGATTGATAGCTTCCATCACTCCATCAGATGTAAAAGCACTGCTTCATTATTGAGCAGGTTACGCGGTAGTTCTAACAGCATCTTGCAGGTAATTGCGAAGAAATTCGATTCTCCAATTATGAAGGCGTTCGTCCGGGTTTTGATCGAATAACCTCTTAGTAGGATATTCGATCGAAACCAAAATGAATCGTCCTAAGTGTATTTTTCAATTTATATAATTTTCTATTTATGCTAAAGTTCTTACTAACATAGTGTATAAGTCAAATTGTTACTAACAAAGTGGACTAAATGTCTGAAATAAAGAATTCGATTTGATTTGATGGCTCCCTATATTTATTTCCAGGCCACAGGCTCCGCATGAACAACCCTCATTAGTCACACAACCGAGCAACTTATTATTAAATAGCAAGAAAGAAACAGAACAAGCTTCAAATCCCTTTGAAATAGTGGATGCCATCTTAAAAAACCTCAGTAAATCTAAAGATGAAGATCCAAAAACGAATATTAAAATTGACAAAGACGTTGCAAATCTGTTGCAAGGGCTTGCTAAAATAGGACATAATAAAAGTGGTTAGTACTCGTAGAATTTATTGGCGGAACATTCTCTTGTATCCTATACAGAGTCAAATTAAATTAGCTAGCGAAACTCCGCAGACGTGATGGATATCACTATCTAAACGTCATGATGAGGCAAAAATAAATTAATTTAATGATGTTTTTTTTGGGTAATCAGTTAATCACTTAAAATATCAGTTTTCATATCAGTTTTATTTTTGTATACTTCACAGACGTAATGGGTATCGATATCTCAACATGATAAAACAGATTTTATCAACTCACAAAAGTACCAACGGTTATTGACCCAAAAAAAACCAACAAATTTTTTGATTAAGTTTATTTTATCGTGTTTAGATATCGATACCCGACACGTCTGCGGAGTTTCGCTAGCTAATTTTATTTGACCCTGTATACTTATTGTCCTTGTGAAAGATCCCAAATAAATCAGGATAAGGGTTTATGTGGTGGAGATTATGATAACTGCTAAGATTATAGGAAGAGATCAAGGCTGGTAAAAGCCTTATGAAAGGGTTGCTTTGATCATAACATAACATTTATACAACCAAATCGAGAGTCCAGGCTGCTACGGAGAATTTGCTAATAAAAGAAATACTTTCCGGGAATCGAACCCAGGACTCCACACTCATAGGAGTATATCTATTTTTACTCATATAGAGAGTATAACTATTTTTACTCATATAGCATATCTATTTTCAAAATAAATGAATCATCTGTTGGATTTTATTGAAAACAGCCATGCAGGTCCTTCATCGCGTAGCCCACAGATTATTATACGAGTATTAATACCTAATGTGCCCTTTCATTCACACGAAGTTCATACGTATCTACCTACATTAGGTAGATTCACTCATAATATGAATGACTTTTTAATTGATACAGTCATTCTTGTAATATCTGCTGGCACCAGTTAGCACTTACTCGTTTGGTTGGTACCTATTGGTGTTGCTACATAGATTATTTTATGAGTAGGTATAGGTTTACCAGGGTCCCACATCTGATACCTAACTATTATTTTTCCTCGGTGAATTTTATGGATTTTCCCTTCTATATCTCCTTTCTCTGAATGATTAATTTGAACCGCAAAATATTTCTTCCAATTACACAATGGAAAGCGTGAAGGGAAATAGGTAGGTACACTAGGTATACCTTTTTTTCTCTTTTGTTCCCTGGGTGGAAAATTCTCATGGATGTCCTCCGCCCTAGGGCGGGCAGAGGGGTCTATCAGACTTTTACTGACTAAAACCACCCCGGTGTTCCCTTCACACACTTGCACAGGGATCATGGGAACAAGTGCAACTGCCGCGATCCCCGGCTGCTGCCGGCCCGCCTCTACGGGCCACCTCAAGTATGGGGGGGGGGGTGAGGAGTTTGACCCCACCCGACTACTACAACTACACACAACCTTCTCTAGAAGTTTAGTGTCGACGAATCCCTGTCGGGTTATCACAAGTCATGTCTGCATCCGTGCAAAACATACTTACAGATATATTATGTAGATGGCAACTCGCTTTACCTTCTCTATCGATTAAGATATTAGGGATGAATATAAAAACACGAATCTTTCGTATTCTGCAGTGTTCTTAGTGCCAAATGCTTCATGGTACACACGACGCCCGGCGAGCACGACTCGGCTAATCTCTACCAAGTACAGAACCGACTCCATCACTTGGAGACAACCGTCTGCCAGCTACAGGTATCTTCTTCACACGTGTTGACGCTAGTAGTACCTATAACAAGAAGCCTCGCGGTGTGGTGAAAAGGTTCAGAGAATCTCTGTTTTTCTAGGGATGTCGTAAGTTGGAAGACTTAGCATAAGGGAATATGTATGTCTGAATGTGTTTGGAGGACGAGGATTTTAATTCTCATATTGACTGCCCCTTAAAAACTTTTAACTGATCAGTAGCATTATCCACCTTGGGTGTTGGGTCCCTAGCCATTATAACATTTTTTTTTTAATTTGGGTATTGTTAAATGAAAAACAAAACATTAAAAAAAACTATAATTTATTTAATAAAATCTTACACACAATATTTCCAGAACAAATTATCTAGAACAAGAAGACACATCAAATGCGGAGGATTTGTCACAAGACAACAATAAATCGTCCAATTCAAGGCAAACTATGAATAACAATGATTCTGTGATCATCGATGTTGAAAGGAGTGGACCTCTACTGCCCCCAGATTTAGATGTCGACCGAGTTATATTAAACGGTAATTATTGAGTCTTAATAAATTACCAAGTTTTTACATAGTAATGTATAACGGGCAGGGGGCCAAGTCTGCTATTTTCAATGATTGGTCATTATGACGACCATACCAAGGGAACGCCATGACCATTATGCCAATAGTTTGTAAATAAGAGGAGCTTGTCAGTACAAGATTACCAAATACAGACAATTTTTCCAATGGACTATCAGTGGCATGTCATCGGAAAATCATAAAGACGAGTTTCAATTAGGAGATTTGCAAAACTGTCAAACTCTACAATTACGGTGCCAATGATCGGCTATTCGGACACAACTGCCTTAGCAGACTTGGCCCCCTGGTGCCCCCTGGTGGCCGCAACTCCATTTACTTATTCGATAATACTATACAGTTTACAACTAGCCCTCATTATTCAATGTTTTCACTCGTTTTGTGCATACACAACTGCACTACATAAAAACTGTACTACATAAAAAAATACAATTCAATTATTTCCATACATAAAACATCACGTCTGTATTCCCCGAAATGTGAAGCAGAGGTGTACATACATATAGGTAAATATGTAAGTCATACTTACAAATGAGACATGTAGTGGGTATTAAGTTACCTTAATTCAAAAGAAAAATAAAATAGATCTTCATTTCACAAGAAAATATAAATATGAATAAAATCTGCTTAATTTCAGTTAAACAACAAAATAATGCGGAGAAAAGTATAATAATTACTGATCCAGATACGTTGACCACAGAAGTGAGTGGTACTACCACTACTGCTACTACACCTGAAACGTATGTTTTTTTGTATCATTGTATCATCTGCTTAGTCAAAAAAAATCTAAATTGATTCAAGTGCACAACCTTTAGATAGAGAGGAAGTGTTTTTATTTGACCATCTATCAGTGCTATTAATATGTTTCTGAATGAACTCAGCCGAAAACAATGGCCTGCGTTTAGATAATTATGAGGCATACTCGTAGGTACTTAATTGTGAATTTTGGAGATACCTACAACTATGGCAAGTCCCTATTCCGAATTCAGCCACCCAGGTATGACGGGAAATTGTGTATATATTTTTATCGAAAATGGTTAAAGGTTAAAGTTATGTACATATCTACCCAAACATAGATCTGAACACTGAATATATTTTATATCACCCACATGGAACGGACAAAACAGACGGAAAATCGCGGGGTTTTCTAGATAATTTATACTTAGAAACAAACATACATACATACCCAGTTACTGTGCAAGAAATCGCCTACTCCTATGATAATGGCTTATTTCCTTTAGTCGAACTGTATGCCTTGCAACTTGCAATGGAATCAGAAATGTTGTATATTGTCGGTAGCACCTACCTATAGCTATTTTCATAAAGTACTGAAACTAGTAGCTATAAGCAACTACTAGATGACTCTTGTTAAAAATACGGTTCATGCACATCCTAGCTAATAAGCTTTCGCATTTTATTTTGTGATCATGTTATTCGATTGTATCTTTTTTCTTTAAATATTATAGTACACTGCTGTAGTTTGGGTTTACATTAGCAGTAATGATAACTTTTCTAAATACTTTTGTGAACCAATGTTGAATGTATAGGTAGGTATGCTGTTCGTGTTCTTTATTAAATAACTAAATGAATTGTATCAACATTGTAGTTATTTGCTATAAACGCGTAAAATACATCTCTGCGCGAACTGGAATGACAATATTGTATTTTCTAGCGTGAAACCTATGACTCTGGTAGACCACGAGTCGTGGGAGAATATGGTGCAAGCGGCGTCATTAATGGCTGTCATGCTGAACCAATCTGTCACGTCGAGTGTGGATGTAGAAAACCAAGGACTTGACGTAACACTATTGCCACCGAGGTAGGAACTTGTCAATTTGTAGTTTTCTTTATCAAATTACGACGTAATAATCACTGGGTTAGTTAGTGTATATTTAACGGCATGTATTTAACGCAGCGACAAATTAATCTGAATTTGGGATTAAAAAATAATGAAAGCCGGTAGCAAAAATAGTAGGTTGGCAGCTACAGCGAAGGATTATTTTAAGTAGAAAGTAGCAGCTCAATAATCAGTTGTTAGCTTTATTTTAATTTAAACTGGCATCGAATTTTTGTTTTGGTAACTGAAATTACCAACAACAGAGGGGATCTGGCGCTCGGCGGCCGCTGCCGCGGCACGCTCGCTTCGCTCGCTCGCCTTCGCTTGTTAATGGTTACTGTTCTAACCTAACCTAACCCAAATGATTCAATAACAGTAGATGACTTGGCAGCGATTAAGAAATAATATTTAATCGCTGCCATGTTATTTTTTTTTGCAGCAAATAGTTAGTCGCCCTTCAAGTTGTAAGTCGCCACGAAAATTATTAGCCATATTTAACTTACCATAGTTGAGAAGAACAGTAAAACAAGTTAGGTACTTAAATATAGACAGATTGAAGAAAAGATGTGTGCATTATTGTGGAAAAGTTGACATGGCTAGAGATGTGCTCGCAGATAGAGATAGAAATGGGTGAGAGAAAAAGATGTACTTAATTTCTCTTACTCCAATTAAATAGGAATACCGATGTAATTAAACATGACTATGTAAATAGGATAATGTAATCAATGGAGATACTCGTAGTCTGTAAATGGTGATTTGTATACACATGTTAACATGCTTACGTCTTATAAGCAGAAATGTGATGAGACGTAAGAAGCGATACATGCACGCGATCCCCATCGAACACGTCAAGCCGCACCACCTGCCGGTCAAAATCGAGGTCCCCTCTTCCACCGTGCATACCGATAAAATATCAGATGCGCAGGAGTTTCAGCGGCTTATTGAACTGCAAGATGATGAGGTTTGTTACTTTTAAGTAAATTTTTTGAGTTCTAAAAGTTTTACAACTTATGAAAGTTATAAATTCATAAAAAGTAGTTTTTAGGGTACCGTACCCAAAGGGTAAAACGGAAACCCTATTACTAAGGCTCCGCCGTCTGTCTGTCTGTCCGTCTGTCACCAGGCTGTATCTCATGAACCGTGATAGTTAGACAGTTGAAATTTTTACAGATGATGCATTTCTGTTGCCGCTATAACAAAAAATACTAAAAAACAGAATAAAATAAATATTTAAGGGGGTTCCCATACAACAAACGTGATTTTTTTGCTCGTTTTTGCTATATATTGATAACGGCAACAGGTAGACGCTTGAAATATTCACAGAATATTTGATTATATATTCACTTTAAAAATAAATAATTAAATTAAAATAAAACAAATATTTAAGGGGGCTCCCATACAACAAACGTGATTTTTTTGCAGTTTTTATAGATAATGGTACGGAACCCTTCTTGCGCGAGTCTGACTCGCACTTGGCCGGCTTTTTTAATTTATTCTACCTGCCAATGTAATGCAACGAAAGTAGAGGAATAAACTGTAGCACCACAGATGTTTATATGAATGAGGAAGTCGTAAGTATCATATCGAGGCAGTAGGTTGAAACAAAGTTGTAATGTAAACTCACGAAAACTGGTGGTAAATGCTGTTATTGTAAGTTGAGTAATAGTAAGTAGTATTAATTTTATGGATAAATGATTATGTTGAGTTAATATGCTTAGATCCACGACCGCGTGGCGCTTCGTTACCTACGTCAGTATGTGGGGCCGGTGCTGTTCAACATCTGTGACTTCGACGAGGCGGCTGCCAGACACGTCTACCTGTTTAACTCTTCCAGACTAGTGCTCGCTATCACCAACTTTACTGTTAGTGTACATTCTTATTTAACTTCTATTATTATTATATTTATTTTACTTCTTCTATTATTATTTTATTTTATATTGATACGGCGGGTTGATATTCTAGCGTATGGCACTCGTGGGTTGCAGCTGAAAATCAGCGTCAGGTGGTACACCTTGTGTTGTCATTTGACATTATGCTGAGCTGAGGCCCTTTTAGGCATTATAATAATATTGTTTTCTGTTTTTATAGTTTTAAGGTGTATTTTTTGCTGTAATGCCAATAAACGCATTTTTATTTCATTTTTTCTTTCTTTCTTTCTATGAGATGGTTAGTGAAAATCTTTGTTGACGACCGCTAGAACCATGACCACAGTCGGCAAAATAAGGTACCATTCGATTTGATCTGAGAAACATGACATGGACATTGGAATTAGAACATTGCAGTCTATTCGTATTTTTTTTTTAAAGAAATGCTAATTTCACTTTACATCTTTACTGTAATTGAAACGAACGATTTAACCCCTCTAACTAAATCAAGATTGTGCTCGGAGTATGTTCTAACTCAGAACGCTCGCTGTGCATGGCATGCATTTACAGTTAGGCATTTTTGTTGATAGGACTTTATATCGGAGAGGAGAATCTGCAATGTAAGAAAGAGGAAAAACTTAAGTTGTGCCATGTACATACAGTTGGAGCGTATGACGGTGGTGATGACACCTGCGCGCACGCTGCTGACGAGCGACTCGCGCTGCGCGACCGCTCAACTCGAGTGCCAGGTGTCCGGCGCGCGTGTCTGCATCGACTCGCTCAGCGCCTGTGACGGCGTGCCAAACTGTGGTTCATACGGTACATACATAATCTGCCTATAATGTTCCCATTGCTGGGACACAGGCCTCCTCTTTCTGTGAGAGGGAGTGGGCCGTAATCCACCACGCAGGCCCAGTGCGGGTTGGTGGATGTCCCATGTCTTCGAATTGTTTTAGTTCTAGGACATGCCGATTTCCTCACGATGTTTTCCTTCACCGTTTTGAGAGCAGTGGTGATGAAATAATTTACACAAAGTAAAGCGCCTGTCTGGGTTCGAACCTACGACCTACTACTCGTAAGTCGAGGCCGTTAACCACTGGGCCGCCACTGCTCTACATACGGGACAGGTTTTGTATACGGTACATAACCTGTCTTAGAGGCTTATGTTTAAGTCTATTATTTCCTTGTGATTTCGGGCCTGTCCATGTTGGCAAAAGATGTGTCCAACTACGATTCTTTGGGCCTGTTTCCAACAAAGGAAAATTTACGGAAAGGCACCATTATCAGGTTTTTTTGTTATACAGACATATACGATGAAGATCGCCTGACTTGTGGGGGCTCGGCAGGGCTCCAGCACAATGTGTGTCTTGCAGCCATAACGTTCCTGGCAGTGCTACTTACCATACTGTACACTGTGCACTACTGGCTCAAGCGATGTGTACCCAAAGTTTCAGATGCTTTCTTCATATACACGGACGCTGCTGAGAATGTGTGAGTTGTTTTCAATATTTATAAACAGTACCTTGTTGGAGTTGTCGAGTATGGATTATGCGTGGAATAAGTCTGGGACAAACAATCGCAAAAATCTTTTTGACATGTAAAGTTGTTACCATGACCCCAGCTTGCCTCTTAAAAACACAATCAACATAAGGTATATTCTATTAACTGGTGCAACTTCACAGATGTAATAAGTATCGGCATCTAATAACAGCCTAGCTCGCCTCTTTGGAACTACTAACTTAGTTTGTTCACCATAACGGCAACTTTCTGTATAATACGGAGCTTACAATTGTATCTTAATTTCGCTCTGGTTTTCAACTGTGTAATGCACAGAACTTTTTCTGTTCTGTGGTGTAATGGCTAATGGTACTGCATACATGCATTCATAATATGTGTGCCAATTTATAGGCTCGACTGTTTATTGTGTCACTATATAGCTTCAGATTTGGATTTGTTTTCAGTTTGTACTTGGACCCTATTATGCGTTCTCCACATGATACTGAAGATCCAAAAGACATTTTTCGCAGCGCTGCCATGCAAGCTTATATGGAGTGCACGGATATGCGAATACAGAAAAAGTCTGTCGGCTCCTTTATTACTAGATTGTCCCGATTCTTCAGATGCAATCGTAAGAAAAAAATAGGCGATCAAATCATTGAAGAAGAATATGATGTGATGGACCCTGGAGACCGACGATTCTTTTCGTTTGCCGATATAGAATTAGGTAAAATGGGATCTCCTTTTGCGATCGATGCCGCAGTACAAACAGGATCAAGTTTAGAAATGCATATAATAGATAAAACCATAATAAACGAGCGAATGACTCAAGTTGATTCAGACAAAGAAGATATAGTGGCTCAATGCGAAGGAAAACGACGATCGGCGGACAGAACATCTATTCTAGATTTAGAAATGACACGTAAAGAATCTTCGGACGAATTAAGTATTTTAAATTTTTTCAGACGTGCTAGATCAGTTTCCATGCAAATGTCGTTATCTCATGCGGAAAAAAATGCTGAAATCCAAGCTAAGTACCAACCTCATACAGAAGAGAAAGATATTCAATGTCATGAATATGACCACAGCCTTATTACGCCCGAGACTGTGAGTGTAATAGCAACCGCTGGCACAATAAGTGATAAAAAGCCAGAAGCTGGCCTTGTTCGAAAGAAATTAAGATTTGAGGAAGAACTGAGGACGATTCATGTTAGTGACGATGATGTAGTGGAAGAAGATGTTGTAACTGATCAGCGGCTTAGGCGGAGTGCCGTATATGGAGGTGGTAAAAATGTCCACTTAGACGAAACGGACACAATTATTAATGTTGATAATCCAAGCACTAGTACGGGAAACAGGGAATTCAAAACGTACTTTTGGGGCAGCAGTAAAAACAAACCTAAAAAGCCGACGAAAAAGAAGCCACAGCAGCCTTATTTGCGTTGAAGTATATAATTTAGATTTTTATAATTATAGCTTTTTAAATATTTTTGGACGTAAAGGCGGTAGTTGTATTGAACTGAACATAAACCTAGTGAATTTAATTAAAAATAATAAAAACTTTTTGATGTATGTAGGTTATTATTTACGAGTATAGCTGACGTCGCGCGTCGGTTGAAGATGGTCGGCACAGCGGCGTCTGCGCCCGCGCCGCTATTTCCTAATTAAGACCAATTGTGCACCGGATAGAACACGTGCCAAAATGTGTGATGTCTTTTTAATGCCATACCGTCATCGTGTATACCTACTGTCATTATTTTGAATTTGAATTATGAGTTTTTTAAATATTTATACATTTAACATGGACATCTGCTCTTCTGGGAGCTAGAATACATTTTTTGAGGCGTAGGCACCTACGCTGGTCTAAAAGATTTTTGTTATTTCTCGTAGATCACTGATACTTATGATTTTTATAGCCTATAAGTAAGGTAAAAATACAGAGTATATTATATAAATAAATACAAATTGGGAAAGTTTTACTAAGTTAGTTGTTTTTTTTTTATAAAACAAAGAACATCAACTAGAATGTGATATTACATAATAATATGATCTTGAATATTTATTCCACAATTTTCTACCTACCACTGTTTGTCTCTGCGTCACCCAAAGGTTGACTGACTTAAAGTATTAAATAAATAAATGTGATGCTTCAATTACTTGGATTTCAACTGTTCATCCCAAATTTATAATAGGAATCTATTAAAACCCTGCAGAATGGGATCTGTTACGCACGCTAATCTGCTGTCTCACGGAGAGGCACAACTAGATAAACTTGAGCGACTTCAAAACTTTTGTAAACGATTTATATTTGGCTTGCCCAAATATGATCATATTTCTGATTTTCGTACAAAGCTCAAGTGGCTTCCCATACGTCTGCGCCGGAATTCTCATATCTTGTTTCAGCTCTACAGTATTCTGTTCAATCCTACAACCCCCTCTTATCTTAATAAACGTTTCAAGTTTCTTCATGACACACATAATAGGTATCTGTGGTCACCGGAAACCTTGAGACTAGAGATTGGATGCATTCCACCAGTTTCTATGATTATCTCTTTTCAAAATTATGGTAAAAAAACATTATCTCTCCTAAAATACCATTTATTTTTTTGTTCTTTTCACTTGTTTCATGATTATTTTTATACATATATATTTATATAGATAATTTTAATATGTTTTATGTATTTATTGTATATATATAAATGGTAGGTACACCACAGACTACCTGCAGTAGGTTGTCTTTAAAAGATCGCTTTTAGTGATAAGACCGCCTATTGTGTCACCCTTTTTTAAAATTTCTACAAATTATATCTGTATTTTTTATAGTGTACATAATAAAGAGTAATATATCTATCTATCTATTTGTTTAGGAAAGTCTCTAGTAAAGAACTGAGAGTCTGTCTAGTAAAGAACGAATATCCAAGGAAGTTTGATATTTCTTCGAAATCGTCGACATATTTATTTGGTGTTGTTGATCCAATCATGGTAGAACCAACACAAAGATTTACAAAAACATTTGAACCATTTCAAGACTTTCATTGTGAAACACAGTAGGTTGCTACGGAAAATAACCGTTATAATATAAAGTGATAAGGTATTTAGGTACTGAAGTTTGTTATTACTTTACACAAACACAAAATGTATCTACAGGATATTGCAGTGACAAACGAATGGCTCGTTTTATTAGGGGCAATGAAATTTATCTTAGAGCTTTTATGTCAGTTCCAAAAAAGATAGATGTAAAAGTGTCAGACTAGGAGCGGGAGCCGAGAGCCGGTGCGCGAGGTCATTTCAATTGAAATCAATTAAAGCAATTGAGTCCAATTGAGCGGGCGGCAGATTCTGCGTCGTGCAGCGTGCTCCGTCGCCAGAGAGATTTTATGTGAAGCGCCTACGCGCCGACTGTCACATGACTCACTTGCACACCATCCTGGCCTTTTCCTAGCATGCTCCTATTTAACTAGAATATTTACATAGTAATTGACTATATAAACTGTGTGGACTCGAAATTAAATGAAGGATTCATGGGATACCTAAATACATATAGATTATATGAGAATTATTTCGTCAGTATTTAGATTGTGTTGTCATGGAAAAGTTTTAGGTGGGGTGCTCTAATACCTACATACAGTGATGTCAACAAAATAGTTACAAGCAAAATATTCGAATGGAAATTGAAAATCAGTAATATTTCAGATGTAATAAAAACTATTATGACCACTTAAAACTTTACGAAACTACATTAAACCAATGAATAACAATAAATATGTAAAAAAATCTTCGTTAGCTTGTTAGACCTCTTTGGTGAAAAACGTAACATATGCGGTATAATGGTTGTAAACGCGAGTCCTCAACTTAACGCGGTGAGATCCCCGAGTAAGGCTAAGTGTTATAGAGTTAGGTAGGTTATAGGTAATACGGGCTGGTATCCGCAATTCCACGTCAGAGCGCGTATTTTGCGTACGGGTGGGAAAATCGGTTATTCGATCCACCTCGGCTCCTCAAAGAAGGCCAGCAACGCCTTGTTGCTACTGACAATCTCACGTAGGGTACCTGGGTTACTGAAGTACTTTGTCCTGTATGTGGCGACCACCTGGTAGTTTAGCAGCACGTGAGCTGCTGTCTCGTCGTCCTCCATGCAGGCACTACACAACTGTCTGTGACTCCTATGACAAAGAGGTGTTTATTAAATAACCCAGCTGCTGTAAGTGTACGCAGCTGTTGTTTAGTTAGTCGGAGAACCTGTTTCGAGAGGCGGCCATCGATTGTAGGGAGCCTCCTTAGCGTGCCTGCACTCACTTTGGTCCAACCATTGTTTGTGATGTTGGTCCCTGGTTCATTTCCTTACCAGAGTGCGTAGGCTACCATAGGAGAGTGGCGCGATAGGTTCAGGTCCCACTGTTGCCATGCTCGACCCCCTTCTGGCGAGTTCGTCGGCTGTATCGTTGCCTAGCGAAGCGCTGTGTCCTTTAATCCATTGAATGGTTATATTATTGAGGCTACCCACCTGGTTGAGGCACTGGTGGCACTCGTATATCAGCCCAGAGTCAACTGTATGACTGTTTAGCGCTTGCAAAACAGCCATGCTGTCTGAGAGTATGCGGACTGAGTGGTCCTTAACTTCCCTGACCATGATGGCTGAAGCGGCAAGAGACCCACATGCATTCGACCTGGAACACTGTATTATGGACTCCCAATGATGTGGCTATGTGTATGTTGAAGTCCTCCGAGAAGATTCCAGCACCTGTGCCACTACCTGTTTTGGATCCATCCGTGAAGATGCGCAGCTCTGCGGGGCGCAAAACCTCGCATCGGCGATCCTCGTGAAGTTGGATTTTGTGTTTTCTAGCAAAGATAAATTGTTTGGGTACCCGGTCATTAATGGCTTTCGTAATGGGGAACTCATTATTTAGTCCCTCAAGTGTTATAAAGTTTTCCGTTAGAAAATTCTCAATAAGCAGCAGCTTGGAGTGTGGACTTGTGCCCCGTTGGTGGTAGGTGGTAGACAAACTAGAGCAAAACTAACAAGACTAGCCGTTTTCACATGAGACTTAACATAACTGGCAAAACGTGGCTGTACCTAGTAAACGGCTCTGATGTAGTAATACTACGCTAAGGGTGTAATTTGTGGACCTCTAGGTTAATTGACCTAAAACGTTTGATAGAGGGCAAACAAGTATTCTTTGACACTGTAAGCTTAAAATTACTATGAAGTAAAATTAAACAATTTGTTCTTGCCTTACTAAGAGATGAATTGTTATTGCTAAATTATCATCAAGCAGCCGAAACACGTCAAGCAGTGCTCGGTTGAATGCTGACGATGATACATACATACACCCTGATTTTCCAAAAGATGGATAGTGCAAGATTTTTTTTAAAGATTTGATATAAGGCAGGATTTTTTTTAAATCACTAGGTAAGTACTGTCTCCTGCCAGGGTTGCGGGTTTGACCGAAAGGGATACCATGGCCCTGGCACACAGGTAACTGAAAGAACACGGGTGTGTTTTAGTCAGTAAAAGTCTGTCCCTCCGGAGAAGTTATTTGATAATTTCCCCACCAAAACAAAAAAAGGTACTGTCTGTTTGACCGAGATTTATGTATTATATTTTCCGGATTTTTATTTATTTGTAATTGGCTACGTGTTGTGGTCGTGCATTGTTTCATCACAATCTTTTCTCCTATCGTCACGCTCACGTAGAAGTCAATTCTAAGCTGTTGACAAAACTTTATGTAAAAACTAGTGACCCGCCCCTGTTTCGCGCGGTTTTTACAACTTGAAAAAACATCGAGATTTCTTCAATATGTGTAAGTTTAATAATATTGTTTTATAAATTCTCTAAGTGATGGTTAAAACCACATCAAAATCCGTTGCGTAGTTTAGAAGAACACCGCAGTCACACAGACAGACACGAATAGCGACTTTACTTTATAATATGTGTACATAGATATAGAAGCTACCTTTGAGAATTTTCATCAAAACCGTAGGTAACATAAGTATGTATTTGCGATTCGATTAAGATGGTTGGGACTCAAACTCAAACTTAATACATTATTCTGTAGTTTATTTTAATATCTCTTTTAAAAATATAAATCATTTTTAAAATGAATGATTACTCTTCAATGAAGGACCACGCTGAAATGAAGAAGAGCAACGTCTCTTGATTATTTATTTATTATTTATGTATTTAAACTTCTCACACACAATAATGTACAATGGCGGACTTAATGCGCCTTAGGCATTCTCTATCAGTCAACCAAAGGTGGTGAAGAGATAAGATGGCGGGTGCTCTGATTGAGAGAAAATAATAATATTAAAAAAAATCCATATCATTACTGCGTCCTTTGTAATTTTTGAAAACTCTCCATAAAGTAATATTATGCAACTTAGAATAGGTTACTAATAAGAATAGGGCACTTATCGAAGTCTTTATTGAAGTAGGTACTGATATGATTTTAAAACTTTTTACAAACTAACGTTTTAAGTAGAAGTAGCAAAATCCTATCTTACGAGTAGGTATTCAAATGCAAACGCCTTTAACGGTTTGTCACCCACTTAATCGTTTATTTTTACGCGATTGCTATATGAACTACAGTGGTTGTAATAAAAAGTGTGTTAAAATGTAAGACATAATCGTCGACATTTTGTGCTAAGTTTTCAAAAACACATTTGTTTCAAAACCCCAAAATTGGTAGCAAAAACTAAGTTTCGCTTCGGTAGTGGGACGGTGGTTTTATTTAGATTGTTCAACATCTGCCTAGCCTTTTTTCCCAACTAAGCATGACTTAGGTACTCATTTTTAGGGTTCCGTACCTCAAAAGGAAAAACAGAACCCTTTTATGATCACTCGTGTGTCTGTCTGTCCGTCTGTCACAGCTGATTTGTTCCGAATCTACTTGACCGATTAAGTTGAAATTTGGTACACATATGAACTTTCGTGACCCAAACACGGACGTTTTAACTTTTCCGTAAATAAATGAATTTTGCATAGGTCACTTTTTTCAAAACTTTTTTTTTTTATATTCTAATTTGTCCCCCACAAATTAGAATATTAAAAAAAAAAAGTTTTGCAAACTGTATCGTGTGACATATCAATTGAAAGGGCTTGTTGTAAGAATTTCATGTATAATTTTAAAATTATTTAAGATATTAGATGAAAATTGACCCTTATCTCCGAAACTACTGAGCTTATATTTTTTTTAATACAGAAAATAATTCTTTACTTATAGATTACAGGAAAACCTATAAGAAGTCTATGATCTCAAAATAACATGGTTAATCTCTCAATATTGTGCGTACAAAATTACATTTGCAGTTGGAATGTATCCTATCATGTTTTTTTTTAGATAAGGCTTGTACCTTCTATATTGTGAGTATCTACTATACTATGTTTCTACAATCTGCTGTATTTTGCTTTGCTTTGAAAAATATTATTTTCAAAGATGTTTGCAAGGCACAGAATTAGTGAAAGTTATATAAGTAACGATACAGCAGAATTAAAAAAAAACCGGCCAAGTGCGAGTCGCTCTCGCGCACGAAGGGTTCTGTACCATTATCTATAAAAATCGCAAAAAAGCACGTTTGTTGTACGGGAGCCCCCCTTAAATATTTGTTTTATTTGAATTTAATTATTTATTTTTAAAGTGAATATTTATCTAGATATTCTGTGAATATTTCAAGCGTCTACCTGTTGCCATTAACAATATCGAGCAAAAACGAGCAAAAAAAACCGGCCAAGTGCGAGTCTGACTCGCGCACAAAGGGTTCCGTACGGAACCCTTTGTGCCATTAAGTTATAAATTCACTTTAAAAATAAATAATTAAATTAAAATAGAACAAATATTTAAGGGGGGCTCCGATACAACAAACGTGATTTTTTTGCCGTTTTTTATAGATAATGGTACGGAACCCTTTGTGCGCGAGTCCGACTCGCACTTGGCCGGTTTTTTAGTATTTGTTGTTATAGCGGCAACAGAAATACATCATCTGTGAAAATTTCAACTGTCTAACTATCACGGTTCATGAGATACAGCCTGGTGACAGACGGACAGACAGACAAACAGATAGACAGACAGATGGCGGAGCCTTAATAATAGGGTTCCCGTTTTACCCTTTGGGTATGGAATCCTAAAAATACTTCATTGCTCACATTTAGAGCTCTGCAGCTCCTCACTGACTAAAAATAAGGAGAAGTCGTCACAATAAGAAATATTTTCCTTGAAAATATTTACCCATTGGCATATAATTATTATCTTTACGATATTGGAAATTAGGGCAGATTAGCCCAATCTCGAAGTGGAATAAAATCTTGAATCAAGGGTTTTTTTTTCACTCGTCTATTCCATTATGGAGTGTCATTGGATGGGTCCTTCAAAAATATTGGAAGTACGTCATGAACATTTTTCAGGGATTCGTTTGCTAAACATTAAGCTTTAAAGGGTAATTTTTTTTTACTCTCTTGCCCTCAAAGCTAAGTCGTTGTTTTTGGATGTGTGTAAAGTATTCACGATAGTAGTATATGTAACGGAGTTAAAAAACCGGCCAAGTGCGAGTCGGACTCTCGCACGAAGGGTTTTGTACCAATATCTATAAAAACGGCAAAAAAATCGCGTTTGTTGTATAGGAGCCCCCCTTAAATATTTGTTTTATTTTAATTTAATTATTTATTTTTAAAGTGAATATATAACTAAATATTCTGTGAATATTTCAAGCGTCTACCTGTTGCCGTTATCAAAATCGAACAAAAACGAGCAAAAAAAAAATCACGTTTGTTGTATGGGAGCCCCTTTAAATATTTATTTTATTCTGTTTTTTAGTATTTGTTGTTATAGTAGCAACAGAAATACATCATCTGTGAAAATTTCAACTGTCTAACTATCACGGTTAATGATATAGCCTGGTGACATACGGACAGACAGAAAGAGACAGACAAACAGAGACAGACAGACAGACAGACAGACAGACGGCGGAGTATTAGTAATAGGGTTCCCGTTTTACCCTTTGGGTACGGAACCGTAAAAAGGAAACTATCACATCTAAGCAGGCTCTACAAGTGAACGAGTAATAGTCGATCAACTTATAAAATGTACTTGGACAAGTAAAAATGTCTTTAAAAACCCATCGAAAATGAGTTAAAACCATGTGCAAAAAAATATTTAAAATATTATTTTTTATTATTTGATTTTTAATTTGATTATATTATGAAAACTACATAAAATAACTTACTGACTTATAACTTTATGCTTTCCTTTGCGGGGTAGGCAGAGGGGATCGAGCGGCACATAAGCGTGATGTTTCTTAGTGATTTTGCTATTCAAGTCGAAAGTTTGTGAAACTTAATACTGTGCATGCGTAAATACTAATCCCAACTACAGAAACCTTTACTGTCCGACACGCCTTTGGCTGGTTTTTCACTTTGATTCGTTTTGTGTTCAGACTTTTCACTTCGAGAGAAATATGTCGAATTAAAGGCAAAATGAACAATTGTGAAACGTCTATATCGGCTTCATGGCCTTGTACAGCCTACGTGATCCTCCTCTGTAGATTATACAAAAAATAGGTAGTATTGAGCCTTTTGCGATACGAATTGATACCTACCTTTAGAAACGTCCTATTTAGTAGTCAACCATAAAGTAGTAATTTCAGCTGACACTGGATTAAATCAATGATTTAAATAGATTGTAATGTCATTTGTTATCCTAGGGTGTCACTCACAAATTAAGCGTCTCTGAATTTTTATAGACGGAGTAGGTAAAAATATTATAACTGAATTCTGACATTAAACAACACTTGTCTAAAACCGGACTTGAACAGTGTAATTAAAAGTTTCGAAACTAATAACAAATGTACTTTACGAACTCTGTTGCTTCGACATTATTCATAGATTCTGCCATGTATAAAATTACTTACCTGCAATGTACCTACGGCCTAAGCTCACGATTTCTAAATTCTAAAGTATAGAAATTCTCTGAAGTTTTTACGCTAGCTATTCAGGCGCCTACGTCAGGAGCGCCTAATTCCAGGCGGCACGAAATGTTTCGATGCGGACAACACAGAATCCTTGAACAGAGCACGCTACTACTATCGTTGTAACACTTCCCACTTTGGTTTCCGCACTACACTATCATCACAGTTCTGTGGCACAAAACACGATCCATCTTTAGTAAAATCCTTTTAGCAGACCAATGCACTAGAACACAATAATATGAACACACGCGACTGACTAGAGAGTGTGTTTGACCGTGACCCATTTGTTTCAAAGCACACAAACTGCAAATGCGACGAGAAGTGCATCAGCGAGTGCAATTCGTGTTGTCTGAAAGTCACCAATAAGCCCAATGAAGCAGAGATCCCGCTGGCGAGCGCCAGCACCAACCTAAATAGACTCTGATCATCTAAATTGACTTCAATTAAATAACAACCGAAATTGTTGAAATGCGCCATTACTCCCTCGACGCTAATCTAAGTGCCAATAGTCAGGGCGTATGTTTTATTAATAATAGTCAGCAATAACTGTTAATTAATAATTAAACGATGGTGTGGTCGATCGGCATTAGTGCGCGGCGTCGCTGTCTTGACGTAGCGCGCATTCGTATCAGTTGCATCCGTGCGGGGCTTGTCCTACCGGTGATACAGTAACGTGTGCTCTGGTGCGTTGATTTCGGTTAGAATTTTTTTTATTGTTGAGTTGGGGTAGTGTAGGTAACGGCAAATACGTTGTTAATACAACGTTGTTGATAATACGGTGCTTGTCAAATCTTAATTTCAACTTGATGGAAACAATTTCCATACTAGTGGTTTCTACAGGTATATATTAGGATAGTGAAAATTATAATGGGATTATTATTTGCAATGGATGTGATTCTTTTCCCACGGCTATAAATCATGTAAGAGACATATGAGTGGTGTTGATACGGATTTACAATAAAGTACTATGGACTTTCAAAATAATGATGTGGGCGTTTGCGCCCTACAATAGCACCGATACAAACAAATATCGGGAGAGCTTGTGGGAAGCCCGCATAGTGCGCCGACGACGGCGCTGCGGCCGCGCGCGCCCGCAGCTGAGGGGGGCCCGCAGTGCCGCGCCGCGCCGCGCCGTGGGAGTGGCTGCACTGCGCTGCGATTGGCTTCCCGGCATACTCGCGCCACTGTCCTAAGCGCCCGCTCCACGTAGTCTAATCTGTCCCCTCCGGCCCCACACTATGAGCGAGAATAGCACTTGCAGCCGCGCTCTCGCCTGTCTCGGACGCGCTACTCATTGGTTTAAAACCTACGTCGAGCGACGTATTATGGTAATATAAATTGACCAACCGTAGAGCAAATTCGGTTAGTTCGTTAAAGTTGATTAAAGCCATTTAACCGGGACGGACACGAGGATACGAACGGCGCGAGCGTTCGTCGATCCCGGGGGTTTGGTTAAATGAAGTCAAATTGTTTAATATCGGAGTAGATAGATAAATCTGTGTGTCGGGTTCGGTTCGGTGGTCGAGCTGAGCAGCGGCGCGACGGAGCCGAGCGAGGTGCGCGCCGAGGTAGCGGGCCCGCCGCCGCCCGCCGCCGACGGCTACATGTACGTGTGCGAAGGCCCCGGGGCCGCGCCGCGCTACGAGTGCGCCTTCGAGCCGGGGCCGCACATGGAGCAGGGGCCCTTCGACGAACACATGTTTGGCGAGTTCGGCAAGGAGCGGCATGTGGCGGTGGTGGTGGGCGACATCGGCGAGCTGTACCGTGATGAGCTGCCGGGCTTCGCGCCCGCCGCCGCCGAGCACAAGCGCAAGGACGAGCCCCTGCTGCTGCAGGCGCCGGAGCCCAGCCCCGCGCCACACCCGCATCCGCAGCCGCCGCCCGCTACCTCCAAGAAGAGCGACAAGAAGAAGAGCGACAACAACGGAATCAAGAAGAAGAAAACTAGGTTAGTTTATTCCGATTTTTATTAAATTCTCCTCTAGTTTAATGTAAGTAATAATAATAATAATAAATTAAAGATTTACTCAGTAATGAAAGCCGTAATAAAATCTTAATACTTAATAATCGTACAGAACTTGCCTACGCGGCTACGAATTTTCTATTTGCTACGAAGATTTGCTATTTGCTACGAAGTCTTGTAGCAGTCATGCGCGTAGCAAGTCGGCTACGAATAATCTTCGTAGAGCTTTTGTAGCAAAACGCTACGAAGAATTCCGTAGCTTTTAATTAGACGTTTCAGAAGTGATATGAAAAAAATGTCTGTTTGCACATTTTGGATGTCTGATAGATACCGATGATGTGTGTGTGTGTGTGTATGTTTTCTTTCTTTCTTTTCTTTTTATGGTGTTACGCGAATGGATAAATAAATATTGTAGAAATAAGTAAGGATGAAGTCGGAAAATCGGTTGTCATGGTGTGGGCATGTGATATGGGAGGAATGCGGAACATATTGTAAGGAAAGTTTTTAGTTTGAATGTGAATGACACATAAAAAATGGATGTATTGTGTGAAAGATATGGCTAGAAAGGGAGGAGCTTGTGGCTAAGTAATAAAAGTCGCACGGGTCGATCGATCAGGTTAAGCTACGCTTGCCGCGATTGGTCCGTGGATGGGTGAACATCTTTTCATACCAAGATTCCTCTATGCCTTGGAAAGCACGTTAAGCCGTTGGTGCCGGCTGTCATTTGTAGATCTTTGACAGTTCTCGTCAGAAGCCCGAAAGTCTGACAACCAGTCTTACCAGGGGATATCGTGTTACGCAGTAACTGGGTTGTGGAGGTCCGATAGGCAGTCGCTCCATGTAAAACATCCGGTTAGACTGGTAGCCGACCCCGAAATAGTTGGGAAAAGGCTAGGCAGATGATGATATAGCTAGAAAGGGGCTAGTACTGAGATGACGGCTAATAGAGATGTATGGAACATGAAAATATGCTGCGCCGATATATTATTAATTGCGATAATGGCTGGTGGATGAGGATGATGGAACTGGAAGTCTGATAGGTAAGTACCAGAGGAACGAAATAATATGTTTTCTGGTAACAAGTTAAGTATCGGAAGTTATACTTGTCAAAAATAAAAGGCCAGATTTGACATTTAACTTGAATCCATTTATCGTGAGTACCCAGTCGTGTGGTTACTTCACTAGTTACGTCAATGTCAAAACGGGCCTATTATTTTTTGACAACTTTACTAGGTAATGGCGGCGTTATAAAATTAGGTAGATACTATTTTAACCTCGTCATTTCTTTTTTTTTCATCAATAGTTAAATATGCCCCGTACAACGATGTCTCCTGCGCCCAGGTTGTTTTATAAGCATAATCAAACACCCAGACTCACAACCAGGGTTTGGAAACCGGTTATTTTTGTATGTAACCTTAACCGTTATTTTAAAGGTTTTCATACATATTTCGTTAATTATTTAATATTTTGTTACAAAATCAATGCCGAACGTAATGTGATGGAGCAATCTTTGAAGCTAATATCAATTGTATCAAAAATAATTTGTATCTTCGGAAATAAAAGATAACCGGTTTCAAGCCCTCACAACTATTCCATACAAATATTTGTTTCATGGGAGAATCGTATCCGAGTCCTAAACCCTAATTGAGTATATACTAGGAATGACAATACATTTTAATACCTTTGCGTTTTGTTTGTTATCAAAGAAGATATTTTAATCATAATTATTATTTTTTGGCATTCAACTGAGCCGATGTCGATAATTCTGCCAGTGATTAGTTGACCTACACGATTATTGACAAATGCGTGCACTGACTAATCAAAGCTTCCACGAAGGTTCTTTCTTCAAAAGACCATGTCAGACACCAACCTGTATGGTCCTCCTAATTATGATCTACAAAGATAATGCCTGGACTTTAAAAGAGACTGTGACCTCTTAGTCTTCTCAGAGTAGTCAGATGGGATACACCGATTTCATTTAGGTTAAAAAAACGAGACGTGTTTGTTAAAACCGATTTATATAAATAAATACAATTTATTAAAAAAAATTACACAACGCGTGCAATGACAAAAGGAGGACTCAAATATAGAAATAAGTCAAGTGTAGTACACATTCCTACCACTAGATGGCGAAACATATAAATATTGTGATAAAACAAAACAATTTATCGTCATATTTCAAACATAGTTTTGAAGCAACGGATTTTGTTGTATTGTCAAAAGGAAAGTAATTGTCATTCCGAATGTGTAGATATCGTGTAGGTATAGACAATACAAATACTCTTCAAATCCACATGCATCGGCACGCGCCGCTGTCACAGGTGACCGGCGTAGGCGCACCCTCCCCGCATTAACTGTATCGTATCGTCGCGAACCTCCCCTGATCTATTAATTATTTGCATAACTAATACGATGATTTTTAATACGTGATAAAAACCATATGGCTAGATGGAGGTTTATTAGATGTTTACTTTTATGAACGAATAGTTTGTTCATATTTTGTAAAAGTGTTCTATCTAATAAACATTTGAATAAAGTTTTAAAGGGCATGCGCTAAGGTAGCCCGCAAAATTCAAATTTTCTTACGTATTTTGCAATTTGCAAGTCAGCAACGAGTTGTATGTAGATTTAAATATGATTCGCGGACGTAACAAATATGGCTTTATAGAATTACTAGCTGCGCCCCGCGGTTTCACCCGCGTAGGTCTCGATCCCGTAAGATAAAAAGCAGCCTATGTCTTAATCCAAATCCAAATTTTATCAAAATTGGTCTATCCGTTTGAGCGTGAAGAAGTAACAAACATACACTCACAAACTTTCGCCTCTGTAATATTAGTGTAGAATCAGCAATGCAACTCTCTAAGTTCGTAGACTTCTTTCCATGTTGAACACAGTTACGTAATTGTAATTTTCTCTCAATAAATTTTTTATTCGATAACCATGTCTTTTTTACGGATAATTCTAATAAACAAACAAGATTGTTCTAAAATAAATATACACAGCAAGAAAATATAGTTTCGACACAAGATAGTTTTTCTCTAGATCAATTATTACTTTAGTTATAAACGAAATAAGAATAGAGACTTACGCTATTTAGTTTCGTTGTCGAACACGATCAAAGAGGGCACGCGATATTCAACTTTATTAGTGTTGTATTAGCGTTTAGCACATAACGGAGTGGCGGGGAGCGAGGGGCGGAGCTTGCGTTCGAAATTTGATTTAGATTGCCTGCTCTTAAGGAAATTTCGTATATTTTGTGGCAAAGAATTGCTTACTCCTCTCTATGCTGATGTTAAGAGGATGATCAGAACTCCTAATGCACCTATTATCAACATACAGGGTTGTTTTAAATTGGCTAGCTAAACTCCGCAGACGGGATGGGTATAGGTATCTAAACGTGATAAAATAAAAATATATAGATTTGATGTTTTTTTGGAGGACAACGACCGCTGTTATTGTTGTTATGGCGCACCTACAGTTTGCACGCAAACATTTGCATTGGACTCAACGTCAATGGAGCCATACTAACACACGTCTACTCCGAACATAATTCCGAAGTATCGGCCGACTGTTCGGCCGTTTCCTGACGACGGCGGCTGACTACGGCTGAATACGGCGACAAAAAAAAAACGTCAGTCAAAGAGATAAGTCAAAGTCAAAAATGCGACTTGAAGTCGGGTAAGGACTCAAAGTCAAAAAAGGAATCTTTAGCCTTTGGAAATTGAGAAACGAGGTGAGGTGGAACATTCGGCCGATTCGGATTATTGCTTCGGAGTAGACCCCTGGTTGTTTTACGGATGAAACCGAGATTATTCTGTATAGCAATGATGGACGTAGGAAAGTCTACCGAAGACAGGGAGAACGTATTCAGAAATGTTCCATTGAAGAGAAGGTGAGTTATGGCGGTGGGTCATGGACAGTCTGCAATGGGGCGGAATTTCTCCACCGAAGGAAAAACTGGCCTTGAGGTTGTGACAAGACCACTGTTGCCACTACTAAATAGCGAACTATACATTCGTCAATGCCTAGAGGCTTTTGTGATGCCATATGCTGAATATGTGGGCCAGGATTGCATTTTTATGCATGCGTGCAAGGGCGCACACTGCAAAAATAGTTCGAGAATACCTGAATGACGTTAGTATCGCAGTAATGGAATGGCCAACATAAAGTCCTGTGTATCCAATAGAGCACTAATAGGATGATCTGATGAGGCGTGTCCGAACTAACCAACCAGCTCCAGAAAGTTTGCAGGAGCGTCATAGTGGCATTATTACGACGGCTGTCATTCTGAACCACATGACGTACGTCGTAAATGCTCTTGGAAGTAACACCAGTTACTAAAGAAACGTTTTCTCTGTGAAAAACATTGTGTTCTTCAAAAATTCCACGCAACATTTACCCCTGAGAAACGCGAAACCACGAATATTTATTTTTATATTTTGATTTCAAATTTGGAACCGGCTTTGGAACAACTTTTTTTTTCTTCTACTTATTATCATCTAAAAAGATAGACTTTTAAACAAAAATATGCAGGGTGTCTCGATTCAGGTGTCCGGGAGTGTATAATACTGTCAACAATTTGTATGCCAAACGTGCTGATTGTGAATAATAATAGCAATAGAATATTATATATTAATCTTCTAAAAAAATCTCAAAATCTCTATATATATTATTTATTAATAATTTTAAAATTACTAATGTGTAGGTAGGCTTTATCTTGTCTTATCTATAAATGGACTATGGATCTCAGATGAATATAACCAAATTGTATTTTGATTATAAATATCGACGTTATTGTTACTTTTTCTCTGAAGAACGAACCCCATACAATTTTGAAAATAATAGGTACTTACGGGATAAAAAAAGAAAAAATACTACTTTTATTTATTACTTAAAAAAATACTATAAGATTTCTCAGATAAGATAAAAACGCGTGAAACTAATAATTCATATCGGCTCGACACCCTTATGATCGAGACAAAACCTCTGGCGGCACCCTTTTCTAAGTAACAACACTTGGTACAGGCGTCTTGCAATAACTGCTATAAAACTACAAAGGCGACGTGTTTCGTTCAGATTAATTACCCGTATGACCGCGGGGAGTCAATTGCCTTATCTCACCATCTCTTGAATGGAGGGTACAGCGCTTAATGAATGTAGTTGCAACACCAGCTCAATGATCGCTTCGTAGATGGCGTACGGGAACAATAATTTATTTAAGTAGTTCATTTCTAAATATTTACAATGCGAATTAAATAGTTGGTAAGTACTGCAGCAGTAGGTGCGAACCTATTGGTTTTTAAGTAAGTGACAAACACCTCACTTCGAAGAAGGTTATTTTGTCACTCAATGGATTAAAAAAATATGTAGTACTTATTACATTTTTTTTTTTAATCCGTAAAGTGTGGTATACCAATGTCACTACCTACAAAAAAAAAGCGTTACCTTACCCGCGATGATAGGCACAATGATGTGTCGTAATAAAATATCAAATAAAAATGTGGTGTAACAATTAATAACACGATGCCACTATAAGTTTAAAGTCAATTGGCAGGCAATTAGAGGTGCTCGCGCGCAACGGGGGTGAATTTCGTTTCACGCTCAATCAATTTCTGCGCGTGCGGCCCGCAGCCATATTGCACGCGTCAGATGGTAGATGTGCTCGGGAATGATAGATAAGAATATTGTTTGTGAATTATAATACATAAAATTATACAATTAAGAGTAGGTATAACAAGTTACGTCACGATTGGGGGTGGTTTATTGTTTGAAAACCACCCATGAACTTCGACTACACCTAGCCGCCATCACCAAACAATACAGTATCTTCCCTGTGTAGAGCGTGAGTTCTCAAAAAGGCTGCAATTATTGGTTGATTTTACTTCTTAGGTTTTATTTTCTTGTTAAGTTTTTAAACATATATTTTCTTCCTCAGAACTACTTTCACGGCGTATCAACTGGAGGAACTAGAGCGAGCGTTCGAGCGCGCGCCGTACCCCGACGTGTTCGCAAGAGAAGAACTGGCTCTTAAACTTAACTTGTCTGAATCACGAGTACAGGTTGGTAAACAGACTACTTCATGTATTTACAAGTTGTTGGATCTACGTCAAAGCCTTACTGCATTAAATACAATGTATTCATTAATATTCTTTTCAATAGGTTTGGTTCCAAAACCGAAGAGCGAAATGGCGTAAACGAGAGCCTCCACGCAAAACAGGGTACATCGGTTCCAGTTCACCGAGTTCAACAACATTAGGTGGTGGCTTCTCCGGCATCGGTGGCAACTTGCCAGCCTTCCCGCAGAACGGCCTACCCGCCCCGTCAGACTCCTGGTCGTACCAGCATTCCTACGAACTCTCCTCGCATCATTTACTGTCATCTAGCACCGGTGGATACCCGGGCTTCAACGCACAGCCAGCTGCGTATTCTTACACGACCGTCCTTAATGGCCACGACGGGCAGATGTTCGCACCGCGGCACTCTTACGAGTACGGGGAGGGCAGTCCACCGCCGCTGGGCGTGCGCGACTACCCGATGATGGCGGCGCACTCACCGCAGATGGAGGCGCATGCGCACGATGACAAGCTGGAATACCGCTCGCACGAGCACGAGGACAAGTACGCGGCGTGTGCGCTGCAGGAAGAGCCGCCGCGGTACGCTGCTCCGCCCGACGACTACGAAAAGTGCGCGCTCGCGGCGCATGACAAGCACTACGACATGGAGCGCCACGCGGACCCCACGCAACCTGTCGTCGTCAAGATGGAGCCCAGCACCGGGCAGGCGTACACTACGCTGCCTCCTTTTTTGAATTGAAATACTCCTTTTCGAAATTATCCTAGTGTTAATGTTCTAAACCAGAGTAATTTCGAAAGGGAGTATTAGCTAGGAATGTAGCAGATGGGTAGGAAATGATCAGATATCTCCTCTACCGTTGTTTTGTTCTCATTGATTAAAAGTAGTGCATGCTTGATGCTATCTACTTTTATATGAATTAATTCACTGATTAGGTATATTTATACAGTAATTAATTCATATAAACTGGATACTAATTAGAATATTATGTATACTATATAGGTATAGGTACTTCTAGGGATTGAAATATAAATCCCATAATTGGTATGCGATTAAGTATCTAGATATTGAAGTAGGTAGGTAAAATTTTTATATTTTTGTAGTTATAAAATTATGAAGTGTTTTAAAGTTTTTGCAATAATGTAAATATTTACTTATAAATATAGTTAGACATAAACAAATGTGCCTCTTTAAAGTTAAATTTGTTTGTAGGTTTTATGTAATTTCTAAGCTTACTATGATTATTTAGTACTACTCTCACCAAAGTTTAGGTATAGCCGCTCTGAAATTGTGGCGTAGGTATATTGCGCAGTAACTCAGAGGAGACTGTATGGTGCGCGCGGGCATGCACAGGGGCGCGGGACGCAAGGAAGCGCTTCATTCAGAATTACCCTAAATATTGGTGAGAGTTAATATTTTGAATAGTTGAAACTATCCGTTAGAGTGCTATTTAAATTTAGAACCTTTACTTTTCATTGTGCCAGTGCTTGACTGGAACTTGAATCAAAGTAACTCTCGTGGCCTCACAATTCATTTTTGAAAGGTCCGTTTATTAGCATTTTGTCGGGTAGTTGAAACTATTAATTGAATAAAATACTCGTAGACTTCGCTTCTCGTGCATTCCTTGTGCCTTATCTTGACAGTGCTTGTTATCATTGATACATGCATCTTTTATATTAATAAGTTCTCGGTTTAATATTTTTTTATTTTAGAAAATATTGTAATACTACAGTAGTGTCATTACTATATGTTCTTTAAGTCTTAGATGATAAGTTAGGTAGCAGTTTGTAAATAAGCTTTGAAAACGTGAACAGCTCGTGCCAAAAATTATGTAATAAATAAGTCGCCCAGACAAGGCGCAGCATCCAACAGGTGCTTATTTAGAGATCGAGGTTTAAGTAGTTTAGATTAGTTACAATATTATTCATTATTTTTATTTATTTTATTAACAAAATATTCTTGTTTCTTTTCGTCGTCGTGAGTTTTTGCTCCACAGGGTAGAATGGTAAAATATTATATACCTATCTGATATCTCTTATATACCTACTGATCTCTACAGATCTGTAGGTATTTAAGCTGATATGGCTAATATCTATATAAGAGCTTTCCTGCGTCATGCCACGAACTGGGGTCGGCGGGTCGATGACACGATGAGGGCATTGCATTAGGTACTCGTTGCACTTAGGATAATTCGTTGCATCGGACCGAAATATACGAGACGGCTCCAGTAATTTTATAATAAAAGCCAGAATCTAGAAAGCCGATGGTGTAGAACCTACCGTCGCGTACAGTTCTGGCCTCATTGGGCGTTGAACATTATAACGACGACAGTTATCGGTTTGTTGAATTTTAAATGGTGTACAAGTGGTTTTTTCATGGTGAATGCTTTAATTAATTTTCTATTGAAGGAATATTCTATCATTAACCATTTCTTTATCATTTTATGTATGTAGGATAAGAGATTATAATTTTAATATTTGGGATACGTTATCGCAAATTATTCTGCTTAAATTGGTTAATCGTTATTCGTTAGCAAAAATTTAAGACAATATTTTTTTTACAAATTATTTCCACTACATACTTATTAGCGACAACTTCTTCGCCGAAGATCGTTAATGTGGTCTAGTATAAATATGCATCATTATTTTGAATTATTATGCCAAAAATCTATATTTATATGTTCAGATAAAAAGCGCCCAAGTTTTTACAGAATATAAATATCTGCTAACATTTTACAGTTCTTGAAAATTATATAGCTCAGGGTATACTTACCTAGAAAAAGTAAAATAAAACGTTTTTTTTTTAACTTGTGTCCTCGGCATATGTGTATTGTTTAATAGAGCATTTATCCTAAGTTATGTTAAGTTAAGAGAGCAATAAGCTAGATATTTTGTAATATTTAATTATAAAGAAGACGAGAAATTATAATACAAATGTGCTTAAAGTGAGTTTTTTATTGAATTGTTACCACTGTACTTTTCTTATATTTATACATATTATGTACATGTAAGGCAATACACACTTTTATAAGTACAACTTATAATTTAAAAAGGTTTTATTAACATGAAACGAATAAGTAATAGAGGGTGGAAGGGACAACGACGCGAAGCCTGTTACCATGGATTCAGTACATCATACTTGACCCCCGTGCGTTGAAATTTCTTGTCGGTAATTTAAAAAAAAACAGCTGTTTCATACAGAAGTGCAATACCTACTCGGTCAAAATGTATGGAACAGCGAATTTTTTTTTTAATAACCGACGTAAAATTTTAACGCAGGGGGGTCAAGACTGATGTACTGAATCCATGGTAACAGGCTTCGCGTCGATGTCCCTTCCACCCTGTATATAGTAGCAAGATAAACTTGATACTTTATTCAGCTTATTTAAAAGTGGAGCATTCGCATACCTCTCGACCAGTTCGACCAGTCGCGTGCAGTTTTCGAAACGGCGCTCTATTCGAGGCTACAGCCCAAACCAAAGAAAAGATTTTGAAAAAAAAATGTAAGATTAAATGATAAGTACCTATTCAAAGCCCCATCTGGCTGGTAAGGCTGGCAAAATATCAAATCACTGGAGCCTTCCAATAAATAAAGAGAGTATATTGAACAATACTAACAATTTGCCTTTGACACAGCTTGATGTTTAAACTTTCTCATTGCGTGACCTCTCAACGGCGTCTGCGAGTCACAATACCGTCAGTTTGTTTGCGTAGCCACCCTAAGACCGTCCTGGCGCGCCCAAATACCGTCACCACTAAAATGGTACTTCTTCTCAATGGTATACAACACCAGGCTTAGAATCTGGTCATCAGTGAGGCTGTTAAATTGCACGTTGTAGTTTAGATCCTCTTTCAATTGTTCATTTGTTTCTTGGCCTACGCGCATGCTTAGCAAGCTGTCTATGTAGTATTTTACTTCGGAACTGGAAATAAAAGCATAATTATATTAATCAAATGCCCACGAAATTATATTTATGGGTAAAAAAGTCTAAAAAAATTGATATTCGAATAGGGTTTGGTTTGAATGGAGCTGTAACATTTCACCACGCTTGGCAGGCGGGTTGGCGATCGCAGTATCCACGGGAAGAAATAGGATGGTGCTATTCTTTATGTCCGGCACTACAGAGAACTTATCCAACAAAAGAACTTTAACGAAATTATCCACTTGGTATAAGTAACTGGGCGTTATTTAATAAATTGGCGTAGAATATTGACAAAATTATATGGCATTACTAAATGAATTAAAATACAAATAAATAGAATTCAAAATAATCCTTACACAGGATACAGGAGTATCAAACAATTATTAAAAATTATTCGGTCATCAAATTTCTTCTTGAGGAACTGTATGTTTTCATCAATAGCATTCATGGCGACGTGAAGCCAGTACTTGTGGCGTCTCAGTTGACTCAACACACTGTTGACGAGGGCTGCTTGGCTGCCATCGTTGTGGGCCGGCAAGTTGTTGAGAGACGAAGATATTAGTATTGCTATGTCTCTGCCGCAGACTTTGTCACCGAAACTGTTGATGTAACTACGGAAAGAAGAATAATAAATTATGTTTTATTGTTTGTATTGTTGCCGCACGGGTCGATCCAGCAGGTTAAGTAACGGTTGCCGGGGTTGATCCATGGATGTGTGACAATCTTTACATACCGACCGAGACTCCTTCGTGCCTCAGAAAGCACGTTAAGCCGTAGGTCCCGGCTGTCATTCTTGGTTCTTTGACAGTCGTTACGGGTCGTCAGAAGCCCGAAACTCTGATAACCAATTTTACCAATGGGTATCGTATTATCCAGTTCCTGGGTTGTGAAGGTCAGATAGGCAGTCTGTCCATGTAAAATACTGGTATTCAGCAGCATTCAGTTAGACTGAAAGCCAACCCCAAAATAGTTGGGAAAAGTCTATGCAGATTGATTGATAGAAAGCTTAATTTGTAGGGTTTCGTTCTCAAAAAGAAAAACGGTACCCTTAGAGGATCAATTCGTTGTCCGTCTGTCTGTCTGACCTTTTTTTAATAGGTACAATGTGTGTTTGCTTAACTGTACACGGTCAGCCCGCTTGCACGATGCTTTAAATTCGTTTAACATTACACGGTTTTAGTAATTTGTGGTGGGGGCTAAAGAGATATGAATTTGTTGAATAAAGCAATCCTGCCACTAAAAACTTATCGAAGAATCGATCAGGTGAAGCAGTGCCTTCCGCGATTATATAGAAATTATGCCTATTCAAATTATGTCAATTCTATATTATTCAATGTAGAAGGAAAATTGTCGGGGAAGTCGGCAGCTTGAAGATGTGGTAACCGGCGAATTATTATTTATTCATCAATCAATCAATCGTCAAGGTTATCATTGTCGTTGGGCAATTGAGTTGTCGACAATACTACCAATAAAATCATCATGTCTTGTTTCTAAAGCGGTATGTTCAATATAAAATGCATGACTGACTTGTTGAACACCTGTGTGGACGACACTAAGTGATTCAGGCTGTAACATTGCTTTTTTGCAGACTCCATCTTGGTGAGACGGCTCTGCATTTTCTTCTTGTGTATTACGAGTAGAAGAATCTGGAAATTGAAAGACAACCCATTAATATTGCGATCATTAATCCTCTTTTATTTTGTATAAATTTGCTTTGAGATAAGCAAACTTATTTCGGTCACGTAGAGTACAGTTTCACAGTTTCTGTTGCAACTATTTGCTGCCTTACCAATAATTTTGTCAATTTGAAATGAACTTTACTGTTAAACAGAAAAGTTCCAATTGCCAATAGCATGTCAGAATCAAACATTTCTCACCCTAGGGTTTGTGGACAGCACTTGATACTCTTTTGAGCTCCTGAGCTCCTCTAGTCGCTCGCGGACTGTCTCTGGTCTCATACAGTATACCTTTAGACACCGCCTTTGAGCTTCCAATGATATTCTGTACTCCTGAAATAAAATTACAGTGACATTTACGAAAAATTCAAAGTAAAGAAAAAGGATTATGGACTAAATTAACAGACGAAACTTCACAGTAATAAAGTCTGTAAGGTTTCGCCCATCAGTTTCATTTCATCTTGTACAACAGATGATGCCTACTAAAATTGTTAATATTATTTGTATTCAAAGTAGTGAAGTTGTTGTATTATATTTCAACTAACCACCCGGCTGTGCTCAGCTCGGTTGTTACGACTTGGCAAAACATTGTTTTTTTTCCTTTTTGGCTAATAATTTATTTATTGTATGTAAGTTTAATATTAATGTATTATACACATAAACCCTCCGGAATAAATTCTCTAAATTATGGTGAAAACTGCATCAAAATCAATGGCGTAGTTTAGAAGAATAACGCGGTCACACAGACAGACACGAAAAGCGATTTTAATTTATAATCAAATTCAAATAATTTATTTTCTCTTCACAAAAGTGACATGATTAATATTTAAAACAAGCTTATATCGTATGTGACAAAGTTTGTGAGAGACTGGTGTCTGCACTAGGAAAACCTGTATAGCAGATCACCAGGGTCCCACCAGACGGAGTACAAACATAATTAGGTATACAGTAAAATTGAAGGAGCTGAGCATAGCAATATAAATCAAATGTAAATCAACATTAAAAACCAAATCAAAGTGAAAAAACTATAAAACACAACAAATAGAGAAGTGGAAAAATGCGTGAAATATTATGATATGGGAAATTATTGCTTTATAATCTATGATAAGGAGTCTTTCAACTAGAGCACTCTTTTTTGTTAGGTGACAGATCGTGGTAATGCGATTAATTTTATTATACATATAGGTGGGAACCTAGGAATGTATAAAATCTTTGAAAGAAACACATTATTTACAAACAGAGTATTTTCTGCGTTTTCCCGAGATAGAGAAGGGATCAAATATTAAGGAGGAGTGTTTCTTTAGCACAGTGTATAGAAAAAAAAGTTGCCTCACTGACAAGACATTGGAGTGTTTCTAAGATCAACAGTAGGATACAAGTATGGCAGAAAACAGGCCACCTTCAGTACCATCCGCTGGGCTCTTTCCAAATATAACTTAAATTTTTCAATATTATGTACTAGCCACTCGGCCCGGCTTCACACGGGTAGCAGAGCTTAGAGCGTATTTTTTTTTCTATTGTATTGACGTATCAGCCTGTTGCGTCGAGCATGTTGGGTTAGATTAAAATGTAACCGATGTTCATCCTACTTTTATTTCCAATCCTGCAAATATTTGAAAAAGTAAAGAATACTTAGATACATAAACAAACAAACTAAAATATATTTTTTTGTATTCAACATAGGTACACGTGACTTACACTACACGTGAAATTACACTAGGCTGATAAAATTTACGTTTCTCCTAATTTTGTTAATATTAGTGTATAAGTCGGTTTCTCCTTTTCGAATCGCTTTAGCCGCTTTCGCACATCATTAGCGGCCGTATGATGGCGCTGTCAATAAGATATCTAATTTACGTTAGAACGTTGGGATCACACGTCAACATCCCAATGTTCATACGGTTAAAAACAAATGCAGTAAATATATGAAATTGCCAGATGATCCCAAAATTATACAGTAAAATATGGTACTGGTCGTCACCGTGATGATCAGTACGATATTTTACTGTATAATTTAATAATTAAATAAACAAAAATGGTCTGTTTTCTATGGTCCCACTACTAATTTGTGTTATTTATTATTTATTTCTAAAACACTTAGCCGATTTTACAATACGCTGAGTTCTTGTCCATTAGTGGTTTTTTTTTAGCTTCAACCACCAGTACCACAGACTGTCATCGAACAGCGATGATCGTATACCTAATAGCCTAGGAAAAGGTCGTTGACTCCTGTCCTCGCGCCGCGCCGCGCCGCGCCGCCATCAACCATAATTAATTAGTTACGCGTAATTTTGAATCTGTGATATATTTTAAAGTATTCATTGAATGATATATGATGTCTGCACATATTTTAATTTAATGCCCAATTTAAATAACATATTTTATTAAACCGGGCAAAATAGCCTCGGAAATAACAATTTGATTTTTTTATCAAATTCTGATAGATAAAAACGGTTACTGTGGGTCATCCTTAGAAGATAAACATATCCTACCGCGGACTTTTTCGTTGAACTTTTTAAGATGTACAATCCCGTAAAATTGTTTTTTTTGTATCTCTTACGGTGTGCGCGGGGCACGCCAGTAAAATTTCGAGTCGGCATGATTTTTTCCGACATCTTCAACAATCATCGTCATATTTCAGCCAATTTACACAAAACCTTAATAAATTATACACCTAAATATTTTTCGTCGAATCACCACCGTCCATTGGTGAAACCCGTATGTTTTTGGGTTTATCGCGTTCAGACAGACACACAGACTTTCGTTTTATAATTATGTAAGGATACATACATATAATGTAATATTTGAAGTGGCTTCTCTCTATAACATTACCTCTAAAACATCGCGAACTTGTATTATAGAATTATAATTATTCTTCAATATAGCAGGTTCTTTTTTCAATGCATCTCTAATGTCCATACCAGCCAGGGTACCAACATTCTCTAAAATAAGTTTAGTATGTAAAGGATCTGCAGATATGACAAAGCCATTTCTTCTAATGCTTGCTTTGTCAAACTTGATATCATTGTGCGCTACATTGATTGCTTCTTGAATGTCCGACATTGGCTTGTGTTTTAGTGGCAGGTAGTTTTTACAGTACTTTTGAAATTCTTCGCGTGTCACTGAGAGCTTCCAGTGAAGAAATCTTTCTAGTACATTCATGCGGATTGTTACTGAAATCATACATTTTCATATTGATACTTATTAACAAAAGTATTTGCAATAATCCTCGTAAATATATGTTATTGGTGTGCCTTGTATAGTAAATAAATAAATGGTAATTAAAAAAGTATTATTGTAAAGAAGTCATATTAGATTTAAGAACAATTGTATTATAGTTGTTTACCATACAGGCTTTTGCTTTATCTATTTTTTTAGGGGTACCAGCATTTATTTTAAAAGTAGGCAAGTGCAGGTGATGAATATAACTACCAAACTTATTGTGAATAATAAGAAAATGGTAGCATTTGACTTACATATGGATGTATCAGTATCAGAGAAGTTTTGTAAAGTTTTATTACTGGCAGGCCATTCTTGGAACTTGTCTAATATTGTTTGTTCCATTTCAAAGTCTGAAGGAAGTAAGTCTTCTTTTTTCAACTGGGCTACTGTTCTTGATTTTACAAGTGTGTGGTATCTGAAAGTCAGTGCAAAATGATAACTGTCTTGTGTCAACTACTAAAAAATTTGTTGCCATGCATTACTTATTTTGAACCTACTACTCACTTTATGATATGTTTAGTAGAAACACTAATAAAACCACACTCTTTAAGTATTTCCCCATAGTTGTCCATAGTGATTGGGTTCATACTGAACACATGCAGGTTACGGCAAGCTTCTTCAGGTGTGATACCAAACTTCTGTAGTATCTGCAGGGTGCACTGCAACCGGTCATGAGTTACCTCATCCATGTGTGGGTGTTTCTTCTTCAATACAGTCAGGTAGTCTGCTGATATTGATTCACCTATACCATGAACATAAATCATTTTATTAACTATAGGGATATGGAGTTGTAAAAATGAAAGCTGTGGCCCGTGATAGTGCTACTAAAACTAGTGCGATACTAATTTAAAAAAAGTTTGTAACAAACTGTGTACTGTGTCTGTGTTTGGTATTGTAATTAGAAACCTAACCTTGCTATTGGTTTATTCCACTAAGTAATAATTAGAAGTCACACTCACAGCTGTTTATAGCTAAATGTCCGTAAAAGTTATATGTTATTTATTATACTTAAATCACCTGTAGTTTTCTTGTAGAAATCCAAAATCGGTAAGTTGTGATGATATTTTCTAGATGCAACTTGAGAAAAATAAGAGAAATGTAAACCACTACCACTTAAATATCTCAATCTTTTTATATGCGACCGCATATTATAGTCTGTTAATCTTTTGTCTTATTATTAAAGTTATATTAATTGGTTTCTTAGCGTTTTACAAATGTAAATAATAACAAACAGTCAAACACGCACGGCTTTTTGTTGTCAATATGACATTGACAGTCCTTTTTTTTTCTCTTGTTTTTGTGGATCAGGCCAGGGTCAGGGACCATGCTGCCTAGTCATTAGTTAGTTCATATATTTTTTGTAAATTCTGTTAAATTCATCAGTTTATATTGACATAATATACAATACATGATAGATTATAACCGATGATATACCGCGTAAGGTCTCAGTAAAGATGTGGCGCTTTACTGAGACCTCACGCGGACTTCTTGAGAGAACACTAATGCACGTTCACAAACACTTTGTGTGGTTAATAATCCACCATTATTACACATTACACCTATTCCTTTATTTTGTGCCCAGTTGATGGCTATTAGCTCACCCCCTATTACATGGGACATAAACATAACTGGCGATACGTGGGTAGTACTATAGGTACACCAATGTGGGTACACCTCTGCTTAGTGGTCTAACAGCTATGGATACAGATTTACAGCAGTTTTAACAGATGGATCGTCTAAGGCCTCCTTTATTAAGTACCTAAATTGGTGTTGCAGTACCACCCACCCAATGATCTGTCGGTTTCTTGGCGGGAAAGTTTAGCAGTTTTGTTTTATTATCTAAAATTTGTGTTTATCCGAATATTAATGTGTAATAACACACATAACACATATCATCACGCCTGTAATCTCCAAAGGGTTGAAATGGTCTAAAATTGTTGTCCGCGGGCACCCTTTGCACGTGCAGAGCTATCAAGGAGAATACTCACTCAGCGTCGTTTGCTTGGCGGGTAGAACACTCGTTGAGAGACTCATGCTTTGTACATGCATACGCATACCAACGAGTAATCGCTCGTCACCGTCATGCCATGGTCATGCCCACAGAACACTATTACTCCTAGCGGAGGTCATGCCCGTCACGTACTGGCCAACTCGTTTTTAAGTACTGGCTCTACTCGCTTCTCGTTGATCGGCAAATAGGGAGGTAATGTTATCGATACGTTAGTATTGGATTTTGGAAGTAAATATTCATGTCTGCTTAATAAATTGGTTCTAAAATAATATTTACAACTAACAGTCTTACGATATTATTATTGTGTACAAGTATATAAAAAAAACGAGTGAGCCTTACAGTGGTCGCTTAAGGGGGATGCGCTAAAGTAGCCCGCGAAATTCAAATTTAGTTACGTTTTTTGCAATTTGCAGGTCAGTAAAGGGTTGTATGTTGATCTAATTATGATTCGCGGCCATAACAAATATGGTTTTACAGAATTATAATCAATAGAATCAGCATTACAACTCTCTAAGTTCAAACAATCCTACTGAATGATTATTTCAGAAATAATCTTTTAGTAGGATTTTTTGAACTGATGATGATGCTTTTTTGATTCTAATGATTATAATTCTGTAAAACCAATTTTTTTATAGCCGGGAATCATATGTGTAACATCTGACATCTTACCTTGGTATCCACTGAACGAAATTCGACCCCCTCTAGTAGAAGGGGTCTACTTACAATCTATATTGTACTTACTTTCCATGCTATTAAAAAGTATTTACTTTTTCCACGCTTAAGTTGTACCTTCCCGTTACACACTTCCGTCCCTTTTCATGTAATTACTTCCACAGAAAGCAAGAGGATGATATTACACATGAAAAAGGCTTAACCGCCATTGTTTTATTTATGTTTACTTTTGTGTCAAAATCACAAACTAAACGAAAACTAGATAAATATGTATGTGACTTGGAGTGTACCAATAGGTAAAGACGAGGTAAGGAAAGGGAAAGCGTCTACCACAGGTAAAAAAACCAGATGTAGTGGTAAAATCAATAAATGATGAATGTTTTATAAATAAAAACTTTAGTTCGATAAGTGCACTTATCAAGACTCACACTGTGTGTTGACATCGAGTTCAGCGTTCGAGATTCGATGAAGAGTGTTCTGATTCAATCTATATTCTATTCTAAATGTTGACAGTTGAACATCAACATTGTCAATAGCAATGTCAATGCCAGTTTAATAGCCTTTGATGTCAAATAGTTGTCATGAGCAAAATATTATGTACAATAATTCACAATAATCTCAATTTTATTAATTAAAAATCAAATCAGTGTGTAAAAACAATTTCCGTGAACTGGTTATGTGTAATAATGTTTTAGATTATAGGAATAATAAAGAATCTGTCGCTGAACGTTAGTTTTTGCTAGGTTCGTATTTACTTGTTATTATTTAAACTATAAAAGCATATTCATTCTTTATTAGCGCGTAAGACGAACCTCTGACCACCCTTTCCAGAGCCTAATACAATTAATCTTTTCAGATGGACTGGACAGCAGTTAGAAACCACTTCAAGCAAACATGGGTCACTACTATTCTGAGTCTCATTTTGTTTTCTGGTGTTACATATTTTCTGTTATGGGCAGAGGTAAGCAACTTTTATGGTCAGAACTTCAGCCTAGGACTAGTACATTAGTAACTAAGCAAGTATTTCTGTTTTTGTAACTTTCAGAGCCAAACAATTCAAAGTAATCTGATGCTAGAGGAACTGGTGTCGGCAGCTGAGAGTATTGACGTTCATACTGGCGATGAAGCGGCGCGCTATGAAGGCCGAGTCGTGCACATTGTTGGCCCCCTGAGAATACTAGAACCAATATCTGAGCCAGACTATAATATACAAGTACAAGCAGTTAAGTTGAGGAAGAGGGTACAAATGTATCAATGGATTGAAGAAACTACGTAAGTGCATCAATTTTTAGTATAGTTTCGTCCGCTGTAAGTGCTGTGAAACACTTACAGCAGACGAAACTATACTAAAAACTAAACTATTGTTTAAAACAAATTATTGTATGTATGTAAAAAAATAATCAGCTCCTTGATCTAACTAACTGGACTCGCTAATAGTAAATAAGTATAAAAATGTAACTTATGTTTTTAGGGAACAAGAGAATTTTCTTAGTGAACCAGCTGAGGAGTCTCGCAAGACGTACTGGTACCACAAAGACTGGCGGGACTATGTTGTGGAGTCCTCTCTATTCTACATCAGACCAGGCCATCATAACCCTCCCTCAATGCCCATGTTCAGTGAGACTCATATTGCTGAAAACGTCAAGATTGGATGGCTTTACTTAGGTATTATATTAAACTTTTGTTCTTAACCTTAACTTGGCTACTTGTCCTACCACATGTCAAAATAAATTATGGAATAAACACTCTTATACTGTATGTTTTGTTATTATGTGTAAAGCGGGGCAAACCTGCACTATTTACAAATATTTTGTTTTTGGGTTAAAAACTAAACATTTATAAACATTAACACTTGTTTTTGGGTTTGTGGGAAAAGACTTTGACTTATTGATAAGATAATAAAGTTCTCAACATTTGACTTCATTTTCAGGTATTGACGTGAAGCGCAAAGTAGTAGACTACTATGAGATTTGGTCTGACTCCAGACCTGAGCGTAGTGACATCAAACTACATTCTGGTTTCTACTACCATGGAGAGAGTGCTTTGGAACATGAGATAGGCGACCTTCGGATACACTTCTCGTATGCAGGGCGTGAGGATGATATTGTTAGTTTAATTTAATTAATAAAATAAAATATGAGTTGGTTAGGGTGTTGTTGCTCTACCCTTTGTTGAGCTACAGCCGTATGAAGGTACCAACAATGGCTCAAATATTCAGAATGCAGAGGTATTTTAAATCTGCACTCACTTTTCTTAAAGTAGTAGTTTTCGTAAAGTGTTCTTTTAATAAGACCATTATGTAATAAGTTCTATGTTAGAGGGTTTGGTTTCCGCACTTAGTCCTTCATGTGGACCATCGTGCGTGGGCCATGGCGGTCGTCGTTGGTTATTCCAACCAGCTCACCTCCCTCCAGAAGCTGATTAGGTCTCCTGGTCTGTTTAGCATATCTGTGAAGGATCTGGGTGACCCGAGATATTCTGTTCTAATTTGGGTGATGCCTGTGCATTTCTTCAACTTCCATGCATGTCCTGGACAGAGGACTGTCCATTATGCTTATTGTGTGGAAGAATTAATGATATGTTCATAACATTGTACTAACTAATTCCTTTACTACTAATTCATTTACTTTTCAGTATACAGCAGTAGGTGTAGTAGAAGGTGGCAACTTACAAGCTTATAGTCCAACAAGGTTCCCTACTGCTGATCCCATCTGTCTACTTCGCAAAGGTTCATACAGCTTGAAACAACTGCATGATTTAGAGAGAAGAGATGCAAATCTACACACATGGAAATATCGACTTCTGGGATTTGTACAAGTTTTTGCATCTGCAATGACTTTACATCCTGATTGGGTGACACTTTGTAAGTTTAAACCATTAAATATAATAGCTAACCATACTGTAAAGCACAAACTTGAACGAGCCCGCGCGAGCATAGCAGGATTTCGCCGTTTGATGTCTGGTTTGATGCTTGTATAGTTTCACACTTTATGGCACATAAAATAAGGTGTATTATTAAAATATTATTAGAAAAGTCTCTGTTCTAAGCTGCAGATGATAAATGTGATTTTTTGTCGTCGCTGTCTGGCTGGCTACCTAGAGTTCGCCTTGAGACAAATTTAATAAGACCTTTGTACCATTTGACAAGTTAATAAATCCCATTTTCGATTGCTGTCAATGAAATGCGCTTCTTGTCTTTTTTTATCGCTAATTGAAATTCAACCTTAAATGTATGATACTAATGTTTTCTGTTCATTTTCAGTATTACAATGCCAATGGATATCAAGTAATTTAAGGCGGTGTTCAAGGTTTTGGGTGAACTTGGTCCTGTCTTTTTCGTATACGCTATTCATCATTGCTATACCTTGGTAAGTATTATCACATTATGCATTTTAATATTTGCCTGAGGTACTTTAATTTAAGTTTTCTTTGTCCATAAATTATCATGTACACATTGGTGTCATAAAAATAGTCTATTCTTACGCTATAAAATTTGGTTGTAGGTTGGTTCACAAGCCGACATTCGGTGCTATGGTGCTCGGCGGCGCGATGGTCCCTCTCCTGCACTACTCGACGCTGCTGTCGCGTCGCGACGCTACGCCCGATCCCCCGCCATACAACAGATGGACCAACAACCCACACTGAACAAAATTCTTGGGGTTTACCACGGACATGGAATCCACTAATTTCAGACATAAGCTAGATTCCAGCTCCTAAGGAGAACAGCTTCGGCGCAGCACGGCGTCGCTAAAATCGGTATTCACGTTAATGCGTAAACAACTGTCTGAATTACAAGGATGGATTTGAAAGTTGATGGTACGGCCTCTATGCTCTGCGATGTACAATTAAATATTGAAATATAACTGGCTGATCGGTAAAATCGCGCATACGGTGAGTCACTTGGGGCTGATTTTTCCAAAGTTATCTTTGTCTGAGGAATAATTTTGAATTTTTGACGTGATTTTTATTCTGCAGATAAAAGATATCTGACATTGTAAAATAAGCATGGAACAACACATAAGTCTAAGCAAAAGTGGTTTCTATCATAAAGTACAAAAAATTGAGATGTGCTATTACACTCTGCCACTAATATTGCATTTTTTATGGATCTGTTGGCAAAAATAATATTATGGATACAATTGATAATGGGTATCCTTACTCATAATATTATCTAGTCTGACCTATTGTTAACTAAATATCTTTATATAAAAATAAAATCGTAGCGACGACGTCAAAACTGTACATTGAATATTTTTGGAAAAAATTAATTGCTACAAGGTCTGTGAACGATGGTAATTCCAAAAACATAATTTTTAGAATTTTTGTCTGTTTGTCTATTTGTCTGAATGTATGTTCCAGCATCATGCAAATACTACCGGATATAATTTGTAAAAAAATTGCATAGATATTCCCTATAAGCCTGGGAAGTCTGTAGGCTATAAATTATCATGCTATTTGATATAGGGATTGGGGGTTGAGCAATATTGCATTATGTTCGTATTCTTCTATAATTTGCCGCAAAAAGTCGAGTCAAAAGATTAGATTATTGCAGATAGTCACTTTTAACAGATTATCGTACCTTTATGGAGCTAACAGTCTATCTACCATGTTATATTGTTTTAGTGATACCTGGTCATAATGCAACAGCCTATAAATGAGTGTTTTGCCATTAGATAGTATATGCAGGAACGCAGGAGATCATTCATTCACTACAAACTTCGCAAGCAATGGGAAATTTCTACAGAAGGCTGCGGGTGTTGACCTCAGGACGAGCTGCTTCTCACACGGTCAACTGTACGTCGCTTGCTCCGGCGGCGTCACCAGTCCTGACTCTTTTTATATTTTGGCTGCTGAGACCAAAACTGCAAACATAGTATACAGATAAATTTTATAAAAATGTGGCTGTTATTTTAGTATATTGTGGTGTCTTACAACTTCCACGCAAACGAAGTCGCAGGCAGAAGCTAGTTAATAGTATAAGTAGACTGATTGTAACTAGACCATCGTACTTAAAGTAGAATTGATATTGCATTCGTACAAAATACAAACATCCTATAGTTAATGTATACATGTATAAACCTTATCCTATTAAGTACTTATGTACTCAGATCATCCAAATTGTTAATTTCTATATGTTTGGCCCCCTAAGTAAGAATCTAAAACTGAATAATAAGTGGTTTAATAAAATTGTATTATATCAATAAATAATCTCATCTTAATTAATAACGACGTGTTAAATATTTTATTTATAGTGCAATAAGTAAATTATTAATAATGATTTTTAGTAGCGTAAAAGGTGTAGGTGTACTGTGTAGGGAAAATAAATGACAATGTACAATATTTTAATTGTGAGCTGAGTAAAAAGTTATAAAAGTATTTATTTATCTTATTTCGCTTCGATAAAGGGTGGAGTTAACCATAATGTATGGGCGGGACGACTCTTTCAGTTTAGTAGCTAAAGCAATTATGGAGATTAACAGGAGACATGACGTATATTTTGAGCAGTTCAGAGGCCCTAGACAAATGGCATTCGCTTCGGAGCGAGCGTTATCGCTAGTTTTCGATTCGAATTCCTTCATACGAATCGAAAACACGCTTGTCAAAAAGTGCCACATGGCTACGCATCTCTATGGAAGTTATCGTCAACGCTGTCGATTCGTTTCATGGAATCGAATGATGATAACATTGTCTAGCTAATTTCTATTCGGTGACCTATGATCATGTGACACTTCGATAGCATAAGTCAACCCCATACATTTTATGGCTTTTCTACTAGCGTTATCGCTGATTGAATGTTACTTTGTGTAGGCCCTCAGAACTGTTCTCGCTTGAGTAATAATTATATACCATCGCGACGTGTATTTCCTGCATTTGGAGCACAGGTACAGATATGCACGTTGTATTACAATTTTTTCAATGATTTAGAAAGAAAAATAAGAAATAAAATACGTTTATTTGCGGTTAACATAACGCAAAGAAAACAAACACGAAAGAACAAGTATATATACTATATTATGTATTATTATGTATTTTATTATTATTTTGTTTTATTGTGTATTTGTACTCGTATTGAACTAAGTATGCCATATCCTGTACAAGGTACACAACTGAACCAATTACTAAGTAAGTCTAGTTATAAGTTTTAGTTATCAATACTGAGGCACGGTAGAGATAACACAATTCAAATTCACTTACTGTCCTATTCATTCTACACTAAAACTACTTATCTAAATATGAAATAGGATCAATCCTTCAGGTTGTGAAAAACTGCTTTTACCGGACCTGCTTTAGGTACTTATATGAAATACTATTTTGAAAATAAACTCCTGATTAATATGCATTTGTTTTACTTAACTAACGTATCTATACAGTATTAGTTTTAGTATATGCGAAACCCGAAACACGTGTCTAGTATTTTTATATAAAGAATCTATGTACAAAATTTCAAAGCTGTATCATTAAAAATCAAAAAGTTATAAGGTTGTTATGTTACCGAGTTGTCCGTATAAAAACATGCTAACTACGCCCCCGCGACTCCGGGGTCGTCTTGCGCTCATTGATAATAATTTTGCAGTAGGTACCTAACCGTACGGCGATTGTATTGTAAGTAATTAAATGGTGATAACATTTTCCATCACACTTAAATATTTTTGGGAAAAATATAACATGGTGTAAAAATTATTGAAATCGATTCAGGGGGGCCGATTCTACTAATTTGCAACGTCACACGTTCAATTGTGTTTCCACAACAGTTCGATTTCGATCGCCATTCGATAGTTATCTAAAAAGTCATTCTACTCATTTTATAGCAAATTGGGAACTAAACTTTATCCGAATCGCAACTGAATCGTAACGGCAACGTAGCTGCGGGTAACCTGTGTTACCAACATGCCAAATAGTATGTTTTAATAATACCACAGAAAAAAAAGTTGAATCTAAAAATGTTACTAAATACGAATAAGTGTCACTAAAGGTATTTTCTAATACAAAAAGATATCTAGACCTACCATGCACAGTTAGTATATTAGTTTTATTCACGGTTTATTAATAACATTCTTTAGTTTAGTTAAAAAATGTTATTTGGTATGCTAAAACATTTAAGTGAATTAGAAAGACGGTGTGATAATGGTCAAGCTCCTACATCAGGATTTCTCATTTGTAGGATTTCTTTAGATCAGTCTTTTTCAAAGTGGGCAATAACATCACACATCACTGGTGTAAAGGCACTCTTTAATGTAGATAAATTATTTTGCAGGTGGGTGCTTCAAGTGTTATCTTTCACTCTTGTTGGGTGCAAGCAAATAGAGCATCCCGGCCTTTCCATTGAGGTCCCTCAACATCTGGTGCATTTTCATCAGCTGCAAATGAGCCAAATAGTCAGAACATTCCTCATTTTGATAATTTGAAGACATTTGAAGAACCTCCAACAAGGCAAGAAACGGTGACCTACAGCAAGAGCTGTCAACATCGGACTCAACCTGGATGATAAGAGGAAGAATAAAATCCAGGCATATTAGTGATACAATGTATTTCGTTTATATATTAATCAACATCTCTGTAAGTGGAAGGGATACTATAATTCTATATTATTGCAAAGAATGTGGTTGGTTACTGTGCTCACACCATGAGCTTAATATGGTATCTTGGTTGGGCACGGCACCAGGATAATCAATTGCCTCCTGCACAATTGCTGGATAAGTACTGTATTATTATATTATGATAATCATAATGAAGGAGGTGACTAATAAAACCATTTATCACAATTATGAGTTTTTTTTATTTTAATATATTTTCGCAATCTCAGATAACTGTAATCTGAGATTGCATCAAATCCCCTAGTAGATACAATATTAACAAATGCAAGCCAGTAGTGATGTAAGTGGGCCTTGTCTAATGAACAGTTTTCATCTGAGATTTTCAGTAAAATCAGTTACCTAGATAAATCTGAAGTCACCCTCTAAGCGCTTTTTAACCTCATCGTGCAGGCGCTGCAGCACAGTGCATGTGCGTTTCAGATTTACGTAGGGAACAAAGCCTGAAAAATATCATTCTTTATTTAAATAACTGAAATAATAAAGATAACCTAAAATGTAAACATGTATGATTTTACCAATTTGGCCATTGCTGGGAGACTTGGGCTCCAGAAAATTGGGCTCGTGAAACCTTCCTCAATGTTCTAATTTATGGCCAAATTCCAGCCCTGTAACGCCAGACCCAAGTTTCTATGGAGTTTGGGTTTCTCCTTTCTTCCTCTTACCCTTCCAACGTCAACCTCATGGGCAAATTCAACGAAATCCATATAAAACATTACAGCATTATTATTACGGAAGAAAACGAAAGCAATCTTAGATCGATGCAACAAAAGTTGCTCTTTACCAACTTAGGTTCAACCGCGAATTTTGACAGATGAACCGCCGAAGTTTAGCTTTGATTCGATTGTAACTAGTGTCAAAATAATAGTAGAATGTGACTAAACGTCACGCTCATGTTCGATTTTGTTATCAGAATACATTTTGAGATTGCTTCGATCGATCGTTGGCGTCAACTGAACCGTAAGCGCAGTTGGATCGTTGTTCATTAGTAGAATGAGAAAACGTTTAAAAGCCGTGATTCAGCTGCGATTCCATTGCGATTTTTGAACATTTTTGTTAGTAGAATCGGCTCCCATTCCTTATTCGAACAAACTATATTCAGGTTTCGCATAGACTAAAAATAATGTTGTATAAATAAAAACCAATGTTTGTTTATGTCCTCTATGGACTCCTAAAGGGCTGGACCGATTTTGATGAAACTTTGGTGAGTTTTTTATGCATACTCCCGCGAAGGTTTAGGGGTAGGGTGTAGGAGTAGGATACCTCGCGAACAAAGTAGCGCCGGGCAGCTAGTTTACAATAATAATACTTCCCATGCCGATTTCAGCTACGGTGACTATTTCAATACACAATACACTAACAGCAACAACATTGTAACTAACTTATGTTTAAGATCGTCAAAGGTACAACCGATGCTGCTGAAAAAAAAAATATATTACTCATAAGTCATAACTCTTAAACCGGGAAATCGGGATTTGATAAAGGGTAATCACGTTTGTATTTAGGTATAACGTTCAGACCTTTTTATAAAGTCCGGTTGTGTAGGGATAGTTCATTATTTTACACTTTTACAACACGTTTCTCCTATTTATTATGGAGTCCTTTCGGTTTGACTGACCGGCAAGCTTACTACAATAATAAGACAAGGGGCGCTGCGGCGTTTGCAGCCGATCGTACGCACGCGCAGTGCACGCATCGTATCAGCTGATCGCACTCCGCCCAACGAATACAGATTCAGCCGAAACAGTTCTCTTCTATTTTACGGTTGTGATTTTTATATTCAAGGTTAGATAACAGTTTAACTGTTTTCTTAAATCATCGTCTTATGTTGAAAAGTGTAATCGTGCTATCGGAATTTAATCCAGTGTGTGGTTTAACGTACAACAAACATGAGAGCTGCTGCGATGTCGGTTTGGATATTTATTAACATCCTCTGCTTCGGTATGTGCGGCTACTTGTATTTAATTTGGTATCAGTACTGGATGTACGACGAAAAGCAGAGAAATTCGAGCAGGACGTCGGAAAACCCACCTAAAACAATGGTTTCTCCTGTTAATTACCAGGATAAGTACGCAGCCGAAAAACTTCAATTTAAATTACCATTTAACTCTACTTTAAGAATCGATTTCGTTCGAAAAAACCGGAGGTCGGCAGTCGGCGGTTACTGGAGCAGTGGCGGATCGAGTCAAAAGTTTAACAAGACTGCTGGCTCATATGCCCTTCCGTCCAATAACATAGTGAGAATAAGTAACGGCAGTCCCAGGTTCCCTAACATACACAAGCCGTTATTGGAGTTTGACAACGATAAATATGTTTGCAACGACTTACTATCAACGTACTGTGGAGAACGAAGCGCGGAATTCAAGGAGCTGTTGTTAAAAGAGTTTCATAGAGTCCTTATGGCGGCGAGCAAAGTGTTTACATCGGGCTTAGACGCTCACAATACATATGATGTTAAATATAATAGCAGTAATCGTAAGACGAGTTCTAGAGAAGAGGTGATGTGTGCTCTGAAAAGTGTGAAGTTACGGACTGTGACGGCTGATGATGAACCGTTCGCGAGGCTCGGGTATAAGATACCGAGAGCACCGCTGCAGGAGGAACGTTACTATAACACTTGTGCGGTTGTCACAAGCGCTGGAGCCTTGCTCGGCTCAGAATTAGGAAAATTTATAGGTAAGCCACGTACTTGTTCGAATTTCTACCCCCTTCATAGATACTCGTACCTATGTAGAAATAAGCTCGCTCATAATCGCGCTACTAAAGAATTAGTCAGTTTATCAACTGTTACAGCTAGTCTCCCCACACAGCCAAGAAAATATCCCACTCTGGATCCGATATAAAATGCCTCCAACTCTCCGGCTATGTCTTTGGCTGAAATTATCATGTTCGTTGGAACTAGTGGATCCTGTGGATCACTTAATTTATAGTTACAGTTCTGGCAAACATGAATGAGTAGCTTGCTATTTGCTTACGATGTAGGTACTGTTCTATTAAGTACTTAGTATAAATTGATGTACCAATTCTCAAAGCCTCTAAGGCGATGCGTATACTGCGCATGATTCACAATGCACCATGAGTCGGCCGTGATATGACTGTTCTTAACCGTACGCCTACTTAGTCGCTAGTCCATTTACAGTTATCGCCCCAAATGTGCTTTTTAAGTTACAAAGCTTTATTATTTGTTTTTCTTGTTAACTAAGTCAGAAACCGGTAGGTAATGAGCCCATTAACGTTAAATACTTACGTTCAATTTTTTTGAGGTTGAGTGATTCAAATACGGACTCCATGGTTTGAAAAAGTTTAGATAGGTACACAGGTGAGTTGGTAGTAGTACCTACTAGCTTTGTTCAAGTTGTAAGAAATGGGACTTGACAAGCAGACCGCTATTTCCCTTTTATTTTAAATACTTACTAGTAGTTTCACCCGCATAAGTCTCGATCCCGTGGGAATATCGGAATAAAAATTAACCTATGTCCTTCAACAGGTCATGGTCTACCCATGTAACAAATTTCATCCAAATTCATTCAGCCGTTTTAGCGTGAAATCGTAACAAACAAAGAAATAAACTCACTTTCGCTTTTATAATATTAGTTAGGATTATGTAGCATTATCTTAATAAGATAATGCAAAAAGTATATGTATTGAGTAGTATAATGTAGTTGTTCCTGGTTTGGCTGTTTGTGTATGTGAGTTTAAATGTTTGTAAACGCACCCACGATACAGGCGAAATTACTAGTGTGGGGCAACGTTTAAAAAAAAAAAAAAACTACTCTATAGTACATGTATGACTGGTCAGTATGGGTAGGTGATCGAACGTGTATTGTGCCACTTATCGCTTCGGATCTTCGCTTTGTGAAACGCATTGACATGCGTAGTCCGGCCTCTTCGACGAACGGCCCAAATCGTATGCGAATTACACGAATTATTGACCATGGATATGTCCACTTCACTGATAACTCAGTGAAACAGATTAAATAACTACATTATTATGTCAGTAAGTATGCTGTTGCCAATATGTATGGTAATATTATGATGCAGGTGTCCACTTTGTATTTAATTAAATTTAACATTATAGTTATGCACTATTTTGTATTGTTTGCTTAGGTGTTACAGAACATAGGTACCTATCAGGTAAATTAGATCAAACATATAAATTATTAGGTAAGTACTTAACTAATAATACATATGTTTGATCTAATTTAACAAGTAGTTATGACATCAGTTGATAGGCATCTGGTTTTGAAATGTGGGTATCACTATTATAGGTTCCTACACCTCTGCCTACCCCTTAGGGTAAAATAGGCGTGATTTTATGTATGTGATAAGTTACATCGGTCTACTAGTTTTAAAGAAAATTGCGTAGGTATGTATGTAGGTAGTTGGGTATATTCAAGCATATATGGGTGCAACAAAGAACCTCTATTCAAGTCGATAAGTTTCATCACCAATGTTACTTCATGTAGGTACCTATCATTGCTACCACTCATTAGATACAGGTTTGTTATAGGGTGAGAGAGCATTTGACCACATACCCCTTAGATGTGTGGTCAAATGTTACCTAGGGAAGGCGTGCTGTGCGTGGCTTATAGGTAGACTAGTACGTAGATGCCTCTATGGGTTGAAAATACACTCATCCAATTTCAGTTTAGGTACTTTTGGGATCTTCACTGATTTAATGATGAGTTTGAAACTGTTTTGGTGATATAGGTAGGTTATAGGTTGGAGATATAGGGTATTTATGACCTAGTTAGAGAACATGACAAAAAAATCATTGTAATTTGGATATCGTCTGGTGTATCGCGGTTCTATTGGGCAGCCCTAAGCTGTAGCCCTAGGCTATTGTCACGCAAATGGCTACTCGTTTGCTTGATAAACAACCTGTTATCATGCTTTGATTTATTCATGTCACTATCTATGTTTTACACAGAAACGCATGGTTTGATATGCTGATTCGATTGTGTTAACTACGATAAGTTAGCTCAGTGGCGCCGGCGCCTGCGCCTCTCTTCTGTAATACAAACGCGTCCGCACCGGAAAATTCAGCTCTGCTAAGTCGTATAAAAGTTGTATTGTTTGTTTATTTCCAAAAATCAATATTTTCTTATATAGCCTCGTAACCGCAATATTATTCGAGCTATTTTTGTTTAGCTAAGTAATATCTTACATATCGAGACTCCTCCGTGCCTCGGAAAACACGTTTTGCCGTTGGTCCCGGCTGTCATTCGTGAATCTTTGACAGTCGTTACGGGTCGTCAGAAGCCCGAAAGTCTGCAAAACCAGTCTTACCAAGGGGTATCGTATTACCCAGTTACTGGGTTGTGGAGGTCAGATAGGCAGTCGCTCCATGTAAAATACTGGTATTCAGCTGCATCCGGTTAGACTGGAAGCCGAGCCCAACATATTTGGGAAAAGGCTAGGCAGAATTTTTGTTTTGATGCTTAGGTGTGATGCACATTCATTCAGAAAATGCAATTTTTTACGTTCAAATTCACTTGAATACGCTAAATGTCAAAGGTAGAAAATTTGATGATTCACAATTGCAACGAATAAAATTATTATTTTATTACATTTGCGTTAGTCACTAAGAAACCGCATGTCTTTGTCCTTTCTCGAAAATCTGCTGATAACTTTATAGCCCAGACATGGAACAGACAATGACACATGCTTCCGAGTGGGGTGACACGTGTAAGGAAATCTTTACTTATTGTTTAAAGATTTGCGTACTGTTTTCCTTTACCTTGGTAGGTACCTACACTGGCAGTACGTAAAGTAGGTACTCTAAGTAGGTATCAATCAATCAATCCAGTTTAACACAATTCAACTCAGGATATAGGATTTTCCCAGGTAGAGCTACAAACCCTCGTTATAGGCTTCCGTTTCTTTACCTTTGCAATCTTTTACTGTACAGTTGTACCATATTGTGACCAGACAACACAATATTGTGTTTGCTGTAGATATTCTCTCCAGACTCAGCCTGGTTGCAAGCCAAGTCGAACTTGAGATACATTTATATTGAGCTCAATTAAGTTCTGAGTTGAGCTGCACGATTACCTACTGACAAATACGTGCACTGACTGGACAGGTCCACTCAATCTGTGTGGTTCTTACATCAAAAGACCATTTCAGACACTAATCTACATGGTCTTCACAATATGATCTGACCGAGATTATGTCTGGACTTTAAAAGAGACTGTGACCTCTGAGTTTGTTTCGGCCTTTCTTCTCAGAATAGTCAGATAGGAAACGCCGGGCTCATCTAGTTTTTAAAATACGATTGACGTGTAAAAGCATGTTTGTACAAACCTTACTTACAGAAATAAAATAATTTATCATACATGCAACAACTCCACCAACAGAGCCAAACATGAATGTTTATTGACTTTCTGCAAAACATTACTTACGCAGAAAATACCAGGCTTTAACGATGTTGAGAGATGTAAAATCACAAGAAAGCGAGAAAGATGCATCGCATTTCAAAGAAACTTTCAGTATCGCAAGTGTTAGTAGTAATATAAAATTAAATAACTTGTTTCTGAAGAAAGCATTTTGCCATTTTGCCGGAGCTTTTGACCGAGCTTAACTTGAAATTCGTCTTCGTATCGGCTCATCTCAGGTAGGCCGTGGAAGGGAGTGGCGAATTATATGGAAATGTATGTGCCACACCACCTCGTTTGTCGAGCTCGACTCGAATTCAGACTCTTGGTTTTGATAAATTTTTCTTGTGTTGAAATAGACACTTACAGCCTTATTTCGGGTGTTTAAAAATTAACCCGATAATCTTTCAAACTAATATTTTTTATTTATTTATTGAACAGTTTATGTACACACTTTTATACATACAAGAAGAAAGGAACAAAGATAAAAGGAACAAAATACGTACAAAGGTGATGCTTATTTCTAAAGAAATCTCTTCCAGCATACCTGCGATAGGAAAGTCGACAACGTGTGTTAGAGTAGAAAAGAAAACAAAATACATAAAAAAAAGAAAAAAATTGTTAATAATATTACTTTACTAATCACTAATTTAAATATAAACATACTTACAATAAGAGAATATATTATACTTACTTATATACTTCTAAAATAAATATCACAAAAATATAAATACAAAGTATAAAATAATAAATACATAAGCTGCAACTATGGCGAAGTGGAAAGATAGTGTTCTAGGTACTATGGGCGCAACTATGAAATCGCGAAAAAAATAACAGTTGGCCCATACAGTTTAGAACATTACCTACGTATAAACTTTGTATGGAAGAGCTGACTTATTTCGCGATTTCAAACTTGGTCTCATAGTAAAAGTTATTCAGTTCGATGGTCTAACTAAAGCACTCGTTAAAGTTTGTCGGGTTATTTTTAAATACCTTAATGTTGCTTTACTAATTTTTGTCATCCCGGAATTCTGGTTAACGATAGAATGTCGTTCCCAAATACAATAATAAATGTATGAGAGTTGTATTATTATTTATCTAGCCCATGATATTGGAGGCCCATGATTATCATGTCAGATGGTTAAAGCTAAGCCAAGATTTCGTTGTATTTGCGTCAAGTTGAGGCTATCAAGGTACAAATCGTAACTACAGTGATAACTTGTTTATGTTGATACTAAGTAATCGTTCATCTAATTTTTCTTTGTAATTTTTATGATGGGCAGTAAAGAAAGTGTAAAACACATTGGGAGGTTTGTGTAAATGGCCGGACTTCAAACGCCGAAACCGTGCTATTTTGACAAAGTTTTGCAATATTTTGGAATTATGAGAAAAGTTTGTTTCAAGAGAGCGGTAAATAAAAGGGTACAAGTACGTAAATATACCGTAAGTCCGTAACCAAGGTTGTTCTAACTATAGGTATTTTATGCAGCAATGAAAGAAAAGCTGTCCAGGATACGTGTGGTATTGTTGGCGTGGTGTCATCAACCCACACGTAAAGGGCGTGCATAATTCATGTTGTACCATTGTGCGCTTCCAACATACAATACGCCGACAATAAGGAGCTTCCCGCGCTCCTCTCAGGCATTATATTGTTGGTATTATACTATAATGTTGGCAGTAACGGTCCAAGGGAATGTGACGTTATTTATCCTTTCATAGACAAACTGAGTTAGTTATTTGTAAATATTGTGTAGATATACTTAGCAGCAGTAATAACTTTTTATTTTGAGAAAATGGAGGAATTAAATACAGCAAATACATACTATGCTTATTTTAATTTTTCTTTGATTTTCCTCTGAGGCTTAGAATGGTTATTGACTAATCAGTATTATTCAGCGGTCACCTTTTCTTTACTCTCCTTCGAATCGAAGGAGAGTATGTTATTTATCGATGGCTTCGATAAATAACATAACAAATAAAACCTAAGCTAACCTAACCTAAAATGTAATGTAAGCATTCTGTAGCTGTGATAAACAAAAGGGCTGCGAGTGTTGCCACATACATTATTGAACAGTTTTATTTGGTATCGTCTCGGCATTATCTTTTGCTTTCGAAGTGTGAGCACGTGACTAGCCCTACTTATTTCCAATAGATACACATTCATGATTTAATTCTAGTTTTTATGTACTAATCAGTTCGATAACTTTTACTAACGTATAACAAATAGGCACCTACATATTAGTAGGTACAAACATCCGCCAATAACTCAGTGAATGGCAGAAAAAGTAACCGTTTACTTAATTACAGTTGAAGAATAGGTGTAATTATCAGGTCTTTTATTATCAATCTCGTTGTTTACTTCTATTGTTCCGCTTTCTTATACAATATGTACGGACCATCGCGTTGCGCGTCGGCTTGCAGAAGATTGCATGTTGTATTTCTGTGGATGACTTAATTCATCATCATCTGACTAGCCTTTTCCCAACTATGTTGGGGTCGGCTTCCAGTCTAACCCGATGCAGCTGAATACCAGTATTTTACATGAAGTGACTGCCTATCTGACCGATCCTAACCCTATCTAATACGATATCCCTTGGTAAGACTGGTTGTCAGGTTTTCGGGCTTCTGATGACCCCTAAGGACTGTCAAAGATCCATAAATGACAGGCGGTACCAACGGCTAAACGTGCTTTCCGAGGCGTCGAGGGGTCTTGGTATGTAATGATGGTCACCCATCCACGGACTAACCACGGCAAGCGTAACTTAAGTTGATTGATCGACCAGTGCGGCTGTTATTACTTAGCCATACATCCAAGCAGTGGATGACTTAATTAAGTAGGTATATTATTTATAAGCCCTGCGTTATACTTATTGGCAGGTCGGGTTACATAACAATAAATAGGTACCTGTATTCCTGTACATCCGTCATAACTAAAATCGATCGTCGCTTTCATAGGACACTTTTTGTGAACCTGAACGCGTGGTCGTGCCAACAGAGGGCGCCTTTCAGTTTTCCGAACAAAAGTGACATAACTATGAACGCAACGATTGCGGGGACCACGGGGTGGAGTGGTATACTAATTAGATTCGCGGTGGTACTCACCGTCGAGTACGGGGAGTTGTGTAGTGGCATAGAATATGTTTGTATGTAGGTACATTAAGGGTTAATGTAGAATGCGGATAAGGTATTCAGACACGAGTGCCATGTTGGCCTGTACGCGAAATAGAATGCGGGTAGTGATGAGAGATGTGATTTAAACAAAATGTTTGACTAGTTTTTAGTGTTAATTGACTAATAGGTCCATAAGTAATTAGGCACTGGTGATCTTAAAGAGAGCACATGTGTTATGACTTCTGTGTCTTATTCTCTGTCAAAATCACTTCCAAAATTGCGAGTGTGAGCCCGAGATGATAAATATAATGACATACCTATGTAACTATTTTACAAACAAGAAGTGTAGTACATATATATACATACGGCTGGAAATGTAGGTACCTATAGCTTGATACGTATCATGCTATAAATTTCCAGTATACGCTGATCTCGCATTGTATTGGATTTCCGTGGAATGAGAGGTCAGCTTTTACTGGATTCGTATAGCTTGATGTGTAGCCGTGTGTACCTATTTGGTTTCTTGAGTGAGGTACCATTGTACAAGTAGGCGTTACTACTGTAGCAGGGGCTGAAACTTAGAGAACACAAAGAAAAAATATTTCACTAATTTGTTGTCTATGAATGTTTCAAAATTGTTGAAATGGAGCGGAAACACTCCACAAGGTCTGATAACGTTACTTTATAAACTAGAGTCATTGCAATCGTTATTGTATGAGTTACAAGAGCCAAGGCCTTGTACGAATTATAACTATTATGACAATGATCTATGGTCACGAATTCACGCGGTCAAATACATATTTTTTTGTCACATTGTTTAATCTGTGTATCTACTTGTTTAATGCACTGCCAACTAAATAAAGACTTGACTAAAAGATCCCAGCAACCAGGTCATTAAAATAATATAAATAAAAAAACACTGCCAAAGTATGATTACCCGGAAGGAAAGAACTAAATACCATATGATACACCTAGGTATAAAGTAAGCTTAGTCAATGACTGGGTTGTGCCGCATAACATAATGTGAATTACTCAGCGGGAAGTACGTAGGTACGTGCCTAGGTAGTTCTGTTAACCAAAAATAAAAAAAAACCCTACTGATTTTGGTGACTTAATGTTTAGGTAAAAAGGGTAAGTAGGTAATTAAATTGACGTCATAGTTAAAATAAATGGTACCTACTGTGTAGGCCCAAAGTACCGAATTTTTTTTTACCTAAGCTCTGTACCCAGTTTCTGTACCTAAGCTTAAATCTGGATGTATATACACTCTCGGACACCTGAATCGAGCCTGCATATTTTTGTTTAAAGGTATCTCTCTATCTTTTTTAATAATGGAACTATACTAACTATACTTTCTTTTTCTTTGTACTAACGAAGAAAAAAATATGATGTAGATTTGAAGCCAGTTCACTCACCATTGTTTTCGTTTGTCATTGTTCTAAATTTAATGGCATTAGGTCGTCTTTTCGCGTTTCTCAGGGGAAAAATTAGCGTGGAATTTTAGTAGATAATAATGGTTTACTTAGAGAAAACGTTTATTTAGTAACTTGTTTTACCTACCTTCAAGAGCACCTACTACGACCGTAATGCGGTTCGGCATGGAATTAATGAATGCCACTATGAGGTGCTGGTTCTTCCATGCTTCTAAGATGGAAATTTTCAGCTCTTGCAAAGTTTCTGGAGCTGATTGGTTAGTTCAAAGTGTTCAAACACGCCTCTTCAGCTCATCCCATAAGTGCTCTATGGGATTAATATCAGGGCTTCTTGCTGGCCATTCCATTACTGCGATACTAACGTCATGCGTTCTCAAACAATTCTTGTAGTAAATAACAGTTGACTTATAGATGCTCTAAGACTCTAATCAAAGCTTGTTGCTTCTATATGAGCGACCAAACGCTGACTTTCTTCTCTTTTTCAAATTCATGAATTCAAATAATTTGGAACAATGGTGATACCGAAATGATGGTCAGTATGTCCGCTTCAAAACTGCGTCAAAACGTTTTCTCCGACTTGTCATTATTTTGATGTTTTAGGCCTATAAACATACAAATGCACGGTGGCTCGATTTAGGAGTCCGGGTGTGTATTTTAATAGTTGAAATAACTAAAGTTAATTATAATACTCTTTTCTAAGTAGGTACAGAACTTAGCAGATGAGAAGATACATAAGGTCCTGATGAGCAAGCTTACACACAATCTTAATTATGTTGACAGATTCTCACGACATGGTATTGAGATTCAACAACGCACCCACAGAAAATTATACGGAAAGTGTCGGCTCCAAGACTACTTTCAGAGTGCTCAATTCACAGGTAGGTTCGCCAACTGCACCGTTAAAATAAAAATATTAGGCATTGCAAATTCCGCAATTATCCACACATAACCCTACAATTTGAATATCTAATATTTTGTGTATATAGTTCTCGAATCTAATTAAAAAGGTTGGACCTAGGTAGGCGGGTTGGCAATCGCAGTATGGTGTTAAAATGCACAGAGAACGCTGCTGCCCATTCTCTAGTAAGTCGCTTAGTCGCCTTTTACGACACCCACGGGAACAAATAGGGTGGTGCTACACTTTATGTCCGGCATCACACAGACAGCTTCATTTAAAAAGAAGGTTGCGGCCAACGCTTGTATACTGCTTTTCTTAAATAATGCGCGGAAATTCAAACTAAGTAAATTATTTATAAATTCCAGATTCAATGACGAACAACGATAAATTTTCACGCGCCAATGTGTAGGTACATTTGTTTTTTTTCAATAAACTGCTTTCTATTTGCAAGCCAGTTACAAATTTAAATAAAACCTTTGATAAGTTACCTCCTTGGTTACCATGCTTCGGAGTAAAAGATGGTTCCATTTTTAAATTACACGATTGATAATTATGATAGTTTACTATGTAATTTTTTTGGCCGCTAAAACACGACACATAATAATATGATAATGGATTTTCATACAAGTTTTGGTGGCCGCTGCTCGCATCTATATGGCTAGTACAGCAATTTCGATTTATGTCGAAGAAGGTTGTCAAAATAATGATTGAATTTCCTTCCAAGCATGTTTGAGAAAATAAAATTTAATGGCATCACTGCACGATCTTTTTCACAGCGAAATGCCAGTACTTAACTGTAGTATTTTTATATTTCTATAGAGGGTCCACTACAGTAAAAATAAAAGACAGGCTGATTTAGAAGATGAAAATATTATGAAGCCAATTTCAGTAAAGAAAAAAAATCTAATTATTTCATAATGATTTTCTTTGCAAAAAGCCAGTAGCAGATGAAAATGTTATCAAATACAACCAAAAACGTTTTTCCTATTAAACATTTTTGTGGGTTTACAGAATTTTATTTCGATTTCAGGTGATAGCCAAGCCTGAATTTAACTTTTTGGAGGATCCATTGTTTCGAAATGTGTCCATTCTCATATGGGATCCGGCGAACTACTCATCAACACTAGAAGATTGGTACCAATCTCCCGATTATCCTCTCTTCCCCGTTTATAAGAAGTAAGTTAACTTTTCGGAGTGCCTCTGCGGGCACCGGAAGCTAATTTGGTCCCCGGTGCTGGCTATTTATACAACTGGCAGTGCCGGTATCTGAATTGGCTATAATAATTGAAATATCAAAATTACTTAACTTTCCTGACCGATTAAATATTTATTCGAAGATCAATATTATTTTCATTCTTCTTTTTATTTTACGTCTGACTTTGTTAGATACTTAGTTGCTACATATTAAGCTCACGAAGCGGAAAAATGTAAATCATATTAATTAAACGAAAATTTAAAATTTCATTGTTTTCAATTTCACGATTCATTCTTTTAGGTTGCTTGAAGAGGATCACAACGCAGATGTCCATTTGCTGAACCCCCAAGTGCTGTGGGCATTATGGTCTATACTACAAGACACGTCTCCTTACCGTCTACGGAGAAACCCTCCGTCATCAGGGTTTATAGGTGCGTCGCTAAAAATGACGGATGGCCAATTCAGATGTATACAACTTTTTAGCCCCCATTCGGATATGACGCCAAAATTTCCAGTTGTTTGATGTCTATTATTTAGGTAAAATGCGGCGTTATGCACATTCTATAAGACCATGACCACCGAAATACTTTCAGCAATTTTATCCTGAAGATCTTAAACGAATTTAAAAATGACCCAATTTTTTAACAAATTATTGAGAGTAAGGAATACTATTGAGGACCACTGAGGGTTTCGCGACACGTCCTGACTTTTTATCTGTAAGGTTATCTAAGGGAATATGTCGTGGTCAATCTTGAATACGATAAGCAGAATATTTGTGACTTTGTTAGTGGGATCCCTAATATGGTATACGAATAGAATAGAATAGAATACTCTTTATTGCGAAAATTTAATGAAAAACACGAAGAAAAGCGATCACATTTTTAAGTATGAAAAAGGAGGAGATTAGGCAGATCTTATTTACCGTATAAAATTGCCAAGCCTGAATAACATAATTATTGAAAAATATCTGGTAATTTTCGTTTTTTAATAAAAATAATCTAAAGTTGTATACTTCCTAATTGGTCACTCAGTATGAATTGTTACTGTTTACGTAACAGATTTGACGCAAAATAATATTTTTGAAATACATTATTTTCATTTAACGAGCGGTTATACCTATATATCGCTACCAATATCAATGATTAGTTAATATTAAATATGAAAGCTCTTTTCCGAAGCTCCAACACTAAAAAAAGAATATCAGGAGGTGTCGTGGAACACCCCGTTCGAACGAAGTTTTTTTCGCTGTATACAGTGTGAGTCTTCATAATGTGCACATATCGAAATGAGGGAAACTAAGACGACGGAAAAAATATAAAAAAAACAATTCAATTTTTATAGCATTTTTTTGAACTCTTGTTCGCTGCTGAGAGCTCTGTGTAAACAAATCGGTATAATTTTTAAACTCAATGATCTATCACGATGAAACCAAACTCAGTAATGGAAATAATAAGAAAACCCGACTGCTAGGTTAAAAAAAAAGAAGAAAACCCGACTGCGTGACGCATAGGAGGGTAATTTGTTTACTTTTGGAAAGCTGATACGATGGAGAATAATTTAAAGTAATAACAAAAAAAAAAACCGACTTCCAAAAAAAAACTACTAAGTGAAAAATAACCTTAATTTCGGAAGTCGGTTGCAAAAAACTGAAATAGATCCAAAGACACCGACTTCCGAAATTAAGGTTATTTTTCATTAGTAGTGTATTTTTTTGTTATTACTTTAAATTATTCTCCATCGTATCAGCTTTCCAAAAGTAAACAAATTACCCTCCTATGCGTCCCGCAGTCGGGTAAAAATACCATGTTTATAACTAAATCATAACGTTTCGTATCAACTGTTAAAGAAAGGCCTTGCACTCGGCTACGTACTTATACGTACACTTACACTTTAGCAGGTAGACTTTTTTTTTAATTTGGTTTTTTATTTTATTTTTTCCATCAGTAAAATTAACCTTAGTTTTCCTCACTTCGATATGTGCACATTATCAAGACTCACACTGTATTATGTGTTAATACAGAGCCAACTAGTATGATCTCAAGTTTCAAGTGTCATTCGTTTTTAATACAGAGCCATCTAGTGTAAGTTTTTGGCAAGCTAATAACTAAAACTGACTCTTTGTCGGTCTCTCGCGGTAAGTACAGTATGCACAAAACTTTATGAGCTCTCGGAAGGTGCACGTCAGTGGCCTGAAAGTATATTAATAGCTAATTATTTTTGTGATGATCAAATAAGCTGATCTCGCATTTTGTAGCATTTCCGTACCATGAGAGGTTAGCGTATACTGGAAATGTATAGCTTGATGTGTAGCCTACAGGACTATAAAAAAAAATTATGTAATGTAATTTGCTATTAATATACTTTTAGGCCTCTCGCGTGCCACTTCCGAGAGCTCATAAAGTTTTGCGCGTACTGTAGATACCTACCTTTTCAGGTCTATGGTTCGCGCTGCACCGATGCGCGCGCGTGCGCATGCTTGAATACGTGCCGTCAGCGCGCGCGACGCGCCGGTGCCACTACCACGCGGCGTACGACGATTCCGCGTGCACTCTCGGCGCATGGCACCCGCTCGCGCACGAGAAGACCCTCGCAGAGCGCATGCGCGATAATCAAGACGTACAAGTCTTCCAAAGAGGGATTATTGATATACCTGGATTTAGAAGCATATCTTGTCCTTGAGTACTGTGCTGGTAGATAGTAGATTTTTGAGTATTGTTTGTGGTTAAGTGTTGCCAAAATAGTTATTACTAAATGGTTAATGTTTCGCTGAACTATAGCTGTAGTATGCTACATAGTATAATGATATATTGTATTCTTACCTACATTATTTTTTATACGCTCACCTCACAATAATCAGTTTTAAAATTTGACCGAAATTCAACATTGAGATTTCCGATAGCATTTGATTTATCATGTTTCGTGTTTAATTATAATAATAGTATCGTTCGCGGCGTTACCACAGCGCCTACGCAACACTACGCAGCGCTACGTTGCGCCTAAGTGGCGTATTACGTCCGACTAGCGACTAGCCGGGGGGCTAACTCCCTAATCATGAAGTCCGTAGTTACGGGCGTTTTCTAATCCGTATCACTTACGGACAGAAGTTTTCTGTTTAAGAATTAATTACAACACGATTTGACAGTTGGCCCTATTCCCGATGAGTTTTTACCCGTCCAAAAAATTGAATTCGACACTTCTTTTAACGGATCAACTACTTTCGGACGGCCCCTTATCTTCGTTGACGGACTTACGGTACGGTTTCGCACCTAGTGCGAAAACATTCGACGATTGCTAGGCTAGAACCGTCAACAAAAATAGCCATCAGAATATGGATCACAAAATCAAAATTTATAGGGTACACACAGTAAGGTTTTGTTTCTAAGATAGTTATTCAACACTCTCATGTCATCATACGAGTACATTACTTTGAATCACTCGTTAATAAGGTGGCTACCTACCTGGACGTCCTATTTAGTTATGCCTGTAACGAATTGCTTTGTGTAAGGTTTGTTATTCAATTGTACTTATGTAAGTCAATGATGATGATTCTAATATTAAATAGGTGTATAGACACTAAACGCCCACAGACGTCATAACAATAACTTCTAGGGGCTCGTACAGTGTCCTTGAAGGTGTTAAGTTGGCAAAAATGCAATAATTATTGAGTCTTTTGTATCTATTTAAATAGATACAATAGACGATTTTTCTGTAATAATTATAGTTAATGTAACTTTTTCACTTAAATTTAAAACGATGAAGTAAATGTACAGACGCCAGCAGATCAAGCTACCCGAAACTGTCAAATTTTCCCAATCAACCTTGAACCTTATGCTGTAGGGTTAAAGTTGAAAATTTATTGAAGAAATTTGACAGATTGTAGTAGCTTGATGTGCTGGCGTCTGTACTACAAAATAAGATGTCTTCCTGTACTATGAATAGTTATAAGATGCCTAGAGTTTATTTATTGACATGGCATAAAAAAACAATGTCGTAGCCAGCATTACCTTCAAATTCAAATAGCCTTTATTTCTGTCAGTCTGTTTGTTCAGTTTCTGTCTGTTCATACAATTACGTTTCCATCATTTATATAAAATAAAAATTGTGATTTACTTACATTATTACAAGTTTCATCCAATTTAAGTTTTAGTTTATTTACTTATTTCATTGACATTCCATGAATTTGTAAATTACATAATTATTTATTTATTTATTTTCCTTCTTACATCTATCATTACAGGGTAACCTATTGCGGTAGTGTACTTATCTAAAGTCTTATCCTAACTTATTGTTAACTTAAAATAAAATATTTATTTAACACATTATTTGGTTTAATTAATTCATCGATATCAGTAACATTAGTATCAGCTTGCCCTTTGGCAAAGGCCTCCCCCTAGAGTTTGCCAAAATTTCCTGTTTGTGGCTTTTCTTCTCCATGTTGATCCTGCAGTCTTTTGATGTCATCCTCCTATCTCATTCTTTGACGCCCTCTCCTTCTTTTTCCATCTCGCGGGTACCACTTTCTGAAATCTTTAGACCTTTCATTTCTTTTGTTTCTTATCATGTGGTCTATCCAGTTCCATTTAAGTGTTTTCACTGTCAATGTGACATCTGTAACTTTGGTCTTAAGTCTTATATTTGATAGTTTGATTTTGTCCTGTAACATTTATGTTTAGAATGCTTCTCTCCATTTCGTTTTGACAGACTCTAAGTTCTGCTCCGTGTTTGTTAGTGAGGGCCCACGTTTATGATTCGTAGGATAAACATGGAAGTATTCATGAGTTGAATATTTTAGTCTTTTCCTTCATTGGTATGTGTGGTGGATTCTTCATGATTTCTTTGAGGGACCATAATCTTTTACAGGCATTGCTTATTCTGGAGTCTATTTTCTTTTGCATTTGGTTTTTTGGTGAAATTATTTGATCTAAATATGTGTATTATTCAACATATTCTATTTGGTTGGAATTTAGTAAGATAGTGGTTTTGACATGATTTGTCTACGTTCATAGTCAAACTCACAATTTTGCTTTTTCTTTCTAATTGGATTAACAAATTATTATTTTCCAAGCTTTCATGGTTTTCAGTGAGCAGAATCAGATCATCTGCGAATGGCGGTTTAGATTTTCACCGCTTATATTGATTCCAAATGTATCCCAATCCATTTTCCTGAATATATGTTCTAATACTGCCGAAAATAGCTTTGGCGACAAGGGGTCTCCTTGACGTACTCCCTTTTTATTTTGAACGCAAAGGCTTTCGGTCTGGGGTTTTGCCGTTAATTCCTTAAATAAGTTTTTTTATTATCCTGATATATTTAGGATGTCCTCCTTGTGAGCTTAGTGTGTATGTTTTAGAGAATCAAATTGCTTTATTGTCTACAAAGGCCAAATAGTATATTTTCCCATAATAATTACTAGCTGCACCCCGCATTTTCACCCGCGTAAGTCTCGATCCCGTAGGAATATCGGGATAAAAAGTAGCCTATATGTTAATCCAGGGTGTCAGCTACCTCCATACAAAATTTCAAACACACACTCACAAACTTTCGCCTTTATAATATTAGCGTGATGTGATTTTTTTCTATGACTTGTTTTATGACATGGATAAGATCCATTCTTGAAAAATCGCTTCGGGATCCAGATCTTGTTCTTTCGGCTGATTTTCGTCCAATGTTGAGCTAATTCTGTTCAGTATCACCTTTGAAAATATCTTATATAATATAAATCAATATCAAGCTGATGGGACGATAGTTATTTATTTCGGCTTTATCACCTTTCATAAGGAGAAACATATTGCACAAAAATCATTAACATTGGACAAATAAGTAAATTCGGCTGCCATCATAATGGCAGACGAATTTACTTAGTTGTCAGGTAATCTGGTTGGAGCGGCTATCGTTCGTGTTAAGCTTAATAATGACCTAGGTTAATGTGGGGATATAATAAAATCTAACAAAGTTGTTTGGTTTTGCCAAAATAACTAGCGCAGTCAGATTATATTTGACAATAATTTATGTAATGTATCAAGAACATAAAATTATGTAAGAGTGTATAGGTGTATAATAGGGTTATAAAAAACATTTATACTCATTATTACAACTCTTTTTATTTTATACGTTCACTTATTAGTACTAGTATTATTAAGACGAACTGCTACGAGTACCTGAAGTTTTGCCGGCTCTTCTAGGGCCTACCTATTGCAATCGTACATTTGGTTTTGACATTACATAAAGTTAAGTTTGCATTTGAAACTACAGGAAGTAAATATATAATTCACATAGCTGTTTTATGTGATTCAGGTAAGGTCATAATGGCCATGGAGTGCCCTTGTCCATCTTATATTTTTAGCGATTTGCTAGCGTACGGAGCGGGCGCGGGTGCTGCCGGAATACTGATGGGGCTCGCTGCTCGCTGATGATTAGTGATTCAGTGTGAGCGCGCGGAATTAGCGCGCCATGTCCGAGATACAGAGCAGGCAAACACACCTCGTACAAGCAAAGTTCCAATGGCCTTGCCCTGCCGGCGATTCGGTACCGGCGGATATTACTCGATGACCCGACGTGCACCCAATTGCTATGGTCAACGTACCTACCTACTGCATGCACAAATGAGCAGACGAAGCAATGGACGACATATCGACTGCCTCGACACTAATCGACTAGTTATCGTTCGTCAATAGTTTTATGTACCGCGCGTGTCGCAGCAGCGGTCATGGTCTATCGCTTCCTCCTTCGTGTTCATCTCCATGATTCGTACAAAGTCCGCGAACTACAACACATGAATCTTAAGCGATATGTAATTACCATGTTTATATTCCACACACTTTTGTACCAAATACCGGACATTTTAATAATGACTATATGGTGGGCAGTATTTTGCATAGTTTAATTAAAATGATGTTAAGTGGGAATTAGTTTCCTCGTATATTGTACTTTGACATTGCATGTCCGTAGCCTTCTGTGTGTTAGGTCATTGCCTCTGGTGGTTTCGCAGAATAGTGCAACAAGAGTGCGGCCGGCGCGGTGAGTGCTAATGTGATACATCCCTACTGCACTAAGGCACTAGGTATTCCGTAAACATATGAAGGTAATGCTGTCAGTGTACTAGGAAGCGCTGGATGTGTGCCTAGTACACCCTAGCACTGGCCGCCGTCCAGCAATAGCGAATACCTACCACTAGTATTCATGTGCTCAATAACATATATTTACACAATTTGTTTACTTAATGTGACAACTTGCATACCTTGCAGGTTCCAATGTTATTTGTACTAAATAATCCTGCGACTTCTTTGTATTTTAAAGTGCTAATCCTCGTTTTTTTTGCAAGGATGTTCCCAGAATATGTGAGTTCCATTATCGAAGATCTCCGGCAGAGAACCGGTCCATTTCACCGTTATTACTATGTTTACCGGTGACTCACTGCTTGCGTTAGTGAATGACTTTTGTCCCTACCTCTTACTCTTTATCTAATAATTTATGTTTGTTTATCCGGTATTAGTGGTTCAAATAAATAGACGAGTTATACCCTAGTTATGACACTGCAGACTTTTATTAATTACTACACAAGAATCTATTCATCTTTAAATGACTTACATTAATATAATCGTATAATCGAAGTCAAAACTGTACATGGAAAATTAAAAAATAATAGTCGTTGCTACGAGGTCTGGGAACGATTCTAATGCCGAAAATATAGTTAATCCGACTGCGGCGAAGTCAAAATGGAGGGTTGTTAGAATGTTTGTGTTAGTCTAAATGTATGTTCCAGCATCGCGTAAATACTACCGGATAGATTTTGTACAAATTTTGCAAAAATATTCCATATATATATCTGGTCAGTCAGTAGTCAGGGGCTATAAATGATCACGCTATTTGCTATGGGGGATGAGCAATATTGCAATTTGTTCTTATTATTCTATAGTTTACCGTAAATTGTAAAAAGACGAGCCATTAGGTTAGAATATTGCACATAGTTACAGATTTAACCTTTTATATGATTATTATCACGCCTTTATGGAGCTAAGCAAGCGATCATGACATAAACAGGGTGGATTTTTAAGATGGGGCAGTAAGGGCAGGTACCTTAACCTTTATCGCTACAAGAAACCGGTCTTACTGAAGAAACCGGACTTGTCTTTTTGAAACATTTTTACTTGCATTCACAGATTAAAATTAAAATCAACAACAAAATGCAGCAAGAAAATGGGCTATTACCACATATACTTTTTTACGCCAATTGATATTGTTTCTTATACGGATTATAACACTCTATTGGACCAACTAAGTAAATAGCTTAAAAATTCGACGACTGTTTTGCAAACCTAAGTTCGATTCCCAACAATTGATATTTATTGTGCTTCTTTTTACATTTTGTTATATTATTTTAACATATAGTTCGTAGAACGGATAAAACAAGAAATGAGTACATAAGAGGAAGTCTGAAAGTGCCACCGCGCGATAACTGAAAAGTTGTGTGGAAATCGGTTGTCATGGTATAAGCAAATGATGCGAAGGAATGAGGAAAATGTTGTGTGAAATGTTTTGATTACGAGTATGAATGTACATTGCTATAAGAGTAGGGGAAGACCAAAGAAACGATGGATGGACTGTGTGAAAGATGATATGGCTGGCAGGGGAGAGACTACCGAGATGACGACTAATAGAGAAGTATGGATGAAAAAGACATGTTGCGCCGACCCCAAATAAATTGGGATAAGGGCAGGAGAATGAGGATGAGTATATGTAGAACGTACTCAGAAAAACATAAAGTTTAGGCCTCTTCTGTAATCTTTGGTTATAATAAAAATAAATGTCTACGGTCAGGTGACAGCATGAGAAATCCTGTGAGTTTACAATCTACTTTTAAATTATTTTAGTGATAGCTGTTCGTCAGCATCTGTAAGAATTCATTAGTCACTATATCAGTACCAGGGTTGTGAGTCTGTGCGAAAGGAATATCGTGGCCCTGACACACAAGCATCTGAAGGAACACGGGTGGGTTTTAGTCAGTAAAAGTCTGACACGCCCTCCCGCCCCAGAGCAGGAGAAGTGATTTGGTAATTTCCCACCCAAAAAAAAGAGAAAAGTGTATCAGTATTGATCCATTACTAAGTAAGTATATGCAGGAACGCAGGCGTTCATTAATTCACTAAAACGAAAAACTTCGCAAGCTACTGAAGGTTGCGGGTGACGATCTCAGACGACCTGCTTCTCACACGGACAACTGTACGTCGCTTGCTTGCGTGTCACCAGTCCTGAATCTCTCCATAGTATGGCTGCTGTGGTCAAAACTACAAACATAGTAAGTATACAGAGAAGTTTTATAAAAATGTGGCTGTTATTTTAGTATATTCTTGTGTCTTACGAGTTCCACGCGAACGAAGTCGCGGGCGGAAGCTAGTAAACAATAACAACAAACAAATGATTATAGATAAAGAATGATGTATTGTAACATTTGGCTTAACACTCGAGTAGTTACCAGTATAATGCTGTAGCCATAAGCTAAGGAAGTGTAATTAATTATGATAATGCATAAGTACTAAGACCCAGTACTGACCGTGCCCTTGCCAACTTGTGAAGGTTTCAAAGCTTTGTTCTATCGGCGACATGCGCATCTCATAATAAATAATCAACTTATGGATACGAAATTATGCGTCAGACTCATTAAAGTCTACTAAAGGAAATGATATTATTCATTTTATTTTTAAACATAGGTTCCTACAACCGAATTTGGTGGTCATAATTTAGGGTCTTCACTTGTTATATTTGGCACATGCTATGGTTGTCACACTTGGTTTATCTAATTCGCATTCCTGATCTATTATGAATATTTGCGACCACGCTAATCATTTCTTTTGCGGGTTTATTAAAAAGTTATTTTGTTCGTTAAAATGTTATTTAGGTATGAAATTAAATGTTATTTGTAAATAATTTATAAAAAGATAAAGAAATACCTTCTTAGTCTGTCAATGTTTGACTGAGCGAGCGAAGCGTATCTGCTTCAAGTCTGGAAAGTGTGCTTTCCTCTGTCAGTTTGTTGCTACTCCTCTTATCTTAGGTCGTATTTTACAACAGATCATACTTGGTGTACTTACAGGTTTTACAATTTTATATTTTTTTTTCGTCGTCGGGGATTTTTTATCGGAGGGGTACTTCCTCCAAAAAGGGGCAAAAAGGGCGCTACGGGGTAAATCCGCCTGAGATCTGATTTCGATGGCTTTTTATTTATTTGAAAGGTAGTTTTCTTAAGTTGATCTCATAGAAATTTGATGAAGAAATGATGGAGAACTTCGGCGTGATAAGCAGATTAGCTCCTGAAAATTGCTCACTTTTAGATTTCTATCACCACTGATAGAAATCTAAAAGTGAGTATAGTAATTGATGTGAGTATAGTGAGATAGGGATTGATGAAGCACCGGCGACCACCTTCTCATCACAAAACGAGGCTTTAAAACCAATATTAATGTTGGTTTTACAATAAGGTTAATAGATGGCGCTACTGTGCGCCGCTAGATCGCACTATCGTTGTCGCTCGCCAAATGGTTTAGGTTCCGTCGAACATTTTGTGTGACTGAGTTTTGTTAGGTGTAAAACAGCTTCAAAAGTAAAGTTGGTTAGTTGTGGGTCAGTTTGTTTCTGTTTAATTTATGGTCTTGCCACTTTGACTACCCGAAGCAACAATGTTTGGCATGGCTGCGACTGCTGTCGTGTATGGCACGTCGAACGGAATTAATTTCGAAAATGACGATGTTGATCTATGCTTAATATCTGGCAATAGCATTATTATATTCTTCAAATGTTTCAAGGAAGTGAAATGCTTGTAATTTCTTATTGAGAAATAAATTTGTTTAACCATAATATCGAAGTAAAAGTTAAAGGAAAGAAGTTAAGCCGTTGGTCCCAGCTGTCATTTGTAGATCTTTAACAGTTGTTACGGGTCGTCTGAAGCCCAAAAGTCTGACAACCAGTCTTACCAAGGTATATCGTGTTACCCAGTAACTGGGCTGTGGAGGTCAGATAGGCAGTCGCTCCATGTAAAATACTGGTATTCAGCTGCATCCGGTTAGACTGAAAGCCGACCCTAACATAGTTGGGAAAAGGCTAGGCAGATAATGATAATGATGATCGAAGTAAAAGTTAGGTGGCGAAATTAGCAAAGTTTTCCCCCACGTAGCCCAATTGCGTAATTGAGTTACTGTAATTCGTAATTTAAGATAATACTCGTATAATGTATTATAAGGACATATGTACGTTTTATGCTGTCCGTGCAAATAGTGGATCTATTTGCATGGACGTATTCCCGTAAAAGACGCAAACGAAAATGGTCACTAATTGGGTCGAGAGTGATTCATTTGCTTCAATTGGTCTGAATCACTTGCGATTTTTTTAGGTGGTCAAGCTCTTATTGACGCACGAGACATCGCGGTACGTAGTACAAGCACTTGTGTTTCAATTTTATAGGACGGTTTCATTAGCGTCACTTTGGTTCTCGTTATATGCAAACCACAAATCCCATAAACTATTGAAATTGTGAAGGAAATATACCATAGAGTTGTTTTAAAATATAAGGTTATATATAGGTCAGTACTAGAAATAGGAAAATTCTTCTAGTTCTATAAAAGTTAAATGGGAAAAATATAGTATGTAACTATGTATGTAGTTCCTATTAACCAATCAAGCCTTTTCTCAACTATGTTGGGGTCGGCTTCTAGTCTAACCAGATACAGCTGAAAACCAATAGTTTATATGGAGCGACTGCCTATCTGAACTCCACAACCTAGTAACTGGGTAATACGATACCCCTAGGTAAGACTGGCTGCCAGACTTTTGGACTTCTGACGACCTTTACCGACTGTCTACGATCCACGAATGATAGCCGGGACCAACGGCCAGGCACAGAGGAGTCTCGGTATGTAAAGATGGTCACCCATCGACGGACCAACCCCGGCAAGCGTAGCTTAACCTGATGGTTCGACCCATGCGGCCGTTATTACTTAACCACGAGCTCCTTCTCCTATAATAAATACGTTATTTATAGAGATGGTAGGTTAAGGTATATCTATTTGTCTAGTTAGTCGATAAAGGTGGTACCTACATTGTCTCCGCTGGATGCTGTTAGCACTAGATTAGACTGTCACGTGTCGTGGTAATCCTTGGAAGAGGCCTGCGTCCAGCAGTGGACGTGGTTCGGCTGAAATGATGGTAGTGGGGATTAAACATCGTATATTTTGTTTATACCTACTTTTACTTATAAATAAGTTTATTTCAGATCAAAAATGGATAATAGACAGACATCCATACTTCGCTGGGTTGAAAGAATACTGTGCTATTACAAAATACTACAATTTCAAGTTAGATAGACCATGCAACGAAGAATAATCCATATTACATACTCAGTAAAGATCATATTGGTATCACAACTCTTGTAACTGTGGCGCCACGAAAAGACTACACCATTGGTGGATTTTGTCTTGAATAGTAAACTTCAATCAGCTCTGCTAAAAAAAATACCCGTTTTGAGTTGCAACAGTATTCATACAACGCAGCGATTTGTGTTAGTAAGTACTTAAGAACTAATAAGTTACTAATCCACAAAAAAAAACGAAATTAATTTACGATGTTTATTTTTATGTTATCATTTTACATACTTCCTTGACATAATCTTTTCATTATTTGACATTATATACCTACAATTTTAATTTCAACAAGTTATTAATTTTATTATTTTAATCATGCTTAAAGTTTTTTTAATATTTTTTGTAAGTATGTGAGAACGTTGTAGGCTTAATAGACTTTATATTTGTAGACCATTTTCTATTTTGTTAAGTACCTGGTACTTGTTGATGGGCCTACACTGTCCTCCCATATCTATTAACACTGTAATTTGAACACATTGTAAAAGCCAATTATTTTTAAAAGAGTAACCGTGGAGTTTCTGGCCGGCTCTTCTATGAATCTGCTAGACGCACTAAGTATCTTGGTAGCCCCAACAACATTCTTAAAGCTAATTTATGAGAGGTAGATTACATCTGGTCAGAAGCAGAGAGAGCATCGTGCCATCTAGCCGACTTCGGCCACACAACTACAATAAACTATGGCTTTCGTAATGGTTAAGTACCCACTAATGAAACTGTACCTAAGTACAGGTTTATTAAAATTATGTTTTTTGATTATGTACTTGTTATTTTTCTGTGTCGTTGAACATTGACATTACTCACTCTATTACGAGTACAAGCAGATGTTTAATGTATTTCCCCGATTCATTCCTGTAGGTATGATTAATATTCTAAATTAAAGTAGGTATTATTAATATTCTGAATTAAAGAAAGTTATTTAATCACAGATTCTCGGTTGCCTATTATGTCAGAACGAAGCTGCGTAATAATGGAAGGTGGATTTACCAGATCAGTGACTTGATTTGCTACTTTTGAGGCACCCTGAATTATAGGTACATTTGTGTATAATAATAGTAAGTATTGAAGCTGACTCTTGTTAGTCACACTTTAGCGAAGGGCGAAAGAGTCCTTAAAACTACCAAGACTGGTCTAAAGGTACAGTATATTATTAGGTAAGGTCTTAGGGCCTTTTCCCTGAAAATTTCAGGGAGAGACAGGACTTTATGTGCATGCATTAACTTAATTTACGCTCTTAGATGACTCGTACAATTTAGGCAGGAAGGTGTGTCAGTATATTTCCTTTGATATTTCTATTACGCCCGAACAACAGAACGATGATGCGTCAATCATAATGGGGTGTGTGAGAACAATTTGTTCAATTTGGATGCTCACTTTAAGAGCAGACACTTAGAAAGACGACGTGACTCACTGAATCGTGCCCTAAATAGTATGACAGTTTATAACGAAGCGCGTATCAACACCTTGCCGGAAAGATGACGGGGACTTTTTTAATATTTTAGAATATATTAATTCATATGTGATTTTTTTTGGAAAACCCAGTTGTGTACTGTGCTGGGTTCGGGTGGGGTCGCAGATGAGTCATTTCTTTTAAACCGGTATTCTTATTTATTGGAGCAGATGTGATTCGGTAAAATAAATACTATTATAATATTAATTAGTCAGAATACCTGTTCGCATGGTTTAAAATATAAAATATCCATAATCTTGGGTCGTTTCCCATATTATTACACCAAAACTTTACGTCTATAAATACTACATGATAACTATGTTAAGTTTTTTGGCTTTTATAGATTTACCTTAATGTAAGACAGGAAAATGATCTATATGTAAAAAAAATCACTCGTTTTTAGGGTTCAATACCTCAAAAGGAAAAAAACGGAACCCTTATAGGATCAATTCGTTGTTCGTCTGTCAGTCAGTCAATACCCTTTTTCTTAGTAACGCGTGGAGGTATCAAGTTGAAATTAATATCAAATACGTAGGTCAACGCAATAAAAAGTAAGGCCATTTATGTGACATATTTTGATACTCGCAAATAAATCAAAACCTCCAAGCAAAGGGTACCTCCCGTAGACCCAGAATCATGAAATTTGGCAAGAAGCAAAGTCTCACATCACAAGTAAACGAAAAAGTCCAAAAATTGTTAATTTGTATTTCAATCACAAAGAAAAACTTTTTTTTGCGATTACAAACTTACATTTGCAGTTGGAGAATTGTTTGGGAGAACCTGTTTTTCAACTACAATGTTAAGTTTTTTTTTTGGGGTAAATTCATCCCAACTACGGAAGCTTTCATTGTGCATGGTCCGAGACGCACTTGGCTGGTTGTTTTCCAGAACATATACCAAATTTTCAGGAAATGTCTGTATCCTGCTTTAACAATTTTTTTGTGTACTGTACATTTCACTAAAGTGCTTAATTAGGTAGTAGTTGTTTGTATAAAGTTCACTAACGGCTTTGTGTGATTCACGATTGCCCTGAAATACACTATTCAGCTCTTTTAACTGAACTGTTACTAAATTTACAGTTTCAGTCTTCAGCGTAATATTTTCCGTCTTCTTTGTTTCAGAAAAAGACAGCACTGAAAACAGACCTTATTGTATGAAGGTTTCTAGGTCAATCATATTTCGGTTACCCCCAGTATAAACCGTATATGAAACAAGTAAATTGTTGATTGTTCGTACTTTTACAGTTAAAAAAATTATGGTGCATCTAATCGTTGCGTAAACAGAATAATCCTAATGGAAAACATTTCACTAATGTGCGGAATAGTGCACACTCGACAAAGCAATGCAGTTACTTAGTTATCACTTGCTCTCATTCTCTTACGGAAAACTAGACATCATAAATTCATGACACGTGTAAACTGTTACTTAAAGATGAAACGAACAATGTAAATTGATCTGTCGATTCGCGGCAACGCAGTGTAAGTTACGATGGCATGCATTGATTTCGAGGAATTTAGAAAATAAATATGTATTAAGCTTAACTGGTATTTTGTCTATTTTATGAGTTAACATTTTACTTACGCGATTTATTTTATTGGTATGCGGGATTTACGGGCCCTGTGCTAATAATTTCAAATATTTTTCAAGTTTTAAAGCATCGTTTTGTTCTTGAATTCTCGGCACACATCGATTTGAATTCGTATCGTCGTAGCATTTACTACTATCGTTATTTTATGGCCGCCTCACAAATTTACTACAAGACTATACACTGAGTTATACTCACATTTGAAAAATTAAAGGAATTTTTGTAATAAGCTTAAAAAAAAAGTTTGAATATATTTATGTTGCTAATTGTTATGTTATTTAAAGGGCACAACATTACGTTTTAGGATAGTGTAATTTGTTTGAAATTTTAAGACGAAGTAGCGCGGCGTATTACGCCGCGCTACTAAGGCGAAGCTTAGAGTTGAAAAACCTTCAATTCGTGCAGGAATTCGGGGAATGTATGTTTTTTGATGTCGTTTTTGCACGACCGTTGACTAATTCGATCGATCCGAATTCCATATCTATTACGTATTACTTCAACTTTTGCGCGTTTACGACCTTTGGAAGGCTAGAACTTCCTCAAAAAAATGCACTCGTAGTTTAAAGAAACCTCAAACTATGCCTTCTCAAGGATGACACACCTTCAAAAGGGCTCTAATAACTTCCTTTTAGAAGTCACTTAGACAGTGAATAATAAATAAATGGTCTGAAGGTACCATTCTTACTCACCACATTAGGTACCGATACTTCAAACAATGCAGTATTTTCTTCAAAATTGATTTATCATTCTTAGTCAAATATTTACAATTAAAGCGATTTTAATGTAAGTTCATCGACTTGGCCGTGGAAGGTCGTTGGCAAATGTCACGAGTACGGGTGAATCGCATCAGTTCCAACTGAGTCTAACTTGGCAATAGCGATGGATCTCTTGCCAAACTGCTTCCAGTGCGAACCAAACATTGCTGCATACTTAAGGCTTGATACAGTTAAATATGAACTCGTTTAAGAGGTCAATAGGCCGAACAATTTAATGAAGAAAGTCTTTTTTACTTATTCATCATTCATCATTTCAGCTGAAAGACGTCCACTGCTGGACATAGGCCTGCCCCAAAGGGCAAATGAAATGTCATGTATTTAAAAACCGGCCAAGTGGGTGTCGGACCACGCACAATGAAGGGTTCCGTAGTAGGGATGAATGAATCCCAAAAACAAACTAACATTGTAGTTGAAAAACATGTTCTCTTACATCGATATAGGTACGTCACGGTCAATTCTCCAACTGTAAGTGTAAGTTTGTAATAGCTAAAAAAGAGTATAAAACTGCAAGTTAACGATTTTCGGACTCTTTCCTTTGCCTGTGCTGTGAGACCTTGCTTCTTGCCAAACATGATTCTAGGTCAACGGGAAGTACCCTATATATAGGTTTCGATTTATTTGCGAGTATCACAATATGTCGCATAAATGGCCATATTTTTTTATTGCGTTGACTTAGATCTTTGATGTTTTTGGAGCTCCAAGAGACCGTTTACCATAGAATTTATTTGATATTCATTTCAACTTGATACATTGACAGACCGACAGACAGACACACCAACAGACAGACAGACGGACAATGATGTGATTGTATATTCTATAAGGGTTCTGTTTTTTCCTTTTGTGGTACGGAACTCTAAAAAGGAGGGGAAAGAATCAGTGAGTTATTGAATCGAAATAGATATTTCTACTAAAGTTCTAGAACAATAAAAACTCATGACATTTTCAGATTTTTTAAGGTTTTACCTTACTACCTTTCCTTGAAGCTGTCTTACAAGTGGAAATTCTTCGCCGATAGTACAGATCACAAGTCGTCACGATGAATGGCATTGCAGCCGAGCTTACTAGACGTTCACGGAACGCCACACACGTTCGGAATGTGTCCCACGCTGTTAAGTCTAGAGCAGCCGTTAAAGAAGACAAATGAGAACTCTGCTGACGCTACATTTATTATTGTTTATGTTTGTTTGCGAGATATGCATGCATATGTATTATTTCATTGCTAGGGCGGAGATTGATTGATAGATGACGTTTAGTCCTTATCTTCTTTTTTACAGCGCACTTTAAGTTGCAAATAATGCTCGTAATCTATACTAATATCTACCTATATATATACAATACTAATATTATAAAGCTGAAGAGTTTGTTTGGTTGAACACGCTAATCTCAGGAACTACTGGTTTGAATTGTAAAATTATTTTTGCATTTGATAGCCTAATTCCTGAGGAAAGCTTATAGGCTCTTTTTCTTCACGCTACGACCCTTAGGAGCCGAGCAAAAGGAATAAAAACGCTGAACGCAGGCGGGCGATGTTATACGACGGGGTAGGTCGGGGGAACAAGAACTTCCACGCGGGCAAAGTCGCGGGCTGCAGCTAGTAATAAATAACCCTCGAGCCCTGAAATATTTCTTCCAACTTTTTTGTTTAAGTATATCATATCATGACAAGACAATGTAGGTCGAATAGCTGTCGCTTTGCCTAATGCTGATACTCAGTTAAATTGAGCAAGCTAAATTGCTAAAATCCAAAATATCGTGGATTGTGATATTTTACTTAGGTGCTTATTAGAGGATATTTATATTTATTATGTGGCTAAGTAAAAATCGATCGATCGATCCGGTTAAGCAACGCTTGCCGCAGTTGGTCCGTGGGTGGGTGAGATCTTTACATACAAGACCCCTCCGTGCTCCGGGAAGCACGTCAAGCCGTTGGTCCCGGCTGTAATTTGTAGATCTTTGACAGTTATACTGCCTCGTTGATCTAATTGGTCGCAAGTGCTAATGCTGAACTGGGGGTCCTGGGTTTGATTCCTAGGTCAGGCAAAGTGTTATTGGGATTTTCCATTCGGAATTTCCCAGCGCGGACTCTGTATTTGTGCCCGATTGATGGCAATAGGCTCGCCCCCTATTAAATGGGACTTAAATATAAGCGGCAATATGTGGGTGTAGTAAAGGTACACCTCTGCCTAACCCTTCGGGGATTACAGGCGTGATGTTATGTTATGTTTGACAGTTGTTACGGATCGTCAGAAGCCCGAAAGTCTGACAACCATGGCAGTCGTACTAAGAGGTATAGTATTACACAGTAACTGGGTTGTGCAGGTCAGATAGGCAGTCGCTCCATGTAAAATACTGGTATTCAGCTTCATCCGGTTAGACTGGAAGCCAACCCTAACATAGTTGGGAAAAGGCTAGGCTGATGATGACTTAGGTACTTATTATTAACACACCACATCACGTCGGTATTTACTTCAAACTTTTCATGGATCTGCAAATACTAAAGTAAATAAGTATGAATCTACCTATTTCTCGAAACTTATAATATAGTTTTAGTGCGTTTGACCTACAAAAGCACTAAAACAATTGATTAGAATAACGTTGAAGGTCCAAAAACTCTGAGCCATTCAACTATACAGCGTGCCGCCACAATGATGGCGACATTAATTCAACACATGGGGAGGGCTAGTGGCCAGTAATCATTAAAAAAAAAATGCAAAATAAAAAAAAATCTAAGAAACGAAATAATAAAGCTCTCTCTTTTCTTCAATTAGCCTACTCCTTGCACGTTATTTGTTTTAATTTCATTAATTCGATTATAAGATTCATGAACCCGGCTAATTACCTCTGCGCTACAGTTATTTAAGTAACGATTGCTCCAAGATGCTATTTTAGAAAATTGAAAATAAATCAATATATAATAACGTTTAATGAAATTAAAATATTTTCATAAAACGTACAGGCGAAACTGTATACGTGTGTTAAATTAATGTCGCCACTAAAGCGCCACGCTGTATAGGACTTTCTGTTTGTCTTAAGACTGATAGCATCAGAAGCAATAAAACGTATTAGAAGAAGGTTACATTATTACTTTGTCGTTGGAATCAATCACTGTCAGCGTCAACCATTCAATTCAATCGGAGAGAGGGCCCGGTTGTAAGAGCTTATCTTTGATAGAACATGCGATTGAGCAACGCAGGAACTGAGCAATTAGCGCCTTTTATTGAAATCATAATTGCGATATTAAACAATTATCGATCGTGTGACGCGGGTTTTACGTACTTTTGTAACTTGGCTGTAGAAAAAAAGCATGTATGAAAATAATCGGGGGTCTACGACATTGATGAGTCCTTCCACAGCATTGTGTTATCATAATACGAGTCAACGCCATAAAATTTAATGAGCATGTTTGTCTATTCCTTTAATGGTGATCTGGGAACTAAAGTAACGCTATTGTAATGTTGCTTATTATGTCACTCGAGATGAAAGAGGCGATTAGACTGATTATAAGTGTACTATAGTACCTACTGTGATTCATGAGGAGTAGAAGGTTTTGTTATAGCCTTGTAGAGGGAATAATCCTGGCGGGATGTTGCGACAAATCAATGCCTTGGCAGCCTGCACTATTGAGTTACGCTCCTAGCCAAGATGAATAAGTACATTGTCCGTATCCGACAACTCAGTACACATATATTATGCTTACTTACTACTTAACAATGCACTCTATGGTAACCTTGCAAGTAAGTTCTGAATGACAGTTTTATTTGCATTTGATAAAACCCCACGCTACATCCGAGAAAACTTAAAAAATGTGTTTACTTTTTGTAAGTTTCTTGGTATTGCATTGCCTTTATATATGTTCAAAATGTGAGTACGTGTGAATGGTCAAATCGTGAGATAGAAAATCTACTGAATTAGTCATTTGGAAGCTTAATTAATATTGGCTAACTTTTCCAACCGCACAAACAAATGGCCGTACCTATAACATAAATACAATGGATTACCTATTGTTTATGAATACGTTATGGAATCAAAATTTTTATTAGGAAACCTCAAACACAGGGTCGTAAAAAAACCGAATGAGTCAAATTCAATAGCAATTATGATAGAAACTGTGTTTCGATACGTAATATGGACTCATAGTCTCAATATTTTTTGCAGATGACCTACATCAAGTAAACATATTTAAAAAAATTGAGCCGCCACGGGACGCATGTCAGATGTGAAACATCGAAATTATTTACACACTACTACATATAGACTGTATAGTAGCGACGCGTCGCCACGCGGCATGCGTCGCCCCGCTAACAATCGGTTTTACGTGCACGTATAGATGTTTCACATCAAAAAATACCATCTAAACTAGATCTCTTTTAGCATAGTTTATTTTGCTAACATAATGATAAGTTGACAACTAACAATATTGTACCTACTTCTAACTTCAAACATACCGTTCCGACACTAGTTCCAAGGAACGTATATGTGTAATCAATGCAGTGTTTCTCTTTCTAAGTGAATAATTGTATTCTGCTTTTGAGAAATAAATGTCTTAAGACGCTGTCAACAGCTAAACCGCGGTCACTGTCAGACTGCATACAAAAGAAAGAGAAGCGCGATGACAGAACGCTTGGAATTTATTGTAAAATATGAAGCAATTATCTATTTACTCAAAAATGAGTTGAGTAATCGAAAATAAAAACAACCAAGTTCTGCATACAAATAAGACGTTCTTGTTATTAATTAAATACCAACCGTACGTTGATATTTAATACAGATATTTTGGATTGAAACTCGAAGTAAATGGTTAGTTTACCGTTAATTTGTTTCTGAACGACGAACTGATTTTTTTAACTAAACGTGTTTTGGTAACAACTTAGTTCTGAGAAATATGTTCAAGAGTAACATATATTTTATCCGCTACCACAAACTATATAGATTTGGCAATTTTTTTATTTAAGGCAAGCCTACTATTATCATTGAGGTATTCCACTCAGAGAACTGATTTCAACAGCACTTGTCCGAATCGCACCTGATCACTTCCACTAACCGCACTTTACCTCTTGTCAGCGCCTTAAACCGTAAGTGTATGAGTGAGCCGGGGTGGATTGAATCACCGGCCTCCATCGTAATCGGGCTCGATCGTAAGTTCGTAGCCTGGTGTATTCGACGCTGGCTTCCCAGAACAAATTCGTTTCTCTGCTTTATTGTGCTCGCCTTGAGAAACTACGTTTTTCATGGAAATTAGAATATTTCGTTGAATTTCACGAATACCTAAAGGCCTTACGCATTGTAGAATTGTGTTTCAGAATTTCGATGGCAAAAGTACACACAAAATGTACAAAAAGGATTAAGCACATAAGGAATAGGATTACGAATGTGCATCATAAATTCATAATCTTAGCAGTTTTCACTCTTTGAAATATTGACCTACTGTATTTCAGTGTACCCATTTATTTACCCATTACGACATGACCAAATTACATAGATACATTTTTACGAGTTAATCAAATAAGTTTGTAATATTAACATAAAAAGTAGTAATGTCAAAAGAATTTCAAAGAAACTTAAATAGAACCAAAGAACACCTCTATCCATGAAAATTCTGAAACAAATCATAAGCAAATCTTTCTTCCTTATTTCCCAACAAAACCTCCTAGATAAGAACTACCATCTCATAACTTTACATTAACGATACACCGCGAGCAAAACACAAGGAACATGTAAATAGTCTAAACCTTCGCAAAGCTAGGTGACACAATAAACAATACCGCCACATTGTAACAAAGAAAGTTGGCACGGCATCAAAGGCGGCATCGCCTGTTATGACCACGATGCCACTTCATTACCGTATGTACGACCTTCACCTCACCGACTCACCGGGGCTAAGGGAAGCTACCTCCAACCACCACCCTTTAGGTTCAGCTTTAGTCATCACAAACAATGGCTTTGTCATCGCAAGTCTTCCCAAGGTCGGTATTGTCATGCCTGATGAGCTAACACCATGTACCTACCCGATACCTCGTTACCTGTACCGATAGGTGACTGATTACCGGGAAAAGGGGTACAATAGCTGATAATACCTAGAATGTGGTCGAGCAATGAATTTATATAGACATTCATTTGTTTAATGCGCGTGAATCAGTATTGGTTGTCGAAAGCTATCGCTTTTAGCTTTGAGACGTGCTTAGTGGTTAGTATGGGGTGATCCATTTTAAGATTGCCTGTGTTTGCAACTCGGTATGTAATTAAATGAATCGCCCACTAAATACCTACGTATAAAAGTCCCAATTAGACGTGAGTTTCAGAAGAAGTGCGTGAAAAAGAGAACTGTAGTTGGATCATCCCTTACAACAGAAGGAAAATCCTTCCATGTTAGAGATTCTCTTTTTAAACCGTACTGCTACGTACAAAGTTAGCTTCAAGGTAGGACATGTCGTAGTAAACCGCCAAGGTTCCGTAGTAAGGAGATCATGCAACGATACAGGGTGTAGTACGTCTTGGTACAGTCGAACTGCACGAGTTGTAAATAATGTTGAATATTCATCTACTTATGGTGCAATAGCTTCACAATATTACGAATTGATTTAATTTCCGTTATTAAAGAGTCAATGGTCTTATTATAAGAACAGCGACACGTTTTAACGTAATTGTTACTAGTAACGCGTGGCTCGTAAAGGGTTAAGAGGAGGCTCTCTATTTTTATGTTAATTTGCATCAATATTCTGAAACAGTCACCCATACAAGTAAAACGAAACTTTAGTAAATGATTTTATTGGATCTTTTTCTTTCCATGTTGACAGTTACGTAATTTTAATATTTTCTCTCAATATTTTTTTATTCGAAAATCATGTCTTTTTTAAGGATAATTCTAAAAAACAAACAAGATTGTTTAGCTTTTATGCCTAAAATAAATATTCACTGCAAGAAAATATAGTTTATTATCCCGGCACAAGATATTTTTTCTCTAGATCAATTATTACTTTAGAGTACTCGTAAAACGAATTAAGAATTGAGACTTACGCTATTTAGTTTCGAGCTCGACACGATCGCAGAGCGTACGCGATGTTCAACTTTATTACTGATGTATAAGCGTTTAGCTCATACCGGAGTGGCGGGGAGCGAGGGCAGAGCTTGCGTTCGAAATTTGATTTAGACTGCCTGCTCTTAAGAACCTATGTAGTGCGTAGGTATCTATAGTTGCAAATGTATGAGTATCAGGTTCCGATTACCACTTATTGCCAGCGACGTTGGCTCTGAGCCAATCACGAGTACACAGTAAACAAACAATTTCCTATCAGAAAATCCCAGACACATTTTGACAGAATTATCCCTGTTTTTCCGATAGACCCATAAACTAACATTAGTCAAGTTATTTGTATTTTAATGACTGTATTCTTGGAGTTATTATAAGCAGTTTCTTACATCCCTTAAAGCTCAAGATTAAATGCGAATTTAAAGCTGAATTTCGTGTAAGCTTTAGTTTTAGGACGCATGTGCAAAGTATCTTATTGATATGAGACGCCAGACTCCTTACACCATGCAGTTTACTGTATCGTTTTATTTACCACTAGCTGCGCCCCGCGGTTTCACCCGCATAAATCTCGATTCCGTAAGAATAAGGATAAAAACTATTTTATGTCCTAATCCAGGTCATGGTCTACCCATGTGCCAAACTTCATCCAAATCCTTTTAGCCGTTTTACTGTGAAAGCGTAACAAACAAATTAATAAACTGACTTTCGCATTTATACTAATACGATTAATTTAGTGCTCGCTTAAAAATTGGTGAGCATCTTTACACTTTGATGAAGATGTTCACGTCCTGTATGTAGTTTCTTCGAGCGTCTACGACAGTTTTTAAAGAGCCACAACTCGCGGCATTTCTTTTAGAGCTGTCCACTTGTGCTGCACAACGTGCATGCATTTATGGACCTCCAACTCTTCCAACTTGCTGTTGAGTTCTGTGAACATGCGACTCTACAAGTCTTTGCCTTTCAAATCCAGTTCAAGGATTGCACGATTTTTAAGGGTTTTGAAAATAAAATAAATTTACAAATGGAACTGGAGAGCCACAACTTTACATCGAAAGAGCCGCATGTGGCTCGCGAGCCGCAGGTTGGCCGACCCCTGGTCTACGAGCATCGACACGGCATCTGCGATGCGTTTACGCCTACGCTGAACAACCGGCCGGGACGAAGTCACTGTAAAATTCATAAATGATAAATGATTTATTTCTGTGAGTAGGTTTGTACAAGCACTTTTAAACGTCAATCATATTAAAAAAAAAAAACTAGGTGAGGTCGGCGTTTCGTATCCGACTACTCTGAGAAGAAATGCCGAAACAAACTCAGAGGTCACAGTCTCTTTTAAAGTCCAGACATAATCTTGGTCAGATCATGTGAAGACCATGTAGATTGGTACCTGATTGGGTCCAGTCCTTTCCTTTTGCTAAGTTACCACAGTATTAAAACTTTCTGTCACAGTCAGGTACTATCATTTATTGTGTAAATATTATCACACAATAACAAACAAGATAAATAAATAAATTTTACTTTAGTATCGGTAGCCACTTGAAATTATTACTCATACCACTTATAGGCGTACATATGTACACCAAGTGATTTATTATGGGTATTTCACCATTTAAATTCTATCGCGAGAAATCAGCAAATAAAGCTTACATTTGTTACTATGAACTTCAGTTCCACTTATGTACTAATTTATTATAATAATGAATGTAATTATTGAGGTCTAATACATTAATAATCGCAGTTGCTAGTTTATTTGACGGGTCATTTGACATATTCCTGGGAAAGAATTTTCCACGGGTATAAACAATCATTTAAACCTGTTAATATCCTTGACTGAACATTGGACTTACCCAAAGAACTTTATACTATACAGAATGTTCCTAGAGTAATCAAGGCATACAAAATACACTTTGGCCCCTGATTTTTATAATGACGGGTGTATTTTTCCACATAATCTTCTAATGGTGGAGGGGCACAATAATAACAGCCGCACGGGTTGATCGAAGGTACCCTTGCCGCGACCGGTTCGTGGATGGGTGACCATCCATTACATATCGAGAAGTCTCGCAAAGCACGTTAAACCGTTGGTCCCGGCTGTCATTCGCAGATCTTTGACAGTCGTTACGAGAAGTCAGAAGCCCAAAAGTCTCACAACCGGTCTTACCAAGGGGTGTCGTGTTACCTAGTACTTAACTGGGTTGTGGAGGTCAGATAGGCAGTCGCGCCATGTAAATTATTGGTATTCAGCTTCATCCGGTTAGACTGGAAGCCCACCCCAACATAGATCGGAAAAGGCTAGGCAGATTGAATCTTCTAATGGTTATGACGGTTATGGGTATGACAACACCCTAATTGCCTTATAATGTCTAATCTAACTAATAATAAAGCTGATGAGTTTGTTTGTCTGAGCGCGCTAATCTATAGAGATACCAGTCGGATTTTAAAAACTCTTTTTTGCATTTGGTAGCCCAATTCTTGAGGAAGGTTAAAGGCCCTTCATGCTACGGCCCTTAGGAGCCGAGCAAAAAGACAGAAATAACGTTAAGCGAAAACCAACTAATAACGCGGGCGGGCGATGCGATGCGACGAGGTGGTACAGGGAACACCAAATTTCGCGGGCAGAAGCTAGTGAGAAATAAAGATGACACTTATTGAAGTTTTCCGAAATATGCTGTTAATGGAAAATATCGATATTTCCTATAAATTATTATGAAGGAACGAGGCAAAATTGTTGCACGATTCTATCTTATGTAATTGAGCTCGGCTCATGTACTTGTAGTTATTTTCCTTTAACCTGCGTCGCATGTAACGACATGTAATTAGAGCTATGTCTAACATTTTCTCTACCCATTGTTCTCAATTAGGTGATAATTCAATTATAATTTGATCGTTTTTCTTACAATTTTCTTCAACTAGTAAAATCATCGAGGTAAATGAAAAAGATAAAATATAAGATTAATTATTATTATATTCGCTGTAAAATATTGTATCTAATGCATTGCAAGCTGTGTGGCTGTATAGCTGTAAGCAGTATTAGAAGAAAACTGTAGCCATGTGTCGCCAGTCTGTGGCGAGTACTTATGATGGTGCGAAACTTGTCAGGAAGATTGTTATTACGTTTCGTAGCATAGAACAGTTTTCCGTGCGATTAGATTAGTTTTGCTAAGGCATAATATTGTGTAGGAATACTGCATATGTGAGTAATACTATGGTACGTTTTAGATGCTATCGAACTTTGCGAATTTCTGTGATGAATCTTCATAATGCATGCATATCAGGTAAATTTTGAGGAAACTGGAAGTGAGTGCAGTAAAAAACAAGTTAAAGTTTCAACGAAAGCGCATAAAGTTTTCCTGTAAAGTTGCTGTGCGTAGGGGCGGGCGGAGGCTTCGCGGCGGGCGGGAGCGGTGGGGGCTCGTGCTTTATAAGGAGTGCGCGGCGGCGCGGCGCACACTCTGCCAAACTCGCGGTCTGCGGTAGGTCGTGTCACGCGGTGGCGCAACGATCGCAGCCGTTCCCGCCACACAAACGAACACATTTTCTTTGAAATTTCGTGCAATTGCAAAGAAAAAAGTGAACAAAGCGGGACATTCGGTGACTCGAGAGTGCCTTGTGATTGTTGTTTATACATGAATAGACTCTATTTTTTATCGATATTTTACAAATTTCGGTAGTAATAGAGGTACGAGACGTGGTCGCACTAGTGAAACGAAGACATTCACGTTTCAAGTAGTGAGGATTGCGTGAACTTCACACTGGACCAGTCTAACAGGTTAGTTGATAAAATTTCCGTGTTTGTCTGTACTACACGTGATTAGACGGACAAAGGACAGATCGCTTGATACATTGATTACCGCACGTCATAATTAAAGTTATTTTTATTGCCGGTCACCATAATGATGATATTTTTTTTTATGAAAAACTTACAAACAATTCTGCAGGATTTAGATAACATGATTATTAATTAACTATAACCACATAATTATGGTTCAACTGAAGTTAACTTTATAACCAATCATCAATTCGATAATAACATAGAGTGATTATACTAGCCCATACATATAACTTATTGGAACTAACTGCTTCACGCGATCCCGTCACCTTTCTGAAAAGTTAATTCACGAAGTCTATGAAATCTGTGCAATATTTGAAATCTGGTGATTTGGAGTATTGCCGGTTTGGTGTCACGGTCACCAGCTGACATTGTCGTAATGATCCGGTACAGTAGCTCCGGCGTAGTGAGCGGTCGTCTACTCCAATACTAGGATCACCTTTTAATTACAACTACGTTGACCTCTGCATCTAAACTCGTGTGCTGATAACTTTGTTTCACCATCAATCAAAGTAATTGAATAACTGGCGCGATATTTGTTTATGTGTAAGAAAATCTTTTGTTGAAAACTGAACTCCAGTCTCTCAATAAAATTACTTTTATCATACTGTTGTCGTTTGATAAGAGTGCTAAGATTACCTCTGACTGATGTAAAAAGTCACTTTCTTTTAAAATATATAGACGCTATAAAACATCTAACAAAACATTAAAAGATTGGTTCTTGTCTTTGAAAGAAAGAGGTGATGCGTGCGTGCCGCTCCCCTTATCAGATAATTTTCGTGGATAAGGACGTAAACATTATCTACCTGATAACACTAAGATCTGTATGAGCTCATTCTTTGAGCGTTCCTTTAGTTTACTGTACTTGTTGTGAGTGTACTGTACTGAAGAATGTATTGATAACTAATTTATAAATTGATTTATTGATAATACTGTGTAATCAGAAAATGTTTTTGTGAAGGGTTTTAATTTGGCTTACAAGTTTCTGATATGTCACTTCTGTCAATGATATATTACTTTTTATCAGTCTCACCCTTTGAGCATTTAGTCAAATGCTCTAAGGTCTCACCTGATTCTAGTTTGTTTAAAGTTTAGTCTCTAGAGTCTCTACCTGTTGCCAGGTAATTTGATTTTAATGTATCAAATGACACATTTCAAGACCGTTGAATGTTCGTGCTTTTGTTCATAAACTTTACAACTAAGTATATTTGATTAATTCATTTATCTGTTTTAAATTAACTTAAGCGTGTATTTTACAGTGTCAAGTTTAAACCTTCGCAGTCAAAGTTGCTACCTATAATTGAGAAATATATCATGTAGGTAACTGACCAAGTAAATCGATATAACAGGTCCTCAATTATGACCATTATTACCTTTTTGAATTAATAAAAGTCGATGGCAAGAGTGTTCTAAGTTGTATAATAAACAAACATGTTCGGTTAGTTTGTTCTGCGACCGTAGTGAGTCACAGTGTAGTCACTTCGTTGTCGGGCCGCCGAACTTGACACGAAATGTTGGAAAGCATGGGCACATTAATTATGCATGTGGTCGCTACTTAAATTCAATGTTAAAGTACAGAAACAACCTTTCTCCGGCTGTTCGTAAAAAAGTTTAACCTCGGACTGCTTTCTTTGGTAACGTGTTACAGATTTACTGTTTTGAAATAAGAAATGGGATTTGGACATGTTGCATATTATTACAAAAATGAAAATATTAAAACATTACCTACAACTAATTAATATATTCATTTATCGGTTATTAAAAAAATATAATACAAAATGAGGAGCAACTGATTGAAACTGGGTCTTTGTTCACATACAGCTTCAGGCTGTGAATTAGAGCTTTAATTTAATGGTATGTCGATACGTACCTCAAAATCAGTACCCACTTATTTGTTTAGTGATTAATTCAACGTCATCCTAACTAATATTATAAATGCGAAAGTGAGTTTGTTTGTTACGCTTTCACGCTAAAACGGCTGAACGGTTTTGGATGAAATTAACAACATGGGTGGCTTATGATCTGGTTTAGGACGTAGGATACTTTTTATCTCGGTAGTACGTTCCCGTGGGATAATTATGGCGATACCAAAATAAATTGGAGGTTTTTTCGTAACCAGTTATTACACTATTACAGCATGTATGGATTAAATTTTTGGATATTTGTTTATTGACTAATTGATTAATACTCTGAATGAAGGAAAACGCAATTGGATTAAATTTCCTCGATAGAATTTAATTCCGAAAAGACCACTACTACTTTTTTATATTTTTTTCTGTAATTCTAAAGTCCTAAGTAATTTCATTGCAAAATTGCATTCAAAATGTGCGTATGTAATTGAAAACTCTGGCTGAAAATATTGTTATAAATATCTTAATTTATTATTTTATTTGGTTTGGCGCTCTTACGTTGTTTTATTTTGGTTCCAGCGCATTGTTGCGCACTCTTTTCGCATGGGGAAGTAATTGACTCTGTCACTTTCTGATGCCTGCCCAGTATGCACCTTCACCTTAACGACCTCCACGCGTACAAAGCCGCGAGCAAAAGCTAGTTATACAATAATGGAAGCCTATGCCATACAATACAAATTTACAAGTGTTCATCGAAAAAACGATTACCTTTATTCTCACATGATGTTAGAAAAATACATAGGTACAAATAGGTAATATGTAAATGTATTTGCATAGGAAACCACAGATTGGTTTAACATTCACGTATAATTATGACCTAAGCCATACATTACTAATGTTCACAATATTCTCTGTTCGTAATAATTGACGTCCGTAAGGGTGATGTTGTGGAGTCACTTGTGACCCTGACGTTTATTCAACCAAAACATTGTTTGACTCATGCCGCGGCAGTTTCCATCATTCGTTACTGTTTTATGTAATACGAATGGATGACAAGGAAAATGGAAGATCGGAGGTACTTAGAGGACCATTAAGGTGGATGCACGGTAAACCCGCGAAATTCAAATTTTCTTACGTTTTTTGCAATTTGCAGATCAGTGTCAGGTTGTATCTTGATCATAATGATTCACGACCATAACAAATATACAGGGTTACTGGTAACTCCACGTATTCCTTGCAGGACGTCATAGTAATCATAGTATGGTTAAAATGCAACAAATTAAGCCACCAAATGGTCTACCAAAATTTAGTAGTTTTTGAGTTAATTAGGTTTTTAGTTGTTTATGAAAAATACAATTTAAAAATGATTTACGGTGCGACTATCCTGGAATTTAATTTATTATCATAGCTGATGCCGTGCAAATCTTTTTTAATAATTAAAAAATCCAAAATGCCGAAAGCTTGGCAGAGATCACTAATTAAACATTTTATTTTTCGTAATTTTTGTCATTAAATTATTAAAAAAAACTCAAAAACTACTGAATTTCGGTAGAACATTTAGTGGCTTAATTTGTTGCATTTTAACCTTACTATGACGTCGTGCAAGGAATACGTCGAGTTACCAGTAACCCTGTATATTATATTTACAGAAGAATATGTATTTTAGTTAGATTTGTTCCTTAAGAACAAATCTCTTATGGAAAAGTTCTTATGGAACAAATATAACTCAGAGAGATGTTGATACATCTCTCTGAGTTATATTTGTTCCATAAGAACTGAACTGAACTGATGATGATGATTCATCATTTCAGCCGAAACACGTCCCCTGCTGGACATAGGCCTCCGCCAAAGGGGGGGTTCGCCATAATCGCCACGCTTGGCAGGCGGGTTGGCGATCGCAGTATGGTGTTAAAATGCATAGAGAACGCTGCTGCTTATTCTTTAGTAAATCCCTTAGTCGCCTTTTACGACACCCACGGGAAGAACAACAACAAGATAGATGTATATTATTAATGATTTTAATTATTGATACATATTTGTTTATGGTTTCGCGGGCTACAGCTGCGGATCCACCTTAATAGGGCATTATATACATTGTAACTAGGAAGATAATAACATATAACATCGCGCTTCTATTCCCCGAAGGGGTAGGCGGAGGTGTATATTAGGTGCATTTATGTTTAGACAGTTGTCTATGTCCCATGTTATCAAGGGGGCGACCTTATTGCCTTGATGGCCATGGGCTAAAACCTAATACACTTTGCCCAACCTAGGTATCGAATCCAGAATCTCATGCTCAGAAGCCGCACTTGCAAACAATAAGTACAAGATATCTAGGCAATATTTAGTCGTTGGTTAAACATTATATTAGAGATTTTTCCATTACAACATAATAATAAAATAACAACAAGATTGCAAATAAAATACATGTACTAGCTAGTAACATGACATCTCGATAATGATAAGTTATTAGTATTGCCCGCGAGGATCCGGAAGCAGGAAGCGTTCCAATGCCGTGCCAATGCGAAGCGGCGCGGGCGCACATCAGGTGGGACCACACGGCGCATGCGCTCTCATTGAGATGCATCTCAGAATCGCACCCGCCGTCATCACAGCGCATGTACAATGAACCGATGATGTCAGTCGCGAACTTTAAAGGCTCTCGGGTAGGATCGCGAAATTCCGTGAGTATTATATGGTGGCACATAAAATGATCGATTTATTACCGTTTCAAGAATGAGATTAAAGATTACGATCTACTTAATATAACATAATATCACGCCTGTGTTGCTACTGATGAAGGGTTAGGCAGAGGAATGAGATCTCTTTGGAGAAAACTTCATATCTAATCAATTAGACACCTGTTCTTCTGCCTGCCCATGTTACTAAGCGTCGGGCTATATGTTTTGTCTTACATTTCTCTCATCAGTCACTTACCTATAAACATCAAATAATTAAAAAAAATAGATTCTTAGTATCAAAAATTAACTAATTAACTAGTTATGAATCTACTTAAGGATCGTCATTTTAATAAAACGAAATAAGTTGGAAATACCATGCAATATAATTTCCATTACTACGAATGTTAAGTCAAACATACGATAAAGCACTTTGTCCTACTGATTCTCTGAAATTTGTTGTTTGAAATGACGTATAATTTAAGAAAAAATATAAACATCTAAATAGAATTATAAACAACAACCAACTGTGGTTAAAATAAGGAAAACATTTCGTCTTTTACGTCGTTTTTTCGTATGTTGACTTAGAGTTAGTACGCTGCGATGAATAGGATCAAACAACTTAAAAGTAAACAAAGTTTTAGTTATTAATTAGACCTTACTTTATTCTCTATCGTATCTACGCTTCTAAGTATGGTGCTTAGTAAGCATCACTAAGCAACCATTTCGGCCTTATTACAAAACAGGGTTTATCTTTAGACCCAGGTTTAAACCATCGTGTAATTTTTCAATTTCGAACCTTATTTCATCTGAGATAAAATTCTTAATATAAAGTTGACAACTTAGACTCGGGTTTAAAATTATTTTTTGTATTAAGGGGGATGCGCTAAGGTAGCCCGTGAAATTCAAATTTTATTAGGTACGTTTTTTTGCAATTTGCAGGTCAGTAATAGGTTGTATGTTGATCTAAATATGATTCGCGGCCGTAACAAATATGGCTTTACAGAATAAATAGAATAAACCTTATTTTGTAATAAGGCCGTTTAAGTTTAGCAAGTGCTCTGGAACGCTCAAGCTAATAATAATTGATAGATTAGTTTAAAATAATCTATCAATTACATGATTTAGCTTGACATCATGTTCACACTTTACGGTTATCGATTGAAATTTTATTGTCGGGGTCCGATCGATTAAACAGTAATTAAATATAATCAGTTTCACTATGATACTCGTAACTGAAAATATTTGAATGCAATCGTATAGATGCTACAGAAAAAAAAATGTTGGAGTAAATGATGTTAGGTAAGAGATTCGAATCCAATGTCGGTGAAACCGGCGCGGGCGCAGCGTCACCTCCGCGCCGTCACGCTTAGGCGAGCGGAACATTGCTGGCGACACCTCTCTTAGATCCGTGCTTTCTGTTTCGGTTTTACAGATTGACCTGACGGATATATCACGTCTATTGCTACGGCCACATTGTCGCGATAACGCGAACTACACTTCGCGCCTTCTCTGTTGTACAGCGAGACGTCGAGCGGTGTGCGATAGAGAGCACATATAGCCGTGGCACATGAGATTGATTTTTGAATCAATAAAAACCAAAATCATGTATGACACGATTTATTGTTATTGAATCATCATCATCGGCTTCTAGTCTAACCGGATGCATTTGAATGCCAATATTTATCTGATATTATTAAAAGATATTAAAAGGTCGTTATTAGAAGGTAGCAATTTTTTATCATTCCTTTTTGCTAATAAATAAACACCCGGAAATTTTATTGCTACTGATTTAGTATATGAAATATGTATGTTAAGTACTTTTTTGTGGATCCTATAATCAGAGTTGCCTGCCAATCAAGTAGTTACTAAAAGTTTCTAGTTTAATTAGTTTTATTCGAAAATAATCCACATAAACATAATATACAAAATCTTTAGTGTAGTTTATTATGGCGTGTCTTGAAGCCCTGTATTGTATAGCGGTATATGAGAGGTCCGTGTTAAGGAGTATACCTTCCTCTTCTCAGGTGTCAGGAATAGTAGATTGTTATACAAGCTAAACACTGTACTTTTCGTTTCGAATATAAGGAAAGTAAAAAAGTTATGTTTTTCCAAAACAATTTATTTTCTTGTTTGCTCGCCACTTCATAAAATCATTGTATTTCAAATATCTTTCCTTTGGAATTCCTGCAAAGGATTTTCGATTACTGTATTTGCCTCATCTTTAACCGAATCTGGGGTCAAAATTTCAGACTCGCTTGAACAATTTTTTATTAATTACCTAATCAAATATTAGTCTTTAAAACAGAGATTTTGAATTTCGGTGTAGCTTACAGAGCTAGTGTCCCGCCAAATAATATAGTGTTTATTAAATTTTAAACATGGAACAAAACGCGTCGTCCCGCATTTAGGTATTCAATACACACTGGCTGTATATATGTTACGGCTAATACCCGAAGTGCGGCTACACCTAGTTTTAGCCGGTTAGAATTATAGGTCCAGACAATCCCTGTTGGATAAAACCAATTTACCAACAATAGAGGGGATCTGGCGCTCGGCGGCCGCTTCCGCGGCACGCTCGCTTCGCTCGCTCGCCTTCGCTTGTTAATGGTTACTGTTCTAACCTAACCCAAATGATTTTACCCGAAAACAATCGGCTCGTACTAGGTTTAACCAAGAGTAAGTGGCTACACCTAGTTCTTACCAGCTAAAACTAGGTGTAGCCGCACATCGGGTATTAGCCGTAACATATACACTCACAAGACCGCAGTATTTTTTTTTTAATTGATATTTTTTTAATTATGTTAAATTTTTCGTAGTCGACTACCTAACCATGTTAGGTTCTATTTTTAAAATTCATTCCCGTCCTAGAGAGGGAATTAATTACTATGAGTCTTTCTCGCTTGCCCAAGGGTGGGAGCATCTTCCACCCGCTACTCGGATCAAACAAACACTACTTTCCGAGTATGAGAAATGAAAATAAATGATCCTAATCATTTATAAAAAAATATTAATAAAAATTGTTAAAGTAGTTGGTAGTCTAAGGTGTGGCAGACGCACTTAATATCAACTCTCGAGAGGGTGCTTGTAAAGTACCGCAGGCGTTTAGAAGCCGGTGATTATAAATTATTAACCATGCAACCTAGAACCAGAACTCGAACACATTGTGTGACGACACAATGTCTTCAGGCCACAGACTGTCACAGACCTCCTCTCTGTGAGACGGGAGGGAGCCGTAATCTACTATTAATTATTTATTAGGGTTGACACATCTGTCAACCCGCACTGAACCGTCATAGTGGATTACGGCTCGCTCTCACAACAATGAGGAGGCCTGTTACCCAGCAGTGTGAACATCATAGGCAGATTATGTAAGCATGTAACTTTAAAGGACACTAAGACTATAAACTGTAATATCTAGTAACGAAGAAAAACCATCTACGCCTATATTCTTATTCTTCATCATTGCTATAGTAAACGATTAAATCCGCGGTGAATCACAAATCTCTTGAGTATACGGACATGCAATACATACAGCTGAATATCTAATCAGTTCCCCACATTGTGTAGCCACTATACCTACCTAATGTATAGCGTTGGCTACAAACAATTTATCATTTACGAAGATAATGCTAGCTGTTTGTTGACAAGCCCATCACAGCTCACGTCGAAAATATGTAGGTCATCTAGCGGTGTATGACTTATCAACCTATTTCTATGAAGTCTATGAATGACTGTAGTGCAAATGCAATCACTTTTTGATTGGTTTGGCGCTATCATTTTCATCACAGGCGAACCAAAAGATAATAGTGATAATTTTGATGTTAAGCAATGTAATTAATTAATTCAAAGCAAGATGAGTTGAAAAGAAAAATATTTATCTTTGTTATGTAGGAAAAGTAAGACTGAGAAACGTTGAGCTTTTAAAAGTAAACCCGAACTACAAAACTTTTGAATAAGTCTAAGCATTTCGAAGCATCTGAAAATCATAATCAAAATCAAAATATTTTATTTCACATAAACATGCACGGTTCCAATTGGTCGTTGCCTATGGAGAAGAGCCGGCAAGAAACTATATAAAATATTATTAAAATAATAAAAATAAAAAACTTGTTGAACCTAGTAGTCCTATAAAATACAAAAATCTGTAGTTCTTATATACTTGTATTGATTAATCGTTTCAATTTTTTAGATATATCTATATATACAAAACAATATATCTATATTTACAAGCATTATGTATTTAGCGCATGTCTTGATAATCCAGCAAGATCTTACATAAGTGTAGGTACAGATGATGGCCACTGACTCACAGCAATTAACGATGTCGCGGATATGACGCAGAGTCGACCTCTATAAAAACCTCTAACCTAAAGATTACTGCAATAAATAAAATATAAATGCCTATATTTTATGAATAATATATATAATTGGTACATTACCGGTTTTCTTACAATATTGGGATAAAATTATCAGTTGTACCTATATCTAAATGGTAGTGAATGTAATTTCATTCCCAAGACGCTGACGTAAACAGTTAGGTTGTTCACATATCGCGATAATAATTGTTACTAATTCTTTGTTCCAGATAACATATCATCGTGGTGCTCGAAGATATCGACGACTATATTTTATTATACTTACAAACCAAATAGGTTAAGAGAAAACGACACAAGAGTAATGACAATTATTCCGTCCTTTAGATAATTTTTACAAAACAATAATATAAGGAAATATCAAATGAGCATATCTAGTAGAAGATTAAAGATATCATCAAGAAACATGGCGTTCGTCAGTTTGAGAAGTAGCCTGAGGATATTGTGGACGGCGACGGTGGCGCTGGTGTTCCTGACCAGGAGTAGCGCCGCGCCGACCTTCGGTAATGCAGACAATGCGATGGTAAGTCGATTACTATTTTTTGCTTAAAGAAAAACGTTCGCAAATCGAGCTGTAAATTTTTTGCTTCTTTTAGCGCAATAATTTAGAAATATTGGCGTTGAAATGGATTTTTCTTTGTAAAGTGCATACAATTTAATATCTCGCTTAATCATTGTAGATAAAGATACCACTGAATAGACTTGACAAAGTACTTGTTAGTGTTATTACTAAGGTATTGATTGTATTACGGACTTCCTCTACATCCTGTAAATGATCGATAATTATTATCATCGGAATCGGAAATGGTATGTAGGCGCGCATAGCGGTCGCTGAGTCAACTTTTCTCAGAACAACGTTCACCGGCGCTTCTGAATTAAATTAAATCTGAGTCCCATACAATGATACTAGGTAGAGTAACACACTCGTAGGTGTTTGTAGTAACGTGTTCATTCATAAATCGAGGTAGCCCAGCCGAGATAAGTGGCTCGCCTTTCGCTTCGACACTAGAACAGTTTGTTTGTCTTCTCATTTCGTTTGTTTAACACGGATAGTGACTCATGCGCGTCATTATAAGACATGTGTGTGTATGGGCGTAGCAAGATATTGGTCATTATACTTTTTCAATGGGCATTACGTCACTTGTGTAGTATTTGTAAAATACGCTAATGTTGTGAATGAATCAATGTCTATAAATTAATCATGGAATCAGCATCCTTTTTCCGAGTCCGGTCTGATACTACCTGCTTTATAAACTTATTTTTGTTTAAATGTAATGTGTGTTGTAAATAGTGGGTTTTACAAACATGAGATGTTTATTGAGTCTGTTTGCCCTGATTGCTATTTTAAACCTAAAAGAGTTATCAAGATGTCTGTTTATGACGTGAAGATAAAGTCATTTTGGTTGATAAGACCATGTGCCACCAGTGCCCATACGTTGTGTAAATGAGAGAGACGACGAATGCATTACACAGGCTTTTGTTAGTCATTCATAGTGGATCAAGAAATAAGCTCGGGTTTTCATGATAATATACAACATGTCCCGGAATTAACGCACAACCTCTTATGGAGTCATTGTACTCATAATTGTGAACAAATTTTACTATGGGACCAAACCATGAAATCGCGAAAAACAATCAGCTTTAGTTGCAGAGGTTGTGCGTTAATTCCGGGACATGATGTATAAGAAAAAATAGATTATTTCATGGAGGTTCAACTTAAACTTGGTGATGAAATAACTTGAATATATTGTTTCTATGTTAGCTTCAAATAATAAAGTAGCATAAAAGATAAAACAAGTTTTACAAATTGCAAATCGCTTTTATTAATAATATAAAAAAATAGTAAGTATTTAAAAACGATTTCCAATTACTCTAGGTAGATAATCATCTTTTATGCTATCATGAAAATTGGGTTTTAAACAAAAATCTCAAGCAATTCATAGGAATTAAACAAACGTCGTGTTTCCGTAACTGCCGGTAAACTTAGAAATCAAGTCAAGAATCTGGGACTCGCAATGTCATTACATTAGACATGCATCATGCTTGCATTACTATGTCAAATAACTACTTAGTTAAAAGTTTACTCACAAAATGGACAGTGCATATAAACTTCTAATAACAAACTGAGTCACAATGCAGCAAGAATTATTACTTCTGCGGGATTCTAGAGTATACACGTAAATAATAAAATCTCATAATTTCTCGGAATACGGCGCGGGCGCCTGAGTCACAACGAGTTGTTGAGCTCGCTAGCCGTCAAGTTCTAGGTCATAGAGCACAGCGACCGGCGGCTGCGGCCGCACGGCAACGCAATACCCGAACCACTTTACATACTAAAGCTGCGGTTATGTGGCAGCGTGAAAGCAGAAAGCGTGGCGGGTACAATTAACTAAAATGAATAGGAAATAAAAGGAGGACAAGAAAGTTTCTGAAAGCTCATGGCACTACCATAAAAATCTGATTGTTTGATCCTCAGGCACAGCCGGCGTTTTGATTACTGTCGTACATAAAGTTCATCTCATGCCAACAGCAGAGCATTATGATAAGATGGAAATATATCTAAACTTAATTCTAAATTCTCAAAACCACTTATACATTTAGATAGTGACATAATTGGTGCTGCTTTTGTAAAAAAAAAAAATTGTACGTTATTATAATATATGGTCTAAGTTCAAATCGTTCTATGTCAACGTCCGCTCCGCTACTCGCTACTTGCTGTCTTATAACCGCAGCCTTATCCGACTCACAACTTAATGCCGCATAAGTAGACATTCCTATTACAGTCATATATTGCTAATAATTTCTAGTAAGCTGTCTTGAATTCAATATCGATGTTAAATAAATTACTCATTGTGATATAAATGGGTATTATTATAATATTTATTTAATCATTATTGGTTGTTCAGGCTTGTTGTTATAAAGGAAATCATTTATAAACAAAGACAATATATTATATATTAACACAAATTATGTGTAACATCACGCCTATATTTGCCAAAGGTTTGGGCACAGGTATATAGTAACACCCACATTTCCCCAGTTATGTTTAAGTTCTATGTATAAGGGAGCAGGGCGTATAATATTGTGGAATTATAAAAGCGGAAAAGGTAGTTTTTCACTCTGCTCTAATACAAAGATACGTTGTGTAACCGCGGAAACCACAAGTCCAATACAAAACAAAATAATAAGTAATTGATTCAGGTACTTATAATAAAATAAAACAAACCCTAGCCTTATTATTATGAATCAGCTTCATTATTTAGATTCTAAACACTTACTCATATAAATGGGAATAAGTAGGAATGACATAAATATTGAGGATTGGCAAAGGAAAATTATAACCAAAGATTTAACAATTTGAAAGCCAATCACGTTTTGTTGTGGAATCTCGCCAAAGTTTTAGAGCATATAGATGCATTTCCTTAACATTCTTGGACAAAACTTCAATACATAGTTAGTCTGACGATCTATCAACTCGCATCGCCGCTATTGAACATGGGCCTCTTCCAAGTACTTCCACAACACCCTGATCTCCGCTTTCCGTATCTATTCTGACTCAGCCGCTCTTTAAAGGTCATCGGACTATATAACGGGCGATTCCGTTCCACACCACGAGTGAAAGATACCTTGTGATAATGACAGTCATGTAATTTCGCGGATAAATAAAATTGCGAATCGCCAAATTACAATCTAATCAATTAAACGATAAGGTCTGAAAAACCGTGTAAAATAGCCGTGGTTATGTCAAGGCTAATGCGTCCTACTAACCCGTTTCCACTCGTATGGCGAACTTAGGGTAATTATATTCATATTTTAAATTCTGCTACAAAAGGCGACCGCTTTTCAGTGCCTTGGTTTATTAACATAGCTATTGGTATTGTGGTAATTTCGCAGCTTTTCTTTGCTTGTTGAAATCGAAATGTTATGTCTGACAAATAAATGACTCAAGTTCTAGTTAATAATGCGAGAAAGTCCAACCGGTGAAAATATACCAACTATATATATATAACTACGGCACGTTTGGCGCAGTGGTTAAGCGATTGACTGCTGCGCTGCGTGTCGCGGGTTCGATTCCCGCACGGAACAAACATTTGTATGACCTATAAGTAGTTGTTCCGGGTCTGGCTGTTTGTGTATGTGAGTTTAAATGTTTGTAAACGCACCCACGATACAGGAGAAATTCCTAGTGTGGGGCAACGGATGAAAACATAGAACTAGGAAACTTAGGCTTGGTTGGCCTGTGCTGTTATGTTTGTTAATTTCTGGGATTGTAATCAATCATCTAATTAAATAATCTTATGTTGATTCCCGTTTTGTATTACCTACCCATAAAGATATTTACTTCAGAAGCCATTCCGTAGACAAAACTGATTTTCTTTAATGAAAACTCTAAATAGAAAATTGAATAAGTAGAAAACCTCCGTTTCAGTAACAATAACAATGAGTCGGTTGCTCTTGTAAAGAATAAAGCACTGAGTTTTATTGATACGGGATTCATAATAATGTCTACAATGTCACTGAACGAATGTAGGGCCACATCATGGTGGCATTGCGTTTTACTTAGCTAAACCTTTCGCAACTGAAAAATGGGATATGATAAAATAAGTCTATAAATAACAATGTAGTTTCATTCATTTGTATGGTTTAACACGGTCAGTGCCAGGAGCCCTCCCGGAGGGTTCACTCTAGTCGCATATGGGATGAAGCTGTTGCGGAGGGCTCATTTTAAATATCCGTTTTTCTTAGCGATTAAACTGCATTATAAACTGTGAAAATAAAATCAGTTGTATATTTTAGCACGATTTAATAGTATACTCGTTTGTTTTCAAATACAAGCATTTTTATTTATATTTATATTCATATTTTTTTTTTTTCATTATAACTTGCTATGTATGGCGGCATGGCATAAGAGCTCTACGAAAAGTGGGTGGAGTCGAAAGTGTTAAAGCCTTAGAAGCTAACTTAACACCTATCTAGGCTTAATACCTATCCACCTGGTCAAGAGCAATCTGTAGTTACATTAATGCGGTTCCATGAAGACCGTTTCGAGGCATGATTAATAGATAGGTAAGCCCACTCTTAATTGACAGTGTACGACACTCGCTGACATGGAAAAACCATAAAATATTATACAGTATCGCCATCTCGTTGTCACGCCAGACTTGTTTACATTCTCAATTGCGCTGAAAAAATGTCACTCGTCATAATAGTTCCGTATAAAATTATTCCATATTTCATTCCGTACCTACAATAGAATATCAGATAAATTACGTTCAAACAACACGAAACCAACAAATGTTCGGGCTGTAACGAGCGGAACACGAAATATTGAAATTCAGGAATCGTTACTAGGATACGGCTCCGGACAGACGAATGTAATGCGTTACGAATTGAATTCAGTCACGATAAGGTATTTTTGTAAGGCAGTATGTAATGCAGGTATTTTCAGCCACAATTTATAGGACGTTGTACCTAACTCACATGATAAACCCAAGTTGTTATGGTCGGTACATTGTCATGGGCCAGGCATTTCCTGTCATTAGAAACAGGTACTGTTATGATAAATGAATCCATATAAAGAGGGTCATTCTCCTGTCTAAGGCTCCCCCGGAGAACAATAGCCAAGGCAGAAAGTGCCAAGAACCTGTGAAGTTCTTTGTTTTTATCATTCCTACTCGACTCGATTAATGCGATATAAAAATTCGTTGCGTGTCCCTCACGACGAGGGGACATCTCTCAGAAAATTTCCTTTGAATGTATAGAACAATGAACCGGTTAAACATAATCGTTGACGTGCTTCACTTAGGTTTTATTAATGTTTCAATATTTATTAAAAAGATTACGCCGTTTTGTTATAATTATCATATCCGCAGTAGTCTATTTAGAGTATGTTGTGCTAGTTTAAGAGCCGCGTGCATATCTAACAGTCAACAAGGTGTCGACCGCCTTCTTGTTCTGCGTTTCGGGTAATGTGTATCTCAAGATCACACAAGAGCCTGCCGACGAGCGACAAGCTCTTGAGATCGTGATAAAACAAAATATTTTTAACGTACAATGGCACCGACCGTAAGTCTTTTAACCCTGGTCACGATTCACGATCCTGGGAAATATTTTTTTTTAGGATTTCGCAGAACGTATGACAAAAAATACGATGACGAATCTGATTTGTCGTAATATGTTGCCAGATCTCTTAAGAGATAGGTAGTAACTAGCCTATTTTTGAGATTTTGAGCGGAATAAAGACAGATACATTATTATTTGAAAAGATAAATATAAGAGGTGTTTGTTTAACACGGTAAAGCGTGCCGATGACATAAATGAGACGTGTGTAATCCTTGGACAATAGCTTGTGTCCAGCGGAGACAAAAAGCGACCGGGTCACCTCTGTATTACCGTAATCTGAACGGACTGCTTTTTTGGTAACGGGATTGTTATGTGCTTCCTGCATAAATACGTATGCATTTGTGGAGATGAGTGGTGAGTAAGTGCTGAGTGGTGGCTGGTGGCGGTGGTGGCAGGTCGGCGCGCATGCGCGTCACGCACGCAGGAAGCGTGCGGCGACCTTCGGCCCGCGCGCCACGGCCACCGTCCTCTGATCGCTACTGCTTATTGTTCACGGCTTCGTCACTACCATCTGATTGCTACCATAATATATTTGATCTCACTGTGATTGTGATACCATGCTATATCCATACATTACGTACCTACGTCTTATTTACAGTCGTGAAATAGGGATTTGGAGTTCATAGTAATTATTCTGGGGAAAACTTTTGTTCGATGAGTATAAAATGTAGGAAAATTATGACGTTATTTTCAAAGCATTATAATTGAGTGTTCAACAGGTGGCTAATATTATGTCTATTCAATAGTGATAATTACTACCTACACGTGTCGCTTATTTATCGATGAAGTGAGTTTTTCAGCCACTTATCCCGAAAGGATAAATGCTTCATTAGCTCTGAGTAATTACAAAAAAAACATCGCTAGCATCGAATAAAAGCTAGCTATTTTCATGCCATCGTTATTAGGTACATTTGACAACATAACATCACGCCTGTATTCGTCTAAGGGTTAGGCAGAGGTGTACCAATGCAGCCTGGCGTCAAAGGGCGCTTAATGATCTCCAGCCACCATAAGGAGGGGCCTGCGGGCGGCGAAATTGGGGCTATGTCGTCGCTCGAGCAGTCAGCCTCTAAGAGGTGGCACGCAGTATTATATGCGCGCCTTAATGGGAGGACGTGCGGTCGTGCGACGGCCGCACTTGGTGATGGGGCCCGCTAGGCATGGCGGGCTGATACCAGTATCTCCCGGGCCCCCGACTCAGGGAACTAGAAGGAACAATGGGGTTTTAGTCGGTAGCAGTCTGACATAACCCTTCGTTCTTCCCAGACGGAGGGTATCCATAAAGATTTCCCAAGGAAAAAATAAGAGGTGTACCAATGGTACACTCACATTTCGCACAGTTTGTGTCCCATGTTTAATTACCATGTAATAGGGAACGTTAGTCCGAACGTCCCGTATCGTGCCGGACGTAAAGAATAGCATCCCATTTCTTCCCGTGGGTGTCGTAAAAGGCGACTAAGGGACTTACTAGAGAATGCGCAGCAGCGTTCTCTATGCATTTAAACAACCCGCCTGCCAAGCGTGGCGATTATGGCATAACCCCCCTATGGGGGAGGCCTATGTCTTTCGGCTGAAATAATGATGATGATGATGACGTTAGTTAATTGAGTTATAAAATTGGTGCCTAACATTCTTTATATTGTTTTTGAAAACTGTGTATACCTATTACTGAGACTGACGGTCCACAATAATACCCTATCATAGGATAAGGTCGAGTACTAAACTTGAAGCGATGTAATCTATCTGTTCTCAGAATGAATTGGAATGCAGTAGGTAATGGTGCTACCTCCACATGCTTCGATAGAAACGAACCCTGTGCATTCGTAGGTTGAACCAATGTATTTAAAAGACATGACGCGATACACGTGTAGGGTCGCCGATGATTGGCAAGCAATCATCAGTTCAAAGTCTATTATATTTGAAAAGTAAGACAATGTGCACGTGACAATCGCGAAGACACACACAAAGGGCGGGTTAACTTTACCGCAAAAAACATTTTCTACATTCTACTACGGAAAAGTGGGGTTTCACTCGCGATAAATTCTATTTTAATCTTTCGTCAATCGCAACTTAATTGAAACTAATTACGAGGTAATTATCCATCCTTTGCGCGTGCGCATGAATAAGTGCGGTCAGCAGTCCGTGCGCGCAGCTTTTATGCGCCTTATCGCTAAACCGCAATGTTTATCAATGGTCAATTAGGAACACAAGTTCAAGTTTGTATAACCACAGGTTAGGTATGCCGAATTACAATACCTAAACTTTAATAATAACTGGCTTAAGTTTTACGTATTATTTCGTTGGAATTGAATTATTTAGCTTGTTCATAATTTTCAGTCCACCCAGAAAGTTATCCTATATTAAGGATAACTAGACTGAAAATGAAATATTTTTATGTAGTTCTAAATATAGGCATTGATATTGAAATGTTTTAAAAATGATACAATGTTGCTGTTGTTTACTCTAAAAAGAAATATAAAGCAAATAAGCAATTAAGTTGCATTTCAATGTGATTTATTAACATAAACCCAACATGATGGACAAACAAACATGTTGTTTTAACTTATATAATTGACGTCGGTCCAAATTAATTATTCATCATATGTTTGTATGGGAGCCATTTATCTTCAACATGCGTATTTTTAAATGAGAAATGTATGGAAGGCTTATGTGTTTGTTTATCTATGTCGTGTATACGACATTCCTGAAACGAATCACGTTCGCAGGAAATTATATGTATTAATTATGGAGACGCCACGTGTACAAAGCTCACCGCCATTTTATTATTCAGGTAAACATAAAATAAGTTTGAATTGAATGGTAATTTTATTAACATCAGAGAAACCATTTTCCCCGATGCGCTTACGATGTGTACTCAGTGTTATTGTCAACATTGTGAAAGAATTAACTAGGCCGTAATTACATAATTAATATCTGTCATTTGCTGGTTTGCGTTTGCGACTGAGTTTTATAGATTATTTATTATAGGTGATTGCTAACATCGTGCATAAACTTTGATAAGTGGGCGTCCAAGTAAAAATGGTTCAGTAGTAGTATTGAGTTAAAACTAGATTCGGTATCTAGAATACTCAATTGATAATAAGGATTAAAAAATATTTAATACAGGCACATTTTTTTTTATCAGACATTTGAAGTTGAAACTCTGAAAAAGCTTGATTTAAGAAAATAGCATTTTCTTTGATATTCCGACCACCTTGGTACCTTTTTACTAAACTTTTCTCTTATAATTTCTGGTACTTAAAAACATCATATAAAGTCATTTACTATATGAACTCGTAGATCATTGAGCATTAATTAATAATCAATTAAAATCACGAAAAGCTAATTTTTTCACCCAACTTTACAAAACTGGACCCTTTTTGCTTGGACGCACATATGTTTATCACATATCACATTTCAATACGCATAATTATGTCAAGACACTAATAGGGAATAAATAACTGTAACAAGTGAACTAATTATGTTGTGCAAACACCATAATAACATTAATATAGTCCACGAGTAGTTGTTGGCGCAGTGGTGAAAACATGTCACCCTGTAGTCATATCCCCACGTGGTTTATTAAACAAAAACACCAGTATTTTGTACTAATTTATGTAATTGCGTGATACATATTTTAATTTAACTACATATATATGAGATGGCGTGATAAGATAATAAGATGCTGCGCTGTTTGTACAATGTGTAAATTAAAGACAGATCGTGGAACTGTGGATTAAATTTCTATCATTTCAAAATCATCATCATCCTTTTGTATTTATCCCAATTTATTTGAGGTCGGCAACATGTCTTCATCCTCCATACTTCTCTATTAGTCGTCATCTCAGAAGTCACCTCCTATTAAATGTATTCTCCACAAATACTTTATCTTTTCTTCTTTATTTTTCGTGTGGTTAGTGACTAACCTAGTGTCAGAAATATCTCTCAGGCATGCCGATTTCCTCACGATGTTTTTTAAGCAAGTTTTAATTATACAATACGCACTTGACTCCGAAAAGTCAGAGGTGCGTGGCTTGGGTTCGAACTCGATACCTATGACTTGGCAGTCCGACGGTCACACCACTAGGCTATAGGCTTTACGCTGGTGTATTTTACCCTTCATTTTTCATCATTCATTAAACACATTATTAGGTATACCAAAATAAAAATTTGACTTTTTTTTGCTACCGCTAAGTATTTTGGTTGCATCTTGATGTGAATACTTACATCCTATAGAAGAGCGTGGTTAGGGTTTTCAACGCGTTATTGTACAATTTGTAATAACAGATGGTATGGCGTAGGCAGCGTGGGTCATTATTGTAACAAGATAAATGCACTATTTTTATTGCCTGCTTAGACTTCTCAGGATTAATGCACACTATCTTATCTAGTGTTTGCTGTTGATAAATTAAAATAAAACATACTAAAACATCTTGCAAAACATTAACTGAAAAAAAACGTAAGTAGGTCTGAGACAACACAACCAATAGTCAATTTCTTTTCTCGAGAATACCAAGTTTTAACAGGTTGAATTAGTTATTAATTGCTAAAGAGACACGCAAAATCAATCTCGGTACAGTTAGCACGTGTCGTCTTCAATCTCTGTCAAAGCAAAACCGCTATCACCAAACGGCATATTCGGCACATGCTTAATATTACGCATACAGGGAAGTGTTGACGAATACCTACACGTGTCAAATGTTCCCGGGAAGGTATATCTGAGTGATCGCTGAGAGCAGATGTATTTCCTGGAACATGCTCGCGTGACAGCTGAGGCATATTTACAACAACTCCTATTAAGTACTTCGGACTACTGATTATGTTTAGCTGGCCATTGTGATAGCCTGTAATGAGCAACCTGTTTTGTTTGTTAAAACATGTGCACTACATGCTTCTAACTTAATAAGGGACAGGCTGTCACAGGCTTTATTTGGTAGGGTCAGAGTTGATAGCATAACTTTCGTTCACACCTGTGGAACCTTGTGATCAATTCATACTGCGGCTTTTTTGTTTTTAAGATGTTCTGTGTTTCCGTTTTCTAAATATTTACTTATTAAATTATTTTACTATAACATGGCCATCGGAAGAACCAAGAGGATAGTTTAGTTAATTTGGTATTATAAAGGCATTTTCTATTATAGTTAATCTATTTTTCAAATACTTAGATTGAGTAACATCATTGTTTCCTCAGAGCACGATCAGCATCAACATCGAACGTAACGTTTAACATGATAAAAAGCAATTCTCATGCAAATTAAAGGTGATTTATCGTTACAAAATACATTACGGCACTGTGTATGGACGGCTCTCAATTCTGCCATAATACCGGAGGGGCAATTTAATAATGGTTCCACGTGAATCCGAGCCAATGTCAGTGGGTACAATGAGTAAAGTACGCAATCATACATAGGTGTCATTAAATGCCTGCATAGTTTACTTAATCGCTTGGCTGTAGATAACCGGCCCATGGCGGTCTCCTGCACATGTGTACATATTGCGCCTTTTTTGTCGTGCCTCTCTGAATACTAATAACGATTATCATTCTCCATTATGTTACGTAACAACGTATGCTAATTTAATTATTGTATTTGCTCTATTGACAGTCTTTATTGTGTGTTTGCATGCGATCTTCAATACGTATAAAAGTTACACTATCGTTTAACAATGAACATAGAGGAATGAGTAATTTTTGATTATGTGGGCGATATAGGTTAGTGAATGATCTGACTACTTGCCACATAAGTACCGTTTATATCTGTTTATCTTGTGAGTAAGTGTTACAAAATGTATTTGTTTAGCAAAGCAAAACATTTGATAAATCCTTATGGACAGTGACTAATATACCCGCCATACCAAAGCCTTAAAGACTATGAAATTGGAAGGACATCTTCTACTCCTATCTCTGATAAAATAAGTTCAAATCACAAAATGTAGATACAATACCCAATAGACAATGACTTACTAAATAAACAAAAGGTAGGTCAGGTACCGGAAGTGGATATTACTAACAAAGTGTGAGTAAGATTAGGCTTTAGTAATGAGTAACCTGCCAATATATTTTTTCAAACAGAGGGAATTATGAATCATATTATAAAAATAAATAGGTCAATGACACAAGTGTTTCTTTTCAAGAAGTCTGCTTTTGTTTACATGACAATTAGCACAGGTTATTAGTAAGTTTTTTTACACCGATATATACCTCATTGGTGGCAAGCGCTACTGCTGAGCATGAGGTCCTGGGTTCGATTCCCGGGTCGGGCAAAGTGATATACGGTTTTTTCATCTGGACTTACTCAGTAGCAGCCCGGAGTCTGAATTTGTGCAATGTTGATGGCAATAGGCTCGCCCCCCATTACATGGGACTTAAGTAAACATAACTGGCGAAATGTGAGTATCCTATAGTTGCACCTCTGCCTAACCCTTCAGGGATACAAGGACTTATGTTAAGATGCTATATACTGAAAATCTGATCGCCTCAGCTAAGTGAACTAGTATTCAAATAGGTATCGGTGAAACTGTCTCTAGGTATTGATTGCCCAAATCAGCAATATATCAATTACTTAGTTAATTGATCCGAGAATTTAGTAAAAATAATTATGTAGAATAAATGAAATAGGCTTTTAGTATTTTCATGTTTAATTTACAGGAATTATCTTTTAAATTACATATAGGCCACAATACAAGTTCGTCTGTAGTAGCAATGATCTCTACAAACTTCATTAATTTAAATAGTCGGGTTATTCAAAGCTCGTAAGTAAACGCAAAAACATTAGTAATGTGATGACTCAGTGCCACCGCGATGTTTTGAACATTTTGATTCGCAGGTCGACACGTCAGTACCTACTTATCCTTTATATTAAAAATGCCGTTAATCGCAGACGACTCGTTACCTACTTCGATTGAAAATAACTGCCAAAACATATCGATATCCTTAATAACTACATGTAGTGTGATCACGTTCAGTTGTTTATTTTTCCATTTACAGTTTGCCTATGTGTGTTGGAGCGTGTTCATATTGGTTTAATCTTGAACTAAAAGCGCATACTGTAGGTACCACTATATTCAGTGAGACATTGGGAATTCAAAATACTCGGAAAATACCAGTAACGGTTAAATCGTTAAAATTTATTTCAGAATATGATTGCCCTTAAAACCAGTCCAACGTGAGATGGGTTTGACAGATATTACCATCACCTGCATTATGCTCGTCGGAGTGTATAAGTTGTTTAAGACGTCAAACATCGAGATGGAGTTATTTTTTCCAATTAGCATTGTTACACAGCAATGATGCGTGATACGTGCCGTTGGATGTCCCCCGAGGCTGTAGAAATTTGTATGAGTTAAGTAGGTCTGTGGAGCACCGTGCCGCAGGCTGCGCCGTGAGATCAGCGCGGGCGCAGGCTCCGACAGTACCCGTTACTTATGGGGACACACTGACCCCGATATGCTCATACGAATCCATTATTTAAACGCCTCCATCAATAATCCTTCCGCTGTAATACAGGTCGCTCTTATTCCTTTCACTTATAAGCCTAAGATAAATATGCTTTACCGGCGAGGCGCTACTTTTTGCAATTGCACGACAATACTCGTTGTATATCGTGAACCACCGCGTGTTTCCGAAGAATTCTTACATGTAAGGAACAATAGTTTGCTCAGGAACATTGTTTGTTACCAATACGATATGTAGACGAAATAGCATGCTACAATATTTACATTGGTACGAGGTGAGACGCACAAGTCGTGCGTTTTGGTTCGTTTTGGTTTGTGTAACAAACAATGGCGTGCAACTTTGTGCCACAGTGTCAACGGCCTGACCCAACCCATCCAAAAACTGACCGATCCTCTCGCGGTTAGTCACCGACATTTATAAACATTGATTTATTTGCATTCAAAATAATGCATGCGTTGGGTTGAATACAAAAGTTACAATAAATACATTATGTAATGGGCTCATATAGATAAGATAGCTTTTCATATAATTTAACTTTTAGAAATAGCACATAAAAACAATGGAAATACTGAGCAATAAAATATGAAACGCAAGTACTTCTAGGAACGTTTCATACGTGCTGAGGTCAATCACTCATTCGTGATGATATCTGTGAAACGTACCTTTGATTTGCTTAACAAATTGAAGAAATCTTTGAAAATATGTTTAGTATTCTCGTGGCATGGGACGCATTGGACAGACAATAGTAAACACGGGCTTTTGGGGGTATTGACTGCGGGATTAGCAGTGACATTGTTGTGAGTATTCCCCAGCGTGAGGGGGAACAAAGAGCCTGCAGGCGCTCGCACTGTTGTGCGGAGATATGCGCGCGCATTGAGATGCAGCGCACGCGTCCCGCTGCTGCCCAAGGTCGCCATGTCTCCGTATACCATCCGCGACAAACGAATGCAGCCCTCTAACGATATACGAAACCTTTCTTTACATACTGAACTTATAGCATTGAATCCAAATACGAAGAACCCAAATGCTTACATCTGCTTACGTAGATACTCGTATAATATCCTTACTAAGATTATCTCGTTGCGAAACGAATGGAATGAACTAAGTTACATGTCGGATAAGAAATTATATTCTTAATGTATTTGCTCTGACGACGTGGTTCACGTTATCAAGTGCGTTGACAATAAACAATGGCTGGGTAACCTTGCGGTGAGGTGAGATAATATAACGTCAGTAAGTACTTGCACGAGATAAACGAGAGCTCTACAAGCTAATTAGTAGCTTAGAAAACGTTACTACATGTCTTTACGTTGAGAGCAACGTTGTATAATATTCGTTAATTATGTTCCTAAAATGATTTGTAGGGAAATCCATTTCAACGCATATGTAATTTAAAATGTTACCTTTAAGAATCATAGAGCTGTTAGCTCTATTGTCTTCATGTAATAATACTAATGGATCTCTGTTTTCATTCGACTGAAGTTTAGAACTGCACTAAGAACCTAATTCACATTAGACAAGCACAAGTGGAAGCTTATGCACACTATAGAGCACAATCTTACAAGTAGCTAGACATCTTTCGTATGAGAACAGAGGCCTACTCCAAATATGGGTACGGCAGACTGAAGGAGATGTGTACTTTCAGATGTACTTAGCGCAATACGGATATCTGAGTCCCTCTGTGAGGAATCCGTCGAGTGGGCACATCATGGACGAGGGCTCGTGGCACCGAGCTATCGCCGAGTTCCAGAGCTTTGCCGGGCTCAACGCTACAGGTAAGCTAATCTACAAATACATCGGCTTATCGGTCGAAAGCCTGTCATTATTCCGCAATTTACTGCCAACTGGCACATTAATCATTAATGATAAATGTTGGGAAAGGATAATAATAATTATAAACTCATGCCTTCTTCCCATGAAGGTAGGCAGAAACTATAGAACGCCACCTGCTACGCTTCTTACATACTCCTTATGCTTCGTTTACGTTCATACATCTGGGGGCCAAGTCTGCTAACGCAGTTGTGTCAGAATGGCCGATCATTGGCACCGTAATTGTAGAGTTTGACAGTTTTGCTAATCTCCTAATTGAAAGGCGTCTTTATGATTTTCCGATGACGTGCCACTGATACTCCATTGGAAAATTGTCTGTATTTGGTAATCTCGTACTGACAAGCTCCTATTATTTTGACTTCCCTATGGACCACTGTCACGCCATTATGAATTTAGGAGGTTACAAACTATTGGCACAATGGTCATGGCGTTGCCTTGGTATGGTCGTCATAATGACCAATCATTGAAAATAGCAAACTTGGCCCCCTGGTCATACACGCACGCCGGCTGCGAGTACTACACACGTAATAATTATTGCTCCTTTAAATACGGCTTTTTCCAATGCCTGATAAATGGAATAAAATAACTATTCAGATCACTTGATGTTAATATATTTTGCATTATCTACGGGTAGGTCTATTGTAGGTGAAATAGTGATTAAAATATTTATTTTGTGAGTCTTGTTGAAACTTATTTATTAAATAGTGTCCTGAGCTAATAATATCTAAGGAATGATTTAATTTTGTAAATGTTGTCCGAAGGTGCCGCCGTCCTCTAATATTCACGGACCATTACACTTTGATTAAGAGACAATCAATTGTGGTCTAAGAAAGCTGCAATCATTACTTTGTTGAAATTTTAATATAAAATGGTTTGCGTAAACCATGATTACGATCTGTTACTTTGATTGAATTAGCACTATATCAGTGTATCGATCTGATGGGAAATTAAAACTCGATTTATCATAATATTACAAACAAACAAGAAAAAACTCTGCCATCTATCAACATACCAAGATCATAAAAAGATAATGTATGACTGACACATTAATTATAATTCTTTCTCATAAATTTAAATTCTATACATCTTTAAGTACTGGTTTAAATCAATTAAGTTAATTGGATTAAAAAGATCATGATGAATGATCTTTTTAATCCAATTAACTTAATACTCCCTATGTAAAACTGCATCGTTTACTCGTATAATAGTTGCTTATATAACCAAGTGCGGTAACAGAGAACCATGCCTTGATGAGTGTAAGTGACCAAGCGTTTCTTGGATTACAAAGGTTGACATAATTAATATGATGGTAGCCTACATCCGGACCACCTTGACCTTGCAAAACGGTAATTCCAACTGTAACTATCTGTCTGCTAACCTGTCATTTCATCAGGGATATCAGTGTCAGTTGGCCACAAAACCCAGCAGACTCCTCAATTGACAGTTTTTACTTTATCTACCAGAATGTCAAATCTATGGTGACGATACCAAGCTACGCTATACTTGCTTTGGATATGAGATTTACAAATGTTAACGTTTTAACGGTAACCCTTCAATTAGCCGGTCGTTAGTTCTGTACAGTTGGTCGGGCAGCCTTGGTCCTCATCACAGTTATTACAATCACACACATCCACGAAGTAATTTATAAGTCTGCGATCTCCACAACCGACTATTTAAACACGCTAGAATTATGTGGGCAGAGCTCAGCTCGTCTTCGTACACGTACGTGCCTTGACACGAGAAGTAGTTTATTGGTCTTGACTATGACTGATGGCAGTGTTGTTATGTAAGCAAATAACGCACAGACGGCACAATATATAAATACATAATTCATTATCGGTCACTGCACGAGTTTGGACGAACTTGTAACAAACACTACGTTATGATGCCTTTAAAGATTTAAAGATGACGTCCACATACGAGTAGGCACATACATTTTTATCAGGAATTGTAACCTACCTGAAACATAAGAGCATCATCTGAGTAAATGTCTGTTTATATTAATGACACTCGTTCATTAATTCCTCTTCCTGCAATACTGATATTAAATGTGAAGTAGTTTTCCTTATGGCGTATTTTAACAAGTACATTGTTATTCCCCGTAACTATGAATGTAAATCGATCGCGTCGCCGTAGAATTCCAACTCACAGCTGATCAGCGGTCGCGGTGACCATGGTTCCTCATTATTCATCGTTTTCCGTGTGCGGTTTTGGTCGATGTGATTCTGTAATTACTTCCTTGTCATCGTTCGTTACAAAAAGTCTATGTTTGTCCTATGACACTCCGTGTTTTACAATGCAAATGAGTTAATAATTGAAATTGAACTTTTCTAACGCATGATACTAAACTGCCTTGGTAGTAAGAACAAAGATGGTGTTAGTTATGGTGATATAAAACCGCAAAACACAGAAGCAAAATCTTAAAATATAATTTGTTTACGGTCGTTTGCAGGTGAACTAGACGAGGAAACGACCCATGTAATGTCATTGCCAAGGTGCGGCGTGCGAGACAAAGTAGGCTTCGGTGAGAGCCGAGCCAAGCGGTACGCGCTGCAGGGTGAGTTCCCTTCATTTAAATATTATTAATTGTCAGTGTTGTTTAAATCAAATAATTATTTATACATGACCGTGATCAACCTCAACAAACATAACATTTCTGTGAACTGCCTGTAAATATTGACGCAAATTGTTTGTCTAGGTTCAAGATGGCGTGTCAAGAACCTCACCTACAGGATCTCTAAGTACCCATCTAAGCTAAACCATGCCGAGGTTGACACTGAACTTGCCAAAGCCTTCTCAGTGTGGTCGGACTACACAGACCTTACCTTCACTCAGAAGCGGTCCGGACAAGTCCACATTGAAATCAGGCAAGTTCATCATGTGTTCGGATATGTAACCCTAGATTTAAGATTTAGATTGCGTGACAATTCTCAATAACGCTTGAAGGTCATATAACGGTTATTTTCACCATTATTTTGAGCTTTCTTATACAGAAAACCAGCCAAGTGCGAGTCGGACTAGCACACGAAGGGTTTCGTACCATTAACTATAAAAACGGCAAAACAATCAAAATCAAAAAATCAAATTTTTTTATTTCACATAAACCTACATGGGCACTTATGAAACGTCAGAAGCTAGGCGCACGGTTCCAATTGGTCGTTTCCTATGGAGAAGAGCCGGCAAGAAACTCCACGGTTACTCTTTTAAAAAAAGTGGGCTTTAACAATGTTATAACTTACAGTGTTAATAGGTATGGGAGGACCGTCGGGGATGGGATGTAGGCCCGTCAACAAGTACCAAGTACTTAACAAAATAAAAGATAGTCACGTTTGTTGTATGGCAGCCCCCTTAAATATTTGTTTTATTTTCTTAAACTGAATATATAACTAAATATTCTGTGAATATTTCAAGCGTCTGTTGCCGTTATCAATATCGAGCAAAAAAAATCACGTGTGTTGTATGGGAGCCCCCTTAGATATTTATTTTATTCTGTAATTAGTATTTGATGTTATAGCGGCAACAGAAATACATCATCTGTGAAAATTTCAACTGTCTAACTATCACGGTTCATGAGATACAGCCTGGTGACAGACGGACAGACAGACAGATGGCGGAGCTTTAGTAATAGGGTTCCCGTTTTACCCTTTGGGTACGGAACCCTAAAAATCAATTCATATAAATTGAAACTTGCATAACTACATAAGAATAACAGCCAGTTCAAAATTTGGTGTCCGTTTCACCGATGAATATAATTTTTATGGTTAAACTGATAAAAATTTCAACACGTGGGTGGCATTGAAACTACAAAATGAACGTTGCTAAAGTAACTCTGGTCCAGTCTGGTCTTAGGTAATCCGTCATTTTGGTTCTGCGACTTTCTGTTCAATTTCGCGTTGTAACGTGCCTAATCGAAAGTTTATTCAAACATTAGAATACTGTTCGTGCGAAACGAAGCTGGAATAAAATGAGTGTTTCGTGGTATAGCGCGGCCACCGTGCATCGTTTAGATCTGTGCACAGATATTGAAATCGTGCCAGTGGCCGTCCGTATTGTACGTAGGGTTATTTGAATCACTCATAATAGGTTTTTGGTCACAATCCGCAGGTTATCTTTGTTGCGTAACGTGAATGGTTGTCATTGAATGGACGCGTAACTACTTGTAGTATTGCAAGTTACTGTTGATTCGCCAAGTTCATTGATTGGATAGGACATTTTATTACTATTGATTGTCACTGTGATTTTATGGTTTGTCGTATTACCTACACAGTGTTATGTTAATTCGTTTTCCAAATACTGTAGTCATAATTTAATAACATTATTTATTTTCTCTAGGTTTGAGAAGGGAGAGCATGGAGACGGCGATCCTTTCGATGGTCCTGGTGGCACTCTTGCCCATGCTTACTTCCCCGTAAGTATTCCAAGATATAATTATTCGTGCGATATATTATATCTTCCACTACAAATATATTATTTTACTATTCAATACATCTGTTACAGATGTTTTCAATGTAACGGCGCGGTCAATTCCTTTTCACGATGTTGAAAAGGAATTGACCGCGCCGTTACATTGAATAAAAGCTATTTGTGTCCACATTAAATAGCAATTAGGCAGATAATATTTTACTATTCAGGCCGTGTTGCAATAAACAATTGGAATTATAATAGGTTTTCCAGCATAGTTTTTTATTCGTTTCGTTGTAAGTGACGATGCTAATCGTAGAGTACCTGACGAAATGTCTGACGAATATAGCTGGTTTTTTTTAAAATTTAGGTACATTATTGCCCGATAGTTTTTTGAATAACTTGACAAACCACAAACGAAAAAATTCAACAGTGCTTGCTAGTTTGCCTATTAAAATGTTGGCTAAATTATTTAGTAAGGTTTTAATGCGTTATTTGTTGTAAAAAAATGATTGGATTAGGAACCAGCAGTTATTTCCCGTATTATCAGATGAACTAACATATTATTATGTACTTACAACAAAATAGAATGTCCCAATATGTTGTTACAAATAAAAATAACGGATGTAACATATTGTCGCCTAAATAGTGAAAGTTTCTTTGTACTAATAATGGGATAATAAAACGTTTTATTGTGCGAAACAAATTATTATATTTGTTCTGTTTACTACAATGTACTCTAACCATTATTGTTATTCTATTCATTATGTTCCGGACCTGCCGCTAAACACTGAATATACGGAACACAGACTTTTCTTTTTAGTCATTTTTGCATACATTACGGTGAAAGACGATATTTGTATAGTTAGAAAAAACCTGTTAATACCTTTGTGGTTTACTGACTGACTTAGCCTCTCGTGACCGAGTCTTAATACTTATGAAAAGTAAACGTTAGTTTTCTTTTATCCATTTTTTTGACAGACCCAGTTGACACAAGAAATCATACGAAACTGTTGCTGTGCAAGTATTGGTGTTTTTAGAACAAGTCGCAAATGTATGGCCTAGTCTCTCTTTAAAGGATTACCTAAAAGATATTTTAGCATTATGAAGGAAGACAGTAAATAAGGTATCATAGAATCTTCTATAAGCAGTGCTGTTGGCAAAGGTACACCATGTTTAGGTGGTCTGATTGTAAATACACGAACGAAAAACAAATGGCAATCGTCAATTTTTAAAAGCAATGTTATGAAGTGAGCTGGGATAATTTAAAGATCACGCTTATTATTTCTCACAAACACCGTTTGTATCCATAACACAAAATTAAAAGGAGTTATTGCAGCATCAATCAATATAATTACCTACCGAGAATTGTACGTGTGGCTGGCTAAGGTTTTATAACAATATGACAATTATTGATTCATCGGTAATGATGTTGATTTTATATTTTTCCTCAATGGCTCGTTTGTGCAGGTGTATGGAGGCGACGCTCACTTCGATGACGCCGAGATGTGGTCCATCAACTCGAGGAGAGGAACCAATCTCTTCCAGGTATCTATGGGACAACAGTTGGCTGAAAACTGCTTTGATTTGTGGAGTTTTGTGACATTTTTTAAAGATTTATGACTTGAAATATTATAACTTATTCCGAGGTATAAATACCGTGGCATTTTAATCGTCTTACAACGGCAGCCCACTTTATGTATCCAATGACTACTAATCATTCATAAAGGTAAAAAAAATATTTATTAACATTTGTTTTTTTAATATTATTCAATAAGACGCATGATGTAGTTTGAAAACCCTATTATGAGCGCGGTGCGAGCCTTGCGCTCCATTCCACGCCACCCTTGGAACGCAAGGCTCGCACCGCGCTCGTACCAGGGTTTCAAACTACGTCATGAGTCATAATAAATAATATTTTTATTTTTTTATTTATTCCAATGTTAATAAATATTTTTTTTTACTTTCATGAAAGATTAGTAGTCATTGGATACATCAAGTGGGCTGCAGTTGTAAGTGTATAGTTCCAGATATAATATAGCTGGTAAATCCAAATTAATTTTGGTCAGCGTACTACTACTTACTATCTATTGCCTTGTTTTAAAATTACTCCTAGTAACCATAAATAAATTGAAGCAGAATATTCAAGATTTCCATATAAAAATGTATTTTCTATCCAAATTCGATAACTACAAAACTTCTCCATTCAACATAATGTCACTTCCGCAGGTCGCGGCGCACGAGTTCGGTCACTCACTAGGGTTGTCCCACAGTGATGTGCGCTCAGCACTCATGGCTCCCTTCTACAGAGGATACGACCCTGCCTTCCAGCTCGACCAGGATGACATCCAAGGAATTCAGGTAAATACTGATTAATTTAAGGAGATAGTCGTATCACACTATAGATTCGATTTTTACACATTTTATGTTGTTTTTTCTAGTAACAATTACTCAAAGACAGGCCGCTATTTCACTACCCCGCATCGATCTCGACAACTTTCGAAGTATGCTAGTCCAGCGGTTCCAGCTGACCTGCCATCTCCAACATAGTATTTAGCTCCACTTCAAAAAAGGCTAGAACAACGAAGAAAAACAGTCTTCTCTCAAATCAAAACACTTAAATGACATTTTCTTACATCCCCAGGCTCTATACGGTCACAAGTCGCAGACTGACATCGGTGGCCCTGTGCCTGCCGGGCCCTCTGTGCCCCGTGCAACTACGCAGCCACCTTCACTCGAGGACCCCGCCCTCTGTGGCGACCCTAAGTTCGACACCATCTTCAATTCTGCGGACGGCGGCACTTTCGTATTCAAAGGTATGTATGGAAATTACGCGTGGTGTCCGAAGTTTGTCTTGTAGAAGATTGATTGATTGATTGTACTTTATATCAGCCAACGAAGCTATGTTTTGGGGACATTTATAGCTTCGTCACCATCTTGATTTTTTCGATAATATCATAAAGAATCTACGCAAGTTCCTTTTAGGATAGATAACCTTTGATAGACAGGACTGCTAGCCTGTTTGATAACGATCGATCCTCGAATTTTGAAAGAGCAGTCTCATAAGACAATCCAATTCCAGACCAAACAAAACTACCACCACTATTATGGATTCGGATTTTAATTTTCCAGCTGTAGTGACATAAAAATATGAAAAGCAGAAAGTTTTGACAAAAGATTATCTAACCAAACCTTCTTCGTTTCCAGGCGAGCACTACTGGCGACTCACAGAGGACGGCGTCGCGTCCGGCTATCCGCGCCTTATCTCCCGCGCATGGCCCGGTCTGCCCGGCAACATTGACGCGGCTTTCACCTATAAGAACGGCAAGACGTACTTCTTCAAGGGATCCAAGTACTGGAGGTACAACGGACAGAAGATCGACGGAGAATATCCTAAAGACATCAGTGAAGGTAGGCTTTTGTTTTATAATTAGTCAGAAATTATAAGATCTAAAATCTTGGGATGATGTTATGAAGTGATACGGGATCGTTCGATAAAATACATGCATTCATTTTAAGTGCGGTAGTATTATTTGTCAGTTTTCGTTTCGATAATAATTCCCTTCGGTTTCAAAATAAACATCATCTAAAATTCACAAATCAGCTAATATATAAATGTTTGGTCCAGGTTTCACCGGTATCCCAGACAACCTGGACGCTGCTTTGGTCTGGTCAGGCAATGGCAAGATCTACTTCTACAAAGGCTCGAAGTTCTGGCGCTTCGACCCATCGCAGAGGCCGCCTGTTAAGGCCACCTACCCAAAGCCTCTCTCCAACTGGGAAGGCATCCCTGACGGCATTAATGCTGCACTTCAATACACTAACGGTTACACGTACTTCTTCAAGGGAGGATCGTACTGGCGGTTTAATGATAGAACCTTCAGTGTAAGTACCTATCTCAGTGCTTCGAAATCCTATTTCTAATAGGAGTTGCTGCTCGAAGCCGGCTGAACTCGGAGCCCTATTTTTCTAGATATGGCAATGAAACGTTTACGCTAGTAATAAGGATTGCCACATATGAACTTGGATTGGTTATGACAGTGTGTTTAATTTGCCATTACCACATAAGAGCAAGTTACTGCCCATCCATTTGACAACAGCTGCAATTTTCAATGTACTCATAAAATACATGTTACGAATGTTCAGGTGGACTCCGACAACCCAGCGTTCCCGCGGTCGACAGCATTCTGGTGGCTCGGCTGCAGTAGCGCGCCGCGCGGCACCGTGGGAGGTAACGCGCGCCTGTCCGATAACACCGAAGGCGACGACGACGTCGGAGACATTCTGTTCGACGCAGGTAGGCGGACACCCAGACCGCGCGACGTCACAACGTGACCAATGACGCTCTGACAAGTTGATGTGACTGAAACATAGTGTGACAAAGGACGATGATAACTTTCAAAAGTTTGCCCCAGACAAAAAGCACATTCCGTGCGAATCACTAAAATCTTTCAAAATAACCTTTAACTGGTTCTGTTTGTCTTTAATGGTAGCTAAATCTTTAAACCCAATGAAATCATTTACATAAAATTCTTATCTTCTTGAATCGTGCTCGCACAACAAAAGACTTCAACGCGGGTTCAAAGCATAGCCATTGAATGCACTGTCCGGTGCGTTTTGATGCATCTAGTTTTCAGAATGTGATGAACTACATTCCAAAACAGATACTTACTACTTCATACTTAATATTTTTATCTGTACCCTTGTACATACCTGTAACCTTAGTTAATTTAAAAATACACGCAATGATGCCGCGTGGAAGTGACTTGACTAATTTCCCCCTTTCATTATTGCTGTTTTGAACTAAGGAATTAAAAAAAACTTTTTTCAATCTGAAACAGCCCCCTAGAAGGGTTAGGTACATTGACCTTAATTAAAATAAAATTCCCTTGACTGTGATAAAGAGGGCTGATCAACTCATTAATAAATTACAGTAGGGACGACCCACTCGTCGACTCCACTGTTCCATGTTTGCTCTTGTGTCTATGTGGATGTTTGTCTATTAGTTGTTTTGTAAATCTTCTCGTAAACCTGTTGTCCAATAATTATTGTATGCTGTTATAGGACCAACTGAATTGTTAATCAATACCTACTTCTTTATTGATTTTGTTACAATTTAATCCTTGTATTTTCTGATAACCTTCGACGCTAATTTCGGTTACGGTTTTCATGTACTAACTCAATAACAAAAATTAGATTTTTCATTTACTAATCGATTTACTATGTAGAAACCTAACTTATTTTCAGCTTTATTAATAGCTAATTTGTTTTATGAAAAGCAACTAACCCTGGTACTGTGTGAATTAATCCAGTCAGCTTAATCTCCTACTAATAAAATGAGCATATTGCTCAAGATGACCTCAACTAATACTGAGAGGTGTTGCCTGTGTGGTAGCTTGTTGAATGAATGCAGTGGCTGACGGTGGCCGGTCTTCGACCTCGACGACTTCGCGGTTTCTGGGCGCATCCGAACCTACCTGCTGTTATCAAAAACTGTGGCAAACTCGCAAAAACAAACAAAATTAAACTATCAATCTTTGCATCTAGTTTGCCGCAGTTTTCACAACGCAGTCGAATTGTGCAATGTTTTCGATGAAAAAATATAATTTAGTCTCACTTTGCAATGCAAGCACAGTTAATAATTATTAGCACTAGCACCAAATCAGTAAACCAGTTTTTAATAGATTTTTGTTCACTTTTTATAATGGAAATGTATTTGCCGAATCGATCTGGGTATATGCCATCAGTTTTCCACGATTTCAGGTATAAAGCATTATAATAGCCTAATAGTTATTCATTTTAACTTCGATCTATTTAAAAGTAATTTAATCATATTTAAAAAAATAATGCTCTTTGATCCGGCAAATATGGAGTACCAAAGTTGTGTTGATTCAAATTCCACTATTTTTGTTCAGTGTTTGCACCAAAATTTTAAATGTGTCCGTTTTTAATCACTTAGTTATAACGTACCAACAACAATCAGTCACCGTGTTGTAATATCATAAAAATGTCGGTGGCTGGGGCGTGTTCACGTGTCCATGTTTGTGTGTGTTTTGTTTCTAGGTGTAAAATCATCCGCTCCCAGATCATTCTTCTGGTTCAGGAAATAGCCTCGGTGGAGTGTTCCTGAATATTGTACATAGAGAAATTACATAAAGAACAAAGACTCAATTAGTTACATACAATATAAGAATACCAGTGAGATTATAGAACATAAGCGGTGATTTTAGTACCGGCGAGCTTGTCGCGCGCTGTCTGTACGTTACTTTACAATTCACTTGCATGTTAGCATGGTAATTAGTGCTTGCATGCGGTGGAGGCAATCACGCTAGCTTATACAGCTTTGTACATAATAATAACGCTTTGCTTACTCATACTTACTTTATTTATAACGCATCTACGCTCCTAGGTAGATAAACCTTTAGACAGCCAGGCTTCATAGCAAAGTAGACTGGTTTGCTATTTTATCATTAGACGGTCCTCAGCTGCCTATACCTTGTCTACCTAAGAAAGTATAGTCTTGTCATCATTTCGGGATCTAGGTTATCTTTTACTGTGGTTTAGGAGCTAACTTTGTAATGAGTACAATTAGTTTGAACACGGATTTAAATTTCTCACGAGAATGGTGATAGAGTGATAAATAATATAGCAAAATGTTAACATAAAAACATCGATTTCCAGGAGTGTCCAAGCATAAAATAAACGTAGTCGTGTTGAACATTTAATAAAGCATTGCAGCGTATATTTTCGTCAGTTCGACGAATATCAGTATCAGTGTAAGATAAAGTTTTTGAACCACATTCTGCAGATTAAAGCACGTTTGATTTGGGTTATTAGCACTGTCGGTGAGTTCACGAAACCAACATTAGTTTAACGGAGACTTTAAATTGATTTTGTCACTTTCTTTTTGATACAAAATGTAAGGGATCGCATGAATTTAAAGTCTCCGTTAAACTAATGATGGTTTCGTACAACTCAACGTGTGAATCACAGATTTTAAAATAATAACACAAGATATAACAAATGGCAAACTACTGTGAAATAAATTGCAGTTTTTTCGACTGGTTTGTCGGTGAAGATTGTGTACAACAGCTAACTATTTATTTGTTGTTATTGTTGCATAGGTACATAGGTAGAATACTGACACTAAAAAACTCAATGGTTCTCTAAGTATTGCTGATACATGTCATACAGATACAAATAATTATAACACTTGCATGAAGAATGTACACTGATTGTAATTATTATTGTTGACATAAACATTCTTGTTCATATATTTTAATAGATTAGTTTTGTGACTAACACAAGCGTGAAGCATGAATCTGACTCACTGTGACACAGCGAGTTAATATGTTAACATCAAAGTAGATTTATTTGATAAAAAAATACGGTAGACAACTGAATGTTGAAATTAGTGGTAATATTAACTAAACGGATCCTGGATGGGAAATTTATCGAAAGGAGCCTTTCAAAATACTTTGAATAGAAGTAGTAGGTAATGCATGCCTATAATCAAGTTTAAGGTTTGATTTGTCTGACTTGCATATATAAAAATAATACTATTCATGAAATCATACATACTTTTTGGAGTAACTTTCGTTTAAACTCATTTTTAAATAAGAAAATTACAAGTCATACTATTGTGATGTTGTTTTCAAATGATATGCGACTTTGTGTACTTAATAACGCTTTTAACTATAAATGGTAAATGGCATCATTAATTAAAAGATACAGTGTTCAGATTTCACGAATAGTGTACTGTAGCTATGTGGACTGAGAGACGAAAGCATCAACCAAAAAAAACCATGTAAATAGTGTGGTGTAGTAGTTAGCAGTAGTTGCACATATTAGTGGTACCGGTGTCGGGGAACTAAAGTAATGTTGCTAAAGGCAAGTTGATGTTTCAGTGGTGAGCGTTCAGTCTTCAGGCGCTAGACTGTAACATGAGGTTCACTCGCGGCCCCGAGCCGCGTCCTTTAATAGGAGGTTTTCACCACCTCCGCCGCGTCTTCAATCATCCGCATTTGTAGGTTTATTTTAATTTCATTTTGATTTTGTATTGTCAACTCCATTTCTTCTTTTGTTTTACTATACCTTATGGTTACTTATAGTTTTCAAACCCACGATCGCGCATCGTGAAACTTTCATATCATTAACGTTTAGTTTAAAATGCTATGATAAACGAGCAATCGTGAAATACAACAATATAGTACCATTTGCGGTCTATTTGCTGATCATCTTATCAGGAGTTTTGTTGTACCTCTTAAAATTGAGAGAAAAATGGAGTTGTCAATATCAGATATTCGCACATTTTACATTTTGTGTAATCGTTTTGTTATGCGTCCAATGTCCTAATGCACATATTTATTAAATTGTCACTTTATTGGTAAACCTCACAGTGCACAATAGCACGACAGCATGATCTAATGTGGGGATGTCCACTTGTGACTTGTCCCAGACAGTCCAAAGTAGGGATGAATCAGTTTATTTTTTAAGTTACCCAAGGATAATTATTTTTTATTCAGTTGGCCAGAAAACAATTGGTTTGCAAGGATTAACAAAAACTTGCCACCTGAGTTATTAAAAAACAATAGATTCATCCCTTCATGGTCAAGTGATTGGGAAAAGTGGACGTTTCCATAAAATGTTATCGTTCGTGTTAGGCATCAAATTTTGTGTATACAGATGGGTCGGATTCTGGCGACAACAGCGGGCACAGCGGTGCGAGCGCTCGCGGCCTGCTGACGCCGGTGTCGCTGGCAGCGCTGGCGACGCTAGTGGCGCTGGTGACGCAGGCGCTGCACCCGCGCGCCTAGCGCCTCCAGCCCCCTGGCCCTCGGCCCCCTGGCCCCCGGCCCCTGCCCACGCCGCGTGGACAGCGGCACTGACTGTGATGTGTGCTGTGTGCTTGGACGCGTTCGGTATATTGTGTATAGCGAATGCGCTGCTGTGATGACGAGTGCGCCTTTTTTATACTGCGAGAACGATAATTTAATGCGAAGTCATAGTTTTTATACTTAAGATAAATAGATGATGTAAGCTCGTGTGTGATATTGACGTAAGCGACGATTTTTATATTAAAATATTTAAAGTGACCATATTTTTGCTTTTTATTTTAAACCCCAGGGAGAAATAAGACTCGCGTTTGTATTTTTAATCGGTTTATTTAACGTTTTTCTGTTTTCCCAATAATTCTTCTTAAGTTATTAATTACAGTTTTATTAAATATGACAATATTTTTCGTTTTTATTCCATTTTCATAAACGCATTTTTTTAATAAACATCTTCACAATTCATCATAACACGGTCGTGCGACCTACTGTCTCAATCGTTCTAAACTCTTAGGAAAATGCAAATAATATTAAATTTCAAAATCTGTCTACGATTATTCGAACGTGATTAATCTTACTTCGAGTGTCGAACGATGTCTACATGCGACGGTGGCGCGGCCCACGACGGACTACGCGGCCGCTACGCCCGCCTACGGCGTAGGCGGGCGTAGCGGCCGGGAGTGGCGGCCGCCGCCACCCGCTAGCCCTCGTCGCACACTAACAGTTTATAATCATTTAGAAGGCGTAACATAAGACTTATTACACGATCACTACTCGAGAAACACCTACAAACACATCCTAGATCATATCAATATATCTGAGCCCGCGTGTGACAGAAGGCGCCGCGACGAGCCCGCGCCCGCGCTGCGCGCCGCGCTCGCCCTCGACGTGCTTACCCTTGTTATCATTATGAGTTAAGATTTTATTCTACACTACCTTTCTCACTATGAATTAGGCAATTTAATGATATTATTTATAGAGATTAAAATTATGTTTAAGCAGTCCTGATGACAGATCGACAATTATTTTAATGTACTTTTCATCAACAGTGCAATCCTAACTACATAGTTTATCAAAACGATATTTAACATAAAATTCAACTTCGGTATATCAAGTGCTTTTTAAAGTCCTCATAATCATACATATATTTATATGATCTAGAACTTATCAGGAATAAATGAGACCGATGCGATTCTGTACAGAATATGTTAGAACAGAACGAACACGCAGCCACACCTTCAGTGTAAACAGTACAAAACGTACTTAAAGTGTAACTAAACGGTACAGTCAGATGAACGGCTACAAGTCTCACCTAGAGCCAACGTAACGCTATCAAATTAACACAAAACATTTACTTTTAATGGAAATAACACTAATGACATTCATTATATTTATACTAATTTATGAACAGACCCTTCCATGAAACAAATAAGTAGATAGATCGCAGGCATTTTAACCTTCGTAACTCTCAGCAGCACAAGATTCGTCCATGTTCCTAAACGTGTATTAAATACAGACTTGTGACGTCTCTATTAACAGTTTGGTGCTAGTACACGAGTCGACATTAATTTTGACATTGTTTATTTGGCTAATAAAAAAAAAAACTTTAAATGACAAATATTTCAATTGTTTCAAAGGTTTTTCAGACATAAGTACCTACTTAAAATATTTATGGATGAATAGATAATAATTCAATCATTCTTGTTCGAATACTTTCTGTTTTGCTTCAATGATATTCTTATTTTACAATGCCTAGGGATTCCTAAATTCGTGAGTTAACTTAAAGTCTACCTTGTCAAAGTATTGCGGCGAACTTACTTGGACAAGCACAGAAAGTTAGAAAACAGTATTATACAATGTTAACTACCTCCCGCGGGTAAAAGACGAGTTGTTATTTGCTAGAACTTTTGTTAGAAAACGAAATAGACAAATTTTGTTAGTATGGAAATCAGAAAATAAGTACCATTTTATTGATACAAAACGATTGGGATCTGGAAACTTACCTATATTAATTTAAACGACATTAAACTTTCACAAAGTACAAATTTAGTAAAAAAACCTCGTTTATCTGGGAAAATATTAAACTTCCCTTAACTTGTTTCACATATTTCGCTCAAAATTCGCTCCACCATTATAACTAAGTCTATCTACTAGCTGCTTGCCATTCTTAAGCCTCGGATGATAAAATCCGCAAAAGTAATTGACTTCATGCATGTCATTAAGTCATGTTATCTGCCTACCCGTGTACCTTATAATATGCCAGGATAATATATTTTATATATTATTCAACTGTATAATTCCAAAAATGACTTAGATTTATCTACATATTTGTATAATAACCAAACTGGATTTATTGAAATAATAAAAGTAACATTACCGAACGATTTTAATTAAGACAATGCACTCTAAAGAGAAACTTTCGGGGTTGAAACATGAATCGCTTACCTATGAACCTTCAGTTTAAAATAACGTACAAATTGTTAAAACTATTTAAATGTATTATGTATTGATACACTATAACTTCATAAGACTTGATACATTTTCAAACGTGTCTTAATTTACTTAACTCCTGCCTAAACAGTTGAAGGCCATATCGTATCGTGTTACTTGTAGTCGGTAACCGTAACGTTACCCGATTTCAATCGATTTCAATCACAATACTTCTTCTGAGGATACGCACAATATCAGAGTGACAACACAAATAAAAATGTCCAATATTTCATAATTTTCCGTACTTTTATGTCCGATGCTTACAACACAGAAACTCATAATTCCGCATATTTCTCGACATTATTTTAAGTACTGCACTTAATACAAATGAAATCGATAATATGCATTACAAAATCTTCAAACGTGAATCATATTCGTTGTTTCTTAAGATTCGGATGTGGTATTACAATAAATAGTCTTGAGTAGGCTTGAGTAACACTTCGTTCCCGCTCCAAGGCTTTTTTAAGTCTAGTTTAGTTTATCCAAACCAGAAACTCCACTGTGTTAAGTAATGATTAAAACACGCTTTACATAAAAGTTCCATATTTACTCATTTATTTTAATACCACAGCTGAGCCACATCTTACTTTTAATACCCCTAAGCATAGTGACAGCTACTGGCAGTCATCGAAAATGATAATCATAAGTTGTATAAAATATTTTAACATCACAATTACGGAAACATTTCATCGAATGACCATCAATACATATGTATTAGGACTTATCAGTACTGACTGAATATAACATCGTTATATGAAATCAAGTACATATCACAGCGATTGAAAAAATGTAGAACGTTCCGTACATTGATTTGTTTATTACGTACTATGTTGTGGATAACTGCTGAAAATGTAAAGGCTACAATTTGGTGTTTTGCTTACATATTACACTATATGTACTTTTGAGGATAATAATGTACGTAAATACACATTTAAAATGCTTAATCATCGATGGACGACCCCGAAAGCCTATATTTCTGTTTGTTTTGTGCGTGTGTGTGGCAGTCAAGTGAGTTGCCGCGCAACCTAAGGTGAGGGACTTAACATATAGAACAGTACAACTAGTTAATTCCTGATTATCGAATAATTTACATTGAAATGGACTTGAGGTAAGGTTCGCTGCCTCACCGCGAGGGGCGGCAACGAGCGCTGGAAGTATGGAACTGACAAACGAGCACAGAGTGGAATACAACGGAACGTCAGCAAGAGAACCACGATATGGCGGACAAACGAACGAGACCTCGGTAGCAGACGGAGCATGGGAGTTCCTACGTTCATTGTTTCCTAATCTTTACTTTCCAGTTACATTTTACAGCTAAATACATACGTTTTCGTACACTGCTTTACATCAGCTTGTCGTCATATTATTTGTGCGTTAAACATTTACAGTTTATTTATGTACATCAAAACATACGTATATTATTTCAAAACATAATGTATACACTATCACCAAACGTTTAACGAAATATTAAGAATACACCCGTTACACTAAACCTAGAGAGAATGGCACGTTGTGTGTGTACGCGTGCGAGAGTGCGTGTGTGTGTGTGTGTGTAGCCGGTGACGTGCGCCGCGTTTGCACCAATCGTCACCGCTCGTCTTACGTCACGGGCGTTAGTAAGAAGATCTTCTTTGAATTATTGGTGATTCGATGTCTGCATCAAAATTATTTCGAGAACTGGTGGAGACTTCTATAAACTCATATTATTCGTTGCGCTCGTGTGTTGTTTATTGGGTATAGTATGTATATTTGAGACATAGCATGTGTCGTATTATATTTGTAGCAAATTGTCAACATTCCTTGCAGGGCTGTGGTGGCGTGATTGTCGTTATTGAACAGATGACAAATCAAAGTCATCCGAACCGAACTCCTCTCTTTTGGTCTTTCACTATCTACTCTAATAAAGTGAACGAGTGAAGACATCGATAGTGTAGAGTGGCAACACTCACAAGAAGAAATGCACGGTCAATGTGTAAGTTTTAACGAGTGCTCGAAATTGATCCAATTAATTATGTTCTAGTAATTCATTTTCTATTACTAAATTTTAGACATTTTGATAATTTAATTTATATATAGATAGATACACGTAGATACCGTGATAGAGCGCCTACGCAGTAGGGCAACGATCAACTCGCAAAATGTTGCTGTTTATTTGAATAAATTTATGTGCATAAAGACCTGACTCTCTGAAATGAATTTACCAGAAACTTCCTCTATTAAGATATTCTAGTTAGATTCTTAGATTTAATATGAAATTAAAAGTTATTTATATTTGTGAATTTATCAAACAATACCTATTAATTTTCGACATGAACTTCAATTTAAGTGTTACAATGTCTGTAGTCAATTAATTGCAAACAATCGATCTCAAACTTTTTATTGTTAACATCTCTCGAACTCTAATACCTACTATAAACTCTCTTGAAGAGACTAACACTATGATTTTCAACATTTTACTTTCAACTGCGGTTACCAAATGTAATGACGATGCGATGGAGAGACTATACTACCCTTCCCTGTCACAGCGTTAACGAGATGAAGGCAATACAACGAGTGACAAACCGATGCATTCAGCTAAAATAAACGGGTAGGTGCATTGAGTTATGTAATGCGAACGTCCGACGCGGACTTCATGCGAGTTCAGAGACAGCACAGCTATGAGGCGCAGGACGCGTTCACTTCAGAGTGAAGGCACTGAGGAGCACGAGCGAACAACGTACTCGACTGAAATAATAACGACTCACTGATATTGTCACGACTTGCTCACACTTTCTAATACTCCTAGTCTATATAGTGAACTCTTTACTGAAGGGATATTTTCACTTGAAAATTCTATGAAAATAGTTGATAAGCTTGTAGACGAAGTTTTGTAAACGTCGAGTGATATGAGTGTGGAGGCATCAGTACAGCGAGACTGCAGGAAGTACCGCGAGGCTGCCCGCGTGCATCACACAGACAGACAAACAGATCAGCTCATATTAAAGTTGACACAAACCAAGTCTTAAGAAGCGTTAATAGACCTTTAGCACCTTCGGTGACGACGATTAAGTATGGGAGTGGAAACAACAAACCGTTTTGACATAATATGTACACACGATAAAAACGTAAAAAATAACTTACTTAATATTATTATCATTTATTTGAATACAACAACTACATGCCTTCCGAGGGCAATATTCTCAACAAATGTTCATTCAATAAAGTCTTATTAACCATTAAATTATGTTTTTCATCACATAATGATTAACGATACTCTTCTAATATTCATCAAAAATAAAACAAAACTAACAAATGTTGTTATCTATAAATGTTGAAACAACAATACGATGAGGGTCATTTTACCATTATCAATAGTCGACACGATATACATATACAATAATATATAATATAAATCAATTCATATAAAAATCATTTTCAACCATTCTGTATTACCAAAATGTTAGATCATAAGACGGAATATATTGCATATAACTTTCATTATATGCATTATTCATAATATTTTACTTCTTACAAAACAACAACTACTTTATTATTCCTATATTATTTCATTTATACATAATCATGTAATCACTATTTAGGCGTTGACGTGCGAACGGGCGGGCGTCGCCAACGTCGGCGGCAGCGGCGGCTGCAGGCGCTCCGTGGAGACACTCGGCGGTGTGCGCTAGGCTGTGCTGTGCTAGACCCGCGCTGCCGCCGGGACCTCGACCCCGCACTCGCTGCACTAGTGCAACATTACAAAAATAACTCTCTAAGAAACCATCCTCCAGTACGAGTATACCTACCTATTGTCACATGTTCAAAAGAGTAGAGTTCTCTCGTCCGGATCGTGTTCCCGAAACTTGTCGCGTTAACTTTGTGCGTCGGAGGTACTAACTAAGGTACGGTAAGAGATCCCAGACGTGAGGCCTACTCTTTATCCCACGGCGAATGAGGATGCTGAGAATCTCAACCTGTCAAAGCTTGCGATTATGGCGCGTATGTAATATATAAGTATTTTATTGCATCAGGTGTCTGGTCTACATAATAATGTAGTGTAAAAGTATCATCACACGATACCTAACACAAAGTACGCTTCGTACATTTGTACCTATGTATGTACATTGTTTCAAACTTCATGAGCGACCTTTATTGAGTGATGCTTCTTAATAATTTCGTGTAAAATATTGCTTTTATTTATGAAGGTACATAAACTAGATCAGCATTCAGAACTGAAACTGTGTGGCTTATGAACAATGTAACTGTAAAACACTATGTAAAATATACGTAACATCTTCGCTCAACGCAAAACATGTATCTTTGTTTACAAATCGTGCCAAAAATATTAACATATTGGCCGGAACATCGGCAAACAGCGCTTACGAGGTAAATGCATAAATTAATTAATGAGTGAACATTTGGTGTTTCCATGTTTCGGGTGTAACCAACGAGCGGACACAAATAAGTTAGTGTATGTAGCGGGCGGCGGCGGTGCGGCGGCGCGCGCTCCGCCGCCGCGGCTCGCGTCGCCCGTCGGTCTCGTAACCGCACGCTTTTTATTATTATAAGTTCTGCACTAACAGAGGTTCTGATCGCTGGCCGGCGATCGTGGGACGCGCGGGTGCGACGCACGTGAACGTAAAACTATAACCTCGAATCGCGCACTTTCACTAAACGTGTGGGGGCGGTCCAGTGGGTCCGTGCGAGCGCGGCCAAGCCGAGCAGCAGCAGCGCGAGCAGAGCGCGCGGGGGCGGAGGGCGGGGGGCGCCGGCGCCGGTCGCCGCGTATGGCACGGAGCAACCGGCGCCGCGCTCCTCCACCGGCGGGCAGCGCTCGGGGTCCGGCCGCACCGTTTCGCTCAGCCGCAGCTCGCACCGGTAGCATAGCCTCCCCTCGCAATACCAGTAGCAGCACTCGTCCCGACCGTAGTTGGACTTGTTCGCCTGCGCACCCGTCTCCGGGATGCGCGGGTCTGAAATCAGTCGACGCAGTATATTAGACGAACCGTATCATGCTATACAGTATACATATTACAAGAAATGTGAACAATTTGATTATCCCTGTTTATAATGGGTGTAAAAAGATGCTTAACGAAGCTGAAAGTCACTTTTTCTTCCGGTCGTTGTGATATTTTTTCTTACTGGAATCTAGAGCCTGGGAACCTTTTGGTTACGGAGATATAGAAGGTCAAAGTTACAACTTTATTTGACGTTTTTTTTACGAAAACCAGTTTTAAATTATATAAATTATCTACCTATAAATTTAATACTCCATGCACATTGTTTTGTGTACGTGACACTGCGCAATACCGTAAACAGCGAATATTCGCACCAAAAATAAAAGTTGTTTCCCAGCAATTATTATTGCATAAAGTTACATAGTTTGATGTACAAAATGCGTAGATGACGTATTCGTGATGGGTCTTTTTACGCTCTACATATCGTGTTTAGTTCACAAGTAGACCAATAAATGAACTAGAATACCAAACTGATGCCAGAATTTAAAGTGTAAGGAAAGTTAAACCAAAGTGCAAAGCAACAATTGGTCAGAGACAAAGACTTCTACGTGCACAAAGAAAAATAAAGTAGCATGCAACTCGCCAGAGGTGGTGTTTGCTTTGTGCTCTATCGTTTTGAACTGCGGCCAAGCCATAGCGGAAGGCTAATTGCGCCTAATCTTGAAATCCGTTGATCATTCAACGTATTTAAGAGTGCAGAATGCTCGTGAATATCATAAAAATATCCTGAGGCTAACCATTATTTTATGTTAACAACGTCACCGAATTCGAAAATGTTATCACATTCATATATCTCGTAAGCGGATTCCAATTATATAGGTACCTATTTCTGTAGCCGAGAATGAATAATAAACAAGATAAACTGAAGAAAAAAAAGGAAAACTTAAGA